>CM060918.1:876052402-878452402 GCA_030737875.1 Allium sativum | reverse complement strand
TACACTTAACCAAGTTAATCCATGATTAGTAAAAGGGTTAAACCGTACTTAACCCACTAGAAAAATCCTAGCAATGGGGGTCCACTCCAGCAGTAATCCCAAGTTCGTATCATTATGACCCTAGGGTCTAGGCTAGGGTGGGGAGCACAATTACTGGACTTGAGGTAAGGGACCAAAAACGACGGCAGAGTGGTACGCCGGTGTAGTTCCGGGCGGACTATGGTCGTGCACATAGTCCGAAGCCAGGGAAAACATGCACGGGTACCAGTAGATCGAGACTGTGCACTTATGTTTATGGTGTCCAGGGGTGGCCACCCTAGGGCTTGATACACCCGACGGGAGACCCTGCACAGTCTGACTACAATTATGTTTGGGCCGCATTGACACCAACACGTGACGAGTTAGGCTTATAGGGAGCCGATCGACTAGACTGTTTGGTTGGACCGCGTATTAGGTTCACTTCATGTTATTGGGCCAAAGCTTGGGCCAAGGGATCAATACTTGTTTATTCAAGTCATGTTAGTTTGCTAGTACACCTGTGGTGCAAAACCTTAATCCTGATTATGCGATGACACCTTTATCTACCTTGTTAGTTAATCATCATGCTAGTATGTTGTTATCCTTATGTTCATCCCAGCTTTCATCATGCCAGTTAACTTTATCAGTTTACATTGATTGTAGTAGGGCTTACTCAGTCTTTTTGACTGACCTGTTTTTCTTTCGCCTCTTTTCTTCCGTTTCCCCCCCAGGTTCTCAGGGTGGGAATATTGGAGCTTAGCTTGGATTTCTGATCGCTTGCTTGTGGGATTTTAGCTCATGTACGGTGTTGACATGAAGCTAGCTATGGTTATCACTTATTTTGGGGATAGTACTTATGTATTTCAGTTTTTCAGTGATGTTGTATTTATCTAGACTTGTGTATTTGGAAAGTTGACATTATGTTGTACCAGACTTGTTTTGAAATGGTTTGAAATCTTCCACTGTTTTATCTATGTTATTTACTCTATTTACATATATACATATGTTCTTGTTCTGCCTTGATATATCATTATGCATGTTTACCTGATTCAAACGCCCCTCCAAAGTCAGAGTGCTTGCAAGAGTCACCCTGGCGGAGGTGGGGTGTTACAGGAAATGAAAGTGAAACTGGGATTAGTGTTAAAGGTATACAAATCGTTTTGGATTGTGAAGTACTATGCAATATTTCGGGTTGTAAGTGCATGAGAATATATCATTCAGATTTCAATATCAATGAAAATGACGCAGAGACCTTTCACCATCTTTTTGAAAGGGATGAGCATTTAGAATTCAAAAATCAATATTTTTGACCAAAGGCAAGAATTATCGACCTACTTCTTCAATACACTGTAACACCTCGTTCTGGAAATTTCAACAATCCAAATATGAAAGTATTACAAATCTCTTTTTTCTATTATTAGAAATTATGACATTACTTTGGCACAACTGATGTTAGATGGAATTTGAGCCAAAGATTTTTCAATGGGTGAAAATACGTTATACAATGGAATTCACCTCATACATATTTTCAAATATTTTCGTGTGGATTTCAAAGGAGAAGAGTTTATTTCTAGAAAAGTTCCTAATTTCGGAAACATATCTTTAACGAACATACCACTAGTGCTTCAACCATATGGAACGCTTTTGGAATAGAATGAAAGCTTGGCTCGTGAGGGTGTAGAAGATGACACGGAAATTGAAGAAGAAGATAGTAACACCTCCTTGAAAAGTTTTAAATATCCCGCAAATGTCACCAATCCTACCAACAAAATCATTCTCAACACCCAAAAGATTTTAGTGGACAATCAAAAATCTTTAAAAAGATCATTCAGTAAGAAGATGGGAAATATGTTCTCTAAAATAACAAATTCATTGGAAAAATTGGTAGGAAGTCCTCCTCTTCATTTTCCTCCGTCGAGTTCTAACTTTATTATCTTGTTGTATTAGTTTCTATTTTCGTATTTCCATTTTGTATGTATTAAATCATGTATCCATATCAAATTATTAATGAAGTTCTTATATTTTTGTTTATTCCTTCTTAAACATTTTTAGAATGAATAATAGTAAGACTATAAACAAGTATATATAAACTAAAACATAGTACAACTCAAAAAAAAATTTAAAAACAAAAAATGCAGAGACATGTCGACATATAACTGCCAAATTTTTTAAATTGATTTGAATCTAAAATCCATGTTAACTAACTTTTGTATATTCATTTTGAACGAATTCCAAAATCTATAAACCTACTTCCAGAAAATTTTATTTATCTATTTCTCCTTTATTATCTTTCATTAGTTTCTTATTTTATCAAATCCATGTCTTCTCTAATTCATTACTTGAGCGAAAATCTTAATGAAACGTTCAATTCATTCAAAAATATTCTCTCTATTATCCTTCATAAACAACATCACTTAGAATTAGGTCAAATACAGATGATAAAAGAACAAGATAGGCATTTCGATGCAATTAGATGGATGATCTCTTCTCTTACCAAAGATGAAGACAAAAACAACATGGGAGAAAATTTCAACAAAGACAACGAAGAATGGGATTCTATAAAAGCTGATCCAATCTTTGGTGGTGATGGATTTGTAGAAGTTCCAAGAAATGCATGAATTTATTTTGAGTTTGGTGTGGTTTGATTAATTTTAAAACATGAATTTGAATTTATGGTTTGTAATAACAATATTTGAATTGGTTTGAATTGTTTGAATAGTAAGTTTGTTATAACACCTCATATTTTAATAAACAATAATTATATAAAGAAGATAATAAAATGAATATTAATTAATAAAATATCCAGAACAGGGTGAAACATACTTTACCATTACATTCGTTACGAATCTCTGATTTAAATAGACTTTTGGTTTTCGAAATCGGACTAAGTATGAATAAGTTATGATCAAAAGAAGTTTGAAGTAAAATTAAATAATTTAAATCAATAAACTCAGAAAAAGCAACAGTCACTAGTCGACCTGACCCTACATGGGACAACCGCAACGTCGACCCATGGGTCGACACTAGTGCCGAACCACGTAGTTGGTGGGTCAACCCACCTTCAGCTAGGTTGAGAGCCTGAACCTGGACTAATTTTGTTGTTATATTCATTTGCTGACTCAGCATGATGTGTATTCTACGGTTAGATTTTAAAACCTAAAATCCGATGGTTTTTATTATCCTTTTAGCAACCCTAACTATTTTCTACTCAAACATTTCTTCATCTTCTTCCTCCCTAAAGCTATGTTCTGAAACAAAATAAGAAAAGGGTTAAGGTGCTGTCAAAATATAGATTGAAAGAATAATTCTTCGTCTACAACAATTTCAAAGGCCTTTTCTCGATCTAATACATATCTCTTTGAGTTCTAGTTATTTTTAGATCTGCAGTTTAAAAAAGATTTTGATAGTAAATACATTGGATCTGAAAAGTATCAGTATTTATAAGTTTATTCTTTTATGTTATTGCTCTTTTAATTACTATCATTTACCTATTCAGTTTTCCGTTATTATATGTTTATATGTTAATATGTGCATGTTTCTTCCTTAGCCCCTTCTGTCTTAGTTTTATTTATAGTCTTATTATGCCTATTTATTTAGTTTGTTTATTTCTAAGTTGGTCCATTTTCTCCTTTTCCTTTTTATTTTCCGCTAATCCTAGGCCATCGAGAGGCTAGACCATTTCCGTTTGAATTGCGTAAATTTGGGATAAACTAGAATAATGTGTAATAATAGTAAAAAGGGGATTCAGGCATATTGGAAATTGAGAACCATTGGATGTATAATTGGGATAATTATAATGGAAGAATATGCAAACATTAATATGAATAGGTTTGGCATAATTTTGTGTTAAGTAGAACATGTTATGATAATATATGTGAATCGAATGTAAATTAAGTAAAACATGTTACTGTTATCTGTAAACATCTGATCAGGTGCCTGTCTGATTTGGGGAAGGGTTGTCACAATTAATAAGAAATGTCATTTACAACCGTAGAGTGTAAAATAAGGTTATATTATGCTTAGTAATGAACTTAAACCTGCTAAGTTAATCTCGTTTGATTAATAAGCTAAGAGTTCCACGTTTGTTGTTAATATACATAAGGGGACCCTTAAAATCCTAATTTGTGTGCCAAGCCTAGGGGTGGCATGTGTCATTCTTTTGTTTGTCTAGGAACCTATATAAATCAGTACCCTCCTATGATCAAATAAGTCTCACACTAGGTAGAGACTAGGGCACACTTTACTAATGGATGATTGTAAGTGGTGGGCACGGGCGCGTTCTGATGAAGTCATGAGTGTGTATGGATCTGATGGGGGAAGATAAGATGTTGTAACACCGACGGATAGGGCTGCGTCTTTTAAAGTTGATAGGTTTGGGACTGATTTACCCGACTGCCATGGCTGGTACAAGTTATTCACGATTGCTAGGGAGCCGATCACTGGGGAGTAATTAGGGTAAAACCTAATTTTGATATTCTGATAATTGGGGCAGAAATTCTATTCTAGGATATGAATGAGAAACATATCTAATCTTACCTTATCTCGTTTATTTCGTACTTGAATACTTCACTGTATTTTCATGTCCAATACCATTGATCTTTCTTGATACATCTTTATCTTATGCTTATACTAAAAATCACTGGAACACGTTAGACTTTATGTCTGACCATTTTGTTTTTCCTTCTCTCTCTTCCTTTCCCTTAGGTCCTCAGAGTGGTGGATTATAGCAGTGACCATGATTCTTTGATTCAGCTTAGACTTGGATTATTTCTTACTCTATGTGTTGCTTCAGTTTCTGTTTTATGTTTATTGTTATGACTCATGATGGATATGATTTTTATGGTTTGTACTTGTACTCTGATGGTTTATTGTAACAACCCGCATTTTACATGTTGTAGTATAGTAAAATATTTTTATTTCATTCCCTGAGGGTAAGATCATTCTCATATTTTGATATGTTGGTTATGGGGATGTGAGACATGTCCATAATTTTTATGAATTTTATTTGTGACCATTTTGTCCCTATCAGTTTTGTATAGTGTATAATTTTTGACTGTATTCGAATCAGATGCTGAGATTGATTTTATTGGAAAGAAAATGATGTTTCCAATTACTTAGAGTGTTTGAATTGAAGATTTGGTTCAGCCGTTTGGGAGGAATCCCTATTTTAGTGCTGCACAATTTCTGTGCAGGTCTGGCTAGTCATTAATGGGCTGAAATGTTGTGGTCCATTAGTGGACTGGTTAGGAGCTATAAATAGGGGTAAGTGGCATGGAGAGGATTTACTTTCTTCATTCTCTCATTTGGTTGAGCTCATGACCTCCTTGCTCAATCAAATACATCTTTCCTCCATTAAAATTCTGGATCTACGCAAGAAGATTGAAGATCTACATCAAGTAAAGCTAGATCAACATCGAGTGAAGGAAGACCGCATCAAAATTGAGAGGTTTGAAGATTGATCATCGCTATCCGGATTTGAGATAGTCAATTTCAAGTCATTTTGGAGAATTTTTGAGTGATAAGCATCTCTCGCACGGGTTCAATCGAGTACATGGGTTGTTTGATCTTATGTTCATCATTTCAAGTTGTTTCATCTAGATCTACATCTTGGTATGTATAATTTCACCATAGGATCTAATCAAGCAACTTAAACCGGTAAAAATTCAAATGATAATTCTACATGTAGATCCATTTATCGATTTGATAATTTGTTGAATTGTCGTTTTATGTTTGTTTTGCTTGATCAATGGTTGAATTGTTGATCGAATTTGGTTGATTTTGTGTCGAGATGGATCATTGAGTACGGGCGTGGTTGGCAATATGTTTAGCGAGTGCAAAAATCATGGTTCGTCAAGAGAAAGCAAGAAAATCGGTTGAATTTTCAAGAATTGGGCAAAAATCACGTTCTAGCAATTTACAGCGTTTGGAAAACACTATGAAAGTTCCTGGGTCGGTCACGATCCAGGCATAGATCGCGGATGTGAAAAAGTGTGGATCGACCATGTTTTATTGATGGATCGGAGCATATTTTCTTGGCCTGGCAGAGGAATGGATCGGATCTGATCCATTGGAATAGAAAGAGTTTGGCAAACGCTATTAAAAGCTATGGATCAGGCACGATCCAAGGGGAGGTGGATCAGATAAAAATTTTGAGGCGCACATGTGGTTTTTGATGGATCGGTCGTGCTCCAGGCTGATGGATTGTGAACGATCCAGGATGGATTGCGCTAGGCAATGATAGCATTCCAGAAACGCTATAAAAAGCCGATGGATTGGCCACTTTTGGAGGATGGACCATGCAAAAAAACGTGTTGCACACATGCTTTTGGGCTATTTTGAGAGGTCGAGTACCAGATCGATTCGAAATAGGACGCAAGGATGTGGTGGCGTTTCCTAAACGTTGTGAAAGGCAGTTTTGACATTGTGCTTAGTTTTTCATAGCGAGAAAGCTGTAAATGCTATGAAATGCAGAATCGACCAAACGAAGCATGTTTTTGGATCGATGATGCTTTTAGCATCGACGCGAATTCAAGAAGGAATATTCTAAGTATTGTAATGTGTTCGTTGATTGACGAAATGCAATGAATCGGAAGACGAGTTAAAGATTTTGAGTTTGTCAATAATGGTTCTCGAGAAGGCACTTAGGCAGTGGATAGTCGCTAGTGATGATGACTAGAGATATCGAAGGACGAAGAATTATCGTTGTCGTAGGTTCCAACGGGCTCCAAGCGGGGGTACAATGGGGATGCCTAAAAGACTAGATTATTGGTCGAGTACCCTAGGCAGTCACGATGGGCTTAGAGATATGAGTCACGATGGCATATGGATTTTGCTAGAATCAGGGTTTACCATTAGCCTTTGACGGACAACATGATGTTGAGCTGGTCATACAAATAACGATGCTTTCAAAGCAGAATTAGCAGTGATAGATAAAGTCATGGATGTTGACTGTTTTGCTTGTATCGTCTCGTGTAGATTATTCAACATCAAAGGAGACATCTCTTTGGTGTTTGTCTGATGTTGGTTTAGGCCTTCGGGGCTCGTGCTTGGGAGATGTCGATATCGATTAGGATGGTCTCCGCTTGATAACTAATTGCCATGAATGTACTATTTGTTTATACTTGACTATTTTAAAGGCTATAACTGTCCGATGTGGGGAAGACAAGTTTGGGTTCTTCTCAGTTGGTGTTGGTAGATTAGTTGGTTTATCTACCTATTTTTGTATACTTTATTGATGATGTTAGATAGTTGTTTTACCACTCATTAAGACTGTTATCTGACTCAAGGTTTTATGTTTCCTTTTTTACCTTGGGTTGTTCATATATGAAGTTATGGATAGGCAGACTGAGTAGTAGGTGACAGGTGATATCTTGATGTGGACGATGTTGCTAAGCGACGACGAGCAGGAGGCTTCCGTATTAGTTTTTACCATCTACTATTTGATGGTTTCCGCTGTTTGATGTATCTTCTGAGTGACTGTAGCGAGACACCTTGTATAGACTCTTAGTATAATCCAAAGTTATATGGATATTTCATGGTGATTTGAAAAAGTTTAAGATTCTGCTCAATTTTGCTTTACTATTATTGCTTGCGGTATATGTTCTATTATATTTTATCCTTATGTTATGAGTTATACGACAGGTTCTGCTTGCGTTATCCTACATTGATGATCATCCATGGCTACCTATCACATCTTTCAGCGCACTATTTCCCTTTTTATGTGCAGGATTTGTAGGCGGTCATCACATTTGGCATCAGAGCTCTATTTAAGTGATTTTAGCCAAATTTCGAAGATGTAATGAGATATGAGAGACATATTTGTAGATTTCTAATGAATGTATACTATATAATAGTGTATAATATAATAGCATTTGAACTCCATTTCCAGTTTTTCTCATATATGGACTAATAATTCTATAATACAGATTTAGAAAGAGTCGTCGAACATCGAGACACGCTGCTAGGGAGGAGACTATTGCCATAGGGGATAATGGAAGTATACCAAACTACCCATCCATGTTCGAGGCCATGATGGCAAAGTTCATGAGGAGGGTACCCGCTCAGGAGACAGTCGCGGTAGACGTAGGAGTTCGAGTGCAAGTACCTAAGGTCTTGCACTTCACAAAGTTATGCAATGATTTCACTATTGTAGGAGGGAAGCAGTTTAATACGATAAAACCGATTGAAGAGATTCAAGGGTGGATTTTGATATACACGTAAATGTGTATATTTTATCCGCTTATTTATCTTATTTTCCCTTTAAAATAATTGATACTTTGTATTTATAGCTGTATTTTCAGATTGTTGACAAGAAGCATGGTTTAGAGCATTTGATGGATAAAGCATGAATAATTTGCTTAAAAAGAGTGAAGTTTAAAATTGCTAAAGCTTGAAGAATCTAAAGCTTGAAGAACGGTTGCAATTATATTTCAGTTAAGAAGATTTGGCTCAATAAAGACTCAAACTGCATTCACATTAGCTCATTTGGAAGGCCTCTTACTCATGTTGCGTTCACACTAGCCTATTTGCTAAACCACTCACTCTAAAGCTGCGTTCACACTAGCTTATGAGTTATTTGGGTTATTTCTTTAGTCCCACATTATGTAATTAGCTAGCTAGCCTTTGTCATATCAGCTATAAATACCGTGTATCTCATTCATTGTAAAACACATTGGGTTTTATTCTGTAATTCTCTTCTTAGAATAAAATCATTCTTCTTCCTCTTTTCTATTTAGTTTTAGTTTTATTTATGTTCTTGTTATTTAATTTCTGTTTTTCTTCTTCTTTAGCTATGTCTAGCTAATCCCCTTTGATTAGGGGGTGATGACGCTGATAGTATGATTCAATATGAATCACATAGCCAAAGGATGAGGAATTCATGTATATAGATCTAGATCTGAACCAAGGGTTAGATCTGAACCTTAATATCCTGTGTCGTTTAAGAGCTATGCTCCTTCACAGGGTATATCCGTGTTCGGTCTAGCAATTATCAGATTTAGATCTAATTTTAGGGTTTTAGAAATTAATTAGTAAATCTGTCCTGATAGTCTATGGTTGTAGAGCTGAGCTCCTGCATAGGCTATGCTTGTCGTTATTTACATATTTGTTTCTAAAAACTTATTATCGTTGATTCATGTTTGTGACAGAAACATGTATTAGATCTGGTTAACCTTTTGGCTATTGATGATTATGAATCTGATCTATGTCATTATCCCCTAATTGCTTTCACTTAGTGTTAAAACTCTCGTTTATTTAAATTCTGCTATTTTCTTTGTTTTCCACCAATCAAAAGTTAGGGATAACTTGATTGGATTTATTAATAAAATAATTTGGTCCCAGAGTTCGACACCCTCTACAACAATCCTTGTTGTTTAGGAAAGACGAACGAATTTTACAGTTGTTTACAATTGTTTAATTTGTTCGCAAACAGATTGATAATTGCATTTAGATCATTGGAGACTTGGGTATTGACGATGCAACAAAGAGGAAGCTTACATCGAGACAACTACAGGGCAAAGCCATGGATTGGTCGAACTCTGTAATAAGCCGAAAATCTGGGCCAATTTAAAATTTTTATTTTGGCAAATTTAGTGAATTTTGATTATTTAAATTGGATTATTTTAAATAATAACGACGAGAAATTTACTTTGAATAGAATTTGAACGTATATATTATATAGACCGTCGATAGAATATAAAAATTTATTATAATTATAAAAGGAATTGAAAAGGGCGTGGTAGTTCGATAATTCGATTTCAAACTTCAAATGAATGTACCGGGTGCAAAATAAACCGGATTTTAGTGAAACCAAAAATAATGGAATCTAATTGTGACTATCTTTCCAACGAACCCGAAAAATCGAAATTTCATAGCGGGAATCAAAAGATATGTCCAGTTGAAATTTCAGAATAGTCGCTATGAAATTCAGGCCCTTAAAAATAGCCATTTTGCAAACGACCTCGGATTTTGACGAAACCACTTTTGTTGGATCCGGAATGTAAAGTTATTACTAGGTTTCAAATTTCATAATTTTCCGAATAAATATGTGAGCGTGGCAAAGAAAAACGCGTTTGACTAGTTTCATTTGATTTTAATCGACTGGAAAATGGCCATTTTTCAAATGGTCTCAGAATTCGATGAAACTAGTTCTGTTAGGACCGTATCGTCAATACGAAGCTAGAAAATAATTTTCGGGAATTTTTCGAGTTGGTATGTGACCCCAGTAAATTGAAATGTATGTTTAAAATTCAATATATAGAGTTATATTTTGATTTTGACGAAAACTGATCAAAACAGCCAAACTGGTTTACGGGACATATCCCATTGTGTTCGGAATGGGGGTAATTAGCTAGTGACAATAGTCGGTGGGTTCGATTTCGGATTGAAAATAAAAAGTTGCTTTTAAAATAATAAAATATATATATTATCGTAACCCCTCCATACCCCCTTTTCTTTTTGACTAGGTCAAAGCCCCCCCTCTCTGTCGTTATCTTCTAAAACAAATAAAAAAAAAAGGAGAAAGAAAGGAGGAACGACGGGGGCCGCCCTCCCCTTCGATCGACGCTCCGCCCGTCGCGGTGGCACAGCCACCCAGCCCCTTCCCCCGTTCGCCTCTCCCTCACTCCATCCTCCTCTTTCTTCTCCTTTAAAGCTCAACCCTCCCAAACCCGTGTGGAAGCAATCGTGGCCCCCCAGAAAACCCTAGCCGACCGCGCCCACCTTCGCCAGCGACGAACCCTTCCTCCGCGCCTCCTCCTCCGCCCCCTTTCTCCGATGAACCGCGAGGCCCCAGAAACCCCAACCCAAGGTTGTCATGCCGCCCAGATCCATGGCCACCACCTCCTCCGCAATCCGCCAGCGCCCCCCCCCCTCGCATCCAATTCAACTGTAAGCTCTTCTTTTTATATATTCAATTTACTTAATTACTTCTATTTATTTAGTCCAAGTAATTTTTGCAATAAAATTAGTTTTTATTATACGTTATGTAGGAAGATTAAAAATATAATTTTTATATAATGGGAGGGTTAAAAATATAAATTTTTATATAAGAAAGAAGTTAAAAATATAATTTTTATATAAGTAGGATAATAAAAATGTGATTTTTATTAGATGTGAAGATCAAAAATATAATTTTTATAATGTAGAGATATTAAAAATATAATTTTTATATTATAGAAAGAATAAAAATACGATTTTTATATTATATAGATAGTAAAGATTTGATCTTTATTTTATGAACAACAATATAAAAATAGAATTTTTATCTATATAGTAGCGATATAAAAATAGAATTTTTATCAATATAGCGTGATTATAAAAATAATGATTTCTATTATATATATTGAATAGCAAAGTGGAAATTCGATTTTTATATATTGAATAGCAAAGTGGAAATTCGATTTTTATATATTGAATAACGAAGTGAAATGTGATTTTTACATATGTAGAGAATACGGGCAAAGAAAGTGACAAGAGGCGAGCACGACGAAGATTTCTACATAAGAAGAGTCGAGGCGTTTGATTTAGCTATTCTGTGAGAACTTCTCACCTTTAATTTATTTTTCTAGTTGAAATATAGATACTAGGATGCAAATGGTGTTTAGTAGCACCCAACACCCGTCGTCCACAGACCATGGACGGCTTGTATGCTTGTTTGTTTGATTTTGATGTGTAGTTGATTGTGTGATGTGATGTGAAATGAAATAAAACATTTATATAGTTGAAATAAAATATTTTATAGTGGAAAATATTTTACAGTTAAAAATAGAATTTTTAACGTGTATATGAAATGAAATAAAAATAAACAAATTGGACGATTTGTTTATATACACACATTTGACTGATATTGATTGGGACGATAAGTTTTACACATCGCCCAACTGCACAAATAAAAATCTGTGTTTGATTGTTTGAAAACCCCACACGAGTATTGGGGTGATATATGACATACACTAATCCCAATAGTTAGTTATATGTCGATTGATTGATTGACAGACTATTATAAGCATTAAATATTTTTATTTGATGCTTATACAGTGTAGAACGCACTTTGGATGATGGTTGATGATTTATCGTTGCTGTTATATACGTGTGGTAGAAAATCCATATAATTCACATTATATGGTAATTGATTGGGTCTCATTCCAGTTTAGAAATAGAATATTTGAAAAAGAATATTTGACAAAGAAATATTTGGAAAAGGAATATTTGAAAGAGTAATGATTGAAAGTAGAAATATTTGAAAGTCGTGTTGATTAGATTAACGCCATTTTGAGGTGAACGATATTTATATCGATTTCATTCATTTTATAATGAATACCGAAAGTGATTTCAAAACTCTGATATTTTGAAAAGAATGGAAATTTGAATTAAATTGAATAGAAATGAATTCAAATTGAAATTGAATAGAAGGAATTCGAATTGAAGTTGAATTGAATTGAATTAGAACTGAAATTGAAATAGAAATCAATTTGAATTGAAACCGTTTTGAAAATGAATTTAAAACGATTTATAAAAATACGTTTTAAAAGGGAAATAGACGAAGTATATATTATATATATAATATAATGGCCTGAACAGAACGCGCCGCGGCAGTTCGCGAATTTCGACCATTGACTTTGAATGGACATTGCGGGGGATCCGACCGTCGGATTCTCCTAAAACAGGAACCGTTGGGTTCGTATCGAAAAGAACTTTCTAATGAATATTAGAAATTAGAAATCTAACGGTTGGATTTGGAATTATGTCCAAATCAAATTTGGAAAAGGTCGCTATAAGTGCAGTTCAATGGCCGTTGATGGAAATCGACTGTACGAGCCTTGATAAAATTATTTAAAATATCAATAATTTGTGTAAAATCATAAGAAATGATTTAGGAAGAATTGGGATGAAAAACTCCATATTTGAAAAGATAAAAATAGATTTTTATCGAAATGAACTAGTTTTGAACTAGAATTATAATTCTATTTATTTTTAAATAAATAAATTGGATTTGAAATGGTTTTGAAAAGAACCAGAATTTCCAATAATTGCATTAGAATGGATTTGAATCGAAATTGTCTTCGGAATATTTCGATGTTGGATTTCGTGATTATACAGATAGCGTTACGAAAATTTGAAAGATATATTTATATCGTTATTTCCAATACGTTATTTGTTGGTCGTAGAATTTGATATTGAATATAAGCCGATATATTTTCTATTTAGAGCCTTGTATTTAATATCAAATGTGATTTGGGTTTGTCGTGAATGGTGTCTTCATTAACACTGTTCTTAAGCCCAGTAGAGAAAAAGATTGAATCTTTTTATTTAGATTTAATGAAGTGTACCAATTAAATAATATTTAATTGGAATTGAATTGGTATTGATTTTTGGGTTTATCGTGAACAGTGTTTTAAATAACACTTGTTCTTTAACCCGATAATTAATGAAATGTGATTTTGGGTTGTCGTGAACGGTATCTTCAATAATATTGTTCTTAGACCCAAAGGAGTTAAGAAAATTCAGAAACTAACTGGAGATTAGTTAAGTTGAATGGTTTCTGGGGTATTGATCTGATGTTGGTTTCGGCCTTCGGGGTTAATACTTAGGGAACTGCTCACTTGCTAATTTACGGTTAGGGACTGATTTAAATGTGAGGTGATTTTGGGTTTATCATGAACCGTGTTTTAAATGACATTGATTCTTTAACCCAGTCAAAGATTAAAACTAAGTGGAGTTTTAATGAATCTTTAATTAGATTGAAAAGATCGAGAATGGAGTATCACCAGTTTTGCTCCAGGCGATAGTTAAATCTTTAATTAGATTTGAACGTGAAATGGTAATTGAATTTACCGATAACACCGTGGTGTTAGATATGAAGTATTACCAGTTTTACTTCATGGGAGAAATAAGTTGGGATTGGGAAATTAAAACAAATGATTACTTCGGTAAGGTTCGTTAATCCCGACTAGTTGAATCGAAATTCAAAAGAAGATTAAAGAATAAATTCAAGGAATTTATCTTTGATAAAATTAATGGGATCCTTTCCCTATGAATGTGAAATTTAGAAACTAACTGTCGGTTAGCTAAGCAGAATGGTTTTCTGGATACTGATCTGATGTTGGTTTCGGCCTTCGGGGTTAATATTTGGGGAATTATTCTCTTGTTAATTTACGGTTAGTGACTGATGAATTGAAATGAGGCGTATGTTGTATTTTTGTAACGCTTGTTTATTATATATGCGAGTTATTCGGAAAGACCGGGTTTATCCCATTCTGAATAACTGATACGACGATAAGTCGAAGATGAAGACGGTGGTCGAAGACTGGAGGTCTTCACGTCGTTTGGGTAACTACTGGATCGACCAGACGTACTTGGAGATCGATGGATATGCGGGGTACTAGGTGCCTCCGGTTTCGTTCAGACCCAGAACGGATTTGTAAATAGACTGTGTGTGTCTGACATTGGATTTTAGTCTGTGTGATTGATTTCTATTAAAATATACATCTGTTTGGCGGCGGAGAATTTATTCTCTTGCTTAACGCCCTTCTCTGAGACGTACGAGCTCAGGGGTTATATACTGATGGATATCAAACAAATAGAGTGAATTGCCTGTGTGGCATGCCTAAGTGGCAAATGATCAAGGCTTCTGTTGAAAAGCAAAGTCTTGTAGTTGATGATCGAAGCACGGCCTTTGTGGCGTAGCTTTGTGTAACGTTTACTTCGCGAGTTTCACACCCGGTATGAACCAAAAACGGGAGAGGACCTCTGGGAGGACATGCGTTTCTTTCTAGCTAGAAGTGGCGTCAGTGGTTTACACGCCCTGACGAGTTTGACTTATATGGTTGTTGCTGTTACGAGGCGCCTCGGTTTGATCGGACGATCCGGGTCCGATAGAGTCATTCGTTGGCTCATTTACGCCCCATAGGGCGGGGAGACGTATTGTTTAGGCATAATAATCCACATCGGTGGACCGACCCTGACGATCCAAGGGGCAGTTGCAGCTGTTCGTGAGGCTCGGGCTAGACAGTCTCGAATCGGTTGAGGACTATATTTTGCCTCGGTTCACAGACAGAAATCCAATTTTCATATACGTGACATTTGCGCTTTTATTTGTAGAGCCTAGTATGGCGACATAGTGGGATGGGGTGCTTATGCCGTCTATGATTGATATTTATGATTTGAAATTGTTTTATATGCTATGCACTTATAATAGTATCAAATGATTTGTTATTAACGTATCAAGCATTCTTGGCTATTATAAGGTAAAAACCCTATCCTCCGGCTTGCGTTGCATTGTGTGATGGGAACTGGGTCTTATAATAGCTTTATTTTTCTTTATTTAGCATTGCGCTGTTTGTTTTATGCACTGGTATTCTTGGGAGGAAACCCATTCCGTGTTATACGGCGTGGTCCCTTGATATACCGAACTTTAAAATAAAGATTAATAATTGTTTTAGTTCTCACACCAGTCCCATGACTGACCTGGAGTTTATTGTTTTAACCTAAACTCTGGGTGCCCTTATTTTGACACGGGCAGCTAGTAGTTTTGGTTTTGCAAATTTAAATTCACAAGATCCTGGTTTACAGCTGGAATGATATCCGGAAAGCTTTGTAACCGTATATCTCTGCTAGTTGTGTATTGTATTATTTTCCGCTGCGATGTATTTAAATGTAATTTAAATCTCTGATATTTCTGTGTAATATTTATTCATACTCTGTATATTCTTGTATTCTGATGGATTGTAGTAATATACAATGAAATGTTCTTCTGTCTGCATTCTGTTTTGTCGTGTTCTCAAAACAATCACGCGTTTCAAACGGTCTAGATCAATTTAGCGACTGATTAGGATCAAGCGAAATTCTTTTTCGTTACTGTTGGTATCAGAGCTTTGGTTTACAAAGCTCAGAGAACAAGGCACATTAGAACCATACGAAAGAATTCATCAGATATTGGATTAGTAATATCCAAAGAGAATGACTCGTTAGAGATGGGATCAGTAGTTTCCTAGAACGAGTGTGAAGAGTAATGTTTTTAAAATAAAAATTGAAAACAAGTCTTGTTTTAAAGAAATTAATTCAATTATACGTATTTGAATTTTTATTTGTATTGATTTTGGACAATCCAGTATATAAAGAATTTACATATACGCCTTGCAAACGTATATTCGAAGTTTTAATATACTGGATAGATATAGCATCACACTCTAGTCGCCCGGAGATGATATTGATGATAGCGATCGCATCATCAACATTTATGTTCGAGTTTCGAAGGTGGGATTTCTATATATTTCCAATCGACTGGTGTGAGAACCGAAACTAGATAGGGCTTATTGTTGTGATTTGGCATCAAAAATCTATTTTTTGACTGTATATCAAAGTTATGAATTTGAAAAGCTAAACAACTAATTGATTGATGGTTGTGTTGTTGATTATTGGTTGATTAATTACAATTTGTACCATATAGCCAAATTGAATCAAATTGTGAGTTATATTGAAAATTGGTCGCATTTGCTTGCATATACATGTACTTACATAGAACAGGTCATAGCAAAGAGGCTAGAGTAGAAGAATAAAATTGTTTGCCCGAAAAATAGGTACATGTTTACCATAATTTACTGTTTTGTTTGGGTGATGATGATTTTATGAGCCGATTGGCTTTTTCTTTTTCTTTTTGAGACCAGAGCGCCTGTATGGAAATTTCGGGATTTTCCCGTGCTCCCGGTGCAGGGGAGGTTATGGCGAAATTTTTTGAAAATTTAGGGTGTTAGCCAAATTTTTGAAATGTTCTTAGAAACTGAAAAGTTGAAGAACTTAAGCCATAATAAAAATAATGAAAGTTGAGTTGGTATTTAAAACAACTTTCGGGTTTGTTCCTTTTCAGGGATGAAAAGTTTTAAGTAGGGGAGATTGTAATAACCCGAAAATCTGGGCCAATTTAAATTTTTTATTTTGGCAAATTTAGTGAATTTTGATTATTAAAAATGGATTATTTTAAATAATAACGACGAGAAATTTACTTTGAATAGAATTCGAACGTATATATTATATAGACCGTCGATAGAATATAAAAATTTATTTATAATTATAAAAGGAATTGAAAAGGGCGCGGTAGTTCGATAAATCGATTTCAAACTTCAAATGAATGTACCGGGTGCAAAATAAACCAGATTTTAGTGAAACCAAAAATAATGGAATCTAATTGTGACTATCTTTCCAACGAACCCGAAAAATCGAAATTTCATAGAGGGAATCAAAAGATATGTCCAGTTGAAATTTCAGAATAGTCGCTATGGAATTCAGGCCCTTAAAAATAGCCATTTTGCAAACAACCTCGGATTTCGACTAAACCACTTTTGTTGGATCCGGAATGTAACGTTATTGCTAGGTTTCAAATTTCATAATTTTCCGAATAAATATGTGAGCGTGGCAAAGGAAAACGCGTTTGACCAGTTTTAGTTGATTTTAATCGATTGGAAAATGGCCATTTTTCAAACGGTCTCAGAATTCGACGAAACTAGTTTTGTTAGGACCGTATTGTCAATACGAAGCTAGAAAATATTTTTCTGGAATTTTTCAAGTTGGTATGTGACCCTAGTAAATTGAAATGTATGTTTAAAATTCAATATATAGAGTTTTATTTTGATTTTGACGTAAACTGATCGAAACGACCAAACTGGCTTACGGGACATATCCCATTGTGTTCGGAATGGTGGTAATTAGCTGGTGACGACAGTCGGTGGGTTCGATTTCGGATTGAAAATAAAAAGTTGCTTTTATAATAATTAAATATATATGTATATATATATTTTGGTAACCCCTCCATACCCCCTTTTCTTTTTGACTAGGTCAAAGCCCCCCCTCTCTGTCGTTATCTTCTAAAACAAATAAAAAGAAAGGAGAAAGAAAGGAGGAACGACGGGCGCCGCCCTCCCCTTCGATCGACGCTCCGCCCGTCGCGGTGGCACAGCCACCCAGCCCCTTCCCCCATTCGCCTCTCCCTCACTCCATCCTCCTCTTTCTTCTCCGTTAAAGCTCTACCCTCCCAAACCCGTGTGGAAGCAATCACGCCCCCCCTCAGAAAACCCTAGCCGACCGCACCCACCTTCGCCAGCGACGAACCCTTCCTCCGCGCCTCCTCCTCCGCCCCCTTTCTCCGATGAACCGCGAGGCCCCAGAAACCCCAACCCGAGGTTACCACGCCGCCCAGATCCATGGCCACCACCTCCTCCGCAATCCGCCAGCGACCCCCCCTCGCATCCAATTCAACTGTAAGCTCTTATGTTTATATATTCAATTTAGTTAATTACTTCTATTTATTTAGTCCAAGTAATTTTTGTAATAAAATCAGTTTATATTATACGTGATGTAGGAAGGTTAAAAATATAATTTTTATATTGTGGGAGGGTTTAAAATATAAATTTTTATATAAGCAAGAAGTTAAAAATATAATTTTTATATAAGTAGGATAATAAAAATGTGATTTTTATTAGATGTGAAGATCAAAAATATAAATTTTATAGTGTAGAGATATTAAAAATATAATTTTTATATTATAGAAAGAATAAAAATACGATTTTTATATTATATAGATAGTAAAGATTTGATCTTTATTTTATGAACAACAATATAAAAATAGAATTTTTATTTATATAGTAGCGATATAAAAATAGAATTTTTATCAATATAGCGTGATTATAAAAATAATGATTTCTATTATATATATTGAATAGAAAAGTGGAAATTCGATTTTTATATATTGAATAGCAAAGTGGAAATTCGATTTTTATATATTGAATAGCAAAGTGGAAATTCGATTTTTATATATTGAATAACGAAGTGAAATGTGATTTTTACATATGTAGAGAATACGGGCAAAGAAAGTGACAAGCGGCGAACACGACGAAGATTTCTATATAAGAAGAGTCGAGGCGTTTGATTTAGCTATTTTGTGAGAACTTCTCACTTTTAATTTATTTTTCTAGTTGAAATATATATACTAGGATGCAGACGGTGTTTAGTAGCACCCGACACCCGTCGTCCACAGACCATGGACGGCTTGTATGCTTGTTTGTTTGATTTTGATGTGTAGTTGATTGTGTGATGTGATGTGAAATGAAATAAAACATTTATATAGTTGAAATAAAATATTTTATAGTGGAAAATATTTTATAGTTAAAAATAGAATTTTTAACGTGTATATGAAATGAAATAAAAATAAACAAATCGGACAATTTGTTTATATACACATATTTGACTGATATTGATTGGGACGATAAATTTTACACATCGCCCAACTGCACAAATAAAAATCTGTGTTTGATTGTTTGAAAACCCCACACGGGTATTGGGGTGATATATGACATACACTAATCCCAATAGTTAGTTATATGTCGATCGATTGATTAACAGACTGTTATAAGAGTTAAATATTTATATTTGATGCTTATACAGTGTAGAACGCACTTTGGATGATGGTTGATGATTTATCGTTGCTGTTATATACGCGTGGTAGAAAATCCATATAATTCACATTATATGGTAATTGATTGGGCCTCATTCCAGTTTAGAAATAGAATATTTGAAAAAGAATATTTGACAAAGAAATATTTGGAAAAGGAATATTTGAAAGAGTAATGATTGAAAGTAGAAATATTTGAAAGCCGTGTTGATTAGATTAACGCCATTTTGACGTGAACTATATTTATATCGATTTCATTCATTTTATAATGAATACCGAAAGTGATTTCAAAACTCTGACATTTTGAAAAGAATGGAAATTCAAATTAAATTGAACATAAATGAATTCAAATTGAAATTGAATTGAAATGAATTCAAATTGAAATTGAATAGAAGGAATTCGAATTAAAGTTGAATTGAATTGAATTAGAACTGAAATTGAATTAGAAATCAATTTGAATTGAAACCGTTTTGAAAATGAATTTAAAACGATTTATAAAAATACGTTTTAAAAGGGAAATAGACGAAGTATATATTATACATATTATATATATAATATAATGGCCTGAATAGAACGCGCCGCGGTAGTTCGCGAATTTCGACCATTGACTTCGAACGGACATTGCGGGAGATCCGACTGTCGGATTCTCCAAAAACCGGAACCGTTGGGTTCGCATCGAAAAGAGCTTTCTAACGAATATTAGAAATTAGAAATCTAACGGTTGGATTTGGAATTATGTCCAAATCAAATTTGGAAAAGGTCGCTATAAGTGCAGTTCGATGGCCGTTGATGGAAATCGACTATACGAGCCTTGATAAAATTATTAAAAATATCAATAATTTGTGTAAAATAATAAGAAATGATTTGGGAAGAATTGGGATGAAAAAATCCGTATTTAACAAGATAAAAATAGATTTTTATCGAAATAAACTAGTTTTGAACTAGAATTATAATTCTATTTATTTTTAAATAAATAAATTGGATTTGAAATGGTTTTAAAAAGAGCCAGAATTTCCAATAATTGCATTAGAATGGATTTGAGTCGAAATTGTCTTCGGAATATTTCGATGTTGGATTTCGTGATTATACAGATAGCGTTACGGAAATTTGGAAGATATATTTATATCGTTATTTCCAATAAGATATTTGTTGGTCGTAGAATTTGATATTGAATATAAGCCGATATATTTTCTATTCAGAGCCTTGTATTTAATATCAAATGTGATTTGGGTTTGTCGTGAATGGTGTCTTCATTAACACTGTTCTTAAGCCCAGTTGAGAAAAAGATTGAATCATTTTATTTAGATTTAATGAAGTGTGCCAATTAAATAATATTTAATTGGAATTGAATTGGTATTGATTTTTGGGTTTATCGTGAACAGTGTTTTAAATAACACTTGTTCTTTAACCCGATAATTAATGAAATGTGATTTTGGGTTGTCGTGAACGGTATCTTCAATAATACTGTTCTTAGACCCAAAGGAGTTAAGAAAATTCAGAAACTAATTGGAGATTAGTTAAGTTGAATGGTTTCTGGGGTATTGATCTGATGTTGGTTTCGGCCTTCGGGGTTAATACTTAGGGAACTGCTCACTTGCTAATTTACGGTTAGGGACTGATTTAAATGTGAGGTTATTTTGGGTTTATCGTGAACCGTGTTTTAAATGACATTGATTCTTTAACCCAGTCAAAGATTAAAACTAAGTGGAGTTTTAATGAATCTTTAACTAGATTGAAAAGATCGAGAATGGAGTATCACCAGTTTTGCTCCAGGCGATAGTTAAATCTTTAATTAGATTTGAACGTGAAATGGTAATTGAATTTACCGATAACACCGTGGTGTTAGATATGAAGTATTACCAGTTTTACTTCATGGGATAAATAGGTTGGGATTGGGAAATTAAAACAAATGATTACTTCGGTAAGGTTCGTTAATCCCGACTAGATGAATCGAAATTCAAAAGAAGATTAAAGAATAAATTCAAGGAATTTATCTTTGATAAAATTAATGGGAACCTTTCCCTATGAATGTGAAATTTAGAAACTAACTGTCGGTTAGCTAAGCAGAATGGTTTTCTGGATATTGATCTGATGTTGGTTTCGGCCTTCGGGGTTAATATTTGGCGAATTATTCTCTTGTTAATTTACGGTTAGTGACTGATGAATTGAAATGAGGTATGTTTTGTTTGTGTAACGCTTGTTTATAATATATGCGAGTTATTCGGAAAGACTGGGTTTATCCCATTATGAAAAACTGATATGACGATAAGTCGAAGATGAAGACGGTGGTCGAAGACCGGAGGTCTTCACGTCGTTCGGGTAACTACTGCTGATCTTGATTGGGCTGTACACCCAAGAAGATGGAAACAGTTAGTGATCGTCCAGACATACTTGGAGATCGATGGATATGCGGGGTACTAGGTGGCTCCGGTTTCATTCAGACCCAGAACGGACTTGTAAATGGACTGTGTGTCTGACATTGGATTTTAGTCTGTGTGATTGATTTCTATTAATATATATATATATATCTGTTTGGCGGGGGAGAATTTATTCTCTTGCTTAACGCCCTTCTCTGAGACGTACGAGCTCAGGGGTTATATACTGATGGATATCAAACACATAGAGTGAATTGCCTGTGTGGCATGCCTAAGTGGCAAATGATCAAGGCTTCTGTTGAAAAGCAAAGTCTTGTAGTTGAAGATCGAAGCACGGCCTTTGTGGCGTAGCTTTGTGTAATGTTTACTTCGCGAGTTTCACACCCGGTATGAACCAAAAAGGGAGAGGACCTCAGGGAGGACATGCGTTTCTTTCTAGCTAGAAGTGGCGTCAGTGGTTTTACACGCCCTGACGAGTTTGACTTATGTGGTTGTTGCTGTTACGAGGTGCCTCGGTTTGATCGGACGATCCGGGTCCGATGGAGTCATTCGTTGGCTCATTTACGCCCCATAGGGCGGGGAGACGTATTGTTCAGGCATAATAATCCACATCGGTGGACCGGCCCTGACGATCCAAGGGGCAGTTGCGGCTGTTCCTGAGGCTCGGGCTAGACAGTCTCGAATCAGTTGAGGACTATCTTTTGCCTCGATTCACAGACGGAAATCCAATTTCCAAATACGTGACATTTGCGGTTTTATTTGTAGATCCTAGTATGGCGACATAGTGGGATGAGGCGCTTATGCCGTCTATGATTGATACTTATGATTTGAAATTGTTTTATACGCTATGCACTTATAATAGTATCAAATGATTTGTTATAAACGTATCAAGCATTCTTGGGTATTATAAGGTAAAAACCCTATCCTCGGCTTGCGTTGCATTGTGTGATGGGAACTGGGTCTTATAATAGCTTCATTTTTCTTTATTTAGCATTGCGCTGTTTATTTTATGCACTGGTATTCTTGGGAGGAAACCCGTTCCGTGTTATACGGCGTGGTCCCTTGATATACCGAACTTTAAAATAAAGTTTAATAACTGTTTTAGTTCTCACACCAGTCCCATGACTGACCTAGAGTTTATTGTTTTAACCTAAACTCTGGGTGCCCTTATTTTGACACGGGCAGCTAGTAGTTTTGGTTTTGCAGATTTATATTAACAAGATCCTGGTTTACAGCTGGAATGATATCCGGAAAGCTTTGTATCCATATATCTCTTCTAGTTGTGTATTGTATTATTTTCCGCTGCGATGTATTTAAATGTAATTTAAATCTCTGATATTTCTGTGTAATATTTATTCATACTCTGTATATTCTTGTATTCTGATGGATTGTTGTAATATACAATGAAATGTTCTTCCGTCTGCGTTCTGTTTTGTCGTGTTCTCAAAACAATCCAGGCGTTTCTAACGGTCTAGATCAGTTTAGCGACTAATTAGGATCGAGCGAAATTCCTTTTCGTTACTAACTCTGTCACTCTAGAAACCCCAGAAGGTGATATTTCATAGGAGCAGTTCCAGGTCAAGTTTGAGACGAAGTTTATTTCTACCGTTCAGAAGTCTATTCTGTTTAAGAAGTACATTGAGCTTAACCAGAAAGGTCGACCAATGCTAGAATATGTTTCCAGCTTCGAAACCTTGTCAAGGTATGCTCGTTCATATATTGAGACTCCTTATTAGATGAACGAGAAATTTGTCATGGGCTTGGACAAGTACCTTGGGAATCAACTAGCCGATCATCTAGATGATACTTATGAGAAGATCTTTGAGAAAGATCTAAGGCACGAGAGTTTGTTTCCCAAGGAAGAAACTCTTGTTGCAGCTAAAGTGGAATCGAAATTGCAGTAGGGTGGTAATAACAAAAAGAGGAAGCAGCAACAACAGAAAGGAAAGGATGGTCAGAAGAAGCAGAAAGGCTAAGTAACTTGCTATAACTGCCAACAGAAGGGCCATTATTCCAAGGATTGCAAAAATCTGAAAGCTGAAAGGAAGTGTCACAACTGCGGCAGGCCTGGGCATATCAAGAAGGACTATCCAGAACCAGCTAAAGGAATGCAGATTGTGAAGGCATATGCTTTGGAAGCTATGCCATCGCCTTCGAGGGCTTCTACGGCGGAGGAGAAAGGGAAGAGTCTCATCATTCAAGGTATTCTTTCCGTTAAAGTTGTTTTAGTTCGTATGCTGTTTGATACTGGAGCATCGCATTGATTCATTTGTAATGAGCTTGTTTGTTGATTGAGTTTGGAATCCGAGATTTGTGATAGGCCATTGATCATGACTAATCCAGTTAGGGGTTCATCCAATTTTGGTATGATTTGTCGTGATATAGTGTTATCGAGTCATGATCGCTCCTTTGTGTGCGATTGCTTTATTTTGAACTTCGCTGGGTTTGGGATTATTCTGGGTATGGATTCGCTCAATAGGTATGCGACAATAGTATATTGCGAGAAGCTTGAGGTGACAGTCGGGAATGTGGAAGGGAAATTGTTGTGATTCGATGTCAGCCTGAAGATGGTGTCTTCGTGAGATATTTATATTCGCTTGAGATTCCACGGAAAGACTTTTCATCAGTGTCAAGCGCTAGGGTGTTCAATGATGCCTTTGACGAGGTCAAAGGGTTGCCGCTGCATTGTGAGATTGAGTTCAGAATCTATTTGGTCGAAGTTGCTAGACCTATCGTCAAGCCTCTTCAGTGGATCGCGCCTAAGGAACATCGAGAGTTAGAGGTGAAAGTACGTGACCTTTTGGGAAAAGGATTCATTCAGAGAAGAGTGTCCGAATGGGGTGCGATGGTTGTGTTTGCAACCAAGGCTGATGGATCTTTGAAATTGTGTGTGTATAATCGTGAGCTGAACAAGGTGACCAAAAACAATAAGTATCCGCTGCCAAGGATGGACGACTTATTCAATCAACTTCACGAGGCCAATGTGTTTTCTCATATGGATTTGGCAACGGGATTCCACCAATTGAGGGTGGCAAAGTGTAGTGTGCCAAAGACTGCTTTTAGGACACCATCTGGTTTCTTCAAATGGTTGGTGACGCTATTCGGGTTGACTAACTCGCCAACATATTTCGTGGATATTATGAATAGGGTTTTCATGGATCAGTTGAACAAGTTTGTGCTTGTGTTCGTGGATGATATTCTAGTTTTGTCCCAGAATGAAGAAGAGCATAAGACGCACTTGTGAGTTATTTTTGAAATCTTGCGAAAGCATCAGCTAAGAGCTAAGTTAGAAAATTGTCACTTCTCGAAGAGTGAAGTGAGGTTCTTAGGCCATGTTGTTCTGGGAATGGAATAGCGGTTGACCCCACTAAGGTGGCAGCCATACAGGACTGGGTTAGACCTAAGAATGCGACGACGGCGAGGAGTTTCCTTGGGTTGGTCGGATATTATCATCGGTTTATAAAAGATTTCTCCAAGATAGCTGCACTATTAACGGGATTGACAAAAAAGAATTAGTTGTTCACATGGGATGCGAATTGTGAGAAAGCTTTTGGAATCATGAAAGAGAGACTGATGAGTGCTTCTGTTTCAACGATTCCAAGTGGGAATGAAGAAATGTGTATAAACCGATGCATGTGGTACTAGACTTGAAGCAATGCTATGCAGAAGGATAGAGTTGTGGCCTACGCGAGTCGGCAGTTGAAGCCGCCCAAAATGAATTATCCGACACATGATTTGGAGTTGGCAATGATCGTGTTTGCTTTGAAGATGTGGAGACATTACCTATTGGGATTTCAATTCGAGTTGTTTACAAATCACAAGTAGTTGAAGTTTCTTTTCTCCCAAAAGGTTTTGAATTTTCGGCAACAACAGTGGTTAGAGTTTCTAGCATCGTATGATTTTGGTATAGCCTATACTTCTGGTAAAGGTAACGCAGTGGAGGATGCATTTATTCGACATGCAAGTATGGGAGTGATGTTTTCAGAATGGAAAAACCCCGAGTACTTGGCAGGATTTGATTTTAGACCATGGTGTGAGTTGGAACCTAAAATGTTGGCAAGCTTATCGATAAGACCTACTCTCATCGAAAGGATTCGCAAGGGCCAGAGCATGATGCAAAGCATGTCGAGATTATCCAGAAGTTAGATACATATGATAAGGTATTTGAGGTCGACAGATGAGGGTTGGCTTCGAAAGACAGGACGACTGGTTGTTCCTGACATTGACGGATTGAGAAATGAGGTTCTGAGGGAATGTCATCACTCAAAGTTGATGATTCATCCCGGTGGTAACAAGATGTATCAGGATATGAGGCGAGCCAACTACTAGGAAGGGATGAAGGGTGATGGTGGAAAGTTCATTTCCATTGCACGAACTATCAGTTGGTGAAAGCTGAACAGAAGAAGCCGAGTGGTTGCTTCAGCTGTTGGAAGTTCCCACATGGAAGTGGGAGCAAATATCAATGGATTTTATCGATGGACAACCTAGGACAAGGTAGGAAACGAAGGAACTTGGGTTATAATGGATCGCTTGACCAAAAGTGCCAGATTTATTCCTGTTAGATCGACTAGGATAGCTTCGAAGTTGGCTGAGGTTTATATAAAATGGATAATTCGATTCCACGGTATATCGAAGAGCATAGTAAGTGATCGAGATCCATTATTCATGATTGGACTTTTGAAGAGTTTACAAGAAACTTTAGCAACTGAGTTGTGTTTAAGTATGGCTTATCATCCCCAAACTGATGGTCAAACTAAGAGGGTTAACCAAATTTTGGAAGATATCCTGAGGGCTTTGTATTGGACTTCGGAGGATCATAGGAAGACCATCTACATCTAGTCAAGCTTGTGTATAACAACAACTACTAGTCGGCCACTGGGATGACACCATACGAGGCATTGTATGGTAGACCGTGTAATTCTCCGGCCTGTTGGTTAGAGACTGGAGATAAGCTGATACTTAGGCCAAAAATGATCAGAGAGACATTGGATTGTATCGAGATCGTCCGACAACGAATGAAGGTAGGCCAAGACTGATAGAAGAGTTATGCTCAAAAGCATCGATAGGATTTGGAGTTTGACGTTGGCGATATGGTTTTCATGAAGATTTCACCATTGAAGAATGTTGTTCAATTTGGAAACAAAGGAAAGTTAACCCCAAGATACATTGGACTATTTGTGATAGTTATGCGGATTGGAAAACTCACGTATAGATTGGATTTACTTGAGAAGATGTCGAGTACGCAAAAAAAATTCCATGTGTCATTTCTATGGAAGTGTGCACATGATTCGAATGTGGTGGTATCTCCATAGTAGTACGAAGACCTAGAAGTCGAGACCATAGCTACGAGACCTCGTAAGCCTCTTCATGTTGTGGTGAATGACACAAAACAACTTAGGAGGAAGATGGTTAACCTAGTCAAGGTGCAATGGAGTGAGGATGATGACGATTGTTTGTGGGAGATAGAACAGAGTATGAAGATGATCCATCCAGAACTCTTTTTCAGGTATGAACCATTAATGTCGTGTCACCTTACATCATTGTAGCTTGTACTATTTCATTAGAATTTCGTGTGTTAGGATAAGGCTACGGATGCATGGCTTGATGGATGCTAGTTTGGATGGTAAATTGGCTGCTTGTGGATGATAGGCATGAGGAATTGTTTTGGTTGCTTGAGTTTGCTTGGAATTTCGAGGGCGAAATTCCTAAAGTGGGGAGAATGTAAGAGTGCGCATTTTACGTATCGGAGGATCGTAAAATGTTTTTATTTCATTCCCTAAGGGTTGGATCATTTTCATATTTTGATATGTTGGTTATGGTGATGTGAGACATGTCCATAATTTTAACCAATTTTATTTGTGATCATTTTTCCTATGTCAGTTTTGTACATAGCATAACTTTTGACTGGAATCGAATCAGGTGCTAAGATCTACTTCATTGGAAAGGAAATGATGTTTCCAATTCCGTAGAGTGGCCACATTAAAGATTTGGTTCAGCGGTTTGGGAGGAATCTCTATTTTAGGGGCTATAATTAGTGTGACACATTAGTGGGCTGGTTAGGATCTATAAATAGGGGGTTATCGGCATGGAGAGATGTTTACTTTGATAATTATCTCATTTGGTTGAGCTCATGACCTCCTTTCTTAATCAAATATATCTTTACTCCATCAAAATTCTAGAATTATGCAAGAAGATTGAAGATCTACATCAAGTAAAGCTAGATCAACATCGAGTGAAGGAAGATTGCATTAAAATTGAGAGGTTTGAAGATTGATCATCGCTATACGGATTTGAGATTTGTAGATTTCAGGTTGTTTTAGAGAAGTGTTGAGTGATAAGCATCTCTCGCGCGTGTTCAATCGAGTATATGGGTTATTTGATCTTATGTTCATCATTTCAAGTTGTTTCATCTTGATCTACATCTTGGTATGTATAGTTTCACCATAGGATCTAATGTAGCAACTTCAACCGGTGAAAATTCATATGTTAATTCTATGTTTAGATCCATCTATCGATTTGATAATTTGTTGAAACGTCGTTTTAATGTTTGTTGATTTTGCTTGATCAACGGTTGAATTGTTGATCAAATTTTGGGTTATTTTGAGTCAAAATGGATCATTGAGTATGGGTGTGGTTGGCAATATGTTTGGCAAGCGGAAAAATCATGGTTCATCAAGAGAAAATAAGCGAATCTGTTGAATTTTCAAGAAACGGGCAAAAATCACGTTCTGGAAATTTACAGCGTTTGGAAAACACTATGAAAGGTCCTGGATCGGTCACGATCTAGTCATGGATCGCGCATGTGAAAAAGTGTGGATCGACCGCATTTTATTGATGAACTAAAGCGAATTTTTTTGGACTGGAAAAGGAATGGATCAGATCTGATTCATTGGAATAGAAAGTGTTTGAAAACGCTGTTGAAAGCTATGGATCGGGCACGATCCAAGAGGAGGTGGATCAGATAAAAATTTTGAGGTGTGCACGTGGTTTTTGATGGATCGTCTGTGCTCCAGGCTGATGGATCGTGAACGATCTAGGATGGATCGCGTTGGGCAATGATAGCGTTCCAGAAATGCTATAAAAGCCTATAGATTGGCCACTTTTGGAGGATGGGCCGTGCAAAAAAACTTGCGTTACACATATGTTTTTGGGCTATTTTGAGAGGTCGAGTACCAGACTGATCCATAATGGGACGCAGGGATATGGTAGCGTTTCCTAAATGTTGTGAAAGGCAATTTTGATGTTTTGCATAGTTTTTCATAGCAAGAAAGCTAAAAATAGTATGAAACGCAGAATCGACCAAACGAATCATATTTTTGGATCGATGATGGTTATAGCTTTGACGCGAATTTAAGCAGGAATGTTCAAAGTGTTGTGAAGTGTTCATTGATTAATGAAATGCAACGAATGTGCAGACGCCTCTAAGATGTTGAGTATGTGGATAATGGTTGCTCGAGAAGGCGTGTGAGCTATGTATAGTTACCGATGATGATGACTAGAGATATCGAAGGTCGAGGAATTATTGTTGTCATAAGTTCTAGCGTGCTAAAAGTAGGGGTATAATAGGGACGCCTAAAAGACTAGATGGTTGGTCACGTACCCTGGGCAGTCACGATAGGCCTAAAGATACGAGTCACGATGGCATATGGAGTTTTTCTAGAATTGGGGTTTACCATTAGCCCTTGACGGACATCGTGATGTTGAGCCGGTCATATGATTAACGATGGTTTCAAAGAAGAATTGGCGGTGATATCTAGAGTAATGGTCGTTGATTGTTTTGCTTGTATCGTCTCATGTAGATTATTCGATGTTGAAGGAGACAACTCTTGGGTGCTTGTCTGATGTTGGTTTAGGCCTTCGGGGTCCGTGCTTGTGAGATGTTGTGACGGCCCGTCTCGCACCAGCCTGCATTTCCTCCAAGAGTGCGCTGTACACATGCCCGACTAGCACAAGACGGTCGTCAGAAGAAAGGAAAGAAGGGAATGAACTAATCAGAGAACCTGTAGAATGTCTCACAGCGCATGGGATAAAATATAATAATAACATACTTGACATAAAACAGGTGAGACAGTGCATAAGCTGATAACTAATAATCAATGTCAACATCAAAGCAGCGGAAATCCAAATACAGCTTATTACAACTTTCCAAATTTACTGTCTCTAAACAAAAGAAAGCTAAAATAGAAGATACACCAACAATGCCCAAGCAGTGATCTTCAACAACACAGGGAGAATATTATGTATATAGTACGTGGAAGCCTCCTGCTCGTCTCCAGATCATCTACCCGTGCATCACCAGCTAACCTGTCTCTAGTCTGCTCGTGTGAGCACCCAGAGTAATAAGAAGAGACATAAAACTCTGGGTCAGACATAAAGCCTGGTATGAGCGATAAGCATCTAAACAGAATAATAACAGGTATACTAAACCATACCTGAACCTGGACCTGCAACCAAAGAGTTAGTACCACATACCGTACAATACTCCAAGGTGCCATAATAAATGGTGTAAGAATACGGGGGTGGGGTGTGCATGTCACAATGATAGCAAACAAATCATCCATAGCAACCATCCTCGCATCTCTCACTCAGTGCGTAAAGCGTACGACATCTACCACTTTGGAACACTAGACAAACTGAGGCAACGACGAATCCCGACTTGTAGAAACCCTGCTGTGACCAAGCCAAACACTTGGAGTCATGACCAAACATTTCAATGACCCACTTCATTGGTCATAGCCCTTGGTTCTACCAATGCCATAATGGCCCTGAATCCGCCTTCGTACCTCCTACCATAGTGGTCCAAAGCTATAGGTGTCGATAACTCCTTAGCACGCGTCCCGCAGCAAAGCCCAATCATGAAGTGAACTCGTTGATTCCCATCTGAATCTTAAGATCTAACTTCTCATTTGAGCTTCCTTTGCATCTCGGGTTTGGTCGAATTGGAGTGGGTCTTCAGAAAAGTTGTCGTGCAGTAGCAGCTCTAGAATTCGGTTCGGTTCGGTCACCCATGCTCGGTTCGGTTCGGAGTGCCACCTTCCTCTGGGTTCGGGTCCTTCTCCTTGTCTTCTTTCATTCGATTCGGGTCGGTCACTTCGCTCCGGGTCGGGTCGGGGTCCTCCTCCAGCACTCCAATCCTAGCTTATTTCTTCTTTGCTTCCGATCCGAGCCCCGCATCTCCAAGTCGATCCGATCTGGCCTCCAATCACTCTTCCGATCCGATCCGCTCCATCGCTCTGATCCGATCTTCTGCCCAACTCCAACTCTAAGCAATGGCCTTCCTTCCTGCCAAACTTCTTCCAGTGGCAAGTCCTCATCCAGTTCGGATTCCCTTGGTCAGTTCCCTAGTCCGATCCGACCCATTTTCTCCGATCCGAACCGGTTCGGAACCTGCACACTTCTGCAACTTTCCAGCGAGCTTTCTACACCATTCGACGACGTTTTTGAGCAATTTAACTATTCTAATCAATCATGAAACATACCATAGAGTCATAGCAACATGTAATAGCAACCACAAACAACAAACAACAATTTAAATGAATCAAAATGAATCAAATGTGGCTAAAACCTCACATTTGCCTATAATCCCTCTTAATCATGTTTAAGCATACGATTAGCAAAACACATCGAAATTAACCCAAATTTCTAACAGAGCCTTAAAACATTATTTTAGAATTTTAAGAATTTTTCCAGAATTTATTTACGTATAAATTCGCTAATCTTCACTAATTACCCTTAATCAACCGTAATTAGTGTCAAAATGATGCTATCACTCACCTTGGCCACAAATGAAATTCTCAGAACTGAAACTCCTCTGATTTGGGGCGAATACTGATGTCTAACAGCGGCTCTAACCTTGCTTCGGTGCTTTTTCTCCTTAATTTGGTGTTGCTAAGCCTAATCTTCAATTAGAGAGTGATTTGGGGTGTTTTAGATGTAGGAAGCCATTACTAAGGTCTCAAGGAGGTTTGTGGCGGCTCAAAACTGAAATGAAAGTGATAACCTAACCCTAATCAGACCTCCTATACCTCTAAACCCGAAATTCCCCTTGGGCCTAGCTGCTAATCACCCGGTTAAGCCCAATTAAGCTGTCCTTCACCATCTGAAACTTGTTTCAGCCATATCTCCCAAACGGTGAGTCCGTTTGGCTAATGTGACCACTCTACGGAAAGAGAAACCATCATCCGAAGCCAATGGAAGTGGTTTCAGGTCAAAACTCCTATCCAGTCAAAAGTTATGGCCAAAACAGTGCCAACTAGGGGTAAAATGGTCATTTGAAAATCGGGAAAAATCACGAACATGGGAAATGACTCCAATAGTCGTCTCCCAAAGTTACATGACCATACGACTTCGTATGTGAAAGAAATAAATATTCTACGATCCTATGATGCGTAGAATGCGGGTCGTTACACTCTCCCCCCCTTAAGAAATTTCGTCCCCGAAATTCCTTAACCCAAAACATACAAAGGATCCCGCATGCCTAACAACCACATATAACAATCAAACATGCAAAACAAGCAAACAAGCCTATCCTAGCATGCGGAAAAACTAAATCGAAGTCAAAATCTTACCAGACAAAGAGTTCTGGGTGCGTCTTCCTAATGTTCTCCTCTGTTTCCCAAGTACAGTCATTTTTGTCCTCGCCCCACTGAACCTTGACTAGCTTCACCGCCTTTCTTCGAAGTTGCTTCATGTCGTACTCGACGATACGGGCCGGCCTGCGGTTCCCAACCGCCTCGGGTTCTACTTCGAAGTCCTCTAACTGATCAGGTGAAATAGTCATATCTGAGTCGTGAACGAACCTCCTTAGTTGGGAAACATGAAATACGTTATGAACTCCCGCCATCTTCTCCGGTAAGTCAATTCTATATGCCAAATTCCCGACTAATTCAAGAACAGGGAATGGGCCAACAAACCTTGGTGCCAACTTGCCTCTCCTGCCAAATCGTATTACGCTCTTTAACGGAGAAATCTTGACAAACACCAAGTCGCCAACGGAGAATTTTAAGTCTCTTCGCCTCTTATCAGCATAACTCTTCTGCCTATCTTGGGCTGCCTTCATTCGTTGCCGAATGATTCTGATCTTATCTGAAGTTTCCCTCACCACATCTGGTCCGAGCATAAACTTCTCGCCAGTCTCTATCCAACATGATGGTGAGTTACACGGCCTTCCGTACAAAGCTTCAAACGGAGCCATACCGATACTGGATTGGTAGCTATTATTATATGCAAACTCTACTAGATGCAAATGGTCATCCCATGATCCTCCAAAATCCAATATACATGCTCTCAAGAGATCTTCCAAAATACTGTTCACCCTCTCCGTCTGACCGTCGGTCTGAGGATGATATGCGGTACTGAGATGTAACTCTGACCCTAGAGCCTCTTGTAAGCTCTTCCAAAACCCACTAGTAAACAACGGGTCTCGGTCGCTCACAATGCTTTTAGGTACTCCATGGAATCTCACTACCCACTTCATATACAATTCTGCTAACTTAGCTGCCGTCCTAGTCGATTTGACTGGTATAAACCTTGCACTTTTAGTCAGTCGGTCTACAATTACCCAAATGCTGTCATATCCCGATCTAGTCCTTGGTAAACCATCGATGAAATCCATCGAGACTTGTTCCCATTTCCATTCGGGAATTTCTAAGGGCTGTAACAACCCACTAGGCTTCTTTTGCTCGGCTTTAACTAGCTGGCAATTCATGCACTTGGATATAAACTTCCCAACGTCTCTTTTCATCCCTTCCCAGTAGTAAGTCTGCTTCATATTTCGATACATCTTGTTACCACCGGGGTGTATAGTCAGCTTTGAGTGATGACATTCTCTAAGCACTTCATCCCTCAATCCACTGACATTGGGTACAACAAGCTTTCCATTCTTTCTAAGCCATCTATCTCGATCAAGCCCATACGTGTTCATCTCCTCATCGATTCCCATCTCTAACTTGGAGATGATTTCCAATAAGTTAGGATCGTCCCTCTGACTAGAGCCGATCCGCTCAATCAAAGTGGGTCTGATCGTCAAACTCGCTAACATTTCTGGATCCAATTCGCACTTTGGTCTGAAATCAAACCCCGCGATAAACTCCAGTTGCTTCCATTCAAGGAACATAGCCCCTAAGCTGGCATGTCTTCTGCTCAATGCATCAGCCACCGCATTGCCCTTTCCTGGTGTGTATGCGATGTCAAAATCATAGGAAGCTAAGAACTCTAACCATCTCTGCTGACGGAGATTTAAATCCTTCTGGGAGAATAGATACTTTAACGACTTATGATCTGTAAATAGCTCAAATCTTTCTCCCAAGAGATAGTGTCTCCACATCTTTAACGCGAACACGATCGCTGCCAATTCTAAATCATGGGTAGGGTATCTTCTCTCGTGCGGTTTCAATTGCCGACTTGCATAAGCTACAACCCTACCGCCTTGCATCAATACAGCACCCAGTCCGGTACCACAGGCATCCGTGTATACCGTCATCTCTTCATCCCCCTTAGGAATGACTAACACTGGTGCGCTTGTCAACTTGTCCTTTAGGCTTTTAAATGCATTCTCGCACCTTTCTTCCCAAATAAAAGCTTGATTCTTCTTGGTCAACTGGGTCAATGGTGCTGCTATCTTGGAGAAACCTTGGATAAACTTACGATAATATCCCGCTAACCCCAAGAAACTTCTTACATCTATTGCATTCTTGGGCGTAGGCCAATCCTGTACCGTAGCCACCTTCGCCGGGTCCACGGCAATCCCATTTTCTGATACAACATGGCCCAAGAACCTCACTTCCCTCTTCCAGAAGTGACACTTAGAAAACTTTGCTTTCAATTGGTGTTTTCTCAACACCTCCATCGCTACTCTTAAATGTTCCTTGTGTTCCTCCTCTGTCCTCGAATAGACCAAAATATCATCAACGAACACAAGGACAGACTTATTCAGCTGATCTCTGAATACCCTATTCATAAGGTCCACAAAATATGCCGGGGCATTAGTCAGTCCAAATGGCATAACCAACCATTCATAAAATCCAGACGGCGTCCGAAATGCCGTTTTAGCTATACTCTCAGCTTCCACTCTAAGCTGATGAAAACCTGTCGCGAGATCCAACTGAGAAAATACTCTCGCGCCACTCAACTGATCAAACAAATCATCTATCCGCGGTAGAGGATACTTGTTCTTCCTCGTCACTTTATTCAACTCGCGGTAGTCTACACACAAACGAAGGGAACCATCCGCCTTGGTAGCAAACACAACTGGTGCTCCCCATTCAGAAACACTCCTTCTGATAAATCCCTTCTTCAAAAGATCGCTGACTTGCACCTCGAGCTCTCGCTGCTCCCTTGGTGCCATACGACGAAGTGGCATCACTATAGGCCTGGCATCCTTTACCAAATCAATACGAAACTCAATCTCTCGGTGTGGTGGAAGTCCGGTCACTTCTTCGAAAACATCCGGGTACTGGCCAACCACGGGCAAACTTGACAACTCACTATGCGGAATGTCGAGGGAGTTTAGAAAACTAGCCAATACCCCCTTACTGGGTAGACCACCAAACACTATCCTCCGCCCATCATCCGCTCTAGCTGTCACCAACAAGCCCTCACAGTCTACCACCACCCCGTATCTTTGGAGCCAATCTACTCCCAAAATAATGCCAAACCCAGTAAAGCCCAAAACAAAGCAATCACAAACAAACATGCATCCATGACTCGATAAGACCACATTACAACAAATCATGCTAAGGCTAGTAGAACCACCAATCGGGTTCGTCACTACTAAAGGTCTATCGACAATCTCGGGCTCCAATCCCAACCTATCTACCAGGTCACTAGATATGAAAGAACTGGAAGCTCCGGTATCAAACAAAACTCTAACAGGAACATCATAAACAGAAAGCATACCTTGAATGACGACATTCTTTCCCTTCTCCGCCGCAGTTGGGGCATTCGACGAAGAAGGAATAGCATTAATTGCGTATGCTTTCACCATTTGCTTTTCTTTAGGGGGTTGCGGACACTTGTCCTTGTGATGTCCCATTTGGCCACAATTGAAGCACTTCCTATCCGCTGGCTTGGCCCGACAATTACTAGCATAATGGCCCTTCTTACCACAGCTGAAGCACTCCACATCTTGCTTATTCTTTTTCTTCTGGCCGTCCTTAGCCTGATTCTGCTTTCTCTTATTCTGGGAACCACCCTTGCCTCCACCACTTGCTTGTGGCTTTGGCTCATCTGCGGATGCAACCTCAGTCTTCGTCTTAGGGTAGAGACTCTCTGATCTTAATGCTTTCCCCACAATCGACTCAAACGTCTCATCGATGTGGTTAATAAGCCTTTCCCCTAAGTACTGATCTAACCCAGTTATGAATTTCTCATTCTTCTTCTCGGCAGTATCAATAAGAGATAACCCATACTTTGACAAAGTGTCGAATTCAGCAATGTACTCCGAGACAGCTCTGCCATTCTGCTTGAGCTCCAAGAATTTCTTAAACAGCACTGACTTCTGAGCAGCTGGAATGAACTTCTCGCTAAAGCGAGCTTTAAACTGCTCCCAAGTAATCTGATCTTCGGGAGTAGCTGCCTTTATAGCATTCCACCAATTCATTGCCCGCCCTTGCAGCTGACGGGACGCTAGCTTTCTCTTCATCGCATCCTCGATACCCAAATCCTCGAAGATACGTTCGCAACTATCCAACCAATCCTGAACGTCCGTAGCCGACTCCGTTCCATGGAATGACTTCCCACCAAGACTAGTATAATCCTTATTCAGCTTGGCGAAGTCGACTCTTGGCGCCTGCACTATTGGACCACCACCATTTCCACCATTGGGAGCTGCCCTCTGCACATCTCTAAGCATCTCTCTCATGAGGTCAGTAAACATCGTCCTCATGTCAGCAGCAATCCCATTATTAGCTCCCCTACCAGCACCTCTAGTATCTCGGCTCATCGTCAATCTGAAAAAGGAAATGATTAACGATTCCATAGTGGTGCTAGTGCAGTACGACTTCATCCTTATACTACTAATAGTATATATATATAGCTTTTAAAAACCAAAGTAATCACAAATACGCTCTCTCGTATACGTATATTATCTCTCCCTGATAACTTCCCTAGGTTAACTACGCAACCTAGAGCTCTGATACCAAGTGTGACGGCCCGTCTCGCACCAGCCTGCATTTCCTCCAAGAGTGCGCTGTACACATGCCCGACTAGCACAAGACGGTCGTCAGAAGAAAGGAAAGAAGGGAATGAACTAATCAGAGAACCTGTAGAATGTGTCACAGCGCATGGGATAAAATATAATAATAACATACTTGACATAAAACAGGTGAGACAGTGCATAAGCTGATAACTAATAATCAATGTCAACATCAAAGCAGCGGAAATCCAAATACAGCTTATTACAACTTTCCAAATTTACTGTCTCTAAACAAAAGAAAGCTAAAATAGAAGATACACCAACAATGCCCAAGCAGTGATCTTCAACAACACAGGGAGAATATTATGTATATAGTACGTGGAAGCCTCCTGCTCGTCTCCAGATCATCTACCCGTGCATCACCAGCTAACCTGTCTCTAGTCTGCTCGTGTGAGCACCCAGAGTAATAAGAAGAGACATAAAACTCTGGGTCAGACATAAAGCCTGGTATGAGCGATAAGCATCTAAACAGAATAATAACAGGTATACTAAACCATACCTGAACCTGGACCTGCAACCAAAGAGTTAGTACCACATACCGTACAATACTCCAAGGTGCCATAATAAATGGTGTAAGAATACGGGGGTGGGGTGTGCATGTCACAATGATAGCAAACAAATCATCCATAGCAACCATCCTCGCATCTCTCACTCAGTGCGTAAAGCGTACGACATCTACCACTTTGGAACACTAGACAAACTGAGGCAACGACGAATCCCGACTTGTAGAAACCCTGCTGTGACCAAGCCAAACACTTGGAGTCATGACCAAACATTTCAATGACCCACTTCATTGGTCATAGCCCTTGGTTCTACCAATGCCATAATGGCCCTGAATCCGCCTTCGTACCTCCTACCATAGTGGTCCAAAGCTATAGGTGTCGATAACTCCTTAGCACGCGTCCCGCAGCAAAGCCCAATCATGAAGTGAACTCGTTGATTCCCATCTGAATCTTAAGCTCTAACTTCTCATTTGAGCTTCCTTTGCATCTCGGGTTTGGTCGAATTGGAGTGGGTCTTCAGAAAAGTTGTCGTGCAGTAGCAGCTCTAGAATTCGGTTCGGTTCGGTCACCCATGCTCGGTTCGGTTCGGAGTGCCACCTTCCTCTGGGTTCGGGTCCTTCTCCTTGTCTTCTTTCATTCGATTCGGGTCGGTCACTTCGCTCCGGGTCGGGTCGGGGTCCTCCTCCAGCGCTCCAATCCTAGCTTATTTCTTCTTTGCTTCCGATCCGAGCCCCGCATCTCCAAGTCGATCCGATCTGGCCTCCAATCACTCTTCCGATCCGATCCGCTCCATCGCTCTGATCCGATCTTCTGCCCAACTCCAACTCTAAGCAATGGCCTTCCTTCCTGCCAAACTTCTTCCAGTGGCAAGTCCTCATCCAGTTCGGATTCCCTTGGTCAGTTCCCTAGTCCGATCCGACCCATTTTCTCCGATCCGAACCGGTTCGGAACCTGCACACTTCTGCAACTTTCCAGCGAGCTTTCTACGCCATTCGACGACGTTTTTGAGCAATTTAACTATTCTAATCAATCATGAAACATACCATAGAGTCATAGCAACATGTAATAGCAACCACAAACAACAAACAACAATTTAAATGAATCAAAATGAATCAAATGTGGCTAAAACCTCACATTTGCCTATAATCCCTCTTAATCATGTTTAAGCATACGATTAGCAAAACACATCGAAATTAACCCAAATTTCTAACAGAGCCTTAAAACATTATTTTAGAATTTTAAGAATTTTTCCAGAATTTATTTACGTATAAATTCGCTAATCTTCACTAATTACCCTTAATCAACCGTAATTAGTGTCAAAATGATGCTATCACTCACCTTGGCCACAAATGAAATTCTCAGAACTGAAACTCCTCTGATTTGGGGCGAATACTGATGTCTAACAGCGGCTCTAACCTTGCTTCGGTGCTTTTTCTCCTTAATTTGGTGTTGCTAAGCCTAATCTTCAATTAGAGAGTGATTTGGGGTGTTTTAGATGTAGGAAGCCATTACTAAGGTCTCAAGGAGGTTTGTGGCGGCTCAAAACTGAAATGAAAGTGATAACCTAACCCTAATCAGACCTCCTATACCTCTAAACCCGAAATTCCCCTTGGGCCTAGCTGCTAATCACCCGGTTAAGCCCAATTAAGCTGTCCTTCACCATCTGAAACTTGTTTCAGCCATATCTCCCAAACGGTGAGTCCGTTTGGCTAATGTGACCACTCTACGGAAAGAGAAACCATCATCCGAAGCCAATGGAAGTGGTTTCAGGTCAAAACTCCTATCCAGTCAAAAGTTATGGCCAAAACAGTGCCAACTAGGGGTAAAATGGTCATTTGAAAATCGGGAAAAATCACGAACATGGGAAATGACTCCAATAGTCGTCTCCCAAAGTTACATGACCATACGACTTCGTATGTGAAAGAAATAAATATTCTACGATCCTATGATGCGTAGAATGCGGGTCGTTACAGATGTCGATATCGGTTAGGATGGTCTACTCTTGATAAATGATTGCCATGAATGTACTATTTGTTTCTACTTTATTATTGTAAAGGCTGTCACTGTCCGTTGTGGGGAAGACAGGTTTGGGTACTTCTCAGTTGGTGTTGGTAAATTAGTTGGTTAATTTACCTATTTTCATATACTTTATTGATGATATTAGATAGTTGTTTTATCACTCATTAAGACTGTTGTCTGACTCAAGGTTTTATGTTTCCTCTTTTACCTTGGGTTGTTTTTCTATGATGTTATGGATGGGCAGACTGAGTAGCAGATGATATGTGATATCATGATGAGGACGATGCTGCTGAGCGACAACGAGCAGGAAGCTTCCATATTAGTTTTTACTATCTACTATTTGATGGTTTCCGCTGTTTGATGTATCTTCTGAGTGACTGTAGTGAGGCTTCTTGTATAGACTCTTAATGTAATCCAAAGTTGTAGATATTTCATGGTGATATGAAAAAGTCTAAGATTCTGCTCAATTCTGCTTCACTATTATTTCCTTTTGTATATGTTCTATTACATTTTATCTTCACGATGTGAGTTATACGACTAGTTTTGCTGGCGTTATCCAACATTTATGATCATCCATTGTGCCAGGCACGTCTTTCAGCGCACTATTTACCTTGTTAAGTGCAGGAGTTGTGGGCGGTCATCACATTTATGTGTCCACGAGATATATTTTTTGTGATTATGACTTCATGGTATTTGAAACTGTAATGTTGTATTTGGTTTGATAATAAAAGTTTGAAAAGTTTTCCGCTGCATTTAATATTCTATCTTGTGAATTTAGTCTTTGTGTCGTTACTTTATACCTATTTGGCTTCACAGAACTTATTGCGTCATCTTATGGGTGATATTAAGGGACATGGGATGTCACATTTGGTATCAGAGCTTAAGGTTACAATATTAGAGAAAAAGTTTTTGAAAAATTGTTTTCAAAGCGAAAGATTTTCAAGTAAAACCTATTTTTGAAAAATATATCCCCTCAAGTCATTAACGATATTCCTTAGATCTCTTTTTGAATCCTTGTTTCTTCTCTTTTCAGAATGTTTTGGGCTCCTAATTTCCCTAAGGGCATTCCCATTCCGACGTGGTTATGTATTTATGTAGAGGCTACGGCAATTACCGAAGTGCCAGGTAATGTACCACCCCAGCTGCACCCGCGACAGTTCCACCCAATCCTATAGTCATCTTCTCTAAGCTTTGTAAGGATTTCTGTGTGATGGGAGGCAAGTCGTTTCATGGTATGGGGAGTTACATGGAAGTTCACAATTGTCTTAGAGAGACAAAGAAAGTGTTTGATTTGTTGGTGTTAAATGATAGGAGAAAGATTCAGTTGGCCGCCTGTAACTAAAAGAGGAAGCATCGTATTAGTGGAAGGTGACTCAGGCAAGGCAGATGGTGGCCACTTGGTATGAGTTTAAGCATATATTTGATATGAAGTTCTTATCGCAAGCCGAGGAAGGATTATTAAGTTCGAATCAATAAAGTACGACGGCGAAGGAATATGTTAATAGTTTTAATCAATTGGCAAGATTTGGCTTGCATTTGGTAAACACTCCTCAATTGAAGGCTTTAAGATTCACGAGAGGGTTGAATCAACCTCTCCAAGGACCGTCAATGACACATAACCCCATGGGAGTGACTTTTAAGAGGCTAGTGGATATGACTTTGATGCACGAGGACGGGAAAGAGGATCAGCAAGAAGTAAAGACTGAAGAGGCTAAGCCCAAGACTGAGATGAAGAAGTGGTGGTCCTAGAATGGTACAACAAAGAAGGGAGGAAAATATGATAAGGCACAAATTAAGATATAAGTTATGTGTCATGGCCATGGAAATATGGGGCACTTTGTTAAAGACTGTAGGAAGACTAAGAATGCCTATTTCAGTTGTGGACAAGTTGGACATTACACCAAGTAGTGCCATAACAAGCAAGATCATAATGCAGAATCATCCAGAGGGAAAGTTCATGCGCTAGAAACACCTCAGGTTGGTGGACTGGATCGAGGTAGGAATGTCACCGTGGAAGGTTTGATTTCTCTTTTTGACTCTCCTATTCGGACTCTATTTGATTTCGGTGCTTCTCATTCATTCATATCCAATTCTATGGTAGATAGTCTACATCTTGACACTTGTATAGTTTATGAGCCTATTGTGGTATACAACCTCGTAGGACGTATAACTCACATGTATTTGACTTATATGGGTTTGAGAATTTTTGTTAGGACATCGAGTTTGAGTGTGACAAATATGTTCTTGGCATTACGGGTTATGGGCTTATTTTTGGAATGGATTAGCTAGCCGTGTATGGTGCCATTCTAGATTGTGAGAGCAGAGTTGTTAGGCTTCTAACGGTCCACAGGAGAACTCTCGAGATTTTTTTTTGACCCACGGGGGTCAGTTGTGCTTAGTTTCCTAGATTCCCTTGATGCTTCTATTTACGATCTTCGATTTATACCCATAGTCAGAGATTTTCCGGGCATGTTCGATAAGGTGAGAGAATTATCCCGTAGATGAGAGATAGATTTGTGGATATACTTGGCGGAGAATGCAAAGTCAATTGCTTTATCAGTGCACCACATGGCTCATAGGGAGAGAAGGGAGCTGAGAAAGCAAGTGAGTTATTCAAGAAAAGATTTTTTAGATAGAGCATTTCTGAGTAGGAAGCTCCAATCGTTTTTACGACCAAGTCATACAACTCTCCCCAACTATTCGTGGACCATAGGGAGTTGAGCAACATAGGGAGTTGAATAAGCTCACCAACAAGAATAGACATCCACTCCCATAGATAGATGACTTGTTTGACAAGTTAGTGGGCGCTTCGGCTTTCCTAGGTTAGATCTAGCCCTGGGTTTTCATCAGCTAAGTGTAGCAGACGACAGTATAAACAAGGATGCTTTCAGGACTATAGACAGATTCTTTGAGTGGCTGATCATGCCTTTTGGGCTGACCAATGCACCCGCCTACTTTGTGGATTTGATGAATCGGGTATTTAGGGAGTACCTGAACAAGTTTGTAGTGATTTTCCTAGATGATATTCTGGTTTTCTCGAGGAACGAGAAAGAGCATGATGTACACTTAGGAGAGGTTCTTTGCACTCTCAGGTCGTATCAGCATAAGTCTAAGTTTTCTAAGTTTCATTTCTGGTGAAAGGAAGTAAGGTTCCTAAGGCAAATCGTCTTCGAGGATGGAATAGCACAGGACCCTGCTTAGGTTGTCGCAGTTCAAGATTGGAAAGCCTCTAAGAATGATATAGAGATTAGGATTTTCTTGGGGTTGGTAGGTTACTACAAAAAGTTCATTAAGGACTTTGCACATATCTCAACTCCGCTCACCGTCCGATGAAGAAGAATCTAGTTTTCACTTGGGATATTGATTGCGAGGAAGCGTTCTAGAGGTTAAAGAAGGCTCTTACGTCGGCTCATGTTTTGACTCTTCGTGATGGTACTAAGACATTGACCACCTACACGGATGCTTGTGGAACTAGTTTAGGTGCCATGTTAATGCGAGAAGGTGGGGTGGTCTACTATGGGAGTAGGTAGTTGAGGGTTCATAAGAAGAACTACCCTGCTCCACGATTTGGCGTTGACAGCGATAGTGTTCACACTCAAGTCTTAGCGACATTACTTACTTGTTAAGAGGTTCTAGATTTACACAGATCACAAGTCGCTCAAATATTTTTTTTTTCTTGTAGAAAGATCTCAAGACAACAACGTTGGATAGAGTTCCTTACATTCAACAATTTTGAGATAGCATGCAAGACGAATGTGGTTACGGATGCATTGAGTAGGCAAAGGATGACCTTGCGTCCTCTATTCGTAGAGAGCAGAGCTTGGAGTTTATCTCGTAATTATATTTTAGGCCATTTACGGATCTTACACCTGGTTTGTTGGCATCATTAGTGGTGTGACCTACTCTTAAGGAGCGAATTGGATCCATACAACAAGTGGATCAGCAGTTAGTGAGCATCTTGGATAGACTCAGTGAAAGGGAGACCTCTAGTCACCTAGCTATATATTCCGTGGATAAGAGAGGGTGGCTACGTGGAGATGGGAGATTGTGTGTTCCCAGCGTTGGAGACTTGTTGAGGTCAGTTCTTGAGGAGGCTCGTAACCCTCGGATGAGACCGGTCCGGGTGGTGAAAAGATGTACCAAGACATGAAGAGAGTTTTTCATTAGACTAGCATGAAGAAGGATGTTGTAGAGTTTGTGGCCCGATGTTTGACTTGCCAACAAGTAAAGGCTGAACATAGGAAATCTGACGGATTGCTTCATCCCTTATATATTCCACAGTGTACGTGGGAGAGTGTCTCCATGGATTTTATTGATGGTTTACCTAGAATGAGGTAGGGAAACACCAGTATACGGGTTATAGTTGACAGACTGACTAATAGCACTTACTTTATCCTAGTCAAGAGTAAGAGGACAACAACTTGGTTAGCATCGGTATACCTTAGAGAGATCGTTTGATTTCACGGGGTACTCTCCAGTATTGTTAGTAACCATGAACACATCTTTACAAGTGAGTTTTGAAGGAGCTTGCAGGAGACACTAGGTACACAGTTATGAATGAGTACAACCTATCACCCTCAAACGGATAGACAGACTGAGAGGGTCAATAGTGTTCTCGAGGATTTATTAGGACTGTGTATCCTAGACATTGGAGGAACTTTGGAGGAGCATCTCCCATTGGTAGAGTTCTCCTACAAAAGTAGTTATCAATTGAGTATTGGTATGGATCCCTTCTGTAACACCCCGCAAATTCTATAACTGTGAAATTAACAAATTAAAGTATAATTAATTTCAAATCAAAGAACTAAGGGAAACGGGATACGCCATTGCGTTCGTCTCGGAAAAATACGCGAAATAGAGTCCGAGTTTTCGAAAAACGGAATCCGTATGAAGAAGATATGGCCTTCGGAAATTTTGAATTAAATTTAAAATTCAAACAGAATAAAATAATTAAAAATCGGGCCCAGTGGGCCAGGGAGGATAAACACCCGCCTAGGCCACCCAGGTCGACTGGGCTGTCGACCTGGGCTACCCATGTCGACAGGCCTGTCGACAGCCCTGTCGACAGGGGTGTCGACCTGGTCGGGCCCAGTCAATCTGGCTGGCCAGGTCTGTGTTTGGTCGAATTTCTGTGGTCTGCTTTGTCATTAGGGCTAGGTGGCGGGTTCTAATTGGTCTCTCTATCTAATGAATGGCTACGATCTAACCTAGCAACATCAATGGTCCTAATCAATTCCTAACCTCTATATAAACAACCCTAGACTAAACCCTAATCTATTCATTCAAATTAAGAACATAGCCGCCATGTTGCTGAGGAACGACTAAGAGTAGCCGCCGACTAGAGAGAGAATTAGAAAGAAAGTTCTAAAGCCTAAAGCAATTCAAGCAACCTAAAGCCAATCAATTCAACAAAGGAATCATATCTCTTAATTAGAGAATTCGCCGCAACCATTGTAAGTAGAGTATTACTTTGGTATGAATAAATAACTGTATTGATTTGTATGCTTGAATTGGGATAATAAAGTAATTCATATTTGTGCAAAATTTATGTTATTCATTATAAAGAACTACATGCGGTAGTTCTATGCAAGTATACGTTTGGAATATTGCGCAAATTATGTAATCTATGTTGAAGCTACATGTATGTAGTTGATTGAAATTCATGCGAGTTTGGGGCTTTGTTATTATGCCATCATGATGTATATTTTTGTGCATAAATCATTTTGCAAGTAATTGAAACAAGTTTGGTTGTTATAGTTCATATGAAACTATGTTGGAATTTTGACACCATAATCCATGTATTAAGTCATGCTTTTGCAAAACTTATGAATATGGCTAGGCTATGAATGATATTTGGCATAATTGAAATCTATGATTAAGTCTATCTTGTTTAAAAGAATTATATGATGACATATGTGAGACATGGCTAGGTTAGACTCAAAAATCCCTTTTTGCAAGTTTAAAGCAAACACCATGATTAGGAATATTTATGCCATGCTTATGTTTGACATTATGCCATGTTTATGCTAGAAATATTTATGCCATGCTTATGTTTGACATTATGCCATGTTTATGCTAGAAATATTTATGCCATGCTTATGTTTGACATTATGCCATGTTTATGCTAGAAGTATTTATGCCATGCTTATGTTTGACATTATGCCATGTTTATGCTAGAAGTATTTATGCCATGCTTATGTTTGACATTATGCCTAAATAAAAATATAGGTTCATGTGTCAATAATGATATCTCAATTACAAGTTCACATGCTTTGATTCATGTCACCTATGTTTTATGACCAAAGTATATGTCACTACTATGCAAGTACACCAGTTTCTATTTTGTATTCCCATCGTCATATTGCAAGTTCATACGCTCACCTTCCCCTCTTTGTGTATGTAATCACGCTTTAAGCCTCCCCTTTCGCATGGCTAAATTGGGCTTAAAAAGGCTAAGCCCAATATATATGAACGGACGTGTAAAACGGGGGAAAATAACGTTGGGTTAAAATTAATTAATGAATGAAAATATAAAATAGAAGGGCCCAAATTCAAGTATGGGTTGGGCCCGTGATTGGTGTAATCTTTACACCATTAACTTAATAATGGGCCGCAAATATTTACATATAAATAAAGAAGAAAGACAAAATATGTAAAAGTAGAAAATACGATGTGTTTAACCCGAGGTTGGATTGAGTTGGGATGTAAACCTGCCCGGAACCGCCCGGCTGTCCAGTAGTCACAACAATACCTATCCAATGTGGGAGGTTAAACATGGAGCCCAATAAGGACCCGAGGTTAGACTGAGTTGTGGCGTAAGACTGCCCGGAACCAACCGGCAACAGGGAGCCACAACAATACCTGTCTAATGTGAGAGGTCAGGGCCTTAATAAGACAATTAAGGCTGAGTCAGGATTGTTAGGATTAAGTGGACTAAAGACTTAATCAAAATGGAACATGCTAAACTAAACGGACTGGTGGGGGTTAGGTTAGAAACACTTAACCAACTTAGCATGTTGGCTAGAGATAGAAAACCTAGTAACGGGGGACCCTTTTCAGCAGTAACCCTAAAAGGTGTATCAGGATACCCTGAAACTAGGCAGGGTGGGGCACGATTACTGGGCTGATTGTAAGAGGTCAAATCGACGGCGGTGGTGTAGCAGTGTAGGTTCTAACGGAGTGCGGGCGTGCACACACTCCGGCACAGAAAAATAAGGCACTGGACACCAGTAGCATACCTGTGCACTCTAAGATTGTGTCGGGTTGCCACTATGGGACTTGATACACCCCATGGTGGGACCAGCATAGGTAACTACAACATCGGGGGCCGTAAGATACATGTAACTATGCGAGTAGGAGCCGATCATCATTGAATGGATCACATCACCCTGATTATGGGATGCCAGTTGGAAACTAGTTTATATGGGTTCAGAGATCAACATGGGGTACGATAGTATATTCGACCCTAGACAACTTAACCAAGTTTATAGTGCATGCCCACTTCTTGTTATACTTATCATACCCAGTTCTTTATTCATAGACAAAATAGTACTAGACTTACTCAGGCTTTATGTCTGACTCTACTTTTCTTTCGTCTTCTTTCTTCCGTTCCCCCCCAGGTCCTCAGGGAGGGAACACAGCAGCTTGACCAACCTCAACATCCAGCTTGAAGAAGAGAAATGTTTTGCTTGGACTTTCCTGTTTTGAACTATGGCTTTGGACAATCCACTATGGGGCTTTTGCAGTTTATCTATGTTTTATTTATGCTTCTTTAAAATAATGTACTCAAGACAGATTATGAAAGTGTTATGTTATGTTTTTGGAAAGGATGTTGTTGTAACACGTATTTGACTTTATGAAATAAAGTTTGTTGTTCTTCCGCTGTTTACAAATATGTGTTCTTATATCTGTCTTGTATATCTGTGACTTGTACTTATAAACCTCCACCAAAATTAGGGCATTCCCTTTGAGAGTGACCCTAACGGAGGTGGGGTGTTTCACTTGGTATCAGAGCATAGGTTTACCAGATAAGATAAAAAGTTTTGAAAAATTATTTTCATAGAGGAAATTTAAAGAAGCATTTTTAAAAGAAAAATATTATTTTATTTTAAAAAGGCAAAAGTCCACTCCCCAAAGCCATAGGAACTATCTCTTATCCTTCGTTTTGAATCTATCCTTTTGTTTCAGCATGTCCCAAGAACTTAACTTGCCGGAGGGGGTACCAATACCTGGTTGGTTTAGACGGTTCTTAGAAGCAAGGGCCACTCAGCCAGGTCCTACCATTCCTCCTCCCCCAGCTGAAGGAAACCATCCAGCTGCAGCAGCACCTTTTCCTCCACCTCCTCCTCGGGGAAACACTTTTGCTAAGATATGTAAAGATTTTAAAGCTATGGGAGGAAGGGATTTCCATGGAACTGAGTCCTTCGTAGCAGCTAGAAATTGGCTGAAAGAAACTGAGGACCTATTCATCATCTTTGAGGTAGAAGATAGACAAAAAGTACAACTGGCGGTGTGGCTATTGAAGGGCGAGGCTTCCTACTGGTGGGAAGTCACTAATGCTGAAAGACCAGTGGAGACATGGGAGGACTTTAGGGCAAGGTTTGAGACCAAATTTCTCTCAGATGCGGAAAGAAGTTTGCAGTTGGAAAAATTCTTATATCTTAAGCAAGGAGACAAGACTGTCAGAGAGTATGTGAATCAGTTCGATGAGCTGGCTAGGTTTGGGCTTGACCTAGTCAACACCCCGCACAAGAAGGCTCTCCGTTTCGTCAAAGGGTTAAATGAGCCATTACACAGTTTGGCCATGACCCATATACCCATGGGGGTCACGTATGAAAGATTGGTGCAAATGGCATTGCTGAATGAGGAGGATAAGGGCAAGAAGGAGACAAAGGCAGAAAGCTCTCAAGGGAAGAAAGAGGGTTTGCAGCCTAAGAAGGCGGACTTTAAGAAAGGCGGAAAAGGCAACAAAGAGAAGAGGAAGTGCAATTTCTGTGGCAAAGTGGGGCACTTAGTAAAGGACTGCCGGAAAAAGAAGGCCAAGGAGAATGGTGGGTGCTTTTCATGCGGTCAGACAGGCCACAGGGCTAAGGACTGCCCAAAGAAACGAGGACAGGGGCAGGGCGCTGGATCCACCCCAGGGGCACAGGTTCATGTGCTAGAAGCGCCACCATTGCAACAGCGAGGTATAAATACTTCTGTAGAAAGCGTAATTTATCTTTATGATCAACCCGTTCGCACTTTATTTGATTCCGGCGCATCACACTCCTTTATCTCGTCTGCTTTAGTAGAATCTCTGCACCTAAAAACTAGTATGGTAGAGGACCCCTTAATTGTTTCAAACCCAATTGGGGGCCCAGCTCATTTGTCTATGATCTGTTTGGATTTGAAAATTTCTATTCTAAGTGTTGAATTTCAATGTAGTGCCTTTGTTTTGGGCTTTTCGGGGTATGGTTTGATTTTGGGTATGGATTGGCTATCCAGCAATGGGGCCATCCTTGATTGTGAGAAAAGGGTTGTTAGGCTCCTAACCCAGCTCGGTAATACTTTGGAAATTTCTTGTAATCCCTCGTATGCGGTTATGCTTAGTTATCTTGAATCGCTAGAGGCCTCTGTTGAAAATTTGCAATCAGTTAGAGTAGTCCGGGAATATCCGGATGTCTTCGAAGAGGTGAAGGGCTTGCCTCCGAAGCGGGAAATAGACTTCCGCATATATCTTGTAGATAATGCAAAGCCCGTTGCGTTGCCCGTTAGACATATGGCTCCACGAGAAAGGAAAGAGCTCAGTAAACAGATTAAAGAGCTTCTAGAAAAGGGGTTCATTAGGAGGAGCATTTCAGAATGGGGCGCTCCGGTGGTGTTCGCTACAAAGGCGGATGGTTCACTCCGTCTATGTGTTGACTATAGGGAGCTCAACAAGCTAACGAAAAAGAATAGGCATCGTCTCCCTAGAATTGACGATTTATTTGACCAGCTTGTAGGAGCGTCTGTTTTCTCCCAACTCGATTTAGCAACCGGTTTTCATCAGCTAAGGGTGGCTGAAGATAGCATCGATAAAACGGCGTTCAGAACCCCAGACGGCTTCTTTGAACGGCTTGTCATGCCTTTCGGCTTGACAAATGCACCTTCTTACTTCGTGGACCTGATGAGTAGGGTATTTAGAGATTTCCTCAACAAATTCGTAGTGGTCTTCGTAGATGATATCCTTATCTTCTCAAAGAGTGAAGAGGAACATGCTCAACACTTAAGGGCAATCATGGAAACTTTGCGAGTCCATCAACTAAAAGCCAAATTCTCCAAATGCCACTTTTGGAGAGAAGAGGTGAGGTTCCTTGGGCACATAGTATCCAAACAAGGGTTAGCGGTGGACCCTGCGAAGGTAGTGGCGGTACAGGATTGGAAGACACCAAGGAATGCAACTGAGGTCCGAAGCTTTCTAGGACTAGCAGGTTTCTATCGAAAATTTATAAGGGATTTTGCGAAAATCTCAGCTCCACTCACGAAATTGACTAAGAAGAATCTAGTGTTCAATTGGGACTTGGATTGCGAGTTTGCTTTCCAACGACTGAAAAGGGCTCTCACAACAGCCCCAGTTTTGACGCTGCCGGATGGGAGCAAGATGTTCACTGTTTATACGGATGCATGTGGGACAGGGCTAGGCGCCGTCTTAATGCAAGAAGGAAGGGTATTAGCTTATGGCGGGAGGCAGTTGAAAGCGCACGAAAAGAACTACCCAACACACGATCTTGAGTTAGCCGCCATCGTCTTTGCACTCAAGTCTTGGCGACACTATCTCCTAGGTGAGAATTTCGAACTTTACACTGACCATAAATCGTTGAAATATCTTTTCTCGCAGAAAGATCTTAACTTGAGGCAACAAAGATGGATGGAGTTTCTTGCCTCGTACGATTTCGAAATCTCCTATACTCCGGGCAAAGGCAACGTAGTGGCAGACGCGTTGAGCCGAAAGAAATTGACCCTAAGCCCGTTGTTTGTTGAAAGACAAAGCCTAGAGTTTATAGCCAGTTTCGACTTTAGGCCCTCCTCCGATTTCGTACCAGGCTTGTTAGCATCTCTCGAAGTGCGCCCAACTTTAGTGGATTCAGTAGGGGCAGCACAACGCGAAGACCCTCAGCTTGTGGAAACAATGGATAGGCTAATTAGGGGTGAGACTTCAAGTCACCTCAACAGATACTCCATTGACGATAAAGGTTTACTAAGGCGAGACGGAAGACTATGCGTCCCACAGACAAAAGATTTAGTAAGGAAGGTTCTCGAGGAAGCGCATCATTCCAAGATGACGATACACCCAGGCGGAGATAAAATGTACAAAGATATAAAAAGGACTTTCTTCTGGAACGGCATGAAAAAGGACGTGGCAGAATTCGTTTCTAAGTGTATAGTGTGCCAACAGGTTAAAGCGGAACAGAAAAAGCCTGGCGGACTACTACATCCTCTGGAGGTCCCGCAGTGGAAGTGGGATAGCATCTCAATGGACTTCATCGATGGGCTGCCTAGGTCTAGGAGAGGCAACACTAGCATTTGGTTAATAGTGGATAGGCTTACTAAAAGCGCCCACTTTTTACCTGTCAAAAGTAAAAGAACTGCCTCATCCCTAGCATCACTTTACCTCAAGGAAATCGTTCGACTCCATGGAATACCATCTAGCATTGTTAGTGACCGAGACCCCATCTTCACCAGCGAATTTTGGCAGAGTCTGCAAGAAGCAGTAGGAACGCAGCTATGCTTGAGCACAGCCTATCATCCCCAAACCGACGGCCAAATAGAGAGAGTGAACAGAGTCTTGGAAGACCTTTTAAGGCTATGCGTCCTCGACTTCGGAGGGACATGGGAAGACCACCTTCCTTTGGTGGAATTTGCCTACAACAACAGCTATCAAGCAACCATAGGAATGGCGCCCTTCGAAGCTTTATATGGAAGACCGTGCCGATCGCCCACTTGTTGGTGGGAGTCTACTGATAAGCTTATACTTGGACCAGATATGATCCGAGAGACCTCAGAGAAAGTAGACTTAATACGAAGAAGAATGAAGACGGCCCAAGACAGACAAAAGTCCTATGCCGACAAGAGAAGGACCAACCTTGAATTTGAGGTTGGAGACAGAGTTTTTCTCAAGGTATCATCACTAAGAAACGTTGTCCGTTTTGGAACCACGGGAAAGCTAGCGCCAAGGTTCGTAGGTCCATTCCCTATCATCGAGAAGATTGGGAAAATGGCCTATAGATTAGAGCTACCCGAGAAGTTTGCTGGAGTCCACAACGTTTTTCACGTTTCACATCTCCGAAAATGTCTACATGAGTCTGCTGAAGTGGTAGAGCCAAATATCCTCGAAGAGGCCGAAGTGGAGCGCGAAGCAACCATAAGAAAAGTTCCAACCCGCATCTTAGGAACAGAAGTGAAGAAGCTACGCAACCGCGAAGTCAAGCTCGTCAAAGTCCAGTGGAGCGACGCCGAGGGAGACGCGACTTGGGAAACTGAAGCTAGAATCCGTACTGCCTACCCTTTTCTGTTCGAGGGTACATCCTTGATCTTTCTTTTCCTTAAGTTGCGCTTTTATCTATCTTTTTAGGTATATTTCCTCGACCGTATCTTTTAGGTAGAATCTTTTTGGATGGAAACATGTAGTTGAAACATGTTATGTATGATGATTGCAAATGGTTGCAAGTGATTGCTAGTGGTTGCTCGTGGTTGCATATACACACACAATCTAGGTTTTAGATCGGCTCAGTCACTTCATATTGCATATGCATATATGTTTGCTTTCGTATGTGGTTGAACTATAATGTGTTGTCATATGGATGTTGCATTTGTATTGAATGATTGTGCACTCATGTAGAATCAAGAATAGGGAAGTTTGCATACATAATGGATTCATGGCACTTACATAATTCGCATTAAGGAGGTCAACTGAATCAGTAGACCGCCTGATTTTGCATTAGATAAGTACATGTACACACACACTTTGCATATGATCATGAAGCATTAGAAGTCTTTTAAGGACAATGGATGCTCGTGTTTGATGGATGAGTAGATGGATGATTAGATGTTAGGATATACATTCCTCCTAACTTGATGATTTCGGGGACGAAATCCTTTTAAGTGGGGGAGAATGTAACACCCCGCAAATTCTATAACTATGAAATTAACAAATTAAAGTATAATTAATTTCAAATCAAAGAACTAAGGGAAACGGGATACGCCATTGCGTTCGTCTCGGAAAAATACGCGAAATAGAGTCCGAGTTTTCGAAAAACGGAGTCCGTATGAAGAAGATATGGCCTTCGGAAATTTTGAATTAAATTTAAAATTCAAACAGAATAAAATAATTAAAAATCGGGCCCAGTGGGCCAGGGCGGATAAACACCCGCCTAGGCCACCCAGGTCGACTGGGCTGTCGACCTGGGCTACCCATGTCGACAGGGCTGTCGACAGCCCTGTCGACAGGGGTGTCGACCTGGTCGAGCCCAGTCAACCTGGCTGGCCAGGTCTGTGTTTGGTCGAATTTCTATGGTATGCTTTGTCATTAGGGCTAGGTGGCGGGTTCTAATTGGTCTCTCTATCTAATGAATGGCTACGATCTAACCTAGCAACATCAATGGTCCTAATCAATTCCTAACCTCTATATAAACAACCCTAGACTAAACCCTAATCTATTCATTCAAATTAAGAACATAGCCGCCATGTTGCTGAGGAAGGACTAAGAGTAGCCGCCGACTAGAGAGAGAATTAGAAAGAAAGTTCTAAAGCCTAAAGCAATTCAAGCAACCTAAAGCCAATCAATTCAACAAAGGAATCATATCTCTTAATTAGAGAATTCACCGCAACCATTGTAAGTAGAGTATTACTTTGGTATGAATAAATAACTGTATTGATTTGTATGCTTGAATTGGGATAATAAAGTAATTCATATTTGTGCAAAATTTATGTTATTCATTGTAAAGAACTACATGCGGTAGTTCTATGCAAGTATACGTTTGGAATATTGCGCAAATTATGTAATCTATGTTGAAGCTACATGTATGTAGTTGATTGAAATTCATGCGAGTTTGGGGCTTTGTTATTATGCCATCATGATGTATATTTTTGTGCATACATCATTTTGCAAGTAATTGAAACAAGTTTGGTTGTTATAGTTCATATGAAACTATGTTGGAATTTTGACACCATAGTCCATGTATTAAGTCATGCTTTTGCAAAACTTATGAATATGGCTAGGCTATGAATGATATTTGGCATAATTGAAATCTATGATTAAGTCTATCTTGTTTAAAAGAATTATATGATGACATATGTGAGACATGGCTAGGTTAGACTCAAAAATCCCTTTTTGCAAGTTTAAAGCAAACACCATGATTAGGAATATTTATGCCATGCTTATGTTTGACATTATGCCATGTTTATGCTAGAAATATTTATGCCATGCTTATGTTTGACATTATGCCATGTTTATGCTAGAAATATTTATGCCATGCTTATGTTTGACATTATGCCATGTTTATGATAGAAGTATTTATGCCATGCTTATGTTTGACATTATGCCATGTTTATGCTAGAAGTATTTATGCCATGCTTATGTTTGACATTATGCCTAAATAAAAATATAGGTTCATGTGTCAATAATGATATCTCAATTACAAGTTCACATGCTTTGATTCATGTCACCTATGTTTTATGACCAAAGTATATGTCACTACTATGCAAGTACACCAGTTTCTATTTTGTATTCCCATCGTCATATTGCAAGTTCATACGCTCACCTTCCCCTCTTTGTGTATGTAATCACGCTTTAAGCCTCCCCTTTCGCATGGCTAAATTGGGCTTAAAAAGGCTAAGCCCAATATATATGAACGGACGTGTAAAACGGGGGAAAATAACGTTGGGTTAAAATTAATTAATGAATGAAAATATAAAATAGAAGGGCCCAAATTCAAGTATGGGTTGGGCCCGTGATTGGTGTAATCTTTACACCATTAACTTAATAATGGACCGCAAATATTTACATATAAATAAAGAAGAAAGACAAAATATGTAAAAGTAGAAAATACGATGTGTTTAACCCGAGGTTGGATTGAGTTGTGATGTAAACCTGCCCGGAACCGCCCGGCTGTCCAGTAGTCACAACAATACCTATCCAATGTGGGAGGTTAAACATGGAGCCCAATAAGGACCCGAGGTTAGACTGAGTTGTGGCGTAAGACTGCCCGGAACCAACCGGCAACAGGCAGCCACAACAATACCTGTCTAATGTGAGAGGTCAGGGCCTTAATAAGACAATTAAGGCTGAGTCAGGATTGTTAGGATTAAGTGGACTAAAGACTTAATCAAAATGGAACATGCTAAACTAAACGGACTGGTGGGGGTTAGGTTAGAAACACTTAACCAACTTAGCATGTTGGCTAGAGATAGAAAACCTAGTAACGGGGGACCCTTTTCAGCAGTAACCCTAAAAGGTGTATCAGGATACCCTGAAACTAGGCAGGGTGGGGCACGATTACTGGGCTGATTGTAAGAGGTCAAATCGACGGCGGTGGTGTAGCAGTGTAGGTTCTAACGGAGTGCGGGCGTGCACACACTCCGGCACAGAAAAATAAGGCACTGGACACCAGTAGCATACCTGTGCACTCTAAGGTTGTGTCGGGTTGCCACTATGGGACTTGATACACCCCATGGTGGGACCAGCATAGGTAACTACAACATCGGGGGCCGTAAGACACATGTAACTATGCGAGTAGGAGCCGATTATCATTGAATGGATCACATCACCCTGATTATGGGGTGCCAGTTGGAAACTAGTTTATATGGGTTCAGAGATCAACATGGGGTACGATAGTATATTCGACCCTAGACAACTTAACCAAGTTTATAGTGCATGCCCACTTCTTGTTTATACTTATCATACCCAGTTCTTTATTCATAGACAAAATAGTACTAGACTGACTCAGGCTTTATGTCTGACTCTACTTTTCTTTCGTCTTCTTTCTTCCGTTTCCCCCCCCTCCCAGGTCCTCAGAAAGGGAACACAGCAGCTTGACCAACCTCAACATCCAGCTTGAAGAAGAGAAATGTATTGCTTGGACTTTCCTGTTTTGAACTATGGCTTTGGACAATCCACTATGGGGCTTTTGCAGTTTATCTATGTTTTATTTTTGCTTCTTTAAAATAATGTACTCAAGACAGATTATGAAAGTGTTATGTTATGTTTTTGGAAAGGATGTTGTTGTAACACGTATTTGACTTTATGAAATAAAGTTTTTGTTCTTCCGCTGTTTACAAATATGTGTTCTTATATCTGTCTTGTATATCTGTGACTTGTACTTATAAACCTCCACCAAAATTAGGGCATTCCCTTTGAGAGTGACCCTAACGGAGGTGGGGTGTTTCACCTTCGGGGCACTTTATGGATAACCTTGCAGATCACCAACATGCTAGTTTGAGTCTACGAACAGACTTCTACTTCGGTCTGAGATGGTTAGAGAAACTTCTAAGAAGATATCTCTGATTCGCAGGCGAATGAGAGCAGCTTAGGTAAGGCAGAAGTAATATGCCGATCGGAAGAAGAATGACTTGGAGCTTGAGGTAGGATACATGGTCTTTATCAAGGAGTCACCTTTTAGGAATGTTGTTCACTTTGGCTCGATTGGGAAGTTGGCAGCAAGGTTTGTAGGGCCATTCCCCATAGGTGATAGGATAGGTAAGATGGACTACATAGTTAGACTACCAGAAAGGCTGATGGCAGTTCACGACATGTTCCACGTTTCCCACCTAAGGAAGTGTCTACATGATTCCATAGAGGTAGTGAAGCCAAGCACGCTTGAGGATGTTGAAATTGAAAAGGAGGCATCAATCAGAAAAGTTCATACTGATATACTTGGATCGTAAGTTAAGAAGCTACGCAACAAGGAGTCAAGTTAGTGAAGGTGCAATAGGGAGAAGCTTGCGACGATACGACATGGGAACTTGAAGATAAGATTCACGCTTCTTACCCTTTTCTTTTTGAGATCACATTCTTAATTCCTTTCTAAGCTTTTGCATTTGAATCTATTGTTTCTATCATTTGAATCTATTCTTAGGTAGAAGCCTATGATTGAAAACATGTGTTTGAGACATGTTATGTTTGATGGTTTCAAGTGGATGCAAGTGTTTGATAGTAGATGCAATGGATGCATATACGCACATTAGGCACTAGATTAGGATTCGGCAAAACAAAAGCACTTACATATCGCTTACGGATGTGTGCATATTTAAATTTTCAATGGATAAAAATGGTTGAATCATATCTTGGATGTTGCATTTTGGTGAATGGTTATTGCACACATATATAATTTATATGTACTATTGGGATTCTTTTGCATACATATTGGATACATGGTACATACATGAATTGCATTAAGGAGGTCAATAGAATCAGTAGATCGCATGATTTTCACATTAGCTTAGGGACATACACACAACACATTTGCATATGGTCATACAAAGCATCAGAATTTTTAAGGATAATGGATGCCAGTGGATGATGAATGAGAAGATTGGTGTAGATTTTGATTGATAACATCAATAACATTTTTCTTAACTTAGAGATTCCGGGACAAAATCCTTTAAGGAGGGGAGAATGTAACACCCCTTAATTTAATACACAAAAATTATATGAAGAAGATAATAAAATGAATATTAATTAATAAAATACTCAGAACTGGGTAAAACAGACTTTATCATTGTGTTAGTTAAGAAACTCTGATTCAAATAGACTTTTGGTTTTCGTAAATCGGACTAAGTATGGATAAGTTATAATTTATAATCAAAAGACGTTTGAAGTAAAATTAAACAATTAAAATAAATAAACTCAAAAAAAAGCAACTGACACTGGGCAACCTAACCTTACATGGGTCTGCGAACGTAGTAGGTGGGTTGACCCACCTTTGGCCAGGCCGAGAGCCTGAACCTGGACGGAATTTATTGTTGTATTCATTTTGCTATCTCAGTATGATATGTATTTTACGATTTGATTTTAAATCCTAAGTAACTATGGTTTATATTATTCTAGCACACCTATATATAGACTAGCAACCCTCACTATTTTCTACATAAAGATTTCTTCATCTCCTTCCTCCTCAAACTATGTTCTGAAATAAAATAAAAAAAGCATTAGGGTGCTATCAAAATATAGATTAAAATGGTAATTCTTCTTCTGAAACAATTTCGAAGGTCTTTTCTGAATCTAAAACATATCTTTATGAGTTCTACGTTATCATTAGATTTGCAGTTTAAAAAGGATTTTAAAAATAAATATATTGGATCTAAAAAGTATCCGTGTTTATAAGTTTATTCTTATATGTTATTGTTCTATTAATTACTGTCAATTACCTATTTAGTTTTCAGTTATTATTTGTTCATGAGTACATGTTTCATCCTTATCTCCTTATATTTTAGTTTTATTTACGGACTTATTATGCCTATTTATTCAGTTTGTTTATTTCTATGTTGGATCTATTTTCTCTTTTTCCTTTTTATTTTGCGCTGAGCCTAGGCCCTTGAGATGCTAAGCCACTTCCGTTTCAATTGCATAAAATTAGGATAAACTAGAATAATATCTAATAACAATAAAAAGGAGATATAGGCATATTGGTGTAATAACCCAGATTCTGACAGACCGAATTTTTCAAATTCTATCCATGGAGACCCGAGTTGGGTGCTCTGGTATCCTACAGAAAAAGAAAGAGATAAAGAAACATGTCAGAATTCGTAAAGCATCTCACAGTGGAAGGAAATAAAGTATAATATTCAGATACTGCTTTACCTTATTAAAAATACTGCTAAACCAGTATCCAAAGCCATACCATCTCTGTCATGAACCCAACCTTGAAGTATGTAACGAGGAGAGGGTCAGAACATAAGTTCTGTGTGAGTGGACTTAGAATAAACTTCTGTATAATCCTACATATACCGTTCAGTTATATTCTCTTGCTTATTAGGTTATTCGCGATATTAGCTCTCTAGGCTATACTCATGTCCCACTAGTAGGTTAACCTAATACAACGTATATGTAGATACCCCCAACTCGTCTAATCCTTTCCATATATATATATATACAGCCCCTTGCCGCATGTCGTACGGGCTTCATCATGTAAATCTATACTACTTTAGTGTAGTGCCACCATTCTCGAAAATGTTTGGACTGCCACTCTCGATCTTGCTAGACCCCGTGTGTCATCTTGATCAAATCTAAGGTTTACTATCGAGCGCTTCCTAGATTCAACTAGGGTTTACGCTGCCCAGGGGCCACTGGGGATTATGCTACCTATTGAACGCTTCTCGGGTTCAGGATTTAAGCGACCTAGGTCCAACTAGGGATTATGCTACCTATCGAAAGATGCCCTCTAGTCTAGGACACACTACCCAGAGCGATATATGTTCCTAGACTTTCCCCACATACGTGTCGTGAATCGTTACCGATGTCTAGTTGCACATGTCCCCTATATGTGCGGCCCGAGTCCCGTGGCAGGGCTAATCAAGAAACACGAAACTCGGTCGGGAGCATTATGTTATCTGTCGATGCAGATGCTAAGAGTACCATCACGTCCCCTCGAAGCCGCGTGCTTCGTTACCCAGTTCGTTGGAGCCTTCTTCATGATTAGATGGACGTTCGCTCCTCCTCGTGTTCTACTTGGCTTTCATGACTAAGGTTTACTACTTAGTTATATTAACTAAGGTTTACTACTTAGTTTCCGGAATCGTTAGCTTTCTTAACTAAGGTTTACTACTTAGTCCTCTTAACTAAAGTTTACTACTTAGTCCTCTTAACTAAGGTTTACTACTTAGTCCTCTTAACTAATGTTTACTACTTAGTTCTCTTAATCGTTCGTTTTCTTAACGAAGGTTTACAACTTAGTCCTATTAACTAAGGTTCACTATTAGTTCTCTTTCTCTTTATTTACTTAGTTCTCTTAACTAAGTTTTATTACTTGGTTATCTTAACCAAGGTTTGATACTTAGTTTATGTTACTTAGTTCTCTTTAACTAAGGTTTGTTACTTAGTTCCTTTTAACTAAGGTTTACCAATGAATTCAAGCATGACTTAATTTCTTTTTATCAAATGATAGCGTACGGGTGTTTTCCCACATTTTCAGCTTAGATTTACTTATTTCATGGTATAAGTTGCCCCACCCTTCGAGTCTTGTATTACAACTTAAGTCATATTCATTTCTTATCCTTAGGATAAGTTTATCTATTATTTAACCTTATCATTCCCCACGTTTCCTTGCTTTGATACTGTTATATTGGTTAAGTTTTCCCATGTGTCCAAGTTGACTTAACACCCAATCACGTATTCAATACAGCCCACGTACCATGCCAAATTGGTTAAGTGTTCTCTATCAGTTCATGTTGACTTAACCCACCCATATATCATGTCAAATTGGTTAAGTGTTATCTAGCGGTTCACATTGAGTTAACCCACCCATATATCATGTCAAATTGGTTAAGTGTTATCTAGAGGTTCACGTTGACTTAACCCACACATATATCATGTAAAATTGGTTAAGTGTTATCTAGCGGTTCACGTTGACTTAACCCACCCATATATCATGTAAAATTGGTTAAGTGTTGTCTAGTATTTCATGTTGACTTAACCTTACCATATTAGCATGTTTCATTGGCATTAATTAATTATTAATGCCCAACCTCTCACATTAGAACTATTGTTGCAGTTACTGGATGTGCTGGTTGGTTACGGGCAGGATTACACCACAACTCAATCTGACCTCGGGTTTCAAGCACATTATGACTAACTTCTCACATTAGAACCTATTGTTTGCGGTCACTGGATGTGCCGGGCGGTTCCGGGTAGGATTACACCGCAAACTCATTCTAACCTCGAGTTAGCCATGTTTTCATGTTTATTCTAGATATCAAATGTCAATTACCAATTCACAAGCATGTCCATGTTCAAGTTATGACACTATTGTCAATTTCATGTTATGTGTCAAGTTCCATAATTACATAAAAACATGGTTTGTCCAACATATTCCATTTTTAATTATGTTTCTAGGATCTTAACGGCATATCCAATTTACAAGTCTCAAATTCAAGCGTTACCCAAAAACCCCAATTTATGTTCATGCTTATAATCCCGTTAATAGGCTATACCTATTATTCCTACTTCCTATACATGTGTTCCTAACAGGTTGCTATCATTCCTCTTATGTTGGTTAAGCTTATTCATAAGTCAAGTGCTACTTAATCCATTTCTACTTTGCTTATACAACCATTCGTGTAATAATCTTTTTACCCAAATTACTCAATTATAGCCAAGTTCACCAATTCCATGTTATTCATATCCAAACATGCCAATTTCCAAAATCCCATTATACCCAATTCCATAAAAACAATATTTTCCCAATATATTTCCCCACGTTTATACATATAATCTAATTTACCTTTTAGGATTAATTTCAAGTCACAAACAAATTCTGTCAATTGTCCCAATATTTGCAATAATAATTATTATGCCACAATTCCCCAAATTTCAAATTATATTCCTCGACTGCACAAAATAGATTATGCCCAATATTCCGATATTCCAACCATACGTATGTATAATAAGATTTCGTCTAGGTTCGAGATAACCTAGATCCAAAAATAAAAAGGGGAAGGAGAATAAAAGAACAATTATTATAACATGAATCTTGAATTGAATTTATAACTGGGGAATGAAAAACGATAATAATATTATTATGCAACAAGTTTATTGTAGTTCCACTCACCTTGACTGGATTGGGGAAAATAAACGATTAGTTGATGTAGAACGCTGATTTAATCTTGTTATTTGATTGTTGGAGAAGAGCATGAATTGTTGATGAAGAACTTTGCTACTTGATTTGATTAAACTCCAAAGTGGATGAAGAACTTGCAATTTAATTTAGAGTTTTGGGGCGGCGGCCATGTTTGATTGAAGTTTGGCGGCATGGAGGCATCTTAAGGAATTGTTATGAATTAGGGTTAGGTCTTGCTATGTATTTATAGGTATAGAGAGCGTTTTAGAGCCCTTAGATTGAACTAGAAGCCATCCGACCCATACAACACATCAAAGCACGTCACAGCAACCGAAATCGCCCAGATCTGGGGATAGGTCGACCCCCAGGTCGACCACCCTAGGGGTATGTCGACCCCCTAGTCGACCTCACCCCAGGTCGACCCCAGATCGACCTGCCTGGTTTTGGCGGGAAATTTCCCGCCCAGCTACGCGGGTCGAATTTCGAACTATTTTGAATTTTTGTTGAATCTTCTAGAGACGAACGCAATGGTGATGTCAGTTTTACTTAATTCCTGATATTTAAATCAAGTATTTTTATTTTATTATCTTTTCCGATACGCACACTATTATCGAATTAATTTTTTCTTCTCTTCCATATATTAACTAATCTTCATTATACACCACCATTATTTACCTATCTATACATATATATACATATTTGTACATTTTTAATTATATTAAAAATGCGGGTGTTACTTTCTCCCACCCTTAAAGAATTTCGTTCCCGAAATTCGATAAGAGTAAAATAGGTAATCCCTAGCAATATCCATCCATCAAGTGTGTGTCCAATTGTTGCAAACATTGTGCACATGTGCAAAGTGAGATACATCATAGTAAAGTATGTATGCCTAATTTGGATCCACCTGTATGTATGCAAATTTTTAAAAATTCTTTCAAAACATGATGCTCACATCCTAAATATACTTGCAGTTCTATATGAATGCAATATTCTTGAAAAATCAAATTATTTTTCATCCAAGTTTTCCCATACTCTTATAGAATAGGGGCATAGTTCACCCAATTGTCGCATCCAAAACCCTACCATCCATTATTAAATTTGAAATTTAGAAAAATAGAGTTTTCCAAGTTCGATTTCTTATGTTATGAAAAGGTATAAAACAGAAAAATTCACATCCTCTGTTTTTCTTTACTAATCGTACTTGGATTTTTGTATGACTATTCTATGAAGATTTCCTATTTTCCTATCCAAGCACAACCACATAAGAAAATTTCTTCTCTTTTTTCCACTTATCTTGGAAAAATTTCAAATTTATTCATCTTTTTCTTAAGATTTCCATTTTCTTTTCCCATCACGTTTGTTGCATTACTAAATTTATTGTTTCTTGTTAGTTAGGCTAGTCTTCTTCTTAAGTTTGTTTTTCAAACAAGCTCTACTATTTTCAACTCAAACAGTATCCTACATAGCTACAACTATGGGCCAAGAATCTTAGGACTTTTTTACCTTTGACAATCGCAAGTCCACACAACATGATCTATACACTTGCTTGCACATCACTACCTAGTAGTCACTACTAGTCCATGCTATGTATTACTAGCCTATACTTCTCTTCCAAGAAACAATCCTAGACTCATACGGCTTATGCATTCTACAGGAAATTTTCCATTAGTTCAATATTATCTAATCCCTGACTGTAAATTAGCAAGAAAATAACTCCTTAAGTATCAACCCCGAAGACCGAAATCAACATCAGATTGACACTCAGAGAATTACTCAACTCAACCAATCCCCAGTTGGTTCTAATAGCTTTATCTTTATCTCATTCTTCCTAGGCCTTAATCCTTAACTACTCCATTTTTAAAACATGGTTTGGCCTTCTTTGTTTTTATTACATTCTTCTTCCAAAAACTAAAAGTGGTAAAAAAAATTATTCTTTTCTCAAAAACTTGCTTTTGCCGAACCATAAAAAAACATGTCACAAAATAAAATGCAAAACATTTTCTTCAAATCACGAAACTGGATTAGACAAGGACAACTATCAAGGTTACATTGTTCCTATTTACAATGTTAACTTTGGCTGCTAAGGTGCAAGCATCTACTCTATTCTTACACTCTACCGCTTATTTTGTTCACCCAAAAAAAAAATTCTTTTTAAAACAATATTCAAAATTTATTGTTAATAGAATAGAGATTTCAAAACTTCTTTTCAATCCTTTCATATACGAAAATTAGCGAGTTATACACGCTCTATAATATGCACCTTTTCATGAGAGAATTCTTTTAAAACAAGAAATCATTGTTTTACACAATATACCCAACTTTACTTCAAAACCCATCATGCACTAAAAACATCAAAATACTTTTAAGATCAAAACTTGAAAAAAATACCACAAACTCTTTCACAGATTCAAGTTCATAAAAGCTTATCATTGGGTTGGACTCAAAGCGGGTCTTCAACTCACTAGGCTTTCCTAGGCACTTTCGCGAATTCAATTTTCTCGACTATATATATTCCTAATCCATTTTTCGTTTTTCAACCTTTTCTAGTTTCTAAGGTTACACTTCTAAACCCACTACTCTAACATTTCAGTTTCCACTTTATGGGATACTTTCTTTCTCCAATGCCAAGTCATATTGTACACTTTCCAACTAATCCTCTTAGGAGTCTCAAAATTTCTATGTTCATTCCTTGAGTGTACAAACTAGATATCCCAACTCTTTTCATGTCTAGTGGGCCACTATATGGATCTGGGTTAATATATATATATACACTTTTGAAAATACAAATATGTTCACTCATTATCGCCCTAAGATCACTAAACTGAAGCTCAAATACCAGATGTAACAATCGGATTCCGACAGACCGAATTTTTCAAATTCTATCCATCGAGACCCGAGTTGGGTGCTTTGGTATCCTGCATAAAAAGACAGAGATAAAGAAAAATGTCAGAATTCGTAATGCATCTCACAACGGAAGGAAATAAAGTACAATATTCAAATATTGCTTTACCTTATTAACAATACTGCTAAACCAGTATCCAAAGCTATACCATCTCTGTCATGAACCTAACCCGGAAGTATGTATTGAGGAGGGGGTCAAAACATAAGTTCTACGTGAGTGGACTTAGAATAAACTTCTGTATAATCCTACATATACCGTTCAGTTATATTCTCTTGCTTATTAGGTTATTCGCGATATTAGCTCTTTAGGCTATACTCATGTCCGACTAGTAGGTTAACCTAATACAATGTATATGTAGATACCCCCAACTCATCTAATCCTTTCCATGTATACATACAGTCCCTTGCCATATGTCGTACGGGCTTCATCATGTAAATCTATACGACTTTAGTGTAGGATCACCGTTCTCGAAATCGTTCGGACTGCCACTCTCGATCTTGCTAGACCCCGTGTGTCATCTAGATCTAATCTAAGGTTTACTATCGAGCGCTTCCTAGATTCAACTAGGGTTTACGCTACCCAGGGCCACTGGGGCTTATGCTACCTATTGAACGCTTCTCGGATTCAGGTTTTACGCGACCTAGGTCCAACTAGGGATTATGCTACCTATCGAACGATGCCCCCTAGTCCAGGACACACTACCTAGAGTGATATATGTTCCTAGACTTTCCCCACGTACGTGTCGTCAATCGTTATCGATGTCGAGTTGCACATGTCCTCTATATGTGCGGCCCGAGTCCTGTGGCAGGGCTAATCAAGAAACACGGAACTCGGTCGGGAGCTTTAAGTTATCTTCCGATGCATATGCTAAGGTCTGTTTTTATCTATGTGTGGCTATGGTCCCACTTGACCCCTCCCTCAGCTAATGAAAGGCACCCAAGAAAATCAAGAATGAGAACTGTACGCAGGCCCTTTATGCCCCCACAAACCTATTGGCCAACCTCACCCATAACTAGATAGCAAAGTGTATGGTCTTTTGGAGATCTCTGCCTTTCTGCTTGCGTATCACGATTGAATCAAGATGGTAGGTAGATGACGACATGCTATCACAGGGCTAAACAAGATATCACCGCCTCACGCTGACCCATCCTAGTCTTTAGGTTGCTTATATTGCAACCAAGGCATACCCTTGGCTCTTCTAATGCAGACCTTAACCTCTGTGAGCCCAAGAGGATCATCTGCAACCTCATAGAGGGATACCAAGAGTACCCTCACGTCCCCTCGAAGCCGCATGCTTCGTAACCCAGTTCGTTGGAGCCTTCTTCATGATCAGATGGACGTTCGCTCCTCCTCGTGTTCTACTTGGCTTTCTTGACTATGGTTTACTACTTAGTTCTCTTAACTAAGGTTTAACTTTCTTAACTAAGTTTTACTACTTAGTCCTCTTAACTAAGGTTTACTACTTAGTTCTCTTAATCGTTCGTTTTCTTAACTAAGGTTTACAACTTCGTCCTCTTAACTAAGGTTCACTACTTAGTTCTCTTTCTCGTTATTTACTTAGTTCTCTTAACTAAGGTTTATTACTTGGTTCTCTTAACCAAGGTTTGATACTTAGTTTCTGTTACTTAGTTCTCTTTAACTAAGGTTTGTTACTTAGTTCCTTTTAACTAAGGTTTACCAATGAATTCAAGCATGACTTAAGTTCTTTTTATCAAATGATAGCGTACGGGTGTTTTCCCACATTTTCGGCTTATATTAACTTATTTCATGGTATAAGTCGCCCCACCCTTCGAGTCTTTTAATACATCTTAAGTCATATTCATTTCTTATCCTTAGGATAAGTTTATCTATTATTTAACCTTATCATTCCCCACTTTTCCTTGCTTTGATACTGTTATATTGGTTAAGTTTGCCCATGTGTCCAAGTTGACTTAACCCCCAATCATGTAATCAATACAACCCACGTACCATGCCAAATTAGCTAAGTGTTCTATATCAGTTCATGTTGACACAACCCACCCTTATATCATGTCAAATTGGTTAAGTGTTATCTAGCGGTTCACGTTGACTTAACCCACCTATATATCATGTAAAATTGGTTAAGCGTTATCTAGCGGTTCACGTTGACTTAACCCACCCATATATCATGTAAAATTGGTTAAGTGTTGTCTAGTATTTCATGTTAACTTAACCATACCATACTAGCATGTGTCATTAGCATTAATTAATTATTAATCCCTAACCTCTCACATTAGACCTATTATTGTGGTCACTGGATGTGCCAGTTGGTTCCAGGCAGGATTACCCCATAACTCAATTTAACCTCGGGTTTCAAGTACGTTTTGACTAACTTCTCACATTAGAACCTATTGTTTGCGGTCACTGGATGTGCCAGGCGTTCCGGGCAGGATTACACCGCAAACTCATTCTAACCTCGAGTTAGCCATGTTTTCATGTTTATTCTAGATATCAAATGTCAGTTACCAATTCACAAGCATGTTCATGTTCAAGTTTTGCCACTATTGTCAATTTCATGTTATGTGTCGAGTTCCATAATTACATAAAAACATGGTTTGTCCAACATATTCCATTTTTAATTATGTTTCTAGGATCTTAGCGGCATATTCAATTTTCAAGTCTCAAATTCAAGTTCTACCCAAAAACACCAATTTATGTTCATGCTTATAATCCTGTTAATAGGCTATACCTATTATTCCTACTTCCCATACATGTGTTCCTAATAGGTTGCTATCATTCCTCGTATGTTGGTTAAGCTTATTCATATGTCGATTGCTACTTAATCCATTTCTACTTTGCTTATACAACCATACGTGTAATAATCTTTTTACCTAAATTACTCAATTATAGCCAAGTTCACCAATTCCATGTTATTCATATCCAAACATGCCAATTTCCAAAATCCCATTATTCCCAATTCCATAAAAACAATATTTTCCCAATATATTTCCCCACGTTTATACATATAATCTAATTCACCTTTTAAGCTTAATTTCAAGTCACAAACAAATTCCGCCAATTGTGCTAATATTTGCAATAATAATTATTATGCTACAACTCCCCAAATTTCAGATAATATTCCTCGACTGCATAAAATAGATTATGCCCAATATTCCCATATTCCAACCATATGTATGTATAATAAGATTTCGTCTAGGTTCGAGATAACCTAGATCTAAAAATAAAAGGGGGATGGAGAATAAAAGAACAATTATTATAACATGAATCTTGAATTGAACTTATAACTGGGGAATGACGAACGATAATAATACTATTATGCAACAAGTTTATTGTAATTCCACTCACCTTGATTGGATTAGGGAAAATAAATGATTTGTTGATGTAGAACGCCGATTTAATCTTCTTATTTGATTGTTGGTGAAGAGCATGAATTGTTGATGAAGAACTTTGCTACTTGATTTGATTAAACTCCAAAGTTGATGAAGAACTTGAAATTCAATTTAGAGTTTTGGGGCGGCAGCCATGTTTGGTTGAAGTTTGGCGGCATGGAGGCGTCTTAAGGAATTGTTATGAATTAGGGTTAGGTCTTGCTATGTATTTATAAGTGTATAGAGTGTTTTAGAGCCCTTAGATTGATCTAGAAGCCATCCAACCCGTACAGCACATCAAAACATGTCACATGAACTGAAATCGCCCAGATCTGGGGATAGGTTGACCTCCCTAGGGGTAGGTCGACCCCCTAGTAGACCTGACCCCCAAGTCGACCTGCCTGGTTTTGGCGGGAAATTTTCCGCCCAGCTGCCTAGGTCGAATATCGAACTATTTTGAATTTTTGTTGAATCTTCTAAAGGCCATAACTCCTTCATACAAAGTCCGATTTATGCAAACTTGGTCTCTATTCCAAGCAGAATTCCGAGATGAACGCAATGTGATGTTCGTTTTACTTAATTCCAGATATTTAAATTAAGTATCTTTATTTTATTATCTTTTTCGATACACACACTGTTATCGAATTAATTTTTCCTTCTCTTCCTTATATTAACTAATCTTCATTATACATCACCATTATTTACGTATCTATATATATATATATATATATTTGTACATTTTTAATTATATTAAAAATGCGGGGTGTTAAAATTGGAAATTGAGAAATGTTGATTGTATAATTGGGATAATTGTAAAGGAAGAATATGCAAACATGTTAATCTGGATAGGTTGGACTTAATTTCATATTAAGTAGAACATGTTATGAGAAGATATGTGAATCAGATGTAAATTAAGTAGAACATATTATGGTAATCTGTAAAACATATTACGGTAATCTGTAAACATCTTAGAAGGTGCTTGTCTGATTTGGGGAAGGGTTGTTACATTTAATAAGAAATATCATTTACAACCGTAGAATATAACGTAGTGTTATATTATGCTTATTAATGAACTTAAACCGGCTAAGTTAAACCTATTTGATTAATAAGCTAAGAGTTCCACATGTGCTGTTAATATATTTGGGGGGACTCCTAAAATCCTAGTTTGTAGGCCAAGCCTGGGGGTGACTTGCGTCAATCTGTTTGCCTTGGAACCCATTTCAATCAGTGGCCTCCTAATATCAAACAACTTTTGCACTAGGCAGAGACTAGGGAATGCTTTACTGATGGGTACAGGCTCGATTTGGTGAAGTCATGAGCGTGCATGGGTCTAATGGGGAAGATAAGATGTTGTAACATCGACAGATTGGGCTGTGTCTTTGATGGGTTCGTGAATGATATAATTGACTACCATGGATGGCATAATTTGTTCGCGCCTGTTAGGGACACGATCACTGGGTAGTAATTAAGGTAAAACCTAATCCTGATATTCTTATATTCTGATAGTTGGTGTAGAATTTTTTTCCTGGGATATGAATGAGAAGCATATCTAATCTTACCTTCTCTCGTTTATTTCGTACTCGTATACTTTACTGTATTTTCAAGTCCAATACTATTGATTTTTCTTGATACTTCTTTATCTTATGCTTATGCTAAAAATCCCTGGAACTCGCCATACTTTACGTTTGACCTATTTTGTTTTTCCTTCTCTCTATTTCTTCTCCCCCAGGTTCTCAGGGAGGTGGATTGCAGCAGTGACCGTGATTCTTTGATTCAGCTTGGACTCAGATTATTTCTCACTATATGAATTGCTTCGGCTTTTGTTCTATTTTTATTGTTATGACTCATGAGAGATATGATTTTTATGGTTTCGTACTTGTACTCTGATGGTTTATGTTTCCACAAAATAGATGTTTTATGATTATGACTTTATGGTATTTGGAACTGTGATTCTTTATTTGGTTTGATAATAAAAGTTTGGAAAGTTTTCCGCTACATTTTGTATTTTGTCTTATGAATTTAGTCTCAATGTTGTTACTTTATACCTATTGCACTTCACATAAATTATTGCATCCTCTTATGGGTTTCATTAAATGCCAGGGAGTGTCACATTTGTATTGGATTGCTTTAATTTTAACCTGATTATTAGTCTTAATATTGCCATAATTTTTAGTTACTTGATGTATACTGATATTAGATATTAGAACTATTTATTAGTCTAGATTAGTTTTTGATATAAGGTACTAGAATTATATTTGTAATAATAATAGTTTTAGGGAGAGTATTATAGCGTAATTAGAGATGTATTGGTTTTTGTTAATGACAAAAGGGGAGAATTATAAAATAGGATGACTAGAGTTAGGGGGAGTTAGCAGTTTCAAAAGGAGATAATGGAGTAAGGGGGGAGTAATTGGAGAATCTAGTCATCTAGTATGAATATTTTATAAACCAAGGTTGTCATCATCAAAAAACAATAGTATAAAATATGTCTGCTCTCATTTGCATCGGTTGTCTTTACAAAAGATGCTAATAGTGTTATTTGCATTATTTTTTTTGGAACCAATGCAAATACACTGAAGCAAACAATAGCTTTGCATCTGTTTTCCCCATAACCGATGCAAATAGCGTTATTTGCATCAGTTCCTCAGGAAGTAATGCAAATGCCCCGAAGCATATCGTATTATTTGCATCAACTCCTAAGGAACCAATGCAAATACATCGAAGCAAATAGTATTATTTGCGTCAGTTATCCTTACAACCGATGAAAGTAGTATCATTTGCATCGATTTGCATCGACTTATGAGAAACCGATGCAAATGCATTTTAGCGAGTAGTACTATTTGCATCGGTTCTTTAATAACGAAGCAATTGCTAATTATTTTAACTAAAGCAAATACGTAAACCAATAATCATAAATACTCGTTCGCATATGCCATTATTATATTTTAGTATAATTTATGATCATCAATAAAAAATTATTATAAAATGAATAATTTTATATTTGATAATTTATTATACTTAGTTACTATAAATAGAAATTACTGTTAATATTAATTAGTTAAATTAAATATTAACTAATTAATAATCAATACTTAGTAATTAGTATTTAACAATTAATATTTAATCAGTGAGTAATATTTAATAATTAATAAGTCATGTTTAATAATTAATGATTATTATTTATATTAATTTTTTATTATTAATGATTAATACATAATATTAATAATATTATAGAATGAGTAATATTTATCAATAAAAATTATTATTCAACAACACCATTGAATAATTAATAGTTAATAATTAATAATTAATTACTAATTTTAATAAATACTACTAAATAATTAGGTAGTATTTAAATTAGTATTTATTAATTAATAAATAATATATAATTACTAACTATTATAAATTACCAATAATCTTTAATTTTATTTAATTTTCTTAGTATTAATAACTAATGTAATTATTGTTAAACATTATCAATAAATAAATAATAGTTAATATTAAATAATTAATAATTTAGCTGTGTTTATGAAGTGACAACTAGTATTTAATAATTTATTTTAATAATTACAAGTTGATTAATATTAATTAGAAATTAGTAGTTTATGATCGAATATTTATATTGGTAATTATTTATAATTAACGAATAAGGATTATTAATAAATAATCTATAATTAGTAATCATTGTCTATAATTAAAAATTAATAATAATTAAATAGTAACTCATTAAATGGTTTGTATTTTAAATTCAATAATTAATAAGTAATATTTAACAATTAAAAGTTAATAAATAAGAATTAATAATTAATAATAACCTTTAATTAGTTAACACTATATAGTAATATTTTTATAAAATCCAAATTTTGTAGTAAATCTAAAAAAATTAAAAAAATTCAATAATAAATTTTTAAATTTTTATAAAATTCTAATTGAAATCAATTTAAAACTTTTAGAAAATGTGAAATTTGACAAGATTTAATTATTTGTCCATAATAGTTTGTTATTTTTAATTATTAATAATTACTAAGTCATAATTAATATTTACTAATTATCTTTAATTGGTACAAAATATAATCAACAATTGCTTATTAATAAACTCTAAAATAAATAAGTAATAATAGATAAATATTTTTTATTTTTTATATTATAACAAGTAATAGGTCATAAATATAAATAATAAATATATGTAAATAAGTGATAATTGGTAAACATAATTAATTGTTAATGGATAATTAACTTTTTCTCTCTGCTCGTGTTGTCACATCCGGAAATTAACACTCGGATCAAATGTGGAAACAAAAAAAATTACCAATGTTATGTAACATCTTTTCAACCATTAATTCAATATCCTCTTACTGTAACCTTTCGTATTTCCCCCCTCAACTTTTCATTTCCCACATCACTATTTCATTTCTAGCATCACTATTTCATTTCCCACTTTACAATTTCATTTCCCGCGTCACTATTTCATTTCCCCTCAATATTTCATCTCGGATACCGTACTGTAAAATTTGAAATCTCATCGTTGTCTAACTTCTCAAATTTCATCTTCTAATTTCTTCTTATTACCCTTTCCTGCTATTAAAAATACCGAGAGAGATACCCCAATCCAAATCTAGAAGCTGTTGGTACTTACAAAACCAAATCTGAATTCCAACTCTCCTTTATAAAAGCACCGATCTCTTTAAACTTACACACAATTCCAATCAAAATTAAAGAGGAAGAAGAAAAAAACGAGGAAAAGGAAAAAAATGGATGTGAATCGAACACGTAATTGACATGGAGTTCTAGTTTAGGCATCCAGTTTTGATTCTCGAGTTCCGATGACTGGCTATTGAGGTCGAATTTGGGTGGTTAAAGAGTCACATTTCACAAAATATAACTCTTGTAACGTAACATTTTTTTAATATATACATATATATTTACTGTTGCTTTAAGTATTATAATAGTTACAAACTGTTTGTTTATACTCAAGACCAAATAATTAATATATTTAATAATTTATAATTGGTTGCTTATAATTAATAATTATCAACCATAGTTTACATAGGTCTTTTTCTTATAAATTTTCATAATTAACGATTATTAATAGATAATTTATAATTTTAGCAACCATTGTGTAATTTTTATCCCCATGTGCTGAATTTGATCTGGATATCTCAATAAGGAAACTCACGTTTGATTCTGACTGCGATTTTTCACGTGCTAGAAATTTGGGTATTTTAATTAAATCATGACTTACACTTCAAAGCATCTTCATTGTTGTCTATGAGAGCTCTCTCTGATTTAAATCTATAATTCCGGAATCGACATCACTATCCAAGATCGATTTCAATCCCAGGTCAATTTCACAATACTAAATCGATGATCCCTGATCGTTTTTCTGAGTTTAGACATTGGTAATGTTTTCTTTATGATAAGAAACAATAATGTATTTGCATTGCATTCTATTGGATTTGATCTTAGGCATTGGGAATGTTTTCTTCATGGTATGAAACTGCCTATATTTTTTTTTGGGCCTTTACTAGTAGGTACAAATGTTACTACTTTTTTACGAATTCATTGTATATTTATATAATTATTAATAATTGTTACTTGAATTGTTACAAATGTTCTAATCATTGAGAAAGTATTCCATTTTCATATCCTGGCTATTTTCAAAATAATAGGTACAGGAGTTGTGGCAAACTAGGAATCAAAATCTGGTTGAAATTTGAAAGGTGTTTAAAAATCTGGACTATATATGCTTGATGAATTCAAAACATGTATTGGGCATAAGTTACAAAAATGTATATCATGTTTATGTTATTTAAGTGAATAGTTTAAAATTACCTTATTGTTTGTGTTTTTAAGCATTGGCTTTATTGTCTGCTACCATTGATTTGAGTACTTATACTTCATTTATATCATACGACAGTTGCCACGTATTTCGCCTAGCATGTTATATGAAACATGAATAGAGGAACATGGGTATAGGTATAATTTATTTGAATTTGATGCTATAATTGGTCATAGTTTCATGAGTATATATGTGAAGACCCGACTTTGAAATAACCATTACAGTGTATACAAACTAAACTTAAACAAGTCCACACCAACACTTCCATATTTACATGCCTTGTTATAGAATATTCTTTGCGATTTTAAGTTTGGATTAATACATTCTACTGTTGCAAAGTTGTTGGTTATTCTCAAAAACATCCACTTGCATAATTTCTTGAGAGAGAGAGAGTGTGTGTATAATTATATGTATACACACAAAATTAGTTATTGTAAAAAACATTAACTATAGATGCTACAACAATGCAGTGTGTGATTTAACTTTGTAAAACTCAGGTTGTGATAGCTTACGCATGAATTTATATCTTATTCGTGATTATTTCTTCGATTCTTTTTTTTTTGTTCTTTTAACTTTGCTTGCAGTCGCTTTGGAATTCTTTAAATTTGTTTTATTTTATATGTTTTCAGCTATAAATTGGGTTACGCTAGTAGATATTCAATTTGTAGTATATTTTTTATTGATGATCATTAATTATAATAAAATTAAAATAATGCCATATATGAACGAGTATTTATGATTGTTGGTGTGCGTATTTGCTTCAATTAAAATAATTAGCACTTGCTTTGATTTTAAAGAACCAATACAAACAACACTACTCACTGCGATGCATTTGCATCAGTTTCTCATTAGTCGATGCAAACCGATGCAAACGACACTACTTTCATCGGTTGTAAGGATAACTGATGTAAATAATACTATTTTCTTTCATGTATTTGCATTGGTTCCTAAAGAGTTAATGCTGATAATATAATATGTTTCGGTGCGTTTGCACCAGTTCCCGAGGAACCAATGCAAATAACGCAATTTGCATCGATTGTGAGTAAAACTGATGCAAATGTTGTTGCTTACTTTTATGTATTAGCATCGGTTCCAAAAAAATTGATGCAAATAACACTATTTGCATCAGTTGTAAAGACAACTATTGCAAATGAGGCGAATCAACAGGCATATTTTGTGCTAGTAAAGGTTCAAAACTTCAAAGAAGAAGAGTTCAAGATAGAAGACTCATGTGTAACAAGAGTTCAGGACTATTAAAGTCTAGATTTCTTGTTAAAACTCTGAAATAGCATTGAATCCTTATTTCAATCTTTCTCACTATTTTAATATTCTTATTTTGTTTTCAAACTGATTCCAGAATTACTTCCTTACTTTAAATCTATATTTCTTAGTTTTTTTAAATTTATTTTAACTCCTGATTTTAGAATTTTTTTATAATAGTTTAACTCCTAGTTCAAATATTTCTTATTAATATGATTGCTATTAATTTTTTATCAAGTTTTAATATAGTTCTTAAGTTTTAATTCCCTTTACTTATATTTATATATTTATTTTAATGTATTTCTTATATTAATACTCATAGTTGTATATATGTTTTAATATCATTTTGTATAGATTTTATATCATTATTATATATATTATTAAATTATTTTGTTATCTATTTTAAATGTACATTTTTACTTCAAATACTCTATTTTAATATACAGGAAAATAATTTGTTTTAACTTAAGATTCACCAGAATTTATTTAAACAATACATGCCTAGATTTGAAATTTTTTATTTTACAAAATCCATGAAAGGCATGTTGACATAGGTAACCCCCATGTCGACATGGTGACCATTGGATTATAAATTCAAAATTTTAAAAGTTGCATCTTTTGATTTCAAATATTTTCTAGAAGGTTTTGACTGTTGGGAGACTATTAATGGGCTTATAAATTAGAGATTTAATAACTAGTTCCACTATCTTCGTCCTCCTTTATCTTCTCTCCATTAAAACTACTAATTTCTTAAATTATATACTTACACTCTACCAAATTTCATAGAGAATCACATCAATCTCTTTCTAATTTGATTCCCTACCACATTCTCTCAAAGATTCAAGTGGTACACAAGAGTTATATGGTTTCTGTAAGTATTGCAAGATCAAGTTCTGTCCAATATATCTGCCAAAATTGATATTTAAAAGGTGTGATCGTAGCTCGTTCGAATCAACTAGGTGTGGTAGTATCCTTTTCAAATCGACTATGCGTGATTGTAGCTCAAAAATTAATTGAGTCTCATTGTACTTGGGAATCAGGCTGGGTGTACCTTATGGCCTTGGAATCGAGGATTGTTTTTCAAGATTACTAAAAAAAAAAGAAATCTGCATCAACCCCGAGTTGTGTAGGAATAAATGTATGGTAACTACGAACCAATGTAAAATTCTGGTGTATTCTTCCTTTCACTACTTTTTATTTATTATTATCTGCTTCTGTGTTTGATTCTATGATCATCTCATATCTGTGAATCGCATTTCACTCTGAATAACTCAAAAAGGGTTCAAGAAATTTATAAAACCCATTAACACTATTCCGCCCCATCTAGTGTTTAGTTTTCATTAAGATCCTTAATCTGCATTCGCCAACTGTAACAAGGCCTGAGATATCCCATAAGATTATATCGGACAACGAAACTTAATTTGAATGTGAAGAGCTTACGTAATTTTTCTTTAAAAATGGAATAATGAAGCGTTTCTCATTGGTTGCACACTCGAAAGCCAATGGGTTTGTGGAAGCCGCAAACAAAACAACCAAAACTATATTAAAGAAATGGTTAAGCAGAGAAAAAGGAAATTAGTTAGAAGAATTACCCATAGTTCTTTGGGTGTACCAGACATTTACCAAAACGATTATGGGTCGATCACACATCTTACTCCTTAATTTTGGATGTGAAGCAATGCTTCCAGTTGTAATAGAAGTCCCGTCTCATCGAAGGACTTCCTATGCCTTTGATAAGAACCAAGAATTAAGATAGAAATCCTTAAATGTAATTTCGAAATTATGAGATGAAGCCACTATCTGACAAGCAGAATATCAAAGAAGAATGACCCATATTATGATACCTAGGTAAAATCAAGGATATTTAAGGTATGGACTTAGTTCTTCGAAGGGTAATGGCTAATACCAAAAATACCACAAATGAACCATTCAGACTAAATTTTGAAGAACCCTTACTAGAACACACAGTGATACCATCGAGCGCCTACAGCTTCAGCCACCTTAATGGTAGTGCAGTTCCAAGGACCGAGAATGAGGAACACTTAAGGCTATATTTTCCCTCTCTGTATGATGATAAAGTAAGCAAAGGAAAACTTCCCCATAAGGATCAAAGGAAATATGCCCCAAGGGTAGTGAGAAGTGAACTTTGAAGTTTGTGAAAATTTTGTCAGATTCATCTACATGGATAAAATAATAAAGGAATAACCACTAAGTGCAAAACCCAAAAATAAAAATTCTACTCCGTTGGGGGTGAAATACCCTTCTCATAATGGATTAGTTTAGAAATTCAAGTGTACATCTAGGGCCATTCCCCCGAAAGGGGAAGGGGTAAGGCTATGAAATCGTGCGGCTGACTCGAAAATTGGGTACATCTCAAGCGAATCTTATAGGGAAGAGGATAAAGCATCATCCATGCCAAAAGTCTTGGATGATGTACTAAAGCCCTTAACTAAGTCCGAGGGCCAAGCTAATGAGCCCTCTAGGGGAGGGACAGGTAAACCCATGGGCATGCGTCTGCCTAAGGATAAAGCACATTCTACCTCTAATCATTGCATGATCAAGCCCTGCCTCTGCTTTGACATAAACACCAATTGCCTCTGCTTATGTCCTATCTCATAGAAGGGATCAAAATCTCTAACAGATAACTAAAGCATGCCAAGCCTCTACTTTAGAACAAGTGCATAATTGCTAAAATATACCATAATCAAAAGCACTTTCATACTTAATAATCGAAAAATTACATTCTGAGCATTTTCAAAGTCGAATATGGGTTCGTAATTAAAAACCAGTGGAGGACATTCCAGGCTTTTGAAAAGGCCAAATATGGCTTCATACATAAAATCCAAGAAAGGACATTCTAGGCTTCTACCAAAGCGAAAGATGGCTTCATACTCAAAAACCAAAAAAGGACAATCCGAGCTTCTTTTAAAGACAAAGAAGGTTTCATAATTAAGAACCGGAAGAGGGCCTTCTTGGATTCTATCAATGTCGAAGATGGCTTCGTCATTATTAAGGACGAAAAAATATATTCTGGACTTTTAAACTTTGTATTACTCGAATCTTGGTTTCATTTCTTCTTAAGCAAAAAGAGGCATCATATTTATCATTTTCGACTTCCTTTTTGGACTTCTAAATTATTTTTATACCCTAATCTAGTTTTCAGGTTATTTGAGCTAAAGGTGGTTTCGCCTATTTTATCCCTAGATAGGAATTTCCTACCTTTTATTATTTAATACATAAATTTCGGTTTCGGGCCTTCTAACATCTTAATACCAAAATCTTGGTTTATAATTTGCCAAGCCAAAGGTGGCTTCGTATGATTTATTTCCATAATCATGATTTCTTATATTTCTTTCTTATGTCCCAAATATGGGTTTTCGACCTTTTAAGCTGAGAAATGGCTCCATACAAAGTTTTTCAATAGAAGGCCCATTAATTTCATGTTAATACCTTCATCCTTTTTACTCCAATAATTATGATTGTTGGCTTTCTTATTATTCATATTTGGGTCCCTATTGAAGAGAAATCCACGAATTTCGGTTGGAACCCAAATCTAGGTTTCCAAATAAACTTATAAATCTTTGGCAAGGCTTTCACCTCTCCATTATCCTTAAAAAAATTATTATCTTCTTTTCAAATATATTTATGTATTAATGTTGAAATACCGATGATACTTACATAAAGAGGTTTGCAGCTAGAAATAAGCCAAATTTTTTTTTAGAGTTTGTCCTAACGAACAAATGCATCTTTACAGTTAAGGCGGGGAGGCTAAATGTTAACCAAAAAGTTACATCCTTAAATAATTAAAGTTAAATAAGGCTAGAATGAAGGAGAAAGGCCTCCGGAAGAAGCAAGTGTCGAAAAGGAAGATCATTCCGAAGTTAGCTATCGCGCACATCTCTCTCGTAATGGCCAGACCTGCTTCCGAAAGGGGATACTTATGAAGGCCATGAGCAACACAAACTAGTCACTAGTAAGAACACCTCTGTAGAATCATATGAAGGAGATAATGATAGACTTTCGGCGTAAGCTTTCGGAGTCTAGGATAAAGAAGCCCCAATTAACATAACATGAAGGGTAATGGATTATGATTTAATATCTCTAAGCGTGAAAGGCTATGTTTAGTAAGCCTTTCAGTTTACCTAAAATGGAAATACATGAAAACTTAAGCCTTCATCAGAAAATCTTCGCAAGAAAAGCGTCGTGCAAAAGTGGAGAAGGGTCGAAAGACCCATCATATCCGTTTCTTCCACTTTCAACTATAAGGCTCCTTTCTTTAATGTTCTTAGGATCAGCCTCAAAAATCCTCTCATGAACAAATGCAACAAGCGCGCTCATAAAGCCTTCGCGTTCATTCCTATCGGATGACTATAGAAAAGCTCTTAAGCTTGAGGAAAGATCAATCCACACCTATAAATAGGACCCCAGGGATCCAATATCAGAACATTTAGTTCATTTCAAAATTTTATAATCCTAAGTTACAGATGAGAACCATAATTTAAAAGTCTAATTGGGAAATTTCTCTATATTCTTGTAATTTTATTTTGTATTTTGCAATAAAAGAGGAATTAAGTCATCTAGTCATTAGAGTTTAATGTTAAGGGAGTGGAGCATGATCAATCACGGTTATTAACTCTATTTTTAGCTAATAACATATGATTTATCTTCCACTTTCTTATTTTTTGTTTGAATCAATAGTGCGAAGCCCATAAGCAGGAGTCGTACCAAAGGTGAAACTAATTCCACTGAAAGTAATAGAAATCATTATTACCAGTGAAGTAATCTATATCAAAGGCTAATGTCATATTGTATCCTCTTTTACGGACCTTCACAATATACGATTCTTTATTTACAGTTTTCATCCTTATCCTTTTCTTTTCCAAAAGATTATAATTCCACTAAAAGGGTTCGCACTAAGGCTCGGGTTGAAGTTTTGATACCAAAACGAAACTTTATCCTAAATCGCTTCTGAACAACCTTAACCCTTTCGAATCTGTTTAAGGAATAGATGACATCATCCGTTGGGGATGTATAATACCTCGGAATTTGGAGATAATTAAACTAGTTATTTAGTTATATTCCAAAAATGGAACTTTTTCAATAGATGGAATTTGACCACGAAACATGCACTGTTGTGTTCGTGTTGGAATTATAGTCAACTTTCATGGTTGGAACTTCGCGAACGGAGTCTGTGTGAAAAAGTTGCGGATGAAATACGAAACGAAATCGAAAATTATATATTAATGGAAATAAATCTTACCATAACTCCCTGTGCCACCGCCGTTTTCAGGTCAACCCAAGCGGTCGGCTGGGCAATCGACTGTGGTGTCGACAGCTTGATCTACCTCCTAGTCGATTTGAGTAGGTGGGGGCTAAGGTTTTTTGTCATTTAAAGATATATTGACGGACAGATTTTTCTGGAATTAAATCTAATCATTCAAGATCAACTCTACGCCTATAAATAGAGGGCTAAACCCCCACTTTTTTGCTCATATTTTCTGTAGTTAGCAGCGAAACTCTGCCATTTCCTATTCTCCGATCTCTTCTAAATTTCTAAATTATAAACATATGCAAATCGACTTAACAGAGATCAGAGAGATTAAATCTTGATTTATGTAAAAGGGTTGGTTTTTCGAATATGTAATCTTTATTATAAATTTTCCTTCTTCTTCTCCAATTTTTCTTTTACGTCTTAAATCTTAATTGGATATATATATATATATATATATCACCCTTGTATACAAATTGTAGTTTTGTAACATTTGGAAATTATATGCCTAAAAGCTGTGTTTGGATTTGGATATCTTTCAAGTGAGTGAGAAATATATTAATTATTCAAAATATCTTATATAATTTGTTTGTGATGAATTTCGGTTGTACGCCTAAAATATTAGAATTGTTTTGCTTCTGTCAAATCTGAAATAGTATATGAAATTGGATATGGATTTGTAGTCCTCTTAGTTTAGTATTCTTATATAACCCACAATTTATCTTGGATTATTTGTGATTATTGTAAACACCTTGAATTTGGAAATCAATCCCAAAATATTGTTGGATGTGGTGTTGTTATTCAAATTCATAGAATTTGGGTGTAAATATATGATTTTTGAAATTTTGGTTTTAGAATTATAAACCTATATGTGTTTGGTAATGTTTGGGGTTTTTATTTGATCATTGTAAATTAGCAATTTTTACTCTTTTTAAATAAAAGGCATTATTTGAATTCTAAAAAAATATAAACAAATCGAAAAGGTAGAGATGTGTAAATTCACGTATTATGTATGTATTTTACAACATCCATTCCAAATAAAAATACCCTAATTTCCTTGTGATTTGAAATATGGCAACACTCTACTTTTAAATAGTTTGGACAAAATTTACAATGATTACAATAATAACCTTTTATGAGATTTGGAATCTCAAAAAAAGATTATACACAAAATAGGTTGCTCTGGTCACTAGTTTAGACTGGAATATAAAATAATAGTAATAATAATAATAATAGTTAGTAACTTTGTTAACATTGCACTTAAAATATAAGCATATAACTATTATAATCTTATCTGTCTAAACCTACGTAAATAATGCTATTATATTTTACTAAATAAATGCTTGTTGTAATTTTGAATTTGAATGATTTTCATTTTGATGGCAATATATATGGTAATGTTTCCCATAATAAATGGTAATTAATATTTGTGACCGTTATAACAATAAGTGTGGAGTTAATTGTTATAATTAAAAGGATACAAATAAGGGAATAAATATTGTATCCATGATTGTTTAGGGAAAATGAATTGAATAGGAAATAAATGCCAATTTGGTTACAAAATGTAATTAGGAATTGGTGTGTTGGTTTCAATTAGGAAAAACTAATAACAGTAATAAACATATACATATTATACACATACTCATATAAGAACTAATGAAATAAAATAAATATAGTAATGTCTAGGAGTAACAATAATTAGAATTAGTGTAATTGAATGTGATTGATATAAATGGCATTTAATAAGATGCCTATTGCCTTAGGAAATATGACCATTAGGGTCATTAATGGCACATGACAAGTATGGAAATTATATTAATTAAGTGTCCATTGCCATAGGAAATATGATCGTTAGGGTCATTAATGGTATGTGACCATTATAATAATAAATTGGATTAAAGGGGATTTAATTGGAATTTGGGAGTTAATAGCCATAGTAAATTCTAAGTCCAACAAGGAAATAAATAACCTAGAGTTTGAACCTTAGGGAATCCTCCTTATCTTATTATAGTTTAATTCTTGGAATAACATCTTTAATTAGAAATTAGAATTGGAGTTAGTTGTTTAATGATGCAATGTCATTTTCCTTATCCGACAGAAGTCTGCAGTTTCTAGCAGTTGGGTATAGGTACAATTGATGTGAGATATCATTGATCATTGGGACCCATTATGATAGTTATTTGCATAATAAGAATTATTCCAAAATGTTTACTTCAAGTGTTGAGGTATTAAGTGACTGAAGGGCCCGCCTCCCTTGCGAAAGAAGGAACCATAAAGGAAATAATTCATTGCATGGCCTACTTTGGGATTAGAGGTATTAAGTAGTAGGATCCACCTTTTGGATGTTAAGTGGCTGGATTCACCTACCGACAAAGGTAGAGCGATAAGGCTCTCTCTTACGGTATTAAGTAATTGGATAGCTCGCCTCCCCATAAAAAAGTATTAAAGGATAATTAGGTGCAAAATCTGCAACCTCTGCGAAAATCTGCTTCCTCTAGGTAGTAAGTGAATGGGATTAGAGTTCTCATTGGTATAAGGTATTAAATGACTGCTACAAAGGTACCATAGGTTTACCTATCCTGTAGGAAGTATTAAGTGACTAGGAGATTACCCAATAAGGTCTTCTTCATAGTAACACTAGGGTCAACTAGTGGAAGTCATAACTGTTGTTAATCATCTTGCTATCATGTAGGTCATAACTAACTGGTTATAATCTCTTGCTTTATGCGAGGTTTGAGAATATGCGTGAATGACAGAAGCCTTAAATTAGTAGGACTTAGTAGCTAGTGTCATGTAATTTATACTGGCGTGTAGTAAACCACATAACAAGATATTAAGTGATTAATGGATCAGCCTTGGGCCTTAAGTGATCATAGTGATCCACTCTTATGGTATACTATGACTGATTCCATAAGTGGCTATATAGAATAACCCACCTCCTTTATAGTGTACTGAGTAGTTAGAGCGCCTACCTCTTAGTTTTGGTATTTGTTAGAATGGCAATTTAAAGGTTTCATAGTGAAATTCTATCTCAGTATTGTTATAATGTTATCTTTGAGTAGTGCTACCTTAGGCATGGTAGTTAAGCGCCATGCGTAAATCCTTGCAGGATTAGGTTAGAATTACTAGTCTCGTTAGACATATGATTACATGTGAAACTAAACGCGATACATTTGTGTATTGTGGACATTGTTATATATTTTCTACTCATCAGGACTTGTTGATTTGATCCCACTCCTTATAACATCTCTAAGGTTTATCTCGAGGAAGGTAGGACTTTGCAGGATTTAAGGTTTGGTTTTTTTTTGTTCTTGTTCTCTCATGCTCCGTATGATGCGGCGATTCACTTTTAAAGTAGTTTCCTAAGTCAATACTTGTTATCATATCTTGTTTCCGCTGTGAGTTAGTTTTATTGTAGTCTGATTATACTCATGCTCATTACTTGCAAATACCATTTTTATACTTCCCATGCTAGGATGGGTTTGAGTTTCGATTTTTTTCGCAATTAAGACATAGAGGGTTATGGGATGACTACATGGTAGCAAGTCTAAGGTGAAAGCGTAAGCTTTCGTCATTCACATGCAAAAGAAAAATTCTGGGATGTTAACCATTTTTATGGCAAACATAAAAAATCGGTTTTGAGTGCATGTTCTGAAAGTTTGATTTATTCTTAATGATTGTTTGAAAATTGTGTCGATATTTTGACTTTGAAATCATTTCTAACTATTGTTACGTACTGAAAGAAATAATAATTGATTTCATATTTTTAAATGTAAATAAATAACTTGTAGTTTTGATAATTCATACCTAAGTGATTAGTCGGTTGAGCTAAGGAATTTCCTTTTATCGAAAGCATCTCATGCAAGGAACTTTATTTCGTTTCGACGTTCAAAATTAGGATATATATAATTTATTTGGCTTAAAATCTAAAACCCACATTCAGGTGTTATAATAATAGAAATTTGGAGCATCCTTTGGTTTTGTATTAAGAATTTTTATAGTTTAGAAATTCAAATCGGAGATAATAGATACAAAGCCCCTTTCGATTTAAGTAGTTCTAAAACCCAGATTTGGGTATTAAGACATTAGATGCCGAAAGTTGATCAATTTGAGCTTCTTTAGAAAACCGAAATTCAGGTAATAAGAGATTTGGATGTCCGGAATAACCTCTTCCGACCCTAATCATGACGAAGCCATCAATGGTTGTAATGAAATCCTGAAATGTCCTCTTCCGGTTTGAATGACTAAGCCATTTTTGGGTTTAATAGAAGCCTATAATGTCCTCTTTCGGTTTTTTTTGATACGAAAGCGCTTTCAATTTTAATATATTTTGAGCTATTGTAGGATTTTTTGAAGAAGTGGCTTGGCATGCTTTAGTGCTCTCTCTCTAAGCTTTTATTCCCTAAAATAGAGGCAGTGCGTGCATATGCCAAAGTAGAGGTAGAGCAAGGCAAAGTGTGATTCATTCAAAGTCGGGTGTATGTCCCCGCCGTTCCTCCTCCAAAGAGCGCCTTAACCTGGCCTTCCGAGGTAGTTAAGGGCTTGTGGTGTGTTAACTTGACCCTTAGACGCGGCTGATGGCTTATCCTCCTCCCTCTAAGAGGCGCCTGAGATATACCCGGGTTTGGAGCCAGACGCACGATGCCTTGAGCTTACCCCATTCCATTTTTGAAGGGAGGGCTCAGCATATACCCAGAAATTTCTAGTCTAATCCATTATGAGAAGGTTATCTCACCCTTAATCAAGTAGAGATTCTTATTGTTGTATCTAACAATTCTATGATTTTTATTTGATGATAACAAATATACGATACTATTTAAATGTGTTTGTAATTGTACTATTTTATTTTACACTGTTTCAAAAGAAATAAATATTTGTTGAATAATATATTATTACACATAATTGAATATATTCACAGTATATTATTCAATTAAATATTTTACTTCAACATCTAAAATAATACAACATTCTAACTCCACTATTGTATATTTACAGATATTACTTGACATGATATTATACTCGTAAATAAATTGAATACGACAGAAAAATTTGTTTGAACGTAATAAAATAATATTTTATTTCAATCAAATTTGTTTATTAGAAATATCAGTACAATTTTTCTCATTTTTGTACATTTATTCCTAACTACAACGCTCATCACTCTAGTATACAGTCATTGCCTCACTACAACATTTCACTCACTCACATTGCAATTATGGCACATACAAAAAAAGGAAAAAGAGGGAAAACCTTTTTTTTTGTCCAAGTAGCCCACAGTGATACCAATACAAATCAGCATGCCAAAGAACAAAGCAAGAAGCAGGTATGCAAGCAGGTGACGTTCATAAGTGTACAACAACAAAGAAAAGGGCATGTTTCAATTCACTTTTTGAACATGTGAAAAGTTGGAAACTGCAAAATAAACCAAAACATTTATTGGGCATGAAGAAAAGATTAATTCTTTCCATAAAAATCAAAAAATTTATTTGGCAAGTGAAAAATCGGTTATGCAAAACTCAGGGTATTTAAATGTGTAGAAAAGAAACGGCAAGACTTTTAATGATTCCAGATATGTACATATATAACAAGTTTTGGAAATCTCCATGAATGTTCTTTTGGAAAAAGATAAATTGACAAAGCAGAATGTTGATTTGTTTGGAAAGTGAGAAATCACGATTTATAATTTTTCCAGAAATCACAGAGTATGTTTTTGGCATTTAATTGCAGTACTATATTGAAAGCAACAAATATGGCAAGTGTTCAACATTTTCCAAGAATTCATTTGAATGTGTCATCAACCAAACATTTACATGCAGCAATAGACAACGTAAATTTTGGCAAGAAAGCATTTTTTGTAGATTTTATCAAACATCAATTTGGGCAAGGAATTCACACTGTCAAAATCACGCATGGACACTGAGAACAGATTTATTTGTTATCCATAAAATTGCATCTCAATTTGGCAAATAATTATCTTTTGTTTCCAGTTTTAATAAAGGTTTTGTGCAGAAATCAGAGAAACCATTTTTAGGCAAAGAATATGATCAATTCTTTTCTGATAATCATTCAAAATCCAAATGTAGCAATTCAAAAATCAAGCGAGGGACTTACAATCACATTTTGTTTTTTTTCATGTGTGCAATTTATCATCGATGTCAACATTCAAAGAAAATCATTCATGGGAACAAATTCACATACATACATATACAATTTACATGTATGTAAATTTTTGAGAGCATAAAGGGTAAGTAATGAATTTGGTGCAACATTTCAAAGCTCAAATACAAGGTACAATCAACACAGCAAGTTCATAAATGTGAGGCATCATAGAGGCATGGTTTTAAGTGCATGGAGCAGTGCATGCTAAAGAAATTGGATGAGCATAGCAGCATGGGGATTTATATATGCATTAAAATGATGCAACATCGTATACACAGGTACAAGTGCAAGTTGGATATATATATATATATATATATATATATATATATATATACGCACTTGTGTTTACAGTCATATATCTTGACATGCAAGAAGACTTTGACCAGACTCTATCAAGCATTTAAGAAGAGTGCTCATCAACAAATCACATAATCAAGTTAATGGGAAAGAATCTATTGCCTTCTTTCTTGGCAATTATAAATATTCCTAATTTGATATTCATCATAAAATATGGATGCAATCAGAAATATTTCTTGTATGGTCTAAATCAGCATACAGTTTTTTTTTTTGGGAAAGATTATATTCTCATTAGTTCTAGAAACCTATATCACGGAAAAACAATCCGAGTTTCAAAATGTTTACATATTTCAGCTAAGCATTTTAATGAAATCAGGCACCATTATTTGGAAAGATTTCATTAATTATTTCAAAGATATTTCTAGAATGTAATGAAATTCAAAATGGAAAATCTTTCCAGGAATTCACCATGAATTAATTCTTTTATTGGGGTATATCAATAGAGTAATAATCATGCAAGCAAGTAAAGCTGAGGAATCCAATTCATCCAAGGAAAATCAAAAAGCCAAAATCACGCATATAGTCAAGTTAAGCCATATAGGAAATCAAAGTAATTTTAGAATGAGGAATTTCTTTTAAAGGAAAAAACTACCAATTTTTTTAGCCAAATGTATATAAAGTTTTGAAATTGGTGAGAAGGACAAAACTTAAACAAAAGTGGAACTCAGGGGGTCCACTTTCATTTTCACTTTTACCCTACAACTTGTCCTTCTCTCCAATTTTAAAATTTGCCATACTTTTGGTTAAATTTTTTTACTAACTTTGTCCTTCTCCCTATTTTCCACATTTAGGATTTCATAATCCTATAAATTCAACCAATTCATCACAGGCAAGAGATATGAAAACCAAAGCAACAAATCAAAAAGCAAACAAGTTCAAATCAGTACTACTCACTTGGTTTTCAATCGCAACCTCAGCCAAATCATCGACGAAGAACAACATTAAAGATCATCAGAGAATCATTTTTTTATCAATCAAAGTCGAATTGATTTGGGGCAAAACCCTACTTTATTTTCTTAGTCGCCATCAACAAAGAGGAGAGCAAGTCTTTTTTTTTGAAAAGCAAAGTGGCAGGCCTATATTACTTTAGACAAAGGGGGTTTTATTGTTTATATTGTTTATTTCTTTTGTAATAGTTCAAACAGTTTACTAGAGTTTGTAAAAAATAGGGTATACTAGCTACGGGGTTATAGCTAGGGGAAATCTGATCAAGGGGATATAGATCAGTCTAGGGTTTTGAGCGTAGGATTAGAATAAGAGCGAGGGGTTCGTGAGTTTACTTGGTCTTGTAAGCGGGATCTGTTCTATTACCTAGTAGAAACCTTAGGAAAGCAGCAGTAGGCATGATTTTGCCGAAGCTGGGTATATCTTGTGTCATTTACTTTTCTGCATTTATTTTCTGGTGCATTCTGTGATCTGATATTTTTTTATATCTCGTTTAATTTTCGATAAACCCTATTCACCCACCCTCTAGGGTTAATCTAGATCCAACAAGTGGTATCAGAGCCTGGTAATTTCATTAACCCTAGAATCATGGATCCTAGTTGTCAGCCCTTTGAGAGTCAGTCCAGCCACATTCCAAACATTTTTGATGGTACAGATTTTTTGAATTGGAAATCAGAAATGAAATCCTATTTGAAATTTTTTAGTATTAAATATTGGGATGTTGTTAACAATGGAGGTGATATAATTGATAGGAATATTAATGCTCTTGTTATGCATATTCTCTATTCTCATCTTAGAATAATCAACTTGATCTTATCTCCTATTGTTTGACTACGCAAGAAATCTGGAAAACTCTCAATGCAAAGTTTGAACAAAATGACAACAAGTGCTCAAAACCTGCAAGGATCAATTTAGATTCAAAAGTATGTCTAATAGGATTTACTAAAGAAGAATCAGATGATGATAGTGTTGGAGATTCAACAGATGATGAAACAAGGATTTTTTCATATGAAGATCTGGTTTATTTTTGTGTTGATTTAACCCAATTTGTTGATAAACTCCAACTGAAAAATAAATCTCAATAATCTAAAAATTTTGAGTTGACCAGCAAAATTGATAATTTGGAATTACAACTTGAATATTTCAAAAGTTGTTCAAATTCAGATTGCAAAAATTGTTTGAAATTGGAAACCAATCTTGTTCATCTTAATAAAAATATTTAAAAGTTTGAAAAGGAAATTCTAACCTTAAAAGAAAACAAGATTGAATTATTAAGTTTAAACAATTTTCTACAAAAGTAATTTGAAATTTTTAAGACTGATATACATTCCAAATTTGAAATTGTAGAAAAGGAGAATTTGTTGAAATTAGATTTGATTTTGAAAGAACTTGAAAACGAAATTGAAAGATACAAGAAATTTGAGCCTAAAAATCGAAAACATTTTGAATTTGAGATTGCTGAGTCCCAAACCAAAATTAATTTGCTTAAAGATGAAAATTTGGTTTTGAAATATGATTTTGAAAGATATAAGATCACTGAAAGTCGTTGTTCAGATTTAATGAAAAAAAATAGTGATCTTAAAACTAAAATTCAACAACTTGAAACAACTTTGGCTAAATTTTCTAATGGTGAAAAATCACTGAATATGTTATTGAAAAATCAATTTTCACCTGGAAATAAAAGTGGACTCGGCTTTGGGAAAAATAATGGTTTTGAAATAGAGAAATCAAATGATTTTAAAAATCCTTCAAATCATTTTGAAATTTTGAATTCAAATAATTTCAAAGGGTTTTTAAATCGAAAGCGAAATGAGAATTTGTTTGATAATAATCCATTTAAACCATTTTGGACCCCAAAAAGGAAATATAGTGAATTCATCTAAATTCAAACAGATTTGGGTCCTTAAAGGTACTTTGGTAAATTCTGATGGATTGTTATATAAACAAGTTTGGGTACCAAAACATATGAATACAACTGTGAGTGGTTTTACTAATTTTGTTAGACCACTCGATCCTTTAAACTATTAGGTAACAAAGGTGGCTGAGGAACTGCTGTGTTGAAAGGAAATTTGAAATCAAGTTGGTCTATAATTCTGTATCATTTACAGTTCCTTTAGTCAAGATCTGTTGAGTTAGAGATTTATTTACTCATGTCAATTTCAGGTATAACCTCTAAACTCATCTTTGTAAATATTTTTTTAAGTTTTCCCTCCTTCTCTCTTCTGTTTATTTTCTTTGTCTGATTGATTTGACAATGCCATATTCTTTTTGGGCTTCATTAACTTCCAATTGCGGGATTCATATTTTTCTGGAAATTCACTTCATTTTGTATAAAACTCGGTTGTTTTAATCATTTCCAGATTTTGAATCTAAGTTTGTAAATATCTGCAATTGTTTTGATGTTTATTTTCTGATTTCTGAATTCCTAATAGTGTTGATGTATTCTTTCCATATATTGAACACTGTTAATTTGAATTCTAAATTTTTTAAGATCTGAACATTTAATGAAATTTCACACACCTCTGCTATTTTGAGTTTCTTCTAATCAATTTTAGAAAAGATTGAAATATTATACTCATTACAGCACTCTGCTATTTATCAGTTGTGATAATTTCATTATTTTTCAGATTGGCTTGGATATTTTGAATTGTATTGAATCAATGATACATCTTGAATTTCACCTTTATTCATGGTCATTATGGTTGAAATTTGTTTGTTTGAAATCATCTGAAATTCTTGATATTTCAAATATAACACACCTCTTACATTTAAAATTATCAATCTTGTGTGACAGATTCATTATATCCCAAAACTTGACATTGATTCAAGCGATTTCAAATAAATTATTTTATTTTTGGATCATGAATTATTATTCAAACTTGTTGTAAATAATCTGAAATATTTCTTGTGCTTGTCAGAAAAAGTTGTGAAAAAAATTCTTTTGAAAAATCTGGTCCTTGAAACATACTATCATTACATGATTATTGGATTTAAATATTTGTTTGTTTAAAATCATTTGAAATTATTGATTTCTTGAATCTCACACATCTCGAATCTAAAATTTATAATCTAGTGTGATCGATTCATTCAATCTCGATCTTTTCATTTCCTTTCAAATGATTTAAAATAAACCATATATATAATCTTGGATCATGAATCATTCTTTGAATGTCTGAATATCCTTGAAACATTTCCTTGACAAGTTTGCTTTGAAAATGATTTTTGTGTTGCTCAGATATTGTTCTTGAAAATATTTTTCGGTGACTGCTTGTTTTGGTATCAAATACATACCATGCTCTGATAGATGAAATTAATTTGCTTGATTTGTTAACTGTATCTGCTTGGGCTTTGTGATTAAAATTTAGTTGTCTGTAATGTCCTTGTTCATCTCCAGTGTCGTGTTAAAATCATCGTAAATAGAGACATCAATTGGTACCAGAATTGCCATATATTTTTGCTTGTCTGTCTGTTTTGAATCTTCATCTTGTATAGATTTCACACACTATTTTTGTCTTGTATAAATAATTTTAAATTCCTCTTGTAATTGATTTTCAATTTTAAAATTATTTATTTTTTATTCATTCAGAAATTGAAATCAGTATCCAAATTGAATTATATTTATAATTCATCAAAATTATTATTAGATTTTGAAATTGTGATGGATTGTGACTGCAGTATATTTCACAACAAGAGGAGACTTTATTTAGATTTTCGTGATGGTTGAATAATTATAATAATATCTTTGAATTGGCAATTATTTCATGACCATCTTCATTATCTATCATCATTCTACCATCCATCGTGATTTTATATTTATGTGGAGAGTTTAATACTTTTAAAATCATTTTAAATAAAGAGTGGTAATATTTGTGAGGGAAATGTGACTGTTTTATTTTTCAGTATTAGTGATAATTGAAAATTTTCAAGAATCTCGGTTTAGTTGATCATATTTCATATTATGATTTATTTATAAATTTATTTTACAAATCATTTTTGTACCTATCACATTCCTATCATCCATATTGGTTTTATATACTGTGGAGTTTTTTCCATTTTGAAACCGAAAATAATAAAATATATGATACATAAGTGCGTCTCTAATCTCATTTAAAAATCCAAGCTCTGGTAATGCATGGTTATGAGACAACTTATAATTTAAGCTGTGATTGACCTCATTTAAAGATCTAAGCTTTGTTTATGCGTGGTCAGTGTGCTCGTAAATAACAATAAAAAGATACTGAAATGAAAAAATGTGTTATAAATAGAAATTAATCTAAAATTCTCCTTGGTGTGTAAAAACCAGCCTATCGATCCTTCTATCTTTTTGTGAAATGTGTTGAAATCTTATGAAATACTATGATTTGTTGATTGACAGCTATTGGGATTTGAGATTATTCGATTTCATTACTTGAATTGAATTTATAATTATAGTCCAAATCCATCACTGTTTTTGTGCCTCATTTTTTAAAATTTTATTAAAAAAATTTGGAAATCATTTTTAAAACTCTCTCCATTTATATTAATTTCATCGTAAATCCGTCATTATCTACAATGTGAAATATGCCACTAGTTCTCAGAATATTATCATTTTTGTTTGACTGGTTGAGATTTATGAAAATCGTTCTTCCTCTTAAGCTAAAATTATATTTTTTTTTAGTCATTTTTCATCTATATTTTAAATTCTGAATCATTTTGATGATAAAAAAGAGGGAGAATGGATTGAGATTTTGATTTATGCGTGAATATTTTATAAATATTTTAATATTGAAAATTCCATTTATTTTTCTTTCTTTTCACTCATGCACATTTCTAGGGGGAGTTTTTGTTGTAGGGGGAGCATACATATAGGGGGAGTTCAATAATTCACTATCAAACACATTTATAATAATATTATATTCAAAATCTTATTTTATGTTTGTCATCATCAAAAGGGGGAGAATGTTGTATCTAACAATTCTATGATTTTTGTTTGATGATAACAAACATGTGATACTACTTAAATGTGTTTGTAATTGTACTATTTTATTTTACACTATTTCAAAGAAATAAATATTTGTTGAATAATATACTATTATACACAATTGAATGTATTTATAGTATATTATTCAATTAAATATTTTATTTCAACATCTGAAATAGTACAACATTCTAACTCCACTATTGTATATTTACAGATATTACTTGACATGATATTGTACTCGTAAATAAATTAAATAGATAGACAAATTTGTTTGAACATAACAAAATAATGTTTTATTTCAATCAAATTTTTTTATTACAAATATCAGTACAATTTTTCTCATTTTTGTACATTTGTTCCTCACTACAATGCTCATCACTCTAGTATACAGTCATTGCCTCACTACAGCATTTTACTCATTTACATTGCAATTATGGCACACACACAGAGAAAAAGAAAAAGAGGAAAAACATTTTTTTCTATCAAAGTAGCCTACAATGATACCAATACAAATCAGCGTGCCAAAGAACAAAACAAAAAGCCAGGTATGCAAGCAGGTGACGTTCATAAGTGTACAACAAAGAAAAAAGGCCATGTTTCAATTCACTTTTTGAACATGTGAAAATTTGGAAACTACAAAGAAACCAAAACATTTATTGGCATGAAGAAAAGATTAGTGCTTTCCATAAAAATAAAAAAAATTATTTGGAAAGTGAAAAATCGGTTATGCAAAACTCAGGTTGTTCAAATAAGTAGAAAAGAAATGGCCAGACTTTTAATGATTCTAGATATGTACATATATAACAAGTTTCGGAAATCAGCATGAATGTTATTTTGGAAAAAGATAAATTGACAAAGTAGAATGTTGATTTGTTTACCAAGTGAGAAATCACGATTTATAATTTTTCCAGAAATTATAGAGCATGTTTTTGGCATTTAATTGCTGTGCTATATTAAAAGCAACAAATATGGCAAGTGTTTAACATTATCCAAGAATTCATGTAACAACCCGTATTTTTTGATAACATGTTAAGACGAGAATCAAGGCAGAATTTAATTTTAAATTCTGAATCAAGTAAAACGGGCTATGCTATTGCGTTCGTCTCGGAAAAATACGCGAAATAGAGTCTGAGTTTTTGAGAATCGGAGTCCGTATGACCAAGATATGGCCTCGCGAAGTTTCACGAAAAATTCCCAAATTAAAGTATACTTAATTAAGTGAAATGGGTTGCGCAGAGAAATATATATATATATATAATTGAAAATTAAATAAATAAATATGCAAAAATGTTCAAAACAGCGAATTGGGAGAGGGGAATAACCGAACCGGCCGATTTTTGAGGTCGACCCAAGCCCGCTGGGTCGACTAGGGGTTAATCCAGGGTGTTTGGCTGTCAACCCGTGGGCCGATTCGCTCAAATGCAGATTTTGCATTTGGATGGTTCTCATGGTTCATCTTTAATCTAAAGGCCCTAGATGGTTCCTACACTTGACTTCTTCCCCAAGACATGCTTTGATGGCTTGGATTGAATCTAGGTTTAATCCTATGGCCTAAAACACTTGCCTAATCTATAAATAAGACCCTAACCTATCCTAAATCCTTATTATTCATTCATGCAACTAAACTATGGCAAAATTTTACCTCTCATGGCCTCCACTCTCTTCATAAAATTTCTAAATGGTTTCTATGAGAGATTTTCCATGCATACAAGTGTTTTCAAGCTTGTATGAGTGTCATTAGCTTGCATTCAAGTCAAATTTCTATCTTTGCATCATAAAGCAAGGGTTTTGATCACTTTGGCTCAAGGGTTTTTATGTTAGAGCTTGCATTTTGGGTCTATTTGATTGCATAAGGGCTTTGTCATATCTTTTGTGCCTTCATAGCAATGTAAGCCCTTTCCCTACTCTTAGATATTAACTATGAAGTTAAATGTTCATGTTGCAAGTTTGGGGTTTGATCATTGAGTATGATACACGCTATCATGTCATGCAAGTTTATGAAGTCATTATCTTGATCTTGTGAGCTAAAAGCTACAACCTTTATGTTGAAATGTTGCATTAGGCAACATGAGAACCCTCATAACCTTTATGTCAACTTGCATATGAAGTCATAACCCTTATATGATGATATATGCGAGTTACTAGTCATCATTCCATATCTTTTGTCACCATGATTCATTTATGTGCCAAGTTTGGGTTTATGCATGTTTTGAGGCTTAAGAATGTAACATGCAAGTTAATGAACACATTTGTGCCTCATTTGCCACCATGATTAACTTGTGGCTTAATATCCATTTTTGTCATGCCTTTGCCAAGTCTCTTCTTTTAATCCATTACGTTGTCGCGAACGTATATGCGAGTTTAAAAGCGTTGGGTTATGTTATGGGTAATTTCTAATGACATGAAAATACAACTTGAAAACATGACTTGAAATATAACATGGAAGTTGACATGTAAGTATGCATAAAAACATAAGCTTGGGAATTTACCTATTAAGTTAGGTCTACCCTTTGGGAATTTACCTATTAAGTTAGGTCTACCCAAATGCTTGAAAACTTGTAACATGTTTTGGGAAACATGATGGACATGACACTTAGATAATATAAGTGTGGCCAACTCGAGGTTGGGTTGAGTTTGCAACGTAAAACTACCCGGAACCGACCGGCCTAACTAGTAGTTGCAAACAATAGGACCCAATGTGAGAAGTTGGTCATGTTGTGCTTGAACCCGAGGTTAGACCAAGTTGTGGTGGAAAGCTACCCGGAACCGACCGGCTTAACTAGTAACCACAACAAAGTCTAATGTGAGAGGTGAAGGTGCATTAAGTAATTAATGCCACATGATAGGGTTAAGTTAATTTGATTAATGACTCTTAACCAAATATGACATGGACAAATGGGTTAAGTAATTTGATTAGGCTAATGATACTTAACAAAACATGACAAGGTTGGGTAGGTTAAGTAACTTGATTTGCCTAATGACACTTAACCATTTTTATATGACTAGTGGATGGGGTTAAGTTAACCAACACTTAATCAATCCAACGCGATAACATGGTAAGGTTAAGTAAGTTTTCTTAATCACGCTTAATCGAAAAATACGGTTAACGAATGGGGTTAAGATTAGACTCAGCTAGTCTAAACATGGAAATCGGATGGGGTTAAGTTAGCCTAGACTTAATTAATCCCACTTGGTAGTTTAATGGGGTTAAGTTAAACACTTAACTAATCTAAACATGACGAATTGATGTGGTTAAGTGACCTATACTTAACCAATCTAACTCGTGAATTTATTGAGGTTAAGTTAACCTATACTTAACCGATCTAATGTGAAAACATGATAAGGCTAAGTCACGAATCGCTTGAATACACTTGACCGATTTGACTGAGTAAATTGATAGGGTCAAGTTAATATATACTTAACCAATCTAGAATGATAATTGGACGAGGTTAAGTCGTGAATTGCTTAATACATACTTAACCAACGTGAGCATGGTTTGTAGGGCTAAGTCTTGGACTTGGATACTTAGCCAATTTTGACATGATTTGAAGACGGGTTAAGTCTTGGACTTGGATACTTAGCCAATTTTGACATGATTGGTAGATGGGTTAAGTCATGAACTTAAGTGACACTTAATCCATTATGTAAACCCTAGTTCTGAGGATAGGGGATAACCGTAGTTAACAAGGATAACGGGAATAAGGCTAAGTGGTAAACCTTAGTTGAGGAATAACTAAGTAATGATTCTTAGTCAAGGAAATTTAGACCAGTTCATAGATAGATGAGTAACCTGATACGGTAGGTCATCGTTTAACTATACGAGTAGGAGCAAGTATCTGATTTAGATAAAGGCTCCAGCGAACTGGGTAACGAAGCAGCGGCTTCGGGGAACGTGAGGGTATTCTTGGTATCCCTCTATGAGCTGCCAGGTGATTATACTAGGCTCATGAGAGGTTAAGGTCTGCGTTAGAAGAACCAAGAGTATGCCTTGGTTGCTATGCGAGCGACCTAAAGACGGGGATGGATAGGGGATAGTCGACGATACACGGTCGTACCCTAGATAGCATTTCGTCAGACTACCTACCATCTTTGGTCAAGCGTGTACGTACGGAAAGGCAGAGAACACCCAATAGACCATAATTGCTATCTAATTATGGTTGCGGTAAGGCTAGGATTGTGGGTTGGCCAGTAGTGTGTTCTCATACAGGATTTATCCTGTCTTGTCTTTCACTAGTTGAGGGAGGGGTCGCGTGGGACCATAGCCACGTATAGAAAAACAGACCTTAGCATCTGCATCGGCAGATAAATCGAGAGCTCCCGACCGAGTCCTGTATTTCTCGATCTGCCATGTGACAGGACTCGGATGGCACGATGTGATACATGTGCATACAGTCATGGAAAACGATTCACGATGAATGCGTGGGAAAAAGGGCGCGGTTGATGGTTAGCGTAAATCCCAGTGGCCCTGGGTTGTTGAACCAAAACCGAGATACGAAAACGTGCAATAGGTAAGCGTAATCCCTAGTGGCCCTAGGTAGCATAAGTCCTAGTTGTACAAACGATAATTCATGTTGGAAGACCCTATCTAGGTTTAGGGTAACAGTCCAAACCGATCTTAAGGATCATGGAACTATGTTAAAGTAATGTAGAATCTCATGGGAAAGCCCGTATGGTCTACGGCAAGGGACTGAACATTTACATGGAATAAAACATACAAGTTGAGTAACCTATATAAGCGATATATTAGGTTGACATGGACCATTACACGACTTTTGAGTGAGGGTCATTCTTGGTTAACACATGATACGGTGGGGATACTAGTACGGTAGGTGCAGAGCTAAAATGCAGGATAGATATCATGGGACGTTATACGTGATAGATATCTTGGGGATATTATACTTGATAGAAACCTGACGATGTGATACCTTGTTTTATCTTGACATCGTAATTTATCATGACACCTTAGTTTATCTGAGTTCAGTAGTTCATCCTGTTATTTTGATTTAGCTTATCTATCTTGTCATCATGCTTATGTTCATCTCAGTTTCTCATGTCAGTTAACTTTACTAGTTTTTATGCTAATAGTAGATAGGGCTTACTCAGTCTTTTTGACTGACCCGTTTTGTTTCGCCTCTTTTCTTCCGTTTCCCCCCCCCCCAGGTTACAGGGAGGAAATACTGTTGTTTAGTTCGGACTTCTTCTGCTTGAAGGTCATCATGGATGGCTTGGACTTTTCTTGGCTAATGGCTACTTTACTGTTTTTACTTGGGGAATAATTTATGAAAATGTCTTTATGCTTCTTTACTATTGCAAGACAGGTTTTGATGTACTCTGATGTAAAAGGCTTTAGACCTTATTTATTCATGTTATGAAAGTTTGATTTTACTTCCGCTATTTTTATATGTTCTGTCTTGTGATATTTCTGTGCATGTTTACCAATAATGCCCTTCTAAAGCTAGTGCATTCCTTTGCGAATGACCCTAGCGGAGGCGGGGTGTTACAATTCATTTGAATGTGTCGTCAACCAAACATTTACATGCAACAATGGACAATGTAAATTTTGGCAGGAAAGCACTTTTTGTTTGCAGATTTTATCAAACATCAATTCAGGCAAGGAATTCACACTATCAAAATCACGCATGGACAATGAGAATAGATTTATTTGTTTTCCATAAAATTGCATCTCGATTTGGCAAATAGTTATCTTTTGTTTCTTGTTTTAACAAAGGTTTTGTGCAGAAACCAGAGAAACCATTTTTGGGTAAAGAATATGATCGATTCTTTCTTGATAATCATTCAGAATCCAAATGAAGCAATTAAAAAAAATCAAGCAAGGGACTTACTATCATATTTTGGTTTTTTTCATGTGTTCAATTTATCATGGATGTCAACATTCAAAGAAAATCATTCTTGGCAACAAATTCACATATACACATATACAATTTACATGTATGTAAATGTTTGAGAGCATAAAGGGTAAGTAATGAATTTGGTACAGCATTTCAAAGCTCAAATACAAGTTACAACTAACACAGCAAGTTCATAAAGGTGAGGCATCATAGAGGCATGGTTTTAAGTGCATGGAGTAGTGCATGCTAAAGAAATTGGATGAGCATAGCAGCATGGAGATTTATACATGCATTAAAATGATGCAACATCGTATACACAGGTACAAGTGCAAGTTGGATATATATATATATATACACACTGGTGTTTACAGTCATATATTTTGACATGCAAGAAGACTTCGACCAAACTCTATCAAGCATTTAAGAAATGTGCTCATCAACAAATCACAGAATCAAGTTAATGGGAATGAATTTATTGCCTTCTTTCTTGGCAATTATAAATATTCCTAATTTGATATTTGTAACACCCCACCTCCGCCAGGGTGGCTCTTGCAAGCACTCTGACTTTGGAGGGGCGTTTGAATCAGGTAAACATGCATAATGATATATCAAGGCAGAACAAGAACATATGTATGTATGTAAACAGAGTAAATAACATAGATAAAACAGCGGAAGATTTCAAACCATTTCAAAAACAAGTCTGGTACAACATAATGTCAACTTTCCAAATACACAAGTCTAGATAAAAACAACATTACTCAAAAACTGAAATACATAAGTACTATCCCCAAAATAAGTGATAACCATAGCTAGCTTCATGTCAAGACCGTACATGAGCTAAATCCCACAAGCAAGCGATCAGAAATCCAACCTAAGCTCCAATATTCCCTCCCTGAGAACCTGGGGGGGGGGGAACGGAAGAAAAGAGTCGGAAAAAAAAACAGGTCAGTCAAAAAGACTGAGTAAGCCCTACTACAATCAATGTAAACTGATAAAGTTAACTGGCATGATGAAAGCTGAGATGAACATATGGATAACTACATACTAGCATGATGATTAACTAACAAGGTAGATAAAGGTGTCATCGCATAATCAGGATTAAGGTTTTGCACCACAGGTGTACTAGCAAACTAACATGACTTGAATAAGCAAGTATTGATCCCTTGGCCCAAGCTTTGGCCCAATAACATGAAGTGACCCTAACACGAGGTCCAATAGCATGAAATGACCCTACGAGGTCCAACCAAACGGTCTAGTCGATCGGCTCCCTAAGCCTAACTCGTCACGTGTTGGTGTCAATGCGGCCCAAACATAATTGTAGTCAGACTGTGCCGGGTCTCCCGTCGGGTGTATCAAGCCCTAGGGTGGCAACCCCTGGACACCATAAACATAAGTGCACAGTCTCGATCTATTGGTACCCGTGCATGCTTTCCCCGGCTTCGGACTATGTGCACGACCATGGTCCGCCCGGAACTACACCGGCGTACCACTCTGCCGTCGCTTTTGGTCACTTACCTCCAGTCCAGTAATCGTGCCCCCACCCTAGCCTAGTCCCTAGGGTCATGATGATACAAATTTGGGATTACTACTGGAGTGGACCCCCATTGCTAGGATTTTTCTAGTGGGTTAAGTACGGTTTAACCCTCTTGCTAATCATGGATTAACTTGGTTAAGTGTAACGATGAGTTCACGACTTAACCCTGATTAATCTACCGAGCCCAAATTGGTTAAGTACTAAGTGGACCATGACTTAACCCTAATCATGAGGCATTAATTAATTTAATGCGCCTTAACCTCTCACATTAGACTTTGTTGCGGTTACTAGTTAAGCCGGTCAGTTTCGGGTAGCTTTACACCACAACTTGGTCTAACCTAGGGTTCAAGGTACAACATGACCAACTTCTCACATTGGGTCCTATTGTTTGTAGCAACTAGTTAAGCCGGTCGGTTCCGGGTAGGCTTACGCTACAAACTCAACCCAACCTCGAGTTGGTCACACTTATATTTTCTAAGTGTCATGTCCATCATGTTTCCAAAACATGTTACAAGTTTTCAAGCATTTGGGTAGACCTAACTTAATAGGTAAATTCCCAAAGGGTAGACCTAACTTAATAGGTAAATTCCCAAGCTTATGTATTTATGTCTTTTAAGATTACCCAACCCCAAACGCAATCCCATCGCTTACATATCGCAATAGCGCATAAAGGATAGAAAGAGGGAACTTGGCATAATCATGACATGAAGGTGTTGAAGCCACAAATTTAACATGGTGGCATATGAAATGTACATATGTTCATATACTTGCATATTACATTTTAGGCCTCAAAAGCATGCATAAAACCAAACTTAGCATATTGGTGATATATGGTGATAAATGACATGTAGAAATGGCCATAAGTTCGCATTTAGCCTCACAGCAAGTTATCATAAGAGATATGATAACCTACATGTTGCCAAAATGCAACCTTTAGCATAAAGCTTGAAGCTTTAGGCTCATAAACCCAAGATAAGCTTGCATAACATGATAACATGAACAAAAGGATCAACCCAAACTTGCATAACATAACTTGCATATCATATGACAAACTTGCATATCAAACTTGCATAACATAACATGATTAACTTGCATATCGTATCATAATGATCAAACACCACTTGCATCATTCATTAACTTTAGAGTTTAAATATGAAAGTAGAATAGGGCTTACAATGCTTATGAAGACACAAAAATATGACAAAGCCCTTATGCAACCAATTAAACCCAAAATGCAAGCTTCAATAGAAAAACCCTTAAGCCAAAATGATCAAAACCCTTGCTTTATGATGCAAATATAGAAACTTGACTTGAATGCAAGCTAATGATGTTCATACAAGCTTGAAAACACTTGTATGCATGGAAAATCTCATAGAAATTTATTTAGGAATTTTATGAAGAGAGTGGAGGCCATGAGAGGATTGATTTTGCCATAGTTTAGTTGTATGAATGAATAATGATGATTTAGGGTTAGGTTAGGGCCTTATTTATAGAGATTAGGACTAGTTCTAGCCTTAGGATTAAACCCTAGTTCCAATCTCAGCCCTTAAAACCGAATCTGGCCCCAAACTCAACACAAACCCAAAATGGTGCACCAGGCAAGACTGCCCGGCTAGACCAAGTCGACAGCCAAGTCGACAGAGCTGTCGACTTGGGTCCCACCAAGTCGACTCCCAAGTCGACAAGGCTGTCGACATGGGTGTTCTGGTGGGAATTTTCCCGCCTGCCCCAATATGACCTAATTTTCCAAATTCAAACTTGAATTTGAAATCTGTTTTTTTACTTTGAAATTTTCTGAAAACTTCATTGGGCCTTAATCGGGTCATACGGACTTTGATTTTCGAAAACTCGGACTATATTTCGCGTATTTTTCCGAGACGAATGCAATGGCATAGCCCGTTTCCCTTGATTCAGATTTTAGAATTAAATTCTGCCTCGATTTATATTATAACAGGTTCTTGAAAATACGGGTTGTTACATTCTCCCCTCCTTAAAGGATTTCGTCCCCGAAATCTTCAAGTTGGGAAGAACGTGTCCTACCATCCAATCATCCATCTACTCAAAACATCATCCACGAGCAATCATTGTCCTTACAAGATTCTAAATGTTGTATGAACATATGCAAAGGTGTGTGTATATGTACTTATCTAATGCAAATATCATCAATGCAAATTATGTTAGTGAAATGAATCCATATGTATGCAATTCCTAACATAATGTATAACATATATATGTGTGCACATAACATACATCCATATGCAACATCCATGTGATAACACAAAAATTTTCATCCATGAATATGCATAAACACTCATGCATATGCAATATGAGGAGTGTGTGAGCCGATCTAGTGCCTAACGTGTATAATGCATCCACGAGTAACCACTTGCAACCATCAAGCATAACATGTTTCAAACACATGTTTCATCCAAAGGGTTTCTACCTAGGGTTCTCATGACAAGATTAACACGATAAACTAGATAAACATGGATAGCAAAGAGAAAGATATGCTAACAAAGAAAAGAGATTGAGAGTGTACCCTCAAAAAGGAATGGATAAAGCCCACGCATCTTCTCCTCGGTTTCCCAAGTTGCGTCTTCTTCGGCTTCACCCCATTGAACCTTCACCAACTTGACCTCTCGATTCCTTAGCTTCTTGGTTTCCGTCCCTAAGATACGAATCGGAGCTCTCCTCAAGGTAGCCTCTTTCTCCACTTCCACATCTTTCAGAACACTTGGCTCAACAACCTCTTTTGATTCATGTAAACACTTCCGGAGATGCGAGACATGAAAAACATCGTGTACTCCGGCAAGCTTCTCGGGCAACTCCACTCTATAAGCCATCTGCCCGATCCTCTCTAAAATAGGGAATGGTCCAACAAACCTCGGTGCTAACTTCCCAACGGCTCCAAATCGGACCACATTCTGCAAAGGAGAAACCTTCACGAAAACCATATCCCCAACATCAAACTCCAAATCAGTTCTTCGCTTATCAGCATAGGATTTCTGTCGGTCTTGGGCCGCTTTCATCCGTCTCCGAATCAACTCGACCTTCTCGGATGTATCTCTGATCATATCAGGCCCAAGTATAAGCTCATTTGTAGTCTCCCACCAACATGTAGGCGACTTGCACGGCCTCCCATATAAAGCTTCAAATGGTGTCATCCCTATGCTTGCCTGATAACTGTTATTATATGCAAATTCAACAAGAGGAAGATGGTCTTCCCAAGTACCACCAAAATACAGAATACAAAGCCTCAACAGATCCTCGAGTACCCTATTCACCCTTTCGGTTTGACCGTCCGTCTGTGGGTGATAAGCCGTACTTAGATTCAACGTCGTGCCCATAGCTTCTTGCAAGCTATTCCAGAATTGACTTGTAAAGATTGGGTCACGGTCACTGACTATACTAGAAGGGACTCCATGTAGTCTCACAATCTCACGAAGATATACAGACGCTAGCCAAGATGCGGTCCTCTTGCTCTTCACCGGAATGAAATGAGCACTCTTCGTAAGTCTATCCACAATAACCCAAATGATCGTATTCCCTTTCCTTGACCTTGGTAGCCCATCGATAAAATCCATGGAAATACTCTCCCACTTCCATAGTGGAACGTCTAGAGGATGCAATAGCCCACCGGGCTTCTTCGACTCGGCCTTAACTTGCTGGCAAATGATACATCTAGAGACAAACTCTGCCACATCCTTCTTCATCCCAGGCCAAAAGAAAATGCGCTTCATATCTTTATACATCTTATCTCCGCCTGGATGTATAGTCAACTTAGAGCGATGCGCTTCCTCAAGAACTTTTCTTACTAAATCTTCTACCATTGGAACACATAACCTTCCGTCTCTCCTCAGCCAACCCATGTCATCAATAGAATATCGAGCGAGATGACTAGACGCCTCTCCTCGAATCAGCTTATCCATAATCTCAACTATTTGAGGGTCTTCTCTCTGCGAAGCCCCAACTTGATCAAGAACGGTAGGTCTGAGTTCCAGAGATGCTAAAGAACCGGTCATCGACTCAATCGCCAAAGAGAAATCGAAGGTTGCCACATACTCTAAATTCTTCATCTCAACGAATAGAGGACTCAGAGTCAACCTTTTTCTACTCAATGCATCTGCTACCACATTCCCCTTGCCAGGGGTATAAGCTATCTTAAAATCGTAGGACGCCAAGAATTCCATCCATCTTTGTTGCCTCAGATTCAGATCCTTCTGAGAAAAGAGATACTTCAATGACTTGTGATCGGTATAAAGCTCAAATCTTTCTCCCAGAAGATAATGGCGCCAAGCCTTGAGTGCATATACTATTGCTGCCAACTCTAAGTCATGAGTGGGATAATTCTTCTCATGCACTTTGAGTTGTCTACCGCCAAAGCATATCACTCTTCCTTCTTGCATCAGAACAACTCCTAACCCCGTGCCACATGCATCGGTGTATACTGTAAATAACTTCCCTCCATCGGGCAAAGCTAGAACAGGTGCTGATGTGAGGGCTCTCTTGAGCTTCTGAAAAGCAAGCTCGCATTCTATGCTCCAAGCAAAAACTAAATTCTTCTTCGTCAATTTAGTGAGAGGAGTGGAAATCTTCGCGAAGTCCTTGATAAACTTCCGGTAAAAGCCTGCAAGACCTAGAAAACTTCTCACTTCGGTTGCATTCCTTGGAGTCTTCCAATCCTGAACTGCAACTACCTTAGCGGGATCCACTGCTAAGCCTTGCTTAGATACTATATGCCCAAGGAATCTAACTTCCCTTCTCCAAAAGTGACACTTGGAGAACTTGGCCTTCAACTGATGCGCTCTAAGCGTATCCATCAACTCCACGAGATGCCTTGCGTGTTCTTCCTCATCCTTAGAGAAGATCAGAATATCATCTACGAAGACCACGACAAACTTGTTCAAGAACTCCCTGAACACCCTACTCATCAAGTCCACGAAATATGCGGGTGCATTAGTCAAGCCGAACGACATGACAAGCCATTCGAAGAATCCATCTGGCGTTCTGAACGCAGTCTTGTCTATACTATCTTCAGCTACCCTGAGCTGATGGAATCCAGTAGAAAGATCAAGCTGAGAGAAAACAGAAGCACCGACAAGCTGGTCAAAGAGATCATCAATCCTCGGTAATGGGTGTCTGTTCTTTTTAGTCAGCTTATTCAACTCTCGATAGTCAACACAAAGTCGGAGAGAACCATCTGCCTTGGTAGCAAATACCACAGGCACTCCCCATTCAGATATACTTCGTCTAATGAAGTTCTTCTCAAGCAACTCCTTCACTTGCTTACTTAGCTCCCGTCTTTCACGCGGAGCCATGTGCCGAACGGGCAAAGAAACCGGCTTTGCATTATCCACCAGATAAATGCGGAAATCAATCTCTCGCTTAGGGGGCAACCCCCTAACTTCATCAAAAACATCCGGATACTCTCGAACCACTCTCACAGACTGAAGAGTTTTCATTGACGAGTCGAGTGATTCAAGATAGCACAACATGACGGGACCTCTCGGATTACAAGAAATCTCTAGGGTGTTTCCGAGGCGAGTCACGAGCCTCACAACCCTATGCTCACAATCAAGGATGGCTCCATATCTGGACAACCAATCCATGCCCAATATCAATCTGTATCCCCTAAAACCAAGAACATAAGCACTACACAAGAACTCTATACTCAGTATAGAGATCCTCAAATCCCCACATATCATAGACAGATGTGCGGAACCCCCAATAGGATTTGAAACACAAACGGGATCCTCCACCAAGCTAGTACTAAGGTGCAAACTATCAACAAGATCAGATGAGATAAAGCTATGCGATGCACCAGAATCAAACAAGGTACGAACTGGAAAATCAGAAATATATACAAGGCTCTCAACAGAAATACTACCTCGATCGGGAACTGGAGCGGTACTGAGAGCATGAACTTGCCCTCCTGAAGGTCCAAAACGCTGAGTCTGACCTTGGCCTTGCCCTTGCTTCCACGGGCAATCCTTACTGAAATGTCCAGTCTCACCGCAGAAAAAGCATTCACCATTCTTCCTTTTCCTCTTCTCACAATCCTTAATAAGATGCCCAACTGAACCGCAATAATGGCATTTCCCCTTGTTGTTCTTGCCCTTGTTGTTGTTCCCCTTGTTGCCTTGACTCTTGTTCTTGTTCTTGTTCTGATTGCCTTGACTACTCTGACCACTTGGATTACCCTGATTTCCTTTCCACTGGGAATCAGTCTTCTTGGCTTGAGTATCATTCACCTTGATCTCTTTCTTGACATCTCCCTGAAGTAATGCCATATCAATCAAGCTCTCAAACGTGGGCCCATGGGGAATATGTGACATAGCCAATCCCTGCAACGGCTCATTCAATCCTCTAGCAAAACGAAGAGCCTTCTTCTGAGGAGTATTCACCATATCCAAGCCAAAACGAGTTAACTGATTGAACTTGTTCACATATTCTTTGACAGACATATCTCCTTGTTTCAAAGTTATGAACCTCTCCATTTGCAGATTTTCCTCAGCAGAAGATAGAAACTTAAGCACGAACCTTGCCCTGAGATCGGCCCAAGTCTCAACCGGCCTAGTACCATTGGTGACTTCCCACCAATAAGCGGCTTCATCCTTCATAAGCCAAACTGCCAACAAGATCTTCCTCTGATCGTCTAACCCAAAGATAGCAAATAAATCCTCGGTCTCTTTCAACCAATTTCTGGCCTCTACAAAAGTCTCAGTGCCTTGAAAGTTCTTGCCACCCATTGCTTTGAAATCTTTGCAAGTCTTTGCGAAGTCAGCTTGAGGATACTGAGGGGGAGGAGGAAGAGGAACCTCAGCGACAGGAGGAGGAGGAACATTAACTACTGGAGGAGGAGGAGGAGGAACATCTGCGGGGCCGGCTTCGGTCGCCCTAGCCTCCAAAAGTCTCCTATACCAAACAGGTACGTGTACTCCCTCCGGAATAGCAAAGTTATCGGCCATACTGAAAACGAAGAAAAAGATAGATTCAGAATGGAGAAAAACGAAGGAATTTTGCTAATGGCTTTTGGGGAATAGCCTATAAAATAAACTAGACTTTTCTTTGGAAAATACTTTATACTTGGTTTTGAAAATAGTTTTCCAAAAGTTTTCTAAAAACCTTTTTGTTCCTTCTCGTAAACCATATGCTCTGATACCAAATGTAACACCCCACCTCCGCCAGGGTGGCTCTTGCAAGCACTCAGACTTTGGAGGGGCGTTTGAATCAGGTAAACATGCATAATGATATATCAAGGCAGAACAAGAACATATGTATATATGTAAACAGAGTAAATAACATAGATAAAACAGCGGAAGATTTCAAACCGTTTCAAAAACAAGTCTGGTACAACATAATGTCAACTTTCCAAATACACAAGTCTAGATAAAAACAACATTACTCAAAAACTGAAATACATAAGTACTATCCCCAAAATAAGTGATAACCATAGCTAGCTTCATGTCAAGACCGTACATGAGCTAAATCCCACAAGCAAGCGATCAGAAATCCAAGCTAAGCTCCAATATTCCCTCCCTGAGAACCTGGAGGGGGGGGGGGAACGGAAGAAAAGGGGCGAAAGAAAAACAAGTCAGTATAAAAGACTGAGTAAGCCCTACTACAATCAATGTAAACTGATAAAGTTAACTGGCATGATGAAAGCTGAGATGAACATATGGATAACTACATACTAGCATGATGATTAACTAACAAGGTAGATAAAGGTGTCATCGCATAATCAGGATTAAGGTTTTGCACCACATGTGTACTAGCAAACTAACATGACTTGAATAAGCAAGTATTGATCCCTTGGCCCAAGCTTTGGCCCAATAACATGAAGTGACCCTAACACGAGGTCCAATAGCATGAAATGACCCTACGAGGTCCAACCAAACGGTCTAGTCGATCGGCTCCCTAAGCCTAACTCGTCACGTGTTGGTGTCAATGCGGCCCAAACATAATTGTAGTCAGTCTGTGCCGGGTCTCCCGTCGGGTGTATCAAGCCCTAGGGTGGCAACCCCTGGACACCATAAACATAAGTGCACAGTCTCGATCTACTGGTACCCGTGCATGCTTTCCCCGGCTTCGGACTATGTGCACGACCATGGTCCGCCCGGAACTACACCGGCGTACCACTCTGCCGTCGCTTTTGGTCACTTACCTCCAGTCCAGTAATCGTGCCCCCACCCTAGCCTAGTCCCTAGGGTCATCATGATACAAACTTGGGATTACTACTGGAGTGGACCCCCATTGCTAGGATTTTTCTAGTGGGTTAAGTACGTTTTAACCCTCTTGCTAATCATGGATTAACTTGGTTAAGTGCAACGATGAGTTCACGACTTAACCCTGATTAATCTACCGAGCCCAAATTGGTTAAGTACTAAGTGGACCATGACTTAACCCTAATCATGAGGCATTAATTAATTTAATGCGCCTTAACCTCTCACATTAGACTTTGTTGCGGTTACTAGTTAAGCCGGTCGGTTCCGGGTAGCTTTACACCACAACTTGGTCTAACCTCGGGTTCAAGGTACAACATGACCAACTTCTCACATTTGGTCCTATTGTTTGTAGCAATTAGTTAAGCCGGTCGGTTCCGGGTAGGTTTACGCTACAAACTCAACCCAACCTCGAGTTGGTCACACTTATATTTTCTAAGTGTCATGTCCATCATGTTTCCAAAACATGTTACAAGTTTTCAAGCATTTGGGTAGACCTAACTTAATAGGTAAATTCCCAAAGGGTAGACCTAACTTAATAGGTAAATTCCCAAGCTTATGTTTTTATGTCTTTTAAGTTTACCCAACCCCAAACGCAATCCCATCGCTTACATATCGCAATAGCGCATAAAGGATAGAAAGAGGGAACTTGGCATAATCATGACATGAAGGTGTTGAAGCCACAAGTTTAACATGGTGGCATATGAAATGTACATATGTTCATATACTTGCATATTACATTTTAGGCTTCAAAAGCATGCATAAAACAAAACTTAGCATATTGGTGATACATGGTGATAAATGACATGTAGAAATGGCCATAAGTTCGCATTTAGCCTCACATGCAAGTTATCATAAGAGATATGATAACCTATATGTTGCCAAAATGCAACCTTTAGCATAAAGCTTGTAGCTTTAGGCTCATAAACCCAAGATAAGCTTGCATAACATGATAACATGAACAAAAGGATCAACCCAAACTTGCATAACATAACTTGCATATCATATGACAAACTTGCATATCAAACTTGCATAACATAACATGATTAACTTGCATATCATATCATAATGAACAAACACCACTTGCATCATTCATTAACTTTAGAGTTTAAATATGAAAGTAGAATAGGGCTTACAATGCTTATGAAGACACAAAAATATGACAAAGCCCTTATGCAACCAATTAAACCCAAAATGCAAGCTTCAATAGAAAAACCCTTAAGCCAAAATGATCAAAACCCTTGCTTTATGATGCAAATATAGAAACTTGACTTGAATGCAAGCTAATGATGTTCATACAAGCTTGAAAACACTTGTATGCATGGAAAATCTCATAGAAATTTATTTAGGAATTTTATGAAGAGAGTGGAGGCCATGAGAGGATTGATTTTGCCATAGTTTAGTTGTATGAATGAATAATGATGATTTAGGGTTAGGTTAGGGCCTTATTTATAGAGATTAGGACTAGTTCTAGCCTTAGGATTAAACCATAGTTCCAATCTCAGCCCTTAAAACCGAATCTGGCCCTCAAACTCAATACAAACCCAAAATGGTGCACCAGGCAAGATTGCCCGGCTGGACCAAGTCGACAGCCAAGTCGACAGGGCTGTCGACTTGGGTCCCACCAAGTCGACTCCCAAGTCGACAGGGCTGTCCACTTGCGTGTTCTGGCGGGAATTTTCCCGCCTGCCCAAATATGACCTAATTTTCCAAATTCAAACTTGAATTTGAAATCTGTTTTTTACTTTGAAATTTTCTGAAAACTTCGTTGGGCCTTAATCGGGTCATACGGACTACGATTTTCGAAAACCCGGACTCTATTTCATGTATTTTTCCGAGACGAATGCAATGGCATAGCCCGTTTCCCTTGATTCAGATTTTAGAATTAAATTCTGCCTCGATTTATGTTATAACAGGTTCTTGAAAATACGGGTTGTTACAATATTCATCATAAAATATGGAAGCAATCAGAAATATTTCTTGCATGGTCTAAATCAGCATACGGTTTTTTTTTGGGAAAGATTGTATTCTCATTAGTTTTAGAAACAAATATCATGGAAAAATAATTCGAGTTTCAAAATGTTTACATATTTCAGCTAAGCATTTTAATGAAATTAGGCACCATTATTTGGAAATATTTCATTAATTATTTCGAAGACATTTCTGGAATGTAATGAAATTCAAAAAGGAAAATCTTTCCAGGAAGTCACTATTAATTAATTCTTTTATTGGAGTATATCAGTAGAGTAATAATCTTGCAAGAAATTAAAGCCGAGGAATCCAATTCATCCAAGGAAAACCAAAAAGCCAAAAAATCACACATACAATCAAGTCAAGCCATATAGGAAATCAAGATAATTTTAGGATTTCATAATCCTATAAATTCAAACAATTCATCACAGGCAAGGAATATCGAAAACCAAAGCAACAAATAAAAAAGCAAACAAGTTTAGATCAGTACTACTCACTTGGATTTCAATTGCAACCTCAACCAAATCATCGATGAAGAACAATGATAAAGATCATCAGAGAATCATTTTTTTATCAATCGAAGTCGAATTGATTAGAGCAAAACCCTACTTAATTTTCTCAGCCGCCATTAACAAATAGGAGAGCAAGTCTTTTTTTTGACAAAGCAAAGTGGCAAGCCTATATTACTTTAGACAAAGGGGGTTTTATTGTTTTTATTGTTTATTTCTTTTATAATCGTTCAAACAGTTTACAAGAGTCTGTAAAAACAAGGGTATACTTGCTACGGGGTTATAGCTAAGGGAAATCTGATCTAAGGGATATAGATCAGTCTAGGGTTTTGAGCGTAGTATTAGAATAAGAGTGAGTGGTTCGCGAGTTTACTTGGTCTTGTAAGCAGGATTTGTTCTACTACCTAGTAGAAACCTTAGGAAAGCAGCAGTAGGCGGGATTTTGCCGAAGTTGGGTATATCTTGTGTCATTTACTTTTCTGCATTTATTTTCTACTGCATTCTGTGATTTGATAAAAAAAATTATGTCTCGTTTAATTTTCGATAAACCCTATTCATCCCCCCTCTAGAGTTAATCTAGATCCAACACTTTTTACTCATATGTAGAGAATCTTAGAACAAAACTTTATTGCATTGGATCCATTTACCTTTTCCTTTACATACTCAACACATTTTCCTTTTCTTACAAAAGAAGCAATCATTTTACCTAATACTCTACATTGATTGGTTCCGTGACCATTAACTTGGTAGTAGGGGCAATAAGTTTCCCCTTTGTTCTTTCCGATCGTTGGAAGCTTTTATTTAGGGTCCAATAACCCAACTTATGACTTATAAATTTCATTGATAGAAGTAATAATTTTAGATTCCTTCATCGTTTTTAACTTATATTTTCCTTTAAAATCTTTAGTCTTCGGTTTCTTCGTGTTAGGCAGGGATCCTTAATCATTGAATACATTTTCCTTTCTCTTAAGGTTCTAGATAGTTCTAGAGTCATTGACAGGATTCCATTTATCCTTCCCAAATATCCATGGTTTAGCCCTTTAAGGTCCTGATTTCAGCAAGGAAGTATCGAAGCCTTTGAAATTATTTTCTTGGGAACCAGCCGAATTTCATTCCTCATTTTTACAAACAGATTTTCATCTTTCACAAAAGTCCTTTTGTAGTTGAAGAGTGGTCTTCATACAATATGGAAGGGATTTACGCTCCAATTATTTGGGTCGTAAATCTCAGTCTACTTTCGTTGAGTTATTTTTAATGCTTCTATTTTTGAATCAAGTCCTTCGCAGAGCTGGGGTTCATTGCAAGTGTCTCAAATTTCATTTGGTTGATGATTTTTCACTCGAACTTAGTTGATTCATCTCTAATGTTAAACTGCCCTTGTGTCGAAAGGGATAGTATATTCTTTTCCTTTAAGAATTGACTTATTGTTATCCTCATTTCTAGTTGAACAAATGTAGGGGTTTCGCTTCTTTTAGTAGGCAATGGAGGTACCCATTACGTGCCTTCTATCTTATATTTACTTTTTCTGGAAAAATCCTGTTGTTTAGTAAGAATCTTTTTTAAACTTGTGGTTATCCTTCTTGGATTCATACGATGAGCCTTTTGTACATTTAACTAGCCTTTCTCAAGTTGGTTCGGGGTAACAACCCATCTTAATTACAATTTTGAATAAAGCTTTCAAAGGATCAAGGAGGATTTAAAGGTTTCGGAGGTTCTAGCCAATGTTAACCGTATTTATGGCTAGCACCTCAAAATGGATTTTTTTCGTAGTACTTTTTTTGAAAGGGTTAGGTTAGTCTTGGGTATTACTTTTGTGATTGAGCTGCTGTACAAAATTTCCGAAGGTTACCAAAAGTAAATTCCTATAGAAAAAGCCAATCATGAGATTTCTAGAGCTTTTTTAGATTGATTTTTTCGGTGGCCAATCCATTTATCAATGTTTTCCTTGTAGTTTTGGTACAACCCATTGGTCTTATGAAGAAAAGGTAACAAAGGGGTTCTATCATCCACTTCCGGAGGACTGATTTATTTTGGTAACTAGTTGTTCAGATTTCCGATGATTTAAGGAAAAAGAAAGTAGGTCCCATCTTATACTATGTTTTCTTAGATAACCATCGTTTTGTGGGGCTTTGTATGGTCTACAAAGGTTTTATCAAGTAATAGTCGAAGGGTCAAAAGTCATAGATGTTCTAAAAAAATCTATGCTTCTACTGATAAGTGAATCGTAAAAGGGTTTCAGATCATTCGTACAGATAACGGATGTATTGGTTTTTAACCTTATTATGAAAGCCTCTCAGGGATAAACGAGAGAGGCGTTGAATAAGATAATATATTTTCGTACACCCTAGGGAAAGTGCTCAACAAGTTAGCACCGGTTCAAAACATATTAATCAAATAAATAAATATTACCTTAATTACTCAACTGAATCACATTATTAAGAAATTCAAAAGTTACAGGCACTTTTCCACCAAATTGATTTATAAAATGGGGTTTACAACCCAATTTTAAGAATACTAGATTGAGAACGAGGAGTTGATCACCGATTATGGACCTCTAGGCTCATATTTACAGGTGCGGGTCAGCCCTTCTACTAGGCAAATAGGCCTCGTCTCGGCTTTCTGATAGAAGTGCACTCAGATGTTTCGTGATTTTATCGTTCGATAATATTTATGAGATAATTTGTAAGTCAAGTGCAAGAGATCTCGAAAGGGGTTTCCCGAAGATGGAGGACCTAGAAGAATGTTGAAGAGGTAGATTTGCTAGAGTTTTTGACTTCTGGTGCTGCCCGCAGCTTCTCTTTCCACAATATATGATGCCCTACTGTCAATTCTTAGTTGGTGAGGAACCAAATTGTCTCGTATTCCATTTTGGGCATTTTGAAAAGAATGCCATACTTAGGCTCTCATGCTTTGTGATAGCAATTCCGAAGCAAGTAATCTTTGGGTTATGTCGAAAGGGGCTTTCTGGGCTGGAAAGTGATATTTTCCTCCATTTCTCCAAATTCTGGAGGTATATGTTGAAGGCTTGAAGTTATTTCTTCAGATGGGCGACTGGTCCTTACTTCCCTTCACCTCAAATCTTGCTTCGATCTATCTTGGTTACTTTTGGTGCTAACAATATGTATTTTATTTTCGTAAGAATTCAAAATCTTTATAGTCATAAGAATCCAATTCTACACTAACAATTACAGAAAATAGTAAACTTACAATAATTCTCAATTACAAAATAACAAGAAGAAGGAGAAAACCGTGTATAACAAAACTCTGGGCTACAGTCTTGAAATTACATATTCCAAATATTCCTCCTAAATTATATATATATATATATATGAATCAAGCTAGAATCTATACATGCAAATTTAATTCTAGATTCTATAAAGAAATTAGAATGGAGAAAATAGGTTTGATAGAAGAAGAAGCTAACCGCCCTAATTCTGGAATTTAGACAGTGGAGGAGAAACAGAGTTGAGGTGGAGTTTAGAAGAGAATGTAGGATTTGGGGAGGAGGCTAGGGCCTTATTTATACTTGTTTAAGTGTGTGCATGGACCACCAAATTTGTTTTATAAAATCTTAATGGTTTGTTTCAACACAAGTATTTAAAAACCTAAATCAGAAATGGCCTCCACCCACCCATTTTCCTTAAGGGGGTCAACACACTCCCTGGGAGGGCGATAGACCCTTGGGTCAGTATGAAGGTTATTATTGGATATTAACAGAGGAATTAACCATTTACAAACCTAATTACATACGTAAATTCAAAAAATTGGATAAGCCATATACCTTTGCCCTTTTTTTAATCCAGGAACATATGTCAGAAATCGATCTGGTTAAATCGGATCTAGTGCTTGAATGAGGAGCCTCTATTGGTATCCACGAACGTTCCTTTGACTTTATTGAACAGATCGTAGATGGAGGAGAAATCGATACTAGCCGATGTTGATTTTGGTTTTCTTATCCCCATATTTTATTACTTCGTTTTTTCTCTGTCATTTAAAAGAAAAGATCGGAGCTCCTTTTATATTTTAAAACGAGATTTCATAGGGAACGTATAACCATTCCACCGTTTCGAACCAAAAAAATGTCATCGTCTGATCCACTTTTGTTAAGAACGGTTCTCACCCTTTTGAATGTTCTTATGTGTGACCCTATAAGTTATTATAACGTTGGAAACAATTTAAACAATATTTGAATTATAAATAGTGAGCGGCATCTAGTAATACATCGTTGTTACCCAAGTTATAATAAGATCAATGATTCGATACAACCTTTTATATGGCCACTGTATCAATGTAATTTAATCCTTTTAATCAATAAATCAAGGATTAAACTCGAGGCACGTAACGTATTATCCTCTTTGTAATTTAATCCTTTTAACTTGATTGATGAGTAGACTATATAAAAAAAATCAATATTTGAGTACGACTATGCATTTCATAATCTCACTCAATCAAGATGCCCAAATTTTATCACTACTTATATTGTAGGGTCAAATTCCATCTAGATCATTCATATTTTTCAATCGATTCGAGATGTATCAAATAATCACCTTTATCGTCTACTAAGTTAAAAGTAACTTTTGATGATGTCAAGACACAAATATCCCAAATAAAAATATAACAATTTCAGGTCTGAGAACCATTACATCATTGTCACTATGAGAATTACTTATAATACTATTAATTATATTCCATGAAGTTTTCTCATGTTGGGTTAGTCCGATATACTATTCTCTAATAAACATTTATGTATTTAAATTTAGTATCACGTATATTAATGATGAATGAGATATGATCATCGGTCAATCAACGTACTAGTCTCAACGTTTTATTGTTGTCCTATGTTAAAAAATAAAACTTGACTAGAGACATTTAAGAATTATAATACTTATTATTATTATATTATGAGCGTAACGGCACGCGCTTCGTGTGTGGTGATGGCACGCGCTTCGCGTGTGATGAAGGCATGCGCTCCGTGCGTGGACTGTTGTACCACTAATATTATGTAATATATATATTTATACACACACACACACACACACATATATATATATATATATCAATCCATATCAGTATGTATATCTCATTTTACTATCTGGGTATTGGGCCTTGTTAGGAATTGATGTTACAAAAAAAATTATACTCATATGCGTATATATGTATATGCCGTATATATCATACTTAACACGAAAATATTTTGACTATGTCATTCAAATTTGCTTAGGGTTTAACTGGTTTTGCCACTTTCTAATGTTGTTATGATTTACTATTATGATCCATTATAAGTCGATGCATAAATGATTTTCACTCCATTACGTTTAAGGCATTACTTTTTGCACATGTACAATTATCGTATGTTTTTAGCTAAGCACCATGCCTATCGAATTCACCAAGATACTATCACCTATCACTTTGCAAAGGTAAATATGTGCTAGAAAACTTACAACAAATATTGCTTGTATTCATAGTAGGTGGTCAGGCACTTGGATGTTCTTGTTGATAATAAATAAAAGATATAATATGTTCTTAAATAGTGTGTAGCTGATGTCGATGGCATGTGTTCAGGTTCTGGTGTCAATGTAAATTTATTTACAACTTAAGTAGTAAAAAAAATTGTAATGTGAAAAAGCATATAACATGCACTTAAGAATTTTTTCATGGTACACGTAACGATGCAGATTTGGGAACAAATTTAAAATTTTATTTTTAATTGAATTAATGGATTTTAAGAATTTAAAATGGCTTATTTTGAGAATTAACAAATTAAAATTTATTTAAATCGAAGTTAGAACGTATAAATTTAAAAGTTAATTAAAACGAACTCGAAATGGCGCGGTAATTTGAAAATTCGATTTTAAACTTTGAATGAATATACAGAATTCAATATGAATTGGATTTCGGTAAAATAAGAAATGTTGGAATATTTTGAATTGTATTTTTCTAACGAATGTAAGAAACATAGATTTCATATAAAAATCGAAATTTTGTTATATATGAAGTAGCGATAAAAATTCGATTTATATATATATGAATTAGCGATGTAAAAATGTGATTTTAATTATATAATCATCATAATAAAAATGTGATTTTTACTATGAGCAGCGTGAAAAGAATTACGATGGAGCTGGTGAAAAACAAATCCAAATCTGAACTGTTCATAAATATGGAATGGAGGAGTGGATCCCAAAGGTGAGAACTTCTCACTTTAATTTTATTACTAGTTAAAATATATACTTGGATGCAGACGGTGCTTAGCAGCACCCGACACTCATCATCCACAGACCATGGACGACTTGTTTGTTTGTTTGATTGCATTATAAAAGTTGATTATGTGATGTGGAATGGAATAAATACGTTATAGTTAAAAATATAATTTTTAATGCGTAAATGAATAAAATAAATATTCATAAACAAATCGGATGATTTGTTTATGTATACACATTTGACTGATATTGATTGGGACGATAAATTTTTCACGTCGCCAAATTGCACAAATAAAATTCATTATTTGTTGATTGAAACCCCACACGGGTATTAGAATGAAATTGGACATACACTAATCCCAATATTTAGTTGTATGTCGATCGATTGATTGACAAGTCATGTAAGCGTTAAATATTTATATATGATACTTATGCAGTGTAGAATACACTTTGGATGATGGTTGATTGTTGTTGTATACATGTGTGTATGAAATCCATATAAATAAAATTATATGGTAATTGACTGTGTCTGATTCCAGTTCAGAAAGAAGGAATAATTTAAAATAACAAATATTTTAAAATAATGAATATTTTAAAATAATATTCAGTAAATGATCAAAATTTGATTTTGATGTCCGATTTGGGGTGGACACGAATATATTTAAATATATAAAGCCGTGCTGATTAGATTAACGCCATTTTGACATGAACGATATTTATATCTATTTTATTCATTTTTATAATGAATATTGAAAAGGAATTGATTTCAAAATATAATGTTTCGAAAATATTATCATTTATATATCGATGATATGGAATATTCAATTTTGATTTGAAACTGAATATGACATTGAAATCACTTTGAAAACAAATTTAAAACGATTTATAAAATACGTTTTAAATGGAAATCGACGAAATATATATAATATATATATTATATATATAATGGCCTGAATAGAACGCGCTGCGCCACGATAGTTCATGAATTTCGACCATTGACTTCGAACAGACATTACGGGAGATCCGGCCGTCGGATTCTCTTAAAACCGGAACCATTGGGTTTGTGTCGAAAAGTGCTTTCTGACGAATATAAGAGATTTGAAATATAACGGTTGCATTTGGAATTATGTCCAAATCAAATTTGGAAAAGGTCGTTGTAAGTGCAGTTCGGTGGCCGTTTATTGAAATCGACTGTACGGGCCTTGATAAAATTATTAAAAATAGCAATAATTTGTGTAAAATCATTAGAAATGATTTGGAAAGAATTGGGATGAAAAATTCCATATTTGAATAGATAAAAATAGATTTTTATCGAAATGAACTAGTTTTGAACTAGAATTATAATCCAATTATGTTTAAAATAAATAAATTGGATTTGAAATGGTTTTAAAAATAACCAGAAATTCCAATATATAAATTGGAAATGAATTTGAATCGAAATTGTCTTCGGAATATTTCGATGTTGGATTTCGTGATTATACAGATATTGTTATGGAAATTTAAAAGATATATTTATATCGTTATTTCCAATACGATATTTGTTGGTTGCAGCATTTGGTATTGAATATAAGCCGATATATTTTCTATTCAGAGTCTTGTATTTAATATCAAATGAGATTTTGGGTGTGTCGTGAACGGTGTCTTCAGTAACACTGTTCTTGAACCCCATGTGAGGAGAATAAATCTTTTAATTAAGATTGTTAGAGTTTCCAATTATATTTGATAATTGGAATTAAATGGGATGTGAATTGGGTTTATCGTGAACTGTGTTTTTAACGACATTCGTTCTTTAACCCGATTTACAGTGAAATGTAATTTGGAATTTATAAATCTTTTGTTAAGTTTTAAAGAAAATTTTCCAAAGTGAAGTTTTCCAGTTTAATAGAATAAATTGGAATGGAATGGAATTTGATTTGGTAATAATCAAGGTGGACTTCTGTAGAGGAAGACTGTTAATATATATGGAATTTAAAACGCTTTGCCGTTATTCCATTTATATTATCGGTTGGATATGGAAGTTTATATCGATTATATATATTGATCTTTTTTCCATGAAGATTCCATAATTAATGGAATGTGATTTTGGGTTTATCGTGAGCTGTGTTTTAAATGACATTAGTTCTTTAACCCAGTTAAAGATAAGACAAATTTCTTAACTTTGGATAATCATTAAGTAACTTTTTTGGCGATTAAAACTGAATTAGAGTTTTAATGAATCTTTAATTAGATTGGAATATGAATCTGATAACTAAAATTATCAAATTCAAGAGATGATCGAGAATGGAGTACCACCAGTTTTACTCCAGGCGATAGTTAAATCTTTAATTAGATTTGAACGTGAAATGGTAATACCGATAACACCGTGGTGTTAGATATGAAGCATTATCAGTTTTTCTTCATGGGATGAATAGGTTGGGATTGAGAAATTAAATAAATGATTACTTCGGTAAGGATCGCTAATCCCTACTAGTTTGGATAAACCATAACTTGGTTTAAATTGATATTCAAAAGAAGACTAAAGAATAAATTTAAAGAATTTATCTTTGATAAAATTAATGGGAACCTTTCCCAAAGTAAAAGAATATTTGAATAAAAGAATACTGGATTGGCATAAGGTGTATGTTATGTTTTTATAGCACTTGATTATTATATACGCGAGTTATTCAGAAAGACTAGATTTATCCCATTTTGAATAACTTAATCGATGATAAGTTGAAGATGAAGACGGTGGTTGAAGACTGGAGGTCTTCACATCATTTGGATGATTACTGATGTCTTGATTTGGTTGTACACCCAAGACGAGGTAATAAGTTGTGATTGTCCAGACGTACTTGGAGATCGACGGATATGCGAGGGCCTCTCTCATGTATTGGACATACGGGATCAGGAATAAGGTGCCTCCGGTTTCGTTCAGACCCAGAACGGACTTGTAAATGGACTGTGTGTCTGACATTGGATTTTATTCAGTGTTGATCGATCTCTATTAAATATATATCTGTTTGGCGGCGAAGAATTTATTCTCTTGCTTAACGCCCTTCTCTGGGACGTACGAGCTCAGAGGCTATATATCGATAGACATCAGTCGCATGGCATGAATTGCCTGTGTGGCATGCTGAGATGCAAATGATCAAGGCTTCTGTTGAAAAGCAAAGTCTTGTGGTTGATGATCACAGCACGACTTTAATATCAAATACCTTTGTGTAGCATTAATTCACGAGCCTCACACCCCGGTATGAACCAGAAACGGGAGAGGACGGCAGGGAGGGCAATGCGTTTCCTTCTAGATAGGAGTGGTGTCAGCGTTCTACAAGCCCTGATATTTTACTCATGTGGATGTTGCACATGTTGCTTATTACTTGATGGATAGCGAGGCGCCTCGGATTGATCGGCTACTGCGGCAGCCGATGGAGTCATTTGGCTCATTTACGCCCCATAGGGCGGGAAAACGCATGCTCAAGAATTATTAATTCACCGTTGCACTTAGTGCGGACCGGCCCTGCATGTTGCCTAGGTACATTTGCGTATGATTCCTAAGACATGGGCTAGATTGTCTCGAAGCGGTAGGATTGCGCCTTGCCTTGGTTCATGATGGAATCCAGCTTCCAATACACGACTTTGCGGTTTTGATGGTAGAGCCTAGTATCGGCGACATGATATATGGTACCCATGTCGTCTAGGATTGATACATTTATATTTGAAGTTGCTTTATACACTATGCACTTATAATAGTATCAAATGATTTGTTTTTAACGTACCAAGCATGTTTGGCTATTGTAACGACCCGCATTCTATGCATCGAAGGGTCGTAGAATATTTATTTCTCTCACATACGAAATCGTATGGTCATGTAACTTTGGGAGACGACTATTGGGGTCATTTCTCATGTTCGTGATTTTTGCCGATTTTTAAATGGCCATTTTGCCCCTAGCTGATCTTGTGTTGGCCATAACTTTTGATTGGTAAGGAGTTTTGACCTAAAGCCACTTCCATTAGATTCAGATGATGGTTTACCTTTCCGTAGAGTGATCACATTAGCCAAACGGACTAACCGTTTGGGAGATATGGCTGAAACAAGGTTTAGAAGGTGAAAAACAGCTTAACCGAGCCTAATTAGAGTGATTAACAACTAAGCCCATAACCCATTTTAGAATTAGGGTTATGGGAGGACTGAAATGAGTTAAAGAATAGTTCCTATTCATTTTTCCAGCTGCCGCAAACCTCCCTTGAGCTCTAGCAATGGCCTCCATCTTTTAAATCGCTCCCAAAACATCATTTTTATCATTCCTAATCACTAATTAAGAAAATCAACACCAAATCAAGGCGGATTAGCGTCAAATCAGAGATAGGGCTGCTGGAATACATTGGGATCCATGTCATAATAGTAGAGTTTCAGATTCAAGACTTTAATTGCGGCTAAGGTGAGTGATTTGCATTATTTTTCACTAATTATGGCAAATTAGGGTAATTAACGAAGATTAGCGAAATTATAACTCAGAAAAATCTAGAAAAAATTGTAAAATTCTAGAATATTATTTTATGCCTTCGATATGAATTTGAGTTAATTTGGACTAATTTTGCTAATCCCGGAATTTAGGGGATTAAGGGGTGATTAGTGATAAGTAGCGAAATTTTGCATCATAAAAATATGGAAAAATTTGTAAAATTCTAAAATATTATTTTAGGGCTCTGACAGAAATTTGGGTTGATTTGGTCAATTTTACTAATCTTATCATTAGTTGTTGTTAAACACGCTTAAGGAAAATATGAGATTTTGGCTAGTTTGATCCATTTTAACTTATCAAGTTGTTGTTTTGCTGTTTGTGGATGTTTATACATGTTGCTATGGCTGTATGATATGCTTTGTGATTGTTTAGAATAGTTAGATTTGTCGAAAACGTTGTCGAATGGCGTAAGACAGTCGCTGGAAATAAGTGCAGGAAATTACCCGAACTGGATCGGATCGGAGGGGGAAGCACGATCCGAACCGCTCGCACTTGAAGATCCACAATCTGACCTGAGCATGGTGGCACAACCTAAAGAGAGCACCCGATCCGAACCGCGTCACTCGACCCGAACCGATGCACCAGGGATGGAATTGGGAGGCTCGACCCAATCCGGAGTGCTTGGGAAGGTGAACCGAACCGCTTGCCTGAAGTCACGATCTGATGCTCTGGAGATAATCTGAACCGATCCGAAGCAGGGGCCACGATCCGACCCGTAGGGAGTATTCCGATCCAAACCGAGATGCTTGGTTTTGAGGCGTGAACCACGATCTGAACCAGAGGAGTTGACATGGACGAACCGATCCAAAGCAAAGTGAAGAGAGAAGACCGAACCGATCCGGAGAAGACCAAAACCCGAGATGCAAAGGTAGTCCAAATGGGAAGTTTGTACTCAGGATCCAGTTGGGAACCAACGAGTTAAATTCACGATTGGACTTTGCTGCGGGACGTGTGCAAAGGGGTTGTCGGTATTCATAACTTCGGTTCACCACTGAGAGACGGATAGTGGGTTTGCAGTGATAGTTGTACGGGGTTGGACTCCGTCAGGGCCCAAATGATTAGGTGACCACATAGTGGATATCGTATGATTTATGCACTGAGTGGAGATGTGAGGATGGTTGCTATGTTTGATTGTTTGCTTTCACTATGACGTGCACACCCCCACCCTCATATTCTTTACACTATATGTTAGTGGCACCTTAGAGTATTGAGCGGTATGTTGTGCTAATTCTTTGGTTCTAGGTCCAGGTTCAGATACGATTGGATTATACCTGTTATTGTTCTGTTTTGTTGCTTACCGCTCGTACCAGACTTTTGTTTGACCCAGAGTTTTATGTCTCTTCTTATTACTTTGGGTGCTCCTAAACGAGAAGACTAGGGACAGGTTAGGTGGTATGCACGAGTAGCTATACCGGAGACGAGCAGGAGGCTCCCACATATGATATATAGATATTCTTCCTGTGTTGTTGAAGGTCACTGCTTGGCCATTAGTAGTGTATGCTTTAGATACAGTTTTAATGTTGTAATTATGATGTTGGATCGTAAGCTGTATTTTGGATTTCCGCTGCTATGATGATGATGGTTTTAGTTTTCAGCTTATGCACTGTCTCGCCTATTTTATGTCAAGTATGTTACTATTATATTTTATTCCATGCGCTGTGAGATATTCTACAGGTTACTTTGTTAGTTCTTTCATCTTCTTTCCTTTCTTTGACGACCATCCCATGCTAGCGGACATGTGTACAGCGCACTTTCGGAGGAAATGTCGGTTAATGCAGGGCGGGCCGTCGCAGCTATTATAAGGGAAAACCCTATCCCCCGGCTTGCGTTGCATTGTGTGATAGGACCTGGGTCTTATAATAGCTTCATTTTTCCAAAAAGCATTGCTCTATTTTGTTATATGCACTGGTATTTTTGGGAGGAAACCCGTTCCATGTTATACGGAGTGGTCACTTGATATATCTGATTTAAAGTAATGTTTTATATAACTGTTTTAGTTCTCAAACCAGTTACATGACTGACCTGGATTTATTGTTTTAACCTAATCTCTTGGTGCCCCTATTTTCCACACGGGCTGCTAGTAGTTTCGGTTTTGCAGATTTATATTCACAGGATCTTGCTTTATAGCTGGAATGATATTCGGAAAGCTCTGTATCCGTATATCCCTTTCAGTTGTGTTTTGTATTATTTTCCGTTGTATTGTAACTTGTAAATCTCTGATATTTAGTAAATGTGTAATATTTATTCATACTCTGTATATTCTTATACTCTGATGTAAATTGTTGTAATAGCAATAAAATGTTCTTCTGTTTGTGTTCTAATTTGTTGGGTTCTCAAAGCAATCCGGGCTTTCCTTCACAGAGTAGTTTCGTTCGTTATAGGTTGTGTCAGAGCTTTGGTTTACAGAGCTCGAGAACAAGACACTTTGGAACCAAATGAAAGAATTCATTAGAAATTGGGTTAGTAATATCCAATGAGAGTGACTCACTGGAGATAGGATCAGTAGTATCCTAGAATGAGTTGGAAGAGTAATTTTTAAAATGAAAATGAAAACCAATTTTGTTTTGAAAATTTAAATCAATTATTCGTATTTAATGTTTATTTTATATTGAATTTGGAGAATCAAGTATATAGATATTTTAATATACGTCTGATCCACGTGTATTTGAAGCCTCAAATATACTAGATAGATATAGAATCACACTTTAGTCGCCCGGAGACGATTTTGATGATGTCGCGGCATCATCAATAATTGTATTCGAGTTTCGAGAGTGGGATGTCTATATATTTCCAATTGACAGGTGTGAGAACCAAAACTAGATTTAGTTTATTGTTGTGAATTGGCATCAAAAACATGATTTTTTGTATATATATCTAAAGTTATGTGTTTGAAATGATAATAACTAATTGATTGCTGGTTGTGTTGTTTGATTGTCAGTTGGACAAATCAAATTGTTAAACCAACATGTAAATGTAAGGAAAATTTAGCCAAATTGTATCAAATGTTGAACTGAATTGAAAATTGATTGAATTGCATGCATGTGCATATATATGTATGAATAGGTCATAGCAAGGAGGCTAGAGAAGAGGAATAAAATTGTTTTCCCGACAAATAGGTACATGTTTACTAATTTATTGGGTTTGGATGATTTTATGAGCCGATTGGCTACCCGCTTGGCTTTTTCTTTTTGAGATGAGAGGGCCGGTGTGGCGGTTTGGGAATTTTCCTGGTGCTCCCGTACAAAGGAGGTTATGGCGAAATTTTTCGAAAATTTAGGGTGTTAGCCAAATTTTTGAAAAATTTGAAAAGTTCTTAGAAACTGAAAAGTTGAAGAACTTAAGCCATAATTAAAATGATGAAAGATAAGTTGGTTAGTTAAACAACTTTCAGCTCCGTTCCTTTTCGAGGACGAAAAGATTTTAAGTGAGGGAGATTGTAACAACCCGGAAAATCAGAACCAATTTAATTTTTTTATTTTGGAAATTTTAATGAATTTTGAATATTTAAAATGAATTATTTTAAGTAATAACGACGAGAAATTTATTTTGAATAGAATTAGAACGTATATATTTATTTGAATCGACGTTAGAATATAAATATTTATTTTAATTATAAAAAGGAATTGGAAATGGCGCGGTAGTTTGAAAATTCGATTTCAAATTTCAATTGAATGTACAAAATTCAAAATAAACCGAATTTTAGCAAAACAAAAAAATATTAGAATTTGTTTGAAAATATGTTTCCAATGAATCTGAAAAATTGAAATTTCTTAGTGGAAATAAAAAGTTATGCCGAGTTGAAAATTCAGAATAGACGCTATGGAAATATAGCCCTTAAAAATAGCCATTTTGCAAACAACCTCCGTTTTCGATGAAACCACTTTTGTTGGATCCGGGATGTCCAGTTATTGCTAGATTCCAAAATTCATAATTTTTGGAATCAATATGTGAGTGTGGCCAAGGAAAACGTGTTTTGGCAGTTTCAGTCAATTTGGATCGACCAGAAAATGACCATTTTTGAAACGGTATTCAAATCTGATGAAATTTGTTTTGTTAGGACTGTATCGTCAATACGTAGCTGGAAATAATTTTTCTAGATTTTTTTGAGTCCGTATGTGGCCTCGATAAATTAAAATATACGTTCAAATTGAATATATACTGATTCATATTTTAATTTAGCAGAAACTGATCGTAACAGCCGAACTGGCTCACGATACATATCCTATTGTGTTCGGAATGGGGGTAATTGGCTAGGGGCGACAGTCATTGGGTTCCGTTAGGAGTTAGCATCAATAAACTAGGGTTTTTGGAATTTAATTTAATAAAAATATTATTTATAAGGAGGGGCCAATCAAAAAATTTCAGCCTAATTTCTATTTTCTCAAACCCGTGCCGTCATCTTCAGAACCCAACAGCGGAAATCGCTTCCGCTTTCATCCCTTCCAATCTCCTTCTATACGCAGAATTAAATACCAATATATTAGAGAAATTTGAAGAGCTTTTCGAGCTCTATAAATCCATATCAGGATGGGAGATTTTCTTGTATGATTTGGGGTGGAATCGTGGTGTGAAGTGGCTGACTTTCGAGTGGACGTGAGGGCCGGGGGGAGCTGCGAGTTCGCCGTGGAGGGGTCGCTATGGAGCTCTCGCGACGCCGCATCAGGTGGAGGTGGTGGATGCAGGTACGACGTGCCCTGGTGGATGGAAACTTCAACTCTAGGTGGCGGCTTCTATTCGGCATGGTCCAGATTTTATACAGAAGGAAGGTGAGCTTTAAAAATATATAAATATTGTTTAAAAAAAAATATAAAATCGCTATTTTAAAAATATATTAAAAAATTATATTCTACCTATAAAAAAATTCCAACATTTTTAAATTATGCTCCTTTTTTTTAGAATTATCTTTTTTAAACCAATGTGAATTTATATTTAAATCTGAAAATAAATTTCAATGCTTTATGTTTTAAAAACTCCATTTTTAATACAATGATTATATTTTTAAAACAAGGTCTATATATTTTTAAAACAATCTCTATATATAAATAGAAATCTCATTTTTAACATGGCATTTTTTATTTACAGAAATAATGCTATTTTTATTTACAGAAATAACGCTATTTTTATTTACAGAAATAATGCTATTTTTATTTACAAATCATGTTTTAAACCAATTCCATTTATTTAGAAAAATCCCATATCTAAAACAATGAATATATTTTTAAAATAGCGATTTTAAATAAAAATAGCATTATTTCTGTAAATAAAAATAGCATTATTTCTGTAAATAAAATTAGCATTATTTCTGTAAATAGAAATAGCCGTGTTAAAAATGAGATTTCTATTTATATATGGAGATTGTTTTAAAAATATATAGACCTTGTTTTAAAAATATAATCATTGTATTAAAAATGGAGTTTTTAAAGTATAAAGCATTGAAATTTATTTTCAGATTTAAATATAAATTCACATTGGTTTAAAAAAGATAATTTTAAAAAAAAGGAGCATAGTATAAAAATGTTGGATTTTTTTATACTTAGAATATAATTTTATTATCATACATATATAAATTCATAATTTTTATTTATACAATAACAGAATAAAAATATGATTTTTATATAAGTATGATAGTAAAAATATGATTTTTGTATATGTATGATAACAAAAATTATATTCTACCTATAAAAAAAATCCAACATTTTTATACTATGCTCCTTTTTTTTAAATTATCTTTTTTAAACCAATGTGAATTTATATTTAAATCTGAAAATAAATTTCAATGCTTTATATTTTAGAAACTCCATTTTTAATACAATGATTATATTTTTAAAACAAGGTCTATATATTTTTAAAACAATCTCTATATATAAATAGAAAACTCATTTTTAAAACGGCTATTTTTATTTACAGAAATAATGCTATTTTTTATTCACAAAAATAATGCTATTTTTATTTACAAAAATAATGCTATTTTTATTTACAGAAATAATGCTATTTTTATTTAAAATCATTGTTTTAAAAATATATTCGTTGTTTTAGATATGGGATTTTTCTAAATAAATGGAATTGGTTTAAAACATGATTTGTAAATAAAAATAGCATTATTTCTGTAAATAAAAATAGCATTATTTCTGTAAATAAAAAATAGCATTATTTAAGTAAATAAAAATAGCCGTGTTAAAAATGAGATTTCTATTTATAAATAGAGATTGTTTTAAAAATACATAGACATTGTTTTAAGAATATAATCATTGTATTAAAAATGGAGTTTTTAAAATATAAAGCATTGAAATTTATTTTCAGATTTAAATATAAATTCACATTTGTTTAAAAAAGATAATTTTTTTTTTAAAAAAAGGAGCATAGTATAAAAATGTTGGATTTTGTTAATAGATAGAATATAATTTTTTCCCCCTCCTTATAAATAATATTTTTATTAAATTAAATTCCAAAAACCCCAGTTTATTGATGCTAACTCCAAACCGAACCCAACGACTGTCGCCCCTAGCCAAGTACCCCTATTCTGAATACAATGGGATATGTATCATGAGCCAGTTCAGCTGTAATGATTAGTTTCTGCTAAATTAAAAAATAAATCAGTATATATTCAATTTGAACATACATTTTAGTTTACCGGGGCCACATACGGACTCTAAAAATTCTAGAAAAAATATTTCTAACTTCATATTGACGATACGGTCCTAACAAAACTAATTTCGTCATATTTGAAGACCGTTTGAAAAATGACCATTTTCTGGTCGACCCAAATTGACTAAAACTGCCAAAACACGTTTTCCTTTGCCACACTCACATATTGATTCCAAAAATTATGAACTTTGGAATCTAGCAATAACTTGACATCCTGGATCCAGAAAAAGTGGTTTCATCGAAAACAGAGGTCGTATGCAAAATAGCTATTTTTAAGGGCTATATTTCTATAGCGACTATTCTGAATTTTCAACTGGGTAAAACTTTTTTTTTCCGATATGAAATTTCAATTTTTCAGATTCGTTGGAAAGATATTTTCAAACATATTGTAACACCCCACCTCCGCCAGGGTGACTCTTGCAAGCACTCTGACTTTGGAGGGGCGTTTGAATCAGGTAAACATGCATAATGATATATCAAGGCAGAACAAGAACATATGTATATATGTAAACAGAGTAAATAACATAGATAAAACAGCGGAAGATTTCATACTATTTCAAAACAAGTCTGGTACAACATAGCTTTCCAAATAAACAAGTCTAGATAAAACAACATCAACTGAAAAACTGAAATGCATAAGTACTATCCCCAAACTAAGTGATAACCACAGCTAGCTTCACGTCGAAACCGTACATGAGCTGAAATCCCATAAGCAAGCAATCCGAAATCCAAGCTAAGCTCCAATATTCCCACCCTGAGAACCTGGGGGGGAAACGGAAGAAAAGAGGCGAAAGAAAACAGGTCAGTCAAAAAGACTGAGTAAGCCCTACTACAATCAATGTAAACTGATAAAGTTAACTGTCATGATGAAAGCTGAGATGAACATAAGGATAACTACATACTAGCATGATGATTAACTAACAAGGTAGATAAAGGTGTCATCGCATAATCAGGTTTAAGGTTTTGCACCACAGGTGTACTAGCAAACTAACATGACTTGAATAAACAGGTATTGATCCCTTGGCCCAAGCTTTGGCCCAATAACCTGAAGTGACCCCAATACGAGGTCCAATAACATGAAGTGACCCTAATACGCGGTCCAACCAAATGGTCTAGTCGATCGGCTCCCTATAAGCCTAACTCGTCACGTGTTGGTGTCCATACGACCCAAACATAATTGTAGTCAGACTGTGCCGGGTCTCCCGTCGGGTGTATCAAGCCCTAGGGTGTCAACCCCTGGACACCATAAACATGCGTGCACAGTCTCGGTCTACTGGTACCCGTGCATGATTTCCCCGGCTCCGGACTACGTGCACGACCATAGTCCGTCCGGAACTACACCGGCGTACCATTCTGCCGTCGCTTTTGGTCGCTTACCTCCAGTTTAGTAATCGTGCCCCCACCCTAGCCTAGTCCCTAGGGTCATGATGATACAAACTGAGGATTACTGCTGGAGTGGACCCCCATTGCTAGGATTTTTCTAGTGGGTTAAGTACGGTTTAACCCTCTTGCTGATCATGGATTAACTTGGTTAAGTGTAACGATGAGTTCACGACTTAACCCTGATTAAATCTACCAAGCCCAAATTGGTTAAGTATTAAGTGGACCATGACTTAACCCTAATCACGAGGCATTAATTAATTTAATGCGCCTTAAACTCTCACATTAGACCTTGTTGTGGTTACTAGTTAAGCCGGGCGGGTCCGGGTAGCTTTACACCACAACTTGGTCTAACCTCGGGTTCAAGGTACAACATGGCCAACTTCTCACATTGGGTCCTATTGTTTGTAGCAACTAGTTAAGCCGGTCGGTTCCGGGTAGGTTTACGCTACAAACTCAACCCAACCTCGAGTTGGTCACACTTATCTTTTCTAAGTGTCATGTCCATCATTTTTCCGAAACATGTTACAAATTTTCAAGCAATTGGGTAGACCTAACTTAATAGGTAAATTCCCAATGGGTAGACCTAACTTAATAGGTAAATTTCCAATCTTATGTTTTCATGTCTTTTAAGTTTACCCAACCCCAAACGCAATCCCATCGCTTACATATCGCAATAGCGCATAAAGGATAGAAAGAGGGAACTTGGCATAATCATGACATAAAGGTGTTGAAGCCACAAGTTCAACATGGTGGCATATGAAATGTACATATGTTCATCTACTTGCATATTACATTTTTAGGCCTCAAAGGCATGCATAAAACCAAACTTAGCATATTGGTGATACATGGTGATAAATGACATGTAGAAATGGTCATAAGTTCGCATTTAACCTCACATGCAAGTTATCATAAGGGATATGATAACTTACATGTTTCCAAAATGCAACCTTTAGCATAAAGCTTGAAGCTTTATGTTCATATACTCAAGATAAGCTAGCATAACATGATAACATGAGTAAAATGATTCACCCAAACTTGCATAACATACATGGCAAACTTGCATATCACAACATAGCAAACTTGCATAACATAACATGGCAAACTTGCATATAAACTTGCATAACATAGCATGGCAAACTTGCATATAAACTTGCATATCATAACATGATAAACTTGCATATCATAACATGGCAACTTGCATATCATAACATGATAAACTTGCATATCAAACTTGCATAACACATCATAGTAAACTTGCATAACACATCTTAGTAAACTTGCATAACACATCATAATGATCAAACACAACTTGCATCATTCTTTAACTTTAGAGTTTAAGTATGAAAGTAGAAAAGGGCTTACAATGCTTATGACGGCACAAAAGATATGACAAAGCCCTTATGCAATCAAATAGACCCAAAATGCAAGCTCTAACATAAAAACCCTTGAGCCAAAATGATCAAAACTCTTTCTTTGTGATGCAAATATAGAAACTTGACTTGAATGCAAGATAATGATGCTCATACAAGCTTGAAAACACTTGTATGCATGGAAAATATCATAGAAATTTATTTAGGAATTTTATGAAGAGAGTGGAGGCCATGAGAGGATTGATTTTACCATAGTTTAGTTACTAGAATGAATAATGATGATTTAGGGTTAGGTTAGGGCCTTATTTATAGAGATTAGGACTAATTCTAGCCTTAGGATTAAACCCTAGTTCCAATCTCATCCCTTAAAACCGAATCTGGCCCCCAAACTCAACACAAACCCAAAATGGTGCACCAGGCTAAACAGCCCGGCTGGACCAAGTCGACAGCCAAGTCGACAGGGCTGTCGACTTGGGTCCAACCAAGTCGACTCCCAAGTCGACAGGGCTGTCGACTTGGGTGTTCTGGCGGGATTTTTCCCGCCTGGCCCAATCTGTCCTAATTTTCAATTTCAAACTTGAATTTGAAATCTGTTTTTACTTTGAATTTTTCTGAAAACTTCGTTGGGCCTTAATCAGGTCATACGGACTCCGATTTTCGAAAACTCGGACTCTATTTCGCGTATTTTTCCGAGACGAACGCAATGGCATAGCCCGTTTCCCTTGATTCTGATTTATAAATTAAATTCTGCCTCGATTTACATTATTATAGGTTATTGAAAATACGGGCTGTTACATTCTCCCCTCCTTAAAGGATTTCGTCCCCGAAATCTCTAAGTTAGGAAGAACATATCCTACCGTCCAACATCCATCTACTCAAAACATCATCCACGAGCAATCATTGTCCTTACAATATTCTAAATGTTGTATGAACATATGCAAAGGTGTGTGTATATGTACTTATCTAATGCAAATCTCATCAATGCAAATTATGTTAGTGAAATGAATCCATATGTATGCAATTCCTAACATAACGTATAACATCTATATATGTGCACATAACATACACCCATATGCAACATCCATGTGATAACACAAAAATTTTCATCCATGAATAAGCATAGACACTCATGCATATGCAATATGAGGAGTGTGTGAGCCGATCTAGTGCCTAACGTGTATAATGCATCCACGAGTAACCACTTGCAAACACTTGCAACCACTTGCAAACATCAAGCATAACATGTTTCAAACACATGTTTCATCCAAAGGGTTTCTACCTAAGGTTCTCATGGCAAGATTAACATGATAAACTAGATAATCAAGACAAACATGGATAGCAAAAAATATGCTACAAAGAGATCGGGAAGATAAGCAGGATATACTCCTCTTTCGGATTACAAGGAATCCCTTCCTAACCCAACCCATATTCTATAAAAGCCCAAAAGGTTTAGTCAACCTAACGGACCCCCTTCAAACCCTGACATGTATTGCTAGCCAATAAGTCATATCTCACGACGGAAATAGGACCGAAAATGGGACCGAGAGGATATACATAAAAAGGTAATATGCGAGTAAGTTCCACAGGAAAACAAGGATCAAGGATATGCTCTTAAAAAGAGATATGATGCACGTATCTAGCCTTCAGTCTTCTAAGTCACATTTCCTTGAGCTTAACTCCACTGTGCTTTGAACGTCTTTTACCTCATGATTTCTTGGCTTCTTAACTCCTATTTCCCAATATGAGTTGGAACCCATTTTATTATCGCCTCTCGTCTTCCTCTTTCACTTACTCTTCTATCATTCTTGGCTTAAACATAACTATGACCACATGGTTTCATGCAAGCTCTCCAAAATTCACTAGTGAATCCTGGATCTCGTTTACTTACTATAAAGTATTCCACGCAGCAGAATTTTTCCGCCTGCGAATGATAGGCCGTGCTTAGATTCAGCCGTTTGCCCATGACTTCCCGTAGACTATCCCAAAACTGGCTAGTGAAGATTAAGTCATGGTCACTAACTATACTTTAGGGAACCTCGTGCAACTGCTTTATTTCTTGAAGGTAAACTGTCGCTAGCTATGATGCAGTCCTTTCGCTCTTTACCAGAGTGAAATGAGCACTCTTCGTGAGTCTACCTACTATGACCCACATGCTCTTATTCCCTTTCCTTGACCTAGGCAGTCCATTCACGAAATCCTTCGTGACGTTTTTCCCTCTTCCATTGCGGGGACCTCCAATGGATGTAATAGCTCACCGGGCTTCTATGACTCAGCCTTTAACCTGTTGGCACAACATGCACCTTGGGACAAACTCGGCCACTTCCTCGAGTGATGTGCATCTTCAAGAACCTTCTTTCTCTCACCGCATCTTAGCCATCCCTTGTCATCTATAGCGAGGTGACTTATCATCTCGCCTCGAGTCAACTTGTCCATGATCTCGACTAACTGCGGGTCTTCTTTCTGTGAAGTCCCTACTTGATCCAGAAGGGTAGGTCTAAACTCAAGGGACGCTTACTAACTAACTAAACTGAGAGAACTTCTTTCTTCGGTTGCATTCCTTGGAGTCTTCCAATCCTGAACTGCAACTACCTTAGCGGGATCCACCGCTAAGCCTTGCTTAGATACTATATGCCCAAGGAATCTAACTTCCCTTCTCCAAAAGTGACACTTGGAGAACTTGGCCTTCAACTGATGCGCTCTAAGCGTATCCATCACCTCCACGAGATGCCTTGCGTGCTCTTCCTCATCCTTAGAGAAGATCAGAATATCATCTACGGAGACCACGACAAACTTGTTCAAGAACTCCCTGAACACCCTACTCATCAAGTCCACAAGGTAGGCGGGTGCATTAGTCAAACCGAATGGCATGACCAGCCATTCTAAGAATCCATCTGGAGTTCTGAACGCAGTCTTGTCTATAATATCTTCAGCTACCCTGAGCTGATGGAACAGATGTTCCTACAAGCTGATCAAACAAATCATCGATCCTTGGCAATGGTTGTCTATTCTCCTTGTTTAACTCACACACAAAGTCGAAGAGAACCATCTGCCATGGTAGTAAATACTACAGGCGCTCCCCATTCAGATATACTTCATCTAATGAAGTTCTTCTCAAGCAACTACTTGACTTGCTTTCCTAACTCTCATCCTGCAGGGCCATGTGCCTAACCGGCCACAAAACTATCTTGGCATTATCAACCAGATAAATGCGGAAATCTATCTCTCGTTTAGGGGTAACCCCCTTCACTTCCCCCAAGATATCAGGATATTCTCGGACCACCCTCACCGATTACAAACTATCGATAGACGAGTTGAGGGATTCAAGATAACACAACATGACGGGACCCATAGGGTTACTAGAAATTTTTAGGGTATTACCGAGGCGAGTCATGAGCCTCTCAACCCTATGCTCAAAAATCAAGGATGGCTCCAAAACTGGACAACCCATCCATGCCCAAAAATCAACCCATACCCCATGAAACCGAGAATATAAGCATCACGCGAGAATTCAAATCCTCCTAGATAATAGACAAATGGGCGGAACCCCCAATTGGATTTGAAACACACACGGGATCATTAACTAGACTAGTACTTAGGTTCAAACTATCAACAAGATCAGATGTGATAAAGCTATGCGATGCACCAGAATCAAACAAAGTACGAACAGGAAAATCAGAAATGTAAACAAGACTTTTAACAGAAACACTACCTCGCTCAAGAGCTGGAAGAACGATGTTGAGGGGGTGAACTCGCCCTTCAGGCGGTCTTGCACACTGAGTCTGACCTTGCCCTTGCTTCTTCGGGCAATCTTTGCTGAAATGTCCAAACTCACCACAACGATAGCATTCACCACTCTTCCTTTTCCTCTTCTTACAATCCTTAATAAGATGCCCAACTAAACCGCAATAATAGCACTTCCCCTTATTGTTATTGCCCTTATTGTTGTTCCCCTTGTTGCCTTGACTCTTGTTCTTGTTCTTATTGCCTTGACTGCTCTGACCGCTTGGATTACACTGATTTCCTTTCCACTGGGAATCAGTCTTCTTGGCTTGAGTATCATTCATCTTGCTCTCCTTCTTATCACTCCTATTCTCTTCATTGAGTAGGGCCATATTCACCAAGCTCTCGAAAGTTGCCCCCAAGGGTATATGAGTCATGGCTAAACCATGTAATGGCTCGTTTAATCCAAGAGCAAAGTATAGGGCCTTCTCTTGAGCTGTGTTAACCAAGTCTAAACCGACCCGAGCCAGTTGATTAAACCTATCTATGTATTCCCTAATAGTCATGTCCCCTTGCTTCAGTGATAGGAACCTTAGTCCAAACTTTCCCCGAAAGTCATCACAAGTCTCAATTGGCCTAGTAGCGGTGGTGACCACCCACCAACGTGCAACTTCTTCCTTTAGCAACCACACTGCTAATAAAACCTTCCTACGGTCATCTATATCAAAGAAGGCAAAAAGATCTTCGGTTTCTTTCAACCAATTCCTTTCCTCTACAAAAATCTCCGTTCCAATGAAATTCTTGCAACCCATTGCTTTGAGATCTTTGCAACTCTCCGCGAAATCCTTTTGTGGATGCCGAGGGGGAGGAGGACGAGGAACCTTAGCGACAGGAGGAGGAGGAACATTAACTACCGGAGGAGGAGGAGGAGCATCTGCGGGGCCGGCTTCGGTCGCCCTAGCCTCCAAAAGTCTCCTATACCAAACAGGTACGTGTACTCCCTCCGGAATGGCAAAGTTATCGGCCATACTGAAAACGAAGAAAAAGATAGATTCAGAATGGAGAAAACGAAGGAGTTTTGCTAATGGATTTTTGGGGAATAGCCTTTAAAATAAACTAGACTTTTCTTTGGAAAATACTATATACTTGGTTTTAAAAATAGTTTTCCAAAAGTTTTAAAAACTTTTTCGCTCCTTCTCGTAAACCATATGCTTTGATACCAAATGTAACACCCCACCTCCGCCAAGGTGACTCTTGCAAGCACTCTGACTTTGGAGGGGCGTTTGAATCAGGTAAACATGCATAATGATATATCAAGGCAGAACAAGAACATATGTATATATGTAAACAGAGTAAATAACATAGATAAAACAGCGGAAGATTTCATACTATTTCAAAACAAGTCAGGTACAACATAGCTTTCCAAATAAACAAGTCTAGATAAAACAACATCAACTGAAAAATTGAAATGCATAAGTACTATCCCCAAACTAAGTGATAACACAGCTAGCTTCATGTCGAAACCGTACATGAGCTGAAATCACATAAGCAAGCAATCCGAAATCCAAGCTAAGCTCCAATATTCCCACCCTGAGAACCTGGGGTGGGGGGGGGGAACGGAAGAAAAGAGGCGAAAGAAAACAGGTCAGTCAAAAAGACTGAGTAAGCCCTACTACAATCAATGTAAACTGATAAAGTTAACTGTCATGATGAAAGCTGAGATGAACATAAGGATAACTACTTACTAGCATGATGATTAACTAACAAGGTAGATAAAGGTGTCATCGCATAATCAGGTTTAAGGTTTTGCACCACAGGTGTACTAGCAAACTAACATGACTTGAATAAACAGGTATTGATCCCTTGGCCCAAGCTTTGGCCCAATAACCTGAAGTGACCCCAATACGAGGTCCAATAACATGAAGTGACCCTAATACGCGGTCCAACCAAACGGTCTAGTCGATCGGCTCCCTATAAGCCTAACTCGTGACGTGTTGGTGTCCATACGGCCCAAACATAATTGTAGTCAGACTGTGCCGGGTCTCCCGTCGGGTGTATCAAGCCCTAGGGTGTCAACCCCTGGACACCATAAACATGCGTGCACAGTCTCGATCTACTGGTACCGGTGCATGATTTCCCCGGCTCCGGACTACGTGCACGACCATAGTCCGTCCGGAACTACACCGGCGTACCATTCTGCCGTCGCTTTTGGTCGCTTACCTCCAGTTTAGTAATAGTGCCCCCACCCTAGCCTAGTCCCTAGGGTCATGATGATACAAACTGAGGATTACTGCTGGAGTGGACCCCCATTGCTAGGATTTTTCTAGTGGGTTAAGTACGGTTTAACCCTCTTGCTAATCATGGATTAACTTGGTTAAGTGCAACGATGAGTTCACGACTTAACCCTGATTAATCTACCAAGCCCAAATTGGTTAAGTATTAAGTGGACCATGACATAACCCTAATCACGAGGCATTAATTAATTTAATGCGCCTTAACCTCTCACATTAGACCTTGTTGTGGTTACTAGTTAAGCCGGGCGGGTCTGGGTAGCTTTACACCACAACTTGGTCTAACCTCGGGTTCAAGGTACAACATGGCCATCTTCTCACATTCGGTCCTACTGTTTGTAGCAACTAGTTAAGCCGGTCGGTTCCGGGTTGGTTTACGCTACAAACTCAACCCAACCTCGAGTTGGTCACACTTATCTTTTCTAAGTGTCATGTCCATCATGTTTCCGAAACATGTTACAAATTTTCAAGCAATTGGGTAGACCTAACTTAATAGGTAAATTCCCAATGGGTAGACCTAACTTAATAGGTAAATTCCCAATCTTATGTTTTCATGTCTTTTAAGTTTACCCAACCCCAAACGCAATCCCATCGCTTACATATCGCAATAGCGCATAAAGGATAGAAAGAGGGTACTTGGCATAATCATGACATAAAGGTGTTGAAGCCACAAGTTCAACATGGTGGCATATGAAATGTACATATGTTCATATACTTGCATATTACATTTTCAGGCCTCAAAGGCATGCATAAAACCAAACTTAGCATATTGGTGATACATGGTGATAAATGACATGTAGAAATGGTCATAAGTTCGCATTTAACCTCACATGCAAGTTATCATAAGGGATATGATAACTTACATGTTGCCAAAATGCAACCTTTAGCATAAAGCTTGAAGCTTTATGTTCATATACTCAAGATAAGCTTGCATAACATGATAACATGAGTAAAATGATTCACCCAAACTTGCGTAACATACATGGCAAACTTGCATATCATAACATAGCAAACTTGCATAACATAACATGGCAAACTTGCATATAAACTTGCATAACATAGCATGGCAAACTTGCATATAAACTTGCATATCATAACATGATAAACTTGCATATCATAACATGCCAACTTGCATATAAACTTGCATATCATAACATGATAAACTTGCATATCAAACTTGCATAACACATCATAGTAAACTTGCATAACACATCTTAGTAAACTTACATAACACATCATAATGATCAAAGACAACTTGCATCATTCTTTAACTTTAGAGTTTAAGTATGAAAGTAGAAAAGGGCTTACAATGCTTATGACGGCACAAAAGATATGACAAAGCCCTTATGCAATCAAATAGACCCAAAATGCAAGCTCTAACATAAAAACCCTTGAGCCAAAATGATCAAAACTCTTTCTTTATGATGCAAATATAGAAACTTGACTTGAATGCAAGCTAATGATGCTCATACAAGCTTGAAAACACTTGTATGCATGGAAAATATCATAGAAATTTATTTAGGAATTTTATGAAGAGAGTGGAGGCCATGAGAGGATTGATTTTGCCATAGTTTAGTTACTAGAATGAATAATGATGATTTAGGGTTAGGTTAGGGCCTTATTTATAGAGATTAGGACTAGTTCTAGCCTTAGGATTAAACCCTAGTTCCAATCTCATCCCTTAAAACCGAATCTGGCCCCCAAACTCAACACAAACCCAAAATGGTGCACCAGGCTGAACAGCCCGGTTGGACCAAGTCGACAGGGCTGTCGACTTGGGTCCAACCAAGTCGACTCCCAAGTCGACAGGGCTGTCGACTTGGGTGTTCTGGCGGGATTTTTCCCGCCTGGCCCAATCTGTCCTAATTTTCAAATTCAAACATGAATTTGAAATCTGTTTTTACTTTGAATTTTTCTGAAAACTTCGTTGGGCCTTAATCGGGTCATACGGACTCCGATTTTCGAAAACTCGGACTCTATTTCGCGTATTTTTCCGAGACGAACGCAATGGCATAGCCCTTTTCCCTTGATTCAGATTTATAAATTAAATTCTGCCTCGATTTACATTATTACAGGTTATTGAAAATACGGGTTGTTACACATATTCTAATATTTTTTGTTTTGCTAAAATCCGGATTATTCTGAATCCTTTACATTCAATTGAAATTTAAAATCGAATTTTCAAACTACCGCGCCATTTCCATTTCCTTTTTATAATTAAAACAAATATTTATATTCTAACATCGATTCAAATGAATATATACGTTCTAATTCTATTCAAAATAAATTTCTCGTCATTATTACTTAAAATAATTCATTTTAAATATTCAAAATTCATTAAAATCGCCAAAATAAAATTTTAAATTGGTTCTGATTTTCCGGGTTGTTACATTTCACTTTATAAATTGTAAGTTATATCCTGTTTAAAATTTAGAATAGTTGTTATGGAATTTTTTTTTAATATTATCTAAAGCCCTTAAAATAGCCATTTTGCAAACGACCTCCTTTTTCGACAAAACCACTGTTGTTGGATCTGGAATGTCAAATTATTGTTAAGTTTCAAATTTTATAATTTTTGAAATTAGTATGTGAGCGTGGTAAATTTAAACGTGCTTTCAATTTCAGCTTATTTTTAATCAACCAGTTAAAAAGGCCATTTTTTAAACTGCCTCAAAATTCGACGAAACTAATTTTGTTATGACTATATCATCATAACATAGCTAGATTTCAATATTCAGAATTTTTGGAGTCAGTATGTGGCCCCGGTAAATTAAAATGTACGTTCAAATTCAATATTGACCTTTATATTAATTTATATTTTAATTTTAATAAAAATGATCAAAACTATCGAATTAGCTTTTGATATATATATCCCATTGTGTCAGAAATGGGGGTATTTAGCTAGGAACAACAGTCACTGGGTCTGATTTGGAGTTCGAATACGAAATCACACTTTTTTGGAATTTAATAATATTAAATAAAAATATATATATATATAAACCCTCACTCTCTCTCACTAGACACTATCCGCCGTCAAAACTGAAAACGAACTGGCGATTTTCGCTCGAAATTAAATCCCCTCCAGTCTCACAATCCATTCAATGAAATTCATTACTTTTTGAGGGAAAAAGGTAGTGCTATGGGAGATCTTTGATCTCAACGGTGGAGATCAAAAATGGTGGAGCGGTTTTCTCGAATTTTGGGGCCAACGTGTCGCCATTCAATCTCGATTTCAGCGGCGAAGGGGGCCGAGTTCTTCGTCGTTGCTGGCAATGGAAGAAGGCATGACGGCGGAGCTCGTGGTCACCTCCAATCGAGGTCTGGTGTGACGGTGGTGACGTGATGGCAAGCCCTAAGGGCTGAACGATGTTGAGCAAAAGCGACAATGGTTTAAATGAAGAAGATGATGTATATATTAATTATCTCGAATAGTAATTAATGTATTAATTATTATATCCATTTCGTACGAGGTCGGAATTCGATGATTTCAGAGGCATTGCGATCGTGACAACGAATGCTGCAACATGGAACTGACCATAACAGAATGGAGAAAGTTGGATTTTTGGTGAAATTAAATGCTCGTTTAATTTAGTTCAGGAATTAAACATCATCAATTAAAGAATGACGAGTGGAAACCAAAGTGAGAACTCCTTCTCACTCAATATTTTATCATGTAGTTATTTTTGGAGTTCAACACACAAACTCGCACAAGTCATTTGAATTGGAAGCGATGTATGGATATTAGCTACACTCTCATTTCATACTCCGTGGATGGCCACTTGTGGCACCGTAAATGGCATTGGGTAGTTGAGTAATTATTTATATGGGTGATTTGTTTATTGTGATGGTGATTTTGTGATAATGTTAATATTATTGCGATAGATGAAAATGGACATGAATATTCATTTATATATTGAACTGTGAAAATTGTTTAGTTAGAAAAAATAATTCAAACCGAATAAGAAATGGTTAAATTAATTAACCAATGATTTTTTTATATTGATTGTAGTTGGTTGAAACCTGTTTGCAAACGGATTTTCTATCGAATTAGAAAACTGCCAACAAAATATTTTAATAATAAACCGCAAGCGCACGGCGTATAATTGTTAGTATGTGGCGAATACGAGTCGATCCTCAGGGAAAGAATAATTTTAAATTTTATTCAATCAAATTAAACCAAACTGTGAAATGTGTTAACTAAAATTTAACAAAATTAATGACTAAGTTGAGAATGAAACTATTGGTTAAGAGCAATTTAGAGGTGTTTTCACTCTCTAAATCACACAAATCAACATCATGAAATTATGTTCTCTATTTATTTGGTCATTAGGGAGATTAGATTTTGTGTTTATTATAAGTATGACATATTTATGCTATTAATTAGCATAACATAAGTCATCAAACTATAACATAAATTTAATTCACTATTCAATTCTCATAAAAAAGATAACAAGTTGAAAGCAACATCAATTTTAAGAATACTCTATTTACTAATAATTAGTAATATAGAATATCAAATGTAGATTAAAACTTCCTCTTGTTGCCAAAATCATATATGGATGAAAGGTAAATTATTTGTGTCATTTGATCAAGCATGATCTATCCTCTATTAATTAGAGGCATAGATCATCAAAACCAAGTATGATTAACAAAATATGCTAAACATCCATTCTTTAATAAAAACAAATAGAGACTATGAAAAATAAACTATGTTGAATCTATGTGATTAAAGAGCTTCATCACCCCTAAATTGTAGGGGTTTAGCTCCTCATTTGTTTTATTATTTCAACACAAATATATTTCAACATTGAAGAATAACTAGTAAGTAAAGAAGAAAAGATACTAACTAAACACTACTTGCAGAAAAGAAAATAACATGTAAATGAAAAACAACAAATTAATATTGCATTAAAGCGACATATTACAAAAAAGAAATGGCTACGAAGCCATAGCAGAAAAATAGAGGTTTTGTTTTCAGCCTCTCTCTAAACTAAAAATCCAAGATACCTTTTACATTAACATACAGGGGTTATTTATACATGAGTGAAACCCTAAATTGACTTTTAGCGTGCTACCCAGAATCCCCCCTCTATTAACTTCTTTTTTTCCTCAGCAATAATGATTCATGAAGCCCTATTATTGTCTCCACTAAAGAAGGAGGGAGAATGGGTAGGGTCCGCCATTAATACTCCTTTTGAATTGATTCCCTTTCCATTGATTGATTTCCCTTTCATTTTTTTGGGCAAGGCATTGATTTCCTCCTTTTGAATTGATTTCCTTTCCATTGATTGATTTCCCTTTTTTCCTTTGAATGCATATATGTCTTTATGAAGCCCTTTTCTACATGCATCCAATTTCTTCAAAAATATGAAAAATATCCAAGTAAACATTCTCAAAATAATACAAGCATAAAAATGACAATTTTCCCTATATCTGATGATAAATGCATGTTGTTTTGAAATCAATTCAATTATTGTTTAAACATGATAAAATACCCATATATGACATTTATTGGCACTAAACAAGAATAAATATGTGAATATAAATGTGCATTTTTACGTGCATATCAAATACCCCCACACTTATCTTTTTATTCGTCCTCGAATAAAGTAAAAACTAAGCTAAACCCATTTTCGTAGGGAACACGATTGCATTGAGCGTATGCAACAAGCCGTTAAACCTCTGGGTGTCCTTAGTAGGACGAGTGTTGTCTCGTGAGGGTTTTCAACGGATACTACCCACAAAATCCAAAAGTTAAATGCAAAAAATATTTACAAAATGCAAGATTCGAAAATATTTACAATATGAATACAAGATTTTAAAGTAATATTTACAAATGGATAATTTACTTTTAAATATTACATGAATAAGTTAACACAAATTTGGGTCGTCACTACGAAATTTGAGTCCGTTACTAATCAAAACTTCAAACAAAATTCATGTTATCATCACAAAGTCCTCATGCTTGGCCAGTTGTTTTGGTAGAAACATAGTGCAAATATGAAGTGAATTCTATAATCTATATCAGCAATCGTAAAATGGCATCTCAACTTCCTTTTTGTTAACAAGTTAGGTCGAATAAGGGAAGAGTGTGCTTGGATTTTAAGTACTAACTCTCTCTTTATTTTGAAAATTATTTACATTATTATTATTTACAAACACCTAACTGAAAAGACCAAGGTATACCACCCATGCACTGCCTCGCGGACTAACATGAGAGTTTGGGACAGAGCTTGGCGGATTGTGCAGACCAATGCTGACTTTGTCAACAAGATGTTGGTAATCCTTAGGTGTCCAACTTATAAAATGAGACCAAGATATACCGACACTGACTTTGTCAACAAGGTGTCGAAAAGAGCTTGGCGGGTTTGCACACCAACACCAGATGTACTGGTAAAGTTGGATCCCTTGGATTATTATATATATGTACCTTTTTTCTTCTTCTTTTTTGGCATAAGAGAGAGAGAGAGTTAAGCAAGAATATCTTAGCACAACATCACTTAAAAGATCTAAAATGTTATCGCAAGTAGTCAAAATCAACCATTCATTTAATCGGATTACAATTCAGAAAACATTTCATATTCATCACCTACGAATTTCCCAATATAACAGTTACACCAAATTTGCTCAGAATTCAAACTTTCCTTTCGTTATCCGCTAATAGAAGTAAATTTCCAAAAATTTAAATCGAATGACCAAAATTATGTGCTAACTCCATCATGTCTTATTTAGAAGTAAATAGAAGTGCGAAACTTTTACTTTTTTTTAATAAAAAGGAAAAAAAATGCAAAAGGAGAAAGGAAAAAAATGCTAACTTAAACTATGCAAAACAAAATAAAGATGAAACTCCCCCAACACTTGATTTCGACTTTGTCCCCACAGCCAATGCATGGAACAATGGGTGAATGGAAGAGAAATATTTACATATTTACAAAGAAGGGTTAAACTTAACTTTCTTACTTCACGTAGCATGGCTCATGAAGAATCATGAGCTCCTCCTCTTGATCAGTGGGCAATTCCAAGAACGGTTTTAGACGTTGACCATTGACTTTGAATATGGATCCATCCCTCGGGTTTTCTATTTCAATAGCACCATGTGGAAAAACAGTCCGAACAACATATGGTCCGGTCCATCTCGATTTTAGTTTCCCGGGGAATAAATGAAGTCGTGAGTCATACAGTAGAACTTTTTGGTCTGGCGAAAACATTTTTCAAAGGATTGACTTATCATGAAAAACTTTGGTTTTTTCCTTGTAATATTTTGCGTTTTCATATGCATCATTCCTAATTTCTTCCAATTCGTTGAGTTACAATTTTCGGTTTTCGCCAGCTTGTTCAAGATCAAAGTTTAAGTTCTTTATTGCCCAAAGCGCATTAAGGTCAAGTTCAACGGGTAAATGATAGGCTTTACCATAAACCAATTGGGAAGGGGACATTCCAATATTAGTTTTAAAAGAAGTACGGTAAGCCCAAAGCGCATCAGTCAACTTTTGTGATCAATCTTTTCGATTTTTATTTACAGTTTTTTCCAAAATTTGTTGGATTTGACGATTCGACACTTCGACTTGGCCACACGTTTGCAAATGATAAGGAGTGGATAACTTGTGGGTTATTGAGTATTTATTTATTAAGGACTCAAAAGATCGATTACAGAAATGCGTTCCATTATCGCTTATTATTGTGCGAGGTATACCGAACCTCGAAAAGATGTTTTATTTCAGAAATTTCACCACAATTTTTTGATAATCTTTTCTACATGGAACAACTTCGACCCATTTCGAAACTAATCGACAGCGAGAAGAATATTCAAGTTTCCAAAGGAATTTAGGAATGGTCCCACAAAGTCAATACCCCATACATCAAAGAGCTTGATCGTAAGGATGGGGTTCAAAGGCATCATATTTCGTTGAGAAATCTTTCCTAGCATTTGACAATGATTGCAAGTTTTACAGAATTCGAACGAGTCTTTAAAGAGAGTAAGCCAATAAAAACCACATTGAAGCACCTTTTCAGCGGTTTTCCTGGGACCAAAATGTCCACCGCACGCATGATCATGGCAGAATGAGAGAACACTCCTAATTTCGCTATCAGGAATGCATCGACGAATGATTTGGTCCGGACAGCACTTAAACAAGTATGGGTCATCCCAATAGAAGTATTTCACTTGAGAAAGAAATTTGTATTTATCTTGTTTGGACTAAAATGAGGGGTTTTCCTTAGTGGCTATATAGTTCACTATGTCGGCGAACCAAGGATCGATTAAAACAGAAAGAAGTTATTCGTCAAGAAAGTTTTCATTGATTGGCAATGAAGATGGTGCATTAGGAAGACGAGAAAAGTGATCGGCTATGATGTTATCGGATCATTTTTTTGTCTTTGATTGTAAGATCAAATTCTTGAAGCAGAAAAATCCACCGAATTAAGCGTAACTTAGCATCCTTTTTAGCAAAAAGGTGCCGAAGAGCAGAATGGTCTGTGCAGACCGTTACATGGGAACCAATCAAGTAAGATCAAAACTTCTCGAGTGCAAAAACGACAGTTAAAAGTTCTTTTTCGGTGGTCATATAATTCAGTTGGGCATCGTTCATGGTCATATTTGCATAGTAAATGACATGAAGAATTTTGTTGATGCATTGTCCTAAGACAGCACCAACCGTGAAGTTAGAAGCGTTACACATGATTTCAAAAGGAAGTTCCCAATTGGGCAATTCGGTGCTGAAACGAGTTATTTTTTGAGATGTTCAAAAGAAGCGACACATTCAGAGTTAAATTCGAATGGAATGTCCTTTCCTAGAAGAGTTGTCAAAGGACGAGTAATTTGCTAAAATCTTTCACAAAGCGTCGGTAGAAACCAGCATGCCCAAGAAATGAACGAATGTCCTTAATGCATTTTGGAATGGGTAGTTTTGAAATAACATCAACTTTCTTTTTATCTACCTCAATGCCATTATTTGAAATTACATGTCCAAGGACAATGCCTTGTTTGACCATAAAGTAGCATTTTTCCCAATTCAACGTTAAGTGTTTTTCTTTACATCGATTTAAAACAAGTTCAAGATGATGTAAGCAAGATGAAAAAGAATCTCCGAAGATCGAAAAATCATCCATAAAGACTTCAAGAAAGCGTTCAATCATATCAGAAAAAATTCCAACCATACATAGTTGGAAAGTTGCAGGAGCATTGCAAAGACCGAAAGGCATGCGTCGGTAAGCAAAGGTACCGAATGGACCTGTGAAAGTCATTTTTTCTTGATCTTCGGGAGCGATTGGAATTTGGTTATAACCATAATAACCATCAAGAAAGTAGCAGAATTCGTGACAAGCTAAACGATCGAGCATTTGATCGTTGAAGAGAAGAGGAAAGTGGTCTTTACGTGTTGTAGCATTCAATTTTCGATAATCGATGCAAACACGCCAACCCGTTTGAGTACAAGTTGGAAGAAGTTCGTTTTGGTCATTTGCGACAATGGTGAGTCTTGTTTTTTTAGCAACAACGTGAATGGGACTAACCCATAGGCTATCAGAAATGGGGTAAATGATACCGTTGTTAATAAGTTTAAGAATTTCTTCGCGAACTACCTCTTTCATCTTAGGGTTAAGCCTACGCTACGCTTCATGAGTGGGTTTGGATTCATCGGTTAAGTGAATACGATGTTGAACTATTGCAGGGCTAATTCCCTTGATGTCAGAAATGGACCAACCAATTGCATATTTGTTTTTAGAAAGAGTTGAAAGAAGAGAAGTTTCTTGATCAAGAGTAAAATTTGAAGAAACTATGACAGGACAAGTTTCGACATCACCTAAGTATACATACTTGAGGTGATCGGGAAGAGGTTTAAGATCCAACTTTGGCAGTTTCTCGATCAAAGAGCTTGGTTGAGATTTGGACTCAACTAAAAGCAATTCAAAAGGAAGTGTGTATTCGACTTCGTTAGGCGTGTCTTGGAACATTTTTTTGTACTCGGCCTCACGTTCATCATTAAGGTTAAAGGATCATTTTCATAGTTTTCGTGGATGGCATTAACTTCCAATGTTTGGTTACATGAATCATTCGAATGACTTTCAAGATTGAAAATGTTAAGATCTAGAGTCATTTTTCCAAAAGACATTTTCATTGAACCATTTCGACAATTTATCAAAGCATTTGAAGTAGCCAAAAAGGGTCGACCTAAAATCAAAGGAATTTGACTCACTGGATTATTGACAGGATGAGTTTCCTAAACAATGAAATCGACAGGGTAAATGAATTGACCAACTTTGATGAGTATGTCCTCGATTTCTCCAATGGGTTTCTTAATTGAACGACCAGCAAATTGAAGAGTTATTTTCGTTGGTTTAAGTTCACCCAAACCAAGTTGTTAGTAAACAGAATATGGAATCAAACTGACACTTGCACCCAAATCAACTAGGCATTTATTAATTGTTTTATCCCCTATCGTGCATGAGATCGTAGGGCATCCAGGATCTTTGTATTTGATCGGGATTGATTGGGTCAAGACTTTGCTCAGTCCAGTAGCTAAGAAGACTTTCTTGGGTACATGAGTGTGTTGTTTTTGGGTACACAAGTCTTTGATAAATTTGGCGTAAGTGAGGACTTGTTGAATGATGTCAAGAAGAGGGATGTTAACTTTCACTTTTTCAAAAATTTACAACATCTTTTCCATTTGGTCGGAATGTTTCTTTGGTCGTAGACGATGAGGAAACGGAACGCGAAACTCAGTAGGTTGGTCTACTTGAGTTGGAGCAAAACTGGACTCAGAATTTGGATCGAGATCGTTCGTGGTTTTCGAAGAGTCGAGAGGGACACTCGGTAAGTTATTTGGATTGTCAACTTGATGGTCGATTTTCTTACCGGGTCGTAAAGTTATGATAGCATTCAACTGAGTTTGATTGCTATACTGTATGACATGAGCTTGGTTTGGATTAGGATTTTGATTCCTAGGATTTGGAATGGGTTGACTCGGGAAAGTGCCTCTTCCACGTTCACTTACAGAAGTAGCCAACTGACTTATTTGCATTTCAAATTTAGCGATAGATTGAATAGTGTTTTGCATGTGTGAAGTCAATAAATTTTGAAGGTTGGTATTTGATTGGAGATTTTGAGTCGTTGCTTTACTCAATTCTTCGAGAGTTTTTTCAAGTGATGTCAATCGTTTATCGTCTTGTGAAACAAAAGATTGTTGGGCTTGATTTTGAGAAGGTATCGCAAAATTCTGTAATTGATTTGTTGAAAGGGAGGATTTGGAGGATTATTCGAAAATGGTTGAAAAGGAGGTCGAACTAAATTTGAATGTCCATTGTTTTGGGACCAAGCGAAGTTAGGATGATTTCTCCAACCTGGATTGTATGTTGGAGAGAATGGGTCATTCCTAGCTTTATTAAATGCGTTGAGTTGTTCTAACGATTGTGGGCATTGATCGATGATGTGGGTAGGATCGTTACATTTGTAAAATGAGGGCTGAGACGCTTGAGCTTGATTTATTTGAGTTGACGAAAGGACATTATCGAATTTGGTTATCATCGCGTCTATTTTTGCTTCTAAGGCTACTGATGATCCTACTGAATGAGCGTTAGATCGGGAATAAATCAATTTCTCGTTAGATCTTTCCCATTGAGCTAATTTTTCGGCAAAATTTTAGAGAAATGGCCAAGCGACATTGTGATCTTGGGCTAGAAAATTTCCTTGGCACATCGATTCAAGCATGGTTCGAGAACTATTTTCAAGTCCATCGTATAAAATTTAACAAAGTGACCATTTTTCGAAATTGTGATGTGGACATTTGACTAGAAGCTCTTTGAATCTTTCAAAATATTTTGCAAAGGATTCACCTCCAAATTGATGAAAATTGACGATTTCGTTTTGAATTTTGGATGTTTTTCCAAAGGGTAAAATTTCTTTAGAAAAATGTTCACAAATTCACTCTAAGTTCCAATCGTATTTGAAGGCAAGCTATACAACCATTTCTCAGCATAATCGGTAAGTGCAAATGGAATTAACGTATGTTTGATTCCATCGTCACTTAGTTGTTGAAATTTCATGGTTGCACAAACTTGTTCAAATTTGGTTAAAAAAATATAAGGATCATCACGTTCAAGATTGCCAAATTTTGGAAGAGTATTTATGTGGTTCGAATGAATTTCAAAGTGGTTGCCCGTTGGAGCGGGTATTATAATGCAAGATGGAATAGACACCCGATCGGGGAAGTATCTATCCATAAGAGTTCAAGGGGGGTTTTCTTCGGCCACGGTTAAAGGAATGTTTGTTCGGACTAAACGATTAGTAGATGTATCTCGAGTCCAACTGCGCATGCATTAACGCAAGGAAGATGAGAAAAGGAGAAAGAATAAATTTGAGAAGAGGATCGAAGCAAAAAATTTAAATTTGTACAAAAAGGAAAATATTAATGGTTTTTTTTTAAAGATAGACGAGCCTAATGCAATTTACAATTTTTCTAGAATTATATAATGACAGTTAGATTTATTTCAACAAAAGATTTCTCAGCCAATTAACGGACAGGAGTTATCGGTGCACCAGGAATCACCCTAGCAATGCAACTGAAGATTTAAGTACCTCCAGAGGAACAACTGATATAATATTTACGAATCACCGTAATATTTATAAATGATTATTACTCTGCCGTAGTCTAGACACCGAGAAAAAATCCGTTGGAAATAAACCAATTTGTCAGAATATAATGAAATCCTTAGAAAATAAAAAATAAAACTAAGATGAACGCGATTTTTTTAGAATATTTTAATCAGTCCCAGAATGAACAGTCAAAGAACGGTTATAGAACAGGAAATTGCGGGAAAATTTTTTTTACAAGCAAGCCGATGCCTTATAGAAGATTTCTACAAACAATGTCTATATTTTTCTATTTGCAGTAGCAGTCCCTGTAGAGTTGAGAAAATTTATCACCTAGATCGGCAGTCCGTCCAGTGCAGTTAAGTTGCGCTAGCGCGTTCACACCCCCACTTGGTGTGCTCCAATTTCTTGAATTCTTCTTCACTTTGGCACACGAACAGATTTTTTTTTTAATAAATGAAAGTATATATAAAAAAACTAAATAGTTAAAATGCAAACTAAAAAACACTGAACCTACAAAACTAAAAACAAAACAAAAAACAAAAAATGAAAATTCAGACTAAATCCACTCACCTAAACAAAAGAACAATTAAACAAACAAGGTAAAAAAACAGATGAACGCACCTCTATTAGTCACTACTGAAAAATGATTTCTCAAATAACAAGAATTCACAATTCAGCCCACTAAATGAACTAACAAGAACAGCTAATGCAATACCCACTACTTTATTCTCAGATACCAGTACCACAACTAGCAAATAAGGTAAAATAAATACCCATACACTAGAAATCAAACAGAATAAAATAAGGTAAATTAACACGCCCCACTTATATTCTCAGTGACCACAAAAATAAAAGAAAAAAGAAAAACAGATTGCACATTACAGCCACGTCAAAAGACTCAAAACGTTTAAGCTCAATACCCAAACTACAAAGCAGAAAATTCCACATGCCCTTCCCCTTTCTTTTTTTTTACTTTTTCCAGAAGCAATTAACACTAATCGAAAGATTTGCGATTTGGGTTCAAGTCTTGAATTCTTGGATTTTCAAGCTTTTTTTTCGGGTTCGGGGTAGAGGCCAGAGATTTTTCTAAGGGAGGGAGAGGCGGTTGCGAATTCTCTGTAACCAACCTTTTTTTGGGGTTTGTGGTGCTTGGATGTTCGAAGAAGTATGGTTTCGTGGATGGGTATGTGGTGAGGTGATTTGGGTGTGCTCGGACGGGGATTGTTGATGGAAGGGGTAGGCGAACGGATCTGGTTTGGAGTGTTGAGGTATTGGTGGTTTCAGGTGGAAATTTGCGTGGAGGCGAGGCTATGTTTGGATGAAGGCTTTGTAGTGGATGGAAATATGGTGGTGATGATTGTGTCGAATGGATGTAGTGATAGAGAAGTTGAGGTGTGGATATTGTGGTTTATAAATAAGGCAAAAGAGAGACAGGACTGGAAAGAAATGAAAAAAGAAAGCTATAATTTCTGTTTTTTTTTAATTTGATTTGTAAAAATTGTAAACAAATGAAAGGAAAGAAACATGTTGTAGAAGGAAGTAGAATTGAGAGAACTGACTGCGTGAAAAATAAGATGGCAGGGGAGAAAATTTAGAAAAAGGGAATTTGTTTTTGATTGAGTTGGTATTTATAAAAGTAAAGCAGTCAGAAAATAAGGCTGAGAAGGAAAGACAATTAACGAGAGAGGAAAAAAAGAAAGAAATAAAGGAAAACAACTGGAGAAGCTTTGGAAAGAAGTAAAAGAGAAAAAATGGAAAGAGATGTTTTTTTTAGTTATTATTTGTAAGAACAGAAAATGAAAAGAAAGTGGAGAGAAATAAATGAGATGAAAATGGAAGGAAATTAATGAAATGAAATAGGAAAAAAAATTGAAAACACAAGGCAAGTGTTTTTTTTTTGAAAAAAAGAAGAACTAAATATGATGAAAACAACCATAAACACACACAAAATCAAAAACGAACAAAATGAACAAAGCAAACACAGAACAACTTTTTCTTAATAGAAAAATAAAATTAATCCGAAGAATAAAATTAAAACTAATATCTTTCCCTGGCAACGGCGCCTAAAACTTGTTTGCAAACGGATTTTATATCGAATTAGAAAACCGTCGACAAAATATTTTAATAATAAATCGTAAGCGCATGGCGTACAATTGTTAGTACGTGGCGAATACGAGTCGATCCTCAAGGAAAGAACAATTTTAAATTTTATTCAATCAAATTAAACCAAACTGTGAAATGTGTTAACTAAAATTTAACAAAATTAATGACTAAGTTGAGAATGAAACTATTGGTTAAGAGCAATTTAGAGGTATTTTCACTCTCTAAATCACACAAATCAACATCATGAAATTATGTTCTCTATTTGTTTGGTCATTAGTGAGATTATATTTTGTGTTTATTGTAAGTATGACATATTTATGCTATTAATTAGCATAACATAGTCATCAAACTATAACATAAATCTAATTCACTATTCAATTCTCGTAAAAAAGATAACAAGTTGAAAGCAACATCAATTTTAAGAATACTCTATTTACTAATAATAGTAATATACAATATCAAATGTAGATTAATGCTTCCTCTTGTTGCCAAAATCATATATATATGAAAAGGTAAATTATTTGTGTCATTTGATCAAGCATGATCTATCCTCTATTAATTAGAGGCATAGATCACCAAAACCAAGTATGATTAACAAAATATGCTAAACATCCATTCTTTAATAAACACAAATAGAGACCATGAAAAATAAACTATGTTGAATCTATGTGACTAGAGAGCTTCATCACCCCTACATTGTAGGGGTTTAGCTCCTCATTTGTGTTATAATTTCAACACAAATATATTTCAACATTGAAGAACAGCTAGTAAGTAATCAAGAAAAGATATTAACTAATAAAGCTACACTACTTGCAGAAAAGAAAATAACATGTAAATGAAAAACAATAAATTAATATTGCATTAAAGCGACATATTACAAAAAGAAATGGCTAAGAAGCCATGGCAGAAGAATAGAGGTTTTGTTTTCAGCCTCTCTCTAAACTAAAAATCCAAGATACCTTTTACATTAACATACAGGGGTTATTTATACATGAGTGAAACCCTAAATTGACTTTTAGCGTGCTACCCAGAACGCCCCCTCTATTAACATCATTTTGTCCTCAGCAATAATGATTAATGAAGCCCTTTTATTGTCTCCACTAAAGAAGGAGGGAGAATGGGTGGGTTCCCCCATTAATCCTCCTTTTGAATTGATTCCCTTTCCATTGATTGATTTCCCTTTCATTTTTTTGGGCAAGGCATTGATTTCGTCCTTTTGAATTGATTCCCTTTCCATTGATTGATTTCTCTTTTTTCCTTTGTATGCATATATGTTTTTATGAAGTCCTTTTCTACATGCATCCAATTTCTGCAAAAATATGAAAAATGTCCAAGTAAACATTCTCAAAATGATAAAAGCACAGAAATGACAATTTTCCCCCTATATGATGATAAATGCATGATGTTTTGAAATCAATTCAATTGTTGTTTAAACATGATAAAATACCCATATATGACATTTATTAGCACTAAACAAGAATAAATATATGAATATAAATGTGCATTTTTACGTGCACACCAAAACCCCACATGGGTCTGGGGATGATAACTAATTTACATCTCCTTTGGATTTGACTGTATGTCAACCGATTGATTGACAGACTGTTATAAGTGCTATTTAATTATTTAATGCTTATACAGTTATAAATTGTGCTATGGATGTGAATTTAATGTTTAATAGCTCTTTATCACTATTTTTGAATATGTGCGATGTATGGAACAAATATAAATAAAATTATATGGTAATTGATTGAGTCTGATTCCAATTCAGAAATAATGAATAGTTTAAATTAGTATTCAGTGAATAATCAAAATATGATTTTGATGTCTAATTTTGGATTGGCACGAAAATACTTAAATATATGAAGCCGAGTTAAGTAGAAGTGCTCCATTTTAACTCGAATGGATTTTTCTGTCGACTTTATTCATTTTATAATGAATGTCGGAAAGATTTGATTTCAATATCTGATTTTTTGAAAATATTATCATTTTTTTATTATAATGATATAGAATATTCAAATTTGAAAAAGGAAGTTGAAATCGTTTTAAAATGAATTCATAAACGATTTATAAAATACGTTCTAAATGGAAATCGACGATAAGTATATTATATATATTTAATGGTTCGAGTAGAACGCGTCGCGCAGCGACCGTTCGCGAATTTCAACAATTAACTTCAAATTGGCATAACGGGAGATCCGACCGTCGTATTCTTCTAAACCCAGAACCGCTCAGTTTGTATCGAAAATATTTTTTCGATGAATTTAAGTGATTTAAATTTGAACGGCTGGATTTTAAATCATGTCCAAATCAATTTCAGAAAAGATCGCTTTGGATGCAGTTCGGTGGCCGTTATTGGAAACCGACTGTAAGGGCCTTAATAAAATTATTAAAAATATGAAAAAATTGTGTGAATTCACAATAAATGATTTGGAAAGATTTGGGATGAAAAATTCCATATTTGAAAAGATAAAAGATATTTTTATCTAAATGAACTAGTTATTAACTAGTATAATAATCCAATGTTTTTATATAAACAAATTGGATTTGTAAATGGGTTTTTATATTACCAAATTTTCCAACATATGAATTGGAATGGATTTATGGAAATAATCTTCAAAATATTTCAACATGGGATTCCGTAATTATACGGATATGGTTATGGGAATTTGAAAGATATACGCATCGTTATTCCTAATACGATTTTTGTTGGTTTCGGAATTTGTTATTGAATATAAGCCAATATTAATTTCTATTTAGAGCCTTGTATTCAATATCGAATTGGATTTTGGGTTTGTCGTGAATGGTGTCTTTAATAACAGTGTTCTTAAAAGCCATTGAGAAAAGAACAAATCTTTTATAAATTGGAATTAAATGGAAGATGATTTTGGGTTCATTGTGAACGATGTTTTAAATAACATTTGTTCTTAAAACCCAATTAACAGTGAAGATATGATTTGGAATTTATAAATCTTTTATATTGATTTAATGGAAATTTTACAAAGTAAAGTTTTCCAATTTAATATATTAAATTGGAATTGAATGGAATTTGATTTGGTAATAATCGAGATGAGCTTCTGTAAAGGAAGACCGTTACTATATATGGAATTTAGAAGGGCTTTGCCGTTATTCCATTTATATTATTGGTATGACACTGAAATTTATATCGACTATATATTGACATGTTTTCCATGAATATTCCATAGTTAATAGAAGATGACGTGGGTTTATTGTGAAGTGTGTTTTCAATGACATTGGTTCTTTAACCTAGTTAAAGATAAGAATAATTTCTTAAAGTTGAATAATCATAAAATAATGATTTTTGATATTGAAACCAAGCTGGGGTTTTAATGAATCTTTAATTAGATTGAAATGAGAATGATGTAATTAAATTTATCTAATACAAGAGATGATCGAGAATGGAGTATCGCCAGTTTTACTCCATGCGATAGTTAAATCTTTAATTAGATTTGAACGTGAAATGGTAATTAAATTTATAGATAACACCGTGGGTGTTAGACATGGGGTACTACCAGTTTTGCTCTATTGGATGAATAAGATGGGATTGGGATAAATGGTTACTTCCATAAGGATCAATAATCCCGACTAGTTAATAAACCATAATTTGATTCAAAATTGTTAAAGGATAAAATAAAATCTTTGAAAATTATATCCAAAAGAAGATTAAAGGATAAGTTAAAAAGAATTTATCTTTAATAAAATTAAAGGGAACCTTTCCCTAAAGATGTAAGTATTTGAACAAAAGAATATTCTGAATTGGAATGAGGCGTATGATGTGCTTTGAGGCATATGATGTGTTTTTATAGCACTTGATTATTGATTATAAAATACGCGAATTATTCGGAAAGACCGGGTTTAGCACATTCTGAATAACTAATACGACGACTAAAGTCAACGATGAAGACGGTGATCGAAGACCGGAGACCTTCCCATCATTTTGATGATTACTGATGTCTTGATTGGGCTGTACACCCAAGAGAAGGTAATAAGTGGTGATCTTCCAGAAGTACTTGGAGATCGACAGGATATGCGAGGACCTCTCTCATGTATTGGACATATGGGACGAGGAATAAGGTGCCTCCGGTTTCGTTCAGACCCAGAACATACTTGTAAATGGATGTGTGTCTGACAGTGGATTTCATTATGTGTTGATTGATTTCTATTAAATATATATTTGTTTGGTGGCACAGAATTTATTCTCTTACGTAACACCCTTCTCTGAGACGTACAAGCTTAGAGGTTATATATTGATAGACATCACTTGTATAGCGTGGATTGTTAATGTGGCATGCTAAGATGCAATGATCAAGGCTTTTGTTGAAAAGTAGAGTCTTTTGGTTGATGATCAAAGCATGGCTTTAAATAGCATAGCTTTGTGTATAACATTAATTCGCGAGCCTCACACCTCGGTATGAGTCAAAAATGGGATAAGGGACGCAATGAGTGCATTGACGTTTCTTTCTAGAAAGAAGTGGTGTCATGGTATGGAGACCAAACATTTTTACTTATGTGGATGATGGATTGCGAGGCGCCTCAGATATATTGGTCGCTACTAGCCAAGTGATAGGTCCGATGGGACCGTGAAACATATGTGCAGGAATAATTAATCCAATAAAGTAAGTGTGGACCTACACTGGAGGATCCAAGGGTTGCCCGTTGGTGTGATCCTGGGTCATCTTGCTAGAGATGATCCGAATCGGTAAGGAGCCATCTCTTACCTTGACTCATGATGGAAATCAAATTTCCAATACACGAGCTTTCAGTTTTAGTTGTATACCTATATGGCGACATAATAGGATGGGGTACTATGCCATCTATAATTGAAACATTTATATTTGATATTATTTTAACACTATGCACTTATAGTAATTTCAAAATGATTTGTTTTAAACGTACCAAACATTTTTTGCTATTATACGGGAAAACTCTATTCACCGGCTTGCGTTGCATTGTGAGATGGGACCTGAGTCTTATGATAGCTTCTTTTTCCAAAAAGCATTGCGTTGTTTTATTTTAACCTGAGATTCATGTGGATTAAACCCATTTTTTGTTATATGACGAGGTCCCATGATTTCCCAAATTTTAAAGTAAAGATTTAATTACTGTTTTAGTTCTCACATCAGTCCCATGACTGACTCAAAGTTTATTGTTTCTACCTAAACTCTAGGTGCCCATATTTTCCACACAGGAAGTCAGTAGTTTCGGATTTGCAGATATTTCTTACATAGGATCCTGGATTTACAGTTGCAGCTATATTCGGAAAGTTTCGTATCTATGTATTTCTTCCAGTTGTGCTAATTGATGTATTTTCCGCTGCACATTATATTTACGTATATATTTTCCACTGTATTGGAATTTTAATCTTTGATATTATTTTTTAACTGTGTAATATTTATTCGTACTCTGATATTCTTGTACTCTGATGTAAATTGTTGTAATAGCAATGAAATGTTCTATTGGTCGTGTTTTGATGCGTCATGTTCTCAAAAAAAAACTGGGCTCCTCTGTCTCCTCGGTGATCGGGTATTTTAGGTCGTTTCATTTTTGTATCGGAGCTTTGGTTTACAAAGCTCGAGAACAAGACACATTAGAACCGAACAAAAGAATTCATCGGAGATAGGATTATTAACATCCTATAAGAATGACTCGTTAGAGATGGGATCAATAGCATCCTAGAATGAGTTTGAAGAGTATTATTTATAAAAATGAATTTAGTTTGGAAAAATTATATCATATTATTCATATTTTATTTAAAATTGATTTTGGACTATTGGCTATAAGAAAATTTTGAATATACGCGTAATTAACATATATCCGAAGTCTCAAATATGCTGGATGGATATAGAATCATACTCTAGTCGCCTGGAGATGATTCCGATGATAGCTCGGACATCATCAACATTTATGTTCGAGTTACGAAAGTGGATGCCTATATATTTCCAATTAAATGGTGTGAGAACCAAAACCTTAGTCGGAATTTATTGTTTGTGATTTGATCTTGAAATTGGATTTTTGAGTATATATAAAGTTATATATTTGAAAAGTTAATCAACTAATTGATTGCTAGGTGTGATGTGTGATTATTATTATAGATAATAAAAATATTGGAATGATAAAAACCCATATAAGAAAGAATGATAAATAAAACCAGACCAAAAGTAACACAGAGCTGAACAGAAAATTTAGTGAATTGGATTTAGATATTAGATAAATATGTACATACATATACATGCTGAGCAGGTTATGGATTTATTTTTGAGTAAAGAAATATATTGCGTGCCTGACAAATAGGTGCACCTTAATGAGTTGGTTGGGCAATTTTATTTATTATATAAACTACTGTGAGTGTTTTTGGATGTGTTGTGATGGTTGTTCTGTGCGAGATTATAAACATACGCCATAGGATAGTAACAAATAAATTATGAACTACACTGCATGGCATACTACATGAAGACAACATGGTGCTTATATGATGAGGTTTGGATTACCATACGAGCGAGACACTTGTATGGCGATAACTGAATTACAAGTTGAATGGAAGGCTGATTATAGATGGCATAGCATTTCATATTCCATCTAAGCATTTGGTGCTTATATGACGAGGTTTGGATTACCATATGGGCGAGATGCTTGTATGGTGAGGACTGGATTACAGATTGTACAAAGGACTGATTATGGACTTAATAAAATACATATAAAGGTGCTCGAGGCAGGATTTAATATATACCCTACAGAGGCCTAGAGATGAAAAAATGAAACGACCCAAACTTCCCCGATCCTGGCAGAGACGGAGGAGCCCGGATTGTTTTGAGAACACGAAGCATCAGAACGCAAAGAGTAGAACATTTCATTGCTACTACAACAATTTACATTAGAGTAAAAGATAACAGAGTCTCAATAAATAATATACAGTGGACAATAATATCAGAGATTAAATACATAGCAGCGGAAATAAAATGTATAAATACAATGCACAGTGGAAAATACATCAACCAGCATAACTGAAAGAAATACACGGATATAAAGCTTTCTGAATGTAGCTCCAGCAGTAATCCAGAATAATGTTAAATATAAATCTGCAATGCTTTATGGAAAATGAAGCTATTACAAGACTCAGGTCCCGTCACATAATGCAACGCAAGCCGGAGGATAGAGTTTTCCCTTAAAATAGCCAAACATGCTTGGTACGTTTAAAACAAATCATTTTGATCTTACTATAAGTGCATAGTGAAACACCCCACCTCCGTTAAGGTCACTCACAAAGGGAATGCCTTAACTTTGGTGGAGGGTTATAGGTACAAGACATAGAAAACTTTACAAGACATATAAATATAAGCAGCGAAATTCAATTATTTATTCCATGCGTGGTTCAATACAAAAGCATTACATCAAATTGTCTTAAAATAACTTCCAAAACATTACAACATAATTTCTGTCTTGATTATTTAATAAAGAAGCATAAACCATAAATAAAACTGCATAAATCCCAAAGCATAATGTCCAAGAGCCATAGCCAAGGTGAGAGAGAGTCCAAATCATACATCTACTTTCTTGAAGCTTGCAAAGAGTCTGACTAAGCTGCAGTGTTCCCTCCCTGTGGACCGGGGGGGTGGGGAACAGAAGAAAAGAGGACGAAAGAAAACGGGTCAGGCAATAAGTCTGGTAAGTTCGGTGATTACTAGTATCTAAACAAGGAAAGAGACATGAAATAAACATAAAATAGCATACATTTCAACTTGTCATGTGTAACTTGGCATAGAAGTATCATTAACTTTGATTAAATGGGTAAAGGTGAACTTGTGACTAAGTTGGGTCTAATTATCATGTAAACTTAACAAAGGTCTAGCATGGAGGTTTAACATATAATCACATTTTTAAACCACAACTTAGCATATTAACTTATGTATGTCAAAACATAAGAAAGCTACTATAATCATTTTTAAATCGCAACTTAGCATATTAACTGTGTGTTAAACATAAGAGAACTATTATCAACATATTTGAATCACAACTTAGCATGATGAGTTATATGTTAAAATATAAGAGGACTATAATTCCAAATTTTACCACATAACTAGATTCAACCTAACATGGATATACATGAGTGTTGATCTAACATATAAGCATGTGTTTTAGATTATAAACTTGCAAATAACCACCAATTTATGACATGACATGTTTTACCATTTAATTGGCAAAATAAATCCATTACCCAATCATAATAGATTCCAATAACATACAATATGTTCATTACCATAAGCATATAGACATGATTAATATACAATATTTCATCACCACAAGCATGTAGACATGATTAATATACAACATATTCATCGCCACAAGCATATAGACATGATTAATTACAATGATACTTTAAGATAAATGAGAATCAAATCTTATACATAAGAATCATTCTATATCCAAATTACAACATGTCATGATTCACTTGAAACAATGTTTAAATCTGCGTAATAAACAACTTACAAACTAAAAAGGAATTCTTGCGTTCTGAAATCTGAATTCTGAAATTGGTAACCTCGCCTTTGATGTAGATCGTTCAATTTGATAATCTTTTAATTTGATTTTTGATTCAAGTTTTTATCTTGTCTTTGAATTAGTGACGGCTACTCTAAGTTTTCCATTGACAGCATGGTAGTTCTAGGATTATTTTTGTGTGATTTTTAGGTTTGAGCATTGGGTTGTTTATATAGAATTTCAACTCAGTTTGAGCCGTCGGATGATCCTAGGGTTAACCACAGCCATCCAGTGAAGATAGGGTGACACCTCAGCCCTAGTGACTCAACACTGAGTCACAAAATCGTCACCATTCAGATCTGACCGAGGGGGGGGGGCAGGTCGACCCCCAGATCGACCTGTAGGGGGAGGTCGACACTAGGGTTGACCCCCTGGTCGACTTGGGTCCTGGGCGGGAATTTTCCCGCCCAGCCCGCTTCTGACTTTTGATTTGAATTTGAATTCGTTTTCGAGCTGTTTGAGTTTATTTGAATTTTCTGGAAACTTCTGACAGCCATAACTTCTTCATACGAAGTCCACTTTACGCAAACTCAGACTCTATCCCAACCAGAATTCCAAGACAAACACAATGGCATAACTCGTTTCCCTTAATCCTCACATTTTAAATTAAGTATTGTTTAATTCGTTACTATACCATTAACAGAAAATACGGGGTGTTACACATAGTATCAAAATCAACTTCAAATATAAATGTATCAATCATAAATGATATAGGTACCATATATTATGCCATCATACATGGGTTTACAACTAAAACCGAGAAGTTTCGTATTGGAAGTTAGGTTTCCATCATGAGTCAAGGCAAAGGATGGTCTCCTTACCGATTCGAGACACTATAGCAAATGCCTCAAGGCTTGGACGCTGGCGAGCCCTAGATCCTGCAGGGCAAGTCCACACTTAATTTAGTGGATTGGTTATTCTTGAACACACGTTTCCTGGTCCTATAGGACCTATCTCTGAGCCATTAGGGACTCAATATCCGAGGCGCCTCATTCCATCATCCACATAAGTAAAAATGTCTGGGCTTTATACCATGACACCACTCCTAGCTAGAAAGAAACGTCGTGCACTCCCTGCATTCCCTTATCCCGTTTTTGACTCACACCGAGGGGTGAGGCTTGCGAATTAACACTATACACAAAGCTATGCTAATTAAAGCCGTGCTTTGATCATCAACCACAAGACTCTGCTTTTCAACAAAATCCTTGATCATTTGCATCTTAGCATGCCACATTGACAATCCATACCATGCAACTGATGTCTATCAATATATAACCTCTAAGCTCGTACATCTCAGAGAAGGGCGTTAAGCAAAAGTATAAATTCTCTGCCGCCAAACAGATATATATTTAACAGAAATCAATCAACACAGAATGAAATCCAATGTCAGACACACATCCATTTACAAGTTCGTTATGGGTCTGAACGAAATCAGAGGCACCTTATTCCTCGTCCCATATGTCCAATACAGGAGAGAGGTCCTCGCGTATCCGGTCGATCTCTAAGTACGTTTGGATGACCATCACTTATTACCTTTTCTTGGGTGCACAACCCAATAAAGACATTAGTTGTAATGGCCCAAAAATCCATACCAATTTGAGCTGACTAATATTCTACACATTCAACTCAAAGTGCACAAAAATTCAGATCATTAATAGAAGAATTTAGAGGGTGAGAAAGATAAGATAGATCTAATAGAATAGAAGAAGGAGAATACAACAACTGAACATAATCAGAGTAAACACGAAACTCACAGCGGAATAAATAAAATGTATTAGATAACATAACTTTGAGTTACAAAATTGTATTGTATATACATACCATATATCAGAGTACAATACATCATATCACAGTGGAAATAATCTCTAAATACTAATGGTGAAGCCTTCTGCTTTGAGCTCCTCCAAGTGTATCTGTAAAAGCCTGAAACACTTGACTGTCCGTACAAATTTGGGCACCCAAGAGTTTAGGGAAAACAAAAAAAATAAACTCTGGGTCAATCATGGGACTGGTGTGAGTAAATTCCAACCATACTGTTTCACTTTGAAAATCCTTTTGAAAACAAAGGATAATAGTAAGACCAGCCCACACAAAACATGGACGGCTTTTACCTTACTGTAACCCAAAATATATTTGATATCAAATCCAGTGATATTATGATAATGTCTAAGCAAATAAATATTCAAGTAGCAGAACGCTTGCATCTCACGCTCCATACACACACACATATATATATAGTATAAAATCATAAACCGCAGGGTGCTTATTGGAGTTTCACTACACCAAAAATGCCAATTTAGCAGTGCTCATGACCGTATCAAAATGGATTTGATACGGTTTTAAGCTGTATCAAAAAATGGCGTCTTTGTTGCTTTGATACGGCTTAAAACCGAATCAAATTGGTATTTTGATACGGTTTTAAGCCGTATCAAATTAATAATTTGATACGGCTTAAAGCCGTATCAAATTGTCAACTTCATAGATTGATATGGTTTAAAGCCGTATCAATTTAGTAGATTGATACGACTTAAAACCGTATTTAATGCCTCATTTTTACAATGCTATCAACGAATTAGATACGGCTTTTAACCGTATCAAAATCGGTATATCATATTGCAATATACAGGAACACTATACCCATTGATATATATATATATATATATAGACACACACACACACACACACACACACACATATATATACATATATATATATATATATATATATATATATGCGCAATAAAGAAGATACGCTGCACCCATATAACAGTATATAAAGAAGATACACAAAACGTAATTCGATTAATATATAAACCATAATTTCAGTTAATACAACCCACATAACACAATATATACAAAGCATAATGTTCACAGTTCTTGCTTAAAAAAATAACAAAACTGCAGTTGTCGAGCCCATGCAACTCATGCTTGTTCCAAATCCTGAAAAGAAATTAAAATAGCAAACATTTGTTTAGTTCTGTCTCCATAACAACAACAAGAAGACAACAATAACAAGCATCATTTTGCCGCAGACTAACTGACATGGACTCAGTTTGCGACAGAAGTCGCAAACTGGACTCAGTTTGTGATTTCTATCGTAAACTGATCCAGTTTGCGACTTCTGTTCGCAAACTGATATAGCGCTTGTCTGCTTATTTTCAGAATGAATTGAATCAATTTCTGTCTAGTGAACATGAAATAAAATTCTTTAATAGAAGGCCAAACTAACATTTCCTCATAAGGAATATAAATAGTATTAACAATAGGACTCGGTAGTAAAATATTCTTGTAAGTAACCGTGATAAGATGCAATCAATTGTCATTAAGACATCCTTGCGAGTCAATGAAGTTTGACAACATTCTCGCAGTGAAAGACCAGACTAAATGTGCTAGGAACACTTGTAGCCAACCACTGGATGCATGGACGTTTGAGTAATGAATTACTGGAAATAATGTAATCCAATTTGGTACAGAAATTCAGCTCATACTTTTGAATTATTATCATTTTACTTAACTAACCACTTGATCATCTCCTGACACCTATTTTGTACTTCATTTATGCATTATCGATTTCAATATTGCATTTGATTTGGTTGAAAATGCAGTCAGCAATAAAGTATAGAATGGCTTCACCACTGTGTAGATGTTCATACAAACAAAAAAACAGTAATGCAGTAACTTTGTGTTTATGAACAACATGAAATTTTGATTTATAAGTAGTAATTAAGTCAGCAAGTCGGTAGTAGAAAATAGTTGCATATTTCATTTCCATTGGATTGAACCAATATTTCAACTTAAATATCCAAAAATTTCAAATACTATTGCAATTTACTATTCATGAAAAACTACCTAAGAGTTGCAAGTTCAAACTGATATTAGTATTTAGAGTCCTAAAGATTTCCAATAAATCAATGAAAATGTAATGAAATTATAACATTAACATACCGATCATCATCTTAGCATGAACATAAATCATGAACCGCCTTGACTGCTGAGCTCTACTATAGTCGGTATCAGGCTCTGGTCGCTCTGGAGGAACATATTCCACGCTCTTCTTTGTCTCTCTATTTCCTAAACAAAAGAAAGTAAGATACTACTTGAGGTTGGGTGCTCTGAATCCTTTACCTTCAAGTGCAATGGTAATGTCACTGTACATCATCTCCATTGTTCTATGCTGCCAGCCTAAAATTGCTTGAACTGATTCACTTTCTGCACTCCCTCAGGTTAGTGAGCAAGTATCAATGTTGGGTCCCTCCAAGGGATATTTAAAGGCATTTCCAGTCCAAACAGTAGGCACAAAAAAAATCTCACAGCATTTATATGTTGTATCCAATGGTGTTAGTAGTATAGTTACTTATGCAAGCAGATTAAGGGTGTCAGTGCATGTGTAAGGTAAAGATGCTGATATTAAAACAAATTAATACTATAATCATAAGTTGCAGCTTACATACCATAATTAGTAATAGATTCAAATACATATATCATTTAATCTTAATAAGTAACAATATAATATGATTTAACAAATTTATAAAAATAAGAAGTAAACCTTGAGGCATCCATGTATCCCTTAGCGAATCACGCCGCTTCATGATAGTGAATGCCGTATTTATACCAACAACAACAACAAATGCCTTCTTTTTTCGAGGCACTTTCGCAGTTAGCTGTGAATTCGCACTTGCCTTAATCTCAGTAAGTTCCTTTTGTAGTGAAATTATATCATCCAAACCAATGAAAACAGTAAATCAACATAAGATTAAAAAAAGAATCGATTGTGACATTAATATATAAAATTTGATAAACTGATCAAAATTCTTTTACATACTGAAGTACTACAGGAGTTTTGTCCATCTTCATTTCATTTGCATCCTTGTATTGGTCATGCTTCTGGTAAAGGATTGAAGCATATTAATGTATGGTAAATAAATAGAGCAGTATGAATCTTTGTTAGGAAACATGAATTCACCTGTTATGCCGCAAAAGAGGCTAATATATTATATCAGATAATAATATATACCATGATTTTAGATAAATCTTATAAAGGGATTCAAATAATTTTTCTGTGCATTTATCATATTCGTTTTTGAAGCGAGTAACGAATACACTCAAGAGATAAACTAACCTCATTGGACTTAGAGACATCTGAGATGATTTTAAGTTCTTGATTTCTTTGTCCATCTGAAACTGTGCTCGTCTCAGATTCAGAAGTAATCCAGAATCTAATAACAGAAGACAATGTGGAAAGAAAGCCCAGGCAGTGTATAAAAAGAAAAATCAGCCGAAAAAACCATGTTACCGGTCAGTGAAAAGAAAGCCTAAGTAGAAACATGAGAGAAAAAACAGGAAAATCTATTGAGCAGAAACTTTATTATGACTGTTGTTTGTACTTCTATTTTTCAGTGGCACCTCTTTCTTCTCCATTCACACTCTGTTTATACTTTATTTACTCGGTGAATTAAAGAAATAAATAGGAGCTTTGAAAAGAAAAGAAAAATATCATGCTCTAGAACACTTTGCAACTAGTCAACCTACCTAGTCCGATGATATAAATATGAATATGTATATTGTTGGGGTCACTAAGAAAATGGCAACTGTTCTTTATAACCATATATGGTGCATTGTTCCTAAAAATACACATGCAGTACAATTCGCTAATTCAGTTCAATCATTGGATAGATGCATTTAAAGGGATATGAGCTCTGAAATAGAAGATCATAATGGGGATTCGGATAAAGGAAAACTTGTTAAGTCAGACAATGCTTCTAGTAGCGAGATGAAAGGTCTGCACGAATCAAGTGTCACTAAAGCTGCTGATTTTGTAATGCGAGAACTATTTCGACGTATAGCAGTAAAATGAATAATAGCGGCATTTCTATGGATTGTCAATGCTCAGAAGTGTGATCAAATCTCATTGGCATCGTTAACAATGCGCTAAAAAAGGAATATTAACATGTATTTTCTAAGGTAAAATGCGACTAAGTTATACTTATGATCGGACCATGGGAAAAAGAAAACATACCACGCTGCAAGTGCTGGCATAAACATTGCAGACCAGATACTCATGAGGACAGCAACTGTAATGATCATCGCAGCAAGTGGCGCCTTCTAGAGGGCAGCAACCGTAGCCGAAGAACAAAATTTTCCCTCTTCTCCTTGGTTGTTGGTAAGAATTTTTTTTTTTTTAATCTTGTTTCCTGGTATTTACTAATGGAAGTTAGAAACACAAAATTCAAAACGAATCCAAACTAGACTTAACTTTTTAACATGTGTACTCCATTTCAGTATATATCTATTATAAGAATATTAAATAATCATTTAACACTTATTGCAATCAGGGATTTACAACAATTAGACATAAAACACTTTATTATTCATCAAATTTCTTAATGCTTATCGTACTATAAAACCTACTGATAAAAAATTGCATTTTACTTAAAATAAAATAAAAATCTTTAATTTTTTACTCATATATAAAATGAAATCAACTAGTTCTACCAAATTACTAGTAAATAATATATAGAACACAGTTAAAAAAAATTAAAAACTAAATATTATTCAGTTATCTAACTTCTGATTGGTGAAAAAACACAAACTTTGTATGCCATAACATATATTCATATTGCTACAGCTAACAGACCAAGTTATAGTCATATAAGTTTGAATTTGCTTTGCATATCAAAAACAGGACATACCTCAACAATCCTTCCACTGTCCATCACAATTATTCTGTCAGCAGCTTGTATGGTAGATAGCCTACATATATAGGAACATAAATATAATATAACAATGTTATTTAGTAAGGTTAGCATTGTATAAGCTTAACCACAACAACTATATAACAAACTATAAACATTCATATATATATATATATATATATATATGTGTGTGTGTGTGTGTGTGTGTGTGTGTGTGTGTGTACAAAACTACAAACATTCATATAGATTTGTTATACTTGAACAATAATACATATCCAATACTCATTCATTATCCTTAAATGTTCAAGCTTTCTATTCAATTTAACTATAGAGAAACTTCTAGCGATGTTTCAAAAATTACGAGCATACCGTAAGTTTAATTTTATAATTACTTAATAGTAATCATGTTTGCATTCTACTGTGATCATTTATTCTCAAATGTTCCAAGATACTACAAAACGTCGTATTCTCTCTTTTGAGTTCAGAACTTAGAATCTTTTCTTTTAATTCAGATCTCGCGTTAATGCTGTTAAATATATTGATGATCATTCATGGCCGCATGAAATAAAAATGCTGATATTTCTACAGGAAGTTCTACTATAAACATGCAAAGATTTAAAGTTCTGTAATTTAACTCCATAGAAACTTGAACTGAAACAATTATCTTGTGATTATGAAGTTTAGTAAGGAAAGTTATTGAATAACCAGTCTTAACAAATAACTTGACGTGAATCAAAGATCATGTCAGTTTGTGCTACGGATCGTTTCAGAAAGACAGATTAGAAGCTAGAGACATGTTCTACTCCAATCATGAAAATACAAAACAAGGAAAAATAAAAATACCAAGAGGCGTCATGTTTACGGATTGACTTAGTTCTAATAGCCTATATAAAAACCTATTCTAATCAATAGAGGATAAATTTCAGTAAGATGATAAGAGTAATATATGGGCACAGACGTTTTAATTTTAATAAATGTGAGCAAATTCAGATGTAATAATCAGAACTTTGATGGATTTTTTAGAAGTTTACATTGTAACAAAAAGGGTTACAATTTTCACACACCAAACATACATCTCTCATTTTTTTGTCATCCACATTTATCAATTAAAAATTCTTTTTTTCTTACATGAATTTTCTTTTCTATTGAAAAACTGGTATAAGATGTGAGGCAAATGCTCTATATGGTTTCTTCGGTATTCAGATGTGTCTTCTTATGGGACTGGTAACTGTGACAGCTTATAGGTTACGTCTACTTATCTGGTTTTGGATTGCACTAAAATTTCATTTCCTGTCAAACCTATAGTATTGTAAAGCAATTGGTATTCGACACAATTGCTCTTAAAGATGTTGTATGTTACAATGCATCGATGTCAACATACTGTAAAGCAGGACTAATAAATAGGCTCTGTTTAGTATTTAATGAGGCATTCTAAAAACAGAAATTAAAACCACACAGCTAGTGAATGAGCAGACACACAAAACATACAACAAAAGTATTCCCTAACCACAATCAAAAGTCTTTGTAAGATAATCTGGTAGGAAAATAAAATAATTTAGATTACCTCTATAGCAACTATCAATGCTCAGGAGAGGCCTATTCCAATTTCTGCTGAACCTAAACATGCATCTCTAATCTTACAATAGATCAATTGCGATCCAGGTGAAGCTCCATTTAACAAAGGTTCCTGCAAATTACATGCTTGGTCAAAAAATATATGATGTAATGTGGTTGAAGTGGAAATGTTAATGAAATAACTCAAATGTACCACATGACAGTATGCAGAGGAAATGCCTACATCTGATGTCAATATTGTATCCTTTTCTATATTTACACTTACAATTCATTGCTGCTACTATTTCTAACTATCAGGTTTATTGTTTTTACTGCAACACATATGTTCTTTGGCATGTTTTCACTGTATAGCAGGGTGAGTGCAAGAGTTAACTATCTAGTTAGTATTTACTATGAAAAACCATAATAATAAATGTAGTTCCAATTCCCTAAACAAAATTATCTCAAAGTAACAGGAATAAACAGAGTTAAAGTTTCCTAACCACGGTAATTACTACCGCACGACTATCTGATCAAAACTGGAAAAAATAGACATTAGTAACTACTGGATGATAACGTAAAATCTTACTAAAATTCGAAAAAAATGAAAGTAATTCAAATCAAAGTCCGTTAAACAGCAATAGAATTTGAATATACATATATTTAAACGCGAATAGTAGATCTCGACTCGAACCCTAGATCTCGATTTGAACAGAAATCTGGACTTAGAACCCAAGATCTCGATGTGAACAATCATTCCGATTGGAACCTAATCCCAGATTCTGAATGTGGACTATGGGAAGTGAGTGGATTTAGGGATTGGATAATATTAGGGGAAGCGGAAAATGAAATAGCGGGGGAGTGAAAATATGATACGGGTTTTAGTTGTTGGGGGATTTTAGTTGTTGCGCGAAATGAGAACTTTGATACGGCTGAAAGCCTTATTAAATTAACTGATCCGCGATTTCTCAGATCTAGGGTTAGATTTTACTTGTTTGAGGTGGTGTGGATTGCAACCTGGTGTGCCAAATGAATTTGGTACGAATATGGACACTATCAAATTTGATACGGCTTTAAGCCGTATCAAATCTCTAAATCTCAGTGTGCCAAATTTGCTATTTTGGTGTAGTGTTTGGATTCCAATAGAAAAGGTATGGGAGCACCTACCGATCAGTGTACTCTAGAGGGTATACACCTGGGTTCAACAAGAACGTCTTGCAACCCGGCCACACATGACCGACCACTCATTCAGCTTGAGTGTATTGAATATACTGCCACCCACGGTTGTTGTCCATCCAACCGTAATCCAAAGATACAGAATCGAAAAGAAGTATAAATATAATTTTCTCTAGATCGGTGACAATACACCCTGCTTGGGGATGACCGAACTAGCCATGCTGCCTAGCCCAACTTTTGTTATTTCCTGGTTGTGAGGCTAGAGGCTACGTCTACCTTCAGAACATCTGATCACCATTCACTTTCAATGCCACATCGTCAAATCCGTAATCACATATTGATTACACAAATGCACACTGGGTGTAGAATAAAGAGAATTTACCTTCTCCCCGCCAACTTGGTATATTCATAAAAATCGACGGTGTGACAATTGGAAATACTCTGTCAGACACTCGTCCATACAAGTTGTCATGGGACTGAACAAATAAAAACACCATTCTAGAACTGGACGACCCTTGCATTTAACTCCGTCTTCAATTATCTTCAGCATATCTAATTCGTAGCGCTTATGCCTATACGAAGTGGTTTCCAGATAATTTATCCAACCGGTCTCTCCATATCGACAACGATGGTTAAAACACTTCGATAGTCGGTAATTTAACTATCTAAGTAAAACAAACATCCATTCTAATGTATAACTAAACATCATACAATCACGGGCACTTTTTATTTAACATTCGTTTTATTATTCAAATTCCAATACCTTACTAGATATTTCTCAAATCCCATTTAGCCTTTTTACACTTCTTGGAAAACATTTCCAGTTATTTATTCTCTCGTGTTCTAGAAACATACGTTATTAACATTTGAAACATTTCCCTTCTTTTCACTTTCTTTATTTTCTACACTTGGATAATATACCCTAACTATTTTGGAAAAATATTTCCGATTTCATTTTAAACAATTTAAATCTGACAAGTGTTCGCTTTAAAACATTATTCACTTTAAAATGTGAATATCATTTCTATTATTTAAAATCTGATTTCATTATTCAAGTAGTAAATATCGTTATCTTGTTTTCCGAAATCTCTTTTATATTCCCATTTCATTCTATAAACTTTGTTTTTCTAAGCCAACTTCTTGTTCAATCAATATCAAGTTTACAACTAATATTGATTACATATCCTTCTGTAATTTATTGGTATAGACCTAAATATTAACTATCCTATCAGATTATAATTCCTAAAAATAATTTACTTTTAATACATTCAACATCATCGAATTCTTGTTCCAAATCCTAATGGTTTAATTCAGTTCTAATCATATGATATCATCGTTTTTCTGAAACGATTCCCCAATTATTTTTCTAACTCATTCTCGTATTTCTTTGAACAACCATCGTTACTTATTACTCTAGAATAAGTGGGTTTCAAACCAAATTGTTTTCATTTCCTAGGAAGTACTGCTATATATAAAAATCGCATTTAAGCTTGGTCAACAGTGTTAATTTATCATTACAATTCAAAACATGTCATACGCTGTAATATTCTCCTTTATAACTAATCTTGACATAACAGTCACGCTTAAGCCTAATCAACAACGTTTATTTTATCGCTATAGTTCTAAGCTTTGCAATACGCAGCCATATTCCATTTATACTAATTTTGACATAACAGTCACGCTTAAGCCTAGTCAACAGCGTTTATTTTATCGCTATAGTTTTAAGACTTGCAATACACTGTCATATTCCCTTTATACTAATCTTTACATCTATTTCCATTACAAACTGATATCGTTCCTCGATGATAGTGAAGCCATTCAAGTTGGGGTATTCTATTTACCTCTCAGACCTTGATCGACAATGTTCTTACCTTAGAACAGATATAAGTCTGTACTCTAATCCCTTATTACTTATAATATACATCAAATTGTATTTCCTTGTTTTATTTTGGAATAGGTTTTATAACACCATATTCATACTTTGAAATCTCCGTTGTTTATGATTATTTATTTTATACATTTACTACTTTCTTTATCTTCATTCCACAGTTCTATTTATAACTTCTTAAACTAAAAAGGTAATTAAATCTCATTAATTTTGATTAATTTATTTCTAAACTTTTTCATTAGATTACTTTAAAGACCAATTAATCTAATACATGATTTCTCAAATAATAGTTGATTAAATCAACTTTATTCCATCAGTAAATTCATTAACTGATTTTATTTCTTACCATTAGATTAATATATTTAATCTAATAATATTTCTAAATTGTTCGTCTTAAAATAATTATTCAAATATTTACTTATACAATAATTTCTGCTTTATAACTTATTTAAATGTCAACAATCGTTTTATTTACTTTATAAAACGAACTCTAAAATACTGGTTTATAATAGAACTTCTATTATAAATTAAAAACTTCACTTTAATTATAAAAATATAATTTTTATAATTAACTTCGTTGATTTGCCTGACGGCACATCAACTTCTTAACAAAATGATGGGTTTACGGTCGACAGTTACCACTTTCTTAATCAATATCGTTTATTTATTTATCGAAGCAAATGCTGAATTTTCATTCAACATCAATTATTCACACGGGGATTTAAATGTAAATTCGGGTTCAAACAGTGCTTACAAAACAAACAGTACATATAAAAATCGAGGAATCCGGTCAGATTCCTCCAACCGGTTTCTGCATTCACGGATTTTAGTCAAACAATTATCACTAATTCCATACTAGGGGATATTTATAATCGACGGAATCAGTATCCAACCGGTGATGTGTACATCTACAACGATATATGATATTTAGCCAATTTAGTTGTAATCTGCCTAATCGACCATCACACAGCATTCAAACAACATTAAAATATAATTAATAATATTTTAAAATAGATCATAGTTAGTGAATTTACTCACATTTGCGCGTTAAGCGTTAAATAACGATTTGCGTTGGCTGATTTGGTTGAGCGGTTTATTTTGCCTGAATTCAGATGAGCGCCAAATCGCTTTAGACTGGTTCCAGTATACCCACAACTTCATCTCTTAATCGAACGTCCACCACTGACCGTGACTCCGACATTAATCCCCATTTATCCAGTTATTTAACTTGTATAATCTAACCACCCACCCCGTAATTCTCCGCTCATATTTAACATTTTAACCGGCAATATAATCCCCGTCATTTACGTTGTTATGCTCGGTGAGCACTTCTGCACATTTACTTTCCTAGTACGAAGCGAAAAGACAGCTCCTCCTTCCCAAACCAGTCATTTCCGACTGTGCTTCACTGCTCCACTCATTGTATATTTAGAACTTAACACAGTAGCTCTGTCCGCCGCTTTAACTCCCACTTCCACCTTATCCCCCCCTTCAAATTTGTTTTCTCCTTTTTATCACCATTTTCATGACTATTTTATTCCAAGCATTCGCCCATACCAATGTTCATGCACACAGTACTCCTCCCACATACAAACGTTTTTCGCTTGTACCCCTTTTTGAAACATTTAAAGTCTCCATCTCCTTTACTGTACATGCTACCACTAACTTTTATTGTTTGTTTTTATTTATTTTGAGCCCTTTCTTTGGTGAACCAGCCCATATCCCCCCGTACACGTTTCCTCTTCTTCAATTGTAAAAGAAAGCATGCTGCTCCTTCCGGTATTCTCTCGCAAAAACAACAGAAGCCATTTTCGAATTATTTTAAATCTATCAAGTTCCCTAACTCGCCTGTGTTATTCCACTCGCAGTAAAAATGTATGCGGCACTTGAATATCAGTGACCGCATCACCTTCATCACTTCATTATTCAATTGGAAGCCACGTTAGCACTTTCTTCCTCCTCTTCTCCTCGACTGATGCGCTCATCATAAACATGGGCACGCCCCCTTCCAACTTCATACATAAGCACTTTCAAATCCCTGCTGCAACTCAATAGTTGCTACTCCTCCACTTCGGTTTCATCACCTTTTGCTCATGTGTTACTTGTGACGGCCGGGAATTTCGCTCGATCCGAATCAGTCGTTAGACCGATCTATACCGTTCGAAACCCCTGATCGTTTTGAGAACAACACACAAATGAACGCAGACGGAAGAACATTTCATTGTTATTACAACAATTCCATCAGATACAAGAATATATAGAGTATAAATGAATAAATTACATTCGATATCTATCAGAGATTACAATAAATTACATAGCAGCAGAAATTAATACAAAGCACAACTGAAGGTGATATATGGATACAGAGCTTTCCGGATACCATTCCAGCTGTAAATCAGGACCCTGTGAATATAAATCTGCAAAACCAAAACTATTAGCTGCCCGTGCGGAAAATAGGGGCACCCAGAGTTTAGGTTAAAACAATAAACTCCAGGTCAGTCATGTGACTGGTGTGAGAACTAAAACAGTTATTAATATTGGTTTTAAAGTTAGGTAAATCAAGGGACCACGCCGTATAACACAGAACGGGTTTCCTCCCAAGAATACCAGTGCATAGAACAAACAGCGCAATGCTAAATAAAGAAAAATGAAGCTGTTATAAGACCCAGGTCCCATCACACAATGCAACGCAAGCCGGAGGATAGGGTTTTCCCTTATAACAGCCAAAGCATGCTTGATATGTTTAAAACACATTATTTGATACTATTATAGGTGTATAGTGTCAAAACAATTTCAATCATAAATATCAATCATAGGCGTCATAGCTACCATCTACTATGTCGCTATACTAGTTCTACAATTAAAAACGCAATACGTATTGGAAATTGGATTTCCGTCATGAGTCGAGGCAAGGGGCAAGCTCCTCTCCGCTTCGAGACACTCTAGCAAATGCTCAGGACTATGCACTGTGGGCAGCCACTGGATCGGTTGGGCCGGTCCTCACTTACGTTAGAGGATTATTTATTCCTGAACACACGTTTCCCGGTCCTTACAGACCTATAATCGAGGCGCCTCATTCCAACAACCACAAAGGTGAAAAGTATATAAATGTCAGGGCTGGTAAGTCACTGACACCACCAAAGCTAGAAAGAAACGTCGTGTTCTCCCAACGGTCTGTATCCCGTTTTTAACTCATACCGAGGTGTGAGGCTCGCGAATCCACGCTATACACAAAGCTGCCACGTAGGCCATGCTTTGATCATCAACCACAAGACTTTGCTTTTCAACAGAAGCCTTGATCCATGCAACTCAGCGTGCCACATAGGCAGTTCATGCCATGCGATTGATATCTATCGATATATAACCTCTAAGCTCGTACATCTCAGAGAAGGGCGTTAAGCAAGAGAATAAATTCTCCGCCGCCAAGCAGATATATATTTAATAGAAATCAATCAACACAGAATAAAATCCAATGTCAGACACACAATCCATTTACAAGTTCGTTCTGGGTCTGAACGAAACCGGAGGCACTTTCCTCGTATATCCATCGATCTCCAAGTACGTCTGGACGATCACTAACTGATTCCCTCATCTCGGGTGTACAACCCAATCAAGATCATCGGTAATCACCCAAACGATGTGAAGACTTCCGGTCTTCAACCACCGTCTTCATCTTCAACATATCGTCGAATCGGTTATTCAGAATGGGTATAAACCTGGCCTTTCCGAACAACCCGCATATATTAAAACGAATGTTACACAAACACAACATACGCCTCATTCCAATTCATATTCTAAGGGAAAGGTTCCCATTAATTTTATCCAAGATAAATTCTTTAAAATTTATCCTTTAATCTTCCCTTGGATGTCGTTTCAAACCAAATTATGGTTTTCTAAACTAGTTGAGATTAGCGAACCACACCGAAGTAATTATTTATTTTATTTCCCAATACCAACCTATTTATCCCATGAAGCAAAACTGGTAATACTCCACATCTAACACCACAGTGTTATTGGTAAAATTAATTACCATTTCACGTTGAAATCTAATTAAAGATTTAACTATCGCTTTGGAGCAAAATTGGTGATACTCCATTCTCGCTCATTTTCCAAATTGGATAATTTGAATTATCAATTCACATTTCAAATCTAATTGCAGATTCAATAAAACTCCTTTTACTGGGTTAAAGAACTAGTGTCATTTAAAAAACAGTTCACGACAAACCCAAATCACATTCTAATTATTATCAGGTTAAAGAACTAGTGTTATTTAAAACACAATTCACGATAAGCCCACAAATCAATTCTATTTAAAACCCATTTCAAATCCAATTTATTTACTTAAAAATAAATGGATTTTAATTTTAGTTCAAAACTAGTTCATTTCGATAAAAATCTATTTTTATCTTTTCAAATATGGAGTTTTACACCCCAATTTCTCCCAAATCATTTCTTATGATTTTACATAAATTATTGATATTTTTAATAATTTTATCAAGGCCCGTACAGTCGATTTCCAACAATGGCCATCAAACTGCACTTACAGCGACCTTTTTCAAATTTGATTTGGACGTATCTCCAAATCCAACCATTAGATTTCAAATTTCCAATACTCGTTAGAAAGCTCTTTTCCGTACGAACCCAACGGTTCCAGTTTTAGGAGAATCCGACGGTCGGATCTCCTGTAATGTTCGTTTGAAATAAATGGTCGAAATTCACGAACTGCCGCGGCGCGGCGCGTTCTATTCAGGCCATTATATTATATATACAATATATATTTCGTCGATTACTATTTAAAACGAATTTTATAAATAGTTTTGAATTCGTTTCAAAAACAATTTCAACCTTTATTTCAAATTCAAATCAAAATTGAATTTTCTATTATAAATCCTTTTTACTTTCATTTCTACTTGATTTCAATTCAAATCGATTTAATTCGATTCAAATCCATTTCGTTTTCTATTCAATTTAAATTCAATTCGTTTTCTATTCAATTTGAATTCAATTCGTTTTCTATTCAATTCGAATTCAAATTGGTTTTCTATTCAATTCAAATCAAATTCGTCATATATTCAATTGAAATCAAATTTGTTTTCTCTTCAATTCAATTCGAAATCGTTTTATATTCAATTCATTTCGAAATCATTTTATATTCAATTCATTTCGAAATCGTTTTATATTCAATTCATTCTGGTTTTCTATTCGATTCAATTCAAATTTCATTTCAAAATATTCGATTTTGAAATCACTTTTCAATATTCATTTTCTAATGAATAAAATCGATATAAATATCGTTCACGTCAAAATGGCGTCAATCTAAACAACACGGCTTCATATAGTTCTATTTTCAAATATTTCCTATTCAAATATTTCTTTTTCAAATATTTCCTATTCAAATATTTCTATTTCAAATATTTCTATTTTTAAAATATTTCGTTAAACACATGACTAATCTCAACGGATGAGTACTGTCAACACATGAACCTTTATTTTATATTGATAAAGATGTAAATTTTATTTTTAAAGTATTTCGTTCAACACATGACTAATCTCAACGGATGAGTACGGCCAACACATGAACCTTTATTTTATAATATTCTTTATTTTCTAAATTGGAATGAGGCCCAATAAATCACCATATAATATTAATTATATGGATTTTCATACATCACACATATATAATAGCATTGAAAAATAATCAACCATCAACCAAAGTGCACTGCACTTTATAAGAATCAAATATAGATATATAACGCTTATAACAGCCTGTCAATCAATCGATCGACATATTTAATCAATCAGGATGAGTGAACTTCAAATTTCATCCCAACACCCGTGTGGGATTTCAAATCAACAAACACAGATTCTATTTGTGCAGTTGGGCGATGTGTAAAATTTATCGTCCTAATCAATGTCCTTCAAATAGGTGTACATAAACAAACCGTCCGGTTTGTAAATGAATATTTATTTATTTATTCACATTCACGTTAAAAATTATATTTTTAACGATAAAATATTTTTATTTTAACACATGAATTTTTATTTAGTTCATTTACAAAATAAAAATGATATTTTTATTTTTCTAACTTATTTTAGAAAATTTCGACGGCATAACGGCACGATACTAGAAACGGGACAAGGCCTAGCCTTATCCCCGGTCTAGTGAAGGCCCACGCCATTCACACATCAATCAAATCCATTTCATTTCACCAAACAATTCAATTCCAACCAAATAAACTAACCAACTACACAACCAAACAATTTAACAACCAAGCCATCCATGGTCTGTGGATGACGGGTGTCGGGTGCTACTAAACACCGTCTGCATCCTAGTATATATATATATATATATATATATATAACTAGAAAAATAAATTAAAGAGTGACAAATTCCCACCAATAGCTATCCTAATTCCACGGCTCTTCTTTTGCAGAAACCTTCGTTGCCCGTATTCTCTACATATGTAAAAATCGAATTTTTACTTTGTTATTCAATATATAAAAATCGAATTTTTACTTTGCTATTCAATATATAAAAATCGAATTTTTACTTTGCTATTCAATATATAAAAATCGAATTTTTACTTTGTTATTCAATATATAAAAATCCTATTTTTACTTTGTTATTCAATATATAAAAATCAAATTTTTACACCGCTACTATATAGATAAAAATTCTATTTTATCCCGCTATCCTCTACATAAAGTTTCCGCCTTTTCAAAAATAAATCTTTCACAACTTTCCTTAGCTAAAAATCATTTCTTTATATATTTAAAAATCCAATCTTTTTATAAAGAAGAATCACATCTTTTTATAAAGAAAAATCAAATCTTTCAATATAAACAAAATCATGTTTTCCATTCGCCTTCATGTTAATAAACATATCGCCTTTCATACTTTAAAAATTCAACCTTTCATATAATTAAAAATTTGACCTTTCATTAATTAAAATTTTGACCTTTCATGTTATATAAAAACTGAAAAGTAAAAATAAATGTAAATGAATAAAATTTGAAATGAACACTCACTTCTTTTTGCTCGGAGGAGGGCTCGCATCGCTGAAAATTGTTAAAGATTGCATTTTTATTCCCGAAGTGGCTCACCGTTGGAGTTGGAGGCTTGGGGTGGCGACTGGAGGTGGCGCAGGTGGCTATGGGGGTCGGGGGTGCTGTGCTCGGCGCCGGAGCTTGGTGGAGGCGAGGGTGGTCGGGTTGGGTCAATTGGAGAAAAAAGAGGGCGCAGGAGCTTCCGATTGGGAGAGAGGAGCATACAGAGGAGAGAGAGGGAGGAGTAGAGAGGCGCGAGGGGGTCTGGGCGGTGGCGTCGCCGTTGATGAGGAGGCGCGGTGGGTTGCGGAGGGGGTGGAACTGGTTCGGATTTGGGACAAGGGTGGTTTGGGCGTGGGCGTCGGCTGCAAGGAAGAAGGGTAGGAGAGGGAGGGAAGAGAGAGAGAGTGTTGGAGGTGGGCGATCGCCGGACTTAGGTGGGGGTCCTCGATGGAGGCGGGCGCCTCCTGGCGGCGTGGCGGCAGACGCGAGTGAAGGGGAGGGGCTGAGTGGGATTTGCAATTTTAATTTTAGGTTTAGAGAATAAGGGGGAAAAAAGGGGCTGAGAGTTTTATAATATTTTATTTATTTTATTATTTAAATTTTCCACTTAGGGTTGACTTTTCTTTCGAACTCAAAACGAGACTCAACGACTGTCGTCCCTAGCGTTTTACCCCCGTTCCGAATGCAATGGGATATGTATCGTAGGCCAGTTCGATTGTTTGAATCAGTTTCCATTGAATTTAAAGTATAATTCTTTATATATTCTATTTAAACGCGCATTTTAATTTACCGAGGCCACATACTAGCTCGAAAAATTCCCGAAAAACAATTTCTAGCTTCGTATTGACGATACGGTTCTAACAAAACTAGTTTCGTCGAATTCTAAGACCGTTTGAAAAATGGTCATTTTCCAGTCGATTAAAATCAATTGAAACTGGTCAAACACGTTTTCCTTTGCCACGCTCACATATTGATTCGAAAAATTATGAAATTTGGAATCTAGCAATAATTTGACACTGTGGACCCAACAAAAGTGGTTTCGTCGAAATCCGAGGTCGTTTGCAAAATTCCCATTTTTAAGGGCTTGAATTCCATAGCGACTATTCAGAATTTTCAACTGGACATATCTTTTGATTCCCGCTATGAAATTTCAATTTTTCGGATTCGTTGGAAAGATATCATCAATTAGATCCTATTATTTTTGGTTTCACTAAAATCCGGATTGTTTTGCACCCGGTACATTCAATTGAAGTTTGATATCGAATTATCGAACTGTAGGGCCATTTCAATTCTATTTATAATTATATATATATCCTAACGACAGCGTATATAATATATACGTCGAATTATATTCAAAATAAATTTCTCGTCGATATTATTTTAAATAATTCATTTTAAATATTAAAAATTCGCTAAAATTTCCAAAATAAAAATTTTAAACTGGTCCAGATTTTCGGGTTGTTACAATCTCCCCCACTTAAAACTTTTCGTCCTCGAAAAGGAACAAAGTCGAAAGTGGTTTGATTAATCAGCTCTACGTTCAATCTGGCTTTCATTCTACAACTTTTCAATTTTTGAGAATTTTCAAATTTTCAAAAATTTGGCTAACACCCTAAATTTTCGAAAAATTTCGCCATAACCTCCCCTGCACCGGGAGCCACGGGAAAATCCCGAAATTGCCATACAGGCCTTCTGATCTCAGAAAGAAAAAGAAAAATCCAAGCGGCTAGCCAATAGGCTCATAAAATCATCATCACCCAAACAAAACAGTAAATTATAGTAAACATTTACCTATTTGTCGGGCAAACAAATTTTATTCTCTACTCTAGCCTCCATGCTATGACCTGTTCAATGTAAGTACTTGTATATGCAAGCAAATGCGACCAATTTTCAACATTTGATTCTATTAGGCATAATGGTTCAAAATTCAATTAGGCAAACAATAATCAAACAACACAAACATCAATCAATTAGTGAATTAACGTTTCAAGCTCTTAATTTTGATACATATATACAAAAATCACATTTTTGATGCCAAATCACAACAAATAAATCTATCTATATAACTTTTGGTTCTCACACCAGTCTAATGGAAATATATAGATATCACACCTTCGAAACACGAACATAAATTTTGGTGATGGAGCTCCATCATCAAAATCATCTCTGAGCGACTAGAGTGTGGATCTATATCTATCTAATATATTAAAACTTCGAATATACGTTCATGACGCATATATGCAAAATCTTTATATATTGGATTGTCCAAATTCAATATAAATAAATATTCAAATACGAATAAAACGATTTAAATTTTCAAAACAAAATTATTTCCATTTGAAAAATATACTCTTCACACTCGTTCTAGGATACTACTAATCCTATCTCTAACGAGTCATTCTAATTGGATATTACTAATCCAATATCTGATGAATTCTTTCGTATGGTTCTAATGTGTCTTGTTCTCGAGCTCTGTAAACCAAAGCTCTGATACCAAATGTGACGGCCGGGAATTTCACTCGATCCGAATCAGTCGTTAAACCGATCTAGACCGTTCGAAACCCCTGATCGTTTTGAGAACAATCCACAAATGAACGCAGACGGAAGAACATTTCATTGTTATTACAACAATTCCATCAGATACAAGAATATACAGAGTATAAATGAATAAATTACATTCGATATTTATCAGAGATTACAATAAATTACATAACAGTGGAAATTAATACAAAGCACAACTGAAGGTGATATACGGATACAGAGCTTTCCGGATACCATTCCAGCTGTAAATCAGGACCCTGTGAATATAAATCTGCAAAACCAAAACTACTAGCTGCCCGTGCGGAAAATAGGGGCACCCAGAGTTTAGGTTAAAACAATAAACTCCAGGTCAGTCATGTGACTAGTGTGAGAATTAAAACAGTTATTAATATTGGTTTTAAAGTTAGGTAAATCAAGGGACCACGCCGTATAACACGGAACGGGTTTCCTCCCAAGAATACCGGTGCATAGAACAAACAACGCAATGCTAAATAAAGAAAAATGAAGCTGTTATAAGACTCAGGTCCCATCACTCAATGCAACGCAAGCCGGAGGATAGGGTTTTCCCTTATAACAGCCAAAGCATGCTTGATATGTTTAAAACACATTATTTGATACTATTATAGGTGTATAGTGTCAAAACAATTTCAATCATAGGCGGCATAGCTACCATCTACTATGTCGCCATACTAGTTCTACAATTAAAACCGCAATACGTATTGGAAATTGGATTTCCGTCATGAGTCGAGGCAAGGGGCAAGCTCCTCTCCGCTTCGAGACAATCTAGCAAATGCTCAGGACTACGCACTCTGGGCAGCCACTAGATCGGTTGGGCCGGTCCTCACTTACGTTAGAGGATTATTTATTCCTGAACACACGTTTCCCGGTCCTTACAGACCTATAATCGAGGCGCCTCATTCCAACAACCACAAAGGTGAAAAGTATATAAATGTCAGGGCTGGTAAGACACTGACACCACCAAAGATAGAAAGAAACGTCGTGTTCTCCCAATGGTCCGTATCCCGTTTTTAACTCATACCGAGGTGTGAGGCTCACGAATCCACGCTATACACAAAGTTGCCACGTAGGCCATGCTTTGTTCATCAACCACAAGACTTTGCTTTTCAACAGAAGCCTTGATCCATGCAACTCAGCGTGCCACACAGGCAGTTCATGCCATGTGATTGATATCTATCGATATATAACCTCTAAGCTCGTACGTCTCAGAGAAGGGCGTTAAGCAAGAGAATAAATTCTCCGCCGCCAAACAGATATATATTTAATATAAATCAATCAACACAGAATAAAATCCAATGTCAGACACATAATCCATTTACAAGTTCATTCTGGGTCTGAACGAAACCGGAGACACTTTCCTCGCATATCCATCGAACTCCAAGTACGTCTGGACGATCACTAACTGATTCCCTCATCTCGGGTGTACAGCCCAATCAAGATCATCAGTAATCACCCAAACGATGTGAAGACTTCTGGTCTTCAACCACTGTCTTCATCTTCGACATATCGTCGAATCGGTTATTCAGAATGGGTATAAACCCGGCCTTTCCGAACAACCCGCGTATATTAAAACGAATGTTACACAAACACAACATACGCCTCATTCCAATTCATATTCGTAGGGAAAGGTTCCCATTAATTTTATCCAAGATAAATTCTTTAAAATTTATCCTTTAATCTTCCTTTGGATGTCGTTTCAAACCAAATTATGGTTTTCTAAACTAGTCGAGATTAGCGAACCACACCGAAGTAATTATTTATTTTATTTCCCAATCCCAAGCTATTCATCCCATGAAGCAAAACTGGTAATACTCCACATCTAACACCACAATGTTATTGGTAAAATTAATTACCATTTCACGTTCAAATCTAATTAAAGATTTAACTATCGCTTTGGAGCAAAACTGGTGATACTCCATTCTCGCTCATTTTCCAAATTGGATAATTTGAATTATCAATTCACATTTCAAATCTAATTGCAGATTCAATAAAACTCCTTTTACTGGGTTAAAGAACTAGTGTAATTTAAAACACAGTTCACGACAAACCCAAATCACATTCTAATTATTATCGGGTTAAAGAACTAGTGTTATTTAAAACACTGTTCACGATAAGCCCACAAATCAATTCTATTTAAAACTCATTTCAAATCCAATTTATTTACTTAAAAATAAATGGATTTTAATTTTAGTTCAAAACTAGTTCATTTCGATAAAAATCTATTTTTATCTTTTCAAATATGGAGTTTTACACCCCAATTTCTCCCAAATCAATTCTTATGATTTTACACAAATTATTGATATTTTTAATAATTTTATCAAGGCCCGTACAGTCGATTTCCAACAATGGCCATCGAACTGCACTTACAGCGATCTTTTTCAAATTTGATTTGGACGTATCTCCAAATCCAACCGTTAGATTTCAAATTTCCAATACTCGTTAGAAATCTCTTTTCGATACGAACCCAAAGGTTCCGGTTTTAGGAGAATCCGACGGTCGGTCTCCCGTAATGTCCGTTTGAAATAAATGGTCGAAATTCACGAAATGCCACGGCGTGACGCGTTCTATTCAGGCCATTATATTATATATATATAATATATAATATATAATATATATTTCGTCGATTACTATTTAAAATGAATTTTATAAATAGTTTTGAATTCGTTTCAAAAACAATTTTAACCTTTATTTCAAATTCAAATCAAAATTGAATTTTCTATTATAAATCCTTTTTACTTTCATTTCTATTTGATTTCAATTCAAATCGATTTAATTCGATTCGAATCCATTTCGTTTTCTATTCAATTTAAATTCAATTCGTTTTCTATTCAATTTGAATTCAATTCGTTTTCTATTCAATTCGAATTCAAATTGGTTTTCTATTCAATTCAAATCAAATTCTTCATATAATCAATTGAAATCAAATTTGTTTTCTCTTCAATTCAATTCGAAATCGTTTTATATTCAGTTCATTTCGAAATCGTTTTATATTCAATTCATTTTGGTTTTCTATTCGATTCAATTCAAATTTCATTTCAAAATATTCGATTTCGAAATCACTTTTCAATATTCATTTTCTAATGAATAAAATCAATATAAATATCATTCATGTCAAAATGGCGACAATCTAATCAACACGGCTTCATATAGTTCTATTTTCAATTATTCTATTTCAAATATTTCTTTTTCAAACATTTCCTATTCAAATATTTTTATTTTAAAAATATTTCGTTCAACACATGACTAATCTCAACGGATGAGTACTGTCAACACATGAACCTTTATTTTATATTGATAAAGATGTAAATTTTATTTTTAAAATATTTCGTTCAACACATGACTAATCTCAACGGATGAGTACGGTCAACACATGGACCTTTATTTTATAATATTCTTTATTTTCTAAATTGGAATGAGGCCCAATCAATCACCATATAATATTAATTATATGGATTTTCATACATCACACGTATATAATAGCATTGAAAAATAATCAACCATCAACCAAAGTGCACTACACTGTATAAGCATCAAATATATATATCTGACGCTTATAACAGCCTGTCAATCAATCGATCGACATATTTAATCAATCAGGATGAGTGAACTTCAAATTTCATCCCAACACCCGTGTGGGGTTTCAAATCAACAAACACAGATTCTATTTTTGCAGTTGGGCGATGTGTAAAATTTATCGTCCCAATCAATGTCCTTCAAATAGGTGTACATAAACAAATCGTCCGGTTTGTAATTGAATATTTATTTATTTATTCACATTCACGTTAAAAATTATATTTTTAACGATAAAATATTTTTATTTTAACACATGAATTTTTATTTAGTTCATTTACAAAATAAAAATGATACTTTTATTTTTCTAATTTATTTTAGAAAATTTCGGCGGCATAACGGCACGATACTAGAAATGGGACAAGGCCTAGCCTTATCCCTGGTCTAGTCAAGGCCCACGCCATTCACACATCAATCAAATCCATTTCATTTCACAAAACGATTCAATTCCAACCAAATAAACTAACCAACTACACAACCAAACAATTTAACAACCAAGCCATCCATGGTCTGTGGATGACGGGTGTCGGGTGCTACTAAACACCGTCTGCATCCTAGTATATATATATATATATATATATATATATATATATATATATATATAACTAGAAAAAGAAATTAAAGAGTGAGAAATTCTCACCAATAGCTATACTAATTCCACGGCTCTTCTTTTGCAGAAACCTTCGTTGCTCGTATTCTCTACATGTGTAAAAATCGAATTTTTACTTTGTTATTCAATATATAAAAATCGAATTTTTACTTTGCTATTCAATATATAAAAATCGAATTTTTATTTTTCTATTCAATATATAAAAATCGAATTTTTACTTTGTTATTCAATATATAAAAATCGAATTTTTACTTTGTTATTCAATATATAAAAATCGAATTTTTACACCGCTGCTATATAGATAAAAATTCTATTTTATCCCGCTATCCTCTACATAAAGTTTCCGCCTTTTCAAAAATAAATCTTTCACAACTTTCCTTAGCTAAAAATCATTTCTTTATATATTTAAAAAACCAATCTTTTTATAAAGAAGAATCACATCTTTTTATAAAGAAAAATCAAATCTTTCAATATAAACAAAATCATGTTTTCCATTCGCTTTCATGTTAATAAACATATCGCCTTTCATACTTTAAAAATTCAACCTTTCATATAATTAAAAATTTGACCTTTCATTAATTAAAATTTTGACCTTTCATGTTATATAAAAACTGAAAAGTAAAAAATCAATGTAAATGAATAAAATTTGAAATGAACACTCACTTCTTTTTGCTCGGAGGAGGGCTCGCATCGCTGAAAATTGTTAAAGATTGCATTTTTATTCCCGAAGTGGCTCACCGTTGGTGTTGGAGGCTTGGGGTGGCGACTGGAGGTGGCGCAGGTGGCTATGGGGGTCGGGGGTGCTGTGCTCGGCGCCGGAGCTTGGTAGAGGCGAGGGTGGTCGGGTTGGGTCAATTGGAGAAAAAAGAGACCGCAGGAGCTTCCGATTGGGAGAGAGGAGCATACAGAGGAGAGAGAGGGAGGAGTAGAGAGGCGCGAGGGGGTCTGGGCGGTGGCGTCGTTGTTGATGAGGAGGCGCGGTGGGTTGCGGAGGGGGTGGAATGGGTTCGGATTTGGGACGAGGGTGGTTTGGGCATGGGCGTCGGCTGCAAGGAAGAAGGGAAGGAGAGGGAGGGAAGAGAGAGAGTGCTGGAGGTGGGCGATCGCCGGACTTAGGTGGGGGTCCTCGATGGAGGCGGGCGCCTCCTGGCGGCGTGGCGGCGGACGCAAGTGAAGGGGAGGGGCTGAGCGGGATTTGCTATTTTAATTTTAGGTTTAGAGAATAAGGGGAAAAAAGGGGCTGAGAGTTTTATAATATTTTATTTATTTCATTATTTAAATTTTCCACTTAAGGTTGACTTTTCTTTCGAACTCGAAACGAGACTCAACGACTGTCGTCCCTAGCGTTTTACCCCCGTTCCGAACGCAATTGGATATGTATCGTAGGCCAGTTCGACTGTTTGAATCAGTTTCCGTTGAATTTAAAGTATAATTCTTTATATATTCAATTTAAACGCGCATTTTAATTTACCGAGGCCACATACTAGCTCGAAAAATTCCCGAAAAATAATTTCTAGGTTCGTATTGACGATACGGTCCTAACAAAACTAGTTTCGTCGAATTCTGAGACCGTTTGAAAAATGGCCATTTTCCAGTCGATTAAAATCAATTGAAACTGGTCAAACACGTTTTCCTTTGCCACGCTCACTTATTGATTCTAAAAATTATGAAATTTGGAATCTAGCAATAATTTGACACTGCGGACCCAATAAAAGTGGTTTCGTCGAAATCCGAGGTCGTTTGCAAAATTCCCATTTTTAAGGGCCTGAATTCCATAGCGACTATTCAGATTTTTCAACTGGACATATCTTTTGATTCCCGCTATGAAATTTCAATTTTTCGGATTCGTTGGAAAGATATCATCAGTTAGATCCTATTACTTTTGGTTTCACTAAAATCCGGATTGTTTTGCGCCCGGTACATTCAATTGAAGTTTGAAATCGAATTATCGAACTGTAGGGCCATTTCAATTCTATTTATAATTATATATATTCTAATGACGGCGTATATAATATATACATCGAATTATATTCAAAATAAATTTCTCGTCGATATTATTTAAAATATTTCATTTTAAATATTCAAAATTCGCTAAAATTTCCAAAATAAAAAATTTAAACTGGCCCAGATTTTCGGGTTGTTACATTACTCCTGTGCATGAAACCCATTTCCATGTACTACTTAAACTCATGCCACCATCTTCTTCCTATTATTACCATGCTATACACTATACCTCCTTCCCAATACAAAGCCAGTATTCCACTTTCCCATCTTGCTCTTTTGCGCCTCATTTCTTAAATCTTCTCTCCTGTTCTTATCAGATCTTCTGCACTTAATTCGTATGCCGAATAAACCCAGACTCTTGACTCATCATTCCACTGCTCTAGCCTTGCATACGTCACTTATCCTACGCTCACAACTGACCTCTTGTATATACTTCAACGAGCTCGAATACTGCTACTCTTCACAGTGACCACACGTCACTTTTTGATCCGAGAATACCCAAACTTTTGCATGACACCACTTGCGTTGAGCTCGGAAAAACTATTGGGTGAAGAGCAAAAGTTTGTATATGCTAATTTTATGTTTCTACTATTATTCTTTTCTTTTCTGTGAAGAGAGGAGCATGCTCTCATCGTACATATATAAGGTTAGACAGCTTGATTTCCAAGCAATAGTTATTAGAGCAGGGTTATGGCTAGGCTTGGTTTACATTAACTGCATACGTGGTAGCTAGTTTTAGGGTATGGTTTTCATTAATTGTAGAGTATTACGTGTGTTACTAGATGGAGTTTTCTTAGTTGCTAAGGGAAAGGAAATATTTGTTTATTATACCCTATACTTAAGACTTAAGGAAGGTAAGCCACTGTATCCTTAAATGACGGAGAGTAGGAGGTAAGAATAGTATACTAGGATTGTGACAAGAGGGTGCTTCCTTATATATTAAGTAAATAATATGATACATTATATTTTCTTAGTTGTTAAGGCATCCAAAAGGACGTGTGCGAGTATTCTAATATAGATATAGGGAGATATTTTCCTTTAGCCATGACGCAGCACGTATGTCTACGTTTGCATTTTGTTTAGGGTAGATTGTGTAAAGTCTCTTCGTTTATGTCGGAGCCGCTACAGACAGAAGTAAGAGTACAGTCGTGCTCAGTGAGGTGTCACGATCCCAAAAATATAATAATACTGGTAGATTAATTCATATTTTGAAACCCCGAAATATCGATACAGGGTGCAAAATACTCCAAATAACAAGTTGCTTATTTAATTAATTTGAAATTACAGTAAAATTCTAAAAATTAAATTATCACTATATCTCAAAAGAGTCTTGTCCAGATTTGCAACCAGTATCTAGTTATATCAAATAAACTGTTACGGTCGATAAACGATTATATAGCGACTTTCTAAATATTCGATTCAGACATATATTGCAATCTGTTCGATGAAATCTCCATTTTCCACTTTCGTTAGGAAAATATAGTTCAGCAGATTCTAACGTTTCCTGTTTCGAAGAAATCCGACTTGTAAAGGATCCTGTACACTCAGTTGAAGTTCAGAACGTCAAATTACGAACTACCGCGATATTACGGGCTCGATTTTATTTAATATATATTTTTATACGTTCAACTTTATTTTAATTAATATATAAATCCACTGAATTTAATATTTAAACTGATTTAAATATTCAAGTACAAACCGACAAAAATGCGGGACGTTACATTCCTTCACCCTTAAAAGAATTTCGTCCCCAAAATTACTAAGGTAGAGAAAATGCTATAATCCATATTATAACAAGATTAAAGATCCTTTGGTTTACTTCTTGATTCCCGTTTCGACAGAACCGATTAATTCTTATTAAAGATAATTTTTTTCTTATTAACAAATATTTCAGAAATTCTGAAAATTTCCTAACATCTTAAATTTTCGAAGAATTTCGCCAGCATCTCCTCTGCATGGCTCAATCGTCACAACTACAATTCGCCTCTCTGGGCTTCTCCAATCCAAAAGAAATTCAAACAGCCAAGCGACTTTCCAAAGATAACTCATAAACCTCATACCCATTATAATATAATCGTGTACCTTTTTTTGGGGCATCCCACTCTATTGCTTCCATTTGTAATCCATTCAGCATATACCATTTTATTTCCGCTTGATTTCCATTCAAATTATCCTCGAACCACATCATCAATTTATAACTCCATTCAAACTCTAATTCCAAACTTAATTCCAACTCTTAATTCATCAATTCGATACCATTTTAGATTACTTCTAATCTAAACCAATTTTATTTAATTTAGTAAAATTTTCTATTTATTTACTTCATAAGTAAATTTTAAATTCCAGAATTCAAAATCCAGGGTTTTATTTCAAATCAGTTTGAAATCTATATAATAATAGTAATTCAAAACATTTGAATTTCCAAACAACTTATTTTCTTAAAACAATTCAAAACAAAATCTCGGGTAGTAATTCATCACTTAGAAACTCGAAAATGAACATTAATGATGTCGCAATCCATCATCGGTATTATTTTCCAGCCGCCGAAGTGAGTTTAATACTATATTACGTACAAACTCATTTTTAACACTTCATTTTAAATTACATCAAAATATCTTTTACCATACTCGGAAAACAATTTCAAATCTCCCAGGATTCAAAAATTCCCTTATATTTAATCCAAATATTATGTCTACTCTTTTCCAAGTTTTTAGAGTTTTTAATTCCAACTCTGGTTTTAAATTCAGATTTAGTTCATCTAATTTTGCATATTTTAATTATATAATATTTCTATTGGTTATTTATATGACCAACTCAACTATAATCCTATTCGATCATAATAATGATCGAACATCCAATATATTATAATAATATCAAGGTATATACTTCTTTTTATATCAAAATATATTTTGGGTAAAATTATTTTGTTTACCCTCTTTTCAAAACATACTATGTCGAATTACTCTGTTCAAGAGTTTAGAAATACCTATCGATACAGTTTGCATTACTGTTTCGACCAGAGTTTATAAACCACTCGACTGACCAGTCAACACAATATATAAAACAGTTTTATATTGATTTACAAATACGCGCTTATATATATACACTCATACTCAATCTAGGGTATTACTATCCCCATCTCTATTGAGTTATGCCACAGAGCCAAGGAAATCCCTTAACCTTCAGCTCTGATACCAATTGTAATGGCCCGAAAATCCGTACCAATTTGAGCTGACTAATATTCTACACATTCAACTCAAAGTGCACAAAAATTTAGATCATTAATAGAAGAATTTAGAAGGTGAGAAAGATAATATAGAACTAATAGTGTAACAACCCGGAAATGCGAGCTAATTTAAAAAATTTATTTTGGCAATTTTAATGAATCTTGATTATTTAAAATGAATTATTTTAAATAATAGCGACGAGAAATTTAATTTGAATAGAATTCGAACGAATATATTTATATAGATCGTCATTAGATTATAAATAATTATATATAATTATAAAAGGAATTGAAAATGGCGTGATAGTTCGATAATTCAATTTAAAAGTTCAAATGAATGTACCGGGTGCAAAATAAACCGGATTTTAGTGAAACCAAAATTATTTGAATCTATTTGAGAATATCTTTCCAACAAATCCGGAAAATCGAAATTTCATAGCGGGGATCAAAAGTTATGTCCAGTTGAAATTTCAGAATTGTCGCTATGGAATTTCGGCCCTTGAAAATAGCAATTTTGTAAACGACCTTGGAATTCGACGAAACCACTTTTGTTGGATCCGTGATGTCGAGTTATGGCTAGATTCCAATTTTCATAATTTTCTGAATCAATATGTGAGCGTGGAGAAGGAAAACTCGTTTGACCAGTTTCAGTTGATTTTAATCGACTGGAAATTTGTAATAACCCGAAAATCTGGGCCAGTTTAAAATTTTTATTTTGGGCAATTTTAGTGAATTTGGAATATTTAAAATGAATTATTTTAAATAATATCAACTTGAAATTTATTTTGAATATAATTTGAACGTATATATTATATACGCCGTCGTTAGAATATAAATAATTATATATAATTATAAATATAATTGAAAATAGCGCGGTAGTTCGATAATTCGATTTCAAACTTCAATTGAATGTACCGGGTGCAAATCAATCCGGATTTTAGTGAAACCAAAAACATTAGGATCTAATTGATAATATCTTTCCAGCAAATCCGAAAAATCAAAATTTCATAGCGGGAATCAAAAGATATGTCCAGTTGAAAATTCTGAATAGTCGCTATGGAATTCAGGCCCTTAAAGATGGAAATTTTGCAAATGACCTCGGATTTCGACGAAACCACTTTTGTTGGATCCACAGTGTCAAATTATTGCTAGGTTTCAAATTTCATAATTTTTCGAATCAATATGTGAGCGTGGCAAAGGAAAACGCGTTTGACCAGTTTAAGTTAATTTTAATCGACTAGAAATTGGCCTTTTTTCAAACGGTCTCAGAATTCGACGAAACTAGTTTTGTTAGGACCGTATCGTCAATACGAAGCTAGAAAATATTTTTCTGCAATTTATAGAGTTAGTATGTGACCCCAGTAAATTGAAATGCGCGTTCAAATTCAATATATAGAGTTATATGTTGATTTTAACGAAAACTGATTGTAACGATCGAATCAGCTTGCGAAACATATCCCATTGTGTTCGGAATGGGGGTGAAACGCTATGGACGACAGGCAATGGGCCTCGTTTAGAGGTCATATGAAAAAGTGGCTTTTTGAAATTAAATAATAAAATAAAAGGAGAAAGTCAAACCCTCCCTCTCTCTTCCTTTTATCAGCCGACCCCTGTAACAACCCGAAAATCTGGGCCAGTTTAAAATTTTTATTTTGGCAATTTTAGCGGATTTTGATTATTTAAAATGAATTATTTTAAATAATTATCGACGAGAAAATTTATTTTGAATATAATTCGAACGAATATAATTATATACGTCGTCGTTAGAATATAAATAATTATATATATAATTATAAATAGAATTGAAAATGGTGCGGTAGTTTGATAATTCGATTTCAAACTTCAATTGAATGTACCGGGTGCAAAACAATCCGGATTTTAGTGAAACCAAAAACATTAGGATCTAATCGATAATATCTTTCCAACGAATCCGAAAAATCAAAATTTCATAGCGGGAATCAAAAGATATGTCCAGTTGAAAATTCTGAATAGTCGCTATGGAATTCAGGCCCTTAAAAATGGAAATTTTGCAAATGACCTCGGATTTCGACGAAACCACTTTTGTTGGATCCGCAGTGTCAAATTATTGCTAGGTTTCAAATTTCATATTTTTTCGAATCAATATGTGAGTGTGGCAAAGGAAAACGCGTTTGACCAGTTTCAGTTGATTTTAATCGACTGGAAATTGGCCTTTTTTCAAACGGTCTCAGAATTCGACGAAACTAGTTTTGTTAGGACCGTATCGTCAATACGAAGCTAGAAAATATTTTTCTGCAATTTATAGAGTTAGTATGTGACCCCAGTAAATTGAAATGCGCGTTCAAATTCAATATATAGAGTTATATGTTGATTTTAACGAAAACTGATTGTAACGATCGAATCAGCTTGCGAAACATATCCCATTGTGTTCGGAATGGGGGTGAAACGCTATGGACGACAGGCAATGGGCCTCGTTTAGAGGTCATATGAAAAAGTGGCTTTTTGAAATTAAATAATAAAATAAAAGGAGAAAGTCAAACCCTCCCTCTCTCTTCCTTTTATCAGCCGACCCCTGTAACAACCCGAAAATCTGGGCCAGTTTAAAATTTTTATTTTGGCAATTTTAGCGGATTTTGATTATTTAAAATGAATTATTTTAAATAATTATCGACGAGAAAATTTATTTTGAATATAATTCGAACGAATATAATTATATACGTCGTCGTTAGAATATAAATAATTATATATATAATTATAAATAGAATTAAAAATGGCGCGGTAGTTTGATAATTCGATTTCAAACTTCAATTGAATGTACCGGGTGCAAAACAATCCGGATTTTAGTGAAATCAAAAACATTAGGATCTAATCGATAATATCTTTCCAACGAATCCGAAAAATCAAAATTTCATAGCGGGAATCAAAAGATATGTCCAGTTGAATAGTCGCTATGGAATTCAGGCCCTTAAAAATGGGAATTTTGCAAACGACCTCGGATTTCGACTAAACCAGTTTTGTTGGGTCCGGGATGTAAAATTATTGCTAGGTTTTAAATTTCATATTTTTTCGAATCAATATGTGAGCGTGGCAAAGGAAAACGCGTTTGACCAGTTTCAGTTGATTTTAATCGACTGGAAAATGGCCATTTTTCCAACGGTCTCAGAATTCGACGAAACTAGTTTTGTTAGGACCGTATCGTCAATACGAAGCTAGAAAATATTTTTCTGGAATTTTTAGAGTTAGTATGTGACCCCGGTAATTTGAAATGTACGTTTAAAATTCAATATAATGATTTAAATGTAAATTCAACGGAAACTGATTGTAACTATCGAATCAGCTTGCGATGCATATTCCATTGTGTTCGGAATGGGGGTAAAACGCTATGGACGACAGTCGGTGGGTTCGATTTTGAGTTCGAAAACAAAGTTTGCTTTAAGGGATCAATTAATTAATAAAATATAATAATTTATATAGCCCCTTCTCTTGCTTTCTTCCAAACCCAATACCCGAAGTCACTCAGCAAAATTACGATACCCTCAACCCTAGCCGCCATCGTTGGCCATCCAGCGCCCGTTGCCGCCTGCGGCTACCCTCGCCAGCCCCTCCCTTTCACCTCCGACCGCTCCCCGCTTCTTCGCCCTCTCCCCTTTTCAATTCGAGACATCACGAACCCCCAACCTTCTGGAAGCCCGTCGCCAGCCAATGGGGAGCCCACTTCGTCGCCGCCGCCTGTCAGACGAGTCCCCCCTCCTCTTCTAGTCAACGGCAACAGCGAATCCGCCTTTCCCCTTCCTGAAACCGATATCCCAAGGAGAAACAGCCCCAAACCTTGCTCCACCGGCCAATGCAACACCACCCGACCACCCTCGACTCCGGCGCCACCTCAGCGAGCACCACTCATCCGAGATAGGGCCAGCGAACCCCCTCCTTCGATTAAAAATGTGAGCTTTTACTTTCACTACTTTATTTATTTACTTCGATGAAAAGTTTGGACCTTTTAATTAGAAAAGCTATGATTTTTATATATTGAACTTCGAAATAAAAATATGATCTTTATATATTGAACTTCGAAATAAAAATATGATCTTTATATATTGAACTTCGAAATAAAAATATGATTTTTATATATTGAACTTCGAAATAAAAATATGATCTTTATATATTGAACTTCGAAATAAAAATGTGATTTTTATATATTGAACATCGAAGTAAAAATTCGATTTTTATATATTGAATAACGAAGTAAAAATTCGATTTTTACATATGTAGTGGCTACGGGCAACGAAGATGGCGAAGATGCGATAACGATGAAGATTTCTATCAAAGAAGATTCAAAATGATTGGATAGCTATCTGTGAGAATTTCTCACCTTTCAATTCTCTTTTTCTAGTTATATATATATACTAGGATGCAGACGGTGCTTAGTAGCACCCGACACAATCGTCCACAGACCATGGACTTGTTTGTTTGGTTGCATAGATTAGTCAGATTATTTGGTATGAATTTGGTTGTTTGATGAATTGGATTGATGTGTGAATGGCGTGGGCCTTCACTAGACCAGGGATAAGGCTAAGCCTTGTCCCGTTTCTAGTATCGTGTCGTTATGCCGCTGAAATTTTCTATAATAAGTTAGAAAAATAAAAATATCATTTTATTGTGTAAATGAATAATAGAAATTCATGTGTTGGAATAAAATGTTTTATCGTTAAAAATATAATTTTTAACGTGAATATGGATAAATGAATATTTATAAACAAATCGGCCGATTTGTTTATGTACACCTATTTGAATGACAATGATTGGGACGATAAATTTCACACATCGCCCAACTGCACAAATAAAAATAAATGTTTGTTGATTTGAAACCCCACACGGGTGTTGGGATGAAATTTGAAGTTCACTCATCCTGATTGATTAAATATGTCAATCGATTGATTGACAGGCTGTTATAAGCGTTAGATATCTATATTTGATGCTTATACAGTGTAGTGCACTTTGGTTGATGGTTGATTATTTTTCAATGTTATTATACATGTGTTGTATGAAAATCCATATAATTAACTTTATATGGTAATTGATTGGGCCTCATTCCAATTTGAAAAATAAAGAATATTATAAAATAAAGGTTCATGTGTTGACAGTACTCATCCATTGAGATTGGTCATGTGTTGAACGAAATATTTTAGTAATAAAATTTACATCTTTATCAATATAAATAAAGGTTCATGTGTTGACAGTACTCATCCATTGAGATTGGTCATGTGTTGAACGAAATATTTTAGTAATAAAATTTACATCTTTATCAATATAAATAAAGGTTCATGTGTTGACAGTACTCATCCATTGAGATTGGTCATGTGTTGAACGAAATATTTTGATAATAACAACTATTTTGAAAAAGAAATATTTGAAATAGAATATTTGAAAATAGAAATTTAGGAAGCTGTGTTGATTAGATTGACGCCATATTGACGTAAACGATATTTATATCGATTTTATTCATTTTGAAATGAATTGAATTAAAAACGATTTCGAAATGAATTGAATTGAAAACGATTTAGAAATGAATTGAATTGAAAACGATTTCGAAATGAATTGAATTGAAAACGATTTCGAAATGAATTGAATTGAAAACGATTTCGAAATGAATTGAATTAAAAACGATTTCGAAATGAATTGAATTGAAAACGATTTAGAAATGAATTGAATTGAAAACGATTTCGAAATGAATTGAATTGAAAACGATTTCGAAATGAATTGAATTGAAAACGATTTCGAAATGAATTGAATTGAAAACGATTTCGAAATGAATTGAATTGAAAACGAATTCAAATTGAATTGAAAGTAAATTGAAATGAATTCAAATTGAATTGAAATTTGAACCGAATAGAAATGAATTTTAAAACGAATTTATAAAGAAGAATTCAATTTTGATTTGAATTGAAAAGAAAGTTGAAATTGCTTTTGAAACGATTTTAAAACTATTTATATAATTCGTTTTAAATAGAAATCGACGAAATATATATTATATATATAATATAATGGCCTGAATAGAACGCGCCGCGCCGCAGCAGTTCGCGAATTTCGACCATTTATTTCAAACGGACATTACGGGAGATCCGACCGTCGGATTCTCCTAAAACCGGAACCGTTGGGTTCGCATCGAAAAGAGCTTTCTAACGAATACTTGAAATTCAAAATCTAACGGTTGGATTTGGAATTATATCCAAATCAAATTTGGAAAAGGTCGCTGTAAGTGCAGTTCGATAGCCGTTGATGGAAATCGACTGTACAGGCCTTGATAAAATTATTAAAAATAGTAATAATTTGTGTATAATCATAAGAAATGATTTAGAAAGAATTGGGATGAAAAACTCCATATTTGAAAAGATAAAAATAGATTTTTATCGAAATGAACTAGTTTTGAACTAGAAATATAACTCTATTTATTTTTTAAATAAATAAATTGAATTTGAAAAGGGTTTTAAAATAACCAGAATTTCCAATGATTGCATTGGAGTGGATTTGAATCGAAATTGTCTTCGGAATATTTCGATGTTGGAATTCGTGATTATACAGATGTTTTTATGGAAATTTGAAAGATATATATTTATATCGTTATTTCCAATACGACATTTGTTAATCGTAGAATTTGATATTGAATATAAGCCGATATATTTTCTATTCAGAGCCTTATATTGAATATCAAATGTGATTTGGGTTTGTCGTGAATGGTGTCTTCACTAACACTGTTCTTGAACCCAGTTGAGAGAAGATTAAATCTTTTTATTTAGATTTAATGAAGTATACCAATTAAATGATATATAATTGGAATTGAATTGGTATTGATTTTTAGGTTTATCGTGAACAGTGTTTTAAATAACACTTGTTCTTTAACCCGATAATTAATGGAATGATTTTTGGGTTTATCGTGAACAGTGTTTTAAATAACACTTGTTCTTTAACCCGATAATTAATGGAATGTGATTTTGGGTTTATCGTGAACTGTGTTTTAAATGACACTGATTCTTTAACCCAGTCAAAGATTAAAACTAAGTGGAGTTTTAATGAATCTTTAATTAGATTGAAATGATCGAGAATGGAGTATCACCAGTTTTGCTCCAGACGATAGTTAAATCTTTAATTAGATTTGAACGTGAAATGGTAATTGAATTTACCGATAACACCGTGGTGTTAGATATGAAGTATAACCAGTTTTACTTCATGGGATGAATAGGTTGGGATTGGGAAATTAAAACAAATGATTACTTCGGTAAGGTTCGCTAATCCCGACTAGTTTGAATTGATATTCAAAAATAGATTAAAGAATAAATTCAGGAATTTATCTTGGATAAAATTAATGGGAACCTTTCCCTATGAATGTGAAATCAGAAACTAACTGTCGGTTAGCTAAGCAGAACAGTTTTCTGGATATTGATCTGATGTTGGTTTCGGCCTTCGGGGTTAATATTTGGGGAATTATTCTCTTGATTAATTTACGGTTAGTGACTGATGAATTGGAATGAGGCGTATGTTGTGTTTGTGTAACACTTATTTAAAATATACACGAGTTATTCGGAAAGACCGGGTTTATCCCATTCTTGATAACTGATACGACGATTAGTCGAAGATGAAGACGATGGTTGAAGACCGGAGGTCTTCACGTCGTTTGGGTGATTACTGATGATCTTGATTGGGCTGTACACCCAAGAAGATGGAAACAGCTGGTGATCGTTCAGACGTACTTGGAGATCGATGGGTATGCGGGGTACTAGGTGCCTCCGGTTTCGTTCAGACCCAGAACGGACTTGTAAATGGACTGTGTGTCTGACATTGGATTTTAGTCCGTGTGATTGATCTCTATTAAATATATATCGGTTTGGCGGCGGAGAATTTATTCTCTTGCTTAACGCCCTTCTCTGAGACGTACGAGCTCAGGGGTTATATATTGATGGATATCAATCGCATGGAGTGAATTGCCTGTGTGGCATGCTAAGATGCAAATGATCAAGGCTTCTGTTGAAAAGCAAAGTCTTGTCGTTGATGATAGAAGCACGGCCTTTGTGGCGTAGCTTTGTGTAACGTTGATTCGCGAGTATCATACCCGGTATGAATCAAAAATGGGAGACGGACATCAGGGAGGACATGCGTTTCTTTATAGTTAGGAGTGGCGTCAGTGCTTGAACTGGCTGACGAGTTTGACTCATGTGGATGTTGCTTATTATTACTTGCTGAAAAGCGAGGCGCCTCGTGATATCGGTTTCGGCCGATGCTTCTGGTCGGCTGACGGGCCAGGCTTACGCCCCAAAGGGCGGGGAAACGCAGTGTTCAGGAATTTTAATCCACATCGGTGGACCGACCCTAACGATCCAAGGGTCTATGCGCTCTGACCCTGAGGCTCGGACTAGACAGTCTCGAATCGGTGAGGATCTTGCCCCTAGCCTCGGTTCATACCAAAAATGATAACCCAACTTCCAATACGACATTGCGGTTTTGATTGTGAACTTATATATGGCGACATAGTGGTATGGGTCATTCATGCCGCCTATGATTGATACTTATGATTTGAAGTTGTTTTATACACTATGCACATATTATAGTATCAAATGATTTGTTTTAAAACGTATCAAGCATTCTTTGGCTGTTATAAGGGAAAACCCTATCCTCGACTGCGTTGCATTGTGTGATGGGACCTGGGTCTTATAACACCTTCATTTTTCTTTATTTAGCATTGCGCTGTTTGTTCTATGCACTGGTATTCTTGGGAGGAAACCCGTTCCGTGTTATACGGCGTGGTCCCTTGAATTACCTAACTTTAAAATAAAGATTAACTGTTTTAGTTCTCACACCAGTCACATGACTGACCTGGAGTTTATTGTTTTAACCTAAACTCTGGGTGCCCCTATTTTGACACCGGTAGCTAGTAGTTTTGGTTTTGCAGATTTATATTCACAGGATCCTGGTTTACAGCTGGAATGATATCCGGAAAGCTTTGTATCCGTATATCTACTTCTAGTTGTGTATTGTATTATTTTCCGCTGCTATGTATTTAAATGTAATTTAAATCTCTGATATTTCTGTGTAATATTCATTTATACTCTGTATATTCTTGTAATATGATGCATTGTTGTAATACACAATGAAATGTTCTTCTGTATGAGTTCTGTTGTGGCTTGTTCTCGAACTATCCGACGCTTTCCTTTACGGGGAAGTTACGGGTTTTCACAATTGGTATCAGAGCTTTGGTTTACAGAGCTCGAGAACAAGACACATTAGAACCATACGAAAGAATTCATCAGAAACTGGATTAGTAATATCCAACGGTAATGACTCGTTAGAGATTGGATCAGTAGTATCCTAGAACGAGTGAGAAGAGTATATTTTCAAATGAAAACATTTTTGTTTTGAAATTTAAACCATTTTAAAACGTATTTGATTATTTATTTATTTTGAATATGGACAATCCAATATATAAAGGTTTTGTATATACGCTTCATGAACGTATATTCGAAGTTTTAATATACTGGATAGATATAGAATTACACTCTAGTCGCCCGGAGATGATATTGATGATAGCGATCGCATCATCAATATTTATGTTCGTGTTTCAAAGGCGTGATTATCTATATATTTCCATTAGACTGGTGTGAGAACCAAAATTAATATAGCTAGAACACATTGTTGTGAATTGGCACCAAAACATGATTTTTTGTATATGTATCAAAATTATCAATTTGAAACGTTAATCCACTAATTGATTGATGTTTGTGTTGTTTGTTTATTTGTTTGTTAATTTTGAACCATTTAGCCTAATTGAACCAAATATTGAATTGTATTGAAAATTGGTCGCATTTGCTTGCATATACATATACTTATATTGAACAGGTCATAGCAAGGAGGCTAGAGCCGAAGAATAAAATTTGTTTGCCCGACAAATAGGTACATGCTTACTACATAATTTACTGTTTTGTTTGGGTGATGATGATTTTATGAGCCTATTGGCTAGCCGCTTGGCTTTTTCTTTTTCTTTTTGAGATTAGAAGGACCGGGGAAGCTATTTGAAATTCCCCGATGCTCCCGGTGCAGGGGAGGTTACGGCGAAATTTTTCGAAAATTTAGGGTGTTAGCCAAATTTTTGAAATTTTTGAAAATTCTCAGAAACTGAAAAGTTGGAGAATAGAAGTCAGACCGAACGTAGTATTGATTAATCAAACCACTTTCGACTTTGTTCCTTTTCGGGGACGAAAAGTTTTAAGTGGGGGAGATTGTAACAACCCGAAAATCTGGGCCAGTTTAAATTTTTTATTTTGGCAATTTTAGCGGATTTTGATTATTTAAAATGAATTATTTTAAATAATTATCGATGAGAAAATTTATTTTGAATATAATTCGAATGAATATAATTATATACGTCGTCGTTAGAATATAAATAATTATATATATAATTATAAATAGAATTGAAAATGGCGCGGTAGTTCGATAATTCGATTTCAAACTTCAATTGAATGTACCGGGTGCAAAACAATCCGGATTTTAGTGAAACCAAAAACATTAGGATCTAATCGATAATATCTTTCCAACGAATCCGAAAAATCAAAATTTCATAGCGGGAATCAAAAGATATGTCCAGTTGAAAATTCTGAATAGTCGCTATGGAATTCAGGCCCTTAAAAATGGGAATTTTGCAAACGACCTCGGATTTCGACGAAACCAGTTTTGTTGGGTCCGGGATGTAAAATTATTGCTAGGTTTTAAATTTCATAATTTTTCGAATCAATATGTGAGCGTGGCAAAGGAAAACGCGTTTGACCAGTTTCAGTTGATTTTAATCGACTGGCAAATGGCCATTTTTCCAACGGTCTCAGAATTCGACGAAACTAGTTTTGTTAGGACCGTATCATCAATACGAAGCTAGAAAATATTTTTCTGGAATTTTTAGAGTTAGTATGTGACCCCGGTAATTTGAAATGTACGTTTAAAATTCAATATAATGATTTAAATGTAAATTCAATGGAAACTGATTGTAACTATCGAATCAGCTTGCGATGCATATTCCGTTGTGTTCGGAATGGGGGTAAAACGCTATGGACGACAGTCGGTGGGTTCAATTTTGAGTTCAAAAACAAAGGTTGCTTTAAGGGATCAATTAATTAATAAAATATAATAATTTATATAGCCCTTTCTCTTGCTTTCTTCCAAACCCAATACCCGAAGTCACTCAGCAAAATTACGATACCCTCAACCCTAGCCGCCATCGCTGGCCATCCAGCGCCCGTCGCCGCCTGCGGCTACCCTCGCCAGCCCCTCCCTTTCACCTCCGACCGCTCCCCGCTTCTCCGCCCTCTCCCCTTTTCAATTCGAGACATCACGAACCCCGAACCTTCTGGAAGCCCGTCGCCAGCCAATGGGGAGCCCACTTCGCCGCCGCCGCCTGTCAGACGAGTCCCCCCTCCTCTTCTAGTCAACGGCAACAGCGAATCCGCCTTTCCCCTTCCTGAAATCCCAAGGAGAAACAGCCCCAAACCTTGCTCCACCGGCCAATGCAACACCACCCGACCACCCTCGACTCCGGCGCCACCTCAGCGAGCACCACTCATCCGAGATAGGGCCAGCGAACCCCCTCCTTCGATTAAAAATGTGAGCTTTTACTTTCACTACTTTTTTATTTACTTCGATGAAAAGTTTGGACCTTTTAATTAGAAAAGCTATGATTTTTATATATTGAACTTCGAAATAAAAATATGATCTTTATATATTGAACTTCGAAATAAAAATATGATTTTTATATATTGAACTTCGAAATAAAAATATGATCTTTATATATTGAACTTCGAAATAAAAATGTGATTTTTATATATTGAACATCGAAGTAAAAATTCGATTTTTATATATTGAATAACGAAGTAAAAATTCGATTTTTACATATGTAGTGGCTACGGGCAAAGAAGATGGCGAAGATGCGATAACGATGAAGATTTCTATCAAAGAAAAGTCAAAATGATTGGATAGCTATCTGTGAGAATTTCTCACCTTTCAATTCTCTTTTTCTAGTTATATATATATATACTAGGATGCAGACGGTGCTTAGTAGCACCCGACACAATCGTCCACAGACCATGGACTTGTTTGTTTGGTTGCATAGATTAGTCAGATTATTTGGTTTGAATTTGGTTGTTTGATGAATTGGATTGATGTGTAAATGGCGTGGGCCTTCACTAGATCGGGGATAAGGCTAAGCCTTGTCCCGTTTCTAGTATCGTGCCGTTATGCCGCCGAAATTTTCTAAAATAAGTTAGAAAAATAAAAATATCATTTTATTGTGTAAATGAATAATAGAAATTCATGTGTTGGAATAAAATGTTTTATCGTTAAAAATATAATTTTTAACGTGAATATGGATAAATGAATATTTATAAACAAATCGGCCGATTTGTTTATGTACACCTATTTGAATGACATTGATTGGGACGATAAATTTCACACATCGCCCAACTGCACAAATAAAAATAAATGTTTGTTGATTTGAAACCCCACACGGGTGTTGGGATGAAATTTGAAGTTCACTCATCCTGATTGATTAAATATGTCAATCGATTGATTGACAGGCTGTTATAAGCGTTAGATATCTATATTTGATGCTTATACAGTGTAGTGCACTTTGGTTGATGGTTGATTATTTTTCAATGCTATTATACATGTGTTGTATGAAAATCCATATAATTAACTTTATATGGTAATTGATTGGGCCTCATTCCAATTTGAAAAATAAAGAATATTATAAAATAAAGGTTCATGTGTTGACAGTACTCATCCATTGAGATTGGTCATGTGTTGAACGAAATATTTTAGTAATAAAATTTACATCTTTATCAATATAAATAAAGGTTCATGTGTTGACAGTACTCATCCATTGAGATTGGTCATGTGTTGAACGAAATATTTTAGTAATAAAATTTACATCTTTATCAATATAAATAAAGGTTCATGTGTTGACAGTACTCATCCATTGAGATTGGTCATGTGTTGAACGAAATATTTTGATAATAACAACTATTTTGAAAAAGAAATATTTGAAATAGAATATTTGAAAATAGAAATTTAGGAAGCCGTGTTGATTAGATTAACGCCATTTTGACGTAAACGATATTTATATCGATTTTATTCATTTTGAAATGAATTGAATTAAAAACGATTTCGAAATGAATTGAATTGAAAACGATTTAGAAATGAATTGAATTGAAAACGATTTAGAAATGAATTGAATTGAAAACGATTTCGAAATGAATTGAATTGAAAACAATTTCGAAATGAATTGAATTAAAAACGATTTCGAAATGAATTGAATTAAAAACGATTTCGAAATGAATTGAATTAAAAACTATTTCGAAATGAATTGAATTGAAAACGATCTAGAAATGAATTGAATTGAAAACGATTTCGAAATGAATTGAATTGAAAACAATTTCGAAATGAATTGAATTGAAAACGATTTCGAAATGAATTGAATTGAAAATGATTTCGAAATGAATTGAATTGAAAACGATTTCGAAATGAATTGAATTGAAAACAAATTCAAATTGAATTGAAAGTAAATTGAAATGAATTCAAAATGAATTGAAATTTGAACCGAATAGAAATGAATTTTAAAACGAATTTATAAAGAAGAATTCAATTTTGATTTGAATTGAAAAGAAAGTTGAAATTGCTTTTGAAACGATTTTAAAACTATTTATATAATTCGTTTTAAATAGAAATCGACGAAATATATATTATATATATTATATATATAATATAATGGCCTGAATAGAACGCGCCGCGCCGCGGTAGTTCGCGAATTTCGACCATTTATTTCAAACGGACATTACGGGAGATCCGACCGTCGGATTCTCCTAAAACCGGAACCGTTGGGTTCGCATCGAAAAGAGCTTCCTAACGAATACTTGAAATTCAAAATCTAACGGTTGGATTTGGAATTATGTCCAAATCAAATTTGGAAAAGGTCGCTGTAAGTGCAGTTCGATAGCCGTTGATGGAAATCGACTGTACAGGCCTTGATAAAATTATTAAAAATAGTAATAATTTGTGTAAAATCATAAGAAATGATTTAGAAAGAATTGGGATGAAAAACTCCATATTTGAAAAGATAAAAATAGATTTTTATCGAAATGAACTAGTTTTGAACTAGAAATATAACTCTATTTATTTTTAAAATAAATAAATTGAATTTGAAAAGGGTTTTAAAAATAACCAGAATTTCCAATGATTGCATTGGAGTGGATTTGAATCGAAATTGTCTTCGGAATATTTCGATGTTGGAATTCGTGATTATACAGATGTTTTTATGGAAATTTGAAAGATATATATTTATATCGTTATTTCCAATACGACATTTGTTAATCGTAGAATTTGATATTGAATATAAGCCGATATATTTTCTATTCAGAGCCTTATATTGAATATCAAATGTGATTTGGGTTTGTCGTGAATGGTGTCTTCACTAACACTGTTCTTGAACCCAGTTGAGAGAAGATTAAATCTTTTTATTTAGATTTAATGAAGTGTACCAATTAAATGATATTTAATTGGAATTGAATTGGTATTGATTTTTGGGTTTATCGTGAACAGTGTTTTAAATAACACTTGTTTTTTAACCCGATAATTAATGGAATGATTTTTGGGTTTATCGTGAACAACTTGTTCTTTAACCTGATAATTAATGGAATGTGATTTTGGCTTTATCGTGAACCGTGTTTTAAATGACACTGATTCTTTAACCCAGTCGAAGATTAAAACTAAGTGGAGTTTTAATGAATCTTTAATTAGATTGAAATGATCGAGAATGGAGTATCACCAGTTTTGCTCCAGACGATAGTTAAATCTTTAATTAGATTTGAACGTGAAATGGTAATTGAATTTACCGATAACACCGTGGTGTTAGATATGAAGTATAACCAGTTTTACTTCATGGGATGAATAGGTTGGGATTGGGAAATTAAAACAAATGATTACTTCGGTAAGGTTCGCTAATCCCGACTAGTTTGAATTGATATTCAAAAATAGATTAAAGAATAAATTCAGGAATTTATCTTGGATAAAATTAATGGGAACCTTTCCCTATGAATGTGAAATCAGAAACTAACTGTCGGTTAGCTAAGCAGAACAGTTTTCTGGATATTGATCTGATGTTGGTTTCGGCCTTCGGGGTTAATATTTGGGGAATTATTCTCTTGATTAATTTACGGTTAGTGACTGATGAATTGGAATGAGGCGTATGTTGTGTTTGTGTAACACTTATTTAAAATATACGCGAGTTATTCGGAAAGACCGGGTTTATCCCATTCTGGATAACTGATACGACGATTAGTCGAAGATGAAGACGATGGTCGAAGACCGGAGGTCTTCACGTCGTTTGGGGTGATTATTGATGATCTTGATTGGGTTGTACACCCAAGAAGATGGAAACAGTTGGTGATCGTTCAGACGTACTTGGAGATCGATGGGTATGCGGGGTACTAGGTGCCTCCGGTTTCGTTCAGACCCAGAACGGACTTGTAAATGGACTGTGTGTCTGACATTGGATTTTAGTCCGTGTGATTGATCTCTATTAAATATATATCGGTTTGGCGGCGGAGAATTTATTCTCTTGCTTAACGCCCTTCTCTGAGACGTACGAGCTCAGGGGTTATATATTGATGGATATCAATCGCATGGAGTGAATTGCCTGTGTGGCATGCTAAGATGCAAATGATCAAGGCTTCTGTTGAAAAGCAAAGTCTTGTGGTTGATGATCGAAGCACGACCTTTGTGGCGTAGCTTTGTGTAACGTTGATTCGCGAGTATCACACCGGTATGAATCAAAAACGGGAGACGGACATCAGGGAGGACATGCGTTTCTTTCTAGTTAGGAGTGGCGTCAGTGCTTGAACTGGCTGATGAGTTTGACTCATGTGGATGTTGCTTATTATTACTTGTTGAAAAGCAAGGCGCCTCGTGATATCGGTTTCGGCCGATGCTTCTGGTCGGCTGACGGGCGAGACTTACGCCCCAAAGGGCGGGGAAACGCAGTGTTCAGGAATTTTAATCCACATCGGTGGACCGACCCTGACGATCCAAGGGTCGATGCGCTCTGACCCTGAGGCTCGGACTAGACAGTCTTGAATCGGTGAGGATCTTGCCCCTAGCCTCGGTTCATACCAAAAATGATAACGCAACTTCCAATACGACATTGCGGTTTTGATTGTGAACTTATATATGGCGACATAGTGGTATGGGTCATTCATGCCGCCTATGATTGATACTTATGATTTGAAGTTGTTTTATACACTATGCACATATTATAGTATCAAATGATTTGTTTTAAAATGTATCAAGCATTCTTTGGCTGTTATAAGGGAAAACCCTATCCTCGGCTGCGTTGCATTGTGTGATGGGACCTGGGTCTTATAACAGCTTCATTTTTCTTTATTTAGCATTGCGCTGTTTGTTCTATGCACTGGTATTCTTGGGAGGAAACCCGTTCCGTGTTATACGGCGTGGTCCCTTGATTTACCTAACTTTAAAATAAAGATTAACTGTTTTAGTTCTCACACCAGTCACATGACTGACCTGGAGTTTATTGTTTTAACCTAAACTCTGGGTGCCCCTATTTTGACACGGGCAGCTAGTAGTTTTGGTTTTGCAAATTTATATTCACAGGATCCTGGTTTACAGCTGGAACGATATCCGGAAAGCTTTGTATCCGTATATCTACTTCTAGTTGTGTATTGTATTATTTTCCGCTGCTATGTATTTAAATGTAATTTAAATCTCTGATATTTCTGTGTAATATTCATTTATACTCTGTATATTCTTGTAATCTGATGCATTGTTGTAATACACAATGAAATGTTCTTCCGTATGAGTTCTGTTGTGGCTTGTTCTCGAACTATCCGACGCTTTCCTTTACGGGGAAGTTACGGGTTTTCACAACCCCCCCTTACTTCTCAGAAATCGATTTATAAAAAAAAAGAACGTGGATCGGAGGAGCGCCCCCCTCCGATCGATCGCCGCCGCCTCCTCAGAGGTGGGGCGCCACCTCGAAACACCCCCCCAGGCGCCGCGAAAACCCCATCCCCCTGCCCTCGCGAACGCGACAACCGGCCCCCCTCCTGTGCTGTCGCCGCCACTCTTCTGGTCCTTCTCCCCCTACTGAAACCCCCAACCCGCAATCACCTCACCGGAGAACCCCAAATCAGCTGCCACGCCCCAAATCCGCCACCCATTGCCCCACTCCAACCACCGCCGACCATGCTCGCGCCTCCCTGACCCCCCTGACTTCAGCAGCGATCCGCACCAGACTCCACCGCCATAAACAACCGGGAACTGTGAGTTTTTTTCTTTCTATGTTTATTTTCTTTTCTATTTTTTTTTATGTAAATAGAAAAGAGATTTAAATATGATTTTTGTTATAGTAACAACGAGAAAAAAATTGGATTTTTATGTAGAAAATAACAATGTAAAGATTTGATTTTTCGAAAGTAAAAGATTTTTTTTTTTCTAAAGTAAAGATTTGAATTTTTAGAAGAAAAAGATCATATTTTTATATAGAAGAAAGCGTGATAAAAATTCAATTTGTATATATTTGAAGTAGGCGAGGTAAAGAAACGATTTTTAATTATAGTTGTAGAAAAAAATATTTTTATTATATAAGTAAGTAAAAATATAATCTTTACTATATAGAAGATGTAAAAATATGATTTTTGTTTATGTAGAGAATTAAAAATATAATTTTTACATGATAGGAATATAAAAAATATCATCTTTATATGTGTAGAAAAATAAAAATGTGATTTTTATAATGATATATTTGAAACGGCGAAATCTTTATATTTTTTTTAAAAGTGAAAAGACGATATTTTTAAAATAGAAAAGATTAGATTTTAAAAATAGAAAAGGCGAGATTTTTATATATTGAATAACAAGATAAAAATTTGATTTTTATATATTGAATAGTATTATAAAATTTTGATTTTTATATATTGAATAGTATTATAAAAATTCGATTTTTATATATTGAATAACGAAGTAAAAATTCGATTTTTATATATTGAATAACGAAGTAAAAATTCGATTTTTACATATGTAGTGGCTACAGCAACGAAGATGACAAGAATGCGATAACGATGAAGATTTCTATCAAAGAAGAGTCAAGATGATTGGATAGCTTTGGTGAGAATTTCTCACCTTTCAATTTCTTTTTCTAATTATATATATATATACTAGGATGCAGACGGTGTTTAGTAGCACCCGACACAACCGTCCACAGACCATGGACTTGTTTGTTTGATTGCAAAAACTAGTTAGATTATTTGATTGAAATTGAATTGTTTGGTGAAATGAATTGATTTGATTGATGTGTGAATGGCGTGGGCCTTCACTAGACCAGGGATAAGGCTAGGCCTCGTCCTGTTTCTAGTATCGTGCCGTTATGCCGCCGAAATTTTCTAAAAATATGTTAGGAAAAAATAGAAATATCATTTTATTTAAAGAATGAACTGAATAGAAATTCATATGTTAAAATAAAATGTTTTATCGTTAAAAATATATTTTTTAACGTGAATATGAATATAGTGAATGTGAATAAATAAATATTCATTTACAAACCGGACGGTTTGTTTATGTACACCTATTTGGAGGACATTGATTGGGTTGATAAATTTTACACATCGCCCAACTGCACGAATAAAATCTGTGTTTGATTGTTTGAAACCCCACATGGGTGTTGGGATGAAATATGAAGTTCACTCATCCTGATTGATTAATTATGTCGATCGATTGATTGACAGGCTGTTATAAGCGTTAGATAGGAAATATTTGATGCTTATACAGTGTAGTGCACTTTGGTTGATGGTTGATTATTTTTCAATGCTATTATATACATGTGTTGTATGAAAATCCATATAATTAACGTTATATGGTGATTGATTGGGTCTCATTCCAATTTAGAAGATAAAGAATATATAAAATAATGGTTCATGTGTTGACTGTACTCATCCTTTGAGATTAGTCAAGTGTTGAACGAAATATTTTTATAATAAAATTTACATCTTTATCAATATAAAATAAAGGTTCATGTGTTGACTGTACTCATCCGTTGAGATTAGTCATGTGTTGAACGAAATATTTTTATAATAAAATTTACATCTTTATCAATATAAAATAAAGGTTCATGTGTTGACTGTACTCATCCGTTGAGATTAGTCATGTGTTGAACGAAATATTTTTATAATAAAATTTACATCTTTATCAATATAAAATAAAGGTTCATGTGTTGACCGTACTCATCCGTTGAGATTAGTCATGTGTTGAACGAAATAATTTAACAAAAATAGTCATACGTGGACGGTACTCATTCATTGAGATTAGTCGTGTGTTGACAAATAGAAATATTTGAAATAGAATATTTGAAAATAGAAATATATGAAGCCGGGTTGATTAGATTGACGCCATTTTGACGTGAACGATATTTATATCAATTTTATTCATTTTGAATTGAATATATAACGATTTCGAAATGAATTGAATATATAACGATTTCGAAATGAATTGAATATATAACGATTTCGAAATGAATTGAATATATAACGATTTCGAAATGAATTGAATATATAATGATTTCGAAATGAATTGAATATAAAACGATTTCAAAATGAATTGAATATATAACGATTTCGAAATGAATTGAATATAAAACGATTTCGAAATGAATTGAATATATAACGATTTCGAAATGAATTGAATATATAACGATTTCGAAATGAATTGAATATATAACGATTTCGAAATGAATTGAATATATAACGATTTCGAAATGAATTGAATATATAACGATTTCGAAATGAATTGAATATATAACGATTTCGAAATGAATTGAATATATAACGATTTCGAAATGAATTGAATATATAACGATTTCGAAATGAATTGAATATATAACGATTTCGAAATGAATTGAATATATAACGATTTCGAAATGAATTGAATATATAACGATTTCGAAATGAATTGAATATATAACGATTTCGAAATGAATTGAATATAAAACGATTTCGAAATGAATTGAATATAAAACGATTTCGAAATGAATTGAATATATAACGATTTCGAAATGAATTGAATATATAACGATTTCGAAATGAATTGAATATATAACGATTTCGAAATGAATTGAATATATAACGATTTCGAAATGAATTGAATATACAAAGATTTAGAAATGAATTTGAATCGAATAGAAAACCAATTTGAATTGAATTGAATAGAAAACGAATTCGAATTGAATTGAAAACGAATTGAAATGAATTCAAATTGAATTGAATAGGAATGAATTTTAAAACGAATTTATAAGGAAGAATTCAATTTTGATTTGAATTGAGATGGAAGTTGAAATGTTTTTGAAACGAGTTCAAAACTATTTATATAATTCGTTTTAAATAGAAATCGACGAAATATATATTATATATATTATATATATAATATAATGGCCTGAATAGAACGCGCCGCACCGCGGCAGTTCGTGAATTTCGACCATTTATTTCAAACGGACATTACGGGAGATCCGACCGTCGGATTCTCCTAAAACCGGAACCGTTGGGTTCGTATCGAAAAGAGCTTTCTAACGAATATTAGAAATTTAAAATCTAACGGTTGGATTTGGAGTTATGTCCAAATCAAATTCGAAAAAGGTCGCTGTAAGTGCAGTTCGATGGCCATTATTGGAAATCGACTATACGGGCCTTGATAAAATTATTAAAAATATCAATAATTTGTGTAAAATCATAAGAAATGATTTGGGAAAATTTGGGATGAAAAACTCCATATTTGAAAAGATAAAAATAGATTTTTATCGAAATGAACTAGATTGAACTAAATTTAAAGCCCAATTATTTTTAAATAAATTAATTAGATTGAAAAAGGGGTTTTAAATAATCAGAATTTCAAATATATTTGATTGAATTTGAAATGGGTTTATCGTGAACAGAGTTTTAAATAACACTAGTTCTTTAACCCGATAATAAATAGAATGTGATTTGGGTTTGTCGTGAACTGTGTTTTAAATAACACCTAGTTCTTTAACCCAGTAAAAGGAGTTTTAACGAATCTGCAATTAGATTGAAATGTGAATTTGTAATCTAAATTACCAAATTTAGAAAATGAGCGAGAATGGAGTATTACCAGTTTTGCTCCAAAGCGATAGTTAAATCTTTAATTAGATTTGAACGTGAAATGGTAATTAATTTTACCGATAACACCGTGGTGTTAGATATGGAGTATTACCAGTTTTGCTTCATGGGATGAATAGGTTGGGATTGGGAAATAAAATAAATAATTACTTCGGTGTGGTTCGCTAATCTCGACTAGTTGGAAAAACCATAATTTGGTTTTAAATGACATCCAAAGGAAGATTACATGATAAATTTTAAAGAATTTATCTTGGATAAAATTAATGGGAACCTTTCCCTAAGAATGTGGAATTTAGAAACTAGCTGTAGGTTGGCTAAGAAGAATGGTTTCCTGGGTATTGATCTGATGTTGGTTTCGGCCTTCGGGGTTAATGTTTGGGAAATTGTTCTCTTGCTAATTTGCGGTTAGTGACTAATGAATTGGAATGAGGCGTATGTTGAGTTTGTGTAATATTTTTTTTTAATATACGCGGGTTGTTCGGAAAGTCCGGGTTTACACCCATTTTGAATAACCGATTCGACGATATGTCGAAGATGAAGATGGTGGTTGAAGACCGGAAGTCTTCACATCGTTTGGATTATTACTGACGATCCTGATTGGGCAGTACACCCAAGAGGATGGAAATAGTTGGTGGTCGTCCAGACGTACTTGGAGATGGATGGATATGCGAGGAAAGTGGCTCCGGTTTCGTTCAGACCCAGAACGGACTTGTAAATGGATTGTGTGTCTGACATTGGATTTTATTCTGTGTTGATTGATTTCTGTTAAATATACATCTATTTGGCGGCGGAGAATTTATTCTTTTGCTTAACGCCCTTCTCTGAGACGTACGAGCTCAGAGGTTGTATATCGATGGACATCAGTCGCATGGCATGAATTGCCTGTGTGGCACACTAAGATGCAATGATCAAGGCTTTTGTTGAAAAGCAGAGTCTTGTGGTTGATGATCAAAGCACGGCCTACGTGGCAGCTTTGTGTATAACGTGAATTCGCGAGCCTCACACCTCGGTATGAGTTAAAAACGGGATACAGACCGTTGGGAGAACACGACGTTTCTTTCTAGCTTTGGTGGTGTCAGTGACTTACCAGCCCTGACATTTATATACTTTTCACCTTTGTGGTTGTTGGAATGAGGCGCCTCGATTATAGGTCTGTAAGGACCGGGAAACGTGTGTTCAGGAATAAATAATCCTCTAACGTAAGTGAGGACCGGCCCAACCGATCCAGGGTTGCCCAGAGTGCGTAACCCGGAGGCATTTGCTAGAGTGTCTCGAACGCGGAGAGGAGCTTGCCCCTTGCCTCGACTCATGACGGAATCCAATTTCCAATACGTGTATTTCGGTTTTATTTGTAGAGCCTAGTATGGCGACATAGTGGGATGGGGCACTCATGCCGTCTATGATTTATATTTATGATTGAAATGTTTTGACACTATACACTTATTATAGTATCAAATGATTTGTTTTAAACGTACCAAGCATGTTTGGCTGTCATAAGGTAAAACCCTATCCTCCGGCTTGCGTTGCATTGTGTGATGGGACCTGGGTCTTATAACAGCTTCATTTTTCGAAAAAGCATTGCGTTGTTTATTCTATATGCACTGGTATTCTTGGGAGGAAACCCATTCCGTGTTATACGGCGTGGTCCCTTGAATTACTCTCTTTTAAAGTAAAGTTTTAAATAACTGTTTTAGTTCTCACACCAGTCACATGACTGACCTGGAGTTTATTGTTTTAACCTAAACTTTGGGTGCCCTCATTTTCCGCACGGGCAGCTAGTAGTTTTGGTTTTGCAGATTTATATTCATAGGATCCTGGTTTACAGCTGGAATGATATCCGGAAAGCTCTGTATCCGTATATCACCTTCAGTTGTGCTTTGTATATTTTCCGCTGCTATGTAATTTATTGTAATCTCTGATATTTATCGAATGTATATTTATTCATTTATACTCTGTATATTCTTTTATCTGATGGAATTGTTGTAATAGCAATGAAATGTTCTTCTGTTTGTGTTCTGATTTGTCCTGTTCTCAAACGTTCAGGGGTTTCGAACGGTCGAGATCGGTTTAACGACTGATTCGGATCGAGCGAAATTCTCGGCCGTCACAAAATTGGCCATTTTTCGAACGGTCTCATAATTCGATGAAACTAGTTTTGTTAGAACCGTATCGTCAATACGAAGCTAGAAAATATTTTTCTGGAATTTTCGAGTTATTTTGTGACCCCAGTAAATTGAAATACGCGTTCAAATTCAATATATAGAGTTATATGTTGATTTTGATGAAAACTGATCGAAACGATCGAATCAGCTTGTGATACATATCCCATTGTGTTCGAAATGGGGGTAATTAGCTATGGATGACAGGAGGTGGGTCCCGTTTCGAGTTCGAATTAAAAAGTCAACTTTTCGAATTTAAAATTAAATAAAATAAATATTATTATATTGGGCCAAGCCCTTTATCTCTCTGCTAGCCCTCTCCCGTTCATTTCAGAGAAAGAAAAATAAAAGAAAAAAAAATATCGCGGAGGGCCATGACGCAGCCCAGATCACCGACGACGGACCGCCGCCCCTCACCAACGTCCGATCCTCCACCTCCGCCTCCCCCTATCACCGCACCTCACTCCCCCTCCTCCAATCTGAGAACGCCCTCACCCATCGCGAGAATCGAAGCCGCCAGCAACCCTAGCCCCTTCCCATCGACCACCGTGCCTCCTGCCACGTCTCGCCGGCTTCCCCTGCCTCCACCGCCTCTGGCGCCGCCCTCCCCTACTCTCTCTCTTCTTTAATCCATCGACCACGACCCCAAATCAAACCCCTCCGACGCCAGTACTTCCCCCATAGCACCGCAAGCACTAGCAGCCACTTCCGACACGCCAAGCCCCTCCGACGAGCGAAAAACTATGAGTTTTTGTATGTATTTATTTCATTTTCAGTTTTAAATATACATGTCATTATAAAAATTTGATCATTAATACATATAGCATAAAGTTAAGTGACAAGATTTTTAGATTGTAAAAATATGTTTTTATGTTGATTAAAAATATAAAGCTTAGATTTTTATTTATATTTGAAAAGGCGAAATATTTATATTTGAAAAGGCGAAATCTTTATATTTGAAAAGGCGAAATCTTTATATGGAGAATAGCGTGATAAAAATATAATCTTTATTATATGAACACCGTTGTAAAAATAGAATTTTTATCTATATAGTGGTGTTGTAAAAATAGATTTTTTATCATATATGTAGCAAAGTAAAAATACGATTTTGATCATTAGAATGGTTAAGGAAAGATATGATTTTTAAATTGAAAGTTAACAAATAAAAATGTGATTTTTATTTTAAAGACAGCAGTATAAAAATGTGGTTTTTATATATGTAGTGATACGAGCAACGAAAGTGCCAGACGGCGAAGATTTTTACATATGAAGAGTCGAGGCGTTTGGTATAGCTTGGGTCAGAACTTCTCTCTTTAAATCTTCATTTCTAGTTAAAAATATATACTACGATGCAGATGGTGCTTTGTAGCACCCGACACCCGTCGTCCACAGACCATGGACGGCTTGTATGCTTGTTTGATGTGTTGTGAAATTTGTTTGTGATGTTGATGTGAAATCAATAATAAAATGTTGATGGTTGGAATAAATTAATTATCGTTAAAAATATAATTTTTAACGTGAATATGAATATAGTGAATGTGAATAAATAAATATTCATCTACAAACAGGACGGTTTGTTTATGAACATCTATTTGAAGGACATTGATTGGGACGATAAATTTTACACATCGCCCAACTGCACAAGTAATATTTAGTGTTTGTTGATTTGAAACCCCACACGGGTGTTGGGATGGTATTTGGCGTACACTATTCCCAATTGTTTAATTGTATGTCGATCGATCGGTCGACAGGCTGTGTAAGCGTTAATTATTTATATTTGATGCTTATGCAGTTGTGGGGTGCATTTTGGATGATGGTTGATTGTTTATTGTTGCTATTATGTACATGTGTTGTATGGAACCCATGTAATTAACGTTATATGGCAATTGATTGGGCCTCATTCCAATTGGGAAAATAATGAATATTATAAAAGAAAGTTCATGTGTTGAATATATAAATAGTCATGTGTTGACGATGTTCATGTATTGAAACTATTCATGTGTTGAGTAAAATATTTTAACAATAAAATTTACATCTTTATCATATTTAAGATTAGAACCACTTTACAGTTGGAGTCTGATTAAAAATCCGATAGATACCATAATTTTATAAAATATATTACATAACAAAAATAGTCGTGTGTTGACAGTACTCATGTGTTGAAAGAAATATAGATTCATGTGTTGAATAGAATAATTATTCATTTGTTGAATAGAATAACGAATTTATTGAAATATATAAAGCCGTGTTGATTAGAGTTGCACTATTTTGACGTGAACGATATTTATATCGATTATATTCGTTTTTAAAATGAGCATAGAAAGGGTAGTGATTTCAAAATATAACGTTTTGAAAATATTATCATTTATATAGTAATGATATGAAATATTCAATTTTGATTTGAAATTGAATATAGAGTTGAAATGGTTTTGAAAATGAATTTAAAACAATTTATAAAATACGTTTTAAAAGGAAATCGACGAAATATATATAATATATATATATTATATATATAATGGCCTGAATAGAACGCACCGCGCTGCGGTAGTTCGTGAATTTCGACCATTGACTTCGAATAGACGTTGCGGGAGATCCGACCGTCGGATTCTCCTAAAACCGAAACCATTGGGTTCGTATCGAAAAGAGCTTTCCAATGAATATTAGAAATTTGAAATCTAATGGTCGGATTTTGAATTATGTCCAAATCAAATTTGGAAAAGGTCGTTGTAAGTGCAGTTCGATGGCCGTTGATGGAAATCGACTGTATGGGCCTTGATAAAATTATTAAATATATCAATAATTAGTGTATAATCATAAGAAATGATTTGAAAAGAACTGGGATGAAAAATTCCACATTTGAAAAGATAAAAATATATTATTATCGAATCGAGCTAGTTATTAACTAGAAAAATAATCCAATAGTTATAAATAAATAAATTGGATAGGATTTGAATTGAAATTGTCTTTGGAATATTTCGATGTTGGATTCCGTGATTTTACAGATATTGTTATGGGAATTTGAAATATATATTTATATCGTTATTTCCAATACGATATTTGTTGGTTTCAGAATTTGATATTGAATATAAGCCGGTATATTTTCTATTCGGAGCCTTGTATTAAATATCAAATGTGATTTGGGTTTGTCGTGAATCGTGTTTTAGGTGACATTGGTTCTTTAACCCAGTTAAAGACAGGATATTGATTTTTGAAAAGATTAAAACTAAGTGCAGTTTTTATGAATCTTTAATTAGATTGAAATGTGAATTGATAATTTAAATTATCAAATCTGAAAGGGGATCGAGAATGGAGTACCACCAGTTTTACTCCATAGCGACATTTAAATCTTTAATTAGATTTGAATGTGAAATGGTAATTAATTTTACCGATAGCACTATGGTGCTAAATATGGAGTATTACCAGTTTTGCTCCAGGGGATGAACAGGTTGGGATTGGGAAATAAAATAAATAATTACTTCGGCGTGGTTCGCAAATCCCGACTAGTTTGAAAACGATAACACGGTTTGAAATGATATCCAAAGGAAGATTAAGGAATAAATTTAGAAGAATTTATCTTTGATAAAATTAATGGCAACCTTTCCCTAAGTATGTGATTTTGTGAATAAAAGAATATTCTGAATTGGAATGAGGCGTATGTCGTGTTTGTGTAACACGTGTTTATTATATATGCGGGTTATTCGGAAAGGCCAGGTTTATAACCATTCTGAATAACCGATTCGACGATATGTCGAAGATGAAGATGGTGGTTGAAGACCGGAAGTCTTCACATCGTTTGGGTGATTACTGATGATCTTGATTGGGCTGTACACCCAAGATGAGGGAATCAGTTGGTGATCGTCCAGACGTACTTGGAGATGGATGGATATGCGAGGAAAGTGCCTCCGGTTTCGTTCAGACCCAGAATGAACTTGTAAATGGACTGTGTGTCTGACACTGGATTTTATTCTGTGTTGATTGATCTCTATTAAATATACATCTGTTTGGCGGCGGAGAATTTATTCTCTTGCTTAACGCCCTTCTCTAAGACTTACGAGCTCAGAGGTTGTATATCGATGGACATCAGTTGCATGGAGTGAATTACCAGTGTGGCATGCGTAAGTGGCAATTGATCAAGGCTTCTGTTGAAAAGCAAAGTCTTGTGGTTGATGATCAAAGCATGGCCTGTGTGGTGCAGCTTTGTGTATAACGTGAATTCGCGAGCCTCACACCTCGGTATGAGTCAAAAACGGGATACGGACCGTTGGGAGAACACGACGTTTCTTTCTAGCTATGGGTGATGTCAGTGACCTACCAGCCCTGACATTTATATACTTTTTACCTGTGTGGATGTTGGAATGCAAGGCACCTCGGATATAGGTCTGTTAGGATCGGGAAACGTGTGTTCAGGAATAACTAATCCTCCAAAGTTAGATGAGGACCGGCCCAACCGATTCCAATGATCGTAGTGGGGTCTTGAGACATTTGCTAGAGTGTCTCGAACTGAGAGGAGCTTGCCCCTTGCCTCTACTCATGACGGAAATCCAATTTCCAATACGTGATATTTCGGTTTTATTTGTAGGGCCTAGTATTGGCGACATGATAGATGGTACCCATGCCGCCTATGATTGATATTTATGATTGAAATTGTTTTGACACTATACACTTATAATAGTATCAAATGATTTGTTTTAAACGTACCAAGCATGTTTGGCTATTATAAGGGAGAACCTTATCCTCCGGCTTGCGTTGCATTGTGTGATGGGACCTGGGTCTTATAATAGCTTCATTTTTCGAAAAAGCATTGCGTTGTTTATTCTATGCACTGGTATTCTTGCGAGGAAACCCGTTCCGTGTCATACGGCATGGTCCCTTGAATTACTCCTCTCTAAAGTTTCAAATAACTGTTTTAGTTCTCATACCAGTCACATGACTGACCTGGAGTTTATTGTTTTAACCTAAACTCTGGGTGCCCCTATTTTCCACATGGGCAGCTAGTAGTTTTGGTTTTGCAGATTTATATTCATAGGATCCTGGTTAACAGCTGGAACGATACTCGGAAAGCTCTGTATCCGTGTATTACTTTCAGTTGTGTGTTGTATTATTTTTCCGCTGCTACGTAATTTATTGTAATCTCTGATATTTATCGAATGTAATTTAATCATTTATACTCTGTATATTCTTGTATCTGATGGAATTATTATAATAACAATGAAATGTTCTTCCGTCTGTGTTTCGATGTGTATTGTTCTCGAAGTATCCGCGCTTTCCTTACCGGGGAAGTTCCGGGTTCTCACAGTTGGTATCAGAGTTTTGGTTTACAGAGCTCAAGAACAAGACACATTAGAACCATATGATAGAATTCATCAGATATTGGATTAGTAATATCCAATTAGAATAACTCGTTAGAGATGGGATCAGTAGTTTCCTAAAACGAGAGTGGAGAGTATATATTTCAAATGAAAACAATATTGTTTTAAAAATTTAAACCCTTTTTTATACGTATTTGAATATTTTATTTGTATTGAATTTGGACCATCCAATATATAAAGATTTCGCGTATACGCAGCATGAACGTATATTCGAAGTTTTAATTTACTGGATAGATGTCGAATCACACTTTAGTCGCCCGGAGATGATGTTGATAATGACCATGGCATCATCAATATTTATGTTCGTGTTTCGAAGGTGTGATTTCTATATATTTCCATTAGACTGGTGTGAGAACCAAAATATAGCTAGAATTTATTGCTGTGATTTGGCATCAAAAACATGATTTTTTTGTATATATATCAAATTATGAATTTGAAACGTTAATCCACTAATTGATTGATGGTTGTATTGTTTGTTTATTTGTTTAATAATTTTGAACCATTTAGCCTAATTGAATCAAATATTGAATTGTATTGAAAATTGGTCGCATTTGCTTGCATATACATGTACTTACATTGAACAGGGTCATAGCAAGGAGGCTATAGCAGAAGAATAAAAAAATTTTGCCCGACAAATAGGTACATATTTACTATAATTTACTGTTTTATTTGGGTGATAATGATTTTATGAGCCAATTGGCTTTTTCTTTTTCTTTTTGAGATCAGAGGGCCTGTATGGCAATTTCGGGATTTTCCCGGTGCAGGGGAGGTTATGGCGAAATTTTTCGAAAATTTAGGGTGTTAACCAAATTTTTGAAAAATTTGAAAAGTTCTTAGAAACTTAAAAGTTGAAGAACTTAAGCCGTAATGAAAATAATCAAAGTTGAGTTGATTAGTTTGACAACTTTCGGCTTCGTTCCTTTTCGGGGACGAAAAGTTTTAAGTAGGGGAGATTGTAACAACCCGGAAATGCGAGCCAATTTAAAATTTTTATTTTGGCAATTTTAATGAATCTTGATTATTTAAAATGAATTATTTAAAATAATCGCGACGATAAATTTAATTTGAATAGAATTCGAACAAATATATTTATATAGATCGTCGTTAGATTATAAATAATTATATATAATTATAAAAGGAATTGAAAATGGCGCGGGAGTTCGATAATTCGATTTCAAAGTTCAAATGAATGTACCGGGTGCAAAATAAACCATATTTTAGTGAAAACAAAAAATATTTTAATCTATTTGAGAATATCTTTCCAACGAATCTGAAAAATCGAAATTTCATAGCTGGGATAAAAAGTTATGTCCAGTTGAAATTTCAGAATAGTCGCTATGGAATTTCGGCCCTCGAAAATAGCAATTTTGCAAACGACCTTGGAATTCGACAAAACCACTTTTGTTGGATCTGTGATGTCAAGTTATGCTAGATTCCAATTTTCATAATTTTCTGAATCAATATGTGAGTGTGGCGAAGGAAAACGTGTTTGACTAGTTTCAGTTGATTTTAATCGACTGGAAATTGGCCAATTTTCGAACTGTCTCAGAATTCGATGAAACTAGTTTTGTTTGAACCGTATCGTCAATACGAAGCTAGAAAATGTTTTTCTGGAATTTTTCGAGTTAGTATGCGACACCGGTAAATTGAAATACGCGTTCAAATTCAATATATAGAGTTATATGTTGATTTTGACGAAAACTGATCGAAACGATCGAATCAGCCTGCGATACATATCCCATTGTGTTCGGAATGGGGGTAATTAGCTATGGACGACAGGCGGTGGGTCCCGTTTCGAGTTTGAATAAAAAAGTCAACTTTTCGAATTTAAGATTAAATAAAATATATATTATTATATTGGGCCAGGCCCTTTATCTCTCTGCTAGCCCTCTCCCATTCATTTCAGAGAAAGAAAAAAAGGAAAAAAATAATATCGCGGAGGACCACGACGCAGCCCAAGCCACCGACGACGGGCCGCCGCCGCTCCCCAACGTCCGATCCTCCACCTCCGCCTCCCCCTGTCACCGCACCTCACTCCCCCTCCTCCAATCCGAGAACGCCATCCCCCATCGCGAGAATCGAAGCCGCCAGAAACTCTAGCCCCTTCCTATCGACCACCGTGCCTCCTACCACATCTCGCTAGCTTCCCCTGCCTCCGCGCCTCAGGCGCCACCCTCCCCTACTCTCTCTCCTCTCTCTCTTCTTTAATCCATCGACCATGACCCCAAATCAAACCCCTCCGACGCCAGTACTTCCCCCACAGCACCGCGAGCACTAGTAGCTACTTCCGACGCGCCAAGCCCCTCCGACGAGCGAAAAACTGTGAGTTTTTGTATGTATTAATTTCATTTTCAGTTTTAAATATACATATCATTATAAAAATTTGATCTTTAATATATATAGCATAAGGTTAAGTAACATGATTTTTAGATGGTAAAAATATGTTTTTAAGTTGATTAAAAATATAAAGGTTAGATTTTTATTTATATTTGAAAAGGCGAAATCTTTATATTTGAAAAGGCGAAATCTTTATATGGAGAATAGCGTGATAAAAATATAATCTTTATTATATGAATACCGTTGTAAAAATAGAATTTTTTATCTATATAGTGGCGTTGTAAAAATAGAATTTTTACCATATATGTAGCAGTAAAAATATGATTTTGATCATTAGAATGGTTAAGGAAAAATATGATTTTTAAATTGAAAGTTAACAAATAAAAATGTGATTTTTATTTTAAAGACAGCAGTATAATAATGTGGTTTTTATATATGTAGTGAATACGAGCAACGAAATTGTCAGACGGCGAAGATTTCTACATATGAAGAGTCGAGGCGTTTGGTATAGCTTGAGTGAGAACTTTTCACTTTAAATCTTCATTTCTAGTTAAAAATATATACTAGGATGCAGACGGTGCTTAGTAGCACCCGACACCCGTCGTCCACAAACCATGGACGGCTTGTATGCTTGTTTGATGTGTTGTGAAATTTGTTTGTGATGTTGATGTGAAATCGATAATAAAATGTTGTTGGTTGGAATAAATTAATTATTAACGTGAATATGAATATAGTGAATGTGAATAAATAAATATTCATCTACAAACCGGATGGTTTGTTTATGAACACCTATTTGAAGGACATTGATTGGGACGATAAATTTTACACATCGTCCGACTGCACAAGTAATATTTAGTGTTTGTTGATTTGAAACCCCACACGGGTGTTGGGATGATATTTGGCGTACACTAATCCCAATTATTTAATTGTATGTCGATCGATCGGTCGACAGGCTGTGTAAGCGTTAATTATTTATATTTGATGCTTATGCAGTTGTGGGGTGCACTTTGGATGATGGTTGATTGTTTATTGTTGCTATTATATACATGTGTTGTATGGAACCCATATAATTAACGTTATATGGAAATTGATTGGGCCTCATTCCAATTGAGAAAATAATGAATATTATAAAAGAAAGTTCATGTGTTGAATATATAAATAGTCATGTGTTGATGATGTTCATGTGTTGAAACTATTCATGTGTTGAGTAAAATATTTTAACAATAAAATTTACATCTTTATCATATTTAAGATTAGAACCACTTTACAGTTGGAGTCTGATTAAAAATCAAACGATAGATACAATAATTTTATAAAATTTATTACATAACAAAAATAGTCATGTGTTGACAGTATTTATGTGTTGAGATTAGTCATGTGTTGAAAGAAATATAGATTCATGTGTTGAATAGAATAAATATTCATTTGTTGAATATAATAACGAATTTATTGAAATATATAAAGTCGTATTGATTAGAGTTGCGCTATTTTGACGTGAACGATATTTATATCGATTATATTCGTTTTTATAATGAGCATAGAAAAGATAGTGATTTCAAAATATAACGTTTTGAAAATATTATCATTTATATAGCAATGATATGAAATATTCAATTTTGATTTGAAATTGAATGTAGAGTTGAAATGGTTTTGAAAACGAATTTAAAACGATTTATAAAATATGTTTTAAAAGGAAATCGACGAAATATATATAATATACATATTATATATATAATGGCCTGAATAGAACGCGCCACGCTGCGGTAGTTCGTGAATTTCGACCATTGACTTCGAATAGACATTGCGGGAGATCCGACCGTCGGATTCTCCTAAAACCGGAACCATTAGGTTCGTATCGAAAAGAGCTTTCCAATGAATATTAGAAATTTGAAATCTAACGGTTGGATTTGGAATTATTTCCAAATCAAATTTGGATAAAGTCGTTGTAAGTGCAGTTCGATGGTCGTTGATGGAAATCGACTGTACGGGCCTTGATAAAATTATTAAAAATATCAATAATTAGTGTAAAATCATAAGAAATGATTTGAAAAGAACTGGGATGAAAAATTCCACATTTGAAAAGATAAAAATATATTTTTATCGAAACGAGCTAGTTATTAACTAGAAAAATAATCAAATAGTTATAAATAAATAAATTGGATAGGATATGAATTGAAATTGTCTTTGGAATATTTCGACGTTGGATTCCGTGATTTTACAGATAATGTTATGGAAATTTGAAAGATATATTTATATCGTTATTTCCAATAAGATATTTGTTGGTTTCAGAATTTGATATTGAATATAAGCCGGAATATTTTCTATTCAGAGCCTTGTATTTAATATAAAATGTGATTTGGGTTTGTCATGAATCGTGTTTTAGGTGACATTGTTTCTTTAACCCAGTTAAAGACAGGATATATATTTTTGAAAAGATTAAAACTAAGTGGAGTTTTAACGAATCTTTAATTAGATTGAAATGTGAATTGATAATTTAAATTATCAAATCTGAAAGGGGATCGAGAATGGAGTACCACCAGTTTTGCTCCATAGCAATAATTAAATCTTTAATTAGATTTGAACGTGAAATGGTAATTAATTTTACCGATAGCACCGTGGTGTTAGATATGGAGTATTACCAGTTTTGCTCCAGGGGATGAATAGGTTGGGATTGGGAAATAAAATAAATAATTACTTCGGCATGGTTCGCTAATCCCGACTAGTTTGGAAAACCATAATACGGTTTGAAATGATATCCAAAGGAAGAATAAGGAATAAATTTAAAAGAATTTATCTTCGATAAAATTAATGGGAACCTTTCCCTAAGAATGTGATTTTGTGAATAAAAGAATATTCTGAATTGGAATGAGGCGTATGTTGTGTTTGTGTAACACGTGTTTATTATATACGCAGATTATTCGGAAAGGCCGGGTTTATACCCATTCTGAATAACCGATTCGACGATATGTCGAAGATGAAGACGGTGGTTGAAGACCGGAAGTCTTCACATAGTTTGGGTGATTACTGATGATCTTGATTGGGCTGTACACCCAAGATGAGGGAATCAGTTGGTGATCATCCATACGTACTTGGAGATGGATGGTTATGCGAGGAAAGTGCCTCCGGTTTCGTTCAGACCCATAACGAACTTGTAAATGGACTGTGTGTCTGACATTGGATTTTATTCTATGTTGATTAATCTCTATTAAATATACATCTGTTTGGCGGCGGAGAATTTATTCTCTTGCTTAACGCCCTTCTCTAAGACGTACGAGCTCAGAGGTTGTATATCGATGGACATTAGTCGCATGGAGTGTATTGCCAGTGTGGCACGCGTAAGTGGCAATTGATCAAGGCTTCTGTTGAAAAGCAAAGTCTTGTGGTTGATGATCAAAGCACGGCCTGTGTGGCACAGCTTTGTGTATAACGTGAATTCGCGAGCCTCACACCTCGGTATAAGTCAAAAACGGGATACGGACCGTTGGGAGAACACGACGTTTCTTTCTAGCTATGGGTGATGTCAATGACCAACCAGCCCTGACATTTATATACTTTTTACATGTGTGGATGTTAGAATGCGAGGCGCCTCGGATATAGGTCTGTTAGGACCGGGAAACGTGTGTTCAGGAATAACTAATCCTCCAAATTTAGATGAGGACCGACCCAACCGATTCCAAGGATCATAGTGGGGTCCTGAGACATTTGCTAGAGTGTCTCGAACGGAGAGGAGCTTGCCCCTTGCCTCGACTCATTACGGAAATCCAATTTCCAATACGTGATATTTCGGTTTTATTTGTAGAGCCTAGTATTGGCGACATGATAGATGGTACCCCTGCCGCCTATGATTGATATTTATGATTGAAATTGTTTTGACACTATACACTTATAATAGTATCAAATGATTTGTTTTAAACGTACCAAGCGTGTTTGGCTATTATAAGGGAAAACCCTATCCTCCGGCTTGCGTTGCGTTGTGTGATGGGACCTGGGTCTTATAATAGCTTCATTTTTTGAAAAAGCATTGCGTTGTTTATTCTATGCACTGGTATTCTTGGGAGGAAACCCGTTCCATGTCATACGGTGTTGGTCCCTTGAATTACTCTTCTCTAAAGTTTCAAATAACTGTTTTAGTTCTCACACCAGTCACATGACTGACCTGGAGTTTATTGTTTTAACCTAAACTCTGGGTGCCCCTATTTTCCACACGGGCAGCTAGTAGTTTTGGTTTTGCAGATTTATATTCACAGGATCCTGGTTAACAGCTGGAACGATACTCGGAAAGCTCTGTATCCGTGTATTACTTTCAGTTGTGTGTTGTGTTATTTTTCCGCTGCTATGTAATTTATTGTAATCTCTGATATTTATCGAATTTAATTTATTCATTTGTACTCTGTATATTCTTGTATCTGATGGAATTGTTGTAATAACAATGAAATGTTCTTCCGTCTACGTTCCGATGTGTATTATTCTCGAAGTATCCGCGCTTTCCTTACCGGGGAAGTTCTGGGTTCTCACAAATAGAATAGAAGAAGGAGAATACAACTACTGAACAGATTCAAAGTAAACACAAAACTCATAGCAGAATAAATAAAATGTATTAGATAACATAACTTTGAGTTACAAAACTGTATTGTATATACATACCATATATCAGAGTACAATACATTATATCACAGCTGAAATAATCTCTAAATACTAATGGTGAAGCCTTCTGCTTTGAGTTCCTCCAAGTGTATCTGTAAAAGCCTGAAACACTTGATTGCCCGTACAAATTTGGGCACCTAAGAGTTTAGGGAAAACAAACAAAATAAACTCTGGGTCAGTCATGGGACTGGTGTGAGTAAATTCCAACCATACTGTTTTACTTTGAAAATCCTTTTGAAAACAAAGGATAATAGTAAGATCAGCCCACACAAAACATGGACGGCTTTTACCTTACTATAACCCAGAATATCTTTAATATCAAATCCAGTGATATTATGATAACGTATAAGCAAATAAATAATCAAGTAGCAGAACGCTTACATCTCATGCTCCACATATATATAGTATAAAATCATAAACCGCAGGGCGCTTATTGGAGTTTGGATTCCAATAGACAAGGTACGGGAGCACTTACCGATCAGTGTACTTTAGAGGGTATGCGCCTGGGTTCAACAAGAACGTCTTGCAACCCGGCCACACATGACCGACCACTCATTTAGCTTGAGTGTATCGAATATACTGCCACCCACGGTTGTTGGACATCCAACCGTAATCCGAAGATACAGAATCAAAAAGAAGTATAAACATAATTTTCTCTAGATCGGTGACAATACACCCTGCTTGGGGATGACCCAACAAGCCATGCTGCCTAGCCCAACTTTTGTTACTTCCTAGTTGTAAGGCTAGAGGCTACGTCTATCTTCAGAACATCTGATCACCATTCACTTTGAATGCCACATCGTCAAATCCGTACTCACATATTGATTACATAAATGCACACTGGGTGTAGAATAAAGAGAAGTTACCTTCTCCCCACCAACTTGGTATATTCGTAAAAATCAACGGTGTGACAATTGGAAATACTCTGTCAAAAACTTGTCCATACAAGTTGTCCTGGGACTAAACAAACAAAAACACCATTCTAGAACTGGACGACCCTTGCATTTAACTCCATCTTCAATTATCTTCAGCATTTCTAATTCGCAGCGCTTGTGCCTATACGAAGTGGTTTCCGGATAATATATCCAACCGGTCTCTCCATATCGACAAGGATGGTTAAAACACTTCGATAATCGGTTATTTAACTATTGAAGTAAAACAAACATCCATTCTAATGTATAACTAAACATCATACAATCACGGGCACTTTTTATTTAACATTCGTTTTATTATTCAAATTCCAATATCTTACTAGATATTTCTCAAATCCCATTTAGGCTTTTTACACTTCTTGGAAAACATTTCCAGTTATTTATTCTCGCATGTTCCAGAAACATACGTTATTAACATTCGAAACATTTCCCTTCTTTTCACGTTCTTTATTTTCTACACTCGGATAATATATCCTAACTATATTGGAAAAATATTTCCAATTTCATTTTAAACATTTTAAATCTGCCAATTGTTCGCTTTAAAACATTATTCACTTTAAAATGTGAATATCATTTCTATTATTTAAATTCTGATTTCATTATTCAAGCAGTAAATACCGTTATCTTGTTTTCCGAAATCTCTTTTATATTCCCATTTCATTCTATAAATTTTGTTCCTAAGCTAACTTCTTATTCAATCAATATCAAGTTTATAACTAATATTGATTACATATCCTTCTGTAATTTATTGGTTTAGACCTAAATATTAACTATCCTATCAGATTATAATTCCTAAAAATAATTTAGTTTTAATACATTCGACATCGTCGAATTCTTGTTCCAAATCCTAATGGTTTAATTCAGTTCTAATCATATGATGTCATCGTTTTTCTGAAACGATTCTCTCCAATTCTTTTTCTAACTCATTCTCGTATTTCTTTGAACAACCGTCGTTACTTATTACTCTAAAATAAGTGGGTTTCAAACCAAATTGCTTTCATTTCCTAGAAAGTATTGCTATTTATAAAAATCGTGTTTAAGCTTGGTCAACAGCGTTAATTTATCGTTACAATTCAAAACTTGTCATACGTTTTAATGTTCTCCTTTATAAATAATCTTGACATAACAGTCACGCTTAAGCCTAATCAACAGCGTTTATTTTATCGCTATAGTTCCAAGCTTTACAATACGCTGCCATATTCCCTTTATACTAATTTTGACATAACAGTCATGCTTAAGCCTAGTCAACAGCGTTTATTTTATCTCTATAGTTTTAAGACTTGCAATACGCTGTCATATTCCCTTTACACTAATCTTTACATCTATTTCCATTACAAACTGATATCGTTCCTCGATAATAGTGAAGCCGTTCAAGTTAGGGTATTCTATTTACCTCTCAGACCTTGATCGACAACGTTCTTACCTTAGAACAGATATAAGTCTGTACTCTAATCACTTATTACTTATAATATACATCAAATCGTATTTCCTTGTTTTATTTTGGAATATGGTTTTATAACACCATATTCATACTTTGAAATCTCCGTTGTTTATGATTATTTATTTTAAACATTTACTATTTGCTTTAACTTCATTCCACAGTTCTATTTATAACTTCTTAAACTAAAAAGGTTATTAAATCTCATTAATTTTGATTAATTTATTTCTAAACTTGTTTATTAGATTAATTTAAAGACCAATTAATCTAATACATCATTTCTCAAATAACAGTTGATTAAATCAACTTTATTCCATCAGTAAATTCGTTAACTGATTTTATTTACTTCTTACCAATAGATTAATATATTTAATCTAATAATATTTCTAAATTGTTCGTCTTAAAATAATTATTCAAATATTTACTCATACGATAATTTCTGCTTTATAACTTATTTAAATGTCAAAAATTGTTTTACTTACTTTATAAAACGAACTCTAAAATACTGGTTTATAATAGAACTTCTATTATAAATTTAAAACTTCACTTTAATTATAAAAATATAATTTTATAATTAACTTCGTTGATTTGCCTGACGGCCCATCAACTTCTTAACAAAATGATGGGTTTACGGTCGACTGTTACCACTTTCTTAATCAATATTGTTTATTTATTTATCAAAGCAAATGCTGAATTTTCATTCAACATCAATTATTCACACGGGGTTTTAAATGTAAATTCAGGTTCAAACAGTGCATACAAAACAAATAGTACATATAAATATTCCTCCAACCGGTTTTCGCATTCACAGATGTTAGTCAAACAATTATCACTGATTCCATACTAGGGATATTTATAATCGACGGAATCAGTATCCAACCGGTGATGTGTACATCTGCAACGATATATGATATTTAACCAATTTAATTGTAATCTACCTAATCGACTATCACACAGAATTCAAACAACATTAAAATATAATTATAATATTTTAAAATAGATCAGAGTTAGTGAATTTACTCACATTTGTGCGTTAATCGTTAAATAACGATTTTCCTTGGCTGATTTGGTTGAGCGGTTTATTTTTCCTGAATTCAGACGAACGCCAAATAGCTTTAGACCGGTTCCAGTATACCCACAACTTCATCTCTTAATCCAACGTCCACCACCGACTGCGACTCCGACATTAATCCCCATTTACCCAGTTATTTAACCTATATAATCTAACCACCCGCCCCGTAATTCTCCTCTCATATTTAACATTTTAACCGGCAATATAATGCCCGTCATATACGTTGTTAAGCACGGTGAGCACTTCTGCACATTTACTTTCCTAGTACGAAGCAAAAAGACAGCTCCTCCTTCCCAAACTAGTCATTTCCGACTGTGCTTCACTGCTCCACTCGTTGTATATTTGGAACTTAACACAGCAGCTCTGTCCGCCGCTTTAACCACTTCCACCTTATCCCCCCCTTCAAATTTGTTTTCTCCTTTTTATCACCATTTTTATGACTATTTTATTCCAAGAATTCGCCCATACCAATGTTCATGCACACAGTACTCCTCCACATACAAACGTTTTTCGCTTGTACCCCTTTTTGAAACATTTAAAGTCTCCATCTCCTTTATTGTACATGCTACCACTAACTTTTTTGTTTCTTTTTATTTATTTTGAGCCCTTTATTTTATGAACCAGCCCATATCCCCCCGTACACGTTTCCTCTTCTTCAATTGTAAAAGAAAGCATGCTGCTCCTTCCGGTATTCTCTTGCACAAACAAAAGAAGCCATTTTTGAAATATTTTAAATCCATCAAGTTCTCTAACTCGCCTGCGTTATTCCACTCGCAGTAAAAATGTACGGGGCACTTGAATATCAGTGACCGCATCACCTTCATCACTTCATTATTCAATTGGAAGCCACGTTAGCACTTTCTTCCTCCTCTTCTTCTCGACCGATGCGCTTATCATAAACATGGACATGCCCCCCTTCCAACTTCATACATAGGAACTTTCAAATCCCTGTCGCAACTCAATAGTTGCTGCTCCTCCACTTCGGTTTCATCACCTTTTCCTCAAGTGTTACTCCTGTGCATGAAACCCATTTCCATGTACTACTTAAACTCACACCACCATCTTCTTCCTATTATTACCATGCTATACGCTATACCTCCTTCCCAATACAAAGCAAGTATTCCACTTTCCCATCCTACTCTTTTGCACCTCATTTCTTAACTCTTCTCTCCTGTTCTTATCAGATCTTCTGCACTTGTTTCATATGCCGAATAAACCCAGACTCTTGACTCATCATTCCACCGCTCTAGCCTTGCATACGTCACTTATCCTACGCTCGCATCTGACCTCTTGTATATGCTTCAATAAGCTCGAATACTGCTACTCTTCACAGTAACCATGCGTCACTTTTTGATCCGAGAATACCTAATTTTTTGCATGACACCACATGCATTGAGCTCGGCAAAAACAATTGGGTGAAGAGCAGAAGTTTGTATATGCTAGTTTTATGTTTCTACTATTATTCTTTGATTTTTCTGTGAAGAGAGGAGCATGCTTTCATCGTATATATATAAGGTTGGACAGCTTGATTTCCAAGCAATAGGTATTAGAGCAGGGTTATGGCTAGGCTTGGTTTACATAAAATGCAGACGTGGTAGCTAGTTTTAGGGTATGGTTTTCATTAATTGTAGAGTATTATGTGTGTTACTAGATGGAGTTTTCTTAGTTGCTAAGAGAAAGGAAATATTTGTTTATTATACCCTATACTTTAGACTTAAGGAAGGTAAGCCACTGTATCCTTAAATGACGGAGAGTAGGAGGTAAGAATAGTATACTAGGATTGTAACAAGAGGGTGCTTCCTTACATATTAAGTAAATAATACGATACATTATATTTTCTTAGTTGTTAAGGCATCCAAAAGGACATGTGCGAGTATTCTAATATAGATATAGGGAGATATTTTCCTTTAGCCATGACGCAACATGTATGTCTACGTTTGCATTTTGTTTAGGGTAGATTGTGTAAAGTCTCTTTGTTTATGTCGGAGCCGCTACAGACAGAAGTAAGAGTACATCGTGCTCAGTGAGGTGTCACGATCCCAAAAATATAATAATACCGGTAGATTAATTCATATTTTGAAACCCCGAAATATCGATACAGGGTGCAAAATACTCCAAATAAAAAGTTGCTTATTTACTTAATTTGAAATTACAGTAAAATTCTAAAAATTAAATTATCACTATATCTCAAAAGAGTCTTGTCCAGATTTGCAACCGGTATCTAGTTATATCAAATAAACTGTTACGGTCAATAAACGATTATATAGCGACTTTCAAAATATTCGATTTGGACATATCTTGCAATCTGTTCGATGAAATCTCCATTTTCCACTTCCGTTAGGAAAATACAGTTTAACAGATTCCAACATTTCCTGGTTTGAAGAAATCCGATTTGTAACGGATCTTGTACACTCAGTTGAAGTTCAGAACGTCAAATTACGAACTACCGCGATATTACGGGCTCGATTTTATTTAATATATATTTTTATACGTTCAACTTTGTTTTAATTAATATATAAATCCACTGAATTTAATATTTAAACTGATTTAAATATTCAAATACAAACCGACAAAAATGCGGGACGTTGCATTAGTAATCATCCAAATGATGTGAAGATCTCCGGTTTTCAACCACCGTCTTCATCGTCGACTTTTACTCGTCGTATCAGTTGTTTAGAATGGGATAAACCCAGTCTTTACAAATAACTCAAATATTTCATAATCAATAATCAAATGCTATAAAAACATCATACGCCTCATTCCAATTCAGAATAATCTTTTATTCAAATGCTCACGTTATTAGGGAAAGGTTCCCATTAATCTTATCAAACATAAATTCTTTTAAATTTATTCTTTAATCTTCCTTTGGATATCATTTTCAAAAGATTTTTATTAACTAGTCGAGATTATCAAGCCTTACCGAACTAATCATTTATTTTATCTTTCCAATCCTAACCAATTCATCCCATGGAGCAAAACTAGTAGCACTCCATATCTAATATCCACTGTGGTATTGGTAAAATTAATTTCCATTTCCCATTCAAATCTAATTAAAGATTTAACAATCGCCTGTAGTAAAACTGGTGGTACTCCATTCTTGATCATTTCCCAAATTTGGCACATTTAATTACCACATTAACTTTTCAACCTAATTAAAGATTCATTAAAACTCCATTTAGTTTCAATATCAAAAATCGTTACTTTATGATTGTTCAACTTTAAGAAATTAATCCTTTCTTTAACTGGGTTAAAGAACCAATGGTTATTAAAAACACAGTTCACGATAAACCCAAAATCATCTCCCATCAAAATGGAATTTTCATGGAAATCATAACAGTATATAATCAATATAAATTTCTATTTCGAATCAATACTATAAATAGAATAACTGCAAAGCCTTTTAAATTCCATATATAGTAACGGTCTTCCTTTACAGAAGCTCATCTCGATTATTACCAAATCGAATTTCCATTCAATTCCAATTTAATATGTTAAATTGGAAAAACCTTAATTTGGAAATTTTCCATTAAATCTTAATAAAAATATTTATAAATTTCGAATCATATCTTTACTGTTAATTGGGTTAAAGAAACAATTTTATTTAAAACATGGTTCACGATAAACCCAAAATCCAATTTCCATTCAATTCCAATTAAATTAACTAATCGGTAAACTTCATTAATCTTAATTAAAACGGTGTTATTAAAGACACTGTTCACGACAAACCCTAAATCCAATTTGATATTAAATACAAGGCTCTAAATAGAAATTATATCGGCTTATATTCAATATCAAATTCTGAAATTAACGGTTAACGTATTGGGAACAACGATATCTGTATCTTCCAAATTTCTCAACCATATCTGTATAATCGTGGAATCCAATAATGAAATATTCTGAAGACTATTTCCATTCCAATCCATTCCAACTCATACGTTCGAAATTCTAGTTATAAATAAACCATTTCAAATCTAATTTATTTATTTAAAAACATTGGATTATTATTCTTGTTAATAACTACTTCATTTCGATAAAACTATATTTTTATCTTTTCAAACTATACAAAAACTTTCCAAATCATTTATTATGATTTTACATAATTTTTCCATATTTTTAATAATTTTATTAAGGCCTTAACAGTTGGTTTCCAATAACGGCCAACGAACTGCACTCATAACGACCTTTTCTGAATTTGATTTGGACATATCTTAAAATCTAACTGTTAGATTTCAAATCTCTTATTATCGTTCGAAATCTCTTTTCGATATGAACCCAACGGTTCTGATTTCAGGGGAATTCGACGGTCGGATCTCCTATTACATCAATTTGAAGTTAATGGTCAAAATTCGCAAACGGTTGTTACGCGACACGTTCTATTCAAGCCATTATATATACAATATATATGTTGTTGATTTCCATTTAAAACGTATTTTATAAATCGTTTATAAATTCGTTTGAAAATGATTTCAACTTCGTTTTAATTTTAAATCAAAATTGAATATTCTATATCATTATAATATCAAAATGATAATATTTTCAAAATATCATATTTTGAAATCAGTTCTTCTTTAATATTATTTTAATACAAATAAAATCGATCGATAAACCCGTTCTGGTTAAAATGGTGTTTAACTATTTAAATCGGCTTCACATTTCAATATTTTTGTGTCCATCCAAAATCGGACATCAAAATCATATTTTCATCCTTTACTGAATATTATTTTAAAATATTTTTTATTTCTGAATCAGAATGCGACTCAATCAATTACCATATAATTTCAGTTAAATGGATTCCATACATAGCATGTATTCAGCAATAATGATAAATAAGCATTGAACATTCAAACATCATCCATAGTGCAATTTATAACTATATAAGCATTAAAATAAATAAATAACGCTCATCAAGCTTGTCAACCCATCGATTGGCATACCACTAATTATTGGGATTGATGTATGTCAAATATCATCCCAATACCCGTGTGGGGTTTTCAAACAACAATAGTCGATCTAAATAAATCATTCGTTAAGAAATTTAATCAATTCTAATTCAATTTGAATTATTTTACTAATTAACAAATTTTACTATTTAAATTATAAATGGATATTTATAATTTGATTTCAACTACCACATTAATGATAACATTATTATAAATATGTTAAACAGTACAATCACAACACAAATCACGTAAATCATCCAAATAAATAAATAGTCAACTACCCAATGCCATTTATGGCGTCATACGTGGCCATTCGCGGAGTATGAAATCCAAGTGTCGGTAATATCCATATATCGCTTCCAATTTATGTGATTTGTGTGAATTCGAGTATTGAACTCCATATAACAGATAAAAATCTATACTGACAATTTCTATATATTTACAGTTATAAAATAAAATAAATAACTGTACAAAATTTTAGTGAGAAGGATTTTTCACTTTGGGTCCCACTCCGCCATTCTTTTACTGAAGATTGTTTTAATAAAATTAAACAGATATTTAATTTTGTCCAAAGTTCCTACTGTCTCTGTTTCTGTTCTGGTCAGCTTCTTGTTTTAGATCTCAATTTTACAGTTCCAACGGACCTGAAACCACGCGATTCCATGCTCGTATGAAAAAGATACGATGATTAATACTTTAATTACGTTGGATAATTAATAATTAATCAATATAATTACACTCTAATTACTTTTCTAATCCCGTCTTCTTCCAGGCCCTGTTTCTTGACATCGAACCCATGCCTCGCAACAATATGCACACAGCCGCTCCACCATCTTCAGATCAGACCACCATCGCACCACGCCATGAGATGCTCCATTGCTTCCTCCCTCAACTCCTCTGACCACGTCACGATCGAGATGCCTAGGGCGCTGGAAATCTCATTTGAACCGGGCCACTTTGAGGTGGAAATTCAAACGATTTAGGCAATGAGAAATCATCAAACCGGTCTAGAATGAAAGAGCATGAGAATCTTTTTAATTTTCACTTTATAATCACTATCCAACTCGAAGTGGATTGGACGAATTTTAGGGATTTGTTTTCGTGTGGTTATGCCCGTTAAAACGTTATGGCGGCTCTGAATGACGGAGAATTAGGGTTTAGCTGATTTTGGTTTTTTTTTTATAGATTATAATTTTGATTATTATATTTAATTCAATTATTTGCAATTTTTGAAGTTTAAAATTCCGAACTTCAAACGAACTCCAACGACTGTCATCCCTAGCTAAATATCCGCATTATGGATGCAATGGAATATGTTTCGTAAGCCATTTCGACTGTTTTGATTCGTTTTTTCAAAATTAAAATATAAATCAATATATATTGAATTTAAACATACATTTTAATTTATCGAGGCCACATACTGACTTCAAAAATTACAAAAAATTATATCTAGCTTTGTTTTGATGATACGGTACTACGAAAACTAATTTCAACGAATGTGGAGACCGTTTGAAAAACGGTCATTTTCCACTCGATTAAATTCAAATTTAAATTACAAAACACATTTAAATTCACTACGCTCACATATTAATTCCAAAAATTACGAAATTTTAAACCTGGCTATAATTTGACATTCCGGATCCAACAAAAGAGATTTCATCGAAAACTGATGTCGTTTGCAAAATTGCTATTTTTAAGGGCTATTTATTGTATTAAAATATATATAAATTCCATAGCGATTATTCTAAATTTTAAAATGGACCTAACTTTCAATTTATATTATGAAATCTGAATTTTTCACATTCATTAGAAAGATATAATTAAACAAGTTCAAATATTTCTTATTTTACTGAAATCCGATTTATTTTGAGTTATGTACATTCAGTTGAAATTTAAAATCGAACTTTCAAACTATCACGCCATTTCAGGCTCGTTTTATTTTTAAATTAAATTAATACGTTCTAACTTTGATTTAAATAAATTTTAAAACGTTGTTAATTAAAATAAACCTTTTAAAATATTCAAAATCCATTAGAATAGCTAAAATAAAATTTTTAAATTGGTTCAGAAATTCCGGGTTGTTACATGAAAATTCACGTCTCTCTTGTTTTTAATTAAATACGGCATAGGGATTATTTTATTTCCAACACCGAGGGAAGGTATGAGATTTCGACTTTTTACGCGTCTCCCTTGTGCATAGATAGGTCACAAAAGTTATGTATGCTTTTTATTGATTTATTGGGTGCCTAATACAACCCAATAAAATTTTCAAACCCTCCCCGTACAAAGGAGGTTATGGCGAAATTTTTCGAAAATTTAGGGTGTTAGCCAAATTTTTGAGAAATTAGAAAGTTCTTAGAAACTAAAAAGTTGAAGAACTCAAGGCAGAATAAAAGTTGAGTTGGTTAGTTAAACAACCTTCAGCTCCGTTCCTTTTCATGGATGAAAAGATTTTTAAGTGGGGGAGATTGCAACAACCCGGATTTTGGAACCAATTTAAAATTTTATTTTCAATTGAGTTAATGGATTTTAAGAATTTAAAGTGATTTATTTTGAGAATTAACGATTTAAAATTTATTTCAATCGAATTTAGAATGTATTAATTTAAAATTTAATTAAAACGAACTCGAATTGGCGGGGTTGTTTGAAAATTCGATTTTAAACTTTGAATGAATATACATAATTCAATATGAATCGAATTTCGGTAAAATTAGAAATGTTGGAATATTTTTGAATTGTAATTTTCTAACGAATGTAAGAAACTGAGATTTCACTTTATAAATTGTAAGTTATGTCCAGTTTAAAATTTAGAATAGTTGTTGTGGAATTTATATATATATTTAATATTATTTAAATCCCTTAAAAATAGCCATTTTGCAAATGACCTCCGTTTTCGACGAAACCACTTTTTTTGGATTCGGAATGTCAAATTATTGTTAGATTTCAAATTTCATAATTTTTGGAATTAATATGTGAGCGTAGTAAATTTAAACGTGTTTTTAATTTCAGTTTAAATTTAATCGACTGGTTAAAAAGGCCATTTTTCAAATGATCTCCAAATTCGATGAAACTAATTTTTTTGGGACTGTATCGTCAAAACATGGATAGATTTCAATATTCATAATTTTTGGAGTCAGTATGTGGCACCAGTAAATTAAAATGTACGTTCAAATTCAATATTGACCATTATATTTATTTATATTTTAATTTTGATAAAAACTGATCAAAATGACCAAATTGGCTTACAAAACATATCCCTTATGTCCAGAATGGGGGTATGTAGTTAGGAACAACAGTCTTTGGGACTGATTTAGAGTTCGGATACGAAATCACACTTTTCGGAATTTAATAATATTAAATATATATATATATATATATTAATATATATATATATATATATATTAATATAAAAACCCTCACTCTCTCTCACGAAACCCTATCCGTTGTCACAGCTGAAAAAGAATGGGTGATTTTCATTAGAAATTAAATCCCCTCCAATCTCACAATCCATTCAATGAAATTCATTACTTTTTGATGGAAAAACGTAGAGCTAGGGTAGATCTTTGATCTCAACAGTGGAGATCGTTGACATCAAAAATGGTGGAGTGGTTTTCTTGAATTTTGGGGCCAACGTGCCGCCGCTCAATCTTGATTTCAGCGATAAAGGGGGGCCTAGTTCTTCACCGTTGTTGGCAATGGAGGAGGGCGCGACGGCGGGGCTCGTGGTCACCTCAAATCGAGGTCCAGCGTGACAGTGGTGACACAATGGCAAGCCCTAAGGGCTGAACGATGTTGAGCAAAAGCTTCCTATGGTTTAAATGAAGAAGATGTTGTAATTAATTTAATTAAATTTATTTTAATTATTTTGAATAGTAAATAATGTACTAATTATCATATTTATTTCGTACGAGGTCGGAATTCGATGATTTCAGGTCCATTGTGATCGTGACAACGAATGCTACAACATGGAACTGACCGAAACAGAAATGTAGCAAGTTGGATTTTTGGCTAAATTAAACGCTCGTTTAATTTAGTTCAGATAATAAAAAAAATTAATTAAAGAACGACAGAGTGTAAACCAAAGTAAGAACTCCTTCTCACTCAATATTTTATCTTGTAGTTATTTTTGGAGTTCAACACACGAACTCATACAAATGATTTGAATTGGAAACAATGTATGGATATTAACGACACTAGCATTTCATACTCCATGGATGGCCACTTGTGGCACCGTAAATGGCATTGGGTAGTTGAGTATTTATTTATGGATGATTTGTGTATTGTGATGGTGATTTTGTGATATTTAACATGTTAAATAATGTTAATATTATTGTGATAGATGAAAATGGACATGAATATTCATTTATATATTGAATTGTGAAAAATTTTTAGTTATAAAAATAATTCAAACCGAATAAGAATTGGTTAAATTAATTAACCAATGATTTATTTAAATTGATTGTAGTTGGTTGAAACCCCACACGGGTCTGGGGATAATAATTAATTCACATCTCCCTTGGATTTGACTGTATATCAACCGATTGATAGACAGACTGTTACAAGCGCTATTTAATTATTTAATGCTTATACATTTATAAATTGTGCTATGGATGTGAATTGAATGTTTAATAGATGTTTATCACTATTTTTGAATACGTGCGATGTGTGGAACCAATATAAATAAAATTATATGGTAATTGATTGAGTCTGATCCCAATTCAGAAATAACGAATATTTTAAATTAGTATTCAGTGAATAATCAAGATATGATTTTGATGTCCAATTTTGGATGGGCACTAAAATACCAAAATATATGAAGCCTAGTTAAGTAGAAGTGCACCATTTTAACTCGAATAGATTTTTCTGTCGATTTTATTCGTTTTATAATGAATATCGAAAAAATTTGATTTCAAAATCTGATATTTTGAAAATATTATCATTTTTATATTATAATGATATAGAACATTCAATTTTGATTTAAAATTGAAAAAGGAAGTTGAAATCGTTTTGAAATTAATTTATAAACGATTTATAAAATATGTTTTAAATGAAATCGACGATAAATATATTATATATATATAATGGCTGGACAGAACGCGTCGCACAACGACCGTTCACGAATTTCAACCATTAACTTCAAATTGGCATAACGGGAGATCTGACCGTCGGATTCTCCTAAAACCAGAACCATTGGGTTCGTATCGAAAAAAATCTTTTCAATGAATATAAGAGATGTAAATTTGAATGGTTGGATTTTAAATTGTGTCCAAATTAATTTAAGAAAAGGTCGCTATGGATGCAGTTCGGTGGCCGTTACTGGAAACCGACTGTAAGGGCCTTAATAAAATTATTAAAAATATGAAAAAATTGTGTGAATTCATAATAGATGATTTGGAAAGATTTTGGATGAAAAATTCCATATTTGAAAAGACAAAAGATATTTTTATTTGAATGAACTAGTTATTAACTAGTATAATAATCCAATGTTTTTAAATAAACAAATTGGATTTGTAAATGGATTTTGATATAACCAGAATTCCCAACGTATGAATTGGAATGGAAATAATCTTCGAAATATTTCAATATTGGATTCCGTAATTATACGGATATGGTTATGGGAATCTGAAAGACATAGACATTGTTATTCCTAATACGATATTTGTTGGTTTCAGAATTTGATATTGAATATAAACCGATATTAATTTCTATTCAGAGCCTTTTATTCAATATTAAATTTGATTTTGGGTTTGTCTGGAATGGTGTCTTTAATAATAATATTCTTAGAATTCATTGAGAGAATAAATCTTTCATAAATTGGAATTAAATGGAAGATGATTTTGGGTTCATTATTAACGATGTCTTAAATAACATAAAACTCAATTAACAGTGAAGATATGATTTGGAATTTATATATATTTTATTTAGATTTAATGGAAATTTTCCAAAGTAAAGTTTTCCAATTTAATATATTAAATTGGAATTGAATGGAATTCGATTTGGTAATAATCGAGATGAGCTTCTATAAAGGAAGACCATTACTATATATGGAATTTAAAAGGGCTTTGTCGTTATTCCATTTATATTATTGTTTTGATACGGAAATTTATATCGACTATATATTGATCTGTTTTCCGTGAAGATTCCATAGTTAATGGAAGATGACGTAGGTTTATCGTGAACTGTGTTTTCAATGACTTTGGGTTCTTTAATCCAGTTAAAGATAAGATTAATTTCTTAAAGTTGAGTAATCATAAAGTAATGATTTTTGATATTAAAACCAAGCTGGGGTTTTAATGAATCTTTAATTAGATTGAAATGAGAAAGAGGTAATTAAATTTATCGACTTCAAGAGATGATCGAGAATGGAGTATCACCAGTTTTACTCCATGCGATAGTTAAATCTTTAATTAGATTAGAACGTGAAATGGAAATTAAATTTACCGATAACATTGTGGGTGTTAGATATGGGGTACTACCAGTTTGCTCCATGGGATGAATAGGTTGGAATTGGAATTAATAAATAAATGGTTACTTCCGTAAGTATCGATAATCCCGACTAGTTAATAAATCTTAATTTGATTCAAAATTGGTAAAGGATAAAATAAAATCTTTGAAAATAATATCCAAAGGAAGATTAAATGAAAGTTTAAAAGAATTTATCTTTGATAAAATTAACGGGAACATTTCCCTAAAGATGTATATATTTGAATAAAAGAATATTCTAAATTGGAATGAGGCATATGATGTGTTTTTATAGCACCTAATTATTGATTATAAAATACGTGAATTATTCGGAAAGACCGGGTTTAACCCATTCTGAATAACTAATACGACGACTAAGAGTCGACGATGAAGACGTTGGTCGAAAACCTGAGATTTTCATATTGTTTGGATGATTACTGATGTCTTGATTAGGCCGTACACCCAAGACAAGGTAATAAGTTGTGATTGTCTAGACGTACTTGGAGATCGACTGAATATGCGAGGACCTCTCTCCTATATTGGACATATGAGACGAGGAATAAGGTGCCTTCGGTTTCTGTAACGACCCAGAAAATCTGAACCAATTTAAAAATTTTAAATTGGCTAAAATAATGGATTTTAAATATTTAAAATAAATATTTTAAATAATGGCGATGAAAACTGAGTTTGAATCGACAATTGAAAACGAATATAATTAATTATAATTATAAAGAAGGCCTAAAATGGCGTGGCAGTTTCAAAAATTGAATTCAAACTTTGTCGGACTATACCGGGTGCAAAACAATCCGGATTTTAGTAAAACCAAAAACATTAGGATCTAATTGATGATATCTTTCTAACGAATCCGACCAATCGAAATTTGATAGCGGGAATCAAAGGATATGTCCAGTTGAAAATTATGAATAGTCGCTATGGAATTCAGGCCCTTAAAAATGGACATTTTGCAAACGACCTCGGATTTCGATGAAACCACTTTTGTTAGATCCACAGTGTCAAGTTATTGCTAGGTTTCAAATTTCATAATTTTTCGAATCAATATGTGAGCGTGGCAAAGGAAAACGCGTTTGACCAGTTTCTGTTGATTTTAATCGACTGGAAATTGGCCATTTTTCAAACGGTCTTAGAATTCGACGAAACTAGTTTTTTAAGGACCGTATCGTCAGTACGAAGCTAGAAAATATTTTTCTAGAATTTTTCTAGTTAGTATGTGACCCCGGTAATTTGAAATGTACGTTTAAAATTCAATATAGTGATTTAAATGTAAATTCAATGGAAACTGATTGTAATAAGCAAATCAGCTTGCGATACATATCCCATTGTGTTCGGAATGGGGGTAAAACGCTATGGGCGACAGGCGGTGGGCCTCGTTTCGAGGTCGTGGGTAAAAGTCAACTATATGCAATTAAATTAATTAATAATAATAATAAAAAAATATTATCTCCCTCCCTTTTCCCTTTTCTGCCCCCCCCCCCCCCCCCGATTTCATTAAACAGAAAACGAAAAAAAAAACAAAAGAAGAGGAAGGAGGCGATCGACGTCGCTCCTCCCCAATAGGCCGCCCACCGCATCGAGCTTCCCCTCAGGCTTCGCCGTGATGCCGTAGATCCCCCCCCAGCTCGCAGTCGCTCTCTCTCTCGCATAGAACACCAGACCCGCGCTCACCTCGAAGAACCCTCCGCCGACCGCACCACCACTCCGCCGACCGCACCACCACTCCGCCGCCTCAGCCCGCATCCCGACGCCTGACGACCCCCCCCCCCCTTCGCAGATTACAGTGAGTATTTTATTTTATTTTATTTTAATTTTAATTCTGTAAATTTTGATTTTTTTTATTTCTATAAATTCTGATTTTGATAAGATTTAAAACTGATTTTAAACCAAGGGTTTAAAACTGATTTTAAACCAAGGGTTTAAAACTGATTTTAAAAAGGATTTAAAACTGATTTTAAAAAGGATTTAAAACTGATTTTGAAAAGGGTTTAAAAACTGATTTTACTTTAAGGTTTAAATAGAAAAAGATTTGAACTTTAAATAGAAAAAGATTTGAACTTTAAATAGAAAAAGATTTGAACTTTAAATAGAAAAAGATTTGAACTTTAACTAGAAAAGATTTGAATTTTAAATAGAAAAAGATTTGAATTTTAAATAGAAAAAGATTTGAACTGTAAGTAGAAGTAAGATATGATTTTTATATTTTTAAAAGAATAAAAATATAATTTTTACATCATAGGAATATTAAAAATATAATCTTTATTTTTGAAAAGGCGGAATATATATTTTTGAAATGCAATTTTTATATATTGAATAACATAGTAAAAATTTGATTTTTACATATGTAGAGAATACGGGCAACGAAAGGCGAGATTGGCGAAGATTTCTATAAAGGAAGAGTCGTAGTATTGGATAGCTATTGGTGAGAATTTCTCACTCTTCAATTCCTTTTACTATATATATATACGTGTGTTGAAATAAAAGTGAATTGCTATATATATATATATATATATATATATATATATATATATATATATATATATCTACGCCCCTCGTCCACAAACCATGGACGATATTTATTGGTTGAAATTGTTGTGAAAATTGATTGATAGCAAATGGTTGTTTAGGATTGTTTGTGATTGATATTGGTTGAAAAATACCCGTTTGTGGTTGAGAAATATTTTGTTGAAACCACATAGGATTAGTTTTGTGGAAATGAAATAAATATATACATGCCGCCTGCGTGCGAACTAGATGCATGATCCCCATTGTCAAAAACCGCGAGGTTTTAAGTTAGAGCGAGGAGCCGTACTAGGGACGGTCCCAGTTTTAACTACCCTGCCGTTATGCTGCCGAAATTTTGAATAATATTCGTGTGTTTGAATTATTTTTATATGCTTAAACTATATTTATTCATTGAATAGAAAACATTCATGTGTTGAATTGATATTCATTCGCTGATTAGAAATTCATGTGTTGAATGGTATTCATATTTTGAAATAAATTGTTTGATAATAAAAATCACATTTTTATCTATATATAGAAACTACAGAAAACATTCATGTGTTGAATTGATATTCATTCGTTGATTAGAAATTCATGTGTTGAATGGTATTCATATTTTGAAATAAATTGTTTGATAATAAAAATCACATTTTTATCTATATATAGAAACTATAGAAAACATTCATGTGTTGAATTGATATTCATTCGTTGATTAGAAATTCATGTGTTGAATGGTATTCATATTTTGAAATAAATTGTTTGATAATAAAAACCACATTTTTATCTATATATTGAAACTATAGAAAACATTCATGTGTTGAATTGATATTCATTCGTTGATTAGAAATTCATGTGTTGAATGGTATTCATATTTTGAAATAAATTGTTTGATAATAAAAAGCACCTTTTATCTATATATATAAAATCCTATTTTTGTCACCTATATGAACTATATAGAAAAATAGTGTTTTGAAATGAATTGTTTTACAATAAAAATCACATTTTTATTGTATACATAAATCGTTGAAATGTGAAGTGTTAAAAACAGCCACCTGTTCAAAATAAACATATATGAGTTGAAATATTCATTAATTAGCTAATGAAATTATTTGCACCTATTTATGTAACATTAGAATGAATGGTGTTTTTAAACCAAATAGAAATCAAATATGAAGTTGAATAGAAAATGATAAATGTTAAGAACTGTATATATATGTACATGCATATCCATTGAACAGGTTATAGCAAAGGGGCTAGAGAAGAGGAATAAAATTTTGTGCCCGACAAATAGGTACACATTTACTGTTTTGTTTGGGTGATGATTTTATGAGCCTGTTGGCTAGCCGCTTGGCTTTTTCTTTTTCTTTTTGAGATTAGAAGGACCGGGAAAGCTATTTGCGATTTCCCGATGCTCTCGGTGCAGGGGAGGTTATGGCGAAATTTTCCAAAATTTTAAGGCGTTAGTGAAATTTTTGAAGTGAAAACGATATTGAAATCATTGAATGAACTATATTTATATAAATATATAAATATAAATAAAATTAAAACGAAACGAGGCCGTGCAGTTCGTATTTTGGAACCGTGATTTCAAACAACTAGTACGGGGAATCCGACCATTGGATTTTCCCGAAACCACAACCGTCGGGTTCGCCTTGGAAATATCTTTCCAACGGCACCAACCTTGTAAAAATCCAACGGTTGGATTGTCTGGAATGTTTAATTCAAATATGATGAAAAACAGCGCCAGAAGCGATTATATTTATATATATATATAAATATAATTATATATTTAATCGAATAAAGATGCTGCAGTTCGTATTTTGAAATCGAAACTTCAAACGATTGCTCCGGGAGATCCGACCGTCGAATTTTCCCGAAACTGGAACCGTTGGATTCGTTTTGAAAAGACCTTTCTAATTATGTAAATTTTGTGAAGATCCAACGGTTAGATTTTCAGATATGTGTAAATCAAATCTGAAGAAAAACAGCGCCACAGCCGCATTATGGCCCGAAGCGTCGTTTTGAATATATGGGCTATTTTAAAATAAATAAAAATAGCGATAAATCGTCATAAAATACCATAAACAATATGGAATGGAAATAAACTGAATTTGCTCGATTTATGTGGCTTTTGATGGTTGAATGTGTTTGGTGTGAAAATTACATTAAAGAACAATATTGGTGTTGTCGAATAATTTAACCATTGAAATAAATTGACTTGAAATTCTAAATATACGTGAATTATTTGAAAAGGCCGAGTTAATTCTCATTTCAAATAATTGACCGACGATTAAAAGTCGAAGATGAAGACGGTGGTAGAAGACCGGAGATCTTCACCTCGTTTGGATGGTAACCGAGGTCCTGATTGGGAGGCATACCGAAATATGGATAATGAGTGGTGATCGTCCAGACGTACGTGGTGATCGATGGGTTTGCGAGGTATTTTATTGCCTCCGGTTTCGTTCAGACCCAGAACGGACTTGTAAATGGACTGTGTGTCTGACATTGGATTTTATTCTATGTTGATTGATCTCTATTAAATATACATCTGTTTGGCGGTGGAGAATTTATTCTTTTGCTTAACGCCCTTCTCTGAGACGCACGAGCTCAAAGGTTGTATATCGATGGACATCAGTCGCATGGCATGAATTGCCTGTGTGGCATGCTAAGATGCAGCGATCAGGGCTTCTGTTGAAAAGCAAAGTCTTGTGGTGATGATCAAAGCACCGCTTGTGTGGCGTAGCTTTGTGTATAACGTGAATTCGTGAGCCTCACACCCCGGTATGAACCTAAAACGGGAGAAGGACCTCAGGGAGGGCATGCGTTTCTTTCTAGCTAGGGTGGTGTCAGTGACCTACCAGCCCTGACATTTATATACTTTTCACCTATGTGGTTGTTGCTGTTGCGAGGCGCCTCGGTTTGATCGGGCAATTCGGGTACGATGGAGTCATTCATTGGCTCATTTACGCCCCAAAGGGCGGGGAAACGTATTGTTCAGGCACTATAATCCACATCGGTGGACCGGCCCTGACGATCCAAGGGGCAGTTGCGGCTGTTCCGGTGGCTCGGGCTAGAGAGTCACGAATTCGGTAAGGACTATCTTTTGCCTCGGATCATGACGGAAATCCAATTTCCAGATACGTGATCGTGCGGTTTCGATTGTATAGATATTTGGCGACATAGTGGCATGGGACGCTCATGTTGTCTATGATCGATAGTTATGATTTGAAATTGTTTTCAAAACATATAAACACTAGCAATAATATCAAATGCCTTTGCTTTATTCGTATCAAGCATATTTTGGCTGTTATAATGTTAAAACTCTATCCTCCGGTTTGCGTTGCATTGTGTGATGGGAACTGAGTCTTATAACGACTTCATTTTTACAAAAAGCATAGCGATGTTTAAAAGAAAGATTTGTTTTAAAGCACTGGCAATCCAATGGAGTAAACCCGTTCCACGAAAGTGGCGTGGTCCTGTGATTTGCCATATTATATATGTGTTGAGTAGATTTCTCATACCAGTCCCATGACTGACTCGTAGTTTGTTTCACTTTCAAACTCGGGTGCCCCCTTTTTTCTACACGGGCAGCCTTGTATTCAGGTTTAGCTGGTTCTTTCTCTGGATAGCTGGAGCTGAAGATGGATTCTATCATTATTTCTTTTTATGCTGTTCAGCTCCTATTGTACATATTTTGTTTATTTCCGCTGTAGACATTTATGTATAGCTGAACTGTATTTGTACTAAGTAAGATCCTGTATACTGTGTAACTCTGAGGATTACTTTTATCCTGTATATTCTATTGTTCATTATCTGGTGTATTTATTTAATTATGTTTTGCTATTATCTGTTTCTGTGTTATATTCCAAAGATAACCCTTGTTTCCGTGAGAACGGGATTTCGGGTCGCCTCAGTTTCGTTCAGACCCAGAATGGACTTGTAAATGGATGTGTGTCTGACATTGGATTTCACTCTGTGTTGATTGATTTCTATTGAATATATATCTGTTTGGTAGCGGAGAATTTATTATCTTGCTTAACACCCTTCTCTGAGACGTACGAGCTTAGAGGTTATATATTGATAGACATCAGTTGTATAGCGTGGATTGTCAATGTGGCATGCTAAGATGCAATGATCAAGGCTTTTGTTGAAAAGCACAGTCTTGTGGTTGATGATTAAAGCACGGCTTTAAATAACATAGCTTTGTGTATAGCATTAATTCGCGAGCCTCACACCTCGGTTTGAGTCAAAAAGGGGATAAGGGACGTAGTGAGTGTGTGACGTTTCTTTCTAACTAGAAGTGGTGTCATGGTATGGAGCCCAGACATTTTTACTTATGTGAATGATGGATTGCGAGGCCCTCGGATATATTGGTCATTACTGGCCAAGTATAGGTCCGATAGGACAGGGAAACGTGTGCTCAGGAATAATTAATGCATTAAAGTAAGTGTGGACCGACACTACAGGATTCAAGGGTTGCCTGTAGGTGTGATCCTAGGTCATCTTGCTAGAGGTGATCCGAATCGGTAAGGAGACCATCACTTGCCTTGACTCATGATGGAAATCCAATTTCCAATACGCGGCCTTTCGATTTTAGTTGTAAACCTATATGGCGACATAGTAGGATGGGGTACTATGTCGTCCATGATTGATACATTTATATTTGAAGTTGTTTTGACACTATGCACTTATAGTAATATCAAAATGATTTGTTTTAAACGTACCAAGCATGTTTGGCTATAATAAGGGAAAACTCTTTCCTCCGGCTTGCGCTGCATTGTGTGATGGGACCTGGGTCTTATAATAACTTCATTTTCCAAAAAAGCAATGCGTTGTTTTATTTTAAACTGAGATTCATGTGGAGTAAACCCGTTCCATGTTATACGACGTGATCCCATGATTTCCCAACTTTTAAAGTAAAGATTTAATTACTGTTTTAGTTCTCACACCAGTCTCATGACTAACTCGGAGTTATTGTTTCTACTTAAACTCTGGATGCCCATATTTTCCACATGGGCAATCAGTAGTTTTAGTTTTGTAGATATTTCTTTACGCAGGATCCTGGATTTACAGTTGGAGCTATATTCGGAAAGGTTTGTATCCGTGTATTTCTTCCAATTGTGCCAATTGATTTTTCCACTGCACATTATATTTATGTATATATTTTCTACTGTATTGTAAGTTTGATCTCTGATATTATTTTTTCCGCTGGGTAATATTTATTCGTACTTTGATACTTTTGTACTCTAATGTAAATTGTTGTAATTGCAGTGAAATGTTCTATTGGTTGTGTACTGATGCGTTGTGTTCTCAAAACAATCTGGGCTCCTCCGTCTCTTCGGGGATTGGGTAGTTTGGGTCGTTTCAGTACACGTTTCTATAAGGAAAAAAATTTGTCCAAAATGCACTAGCACAAAAATGAGTTATTGTTTAAGTGTAAAAATTTCTAACTAATTACATAGATTTACCCTTAGCACTCAATTGTTATCAATGTAATAAATGCAAACAAAGATTTATAGTGAATAAAACACAAAGTCATAGGCCTGTCATCATTAAATAAATTATACAAAAAGTCGTAGACTAGTTAGCATCAAACTAAATTATATGTAGCCATATCTCATAAGATAAAATTTTGTTTTGTATTAGATGAGGAAGAATAACTTATCATTAGTCCTTGTATATTGTTAGATATCTTTCAGCCTTGGTAGGATACATGCAAATGCATAGAAAAATGAAACTTTTAATATAAAACAACAGCTGCGATTATCCCAAATAGAGTAAATAAATTTAACTTTCAAATATTTGCGATTTATTGCCCTTTTATCAAATTATAGTATAGGTAGTTATTATTAGTCATATAGATAAATGTAGCCAATACACGAATATGTTACTATGCAAAACGTAAAAAAGGAAAACGTGCAAAATCAATGCATTCATAGCATAATAATTCTAGTTTTAAGTATATTTACCACTAAATTGATCACAGAATTTCATATTTCACTGTAGTTATGAGTCGGTCCATCTACATTATATACATAAAATGTGTAATTCAAGCTTTAAACTTGTAACAGTAAGGAATTTCGCTCAACCCGAATCGATCATTAAACCGACTAAGACCGTTCGAAACCCCTGATTGTTTTGAGAACAGGACAAATTGGAACGCACACAGAAGATCATTTCATTGCTTATTACAACAATTCCATCAGAGTACAAGAATATACAGAGCATGAATAAATATTACACAGAAAAATATCAGAGATTTTAATTACATTTAAATACGTCGTAATGGATATAATACAAAACACAACTAGAAGAGATATACGGATACAGAGCTTTCCGGATATCGTTCCAGCTGTAGATCAGGATCCTGTGAATCTAAATCTGCAAAACCAAAATTACTAGCTGTCCGTGTGGAAATAGGGGCATCCAGAGTTTAGGTTAAAACAATTAACTCCAGGTCAGTCATGTGACTGGTGTGAGAACTAAAACAGTTATTAATCTTTGTTTTTAAAGTTAGGTAAATCAAGGGACCACGCCGTATAACACATAACGGGTTTCCTCCCAAGAATACCAGTGCAGAAAACAAATAGCGCAATGCTAAATAAAGAACAATGAAGCTATTATAAGACCCAGGTCCCATCACACAATGCGACGCAAGCCGGAGGATAGGGTTTTCCCTTATAATAGCCAAATATGCTTGATACGTGAAATTTCATCTTATATTATTACTATAAATGAAGAAAACAATTTCAAATATAAATGTATCAATCATAGACGGCATGGGTACCATATATCATGTCGCCAATACTAGGCTCTACAATCAAAACCACAAAATGTCATATTTGGAAATTGGATTTCCATCATGGTGGCTCCCGATTCGAAAGATCGATCGCGTAGTGCCATCTACCACGGCTTACGTCTCAGCGAGAGAAAATACCGTAATGCACATCCGCACTTTTGGGAAATCGAGTATCACCGCGGCTTACGTCTCGGCGAGAGAAAACACCACTTACCCTATCCCTCTGAGCACTAAGCTCAATCTCGGTCGACCGAATCCACGACACCACGAAGGTGCCCATCCTCTAAAAAGCGTACTGATCAAACCATCAGTTTACCACCATACCGGGGTGTGAGGCTCGCGAATCAACGTTATACACAAAGCCGTGCTATATTAAAGCTGCGCTTTGATCATTATCCACCAAACTTCGCTTTTCAACAAAAGTCTAAATCACTGCATCTCAGCATGCCACACTATCAATCCATATCGTACCACTGATTTCTGCTAATATATAACCTCTGGGCTCGTACGTCTCAGAGGAGGGCATTAAGCAAGAGAATAAATTCTCCGCCGCCAAACAGATATATATATATTTAGCAGAGATCAACGAATACAATATAAAGGAATACAATGTCAGACACACCATCCATTTACAAGTCCGTTCTAGGTCTGAACAAAACCGGAGGCACTTTCCTCGCATATCCGTACAATCAATAAGAACGTCCGGACGGCTACAACTTCAGCCCCCTTCAAGGTAGCTACTCCCATCGTGAGCATCAGTAGCACACATCCATTCGATGTGAAGATCGTCGGTCTTGCACCGTCTTCCATCTCTTCGACTCATCGTCGAATCAGTTATTCAGAATGGATTATACCCGGCCTTTCTGAATAACTCGCGTATCCTATAATCAAATGCTATAAAACACAACATACGCCTCATTCCAATTCATCAGTCACTAACCGTAAATTAGTAAGAGAACAATTCCCTAAATATTAACCCCGAAGGCCGAAACCAACATCAAATCAATACCCAGGAAACCATTCTTCTTAACTAACCTACAACTAGTTTCTAAATCTCATATTCTTAGGGAAAGGTTCCCATTAATTTTATCAAAGATAAATTCTTTAAAATTTATTCTTTAATATTCCTTTGGATGTCATATCAAACCAAATTATGGTTTTCCAAACTAGTCGAGATTAGTGAACCACACCGAAGTAATTATTTATTTTATTTCTCAATCCCAACCTATTCATCCCATGGAGCAAAACTGTTATTATCCCATAACTTACACCACGGTGTTATCGGTAAATTTAATTAAAATTTCACGTTCAAATCTAATTAAAGATTTAACTATCGCTTGGAGCAAAACTGGTGATACTCCTCTTTCGATCATTTCCAAATTTTGATGATTTAAATTACCAATTCTCATTTCAATCTAATTAAAGATTCATTAAAACTCCACTTAGTTTTAATCTTTAATTGGGTTAAAGAACTAATGTCATTTAAAACACAGTTCACGATAAACCCAAAATTCCATTTGATATTAAATACAAGGCTCTGAATAGAAAATATATCGGCTTATATTCAATATCAAATTCTGATTATTTTTAAAACCACTTCAAACCCAATTTATTTAATTAAAAATATTGGATTTTAATTCTAGTTCATAACTAGTTCATTTCGATAAAAATATATTTTTATCCTGTCAAATGGGGAATTTTTCATCCCAGTTCTTTCCAATTCATATATTTTGATTTTACACAAATTATAGATATTTTTAATAATTATATCAAGGCCCGTACAGTCGATTTCCAATAACGGTCGTCGAACTGCACTTGCAGCGACCTTTTCTAAATTTGATTTGGACGCATCTCCAAATCAAACTGTTAGGTTTCAAATTTCTAATATTCATTGGAAAGCTCTTTTCGATACGAACCCAACAGTTCCGGTTTCAGGAGAATCCGACGGTCGGTTCTCCCGTATTGTCCGTTCGAAGTCCATGGTCGAAATTCACGAACTGCCGCGACGCGGCACGTTCTATTCAGGCCATTATATTATATATATAATATATATAATATATATTTCGTCGATTTCTATTTAAAACGAATTTTCTAAATCATTTTAAATTCGTTACAAAAACAATTTCAACTTCTTTTCAATTTCAAATCAAAGTTAAATTTTTCCTTATAAATTCGTTTTAAATTCATTTCAATTCAATTCAAATTCGATTTCAATTCAATGCAATTTCAGTGCAATTCGATTTCAATGCAATTTATATTCAATTCGATTTCAATGCAATTTCAATTCAATTCGATTTCAATGCAATTTCAATTCAATTCAATTTCAATGCAATTTCAATTTAACGGGGCCACATACGAACTCTAAAAATTCTAGAAAAATCATTTCTAGCTTTGTATTGACGATACGGTCCTAACAAAACTAATTTCGTTGAATTCTGAGACCGTTTGAAAAATGGCCATTTTCCAGTCGATTAAAATCAACTAAAACTGGTCAAATGCGTTTTCCTTTTCCACGCTCACATATTGACTCGAAAAATTATGAATTTTGGAATCTAGCAATAACTTGACATCACGGATCCAACAAAAGAGGTTTCGTCGAAATCCGGGGTCGTTTGCAAATTTCCATTTTTAAGGGCTAGAATTCCGTAGCGACAATTCAGAATTTTCAACTGGACATATCTTTTGATTCCCGCTATGAAATTTCGATTCTTCGGATTCGTTGGAAAGATATTCACGAATAGATTCTAATATTTTTGGTTTCACTAAAATCCGGTTTATTTTGAACCCAGTACATTCATTTGAAATTTGAAATCGAATTATCGAACTATCGCGCCATTTTCAATTCCTTTTATAATTTAAAATAAATATTTATATTCTAACGACGATCTATATAAATATATACGTTCGAATTCTATTCAAAATAATTTTTTCGTCATTATTATTTAAAATAATTCATTTTAAATATTCAAAATTCATTAAATTCGCCAAAATAAAAATTTTAAATTGGCTCGGATTTCCGGTTTGTTACAAAACTACAGTTTGAAAAGAGTAATATATATTTGAATATGTTAAATTAATGTTTATGGACATGCATTTCAAGCGCAATCCAGCATAGAATTTCAAGGTATAATTTTTTTTATAAACATAAATACCCTCTTTTCACTAAATAAAAGAAATTTATACAATACAAATTATTAGTACAATCTTGTGGAAAAAAAAGCTCAAACTAGAATGCTTCTTGATCCAAAGACTTGCAAAAAATATCCCATCTCTTATAAAAAGTTGTTAAAAATGAGTTACTAGATTATTTTTCTATAATGGAATCTGAATTTATTCATAGCAAAAAATGCAAACAATCATTTGCTAAAGGAAATATACCAAACATAAAGTGACCGTTAGCAGCGCTCAACTATTATCCATATAATAAACATAAAAATTTGTGGTGAATAAAACAAAAAGTCATAGGCCAAGTAGCATAGAATAATTTAAAAAAAAGGAAAAGAATATTAGGTCAATTAGCATCGAACTAAATTATGTATAGCCATATATATATAAAAAGATAGAACTTTGTTTTGTATTAGATGAGGATGAATAACTAACCATCAAAATTATCCCATGTACACTGTTAAATATCTTTCATGGATACATACAATTCTAGTGCAAAATGAAACTTTTAATATTAAAAAATAGTATTTGTGATTATCCCAAACAGAGTGAATAAATTTAACTTCCAAATATTTGATATTTATTGCTCTTTTATCAAATTATATGTAGTTATTATAAGCCATATACATATTTAGCCACTACAGGAATACGTTAAGTATTCCAAAGGTAAAAAAAGGTATAGTTGCAAAATCAATGCATTCATACCATAATAAGTATATATTTAAGTATATCTACTATCAAATTGATCAGAGAACCTTATATTTCACTGCAATTATAAGGCCAAAGAGTCTTAAGTACTATAATTCATCTTAGAATAATATGGTTATCAAAGATATGTGGTTCACGTCTTAAGTATATTGGAAAAGAAATTCATGTTAGTGACATCTGCTGCATTTTCTCAAGCAATTATAAGTCTTTAATTTTCTTAACTTTTTTGAATTTTTTTTGTTGACATTTAATTAAAATTTAGAAGCAACTTCCCTTGGGCATGATTGATGGAAGAAAACTGCTCTGGCTGAAAGTGAATTATTGTTAACTTGAGAAAGAAATACTCTTGCAAAACAAATCAGTCATGACAACTTGTATTCTTGCACATTTTATAACTTTGAAATGCACAATTATTACAATATAGAACGAGGAAGACATGATTCAAATGAGAAATTAAAGTATTTTGAGATGGGCACATTTTATTAAATTTGACAGCTTTATTAAAGTAGGAGTTTCCGACCAAAAAGTTCACCAATGTATATTCCAAATAATAGGATATGCATGAGATCATCATTATCAATCATCTTCCATATCAATGGTTAATGAAGGATAACAATCATTTACATGATCTGAAAATAAATTTTAGGGACAAATGGAATAACACAAATTAAAAAGCACATTTATTTAACTGAAGAAAGCAAGAGGCATCTCACATGCCTAAATCAATTGTAATGTAATAAGATTCATTCATATCCCTAATTCCTTTTATTTTCTTCCATCAAGCTATTAACCATCTGTATAAGTAGTCTTTAGTGCAGAATATTAACAAATGAATAAGTATAAAACTGCCGTACAGAGTAATAAATAGAAAAATATTAACAATAAAGGATATACACTTACCTCATATGTAACGCCCCAAATTTTAAATCGATCTACTAATTGATTTGAGGTTTGATGTTGGTAGAGAGGTGAAGTTTAGCATGAAAACCGAGAGAAGAACAATAATTCGTGAATCGCAGTATCTAATTAAACAAAAAGTAATGATTTTCATGCAATAAATGTTATGAAACTAAGATTGCCAAAGTTTAGAAAAAAATACTTACATTCTACTAAACCCCACAATTGAATCATTTATTGAACAAACAAAGAAAAAATGATTAATCGGTAGAAGCTTGCATAACAGTGGAAAGGATAGAAGAGAGAATATCAAATAAAAAATGTGACGACCCTAAACAATTCTAATCAACCATTCGCTATCAACCAATTTTCACACCAATCACAACCAATAAATATCGTCCATGGTTTGTGGACGAGGTGCATGTGTGTGTGTATATATATATACATATATATATATATATATGTATATATATAAGTATATTTCACTTCTATTCAACACATATATAATTTTTACAACGCATATATAACTTATACATCGACCGTACAACTTATACAACGCTCATACATGAGGTGTACAACACTTATATAACTCATACATTGACTATATAATTTATGCATCATCGTTTTCCATATCGTTTATAATTCAGAAATCTCACATTGGTTTCCACTCCACCAAAAATAGCAAAAGGCACAGAAAAATATGCGGTCTCTTCTAGAATGTAGAAGGCATCCACTTGAGTCAACTGTCTCTTGTTTCACTGAATTTCATCAACAAACAAAAAAGATATGATTTTTATAGTGAAATCAAAAACCGTAGCGCTTTAAACTACTATAATATAGTTTAAAATAATCTAAACCGTATCTCAGCTATTTCGTTCAGAACTAGGTTTCGATTTTACTCGAAATCCGGGAAGCTTGAAGAGGATCGGGCTATGCAGTGTCGAAGGGGGAGGAGAGGTGCTCAGGCGCCAGGAGGAGTTGGCCAGTTCGACGGCCTGTGGAAGCGGCGACGGTGATTAGAAGGTGCCAACTTCCTGCGGTCGATTCTCTCACCTCACTCAACGAAAAATCTCACACCTTATATGGATTTTAAGCTCTCGTGATGCTCTTCAAAATCTTCAACTGGAGCTCGGTCTAATTTCGCGTGTAGAGGGAGTAATCGGAGGGGGAAGAATTGAAGAATTATCGCCGTTGATCGGGTTTCAGAGAAAAGACGAGGAGAGAGAAATCTGAGTTGGCCCAATGAGATTTTTTTATATTTATAAATTTTTAAATTTCGAAAATACCCTCTTTCACACATGAACCCCAATCCAGACCCAACGACTGTTGTCCCTAGCTAAATACCCCCATTCCGAACACAATGGGATATGTTTCGTAGGCCCATTCGACTGTTTCAATCAGTTTTCCTTCAAATTAAAATAAAAGACATTCAATATTCAATTTGAACGTACATTTCAATTTGCCAGGGCCACATACTGATTCTAAAAATTCCCGAAAAATAAATCTAGCTATGTTTTGACGATACGGTCCCAACAAAACTAATTTCGACGAATTTAATTGAAATCGACCAAACACATTTTCCTTTGCCACACTCACATACTAGCTTCAAAAATTATGAAATTTGAAACCTAGCAATAATTTGAGATCCCGGATCCAACAAAAGTGGTTTCGTCGAATTCCGAGGTCGTTTGCAAAATGGCATTTTTCATGGGCTATATAAACTCTATAGCGACCTTTCTGAAAATCCATTTGGCCATAACTTTTGCTTCCCGCTATGAAACTTTGATTTTTCAGATTCGTTAGAAAGATATTCACTAACAGATTTAAATATTTTTGGTTTCACTAAAATCCATTTTGTTTTGCACCTGGTACAGTCAGTCAAAGTTTGAATTCAAATTTTGAAACTACCATGCCATTTTAGGCCTTGTTTATAATTAGAATTAATTATATTTATTTTCGAACGTCGATTCAAGCTTACTTTTCATCGTTATTATTTAAAATATTTAAAATCCACAAAAATAGCCAATTTAAAAATTTTAAATTGGTTCAGATTTTCCGGGTCGTTACAAAAAACTGCCAAGATTAATATCTTAAACAAAATTCCATAGCAATTTTCATGGGCATAGAGCTTTCATTTTTCCACTTTCTAACTGGATGGGGAAGTACACAGAAGTCTAAAATATGGGGTATGTTAGAATTCTAAGAGATGAATGACGTATACTTTAGTCTTACATTGGCAAAAAGAAGATTAGATCTATGTATATATATATATTTATATATATTCCTCATTCCCTATATTGGCCCTTAGGGTCAGGTAATTTTGTGCGAGGGGGAGGACCTATATCATATGTTCCAAACACACACACGTGCGAGCCGCCCACCCGTCCCGTACCGAACCGAACCGAGTCGGGTTCGGGTTTGGGTTTGGGCTAGAATGAAATCTTATTTTTGCTACGAAAAACTTAACCAATTTTTGTGGGTTTTTCTGACTGGATGCAGCAATGTATATGGATGCGACCGAACAGGAACAAACGGGTTTACAACCCTTTAACAGATGAAGAGGCACGGGACGCGACCCGTTATGTTTGAATTCAAACGATAAACAGGCATGGCCGTTGTTCTTATGACTGTTCGAAGGTTATAAATAAGTGGCGAATCCTGATCACATTCTACATTGATTTTTTAATCTTCATCCTCTTCCTCTGTCAAAATGCCATTGCTGCCAAATCTCAATACTTAGACTGACGTACTTATCACAAACTCGCGCAGTTTCGTCTGTTTTATCCTGGGAGACTCTGAATAAAGTCTTAGGAAATCGGTACGCCGAGCCTCAGTCGATTTACTTATTCTTACTTTCTCGAAATTCACTTACTGTGTTGCCAGTATACAGTATACTTGATTGCAACCAACTGATGTTTATATTCTATTGAATCATCTTGTATTCAACGTTTAATTCTAACATTTAATAGTGTTGCTGTTTATGCGTTGTGTGCCAACGCGTGCGGCTGTTAGTTCTGTTCTTTACTGTCTTTAATCAACATCTTAAGACTTAGGAGGCGGAACTGATTTCGTTCAAGACAGCCAACTTAAACAAACCAGACCTGTTTAAGGGAGAAGGTGATGATTTTTTAACATGGAAAAGTCAGATGCTTTTTTATCTCACTACTCTCGGTCTGCAAAAGTATCTTGAGGAAGATGAACCAGTGCCGCCTACGCTAGGCAAAACCAAGGACTCAGATAAGATTCCGAATATTGATGCATGGAGGCACTCAGATTTCTTGTGCTAGAATTACATCCTGAACTATTTAGACAAAGTTTTGTACAAAGTGTATCAGCCAATCAAGACTGCAAAAGCCCTCTGGAATGCGCTTACCACAAAGTACAAAACACAAAACGTGAGCCTGAAAAGTTTATAGTAGACAAGTTCATGGAATACAGAATGGTAGATTCAAAATCTGTTCCTGCGCAACTACATGAACTCCAGATCATTATCCATGAAATGGAAGCAGAAGGCCACGAAGATGGTGAATCTTTTCTGGTTGAGGCGATCACTGGAAAATTGCCACCATCTTGGAAAGACTACCACAACTATTTACAGCACAAGAAGAAGGAGATATCCTTACAAGATCTAATCGTCAGATTGAAGATTGAGGCAGATAATCGTGGAGTCACTAAACCAAAAAGCGAAGAGGCTTTGATTGTAGAAGGGTCAAAGAAAAAGGGCACCCTAACAAAAAGAAAAAGAAAAGGTAGGCACCAGAAAACAAGTAGCATGATCAGAAGCAGTCCAATAAATTCAATGGCGAATGTTGGGTTTGTGGAAAAACTGGTCATCAGGCAAAAGATTACACACACGAGAAACTGAAAAACTCAGAAGCGAATGTGGTGGGAAACATAGACATCGATGGGCCTAACTTTTCTAGAGTTGTGTCAGAATGCAATCTAGTCCAGAATCCTTCTCAATGGTGGTTTGACACAGGCGCTACACGACATGTGTGTTCTGAAAAATCCATGTTCTCCGCATACAACAAACTGGATCATGGAGAAAAATTATACATGGGTAACTCGGCAGTGTCAATGATCGAGGGCAACGAGAAAGTAATCCTAAAATTCACATCTGGTAAAACGGTTACACTAAATGATGTGCTTCATGTTCCAGATATCCGAAAAAACTTGATTTCTGGACCTATACTCTCGAAGAAAGGCTTCCGAATGGTCTTTGAATCAGATAAAGTTGTTCTGTCCAAGGCTGGAGTCTATATAGGGAGAGGATACTTGTGTGATGGCCTATTTAAGGCTAATGTAGCCGTAATCGGCAATAATAATGTATGTTGTAATTCTGAAATGAACAAAAAGGAAGTTTCTTATATTATCGAGTATGATGTTCTATTATGGCATGAAAGATTAGGACACATAAACTTTCGAAAAATGATAAAACTTGCAAATCTGGATTTAATTCCAAAATTTCAAGTGAATAAAAATTATAAGTGTGAGACTTGTGTAGAAGCAAAAATGGTTAAGAAACCATTTTATACCATTGAAAGAAGTATTGAAACATTACAAATGATTCATACTGACTTATGTGATTTCAAAAACTTACCTACAAGTGGTGGGAAAAAGTATTTTATCACGTTTATTGAAGATTATACACGATATTGCTATGTATATCTTTTAAATAGTAAAGATGAAGCAATAACATCATTTATAAAATATAAGGCTGAAGTAGAAAATCAGCTAAATAAAAAGATCAAGATACTAAGATCTGGTCGAGGTGGAGAGTATGAATCACCATTCGAACAATTCTGTTTAGAAAATGGTATAATTCATCAAATAACAGCTCCATATTCACCACAATAAAATGGTGTTGCTGAGAGAAAGAACAGAACGTTAAAGGACATGATTAACGCGATGCTCATAACTTCAGGTCTACCAACGAACTTGTGGGGGGAAGCCTTAAATATGTCTAACCACATTTTAAACAAGGTTCCTCACAATAAAACAGGAGTGATTCCATATGAGTTACGGAAAGGAGATAAACCAAGCTTTAAATACCTCAAAGTGTGGGGGTGCTTGGCAAAAGTCTCAGTTCCGCCTCCTAAGAGAGTCAAACTTGGACCAAAAACAGTAGACTGCTGCTACCTAGGGCCCGCCCAAAATAGCAGCGCCTACAGATTTTTGGTATTCAAGTCTGATATAGATGATATTCAAATAAATACAACCATAGAATCAAGAGATGCCTCATTCTTTGAAGATGTATTTCCGCACAAAAGGAATGAAGGAGCTTATGTCCCTAAAAGGACAAGAGAAGAATCGACCAATTCACATGAAGATGAAAATCATCGTGAAATTGAGGAAATAGAACCCAGAAGAAGTGTAAGGGCTAGAACTTCCAAGACATTTGGTCCGGAGTTTTTAACATATATGTTGGAACACGAACCTCAAACGTATAAGGAAGCAATGTCATCTTCTGAATCTGCATGTTGGAAAGAAGCAATCCAAAGTGAGATTGATTCAATTCTAAGCAATAAAACTTGGGAAATTGTTGATATTCCACCTGGAATAAAACCAATTGGCTGCAAATGGATTTTCAAAAAGAAAATGAAAGCAGATGGCCCTATCGATAAATATAAAGCCAGATTAGTAGCCAAAGGATATCGTCAAAAAGAAGGTGTGGACTTTTTTGATACGTATTCACCAGTAACTCGAATAACCTCAATAAGAATGCTAATAGCAATTGCATTGATCTATAATTTAGAGATTCATCAAATGGATGTAAAGACAGCATTCTTAAACGGCGATCTTGATGAGGAAATCTACATGGAGCAACCAGAAGGTTTCATTTCAAAAGGAAACGAAAATAAAGTCTGTAGATTAGTAAAATCATTATATGGACTAAAACAAGCTCCAAAACAATGGAACGCAAAATTTGACAGTGTCATGATGAAAAATGGTTTTCGTATAAATGAATGCGATAAGTGTGTTTATTATAAAAAAATTGGACAATCATATGTGATGATTTGTCTATATGTAGACGATATGCTAATCTTTGGTCCAAATACCCGAGTAATAGAGACCATAAAGAAAATGTTAGTCAACAATTTCGATATGGAAGATTTAGGAGTTGCAGATGTTATTTTGGGAATCAAAATAATAAGAAACCCTAATGGAATTGAATTATCTCAGTCACATTACGTAGACAAAGTGATTGAAAGACTTCAAAATCTTAGGATTAAAGGAGTAAGAACACCTTTCAATCCATCAGAAATACTGCATAAAAACACTAATGAAAGTGCAATGCAACTTGAATACTCTCGTGTAATAGGATGTCTAATGTATCTTATGAACTGCACGAGACCAGATATAGCTTATGAAGTAAGTCGACTAAGCAGGTATACAAGCAATCCAGGGAAGGAACACTGGAAAGCACTAATGAGAGTGCTAGGATATTTGAAAAATACTACAAATTATTCCTTACACTATGGAAAATATCCAGCTGTATTAGAAGGATATAGTGATGCAAACTGGATTGCCGATTCAGAGGAATCAAAATCAACAAGTGGTTATGTATTTACCCTAGCAAGGGCAGTAGTGGCGTGGAAATCTTCTAAACAGACATGAATAGCTTGATCCACTATGGAATCAGAGTTCATCTCATTAGATAAAGCAGGAGAAGAAGCAGAATGGGTTCGTCACTTTTTAGAAGATATCCCATTCTGGCCTAAAACTATACCGGCCATATGCATACACTGCGATAACCAAGCAGCGCTAAGTAGAGCGCATAATTTTGTGTATAATGGAAAGTCACGACATATTTGTAGACGCCATAACACAGTTAGGCAGTTACTCTCAAATGGAACTATTTCCATAGATTATGTGAGAACAAATGATAACCTAGAGGATCCGTTTACTAAAGGTTTATCAAGAGAGAAAATTGACTGCGCATCGAGGGGAATGGGTTTAAAAGCCTAAACCAATAAGAGTTATCTTATACGGAACCTATCCTAGCGACTAGAGATCCCACGGACTAGGATCAATAGGCAAACCAGTTATGAATAACTCAAGATGTAATGCATTTTTAGACACAGTCCTACTCCATTCCTATGGTGAACAATATAAATGTGTGCCTACAGAAGTGTTACAAGGTTAAAACTATGCTTTTTCAATGATGACCATATCTTGGAAATAACAAGTGGGGTATAGGTAGGATGCTCTTAATGGTTGCTATCACCTATGTTATTGTGAGCTGGGTCGGCTCTATGAGAATTTTAAAAGGCTTGAATTCTCTATAACACTCGCAGAGCCAGAAAGTGTTCAGGACCAAAATGAACACAACCAAGTGATTGGATGAGAAGGGAATCAATGCTTCGTAAAACTTATTGTTTGGATATACAATAAAGGCTGACGATTCAAGATGAAATAATTCACCGATTAGCCAAGTAGATCCGATAAGTTTTAACTAGGGAAAGTTCAAAGTGAAATATCTAGTTATCCATGATAAAGCATTATTCCATATGTAGTCTGAGATATTGCACATTGTGTGGGGGAAAAGTATATTATCATTCATGTGGGGGATTGTTAGAATTCAAAGAGATGAATGACATATACTTTAGTCCCACATTGGCAAATTGAAAATTAGATCTATATATATATATATATATATATATATATATATATATATATATATATATATTCCTCATTCCCTATATTGGCCCTTAGGGTCAGGTAATTTTGTACGAGGAGGAGGACCTATGTCATATGATCCAAACACACACGCGCACTCGCCGCGCACCCATCCCGTACCGAACCGGGTCGGGCCGGGTTCGGGTTTGGGCTTGGGCTTTGGGCTAGAATGAAATCTTATTTTTGCTACGAAAACTTAACCAATTTTTGTGGGTTTTTCTGACTGGATGCGGCAATGTATATGGATGCGACCCAATAGGAACAAACGGGTTTACAACCAGTTAACAGATGAAGAGGCACGGGACGCGACCCGTTATGTTTGAATTCAAACGATAAACAGGCGCGACCGTTGTTCTTATGACTGTTCGAAGGTTATAAATAAGTGGCCAATACTGATCACATTCTACACTGATTTTTTAATCTTCATCCTCTTCCTCTATCAAAACGCCATTGCTGCCAAATCTCAATACTCAGACTAACGTACTTATCACAAACTCGAGCAGTTTCGTCTGTTGTATCCTGGGAGACTCCGAATAAAGTCTTAAGGAAATCAGTATGCCGAGCCTCAGTCGATTTACTTATTCTTACTTTCTCGAAATTCACTTATTGTGTTGCCAGTATACAGTATACTTGATTGCAACCAACTGCTGTTTATATTCTATTGAATCATCTTGTATTCAACGTTTAATTCTAACACTTAATAGTTTTGCTGTTTATGCGCTGTGTGTCAACGCGAGCGGCTGTTATTTCTGTTCTTTACTGTCTTCAATCAACAGGGTACAGTATATGTTGAAATATTTTATTGCTTTCTCTCTGCTCTCCATGCAGTTGCAATTTTAGTTGCTTACCACCTAGCTAAAAACCATTCACTACAATAATAGAAGCTTGACCCTATGCATATGATATGTGAGTCATGACATACGAAACCTGAGGTGATCAGGTGAATAAATGCATATTATGATTAAATCAAGGATTTTTTTTTTCAATTTGGCCCCCTTTTATAAACTTATAACACATTTTGCCTTATTTGAAAATTTATAACGGCTGTAGCCTGGTTTATGTCACATCAACTGAAAACAGTTATTTAACACAGCGTTATTTGAAATAACGCATGAAGCGTTATTCAAGATAACGCAAACATGTTTTCAAGTTTAACCCATGTAGAACACATGTGCATTATTCAAGATAACGCTAGCGAGCATTATCTTGAATAACGCAAATGATTAGTGGTAATTATTTTTGGAAGAACACGATTTAATGCGTTATTTAGAATACCGCTTAAAAGCGTTATCCTAAATAACGCAAAAATAAAATAATGGTATGTTAAGTCTTCCAGTGTCCTCTTGCGGTATTTCAAATAACGCTTCACGCGTTATTTGAAAAGACGCGCAGACGTGATATACAGAGAGCTTTTGCTCTCTCCCTCCTCACTTTTTTACTTTCTACATATTGAAAAAAAGAAACCCAGTACCTTAAATCAAATTCCGAAACTAAGCCATTCACTAATTTTAGTTCTGATCTATCACCAATTTCAGATTTACGTCAACTGGACTCTATTCTCCGTCGTTTGATTCATCACAAGGTTTGAATTTCAAAACCCTAAATCTTAGTTTTTCTGGATCTATAACTTTTGGTAATATATTCTTTTACGTTATTGTAAATTAGAATGGCTCCTAATTTTATCGCGATTCTATGCTACTTTGATGGTGAGTTGGTTATTGATGATAGAAAGTGTGGGAAATACGAAGGTGGATCTTTCAAACCTGTAAAAGTTCTCATAGGTTGTAACTTGAAGCAATTAAAAGCCTCAATATTCAAGTCAACAATGATTAATGCAGAGCAATTTGATATTGAGTTAGTTTGAAACTGACCGACTGAATCTGGTTCTAAGGCAATTAAAATTGCTGACAATGGTGATGTTGAGTTAATGTTTTCTGCTGCTTGTAAGACTATAGAGTTATTTGTTGTGAAAACGACAAAGTTAGTGGTAGAAGCACCTGCTGCTTCAAGACCCGTTCGAGCGGCACCTTTCCGTCCAACTCATCTAATCCCATCACCAAATAGTATTCCTCCTTCTAACGTTTCAGAGTATGGACAACATCAAATGTTCTATTCATACCCCCCGCATATGAATTATACACAGAATCCGCATTTTAGCTTTCCATTTCCCACGCAGGAAAGTATTGGATGCGCGATGCAGAGGTAAGCCCAACTTAAAAGGTTTTCTAAACATGTTATATTTTGGTTCTCCCAATTGTTGTTAATGCCCGTCATATATTGTGTAGTTTTGGTCCTTATTACCGTCATACACAAAGTAATGTTAGAACGTCTACACAAGTAACATAACCGTTGCAGCCAACGCCATCTGAGTTATATCATATGAGTCAGGAGAAGTATTCTCAGAAATGAATTGCTATTTGAGTCATGTTTAAGTGTTTGATCAAGGTGCAATATTTTCATGATGCAGCTGTCTGTAGGATTTCATGGAAGAGCAATCACCGTTCCAAGAGAATGCATGCGATGACGTGAGTCAAGTAGATGGAATTGTAGACTTACAAACGAACCCTGTACCTGCTTTGGACAGCATGACGGTTGCTTCGATTCCCGATAACAATCACGCATGGTTTGACAACATGCAAGTAAATAATGATTCGTTGAACTTTGACTTCGGAGCTGAAGAGATGGATGATGAGGATGATGAAGAAGATGGAGGTAAAAACGAACCTGCGATGGAGATTCCCCTTGATGAGGACATGTGTATTGCGCAAATGTTAGCTAGATCTGTTGTCGAGGACTTACAAAGTAGGGGAGAATTATTCTTGTCCTCCTGCGTTCAAAGTGGTTTTAAACCTGGTCTTGTATTTGAGAGCAAAGCTAAATTTTTGCAACAACTAAGTGAGTGGTCCATTTTACATGTTGTTTCTTTTAAGCCCATTAGGTCCAACAAAGAAATGTATACTGCCATTTGCAATATCGACGATACTTGCCAGTGGAGAATTCATGCAATTGATTCCAAAAAATTGCAGACTGGGTTGTGGATTGTTAAGAAGTATAGAGGGATGCATACTTGCGTTAATCCAATGGTCAATTCAAGCAATCGCCAAGCGACATCAACATTTCTGTTTTCAAAGATCATACCTTTTGTGAAGTCTGATTTAAACATATCAGCTAGAACAGTTCAAGTGTTGGTTGAAGAACAATTTTTTATTAAGATTGGTTATATGAAAGCTTGGAGATCTCTGAGCAAGGAAATTGTTATGGTTTACGGGGATTAGGTGGAGTCATATTCACTGTTACAGGCATATTTTGATGAAATTAGAAGATCAAATCCCGGTAGTGTAAGCCATATATTAACAGATGAAGTTGGTGTATTTAAACGTGCATTTTGGGCATTTGGCCCTTCCATTGAAGGATTACTACATTGTCGTCCATTGCTTTGTATCGATGGCACCCATTTGTATGGCAAATATAAAGGTACACTACTTGTAGCTACTGCAATGGATGCAAATGATCAACTCTATCCATTGGCGCATGCCATTGTTAAGTCCGAATTGGCTGAATCTTGGGCTTGGTTTTTTTTCCTGTATGAGACGGTTTATACATAGTGTAAACAATCGCCGTATTACTTTCATCTCTGATAGAATGAAAGGAATCCCTATCACATTGCAGGAAAGATGGGTAGAGCCACATAAGCATAGATTTTGCGCGAGGCATCTAAAAGCAAATTTTCAAAAAGCCAGCTATAGAGATCAACGTTTGACTGGTTTATTCCATGCGGCGGCATGTGCATCAGAAGAGGTTGAGTATCGTAAACTTCGGGAGGAAATTAAGACGGCCAACGTAAGAGCTCATAACTAGATTGAGAGAAGTTTGGGAGGAAAAGAGAAAAACTGGGCTTTGTTTAAAGACGATGGCGGAAGGTTTCATGTAATGATGATAAATGCTTCTGAAAGCTTTGACGGTGTGCTAAGAGGTGCACGATCGCTTCCACTTAAGTCGTTGGTTGCGCGTACCTTCTATAGATCGGTGGATTATTTCTGTAATAGGCGGCAAAATGTTGTTGGTTCGGTATGCAATTAACCCCAATATGGGAGACAAAAATAGCTGAAAGAGCCGAAGAAGCAAAACGTTGCAGAATAGTTCGCTTCGGCGAATATGAATGGGTTGTAATACACTACTACAGTGATGAACTTACAGTAAAGATAGATGGTGATACTTGTTCGTGTACATGTAACATACCAATGCTACATCACCTTCCTTGTGCACATGTTATGGCTGCATGTTTGGCATGGCAAATGGGGCCAAAAGAGCTCATCACGACTTCGCCTCCAACTGGTACACAGTTCAAAGTTATCACGCGGCTTACACGCCTGAGTTTCATCCAATTTGTGACAAGCGCTATTGGCCGCAACCTTCAGGACATATGGTTTTTCCACCGCAAGCTCGGAGAGCACAGGACGACCTAGATCTACTAGAATTAAAGGCACCATGGACGAGGGGGCAGTCTTCTAGATCTAATAGGTGCAGCAAGTGTGGAGTTAATGGCCATAAGAAGAGCCGTTGTACTACAGTGACATAGACTTTACTAAGTGTTATGTAGTACCTACCTATCCTGTTTTATTACATTGCGTACATTTCTATTTGGTTGTATTATGTATAAGACATATGTCGTAACTATTTATCATGTTGTTTTATGTGTGTGGTAACATTTATCTTGGTTGTATTACGTAAATGAAATATGTTTTGGAGAATTGGTATAGTGGTAACATTATATGGCAGTACGATGCATGATATGATACAAAATTAAATGCCAATACACTATTCATTACAACTACATTCGAACGCTACATAAAACGATACATTAGAACACTACATATAATGATACATAAAACGATACATTAGAACGGTATGTAAAACAATATAGTAGAATGATACATATACCGATACATAACCGTTACATTACTCATTTGGATATCTAGGAATGGTGGACTCCAGTGAGTCATATTTTTCCCTCATTCGGTAAATTTCGGTCTTTAGTTGTGCATTCTCTTCTTGCATCTCCAGGACATACTCATGGCCTCTTCGACATAATGGAGGATCAATCCACTCCGTGTAACGACAAGGCGTAAACAAGTGTGGCACAGATAACCAAACTAGACATCGCCCGCAAGCGTAGTACCGTCGGCCAGCGTTTGCCTTACTCTTTGCAACATGCACATGACAATAGACATTACAATTGCAATATTGTCATGGTACTGCTTCACCAATCGCTAAGGCTTTACCCTCATTTCTTCCATCGTTTCCATCCATCGCTATAAAGGTCTTTTGTCGCATTTCTTTAGGTATGAGAGCTACCAATCGCGGTTCTTTGCCCAGTCGACGTTCGATTGATTCAAACTCATCCATGTACTTGGCTAAAGTTTCATCATCAAGTTCCCATTGATTAACCTAAAGTATGATTGCATGAATAAAACGTACATTATGGACTAATTTTCAAAAACAATAAACTAAAAAAAAAGATCCGTGGAGTACCTTCAATTGTGAGCAAAATAGGACTTTTGAATTGTGAGGTTTTTTGGGTTTGATTTGGGAAAGTAACAAATGAATGGGTGGGTTGGTGAAGATGGCACGTCTTTTAATGACACGATACCAACTTGGAGAGTTATTTGGAATAACGCACGTAGCGTTATTCCAAATAACGCTTACAGCGTTATTCTAAAAAACGCTCCAGGTTGTGCACGGTTTAAAGATAACAATCTGGAGCGGCATTTATAATAACGCTATAAGCGTTATTTGGAATAACGCTATACACATTATTCCAAATGCCGCTCCAGATTCTTTACAGGTTATATTTCCTGCACAGTGATGCATAAACTCATCAACTTAAAGTCAATAACGATAAGCAACCAAAAGCAAACATTGGAGCCTACTACGGTAAACCAAAATGATGTCACATAAACCAAACTAAGCATACGTTACAACTCCAAATCGGAGTTAATCACAACCCGCAAAAAATTACACAATTTCAACATACGAATTAAAAGTTCAAGTAGCTAAAAATAACAGTTAACCTACAAACTACAACACCACCATATGGACCAACTACTTCAGGATCCGTTGCTGGTAAGGAGTTTCTCTCTGCTTCCTCTTCGTTTTTGGAGGTACATCTTCATGCGAAGACGATGAGGAACCTTCTTGGGGCTGTGACGGACCATGCACAACCTGTGTTGGTTAAGACGACTCTGCTTCCTTACCCTTACCTTTTCCCCTTGACGCCACCTTTTTCCTCCGTGATGTATAAACCTTAGTAGTTGGCGGCGGAGGAATGTCGCGGACTTCTTGTGCCTCCGAAGCTTCTACGGGTGCTAAAGCTTGAGCTGGAGGAGGTGGAGGAGGCGGTGCCGGTCTTGCAAGCCTATTCTTTCCCAAATTTTTTTGAAAAAAATGCTTTATGCTAAAGCATTTTCCCTTTCTTTGTTGGGGAACCTCATGAGATAACTCATCAACCATTTCTGTAGCCCGGTACACCCCATCCGCCTGCATTTTATATGTTAACTTACATAAAACTCAAACCTGCCAAAATAAAAAATTACATTTGTTAGCACGGTTTTCATACCACATTCCTATCAAGAGGAGCTCTAGGCGTGTACGGTTCCACTACGGCACCAAGAGGTTCCACGCTGCAAAGAATATACCGTCGGGTAATCTGCCAATACCATGTGTAATACTCTTCTTCCGACAAGGTGAACTCCCGCTCCTACTGCGTGTGCATGTGCCGATGGTTCCATGTCTCAATTGCCGCCTCGTACTCCCTAGGTACTTCTAAGTTTATCCTGTAATGTGGGGCTGGTTCAGGAAGATGTTGTCTAAATCCAAACTGGCGCATCACCCGATCAGGAAGGTGATACGCTACATCGTTCAAACATATAATGGGTACACAGGCGGTCCACAGATGGAAAGACACGGTACATAAGGCCGGAAGCTGTTCAAAATCCTGGGCATATGGGGTCCATGTGACAACATCCGGACTAAGCACGTCGAGCTCATTGCGATAGAATTTTAGATTACGCCTCAGAGTCGACGAAGTGCTCTTCTTTCCAACCCACCTGTAATTGTGACTTGGTAAGAGATAGAGGAAATAAGTTAACACATATAAGATAAATAATTGAAGGAATAAAATTACCTAGCCTCGTAAGGCAAAGAAATATCGATATTGGGGTGCTTTAATTCATGTCTACCAAGGGGAAGATACGTCCACGACCATAGCTACAAAGAAACTTGATAAAGAAACACGACATGCCAAAAAAATAAGAAGCAAATAAGCGTACGAAAATAAAGTACCTGTATCAAAGAAGGACAACCTCCCATATAAGGGCTCTCAAGCAAAACGGTCCTGGTAAAGTTCCGTATATGTGTATGCTAATGTCGCACTGCCCCAAAAACATTGCCGACAATGATAAAAATCCTCAATAAAATGCAACCATTTTAGCCACACCCAAGTCTTAGAATGATCGCAGATCAGACGTTGAGTAATGACCCAGAGTATGATAGCTCTAGTACGCTGTTCTATCTGCTCCTGCGTGGCATTCTGTGGAATGTCATGCACAAACTGCGCTTTGTACCAACTAGTTATAATTTGCTCATTTCCCATCCACTGGTTCGCGGGAGGTGTAATACCTAAAAGCCGCTGGCATATCTCCATGTAGTCTCCGGCCTCTGGAGTCCTCAAAGGAGCGCCATCAATCGGCAAGCCTAGCAGGATCGCCACATCACCCAAAGTGATGGTCATCTCTCCACCTCTAAAATGGAATGTTGATGTCTTCGGTCTCCATCTATCAACTAAGGCAGTGATGAGATAACGATCGAGTCTAACGTATTTCAACCTGTGTACTAGTCGAAATCCAGCGCGATCAAGCAAGGCCAAAACTTCTGGATGTGCGGAGATCACCGTGCCAATGGGAACCGTGTGATCTATAATATGAACGGGATATTTTCCCTATAAATAAAATTTAACATACAATGTAAGACATGCATACAAAAAAAAAAAGAAATTACTTTCGGCCAACATACAAACACTGTATATACATACCAACATCAAAGCGTTATTGCTCGACCTATGCCTGTGTTGCAAATATAGGACACTATCATCTACAGGTCCCTTTTCCATTTCAACAATCTCTACACAAATGTAGTGAAAAAACCAAAATCAATGTTGAAACCTATATAATTTCAACTACATTGAACCCATTAAAGCAATTACAAGCTATTTCACAAGTTTCCACAATCATGGACAAACCCTAAATTTTATAAGAAATCAACAAAATGATGAATTTTATACCTTCCGGAGATTCTTGTGTCGACGAGCTTGCCATGGCGATGAATTTCGATCAACAAACCCTAAAATTTGATGTTAGGTTGAGCAAATAGGGTTAGGAGCTTAGGGTTTTCGGCTTTGAAAAAATAAGTTTTAAGAAAAAGTGAGGAGGAAGAGACTCTCGGCTGACTGTATATCACGTCTGTGCGTCTTTTCAAATAATGCATGAAGCGTTATTTGAAATACTGCAAGAGGACACTGGAAGACTTAACACACCATTATTTTATTTTTGCGTTATTTAGGATAACGCTTTTAAGCGGTATTCTAAATAACGCATTAAACTGTGTTCTTCCAAAAATAATTACCACTAATCATTTGCGTTATTCAAGATAACGCTTGCTAGCGTTATTTAAGGTAACACACATGTGTTCTACATGGGTTAAACTTAAAAACATGTTTGCGTTATCTTGAACAATGCTTCATGCGTTATTTCAAATAACGCTGTGTTAAATAACTGTTTTCAGCTGATGTGACATAAACCAGGCTACGGCCGTAATAAATTTTCAAACAAGGCTAAATGTGTTATAAGTTTATAAAAGGGGGCAAAATTGAAAAAATCCTTCAATCAAACATAAATAGTAATTATGCATGTAACTTCCAGAATATTGTTACCTACAGAAATATTTAGAACAATATACCATTTCAATATGCACTGTACTATTAGGGAAGAAACTTAACTACTATTATTCACTTTTGAAAGATGGATAAACCTAAAAAAAAGGCCTAAGCTAGTATAGACATGAATCAAGAATAAAACATTGACATATCAAGAATGAACAGTCAATGCGACACATGAAACAGTAGAAAACGTACGTATATTGAACGTCTTCATTGTTCTTGTTGCTGACATTGATGCTAATCTTCCTCGAACCTTCATGTTCAAACCCCTGCAAAATCTAACATAAACCATTCCACAAATCCTGAATTTTTCCTGCCCTGTTTCAGTCCATAACACTCACCTACCTCAAGTCACATGTCATATATGAAAAATAATCGGTTCCTTAACACGTCTTCCATTATGAAGAAAAATATGTTGCTTACATACACATATAGTCATGTGAACATGATCATATTTTTGATGTTGGGGTCAAACTTTTCATAATAAACACTCAAATCTGTCTGTGCTTCCAAAATAGGTCACTTTTCCCAAGGGAAATAACTAATATGACGATTTGCAATATTAATAGGTGTTAAGTCGTTCTTCCAAAATATGCAATATTAATAGTTATAAAGAACACTTAAACCACTTCAGGTGATGCAAGCTATTAATTTTAGTGCTCTTTTAACAATTTGCCATTTTAAATTTAAGTATTATAGTCCCAAAAAAGGATTATTCAAATTGCTACATATATAGTGAATAACTAATATGAATGCATATGTATTCTAAGAGAGAAGTCAGATTTCAATGGTAATAAAGCTGACGTATATGCCTGTGTAGGTAATAGAAAAAAGAGAACTAAACACTGAAATGAACAGGAGACTGAAAGAAACAACTTATATAATTAGTAGGCATGTACTCTGCTTCCTTTCCTCATATTTTATTCATTAGATAGTAAGAAGAGAAAGAGGATGGAAAAGTAAAAATACTTGATTTGTTTACTTACTTGAAGACATTGTCCAGTAATCTCGTAACTGCAAATTCAAGAAATTTAACTCAATTCAATCGCAAACCATCAATGGACAAAGAACATCTTAAGTTTGGTAGTACCACCCGGTTAATAGAATATGAAAACGACTGTCATCACATTAAAGTAATATCCGAACTGACATGAAATCATCAGAGAGAATAGAAATACCTAATTTTTACTTACTTGAAGACGTTGTCCAGTAATGTTGTTAGCGCGGGATCCATCACTGTGCATTACGATTCGACCTCCCCGGTTTCCACCATTAATACCAAGGCCCGCATTTCTGTATGCCCTAACTTCGGGTGCTGTAGCAGCAACCGTCGAACAAATTGGTATCTGGACTTCCTCAGAGTGGTGTAATTTGGAGTTGGTGGTCAGATCGTTAGCATATCTTTGGGAAGAAAAAAGGGGGCGGCAGATCCTTTTTTCAACATTAAAACTGGATCGCTCATTCAATTGTGGAAGAAGAACCGTGCATTTTTGTGAAAAAAGGACTGGCGCATGAGAAACATTGTAGGAAGAAATTGCGAAGTAAAGAAAAAGGCATAAAAATAGGATAAGTCGCAATGGCGTCTTCTCTGTCTGAAAATCCCAATACTCACCAAAAAGTCGCAGATACTTCCGATTCTGATCATCGCTTCTCTATTCCACCTGATCTAAGACCTTCAATACTACATGCAGATTGTGGAGAATCTTCTTTCAGAGGTAATTTTAATTTTCCAGGTTATAAGTCGAAGAAGGATTTTCCAATTTTAACCGAGAAAGATCAATACTTTACCAATTTGAGTAACAATAGGAAGTCGAAAGCATGGAGAGATAGTTTGAGAGAATAGATATCATCAGAATTCTACCCAACTTCAATTTTATGAACCTACTGTAAAGGATAATATTAAACGTGCGGTAATTAGTGAAGATCTTACAAATAGGGCTAGACAGTGATGGCATAACTCCATAGTATTTTATGTTTGTGGTAATGAGACGACCCGATTTCCCGTTCTCACGGAAACAAGGTTATCTTTGGAATATAACACAGAAACATATAATAGCAGAACAGAATTAAATAAATACACCAGAATGAACAACAAAATATACTGGATAAAAGTAATCATCAGAGTTACACAGTACAGGATCTTACTTAGTACAAATACAGTTCAGCTATACATAAATGTCTACAGCGGAAATAAACAAAATATGTACAGTAGGAGCTGAACAGCATAAAAAGAAATAAATGATAGAATCCATCTTCAGCTCCAGCTATCCAGAAAGAACCAGCTAAACCTGAATACAAGGCTGCCCGTGTAGAAAAAGGGGCACCCGAGTTTGAGAGTGAAACAAACTACGAGTCAGTCATGGGACTGGTATGAGAAATCCACTCAACACATATATATAATTGGCTAATCACAGGACCACGCCACTTTCGTGGAACGGGTTTACTCCATTGGATTGCCAGTGCTTTAAAACAAATCTTTCTTTTAAACATCGCTATGCTTTTTATAAAAATGAAGCCATTATAAGACTCAGTTCCCATCACACAATGCAACGCAAACCGGAGGATAGAGTTTTACCTTATAATGGCCAAAATATGATTGATACGAATAAAACAAAGGCAATTGATATTATTGCTAGTGTTTATATGTTTTTGAAAACAATTTCAAATCATAACTATCAATCATAGACGGCATGGGTACCATATATCATGTCGCCATATATATATATACAATCAAAACCGCACGATCACGTATTTGGAAATTGGATTTCCGTCATGAACCAAGGCAAAAGATAGTCCTTACCGAATTCGAGACGCTCTAGCCCGTGTCTCAGGATCAGAGCTCGAGTGACCCTAGGAGCGACAGGGCCGGTCCACCGACGTGGATTAAAATTCCTGAACAATACGTTTCCCCGCCCTTTGGGGCGTCAACGAGCCAACGAATGACTCCATCGGACCCGGATCGTCCGATCAAACCGAGGCGCCTCGCAACAGCAACAACCACATAGGTGAAAAGTATATAAATGTCAGGGCTGGTAGGTCACTGACACCACCCTAGCTAGAAGAAAACGCATGTCCTCCCTGAGGTCCTTCCTCCCGTTTCTGGTTCATACCGGGGTGTGAGGCTCGCGAATTTACGTTATACACAAAGCTATGCCACATAGGCGGTGCTTTGATCATCACCACAAGACTTTGCTTTTCAACAGAAGCCCTGATCACTGCATCTTAGCATGCCACACAGGCAATTCACACCGTGCAACTGATGGCTATCAATCACACAGAACAAATTCCCATGTCGGACACACAGTCCATTTACAAGTCCGTTCTGGGTCTGAACGAAACCGGAGGCACTAAATACCTCGCAAACCCTTCGATCACCACTCACGTCTGAACGATCACCACTCATTATCCATATTTCGGGATGCCTCCCAATCAGGACCTCGGTTACCATCCAAACGAGGTGAAGATCTCCGGTCTTCGACCATCGTCTTCATCTTCGAATTTCAATCGTCGGTCGATTATTCGAAATGAGAATTAACTCGGCCTTTCCAAATAATTCACGTATATTTAGAATTTCAAATCGATTTATTTCAATGGTTAAATTATTCGACAACACCAATTGTGTTCTTTAATGTAATTTTCACACCAAACACATTCAACCATCAAAAGCCACACAAATCAAGCAAATTCAGTTTATTTCCATTCCATATCGCTTATGATATTTTATAACTAATTATCGCTATTTTTATTTATTTTAAAATAGCTAATTTATTCAAAACGACGCTTCGGGCCATGTAACACCCCGTGAATTCTATGACTGTGAAACTCACAAATTAAAGTATAATTAATTTCAAATCAAAGAACTAAGGGAAACGGGATACGCCATTGCGTTCGTCTCGGAAAAATACGCGAAATAGAGTCCGAGTTTTCGAAAAACGGATATCGTATGAAGAAGTTATGGACGAACGAAGTTGGGCGAAAAACCGGAGAAGGGTCAGAATGCACTGGCGCACTTGGGAAGTGCGCCAGAACAAAAATGAACTGGCGCACCTGTGAAGTGCGCTAGTACATTTTTGACCTGGCGCACCTGCCAAGTGCGCCCAGGTCAAAAATGACCTGCTGGCCAGGTCTGGTCTAGCCCTGGCTGGCTAGGTCGGTGTGTAGTCGAATTTCTGTGGTCTGCTTTGTCATTAGGGCTAGGTGGTGAGTTTTTATTGGTCTCTCTTCCTAATGAATGGCTACGATCTAACCTAGCAACATCAATGGTCCTAATCAATTACTAACCTCTATATAAGCAACCCTAGACTAAACCCTAATCTATTCATTCAAAATAAGATTATAGCCGCCATGTTGCTGAGGAACGACAAAGATTAGCCGCCGACTAGAGAGAGAGTTAGGAAGAAAGTTCTAAAGTCTAAAGCAATTCAAGCAACCTAAAGCTAATCAATTCAACAAAGGAATCGTGTCTCTTAATTAGAGAATTCGCCGCAACCATTGTAAGTAGAGTATTACTTTGGTATAATAAACAACTGTGTTGATGTGTATGCTTGAATTGTGGCAATGGAAGTAATTCATATTTATGCGTTCTTGTCAATTTATATACGTTTGGATATTTATGGATTATGTTATAAAGAACTACATGCGGTAGTTCTATACAAGTTTACGTTTGGAATATTGCGCAAATTATGTTATCTATGTTGAAGCTACATGTATGTAGTTGATTGAAATTTATGCGAGTTTGGGCTTTGTTATTATGCCATCATGATGTATATTTTGTGCATAAACCATTTTGCAAGTAATTGAAACAAGTTTGGTTGTTATAGTTCATATGAAACTATGTTGGAATTTTGACACCATAATCCATGTATTTGCAAAACTTATGAATATGGCTAGGCTATGAATGATATTTGGCATAATTGAAACTTATGATTAAGTCTATCTTGTTTAAAAGAATTATATGATGACATATGTGAGACATGGTTAGGTTAGACTCAAAAATCCCTTTTTGCAAGTTTTAAGGCAAACACCATGTTTAGGAATATTTATGCATAAGTATGTTTATACCATCGTTATGTGATTAGACTTAAACCATGATTAAGTTGAACAATGCTTTTGTGTTGGTAACAAAGTATCCCCTTTGTAAACATGTAGAAACCTTATGAACATGACATGTTTATGTTTATGCCATAAACAAAATTTAACTTTACATATGCCATGTTTATGCCAAAAGTAATTATGCCATGCTTATGTTTGACATTATGCTATGCTTATGCTAGAAATATTTATGACATACTTATGTTTGACATTATGCCTAAATAAGAATATAGGTTCATGTTGTAGTTAAACCTATGCAAGTTCACATGCTTGATTCATGTCACCTATGTTACCACTATGCAAGTACACCAATTTCTATTTTGTATTTTCAACGTCGTATTGCAAGTTCATGCGCTCACCTTCCCCTCTTTGTGTATACGCCATAAGCCTCCCCTTTCGCATGGCTAAATTGGGCTTTAAAAGGCTAAGCCCAATATATATGAACGGACGTGTAAAACGGGGGAAAATAACGTTGGGTTAAAATGAATTAATGAATGAAAATATAAAATAGAAGGGCCCAAATTCAAGTATGGGTTGGGCCCGTGATTGGTGTAATCTTTACACCATTAACTTAATAATGGGCCGCAAATATTTACATATAAATAAAGAAGAATGACAAGATATGTAAATGTAGAAAATACGATGTGTTTAACCCGAGGTTGGATTGAGTTGTGATGTAAACCTGCTCGGAACCGCCCGGCTGTCCAGTAGTCACAACAATACCTATCCAATGTGGGAGGTTAAACATGGAGCCCAGCAAGGACCCGAGGTTAGACTGAGTTGTGGCGTAAGACTGCCCGGAACCAACCGGCAACAGGCAGCCACAACAATACCTGTCTAATGTGAGAGGTCAGGGCCTTAATAAGACAATTAAGGCTGAGTCAGGATTGTTAGGATTAAGTGGACTAAAGACTTAATCAAAATGGAACATGCTAAACTAAACGAACTGGTGGGGTTAGGTTAGGAAACACTTAACCAACTTAGCATGTTGGCTAGAGATAGAAAACCTAGTAACGGGGGACCCTTTTCAGCAGTAACCCTAAAAGGTGTATCAGGATACCCTGAAACTAGGCAGGGTGGGGCACGATTACTGGGCTGATTGTAAGAGGTCAAAGCGACGGCGGTGGTGTAGCAGTGTAGGTTCTAACGGAGTGCGGGCGTGCACACACTCCGGCACAGAAAAATAAGGCACTGGACACCAGTAGCATACCTGTGCACTCTAAGGTTGTGTCGGGTTGCCACTATGGGACTTGATACACCCCATGGTGGGACCAGCATAGGTAACTACAGACATCGGGGGCCGTAGGACACATGTAACTATGCGAGTAGGAGCCGATCATCATAGAATGGATCACATCACCCTGATTATGGGTGCCAATTGGAAACTAGTTTATATGGGTTCAGAGATTAACATGGGGTACGATAGTATATTCGACCCTAGACAACTTAACCAAGTTATAGTGTTTGCCCACTTCTTGTTATTACTTATCATACCCAGTTCTTTATTCATAGACAAAGTAGTACTAGACTTACTCAGGCATTATGTCTGACTCTATTTTCCTTTCGTCTTCTTTCTTCCGTTCCCCCCCCCCCAGGTCCTCAGGGAGGGAACACAGCAGCTTGATCAGCCTCAACATCCAGCTTGAAGAAGAGAAATGTATTGCTTGGACTTTCCTGTTTTGAACTATGGCTTTGGACAATCCACTATGGGCTTTTGCAGTTTATCTATGTTTTATTTATGCTTCTTTAAATAATGTACTCAAGACAGATTATGAAAATGTTATGCTATGTTTTTGGAAAGGATGTTGTTGTAACACGTATTTGACTTTATGAAATAAAAGTTTGTTGTTCTTCCGCTGTTTACAAATATGTGTTCTTATATCTGTCTTGTATATCTGTGACTTGTACTTATAAACCTCCACCAAAATTAGGGCATTCCCTTTGAGAGTGACCCTAACGGAGGTGGGGTGTTTCACTTGGTATCAGAGCATAGGTTTACCAGATAAGATAAAAAGTTTTGAAAAATTATTTTCAAAAAGGAAATTTAAAGAAGCATTTTTAAAAGAAAAATATTATTTTGTTTTAAAAGGCAAAGTCCCCAAAGCCATAGGTATTATCTCTTATCCTTCGTTTTGAATCTATCCTTTCTGTTTCAGCATGTCTGGAGACCTTACTCCCCAGCTGCTAACGCTTTCACTCCTCCTCCTCCACGTGAACCAGCAAACGGAAGAGTCCCAGAGTAGGAAGACGAATAATAGTCAAACAAGAAAGGATCGTAACAGTAATAATAAGAAACGAGAAAAAAAAAAGAAATGCAATTTTTGTGGTATGGAGGGGCACATAGCCAAGGATTGTAGAAAGAGGAAAAGAAAGCAAGGGGAATGCTTTCATTATGGGGAGGCTGGACACATCAGCAAAGACTGCCCTGAGGAGACAGACTTTAAGAAGGGCGGGGAAGGTAACAAAGAGAAGAGGACGTGTAATTTCTGTGGCAAAGTGGGGCACTTAGTAAAGGATTGCCGGAAAAAGAAGACCAAGGAGAATGGTGGGTGCTTTTCTTGCGGTGAGACAGTCCATAGGGCGAAGGACTGCCCAAAGAAACGAGGACAGGGGCAGGGGGTTGGATCCACCCCAGGGGCACAGGTTCATGTGCTGGAAGCGCCACCTTTGCAACAGCGAGGTACAAACACTTCTGTAGAAAGTGTAGTTTATCTTTATGATCACCCCGTTCGCACTTTGTTTGATTCTGGCGCATCACACTCCTTTATCTCGTCTGCTTTAGTAGAATCTCTGCACCTAAAAACTAGTATGGTAGAGGACCCCTTAATTGTTTCAAACCCAATTGGGGGCCCAGCTCATTTGTCTATGATCTGTGTGGGATTGAAAATTTCTATTCTAAGCGTAGAATTTCTATGTAGTGCCTTTGTTTTGGGCTTTTCGGGGTATGGTTTGATTTTTGGGTATGGATTGGCTATCCTATAATGGGGCCATCCTTGATTGTGAGAAAAGGGTTGTTAGGCTCCTAACCCAGCTCGGTAATACTTTGGAAATTTCTTGTAATCCCTCGTATGCGGTTATGCTTAGTTATCTTGAATCGCTAGATGCCTCTGTTGAAAATTTGCAATCAGTTAGAGTGGTCCGGGAATATCCGGATGTCTTTGAAGAGGTGAAGGGCTTGCCTCCGAAGCGGGAAATAGACTTCCGCATATATCTTGTAGATAATGTAAAGCCCATTGCGTTGCCCGTTAGATACATGGCTCCACGAGAAAGGAAAGAGCTCAGTAAACAGATTAAAGAGCTTCTAGAAAAGGGGTTCATTAGGAGGAGCATTTCAGAATGGGGCGCTCCAGTGGTGTTCGCTACGAAGGCGGATGGTTCACTCCGTCTATGTGTTGACTATAGGGAGCTCAACAAGCTAACGAAAAAGAATAGGCACCCTCTCCCTAGAATTGACGATTTATTTGACCAGCTTGTAGGAGCGTCTGTTTTCTCCCAACTCGATTTAGCAACCGGTCTTCATCAGCTAAGGGTGGCTGAAGATAACATCGATAAAACGGCGTTCAGAACCCCAGACGGCTTCTTTGAATGGCTTGTCATGCCTTTCGGCTTGACAAATGCACCTGCTTACTTCGTGGACCTGATGAGTAGGGTATTTAGAGATTTCCTCAACAAATTCGTAGTGGTCTTCGTAGATGATATCCTTATCTTCTCAAAGAGTGAAGAGGAACATGCTCAGCACTTAAGGGCAATCATGGAAACTTTGCGAGTCCATCAACTAAAAGCCAAATTCTCCAAATGCCACTTTTGGAGAGAAGAGGTGAGGTTCCTTGGGCACATAGTATCCAAACAAGGGTTAGCGGTGGACCCTGCGAAGGTAGTAGCGGTACAGGATTGGAAGACACCAAGGAATGCAACTGAGGTCCGAAGCTTTCTAGGACTAGCAGGTTTCTATCGAAAATTCATAAGGGATTTTGCGAAAATCTCAGCTCCGCTCACGAAGTTGACATTTGTTTATTTTCAAGAGATAATTCATCTATGTGGAATACCTTCTAGTAAGTGAACAAGATCCAAGATTCACTAGTGAATTTTGGAGAGCTTGCATGGAACCATGAGTACGCAGTTAGGCTTGAGCCAAGTATACTAGGAGGAGAATAAGTGAAAGAGGAACGAGAGGCAAGGGTTCCAACTCATATTTTGGAAACAAGGATTAAGAAGCTACGAAATTGTGAAGTTATAGACGGACAAAGCATAATGGAGTTAAGCTCAAGAAGTGCGACTTAGAAGATTAAAGTTTTTGGGTTTTACATGATACAGATTGGTCTTAGGAAGGGACTTCCTTATGACCTAAAAGGAGTCCATCATGCTTAGTTGCCTAGAATCATATATGGTGGTTGGGTTGAGTAACTCTTTGGGGGTCAGTCTGATGTTGATTTCGGTCTTCGGGGCTGATGCTTAGGGAGTTCTTCTCCTAATCAATATATATGTGGCATAGGTTTTCAGTTTTGACATTGCCTAATGGGCACAAAGTTTTTACTTCGACTATACCTTTAGATAGGAACAATTGGGAAAAATGTCCTATAGATTAGAGCTACCCGAGAAGTTGGCCGGTGTCCACAACATTTTTCACGTTTCACATCTCCGAAAATGTCTACACGAGTCTGTTGAAGTGGTAGAGCCGAATATCCTCGAAGAGGCCGAAGTGGAACGCGAAGCAACCATAAGGAAAGTTCCAACCCGCATCTTAGGAACGGAAGTGAAGAAGCTACGCAACCGCGAAGTCAAGCTCGTCAAAGTTCAGTGGAGCGACGCCGAGGGAGACGCGACTTGGGAAGCTAGAATCCGTACAGCCTACCCTTTTCTGTTCGAGGGTACATCCTTGATCTTTCTCTTTCCTTAAGTTGCGCTTTTATCTATCTTTTAGGTATATTTCCTCGACCTTATCCTTTAGGTAGAATCTTTTTGGATGAAAACATGTAGTTGAAACATGTTATGTATGATGGTTGCAAGTGGTTGCAAGTGATTGCTAGTGGTTGCTCGTGGTTGCATATACACACATAATCTAGGTTTTAGATCGGCTCAGTCACTTCATATTGCATATGCATATATGTTTGCTTTCGTATGTGGTTGAACTATAATGTGTTGTCATATGGATGTTGCATTTGTATTGAATGATTGTGCACTCATGTAGAATCATGAATAGGAAAATTTGCATACATAATGGATTCATGGCACTTACATAATTCACATTAAGGAGGTCAACTGAATCAGTAGACCGCCTGATTTTGCATTAGATAAGTACATGTACACACACACTTCGCATATGATCATGAAGCATTAGAAGTCTTTTAAGGACAATGGATGCTCGTGTTTGATGGATGAGTAGATGGATGATTGGATGTTAGGATATACATTCCTCCTAACTTGAAGATTTCGGGGACGAAATCCTTTTAAGTGGGGGAGAATGTAACACCCCGTGAATTCTATGACTGTGAAACTCACAAATTAAAGTATAATTAATTTCAAATCAAAGAACTAAGGGAAAAGGGATACGCCATTGCGTTCGTCTCGGAAAAATACGCGAAATAGAGTCCGAGTTTTCGAAAAACGGATATCGTATGAAGAAGTTATGGACGAACGAAGTTGGGCGAAAAACCGGAGAAGGGTCAGAATGCACTGGCGCACTTGGGAAGTGCGCCAGAACAAAAATGAACTGGCGCACCTGTGAAGTGCGCTAGTACATTTTTGACCTGGCGCACCTGCCAAGTGCGCCCAGGTCAAAAATGACCTGCTGGCCAGGTCTGGTCTAGCCCTGGCTGGCCAGGTCGGTGTGTAGTCGAATTTCTGTGGTCTGCTTTGTCATTAGGGCTAGGTGGCGAGTTTTTATTGGTCTCTCTTCCTAATGAATGGCTACGATCTAACCTAGCAACATCAATGGTCCTAATCAATTCCTAACCTCTATATAAGCAACCCTAGACTAAACCCTAATCTATTCATTCAAAATAAGATTATAGCCGCCATGTTGCTGAGGAACGACAAAGATTAGCCGCCGACTAGAGAGAGAGTTAGGAAGAAAGTTCTAAAGTCTAAAGCAATTCAAGCAACCTAAAGCTAATCAATTCAACAAAGGAATCGTGTCTCTTAATTAGAGAATTCGCCGCAACCATTGTAAGTAGAGTATTACTTTGGTATAATAAACAACTGTGTTGATGTGTATGCTTGAATTGTGGCAATGGAAGTAATTCATATTTATGCGTTCTTGTCAATTTATATACGTTTGGATATTTATGGATTATGTTATAAAGAACTACATGCGGTAGTTCTATACAAGTTTACGTTTGGAATATTGCGCAAATTATGTTATCTATGTTGAAGCTACATGTATGTAGTTGATTGAAATTTATGCGAGTTTGGGCTTTGTTATTATGCCATCATGATGTATATTTTGTGCATAAACCATTTTGCAAGTAATTGAAACAAGTTTGGTTGTTATAGTTCATATGAAACTATGTTGGAATTTTGACACCATAATCCATGTATTTGCAAAACTTATGAATATGGCTAGGCTATGAATGATATTTGGCATAATTGAAACTTATGATTAAGTCTATCTTGTTTAAAAGAATTATATGATGACATATGTGAGACATGGCTAGGTTAGACTCAAAAATCCCTTTTTGCAAGTTTTAAGGCAAACACCATGTTTAGGAATATTTATGCATAAGTATGTTTATACCATCGTTATGTGATTAGACTTAAACCATGATTAAGTTGAACAATGCTTTTGTGTTGGTAACAAAGTATCCCCTTTGTAAACATGTAGAAACCTTATGAACATGACATGTTTATGTTTATGCCATAAACAAAATTTAACTTTACATATGCCATGTTTATGCCAAAAGTAATTATGCCATGCTTATGTTTGACATTATGCTATGCTTATGCTAGAAATATTTATGACATACTTATGTTTGACATTATGCCTAAATAAGAATATAGGTTCATGTTGTAGTTAAACCTATGCAAGTTCACATGCTTGATTCATGTCACCTATGTTACCACTATGCAAGTACACCAATTTCTATTTTGTATTTTCAACGTCGTATTGCAAGTTCATGCGCTCACCTTCCCCTCTTTGTGTATACGCCATAAGCCTCCCCTTTCGCATGGCTAAATTGGGCTTTAAAAGGCTAAGCCCAATATATATGAACGGACATGTAAAACGGTGGAAAATAACGTTGGGTTAAAATGAATTAATGAATGAAAATATAAAATAGAAGGGCCCAAATTCAAGTATGGGTTGGGCCCGTGATTGGTGTAATCTTTACACCATTAACTTAATAATGGGCCGCAAATATTTACATATAAATAAAGAAGAATGACAAGATATGTAAATGTAGAAAATACGATGTGTTTAACCCGAGGTTGGATTGAGTTGTGATGTAAACCTGCTCGGAACCGCCCGGCTGTCCAGTAGTCACAACAATACCTATCCAATGTGGGAGGTTAAACATGGAGCCCAGCAAGGACCCGAGGTTAGACTGAGTTGTGGCGTAAGACTGCCCGGAACCAACCGGCAACAGGCAGCCACAACAATACCTGTCTAATGTGAGAGGTCAGGGCCTTAATAAGACAATTAAGGCTGAGTCAGGATTGTTAGGATTAAGTGGACTAAAGACTTAATCAAAATGGAACATGCTAAACTAAACGAACTGGTGGGGTTAGGTTAGGAAACACTTAACCAACTTAGCATGTTGGCTAGAGATAGAAAACCTAGTAACGGGGGACCCTTTTCAGCAGTAACCCTAAAAGGTGTATCAGGATACCCTGAAACTAGGCAGGGTGGGGCACGATTACTGGGCTGATTGTAAGAGGTCAAAGCGACGGCGGTGGTGTAGCAGTGTAGGTTCTAACGGAGTGCGGGCGTGCACACACTCCGGCACAGAAAAATAAGGCACTGGACACCAGTAGCATACCTGTGCACTCTAAGGTTGTGTCGGGTTGCCACTATGGGACTTGATACACCCCATGGTGGGACCAGCATAGGTAACTACAGACATCGGGGGCCGTAGGACACATGTAACTATGCGAGTAGGAGCCGATCATCATAGAATGGATCACATCACCCTGATTATGGGTGCCAATTGGAAACTAGTTTATATGGGTTCAGAGATTAACATGGGGTACGATAGTATATTCGACCCTAGACAACTTAACCAAGTTATAGTGTTTGCCCACTTCTTGTTATTACTTATCATACCCAGTTCTTTATTCATAGACAAAGTAGTACTAGACTTACTCAGGCATTATGTCTGACTCTATTTTCCTTTCGTCTTCTTTCTTCCGTTCCCCCCCCCCCCAGGTCCTCAGGGAGGGAACACAGCAGCTTGATCAGCCTCAACATCCAGCTTGAAGAAGAGAAATGTATTGCTTGGACTTTCCTGTTTTGAACTATGGCTTTGGACAATCCACTATGGGCTTTTGCAGTTTATCTATGTTTTATTTATGCTTCTTTAAATAATGTACTCAAGACAGATTATGAAAATGTTATGCTATGTTTTTGGAAAGGATGTTGTTGTAACACGTATTTGACTTTATGAAATAAAAGTTTGTTGTTCTTCCGCTGTTTACAAATATGTGTTCTTATATCTGTCTTGTATATCTGTGACTTGTACTTATAAACCTCCACCAAAATTAGGGCATTCCCTTTGAGAGTGACCCTAACGGAGGTGGGGTGTTTCAGGCCATAACGCGGCCGTGGTGCTGTTTTTCTTCAGATTTGATTTACACATATCTGAAAATCTAACCGTTGGATCTTCACAAAATTTACATCATTAGAAAGGTCTTTTCAAAACGAACCCAACGGTTCCAGTTTCGGGAAAATCCGACGGTCGGATCTCCTGGTACAATCGTTTGAAATTTCGATTTCAAAATACGAACTGCAGCGTCGTTATTCGATTAAATATATAATTATATTTATATATATAAATATAATCGCTTCTGGCGCTGTTTTTCTTCAGATTTGAATTAAACATTCCAGACAATCCAACCGTTGGATTTTTACAAGGTTGGTGCCGTTGGAAAGATTATTCCAAGGCGAACCCGACGGTTGAGATTTCGGGAAAATCCAATGGTCGGATTTCCCGCACTAGTCGTTTGAAATCACGGTTTCAAAATACGAACTGCACGGCCACGTTTTGTTTTAATTTTATTTATATTTATATAGTTATATAAATATAGTTCATTCAATGATTTCTATATCGTTTTCACTTTAAAAAAATTTCTAACACCTTAATTTTTTGGAAAATTTCGCCATAACCTCCCCTGCACCGGGAGCATCGGGAAATCGCAAATAGCGTTCCCGGTCCTTCTAATCTCAAAAAGAAAAAGAAAAAGCCAAGCGGCTATCCAACAGGCTCATAAAATCATCACCCAAACAAAGCAGTAAATGTGTACCTATTTGTCGGGCACAAAATTTTATTCCTTTTCTCTAGCCCCTTTGCTATAACCTGTTCAATAAATATGCATGTACATATATATACAGTTCTTATCATTTATCATTTTCTATTCAACATCATATTTGATTTCTATTTGGTTTAAAAACACCATTCATTCTAATGTTACATAAATAGGTGCAAATCATTTCATTAGCTAATTAATGAATATTTCAACTCATATATGTTTATTTTGAACAAGTGGCTATTTTTAACACTTCACATTTCAACGTTTTATGCATACAATAAAAATGTGATTTTATTGTAAAACAATTCATTTCAAAACACTATTTTTCTATATAGTTCAAGTTGGTGATAAAAATGGGATTTTTATCATAAAACAATTTCTTTTAAAACGAGACTATTTTACACAGTTCATATAGTCGATAAAAGGTGATTTTTATTATCAAACAATTTATTTCAAAATATGAATACCATTCAACACATGAATTTCTAATCAACGAATGAATATCAATTCAACACATGAATGTTTTCTATAGTTTCTATATTTAGATAAAAATGTGATTTTTATTATCAAACAATTTATTTCAAAATATGAATACCATTCAACACATGAATTTCTAATCAACGAATGAATATCAATTCAACACATGAATGTTTTCTATAGTTTCTATATATAGATAAAAATGTGATTTTTATTATCAAACAATTTATTTCAAAATATGAATACCATTCAACACATGAATTTCTAATCAACGAATGAATATCAATTCAACACATGAATGTTTTCTATAGTTTCTATATATAGATAAAAATGTGATTTTTATTATCAAACAATTTATTTCAAAATATGAATACCATTCAACACATGAATTTCTAATCAACGAATGAATATCAATTCAACACATGAATGTTTTCTATAGTTTCTATATATAGATAAAAATGTGATTTTTATTATCAAACAATTTATTTCAAAATATGAATACCATTCAACACATGAATTTCTAATCAACGAATGAATATCAATTCAATACATGAATGTTTTCTATAGTTTATATATATAGATAAAAATGTGATTTTTATTATCGAACAATTTATTTCAAAATATGAATACCATTCAACACATGAATTTCTAATCAACGAATGAATATCAATTCAACACATGATTGTTTTCTATAGTTATGAATAAATATAGTTTAAGCAAATGAAAATAATTCAAACACACAAATATTATTCAAAATTTCGGCAGCATAACGGCAGGGTAGTTAAACCGGCACCGTCCCTAGTACGGCTCCTCGCTCTACCTTAAAACCTCGCGGTTTTTGACAATGGGGATCATGCATCTAGTTCGCACGCAGGCGGCATGTATATATTTATTTCATTTCCACAAACTAATCCTATGTGGTTTCAACCAAATATTTCACAACCACAAATGGGTATTTTTCAACCACAATCAATCAATATCAATCACAAACAATCCCAAACAATCATTCGCTATCAATCAATTTTCACAACAATTTCAACCAATAGATATCGTCCATGGTTTGTGGACGAGGGGCGTATATATATATATATATATATATATATATATATATATATATATATATATATATATATAGATATTTATATATAGCTATTCACTTTCATTTCACACATATATAATATTTTTAAATCAGAAATCTCACCAATAGCTATCCAACTGCACGACACTTCCTTGCATAAAATCTTCGCCAATCTCTCCTTTTGTCGCTTCGTTGCCTGTATTCTCTACATATGTGAAAATCGAATTTTTACTATGTTATTCAATATATAAAAATCGAGTTTTGACGTCGCTATTCAATATATAAAAATATGATTTTTACTTCGACTTTCAATATATAAAAATATGATTTTTACTTCGACTTTCAATATATAAAAATATGATTTTTTACTTCGACTTTCTATATATAAAAATCTGATTTTTACCTCGACTTTCAATATATAAAAATATGATTTTTACTTCGAATTTCTATATATAAAAATCTGATTTTTCCTTTAAAACAAAATCAGTTTTTATAGCTTTTTAAAATCAGTTTTAACTTCTTTTAAAAATCCGTTTTTACTTTTTGAAGTTTAAATCCTTTACTTTTTAAAGTTTAAATCCTTTACTTTTTAAAGTTTAAATCCTTTAAAACCTTTTTTAAAAATCAGTTTTAAAATCATTCAAAATCAGTTTTATCATCCCTTTTAAAAAAAAACAGTTTTTAAATCTTTTAAAATCAGTTTAAAATCTCTTTTAAAAAAAACAGTTTTTAAATCTTTTTAAACAAATCAGTTTTCACCTCATAAAAAAATCAGTTTTAATCCTCATAAAAAAAACAGTTTAAACCTTTTTATAAAAACAGTTTCAATCTTTAAAAAAAACAGTTTTCAGTTTTTTAAATCATACTTAAAATTTAGTTTTCAATGCTTTTTAAAAATCAGAATTAAAATAAAATAAATAAATAAAATAAAACTTACAGAGAGGGGGGGGGGTTTCGCAGATCGTCGGAGGGCTTCTCGAGGGCGGCGGCGCTAGGGTTTCGAACGAGGAGCGGCTTCGAGCCTCGAACGGAGAAGGCGTTGGCTTCGGGGGGCGGTCGGATTGAAGGAGGAGGACGGTGGATCGATTCGGTCGCGATGTAGGGAGGAGCGGGCGGAAGCGTCGGTCGGTCTCCGTCTTCGACGAGGTTTTTTTTTTTCCTTTTTCTTTAATTTCTGTTTAACTGAAATAAAAGTGAACGGGGGGGGGGGGGGGGAGGGTATAGGAGGGAATTGAGATTTTTATTTTTTTATTTTTTTATTATTTAATTATTTAATTTTGCAAATAGGTTGACTTTTACATACGACCTCGAAACGAGGCCCACCGCCTGTCGCCCATAGCGTTTCACCCCCATTCCGAACACAATGGGATATGTATCGCAAGCTGATTTGATCGTTACAATCAGTTTCCTTTTGAATTTTCATTTAAATCACTATATTGAATTTTAAACGCACATTTCAAATTACCGGGGTCACATACTAACTAGAAAAATTCCAGAAAAATATTTTCTAGCTTCGTATTGACGATACGGTCCTAACAAAACTAGTTTCGTCGAATTCTGAGACCGTTGGAAAAATGGCCAATTTCCAGTCGATTAAAATCAACTGAAACTGGTCAAACGCGTTTTCCTTTACCACGCTCACATATTGATTCGAAAAATTATGAAATTTGAAACCTAGCAATAACTTGACACTGCGGATCCAACAAAAGTGGTTTCGTCGAAATCCGAGGTCGTTTGCAAAATGTCCATTTTTAAGGGCTTGAATTCCACAGCGACTATTCAGAATTTTCGACTGGACATATCTTTCGATTCCCGCTATCAAATTTCGATTGGTCGGATCTGTTAGAAAGATATCATCCATTAGATTCCATTATTTTTGGTTTCACTAAAATCCGGATTGTTTTGCATCCGGTACAGTCCGACAAAGTTTGAATTCAATTTTTGAAACTGCCACGCCATTTTAGGCCTTGTTTATAATTATAATTAATTATATTCGTTTTCAATTGTCGATTCAAACTCAGTTTTCATCGCCATTATTTAAAATATTTATCTTAAATATTTAAAATCCATTATTTTAGCCAATTTAAAATTTTTAAATTGGTTCAGATTTTCTGGGTCGTTACAATCTCCCCCACTTAAAACTTTTCGTCCCCGAAAAGGAATAAAGTCGAAAGTGGTTTGATAAATCTACAATCACACAATACAACAACCAATTCAATTGTTTTTTAACCTTTTTAACTTTTCAAATATATATCTTTTATATATTCAAAAATTATATTTCTAAAACCAGACTATATATATATAATCACAAATACGTTATTTAAAAACATATTACTCTCGACTCGTTCTGAGGCACTTCTGACCCCATCTCTAACGAGTTGTTCTGATTCTGCTACTCATACTAGGATATTACTGATACTATCTGTATAGAGTTACCCGTCCTAGAACACTACTGGTTCTATTTCTGACGAGTTCGTTCAAATGTTATATTCCAGAACTAAGCTTAACCCAAGCTCTGATACCACGTTGAGACGACCCGATTTCCCGTTCTCACGGAAACAAGGTTATCTTTGGAATATAACACAGAAACATATAATAGCAGAACAGAATTAAATAAATACACCAGAATGAACAACAAAATATACTGGATAAAAGTAATCATCAGAGTTACACAGTACAGGATCTTACTTAGTACAAATACAGTTCAGCTATACATAAATGTCTACAGCGGAAATAAACAAAATATGTACAGTAGGAGCTGAACAGCATAAAAAGAAATAAATGATAGAATCCATCTTCAGCTCCAGCTATCCAGAAAGAACCAGCTAAACCTGAATACAAGGCTGCCCGTGTAGAAAAAGGGGCACCCGAGTTTGAGAGTGAAACAAACTACGAGTCAGTCATGGGACTGGTATGAGAAATCCACTCAACACATATATATAATTGGCTAATCACAGGACCACGCCACTTTCATGGAACGGGTTTACTCCATTGGATTGCCAGTGCTTTAAAACAAATCTTTCTTTTAAACATCGCTATGCTTTTTATAAAAATGAAGCCATTATAAGACTCAGTTCCCATCACACAATGCAACGCAAACCGGAGGATAGAGTTTTACCTTATAATGGCCAAAATATGATTGATATGAATAAAACAAAGGCAATTGATATTATTGCTAGTGTTTATATGTTTTTGAAAACAATTTCAAATCATAACTATCAATCATAGACGGCATGGGTACCATATATCATGTCGCCATATATATATATATACAATCAAAACCGCACGATCACGTATTTGGAAATTGGATTTCCGTCATGAACCAAGGCAAAAGATAGTCCTTACCGAATTCGAGACGCTCTAGCCCGTGTCTCAGGATCAGAGCTCGAGTGACCCTAGGAGCGACAGGGCCGGTCCACCGACGTGGATTAAAATTCCTGAACAATACGTTTCCCCGCCCTTTGGGGCGTCAACGAGCCAACGAATGACTCCATCGGACCCGGATCGTCCGATCAAACCGAGGCGCCTCGCAACAGCAACAACCACATAGGTGAAAAGTATATAAATGTCAGGGCTGGTAGGTCACTGACACCACCCTAGCTAGAAGAAAACGCATGTCCTCCCTGAGGTCCTTCCTCCCGTTTCTGGTTCATACCGGGGTGTGAGGCTCGCGAATTTACGTTATACACAAAGCTACACCACACAGGCGGTGCTTTGATCATCACCACAAGACTTTGCTTTTCAACAGAAGCCCTGATCACTGCATCTTAGCATGCCACACAGGCAATTCACACCGTGCAACTGATGGCTATCAATCACACAGAACAAATTCCCATGTCGGACACACAGTCCATTTACAAGTCCGTTCTGGGTCTGAACGAAACCGGAGGCACTAAATACCTCGCAAACCCTTCGATCACCACTCACGTCTGAACGATCACCACTCATTATCCATATTTCGGGATGCCTCCCAATCAGGACCTCGGTTACCATCCAAACGAGGTGAAGATCTCCGGTCTTCGACCATCGTCTTCATCTTCGAATTTCAATCGTCGGTCGATTATTCGAAATGAGAATTAACTCGGCCTTTCCAAATAATTCACGTATATTTAGAATTTCAAATCGATTTATTTCAATGGTTAAATTATTCGACAACACCAATTGTGTTCTTTAATGTAATTTTCACACCAAACACATTCAACCATCAAAAGCCACACAAATCAAGCAAATTCAGTTTATTTCCATTCCATATCGCTTATGATATTTTATAACTAATTATCGCTATTTTTATTTATTTTAAAATAGCTAATTTATTCAAAACGACGCTTCGGGCCATAACGCGGCCGTGGCGCTGTTTTTCTTCAGATTTGATTTACACATATCTGAAAATCTAACCGTTGGATCTTCACAAAATTTACATCATTAGAAAGGTCTTTTCAAAACGAACCCAACGGTTCCAGTTTCGGGAAAATCCGACGGTCGGATCTCCCGGTACAATCGTTTGAAATTTCGATTTCAAAATACGAACTGCAGCGTCGTTATTCGATTAAATATATAATTATATTTATATATTTAAATATAATCGCTTCTGGCGCTGTTTTTCGTCAGATTTGAATTAAACATTCCAGACAATCCAACCGTTGGATTTTTACAAGGTTGGTGCCGTTGGAAAGATTATTCCAAGGCGAACCCGACGGTTGAGATTTCGGGAAAATCCAATGGTCGGATATCCCGCACTAATCGTTTGAAATCACGGTTTCAAAATACGAACTGCACGACCACGTTTCGTTTTAATTTTATTTATATTTATATAGTTATATAAATATAGTTCATTCAATGATTTCTATATCGTTTTCACTTTAAAAAAATTTCTAACACCTTAAATTTTTGGAAAATTTCGCCATAACCTCCCCTGCACCGGGAGCATCGGGAAATCGCAAATAGCGTTCCCGGTCCTTCTAATCTCAAAAAGAAAAAGAGAAAGCCAAGCGGCTAGCCAACAGGCTCATAAAATCATCACCCAAACAAAGCAGTAAATGTGTACCTATTTGTCGGGCACAAAATTTTATTCCTCTTCTCTAGCCCCTTTGCTATAACCTGTTCAATAAATATGCATGTACATATATATACAGTTCTTATCATTTATCCTTTTCTATTCAACATCATATTTGATTTCTATTTGGTTTAAAAACACCATTCATTCTAATGTTACATAAATAGGTGCAAATCATTTCATTAGCTAATTAATGAATATTTCAACTCATATATGTTTATTTTGAACAAGTGGCTATTTCTAACACTTCACATTTCAACGATTTATGCATACAATAAAAATGTGATTTTTATTGTAAAACAATTCGTTTCAAAACACTATTTTTCTATATAGTTCAAGTTGGTGATAAAAATGGGATTTTTATCATAAAACAATTTCTTTTAAAACGAGACTATTTTACACAGTTCATATAGTCGATAAAAGGTGATTTTTATTATCAAATAATTTATTTCAAAATATGAATACCATTCAACACATGAATTTCTAATCAACGAATGAATATCAATTCAACACATGAATGTTTTCTATAGTTTCTATATATAGATAAAATTGTGATTTTTATTATCAAACAATTTATTTCAAAATATGAATACCATTCAACACATGAATTTCTAATCAACGAATGAATATCAATTCAACACATGAATGTTTTCTATAGTTTCTATATATAGATAAAAATGTGATTTTTATTATCAAACAATTTATTTCAAAATATGAATACCATTCAACACATGAATTTCTAATCAACGAATGAATATCAATTCAACACATAAATGTTTTCTATAGTTTCTATATATAGATAAAAATGTGATTTTTATTATCAAACAATTTATTTCAAAATATGAATACCATTCAACACATGAATTTCTAATCAACGAATGAATATCAATTCAACACATGAATGTTTTCTATAGTTTCTATATATAGATAAAAATGTGATTTTTATTATCAAACAATTTATTTCAAAATATGAATACCATTCAACACATGAATTTCTAATCAACGAATGAATATCAATTCAACACATGAATGTTTTCTATAGTTTCTATATATAGATAAAAATGTGATTTTTATTATCAAACAATTTATTTCAAAATATGAATACCATTCAACACATGAATTTCTAATCAACAAATGAATATCAATTCAACACATGAATGTTTTCTATAGTTTCTATATATAGATAAAAATGTGATTTTTATTATCAAACAATTTATTTCAAAATATGAATACCATTCAACACATGAATTTCTAATCAACGAATGAATATCAATTCAACACATGAATGTTTTCTATAGTTTCTATATATAGATAAAAATGTGATTTTTATTATCAAACAATTTATTTCAAAATATGAATACCATTCAACACATGAATTTCTAATCAACGAATGAATATCAATTCAACACATGAATGTTTTCTATAGTTTCTATATATAGATAAAAATGTGATTTTTATTATCAAACAATTTATTTCAAAATATGAATACCATTCAACACATGAATTTCTAATCAACGAATGAATATCAATTCAACACATGAATGTTTTCTATAGTTTCTATATATAGATAAAAATGTGATTTTTATTATCAAACAATTTATTTCAAAATATGAATACCATTCAACACATGAATTTCTAATCAACGAATGAATATCAATTCAACACATGAATGTTTTCTATAGTTTCTATATATAGATAAAAATGTGATTTTTATTATCGAACAATTTATTTCAAAATATGAATACCATTCAACACATGAATTTCTAATCAACGAATGAATATCAATTCAACACATGAATGTTTTCTATAGTTATGAATAAATATAGTTTAAGCAAATGAAAATAATTCAAACACACGAATATTATTCAAAATTTCGGCAGCATAACGGCAGGGTAGTTAAACCGGCACCGTCCCTAGTACGGCTCCTCGCTCTACCTTAAAACCTCGCGGTTTTTGACAATGGGGATCATGCATCTAGTTCGCAGGCAGGCGGCATGTATATATTTATTTCATTTCCACAAACTAATCCTATGTGGTTTCAACCAAATATTTCACAACCACAAATGGGTATTTTTCAACCACAATCAATCAATATCAATCCCAAACAATCCCAAACAATCATTCGCTATCAATCAATTTTCACAACAATTTCAACCAATAGATATCGTCCATGGTTTGTGGACGAGGGGCGTATATATATATATATATATATATATATATATATATATATATATATATATATATATATATATATATAGCTATTCACTTTCATTTCACACATATATAATATTTTTAAATCAGAAATCTCACCAATAGCTATCCAACTGCACGACACTTCCTTGCATAAAATCTTCGCCAATCTCTCCTTTTGTCGCTTCGTTGCCTGTATTCTCTACATATGTAAAAATCGAATTTTTACTATGTTATTCAATATATAAAAATCGAGTTTTGACGTCGCTATTCAATATATAAAAATATGATTTTTACTTCGACTTTCAATATATAAAAATATGATTTTTACTTCGACTTTCAATATATAAAAATATGATTTTTAATTCGACTTTCAATATATAAAAATATGATTTTTACTTCGATTTTCTATATATAAAAATCTGATTTTTACCTCGACTTTCAATATATAAAAATATGATTTTTACTTCGACTTTCTATATATAAAAATCTGATTTTTCCTTTAAAACAAAATCAGTTTTTATAGCTTTTTAAAATCAGTTTTAACTTCTTTTAAAAATCCGTTTTTACTTTTTGAAGTTTAAATCCTTTACTTTTTAAAGTTTAAATCCTTTAAAACCTCTTTTAAAAATCAGTTTTAAAATCATTCAACATCAGTTTTATCATCCCTTTTAAAAAAAACAGTTTTTAAATCTTTTAAAATCAGTTTAAAATCTCTTTAAAAAAAACAGTTTTTAAATCTTTTTAAACAAATCAGTTTTCACCTCATAAAAAAATCAGTTTTAATCCTCATAAAAAAACAGTTTAAACCTTTTTATAAAAACAGTTTCAATCTTTAAAAAAAACAGTTTTCAGTTTTTTAAATCATACTTAAAATTCAGTTTTCAATGCTTTTTAAAAATCAGAATTAAAATAAAATAAATAAATAAAATAAAACTTACAGAGAGAGGGGGGGTTTCGCAGATCGTCGGAGGGCTTCTCGAGGGCGACGGCGCTAGGGTTTCGAACGAGGAGCGGCTTCGAGCCTCGAACGGAGAAGGCGTTGGCTTCGGGGGGCGGTCGGATTGAAGGAGGAGGACGGTGCATCGATTCGCTCGCGATGGAGGGAGGAGCGGGCGGAAGCGTCGGTCGGTCTCCGTCTTCGACGAGGGTTTTTTTTTCTTTAATTTCTGTTTAACTGAAATAAAAGTGAACGGGGGGGGGGGGGGGGCAGGGTATAGGAGGGAATTGAGATTTTTTTTATTTTTTTATTATTTAATTATTTAATTTTGCAAATAGGTTGACTTTTACATACGACCTCGAAACGAAGCCCACCGCCTGTCGCCCATAGCGTTTCACCCCCATTCCGAACACAATGGGATATGTATCGCACGCTGATTTGATCGTTACAATCAGTTTCCTTTTGAATTTTCATTTAAATCACTATATTGAATTTTAAACGCACATTTCAAATTACCGGGGTCACATACTAACTAGAAAAATTCCAGAAAAATATTTTCTAGCTTCGTATTGACGATACGGTCCTAACAAAACTAGTTTCGTCGAATTCTGAGACCGTTGGAAAAATGGCCAATTTCCAGTCGATTAAAATCAACTGAAACTGGTCAAACGCGTTTTCCTTTACCACGCTCACATATTGATTCGAAAAATTATGAAATTTGAAACCTAGAAATAACTTGACACTGCGGATCTAACAAAAGTGGTTTCGTCGAAATCCGAGGTCGTTTGCAAAATGTCCATTTTTAAGGGCCTGAATTCCACAGCGACTATTCAGAATTTTCGACTGGACATATCTTTCGATTCCCGCTATCAAATTTCGATTGGTCGGATCCGTTAGAAAGATATCATCCATTAGATTCCATTATTTTTGGTTTCACTAAAATCCGGATTGTTTTGCATCCGGTACAGTCCGATAAAGTTTGAATTCAATTTTTGAAACTGCCACGCCATTTTAGGCCTTGTTTATAATTATAATTAATTATATTCGTTTTCAATTGTCGATTCAAACTCAGTTTTCATCGCCATTATTTAAAATATTTATCTTAAATATTTAAAATCCATTATTTTAGCCAATTTAAATTTTTTAAATTGGTTCAGATTTTCTGGGTCGTTACAGGTAATAAGCCTTAGGGTGCATTCGCAGCAATGTTTTGGCACGCTGAACTTTGTGTTCGCGTCCGATGCGTCCGACGCGTTGGACGCGAGCACTTTTTTCCACTTCCAAATGAAACGACCGCTGGATGTTGGAAATCAAGCCGTTGGCGTCCGACGTGCCAACGGCTTGATTTTCAACTTCTCTTCCTCCCTATATATTACCCCTTCTATCTTAACACCTTACACAATACTGCTTCTTCAACTCTTTCTACTTATTCGACTAATGTCAAACTCCGATTGATCCTCTGAGAACGACGATTTGATGGAGCTCTACGGGGTTTATCTGATTCAGAATGAAAGGAGAAACCATATGACGCGGATTGATACTTCGGAGTTCACTGGCTTATCTTGGATCAACGAAATTTTGAATGGCCATCAAAGCCGTTGTCAAAATAATTTTCGGATGAAAAGGCTTTGTTTCTACGCATTATGTGAGAAACTGCAACATCATGGTCTCGCTTCCAGACCAGAAATATGTGTCGTCGAAATGGTTGGAATATTCATTTATACAATGGCTACTGGGCTTTCAAATAGACAACTACAAGAAAGATTTCAACGATCAGGTAGCACAATTTCCGTTTGTTTTCATGATGTCCTAAACGCTTTTCAATTACTCGCTGCTGATGTAATAAAGCCAGCGGAACAACAATTTAATACTGTTCCACATCACATCAGAACTTCCATCCGGTATTACCCGTATTTCAAAAACTGTATTGGCGCTATAGATGGTACCCACGTATCTGCACATTTACCCGCTGATCAAATTATCCCTTATATTGGAAGAAAAGGGTTTGCAACTCAAAATATATTAGCGGTTTGTGATTTCGATTTACAGTTTACGTATGTTATGGCTGGTTGGGAAGGGACTGAACATGATAGCAGAATTTTTAATGCTGTTACAAACGATAGAAACTATAACTTTCCTTACCGTCCAGCTGGACAGTATTATTTAGTTGATTCGAGCTATCCACTACAGACTGGATATTTACCGCCATATCGAAATATGAGATATCATATTCCGCATTTCCGTGATACAATGAATCAACCAAAGTCGGCCAATGAAGTGTTTAATTACTACCATTCGAGTTTACGGATGGCCGTAGAACGAACATTTGGCATTTGGAAGAAAAATTTTACCATTCTCAACAAGATGCCTACATATCGGTTTCAAACTCAAGTGAAAGTTGTGGTGTCTACAATGGCCTTACACAACTTCATACGCAAATACAATAGTGGTGACCCAGATTTTATGGCTTTTGATGATGATCCTGAACGAATACCCGATCATTACTTGATGGAATATTATAGTATGAGAAATACGACGAATAGAGGCACGGAACGTGTTCAAGCAGAAGGATCCCGAGAAATGTCATTAGTTCGAGATACCATTAGAGATCGGTTGGTTGCTGCGGGTCTGCACTAATTTGTGTTTGTATTTGTAATAGTACTTGTATCTGTATTTGAAACTGTATTTGTATTTGTATTTGTATTCGAATTTGCCAAACCATCTCTATTTAAATCTTATTTTAAAAGTACCACGCTCGAATACCATGCTCAAATACCCCGTTCGCCGCTGAAAACACAATTCCCCTTCGCTACAGTACCACGCTCAAATGGAACGCTCAAATGCCACGCTCAAATGCCACGCTCACGTTCGTTAAGAACGCACCCTTATTTTAACTTTCACAAGGAATATATTGATCGATCTTGGAATCTGAGTGGAAATTACCATTTGTACCCTAGAGATAACGGTTTTTTCATCCTAAAATGCGAAGAATAAGAAGATTGTGATAGGAGAATTGCTGAAGGTCCTTACTATTATAATAAGAAGCTGATAATCATGAAAAAATGGTATTCGGGTTTAAAACTAAAAAAGGAATTTCTGCATACAATTCCTATTTGGATTCAGTGACCTAACTTAGATTTGGACTTCTGGTCAGTAGAATCTATTAGCAAAATTGCTTCTTTGTTAGGTAATCCATTGAAGTTAGACAATGTATCTGAAAGTGTGATTAGAATTTCTTATGCTAGAATACTTGTCGAAGTCAATTCTAATTTTAATTTTCCTAAAATAATTCGTATTGAGTGCTATAATGGTGATCTAGTTTGGCAAAAAGTAGTGTATGAATGGATTCCATTAGTATGCTCGACTTGCAAGGTACTTGGACATTCTAATAATTCTTGTAAATCTGTAAAAGTATGGTCTCCAAAAAAACAATTCAAATTCTGAAATAAGAATGGAGATAGATGATAAATGTATGGATAAGGATTGGAGTTTGGTTAGTAATAAGAAATCAGAGAAAGGAGTTCATAATAGGAAGACTGCTTCCGTTTTTAAAAGTGGATCTATTGAGGAAAATTTTGTGGATAATTTTAATCCTTTTAAAGTTCTTGAGGTCAAAGAGGTTAACATGCAGGAAAATGGAGAGAAAAAAGATATGACAAAGAACCAATGCAGTGCAGATTATACAATTGCTAATTCAAATAGACTGCAGGTTAAGGATGATGGTATTATGGGTCAGAGATCAGAGGAACATTCAACAGAGGATATCAATGGCGGTAGGGGTTTTTACTCTATAGAGAATTCAATAGCTAAAAGGTACAAGAAAGATTTAAAAGTACAATCAAAGGAAGGTACAGAAATAAGCAATGATGTAGGAGAAAATATGGCTATCAGAATGAAGAAGTGTGGTGATTGCTCTGAGTATATAAATGGTGAGGAAGCTGATTTTCTAATGAGTGAGTCTGATAGTTCACTTTGTTCCTACAGTTCAACTAACAGCTTCAAAAAGATGAGATCAAAAATCAAATCCAGTAAATACAAAAAAGACAATAAGCTTTTATATGATGAACCTTTTGTAGAAGATAATCCAGAGTGGGGGAAACTTATGCAGGAAATACAAACTCGATCCAAAAATAGAAAAGCTAAAGGAAAACAAGGTAACTCAAGTGGAGTTTCTATTGGAGGAGTGTAAAAAAAATGATCTTCTGTGTTGTTATGGTTTTTGTCTTTCTATGGAGTTTGGTCTTCTATTCTTAGCATCTGGTTTTCTTCTTATCTGCATTTAGTGATTGTGTTTGTTGTCTTGTGTCTTGTTTGAATGGGGGAGATCTCTAATGCTTCTTCGTGAAGGTTTTGGTTTAGTTATGTAAGACTATTCGATGTAGTATGGATCTAAGTTGTTGTTGTGTTTAAGTTTGAGCATAATTTGGTATGATTCTTGTTATGGGTATTTTGGATGCAGTATTGTCAATGTGCTTATGCAGTATTCTTGCTTTGGCCATTTGGTATGGATTCTATTGTCAGCTCAGAGATCTATTCGTTTTGCATATATATATTTTCTTTATGGATTTTCTAGTAGGCTTGTGGTTGTTTGGTTGTTCTCTTGGTTTAGTTTGGCAAGTGGTGTAATTTGTTTTTAGTTTATGTCTTGCTGTGTTTATTAAGATAGAGCTAGATTTTTAGGTGATTGTGTATAGTATTCGTTAAGGTTGTAATGTTATTTAGTATCCAGCTCTACCTTTTATCTGTTTTTTGTTCTACTTGTAATCTAAGTACCCTTCTGTTCCAAAAAAAATGCGAAGTAATCGCGGTAGAACATTATGGACTGTAAAGCAATCGTGGGAGCGGTTGTTTTTAGTGGATTAATGAGTCGATGATTTCTAACCATGTGACGCCTCTCCGGAGAACAAATCTCAACCCTTCTTTGTCTTTGTCTTTATGTACCAAAGGATTTTATTAGAGCATCTCCAATGCAAGTGTTTTTTTATGTTAACCAAATGCCATGTAGATAATCAACATTTTCATTCACTGTTTAGTCTCCAATGCCAATGTTAAAGGTATGTGTAATATGATGTGGAAAACTTTTTATTAGACATTATGAAATTAAATGTCTAGTTCTAGACATTGTATTTCACAATGTGAAATGATATACGTCCACTACTTTTTATTTAATTTAATTTTGAAATATTCCTAAAATGACACATATACAAAATTGAAAGCTTTTGGACATTTGCATTGGAGAGCAAATTTAATTTTTACTGTAGAAGCTAGATTTGTATAGTTAACATTGTGGAATAGACATGGACACATAGGCATTTTTTGACATTACATTCAATTAGGGTTGAAGATGCTCTTATATATAATATATAATCTTATGATCAAGTCACTTACTTGAAACTATATAATTTTGTATCGTTATTCTAAGAACTTCTATTTTGTTGATATTTATATTACGTAGTAAATATAACGTAACAAAGAAAAAGCCAGAATGAAAGTTGAGTTGGTTCGTTCCTTAAAAATGGCGTCCTCCAATTCCTCCAACTCCAACTGCTTTCACCATTCTCAGCCAATCTCCTCTAACCGCTCTCACCATTCTTAGCCAATCTCCTCTAACCTTAAACGTGCTTCCTCTCTCCCCCTACGTTCATCTGTCTCCTATCCTTCCTCGGCCATCTTCTCTGACCATCCACTTGACACTGATTCCCTCCATGTCCATCGCTTCCCCTCTACTTCACTGCCTCCATCTCCCACCGCCAAAACTTACGCTCAAGTTGCTGCCTCGCCACCGCCGCTTCCTCCCATTCTCCCCAATCCTCCTCCCCAGAAACGTTGGATTCTACCTCCGTTCACAACAGTAAGGAAGATGGTTGAGTTTTTGAAATTTGAACATCGTTGCTTACGGTGTGCAGATTGATGACACGTGACCAGCGAGTGTAGAAACACGTCTATTTGCTATTTTTGCTCGTTTTTTGGCCATGCAAGCCTGCATTGTCCCGAAAAGAAAAAAAATCATCTTTTCACAACAGAGCTGAGTTGTCACTCCGTCCCAATAGTTCTCCTATAATGAAGAGCCGTGAGGCAGCAAGTCTGCGCAATCAGAAACTAGGGACCCACAAGTCTCTTCATGCTTCAAATCGTAATTATGATTTTAATACTCCAAAAACACAAAACAATTCAAATTTAACCCTCATTGCAAACATTTCCCCATCCTCTTCTTCATCTCCTCCCTCTAAACCACATAAAGAATTCCCAATCTTACTTGAAATGGCGGACGCCTGCTTATACCTCTCTGCAACCATCATCGATGGGCTCTGGTCCATCGAGATGATTAGCCGAGCTCTCAATTCAACACTTGAAATTCACCATGACTGGCCAATTTGGCATACCTCAGATAACACCTTCCTGATTTGCTTCCCTGATATTGATACTAAAAACCATGCTCTCCAACTGAAATTACGAACCAAGGAGGATGGTATCATGTTCCTTCAACAAGCCCCCACCCTTTCAGACACTCCCGAACCATCCTTCGAACAAGATTCCTGGATTAAAATCAGCGGCTTTCCTGAATTCTTGAGATCTGAATTTCAAGCCATCAGTGAAGCTCTTAAGCCAATGGATCGCTTAATTGAAGTAGATGTCTGCGATTGGTCACTCGTGGACCATCGCTATCTCTACGTTATGGTGCAATTGTATGAAGGCATCTCCACCCCCTGTACTTTCATCTCCCACTTGAACAATCATGCCACAAAGCTTCGTATTGAGAGATGGGAGCACGCTTACCCCCCTCAACGCCCTGAAACTCTTCTCCCTGGAATGGATTATGACCATGATGGCTATATTTTTCAAACACTAGCTCAGCATGACATGTAGATCGAGGACAACAGGTATGATGTTATGTCTGACGAGACGGAGCGATGGGTGCCTGGGTTCATCCCAGCTTATGATCAGGATTTGGCAATGTTGATGCAACACACTATGGACCAAATTGTGCCACGTTGGAACCCTTTTGCAGATCGGGATCTTTCAGTGCCCCTCTACCTTCAACTGCCACCTCAATAGGAGCATCAATTTCAAGCTACTCAGGAGAAAATGGTCCAAGCTAACCAGGAGCAGCAGGACTCAACTCCTCCACACATTTCCTCTGCTACAATTAGGAGGAGTGCCAGAATCAACAGGGCACATTCCCTTCCACCGGGTACCTCTGGTAGTTTTTTTGAACCTGTTGCCTTTTCTTCTTCTAATAAAGCTTTAAATAAAAAATTAGCAAATTACATGGGCGTGAGTCTGCCTGATACACACTATTCTGCCATGCAAACCCTAGAACATCAGCGTACTAACCAAAATATATGAAGATTGTATCTTGGAATATTAGAGGGTCGGGGGACCCCACCAAAAATCATGTTGTCAATCTAATCATCTCTCCTCTTCGTGTTGATATCTTATTTATACAAGAATCTAAAGTTTCTAATCCGTCGATTTCTCTAATTCGTCAACTTTGTGGTCCTCACCTATCTGGTTGGTCCCACGTGGATGCTGTTGACTCACGTGGTGGGCTAATTACAGCGTGGAATGAAAATGTCTGGACGCTTTGTCAATCTCTATTGCACCCTTCTGTTTGGCACGTGACCCTTCACCACATTCATTCAAATACTTTCTTCCACTTCACTAATGTTTACGCTCCTAATGACCCCCAACAAAGATCTGAAGTTTGGCAACATTGTCTCAACTTAGCGAAAAGTGTTAATGGTCCATGGATCATTGCCGGAGATTTCAATACCAATCATTTTTCTTTTGAACGTAATTCAGGCTCTATCTCTTCTGATTTGGACTCTTTTAACTCTTTCATCAACTCCTGTTCTCTCATTGACCTGCCCATTAACAATCGTAGATTCACATGGACAAGTAGAAGAAATTATCCTTCGTTATCAAAAATTGATAGATTCTTCTTTACCTTACTTTGGGAGGATCTGTTTCCCCTTTTTTTGGTTAATGGTCTTGCCACAACCATTTCTGATCACTGTCCAATTATCCTTGACACTCAAGATAACACAACGATTAAACGTCCATTCAGATTTGAGAGACTCTGGACACTTGAACCTTCCTTTGATGACTTTATCAAGCACATTTGGTCTCAACCTATGAATAACAATTCAGCAACATCTAGAGTGGTTTGTAAGCTTCATTCATTGCGCAAACTGATTCACCCTTGGGCCAAAAACATTTGGAACTCATTGAAAACCAGAATTTCTTCCACTCAAGAGGCCATTTCAAAACCTGAACATTATAGAAGAAACCCGTCCTCTATCAGACTTTGAGAGACATGACCTAAAACACCATGAAACAGAATTAGAGAGACTTATCAAACAAGAAGAAATTGGATGGAAACAGTGGTCCAAAGCTAAATGGATCAATGAAGGAGATAAAAACACAGCATACTTCCACCGATTGGCTAATGGTCCCCGTCGTGCTTCCTTCATTTCTGAAATCATTCACAACAATATTGCAATAACTGAACCAAAAGATATGTGCTCCCTCTTTACCCAGTTTTATAGAAACATTCTGGGTTCTCATCCACCTTCATCCCCTGCGATTGATTGGCACAAATTATATCCTAACCCCGTGCACATAGCCACTGATCACCCATTCACAGAAGAGGAGATCTGGGTTGCCCTTAAGGATATGGCGGCAGACAAGGCCCCTAGGCCAAATGGTTTTGGCCCATGTTTCTTCAAACATTTTTGGCCCACTCTTATACATGACCTGGTCGAGATGTGTTCTAAATTTTACTCCAACCCATCAGCAATCGCTAAACTCAATTATGCTAATATCATCCTTATTCCCAAATTTCCTGGAGCTAATACTCTTCCCTCATTCAGACCCATCAGCCTTCTCAATACCAAATTCAAAATCATCACCAAAATCTTAGCGATCAGACTCCAAAATCACATTTCTGATTTTGTGGGTATAGAACAATCTGCTTTCATTCTAGGAAGAAATATTTTAGACTGTGTTGCTGCTACTCAAGAGGTTGTCTCCTTCTGTCATTCTACTAATTTCCCTGGAGTTCATCTTAAGCTTGATTTCTCAAAAGCATTTGATTCGGTTAATTGGAACTTCATTCTAGATCTCATGTCCCATAGAGGTTTCTCAAGGAAATGGTGTAGTTGGATTAAACATATCCTATCCACTAGTTAATCATCTATCAGTATTAATGGGGAATTTGGTGGTAAAATAAAATCTAGAAGAGGTTTAAGACAAGGTGACCCCCTTTCACCTTTAATAATTTTTTTGATTGCTAACGTCTTTAACCAAATAGTGAAATTTTCTCTATCCGACAACATTCTTTCAGGCATCTCCCTACAAACTCCAACCTTACCATTTCTAACCTACAATTTGCTGATGACACAATCCTTTTCACCACCCCTTCTCCACAAAACATTCACAGCCTAAAAGTTCTCTTATACACCTTTGAATTCATTTCAGGTCTCTCTATTAATTTCAATAAAAGCTCCATTATCATGTTGGGTAATTGCTCTCACCTCGGTGTCTCAATTGCTGAATGCCTTAATTGTAAGGTTGGATCATTCCCCATTTCATACCTTGGTATCCCTTTGCATCCCACCAAACTCCATAGAGCAGATTGGTCTCCCCTTATCTCAAAAATTGAATCTAGACTCGCAAATTGGAAGGCTAATTCTTTATCTTCAACTGGTCGCCTTGCCCTTCTCAAGAATGTACTCTCCTCAATGCCAACATAGTGGATGTCTTTTCACAAATTACCCATCTGGGTTATCAGACTGACGTACTTATCACAATCTCGAGCAGTTTCGTCTGTTGTATCCTGGGAGACTCCGAATAAAGTCTTAAGGAAATCAGTATGCCGAGCCTCAGTCGATTTACTTATTCTTACTTTCTCTAAATTCACTTACTGTGTTGCCAGTATATAGTATACTTGATTGCAACCAACTGATGTTTATATTCTATTGAATCATCTTGTATTCAACGTTTAATTCTAACACTTAATAGTTTTGCTGTTTATGCGTTGTGTGTCAATGCGAGCGGCTGTTATTTCTGTTCTTTACTGTCTTCAATCAACAGGGTACAGTATATGTTGAAATATTTTATTGCTTTCTCTCTGCTCTCTATGCAGTTGCAATTTTAGTTGCTTACCACCTAGCTAAAAACCATTCACTACAATGATAGAAGCTTGACCCTATGCATGTGATATGTGAGTCATGACATACGAAACCTGAGGTGATCAGGTGAATAAATGCATATTATGATTAAATCAAGGATTTTTTTTTCAATTTGGCCCCCTTTTATAAACTTATAACACATTTTGCCTTGTTTGAAAATTTATTACGGCCGTAGCCTGGTTTATGTCACATCAACTGAAAACAGTTATTTAACACAGCGTTATTTGAAATAACGCATGAAGCATTATTCAAGATAACGCAAACATGTTTTCAAGTTTAACCCATGTAGAACACATGTGCGTTATTCAAGATAACGCTAGCGAGCGTTATCTTGAATAACGCAAATGATTAGTGGTAATTATTTTTGGAAGAACACAGTTTAATGCGTTATTTAGAATACCGCTTAAAAGCGTTATCCTAAATAACACAAAAATAAAATAATGGTATGTTAAGTCTTCCAGTGTCCTCTTGCGGTATTTCAAAAAACGCTTCACGCGTTATTTGAAAAGACGCGCAGACGTGATATACAGAGAGCTTTTGCTCTCTTCCTCCTCACTTTTTTACTTTCTACATATTGAAAAAAAGAAACCCAGTACCTTAAATCAAATTCCGAAATTAAACCATTCACTAATTTTAGCTCTGATCTATCACCAATTTCATATTTACGTCAACTGGACTCTATTCTTTGTCGTTTGATTCATCACAAGGTTTGAATTTCAAAACCCTAAATCTTAGTTTTTCTGGATCTATAACTTTTGGTAATATATTCTTTTACGTTATTGTAAATTAGAATGGCTCCTAAGTTTATTGCGATTCTATGCTACTTTGATGGTGAGTTGGTTATTGATGATAGAAAGTGTGGGAAATACGAAGGTGGGTCTTTCAAACCTGTAAAAGTTCTCATAGGTTGTAACTTGAAGCAATTAAAAGCCTCAATATTCAAGTCAACAATGATTAATGCAGAGCAATTTGATATTGAGTTAGTTTGAAACTGACCGACTGAATCTGGTTCTAAGGCAATTAAAATTGCTGACGATGGTGATGTTGAGTTAATGTTTTCAGCTACTTGTAAGACTATAGAGTTATTTGTTGTGAAAACGACAAAGTTAGTGGTAGAAGCACCTGCTGCTTCAAGACCCGTTCGAGCGGGATATTTTCCCTATAAATAAAATTTAACATACAATGTAAGACATGCATACAAAAAAAAAAAAAATTACTTTAGGCCAACATACAAACACTGTATATACATACCGACATCAAAGCGTTATTGCTCGACCTATGCCTGTGTTGCAAATATAGGACACTATCATCTACAAGTCCCTTTTCCATCTCAACAATCTCTACACAAATGTAGTGAAAAAACCAAAATCAATGTTGAAACCTATATAATTTCAACTACATTGAACCCATTAAAGCAATTACAAGCTATTTCAAAAGTTTCCTCAATCATGGAAAAACCCTAAATTTTATAAGAAATCAACAAAATGATGAATTTTATACCTTCCAGAGATTCTTGTGTTGATGAGCTTGCCATGGCGATGAATTTCGATCAACAAACCCTAAAATTTGATGTTAGGTTGAGCAAATAGGGTTAGGAGCTTAGGTTTTTCGGCTTTGAAAAAATAGGTTTTAAGAAAAAGTGAGGAGGAAGAGACTCTCGGCTGACTGTATATTACGTCTGTGCGTCTTTTCAAATAACGCGTGAAGCGTTATTTGAAATACTGCAAGAGGACACTGGAAGACTTAACACACCATTATTTTATTTTTGCGTTATTTAGGATAACGCTTTTAAGCAGTATTCTAAATAACGCATTAAACTGTGTTCTTCCAAAAATAATTACCACTAATCATTTGCGTTATTCAAGATAACGCTCGCTAGCGTTATTTAAGGTAACGCACATGTGCTCTACATGGGTTAAACTTAAAAACATGTTTGCGTTATCTTGAACAACGCTTCATGCGTTATTTCAAATAACGTTGTGTTAAATAACTGTTTTCAGCTGATGTGACATAAACCAGGCTAAGGCCGTAATAAGTTTTCAAACAAGGCTAAATGTGTTATAAGTTTATAAAAGGGGGCAAAATTGAAAAAATCCTTCAATCAAACATAAATAGTAATTATGCATGTAACTTCCAGAATATTGTTACCTACAGAAATATTTAGAACAATATACCATTTCAATATGCACTGTACTATTAGGGAAGAAACTTAACTATTATTATTCACTTTTGAAAGATGGATAAACCTAAAAAAAAGGCCTAAGCAAGTATAGACATGAATCAAGAATAAAACATTGACATATCAAGAATGAACAGTCAATGCGACACATGAAATAGTAGAAAACGTACATATATTGAACATCTTCATTGTTCTTATTGCTGACATTGATGCTCTTGACATTGATGCTGATCTTCATCGAACCTTCATGTTCAAATCCCTGCAAAATCTAACATAAACCATTCCACAAATCCTGAATTTTTCCTGCCCTGTTTCTCTCAGTCCATAACACTCACCTACCACAAGTCACATGTCATATATGAAAAATAATCGGTTCCTTAACACGTCTTCCATTATGAAGAAAAATATGTTGCTTACATACACATATAGTCATGTGAACATGATCATATTTTTGACGTTGGGGTCAAACTTTTCATAATAAACACTCAAATCGGTCTGTGCTTCCAAAATAGGTCACATTTCCCAAGGGAAATAACTAATATGACGATTTGCAATATTAATAGGTGTTAAGTCGTTCTTCCAAAATATGTCATATTAATAGTTATAAAGAACACTTAAACCACTTCAGGTGATGCAAGCTATTAATTTTAGTGCTCTTTTAACAATTTGCCATTTTAAATTTAAGTATTATAGTACCAAAAAAGGATTATTCAAATTGCTACATATATAGTGAATAACTAATATGAATGCACATGTATTCTAAGAGAGAAGTCGGATTTCAATGGTAATAAAGCTGACGTACATGCCTGTGTAGGTAACAGAAAAAAGAGAACTAAACACTGAAATGAACAGGAGACTGAAAGAAACAACTTATATAATTAGTAGGCATGTACTATGCTTCCTTTCCTCATATTTTATTCATTAGATAGTAAGAAGAGAAAGAGGATGGAAAAGTAGAAATACTTGATTTGTTTACTTACTTGAAGACATTGTCCAGTAATCTCGTAACTGCAAATTCAAGAAATTTAACTCAATTCAATCGCAAACCATCAATGGACAAAGAACATCTTAAGGTTGGTAGTACCACCCGGTTAATAGAATATGAAAACGACTGTCATCACATTAAAGTAATATCCGAACTGACATGAAATCATCAGAGCGAATAGAAATACCTGATTTTTACTTACTTGAAGACGTTGTCCAGTAATGTTGTTAGCGCGGGATCCATCACTGTGCATTACGATTCGACCTCCCCAGTTTCAACCATTAATACCAAGGCCCGCATTTCTGTATGCCCTAACTTCGTGTGCTGTAGCAGCAACCATCGAACAAATTGGTATCCGGACTTCCTCAGAGTGGTGTAATTTGGAGTTGGTGGTCAGATCGTTAGCATATCTTTGGGAAGAAAAAAGGGGGCGGCAGATCCTTTTTTCAACATTAAAACTGGATCGCTCATTCAGTTGTGGAAGAAGAACCGTGCATTTTTGTGAAAAAAGGACTGGTGCATGAGAAACATTATAGGAAGAAATTGCGAAGTAAAATAAAAGGCATAAAAATAGGATAAGTCGCAATGGCGTCTTCTCTATCTGAAAATCCCAATACTCACCAAAAAGTCGCCAATACTTCCAATTCTGATCATCGCTTCTCTATTCCACCTGATCTAAGACCTTCAATACTACATGCAGATTGTGGAGAATCTTCTTTCAGAGGTAATTTTAATTTTCCAGTTTATAAGTCGAAGAAGGATTTTCCAATTTTAACCGAGAAAGATCAATACTTTACCAATTTAAGTAACAATAGGAAGTCGAAAGCATGGAGAGATAGTTTGAGAGAATAGATATCATCAGAAATCTATCCAACTTCAATTTTATGAACCTACTGTAAAGGATAATATTAAACGTGCGGTAATCAGTGAAGATCTTAGAGCATCTCCAACAGTGTTACGGGCCGTAACGTTACGGCCCGTAACATTACGGGAGATATCTTTGATATCTCCCAACGGGCGCGAGCCGATTTTATCGGCTCGCAGTCTGCGAGCCGATAAAATCGGCTCGCGCCTGTCCCGAGCCTATATATGGCTCGGGAGAGGGGGGGTTTGTTATATTAGTTTAATTTTAATTTCCTCCTTTTTAATTTCTTTTTAACTCCTTTGTATATACGTTTAAATAACACGGGTTAGTGGATGACCCTAGTTTTAAACTCCTTTATAACTCCTTTTTAACTCCTTCGGGTGCTTAAATGTTTACATTATGAGGATAAGTGGACGACCCTCCATTTAAACTCCTTTTGAACTCCTTTTTATATACGTGTAAATATCACGGGTTAGTGGACGACCCTAGTTTTAAACTCCTTATTAACTCCTTTTTAACTCCTTCGCGTACTTAAATGTTTACATTATGCAGATAAGTGGACGACCCTCCTTTTAAAATCCTTTTTAACTCCTTCTTACATACGTGTAAAGAGACACTCAAACCAATAAAGAGACACTCAGACCAATAAACGATTCCAATAAAGAGACACTCAAACTAATAAAGAGACACTCAGACCAATAAATGATTCTGATAAACATACACTCAAACCAATAAAGAGACACACAAACCAATAAAGAGACACTCAGACCAATAAACGATTCCAATAAAGAGACACTCAGACCAATAGACACTCAAACCAATAAAGAGACACTCAGACCAATAAAGGATTCCAATAAAGAGACACTCAAATCAAACCTTATATATAACAGTAACATTGCAGTACATATCTCAAATCAAAACTTACTCAAAATAATAAATGGATTCCAGTTTTACAAAATGTTTACTGGCTTTTGCTAGCGATTCGGAGGAAGATGAAATCCTTCAAGAGGAAGAAGAAGAAATACAAGAAATACGGGACCTATACCGTGAAGCGTACGGTTCATCGTCCACAACTAGGGGGGATCGGTTCCTGGAAGGAGGTTTATACACCGAAATCATGCTAAATACCACAAGTCTTTGATGCAAGATTACTTCGATGACTATTGCACTTACGGGCCTGATATATTTCGCCGAAGATTCAGGATGCGGAGAAACCTATTTCTTCGGATATTGGCTGGTATTCAAGGTAACAATGATTACATTAAGTACAAACAAAATGCATCGAAGACACAGGGGTTGTCCGGTGAACAAAAAATGACGGCAGCTATGAGAATGTTAGCTTATGCCACACCAGCCGATGCTTTGGACGATGCATACCGCATAGCAGAGAGCACAGCACTAGAAACACTTGAAACTTTCTGTCAAGCAGTTGTGGACGTCTACGGAGAAGAATACTTACGGTCTCCGAACGAAGCAGATGTAGTGCGAATCAGAGAGATGCACGAAAGCAGGGGTTGGCCGGGAATGTTAGGAAGTCTGGACTGTATGCACTGGGAATGGAAGAACTGTCCTAAGGGATTACAAGGTGCGTGCAACGGCAAGGAAAGACGACCAACCATCATTTTGGAAGATGTGGCATCGTACGATCTGTGGATATGGTTCGCTTTCTTCGGAATACCCGGGTCTAATAACGACTTAAATGTTGTAGAAAGATCTCATCTGTTCAATGATCTTGCTCAAGGCTAGGTACCTCCTTTAACATTTACCCTAGGCCAAAATACTTACAACCATGGCTATTACCTAGGTGACGGCATTTACCCGAAATGGAGCGCCATAGTTAAAACATGTCCAAATCCATTAACTCCTAAACAAGTCATGTTCGCGGCGATGCAAGAGGGACAAAGGAAAGACATGGAACGTGCTTTCGGTGTTTTACAATCGAGATTTGCAATGATAAGTAATCCATGTAAGCTGTGGTCTAGGAGAAAGATGTCTACAATCATGTTTGCTTGCATCGTTCTTCACAACATGATTATAGAAGATGAAAGAGATATGGATGAAGAGCAACGCCACTGCGATTACGAGGGTGCTTCGCAACCACCTCCAGTATTTCGACAAAACCAACCAATAACAGAGGAGGATTTCAACATTCATTTGAGCCGTCAAGTTATCTACAGAGATGCAGAACTTCATAACCGGCTGCAGAAGGATCTTATGAATCATTTATGGAACCACTACGGCGATACCTAGTTATGAAGAACTATTATCTGAATTTGTGTTTTATTTTATGTTTGTCCGAACTTATCAATCATGTATGCAGTAAAGATGTTGTCATTTTCTATTGTAACAACTCATTCTCTTGTATTCGTAAGAGTTATTAATCATATATTATTATGTTTCTAAGTTTATGGTACGAAATAAATATCGGTTATGTTTTTGTATATGACAAACTAGGGTAAAACGTAAAAAAAAAAAAGGTTTTTCTCTTAGTAATTGTAACACCCCACACCCGCTAAGGTCACTCTCTAAGGGAATGCCTTGGTTTCGGTGGAGTATTTTTAGTGAGTATAGAACAGAAAAATTACAACAGGACAGATATAAGTAATACTTGAAAATTAAAACATCATTTCATTGCAGCGGAAAGTAAAACATGTTTGGTTACATCACAAAACCATAACAAGAGTCAAGTACATAATATCCATCCTGATAAAATAGAAGTACATAATCCCACTACATAGATAATAGCCATAATAGAAAAGATAAACCAAGCTTTACTTCTATGGTCCAAGCCCCAAAGGATAGATATAGTGGTCTGATCCAAGCCCACTAGTGCTAGGCTCACTCTGAAAACCTGAGGGTTGGGAAAAAGATAAAAAAACAACGGAGTCAGACATAAGTCTGAGCAAGTCCTATAACCTTAACAATACAATCATTAAAGTAATTAGGGTATGATATAAACAAGGTACGGTACCTCTGGGGATAATGACTACACTAAGTAGCCAACTAAACACAGGATGTACTAAGATAACGGTAAAGACGCGCCTATCCACCCAAGGATAATTACTATATTGCACCACCCTAGATCTACCCACCCAAGTGTAATTCCTACACTGCACCACACCAGTTCTACCCACCAAGGGTAATTCCTACTTAAAGGTTGATCCCACTAAGTGTACTTAGTAATTTTACCCAGTAGTTTCTTGTACCCCTAGCTGACTACATAGGTGCCGTCTTCCCCTATCTCCGCTAGGTGTACCCACTACTCCCCAAGCGATCGGCTCCCTAACGTAGATACCCGTGCTGGCCCCACAGTGGGGTGTATCACTCCCCAAAGTGGCAACCCGATAATCAATGGTGCACGGCTTATACCTACACGATGCAACAACGTCTTACCTACCAGCCCGGGTCCACACACGCATATGAAACCCGTTGGACTCGCGTTGCCACCGCTACCCCGTTTTGGCCTCTTACAGTCAAGCCCAATATGCGTGTCCCGTCCTCGACTTGGGTCGAGCCCACAAAGATACATTTGGGATATTGGTTGAAATGGGCCCCCACAAGCTACCCACCTAAGCTTGTCATTTCTAGTGAATCCCACTTAACCCTTTAACCATGTCCACTTACATGTTATAAATTTTGGTTAAGTCTTTTAATCATATTTTAATTGCCACTCAAGGCACCCACTAGATTTCCACATGCCACCCAAGGCACTTACTTGATTCCCACATGCCACCCAAGGCACTTACTTAACCCTTTAATCATGTTTAATTACATGTTCCACTTTGGTTAAGTATTCTAATCGTATTTTCTATTACCACCCAAGGCAACCCACTAGTTTCCTCATGCCACCCAAGGCACCCCCACTAGTTACTACATGCCACCCAAGGCACCCACTTAACCCCTCATGCCCCACTACATGCTAATTTGGTTAAGTGTTTCTTAATTAATTAAGATCGTAACCTTTGTAAAGACCTCTCACATTAGACTGTCTTTTATGGCAGCTGGATATGCCGGTTGGTTCCGGGCAGCCTTACACCATAACAGAGTCTAACCTCGTGTCTTTACACTTGTTACGTATTTAGTTTATGACTAAGACCTCTCACATTGGGCCAATCATTTGTAGCTGCTGGATTTTCCGGTTGGTTCCGGGCAGTCTTATGCTACAAAAGGGTCCAACCTCGTGTCTTAGTCGATTAATTACACCTAACTAATCACCCCCATAATTTGTATTAATTATCCCTAATTAATTACCAATTTCAAGAATATGGGTAGACCTAACTCAATAGGTAAATTCCCAATTCCATAATATGGGTAGACCTAACTTAATAGGTAAATTCCCAATTCCATAATATAGGTAGACCTAACTTAATAGGTAAATTCCCAATTATGTCCATTCACTTTATGTTATGCTTAAGCATACCCATTTCACACCATTTTATTAACATGCATATTAACCCCATCGTTCCCCACGTAATTCGTTCTCATAACATGACATAATAAAGGGAAGATTCATCACAAATGCCATGGGTTTAACCAACATAGCATATAACTTTATCATGGGTTTAAAAGGTGTCAACTTGCATATATGAGCATACATTAAACCCAACTAGCATTTAACCCAAACTTGCATGAAGCACATATGTCACAAAGGGGGTAACTTGCATATGATTCTTATGTCATACAAAGGTGTGAACTTGCATAGCATGTCACATGTTAACTTGCATATAACCAAACACATAACTTGCATAACATGTTACATATGAACTTGCATATAATCATGCACATAACTTGCATATAACCAAACACATAACTTGCATAACATGTTACATATGAACTTGCATATAATCATGCACATAACTTCCATATAACCAAACACATAACTTGCATAACATGTTACATATGAACTTGCATATAATCATGCACATAACTTGCATATAACCAAACACATAACTTGCATAACATGTTACATATGAACTTGCATATAATCATGCACATAACTTGCATATAACCAATCACATAACTTGCATAACATGTTACATATGAACATGCACATAATCATGCACATAACTTGCATTACATGTTACATATGAACTTACATATAATCTCACATATAGCTTGCATAACATGTTACATATGAACTTGCATATAATCTCACATATAGCTTGCATAACATGTTACATATGAATCAATTTTCAACATAGTGTTTTGCATAATGAGCATCATAAAACATAGCATTAAACTTGCATAACATATAGCATAAAACTTGCAACACACACAACATACACTATACTAAACTTGCATAAACACATTGATCCACAAACATAGCCATATCTTATCATATCCTATCATAATCAATTTAACAATTGATTATTAAGGCTATAGAAACTCACCACTAAACTCCAATAAGCAAACCCTTGCCAAAAATCACCCAAAAACTCTAGCCTTGAAAATAAAGCTTGCAACTTGATGATGAATGCAAGCTAATGATCACTCATACAACTTAAAAATGCTTGTATGAACATGAAAGCCTTCATAGAAATAGCTTAGAAAGAGGATAGGATTATGATCATTTAGGGCTAGCTTAGGGTCTTATTTATAGGATTAGGATGTGTTTCTAACCCTTAGATTAACCCTAATTCTATTTAGAGCCATCAGATTTCGTCCAGCCCTCCAAAACACAGCCCAAAACTCAAACTGGTGCACTCAGGCTAACCTGCCCGAGCAAGCCAGGTTTTGCCGAAGTCGACAGGCAAGTCGACAGGGCTGTCGACTTGGTCTGTGCCAAGTCGACTCCCCTGTCGACAGGGCTGTCGACATGGCCTGGGCGGGAAGTTTCCCGCCTACCCTCATTTCTGCTCTTTTGAAATCTGTTTCGAATTTTGAATTTTCAGAAAACTTCTTTGGGCCTTAACCGGGTCATACGGACTCCGATTTACAAAATTTCGGACTCTATTTCGCGTATTTTTCCGAGAAGAACGCAATGGCGTAACCCGTTTCCACTGTTCTCACATCTGAGATTATTAATTCTGTAATTAGTGAATATCAGTGTTAACTGAAATTCGGGGTGTTACATTCTCCCCTCCTTAAAGGATTTCGTCCCCGAAATCTCCAAGTTAAGGAGAATGCATATCCTACCATCCAAACAACCATCTACTCAATCCATCAAACACGGGCATCCATTGTCCTTAAAACAATTTCTACTAATGTATGAGCATATGCAAAAAGTGTGTGTATATGTTCCCTATCTAATGTATGAACATATGCAAACCGTGATAGTGCCATGCATCCAATATGTATGCGAAAGAACCCTATCGACACATCCTATATCTACATGGTGCACAATCATTCACTAAAATGCATCATCCATATGATAACACAACCATTATACATCCATAAATATAGCTACCTACACACAATTATATGCAATATGCAATATGAAGTGACTGAGCCGATCTAGTGTCTAGAGTGTGTGTATATGCATCCACGAGCAACCACTAGCAAACACTTGCATCCACATGCATCCATCAATCATAACATGTCTCAAACACATGTTTCAACCATAGGTTTACCCTATCTAAAGGTCAAAGGTACTAACGAGAGGACATACTACAGATAAGATAAGTACTAGTCAAACGATAATGGAGAGATTAAAAGGCATATCCTCAAAAAGGAATGGGTATAATGAACGCATTTTCGCTTCTGTCTCTCAAGTAGCGTTGCTCTCATCTTCTCCCCATTGCACTTTGACTAGTTGAACCTCCCTGTTTCTCAACCTCTTAATCTCTGACCCAAGGATGCGTGTAGGAGCTCGTCGAATAGTCGCATCACGCTCTATCTCTACTTCTCTAAGCAAGCTCGGCTCTACCACCTCTGCGGTCTCATGTAGGCACTTCCTCAAATGTGACACATGGAATACATCATGTACACCACTAAGTCTGTCGGGCAACTCCACTCTATATGCCATCTGTCCAATCCTTTCCTTAATAGAAAACGGTCCAACAAACCTTGGTGCTAACTTCCCAACAGATCCAAAGCGAACCACATTCCGTAACGGAGATACTTTGACAAAGACCATGTCCCCAACATAAAACTCAAGATCCGTCCTCCTCTTGTCCACATAAGATTTCTATCTGTCTTATGCCGCTTTCATCCTTCTTCGAATCAAATCAATCTTTTCCGAAGTCTCTCTAACCATATCGGGCCCAAGCAAGATCTTATCCGTAGATTCCCACCAACATGTAGGTGATCGACAAGGCCTTCCATAAAAAGCTTCGAAAGGAGCCATGCCAATACTAGACTGAAAGTTGTTATTATACGCGAACTCCACCAATGGAAGATACTCTTCCCCTGTACCTCCAAAATTCAAGATACATAGCCTCAAAAGGTCTTCTAAAATACGATTCACCCTCTCGGTCTGGCCGTCCGTCTGAGGATGATATGCGGTACTCAAACATAACTGAGTCCCTACCGCCTCTTGCAAACTCTTCCAAAACTCGTTAGTGAAGATAGGATCTCGATCGCTCACTATACTGGAAGGTACACCATGTAATCTAACAATCTCTCGAACGTAGATTGAAGCTAGCCATTGAGCAGTCCTCTTACTCTTCACGGGTATAAAATGGGCACTCTTAGTAAGTTTGTCTACCCCTACACAAATTCCTGTATTACCCTTCCTCGATCTTGGTAATCCATTGACGAAATCCATCGAGACACTATCCCACTTCCATAGCGGAACCTCCAATGGGTGAAGCAACCCACCGGGTTTCTTTTGCTCCGATTTTACTTGTTGGCACACCAAGCATCTAGCGACATACTCGGCCGCGTATTTCTTCATACCGGCCCAAAAGAAAACTCGCTTCATGTCTTGGTACATCTTGTCCCTACCGGGATGAATGGTCATCTTCGAACGATGTGCATCATCAAGTTTAGCCTTCCTCAAACCCTCGTCTTGCGGTACACAAAGTCTACCGTCTCTACGCAACCTCCCCTTACCATCTAGGGTGTACCTACTCAAATGGCTGGACGACTCCCCCTCCTCATGAGCTTCTCTACTAACTCAACCAACTGTGGGACGTCTCGCTGTGCTCCGCCAATCCGCCCCAAAAGAGTAGGCCTAACCTCCAAGGAGGCTAGCAAACCGGGTACAAAGTCAACGGAAGGTCTAAAGTCAAACATAGAAATAAACTCTAAGCTCCGTCGTTCAACGAACAATGAACTCAAGGACAACCTTTTTCTACTTAAGGCGTCCGCTACCACGTTAACCTTGCCATGGGTATACGCTATCTCAAACTCATAGGATGCTAAGAATCCCATCCACTTTTGCTGTCCTAAGACTATGCGCTCGAATTGTCTCCAACACTTCCCTAAGATGTAGGGCATGCTCTTCTCCACTTTTAGAGAAAACCAGGATATTACCCCATCCAAAATCATCACAACTGTCCATCTCTCACGCAGACCACCCTAGTCGAACTCGACATCCCCCAAATGCAAGCCCCAAAGGCCTAAACCAATATCAGACAAACACCCAAGGAATACCTCCTTCGAATTCAGACGACCTACGTGAGATGATACTAGTAAAAACGGCTAAATAATTAAGCCCTTGTCCAACTCTGGATGTCCTCGCCAGCCTCGCTCCAAAACCACCGTTTATCCCATAACTGGCTTTGCTCAACCTATTGAGCACATACGAAAACTTATTTCGCTCCTAGAAAAGACCAAGATGTCATTTACAAAGACCATCACGAACTTATTTAGGTACTCCCTGAACACCCTTCTCACCAAATCAACAAAGTATGAGGGGCGTTCGTCAAACCAAATGGCATCACCTGCCACTCATAAAAACCATCTAGAGTCCTAAAGGCAGTCTTCTCTATACTATCCTCAGCCACTCTCAACTGACTAAACCCCGTGGCTAAGTCCAACTGCGAAAATACTGAGGCGCCAACTAACTGATCAAAGAGATCATCAATCCTCGGCAATTGGTGTCTATTCTTCTTTGTGAGTTTATTTAGTTCTCTTTAGCCTACACAAAGTCTGAGGGACCCATCCGCCTTCGTGGCAAAAACTACTGGAGCACCCTACTCCGATATACTTTGTCTTATGAACCCCTTCTCAAGCAACTCCCCTACTTGCTTATGGAGTTCCCTCCTCTCACGAGGAGCCATGTGGCGCACTGACAAAGATACTGGTTTAGCATCATCTTCCAGATATATTCGGAGGTCTATCTCCCGCTTCGGAGGTAAGCCCTTCGCCTCCTCAAACACATCCGAGTATTCCCGGACCACTCTAGCAGATTGCAAACTCTCGACCGAAGCGTCAAGCGATTCAAGATAACTTAGCATAACAGAATCTATTGGATTTCACAAGATCTCGAGAGTGTTACCCAAGCGGGTCATGGGCCTAACAACTCTCCTTTCGCAATCAAGAACGACACCATTACTGGATAACCAGTCCATGCCCAAAATCAACCCATAGCCCGTGAAGCCCAAACAAAAGCATCACCTCTACACTCAACGCTAAGTATGGAAATCTTCAAACCCAAACATATCATGGACAGACAAGTGGAGCCCTCCCAATTGGGTTTGAAACAACCACGGGATCATCTACCAAACTGGTGTCTAGGTGCAGTGACTCAACTAATGATGATGAGATAAACGAATCTGGTGTACCAGAGTCGAATAAAGTTCGAACAGGATGATCGAGAGAACCAAATTTCAACTTAGACGGTCCTACCCCCATCAGGTATACCCATCGTGAGGGAATACATCTACCCTCCATAAGATCCTGTACTTCGTCCTTACCTCTTTGGACAACCCCAAGGTGTCCTATTTCCAAAACAACTAGCCTTCCCCTTCACATTCTCCTTTCGTGGCCTTCTTACCACGATGAGGTTTCGTCCTTTATTTACCTAATAGCTATTTGAACCTTCCTCTCTCGTCCATCTTAAAGGTACCCATAAGCCCTCCACCTCCTTGGACTAACTTCTTAGCCTGGCAAACGTCTTATTCCCTTGAAGTGGTTCTTCCATCCTTCATGCGGAAGTCCTTATTTATCTTAAAAAGACATCTATTCGCGGAGGGAAAATTCAAAAAGAGAAAGAGGAAGAGATTCAAAACGGAGAATCCGAAGGATAAAGATATGGCTATTTGGGGATTATGCTTTTCTTTCAAAAACTTTTCTCTTAAAAGACATGTTTTTAAAAATACTTCTTCCAAAAATGTTTTTAGAAAAATAGTTTTCTAAAAATTTTATCTGTTCTGGTAACCTTGAGCTCTGATACCACGTGTAACACCCCACACCCGCTAAGGTCACTCTCTAAGGCAATGCCTTGGTTTCGGCAGAGTATTTTTAGTGAGTATAGAACAGAAAAATTACAACAAGACAGATATAAGTAATACTTGAAAATTAAAACATCATTTCATTGCAGCGGAAAGTAAAACATGTTTGGTTACAACACAAAACCATAACAAGAGTCAAGTACATAATATCCATCCTGATAAAATAGAAGTACATAATCCCACTACATAGATAATAGCCATAATAGAAAAGATAAACCGAGCTTTACTTCTACGGTCCAAGCCCCAAAGGATAGATATAGCGGTCTGATCGAAGCCCACTAGTGATAGGCCCACTCTGAAAACCTGAGGGTTGGGAAAAAGATAAAAAAACAACGGGGTCATACATAAGTCTGAGCGAGTCCTAAAACCTTAAACAATACAATCATTAAAGTAATTAGGGTATGATATAAACAAGGTACGGTACCTCTGGGGATAATGGCTACACTAAGTAGCCAACTAAACACAGGATGTACTAAGGTAACGGTAAAGACGCGCCTATCCACCCAAGGATAATTACTATATTGCACCACCCCAGATCTACCCACCCAAGGGTAATTCCTACACTGCACCACACCAGTTGTACCCGCCAAGGGTAATTCCTACTTAAAGGTTGATCCCACTAAGTGTACTTAGTAATTTTACCCAGTAGTTTCTTGTACCCCTAGCTGACTACATAGGTGTCGTCTGCCCCTATCTCCGCTAGGTGTACCCACTACTCCCCAAGCGATCGGCTCCCTAACGTAGATACCCGTGCTGGCCACACAGTGGGATGTATCACTCCCCAAAGTGGCAACCCGATAATCAATGGTGCACGGCTTATACCTACACGATGCAACAACGTCTTACTTACCAGCCTGGGTCCACACACGCATATGAAACCCGTTGGACTCGCGTTGCCACCGCTACCCCGTTTTGGCCTCTTACAGTCAAGCCCAATATGCGTGTCCCGTCCTCGACTTGGGTCGAGCCCACAAAGATACGTTTGGGATATTGGTTGAAATGGGCCCCTACAAGCTACCCACCTAAGCTTGTCATTTCTAGTGAATCCTACTTAACCCTTTAACCATGTCCACTTACATGTTATAAATTTTGGTTAAGTCTATTAGTCATATTTTAATTGCCACTCAAGGCACCCACTAGATTTCCACATGCCACCCAAGGCACTTACTTGATTCCCACATGCCACCCAAGGCACTTACTTAACCCTTTAGTCATGTTTAATTACATGTTACACTTTGGTTAAGTATTCTAATCGTATTTTCTATTGCCACCCAAGGCAACCCACTAGTTTCCTCATGCCACCCAAGGCACCCCCACTAGTTACTACATGCCACCCAAGGCACCCACTTAACCCCTCATGCCCCACTACATGCTAATTTGGTTAAGTGTTTCTTAATTAACTAAGATCGTAACCTTTGTAAAGACCTCTCACATTAGACTGTCTTTTATGGCAGCTGGATATGCCGGTTGGTTCCGGGCAGCCTTACACCATAACAGAGTCTAACCTCGTGTCTTTACACTTGTCACGTATTTAGTTTATGACTAAGACCTCTCACATTGGGCCAATCATTTGTAGCTGCTGGATTTGCCGGTTGGTTCAGGGCAGTCTTATGCTACAAAAGGGTCCAACCTCGTGTCTTAGTCGATTAATTACACCTAATTAATCACCCCCATAATTTGTATTAATTTTACCTAATTAATTACCAATTTCAAGAATATGGGTAGACCTAACTCAATAGGTAAATTCCCAATTCCATAATATGGGTAGACCTAACTTAATAGGTAAATTCCCAATTCCATAATATGGGTAGACCTAACTTAATAGGTAAATTCCCAATTATGTCCATTCACTTTATGTTATGCTTAAGCATACCCATTTCACACCATTTTATTAACATGCATATTAACCCCATCGTTCCCCATGTAATTCGTTCTCATAACATGACATACTAAAGGGAAGATTCATCACAAATGCCATGGGTTTAACCAACATAGCATATAACTTTATCATGGGTTTAAAAGGTGTCAACTTGCATATATGAGCATACATTAAACCCAACTAGCATTTAACCCAAACTTGCATGAAGCACATATGTCACAAAGGGGGTAACTTGCATATGATTCTTATGTCATACAAAGGTGTGAACTTGCATAGCATGTCACATGTTAACTTGCATATAACCAAACACATAACTTGCATAACATGTTACATATGAACTTGCATATAATCATGCACATAACTTGCATATAACCAAACACATAACTTGCATAACATGTTACATATGAACTTGCATATAATCATGCACATAACTTCCATATAACCAAACACGTAACTTGCATAACATGTTACATATGAACTTGCATATAATCATGCACATAACTTGCATATAACCAAACACATAACTTGCATAACATGTTACATATGAACTTGCATATAATCATGCACATAACTTACATATAACCAAACACATAACTAGCATAACATGTTACATATGAACTTGCATATAATCATGCACATAACTTGCATTACATGTTACATATGAACTTACATATAATCTCACATACAGCTTGCATAACATGTTACATATGAACTTGCATATAATCTCACATATAGCTTGCATAACATGTTACATATGAATCAATGTTCAACATAGTGTTTTGCATATTGAGCATCATAAAACATAGCATTAAACTTGCATAACATATAGCATAAAACTTGCAACACACACAACATACACTATACTAAACTTGCATAAACACATTGATCCACAAACATAGCCATATCTTATCATATCCTATCATAATCAATTTAACAATTGATTATTAAGGCTATAGAAACTCACCACTAAACTCCAATAAGCAAACCCTTGCCAAAAATCACCCAAAAACTCTAGCCTTGAAAATAAAGCTTGCAACTTGATGATGAATGCAAGCTAATGATCACTCATACAACTTAAAAATGCTTGTATGAACATGAAAGCCTTCATAGAAATAGTTTAGAAAGAGGATAGGATTATGATCATTTAGGGCTAGCTTAGGGTCTTATTTATAGGATTTGGATGTGTTTCTAACCGTTAGATTAACCCTAATTCTATTTAGAGCCATCAGATTTTGTCCAGCCCTCCAAAACACAGCCCAAAACTCAAACTGGTTCACTCAGGCTAACCTGGCCGAGCAAGCCAGGTTTTGCCCAAGTCGACAGGCAAGTCGAAAGGGCTGTCGACTTGGTCTGTGCCAAGTCGACTCCCCTGTCGCTAGGGCTGTCGACATGGCCTGGGCGGGAAGTTTCCCGCCTACCCCCAATTCTGCCCTTTTGAAATCTGTTTCGAATTTTGAATTTTCAGAAAACTTCTTTGGGCCTTAACCGGGTCATACGTACTCCGATTTACAAAATTTCGGACTCTATTTCGCGTATTTTTCCGAGACGAACGCAATGGCGTAACCCGTTTCCCCTGATTCTCACATCTGATATTATTAATTCTGTAATTAGTGAATATCAGTGTTAACTGAAATTCGGGGTGTTACAGTAATCATGTATTATTATTACGTTTCGGAGTTTATTTTATAAAAAAATTAATGGGTTTGGTTTTGTATATGGTAAAATATGGTAAAAATAGTTGGGGGAAAAAAATAGCCAGGAGCCGATTTTATCGGCTCCTGAAGTCGCGAGCCGATAAAATCGGCTCGCGACATCACGAGCTGATAAAATCGGCTCGCGCGCCCCATTCAGGGCTCTGAATTGAGCCCGTAACATTTCCCTTCATATTACACCCCGTAACAACTGTTGGGTGCAAAAATAAGCGAAATTACACCCCTTAACATGAATTTCCTCCACTGTTGGAGTTGCTCTTACAAATAGGGCTAGACAGAGATGGCATAACTCCATAGTATTTTATGTCTGTGGTAATAAGCCTTATTTTAACTTTCACAAGGAATATATTGATCGATCTTGGAATCTGAGTGGAAATTACCATTTGTACCCTAGAGATAACGGTTGTTTCATCCTAAAATGCGAATAATAAGAAGATTGTGATAGGAGAATTGCTGAAGGTCCTTACTATTATAATAAGAAGCTGATAATCATGAAAAAATGGTATTCAGGTTTAAAACTAAAAATGGAATTTCTGCATACAATTCCTATTTGGATTCAGTGACCTAACTTAGATTTGGACTTCTGGTCAGTAGAATCTATTAGCAAAATTGCTTCTTTGTTAGGTAATCCATTGAAGTTAGACAATGTATCTGAAAGTGTGATTAGAATTTCTTATGCTAGAATACTTGTCGAAGTCAATTCTAATTTTAATTTTCCTAAAATAATTCGTATTGAGTGCTGTAATGGTGATCTAGTTTGGCAAAAAGTAGTGTATGAATGGATTCCATTAGTATGCTCGACTTGCAAGGTACTTTGACATTCTAATAATTCTTGTAAATCTGTAAAAGTATGGTCTCCAAAAAAACAATTCAAATTCTGAAATAAGAATGGAGATAGATGATAAATGTATGGATAAGGATTGGAGTTTGGTTAGTAATAAGAAATCAGAGAAAGGGGTTAATAATAGGAAGACTGCTTCTGTTTTTAAAATTGGATCTATTGAGGAAAATTTTGTGGATAATGTTAATCCTTTTAAAGTTCTTGAGGTCAAAGAGGTTAACATGCAGGAAAATGGAGAGAAAAAAGATATGACAAAGAACCAATGCAGTGTAGATTATACAATTGCTAATTCAAATAGACTGCAGGTTAAGGATGATGGTATTATGGGTCAGAGATCAGAGGAACATTCAACAGAGGATATCAATGGCGGTAGGGGTTTTTACTCTATAGAGAATTCAATAGCTAAAAGGTACAAGAAAGATTTAAAAGTACAGTCAAAGGAAGGTACAGAAATAAGCAATGATGTAGGAGAAAATATGGCTATCAGAATGAAGAAGTGTGGTGATTGCTCTGAGTATATAAATAGTGAGGAAGCTGATTTTCTAATGAGTGAGTCTGATAGTTCACTTTTTTCCTACAGTTCAACTAACAGCTTCAAAAAGATGAGATCAAAAATCAAATCCAGTAAATACAAAAAAAACAATAAGCTTTTATATGATGAACCTTTTGTAGAAGATAATCCAGAGTGGGGGAAACTTATGCAGGAAATAAAAACTTGATCCAAAAGTAGAAAAGCTAAAGGAGAACAAGGTAACCCAAGTGGAGTTTCTATTGGAGGAGTGTCAAAAAAATGATCTTCTGTGTTGTTATGGTTTCTGTCTTTCTATGGAGTTTGGTCTTCTATTCTTAGCATCTGGTTTTCTTCTTATCTGCATTTAGTGATTGTGTTTGTTATCTTGCGTCTTGTTTGAATGGGGGAGATCTCTAATGCTTCTTCGTGAAGGTTTTGGTTTAGTTATGTAAGACTATTTGATGGAGTATGGATCTAAGTTGTTGTTGTGTTTAAGTTTGAGCATAATTTGGTATAATTCTTGTTATGGGTATTTTGGATGCAGTATTGTCAATGTGCTTATGCAGTATTCTTGCTTTGGTCATCTGGTATGGATTCTATTGTCAGCTCAGAGATCTATTCGTTTTGCATATATTTTCTTTATGGAATTGCTAGTAGGCTTGCGGTTGTTTGGTTGTTCTCTTGGTTTAGTTTGGCAAGTGGTGAAATTTGTTTTTAGTTTATGTCTTGCTGTGTTTATTAAGATAGAGCTGGATTTTTAGGTAATTGTGTATAGTATTCATTAAGGTTGTAATGTTATTTAGTATCCAGCTCTACCTTTTATCTGTTTTTTGTTCTACTTGTAATCTAAGTACCCTTCTGTTCCAAAAAAAATGCGAAGTAATCGCGGTAGAACATTGTGGACTGTAAAGCAATCGTGGGAGCGGTTGTTTTTAGTGGATTAATAAGTCGATGATTTCTAACAATGTGACGCCTCTCCGGAGAACAAATCTCAACCCTTCTTTGTCTTTGTCTTTATGTACCAAAGGATTTTGTTAGAGCATCTCCAATGCAAGTGTTTTTTTATGTTAACCAAATGCCATGTAGATAATCAACATTTTCATTCACTGTTTAGTCTCCAATGCCAATGTTAAAGGTATGTGTAATATGATGTGGAAAACTTTTTGTTAGACATTATGAAATTAAATGTCTAGTTCTAGACATTGTATTTCACAATGTGAAATGATATACGTCCACTACTTTTTGTTTAATTTAATTTTGAAATATTCCTAAAATGACACATATACAAAATTGAAAGCTTTTGGATATTTGCATTGGAGAGCAAATTTAAATTTTACTGTAGAAGCTAGATTTGTATAGTTAACATTGTGGAATAGACATGGACACATAGGCATTTTTTGACATTACATTCAATTAGGGTTGAAGATGCTCTTATATATAATATATAATCTTATGATCAAGTCACTTACTTGAAACTATATAATTTTGTTTCGTTATTCTAAGAACTTCTATTTTGTTGATATTTATATTACGCAGTAAATATAACGTAACAAAGAAAAAGCCAGAATGAAAGTTGAGTTGGTTCGTTCCTTAAAAATAGCGTCCTCCAATTCCTCCAACTCCAACCGCTCTCACCATTCTCAGCCAATCTCCTCTAACCGCTCTCACCATTCTCAGCCAATCTCCTCTAACCGCTCTCACCATTCTCAGCCAATCTCCTCTAACCTTAAACGTGCTTCCTCTCTCCCCCTACGTTCATCTGTCTCCTATCCTTCCTCGGCCATCTTCTCCGACCATCCACTTGACACTGATTCCCTCCCTGTCCATCGCTTCCCCTCTACTTCACTACCTCCATCTCCCACCGCCAAAACCTACGCTCAAGTTGCTGCCTCGCCACCGCCGCTTCCTCCCATTCTCCCAAACCCTCCTCCCTAGAAGCGTCGGATTCTACATCCATTCACAACAGTAAGGAAGATGATTGAGTTTTTGAAATTTGAACATCGTTGCTTACGGTGTGCAGATAGAAGACACGTGGCCAGCGAGTGTAGAAACACGTCTATTTGCTATTTTTGCTCGTTTTTTGGCCATGCAAGCCTGCATTGTCCCGAAAAGAAAAAATATCATCTTTTCACAACAGAGCTGAGTTGTCACTCCGTCCCAATAGTTCTCCTATAATGAAGAGCCGTGAGGCAGCAAGTCTGCGCAATCAGAAACTAGGGACCCACAAGTCTCTTCATGCTTCAAATCGTAATTATGATTTTATTACTCCAAAAACACGAAACAATTCAAATTTAACCCTCACTGTAAACATTTCCCCATCCTCTTCTTCATCTCCTCCCTCTAAACCACATAAAGAATTCCCAATCTTACTTGAAATGGCGGACGCCTGCTTATACCTCTCTGCAACCATCATCGATGGGCTCTGGTCCATCGAGATGATTAGCCGAGCTCTCAATTCAACACTTGAAATTCACCGTGACTGGCCAATTTGGCATACCTCAGATAACACCTTCCTGATTCGCTTCCCTGATATTGATACTAAAAACCATGCTCTCCAACTGAAATTACGGACCAAGGAGGATGGTATCATGTTCCTTCAACAAGCCCCCACCCTTTCAGACACTCCCGAACCATCCTTCGAACAAGATTCCTGGATTAAAATCAGCGGCTTTCCTGAATTCTTGAGATCCTACTTTCAAGCCATCAGTGAAGCTCTTAAGCCAATGGGTCGCTTAATTGAAGTAGACGTCTGCGATTGGTTAATCGTGGACCATCGCTATCTCTACGTTAAGATGCAATTGTATGAAGGCATCTCCACCCCCTGTACTTTCATCTCCCACTTGAACAATCATGCCACAAAGCTTCGTATTGAGAGATGGGAGCACGCTTACCCCCCCCCCCTCAATGCTCTGAAACTCTTCTCCTTGGAATGGATTATGACCATGATGGCTATATTTTTCAAACACTGGCTCAGCATGACATGCAGATCAAGGACAACAGGTATGATGTTATGTCTGACGAGGTGGAGCGATGGGTGTCTGGGTTTATCCCAACTTATGATCAGGATTTGGCAATGTTGATGCAACACACTATGGACCAAATTGTGCCATGTTGGAACCCTTTTGCAGATCTGGATCTTTCAGTGCCCCTCTACCTTCAACTGCCACCTCAACAGGAGCATCAAGTTCAAGCTACTCAGTAGAAAATGGTTCAAGCTAACCAGGAGCAGCAGGACTCGACTCCTTCACACGTTTCCTCTGCTACAATTAGGAGGAGTGCCAGAATCAACAGGGCCCATTCCCTTCCACCGGGTACCTCTGGTAGTTTTTTTGAACCTGTTGTCTTTTCTTCTGCTAATAAAGCTTTAAATAAAAAATTAGCAATTTACATGGGCGTGAGTCTGCCTGATACACAATATTCTGCCATGCAAACCCTAGAACATCAGCGTACTAACCAAAATATATGAAGATCGTATCTTGGAATATTAAAGGGTCGGGGGACCCCACCAAAAATCATGCTATCAATCTAATCATCTCTCCTCTTCGTGTTGATATCTTATTTATACAAGAATCTAAAGTTTCTAATCCGCCCATTTCTCTAATTCGTCAACTCTGTGGTCCTCACCTATCTGGTTGGTCCCACGTGGATGCTGTTGACTCACGTGGTGGGCTAATTACAGCGTGGAATGAAAATGTCTGGTCGCTTTGTCAATCTCTATTGCACCCTTCTTTTTGGCACGTGACCCTTCACCACATTCATTCAAATACTTTCTTCCACTTCACTAATGTTTACGCTCCTAATGACCCCCAACAAAGATCTGAAGTTTGGCAACATTGTCTCAACATAGCGAAAAGTGTTAATGGTCTGTGGATCATTGCTGGAGATTTCAATACCAATCATTTTTCTTTTGAACGTAATTCAGGCTCTATCTCTTCTGTTTTGGACTCTTTTAACTCTTTCATCAACTCCTGTTCTCTCATTGACCCTCCCATTAACAATCGTAGATTCACATGGACAAGTAGAAGAAATTATCCTTCGTTATCAAAAATTGATAGATTCTTCTTTAACTTACTTTGGGAGGATCTGTTTCCCCTTTCTTTGGTTAATGGTCTAGCCACAACCATTTCTGATCACTGTCCAATTATCCTTGACACTCAAGATAACACACCGATTAAACGGCCATTCAGATTTGAGAGACTCTGGACACTTGAACCTTCCTTTGATGACTTTATCAAGCACATTTGGTCTCAACCTATGAATAACAATTCAGCAACATCTAGAGTGGTTTGTAAGCTTCGTTCATTGCGCAAACTGATTCACCCTTGGGCCAAAAACATTTGGAACTCATTGAAACCCAAAATTTCTTCCACTCAAGAGGCCATTTTAAACCTGAACATTATAAAAGAAACCCGTCCTCTATCAGATTTTGAGAGACATGACCTAAAACACCATGAAACAGAATTAGAGAGACTTATCAAACAAGAAGAAATTGGATGGAAACAGCGGTCCAAAGCTAAATGGATCAATGAAGGAGATAAAAACACAACATACTTCCACCGATTGGCTAATGGTCACCGTCGTGCTTCCTTCATTTCTGAAATCATTCACAACAATATTGCAATAACTGAACCAAAAGATATGTGCTCCCTCTTTACCCAGTTTTATAGAAACATTCTGGGTTCTCATCCACCTTCATCACCTGCGATTGATTGGCATAAATTATATTCTAACCCCGTGCACATAGCCACTGATCACCCATTCACAGAAGAGGAGATCTGGGTTGCCCTTAAGGATATGGCGGCAGACAAGGCCCCTAGGCCAGATGGTTTTGGCCCATGTTTCTTCAAACATTTTTGGCCTACTCTTAAACATGACCTGGTCGAGATGTGTTCTGAATTTTACTCCAACCCATCAGCAATCGCTAAACTCAATTATGCTAATATCATTCTTATTCCCAAATTTCCTGGAGCTAATACTCTTCCCTCATTCAGACCCATCAGCCTTCTCAATACCAAATTCAAAATCATCACCAAAATCTTAGCGATCAGACTCTGAAATCACATTTCTGATTTGGTGGGTATAGAACAATCTGCTTTCATTCTGGGAAGAAATATTTTAGACTGTGTTGCTGCTACTCAAGAGGTTATCTCCTTCTTTCATTCTACTAATTTCCCTGGAGTTCTTCTTAAGCTTGATTTCTTAAAAGCATTTGACTCGGTTAATTGGAACTTCATTCTAGATCTCATGTCCCATAGAGGTTTCTTGTAATAACCCGAAAATGCGGGCCAGTTTAAAATTTTTATTTTGGCAATTTTAATGAATTTTGAATATTTAAAATGAATTATTTTAAATAATATTGACGAGAAATTTATTTTGAATATAATTCGAACGTATATATTTATACGCGTCGTCGTTAGAATAAAAATATTTATTTTAAATTATAAAAGGAATTGAAAATGGTGCGGTAGTTCGATAATTCGATTTCAAACTTCAGTTGAATGTACCGGGTGCAAAACAATCCGGATTTTAGTGAAACCAAAAATCATAGGATCTAATTGATGATATCTTTCCAACGAATCCGAAAAATCAAAATTTCATAGCGGGGATCAAAAGATATGTCCAGTTGAAAATTCTGAATAGTCGCTATGGAATTCAGGCCCTTAAAAATGGAAATTTTGCAAACGACCTCGGATTTCGACGAAACCACTTTTGTTGGGTCCGTGATGTAAAATTATTGTTAGGTTTCAAATTTCATAATTTTTTGAATCAATATGTGAGCGTGGCAAAGGAAAGCGCGTTTGACCAGTTTTAGTTGATTTTAATCGACTGGAAAATGGTCATTTTTCTAACGGTCTCAGAATTCGATGAAACTAGTTTTGTTAGGACCGTATCATCAATACGAAGCTAGAAATAATTTTTCTGAAATTTCTAGAGTTCGTATGTGACCCCGGTAAATTGAAATGCGCGTTCAAATTCAATATATAGAGTTATATGTTGATTTTAACGGAAACTGATCGAAACGATCGAATCAGCTTACGATACATATCCCATTATGTTCCGAATGGGGGTAATTAGCTATAGACGACAGGCGGTGGGCCTCGTTTAGAGGTCGTATGTAAAAAGTCAACCTTTTTGAATTAAATAATTAAATAAAAAAAATATCCTTCTCTCCTCCCCTTAATTCCCTCTGCCCCCCCCCCCCCGTTCATTTCGAAACAAAAATAATAAAAAAAGAAAAAAAAAGAAGGAAAAGCAGCGGCTGCTGCCGCGCTGCCCACCGCCGCCGTTGAGACGCGGTTGCCCCACCGCATCCCTCCCCTTCGATCGCCACCTCCGAAGCCCCCCTCGATTTGCCTCGCGACAGAACCCCCCCATCCACTCTCTCCCCTTCGCCGAGCCCCCCCTACCCTAGCCGACGACGTAGCCCCCCTTCTCTCACCTCCGACCTCCTCTTCCCTTCCTCTTGACCTTCAACCGGCGCACCCCCATTTCCTCCCTCCAATCGAGCCCCTCAGCCCCCAATAACCCCGCCGCGCCACTTGCTGCAACCCCGCGTCAGCCTCCAGCGCATGGAAGACCCCTCCCCTCAACCCTTTTTCGTGGTAAGATTTTATTTTGTTTTATTTACTTGTTTTTATTTAATGAATTGGTTTTAAAAAAGGATTTTTTAAATCATTTTTTACTTAAAGAAAGCATTGTTTGAATAGTATGAAAAGGAATGATTTTTCATAACAAAAGATTGGAGTTTTAAAATGAAAAGATAAGATTTTTATGGTATAAAGCTATGATCTTTATTTATATAAAGATCGGATTTTTTAATGTGTGAAAGATGCGATTTTTATACGTGCAATGGTATGAAGAAAAATATAATTTTTATTATATAGAAAGGTTAAAAACATAATTTTTATACTAGTGGCATGTTAAAAATATGATTTTTATTATAATAGAAAAGGCGAAATCTTTATAATAGAAAAATAGAATTTTTATCTATATGATAACGATGTAAAAATAGAATTTTTATCTATATGATAACGATGTAAAAATAGAATTTTTATCTATATGATAACGACGTAAAAATAGAATTTTTATCTATATAGTAGCGGTGTGAAAATAGAATTTTTATCCATAAAGCGTGATTATAAAAAATAGGATTTTTATATGCATAGCAACGAAGTAAAAATTCGATTTTTATATATTGAATAGCAAAGTAAAAATTCGATTTTTATATATTGAATAGCAAAGTAAAAATTCGATTTTTACATATGTAGTGGCTACGGGCAGCGAAAGTGATAAGAGACGAGAACGACGAAGATTTCTACTTAAGAAGAATCGTGGAATTGGGATAGCTTTTGGTGAGAACTTCTCACTCTTCAAATTTATTTTTCTAGTTATATATATACTAGGACGAAGACGGTGTTTAGTAGCACCCGACACAATCGTCCACAGACCATGGACTTGTTTGTTTGGCTGTGTAGTTGGTTAGATTATTTGGTTTGAATTGAATCGTTTGGTGAATGGAAATTGATTTGATTGATGTGTGAATGGCGTGGGCCATCACTAGACCGGGGATATGGCTACGCCTTGTCCCGTTTCTAGTATCGTGCCGTTATGCCGCCGAAATTTTCTAAAATAAGTTAGAAAAATAAAAATATCATTTTTGTTTTGTAAATGAACTGAATAAAAATTCATGTGTTAAAATAAAATATTTTATCGTTAAAAATATAATTTTTAACGTGAAAGTGAATAAATAAATATTTATAAACAAATCAGCCGATTTGTTTATATACACTGATTCGACTGATATTGATTGGGTCGATAAATTTTACACATCGCCCAACTGCACAAATAAAATATGTGTTTGATTGTTTGAAACCCCACACGGGTATTGGGATAAAATACGGCATACACTAATCCCAATAATTAGTTGTATGTCGATCGATGGATCGACAGGCTGTTATAAGCGTTAGATATCTATATTTGATGCTTATACAGTGTAGTGCACTTTGGATGATGGTTAATTATTTATCATTGCTATTATATACATGTGTTGTATGGAATCCATATAATTAACGTTATATGGTAATTGATTGGGCCTCATTCCAATTTAGAAAATAAAGAATATTATAAAATAAAGGTTCATGTGTTGACCGTACTCATCCGTTGAGATTAGTCATGTGTTGAACGAAATATTTTAATAATAAAATCTACATCTTTATCTTTATAAAATAAAGGTTCATGTGTTGACAGTACTCATCCGTTGAGATTAGTCATGTGTTGAACAAAATATTTAGATTCACGTATTGAATAGGATAAATATTCATTTGTTGAATAGAATAACAGAATTATTGAAATATATAAAGCCGTGTTGATTAGAGATGCGCTATTTTGACGCGAACGATATTTATATCGATTATATTCGTTTTTATAATTTGATTTGAATAGAAAACGAGTTTAATTTGATTTGAATAGAAAACGAATTTAATTTGATTTAATTAGAAATCCAATTTGATTTGAATTGAATAGAAAACCAATTTGAATTGAATCGAATAGAAAACCAATTTGAATTGAACTAAATAGAAAACCAATTCGAATTGGATTGAAAACCAATTCAAATTGAATTGAAAATGAATTCAAATTGAATTGAAATTTGAATTGAATAGAATTGAATTGAAAACCAATTCGAATTGAATTGAAATGAATTCAAATTGAATTGAAATTTTAATTGAATAGAAATGAATTTTAAAACGAATTTATAAGGAAGAATTCAATTTTGATCTGAATTGAAATGGTAGTTGAAATTGTTTTTGAAATGAATTTAAAACGATTTATAAAATTCATTTTAAATAGAAATCGACGAAATATATATTATATATATTATATATATAATATAATGGTCTGAATAGAACGCGCAGCGCCGCGGTAGTTCGTGAATTTCGACCATTTATTTCAAACGGACATTACGGGAGATCCGACCGTCGGATTCTCCTAAAACCGGAACAGATGGGTTCGTATCGAAAAGAGCTTTCTAAGAATATTAGAAATTTAAAATATAACGGTTGGATTTGGAGATACGTCCAAATCAAATTTGGAAAAGGTCGCTGTAAGTGCAGTTCGATGGTCGTTGATGGAAATCGATTGTACGGGCCTTGGTAAAATTATTAATAATATCAATAATTTGTGTAAAATCATAAGAAATGATTTGGGAAAAGTTGGGATGAAAAACTCCAGATTTGAAAAGATAAAAATAGATTTTTATCAAAATGAAGTAGTTTTGAACTAAAATTAAAACCCATTTATTTTTAAATAAATAAATTGGATTTGAAATGAATTTTAAATAGAATTGATTTGTGGGTTTATCGTGAAGGGTGTTTTAAATGACACTTGTTCTTTAACCCGATAAATAAATAGAATGTGATTTGGGTTTGCCGTGAACTGTGTTTTAAAAGACATTAGTTCTTTAACCCAGTAAAAGGAGTTTTAATGAATCTGCAATTAGATTGAAATGTGAATTGATAATCTAAATTATCAAATTTAGAAATTGAGCGAGAATGGAGTATCACCAGTTTTGCTCCAAAGCGATAGTTAAATCTTTAATTAGATTTGAACGTGAAATGGTAATTAATTTTACCAATAACACTGTGGTGTTAGATATGGAGTATTACCAGTCTTGCTTCGTGGGATGAATAGGTTGGGATTGGGAAATAAAATAAATAATTACTTCGGTGTGGTTCGCTAATCTCGTCTAATTTGAAAAACCATAATTTGGTTTGAAATGACATCCAAAGGAAGATTAAAGAATAAATTTTATAGAATTTATCTTGGATAAAATTAATGGGAACCTTTCCCTAAGAATATGAAATTAAGAAGCTAGCTGTAGGTTAGTTAAGAAGAACGGTTTCCTGGATATTGATCTGATGTTGGTTTCGTCCTTCGGGGTTAATATTTGGGAAATTGTTCTCTTGCTAATTTGCGATTAGTGACTGATGAATTGGAATGAGGCGTATGTTGTTTGTGTAACATTTGTTTTTGATATACGCGGGTTGTTCGGAAAAGCTGGGTTTATACTCATTCTGAATAACCGATTCGACGATATGTCGAAGATGACGACGGTGGTTGAAGACCGGAAGTCTTCACATCGTTTGGGGTGATTACTGATGACCTTGATTGGGTTGTACACCCAAGATGAGGGAATCAGTTGGTGGTCGTCCAGACGTACTTGGAGATCAATGGATATGCGAGGAAAGCGCCTCCGGTTTCGTTCAGACCCAGAACGAAATTGTAAATGGATTGTGTGTCTGACATTGGATTTTATTCTGTGTTGATTGATTTCTGTTAAATATATATCTGTTTGGCGGTGGAGAATTTATTCTCTTGCTTAACGCCCTTCTCTGAGACGTACGAGCTTAGAGGTTATATATCGATAGATATCAATCGCATGGCATGAATTGCCTGTGTGGCATGCTGAGTTGCATGGATCAAGGCTTCTGTTGAAAAGCAAAGTCTTGTGGTTGATGATCAAAGCACGGCCTACGTGGCAGCTTTGTGTATAACGTGAATTTGCGAGCCTCACACCTCGATATGAGTCAAAAACGGGATAAGGACTGCAGGGAGAGCACGACGTTTCTTTCTAGCTTTGGTGGTGTCAGTGACTTACCAGCCCTGACATTTATATACTTTTCACCTATGTGGTTGTTGGATGAGGCGCCTCGATTTTAGGTCTGTAAGGACCAGGAAACGTGTGTTCAGGAATTGCCAATCCTCAAACGTAAGAGAGGACCGGCCCTGAAGCATCCAGGGTTACCCAGAGTGTGTAGTCCTGAGGCATTTGCTCGAGTGTCTCGAAGCGGAGAGGAGCTTGCCCCTTGCCTCGACTCATGACGGAAACCCAATTTCCAATACGTGTATTTCGGTTTTATTTGTAGAGCCTAGTATGGCGACATAGTGGTATGGGGCACTTATGCTGTCTATGATTTATATTTATGATTGAAATTGTTTTGACACTTTACACTTATTATAGTATCAAATGATTTGTTTTAAACGTACCAAGCATGTTTGGCTGTTATAAGGTAAAACCCTATCATCCGGCTTGCGTTGCATTGTGTGATGGGACCTGGGTCTTATAATAGCTTCATTTTTCGAATAAGCATTGCGCTGTTTATTCTATGCACTGGTATTCTTGGGAGGAAACCCGTTCCGTGTTATACGGCGTGGTCCATTGAATTACTCTCTTTTAAAGTAAAGCTTTAAATAACTGTTTTAGTTCTCACACCAGTCACATGACTGACCTGGAGTTTATTGTTTTAACCTAAACTCTGGGGGCCCCTATTTTCGACACGGGCAGCTAGTAGTTTTGGTTTTGCAGATTTATATTCACAGGATCCTGATTTACAGCTGGAATGATGCTCGGAAAGCTCTGTATCCGTGCATTACTTTCAGTTGTGTTTTATATTGTTTTTCCGCTGCTATGTAATTTATTGTAATCTCTGATATTTATCGAATGTATTTTATTCATTTATACTCTGTATATTCTTGTATCTGATGGAATTGTTGTAATAACAATGAAATGTTCTTCCGTCTGCGTTCTATTTTGTCTTGTACTCAACGCTATCCGCGCTTTCCCTCACGGGGAAGTTCGGGTCGTGTCAGTTTGGTATCAGAGCTTTGGTTTACAGAGCTCGAGAACAAGACATATTAGAACCATACGAAAGAATTCATCAGATATTGGATTAGTAAAATCCAATTAGAATGACTCGTTAGAGATAGGATCAGTAGTATCCTAGAACGAGTGTGAAGAGTATATTTTTCAAATGAAAACAATTTTGTTTTGAAAATTTAAATCGTTTTACACGTATTTGAATATTTATTTATATTGAATTTGGACAATCCAATATATAAAGATTTTGCATATATGTGTCATGAACGTATATTCGAAGTTTTAATATATTAGATAGATATAGAATCACATTCTAGTCGCCCGGACATGATTCTGATGATGGCGCGCCATCACCAGTATTTATTTTCGTGTTTCGAAAGTGTGATTTCTATATATTTCCATTAGACTGGTGTGAGAACCAAAACTTATATAGATAGATTTATTGTTGTGATTTGGCAACAAAAACAAGATTTTCAGTATATATATATATCAAATTATGAATTTGAAACTCTAATCCACTAATTGATTGATGTTTGTGTTGTTTGTTTATTTGTTTGATAATTTTTGAACCATTATGCCTAATTGAATCAAATATTGAATTGTATTGAAAATTGGTCGCATTTGCTTGCATATACATATACTTACATTGAACAGGTCATAGCAAGGAGGCTAGAGTAGAGAATAAAATTTGTTTGCCCGACAAATAGGTACATGTTTATTATAATTTACTGTTTTGTTTGGGTGATGATGATTTTTTGAGCTTATTGGCTAGCCGCTTGGCTTTTTCTTTTTCTTTTTGAGATCAGAAGGCCTGCATGGCAATTTTGGGATTTTCCCGTGGCTCCCGGTGCAGGGGAGGTTATGGCGAAATTTTTCGAAAAATTAGGGTGTTAGCCAAATTTTTGAAAATTTGAAAATTCTCAGAAACTGAAAAGTTGGAGAATGGAAGCCAGATCGAACGTAGAGCTAATTAATCAAACCACTTTCGACTTCGTTCCGTTTCGGGGACGAAAAGTTTTAAGTGGGGGAGATTGTAACAACCCGAAAATGCAGACCAGTTTAAATTTTTTATTTTGGCAATTTTAATGAATTTTGAATATTTAAAATGAATTATTTTAAATAATATTGACGAGAAATTTATTTTGAATATAATTCGAACGTATATATTTATACGCGTCGTCGTTAGAATAAAAATATTTATTTTAAATTATAAAAGGAATTGAAAATGGCGCGGTAGTTCGATAATTCGATTTCAAACTTCAGTTGAATGTACCGGGTGCAAAACAATCCGGATTTTTGTGAAACCAAAAATCATAGGATCTAATTGATGATATCTTTCCAACGAATCCGAAAAATCAAAATTTCATAGCGGGGATCAAAAGATATGTCCAGTTGAAAATTATGAATAGTCGCTATGGAATTCAGGCCCTTAAAAATGGAAATTTTGCAAACGACCTCGGATTTCGACGAAACCACTTATGTTGGGTCCGTGATGTAAAATTATTGTTATGTTTCAAATTTCATAATTTTTTGAATCAATATGTGAGCGTGGCAAAGGAAAACGCGTTTGACCAGTTTTAGTTGATTTTAATCGACTGGAAAATGGTCATTTTTCTAACGGTCTCAGAATTCGACGAAACTAGTTTTGTTAGGACCGTATCGTCAATACGAAGCTAGAAATAATTTTTCGGGAATTTTTAGAGTTCGTATGTGACCCCGGTAAATTGAAATGCGCGTTCAAATTCAATATATAGAGTTATATGTGATTTTAACGGAAACTGATCGAAACGATCGAATCAGCTTACGATACATATCCCATTGTGTTCGAAATGGGGGTAATTAGCTATGGACGACAGGCGGTGGGCCTCATTTAGAGGTCGTATGTAAAAGTCAACCTTTTTGAATTAAATAATTAAATAAAAAAAATATCCTTCTCTCCTCCCCTTAATTCCCTCTGGCCCCCCCCGTTCATTTCGAAACAGAAATAAGAAAAAAAAGAAGGAAAAGCAGCGGTTGCTGCCGCGCTGCCCACCGCCGCCGTCGAGGCGCGGTTCCCCCACCGCACCCCCTTCCCTTCGATCGCCACCTCCGAAGCCCCCCCTCGATTTGCCTCGCGACAGAACCCCCCCCCCTCCCCCCGGTCCACTCTCTCCCCTTCGCCGAGCCCCCCTACCCTAGCCGACGGCGTAGCCCCCCCTACCCTAGCCGACGGCGTAGCCCCCCCTTCTCTCACCTCCGACCTCCTCTTCCCTTCCTCTTGACCTTCAACCGGCGCACCCCCTTTTCCTCCCTCCAATCGAGCCCATCAGCCCCCAATAACCCCGCCGCGCCACTTGCTGCAACCCCGCGTCAGCCTCCAGCGCATGGAAGACCCCTCCCCTCAGCCCTTTTTCGTGGTAAGATTTTATTTTGTTTTATTTACTTGTTTTTATTTAATGAATTGGTTTTAAAAAAGGAATTTTTAAATCAGTTTTTACTTAAAGAAAGCATTGTTTGAATAGTATGAAAAGGAATGATTTTTCATAACAAAAGATTGGAGTTTTAAAATGAAAAGATAAGATTTTTATGGTATAAAGCTATGATCTTTATTTATATAAAGATCGGATTTTTTGATGCGTGAAAGATGCGATTTTTATACGTGCAATGGTATGAAGAAAAATATAATTTTTATTATATAGAAAGGTTAAAAACATAATTTTTATACTAGTGGCATGTTAAAAATATGATTTTTATTATAATAGAAAAGGCGAAATCTTTATAATAGAAAAATAGAATTTTTATCTATATGATAACGATGTAAAAATAGAATTTTTATCTATATGATAACGATGTAAAAATAGAATTTTTATCTATATAGTAGCGGTGTGAAAATAGAATTTTTATACATATAGCGTGATTATAAAAATAGGATTTTTATATGCATAGCAACGAAGTAAACATTCTATTTTTATATATTGAATAGCAAAGTAAAAATTCGATTTTTATATATTGAATAGCAAAGTAAAAATTCGATTTTTACATATGTAGTGGCTACGGGCAGCGAAAGTGATAAGAGACGAGAACGACGAAGATTTCTACTTAAGAAGAATCGTGGAATTGGGATAGCTTTTGGTGAGAACTTCTCACTCTTCAAATTTCTTTTTCTAGTTATATATATACTAGGATGCAGACGGTGTTTAGTAGCACCCGACACAATCGTCCACAGACCATGGACTTGTTTATTTGGCTGTGTTGTTGGTTAGATTATTCGGTTTGAATTGAATCGTTTGGTGAATGGAAATTGATTTGATTGATGTGTGAATGGCGTGGGCCATCACTAGACCGGGGATAAGGCTACGCCTTGTCCCGTTTCTAGTATCGTGCCGTTATGCCGCCGAAATTTTCTAAAATAAGTTAGAAAAATAAAAATATCATTTTTATTTTGTAAATGAACTGAATAAAAATTCATGTGTTAAAATAAAATATTTTATCGTTAAAAATATAATTTTTAACGTGAAAGTGAATAAATAAATATTTATAAACAAATCAGCCGATTTTTTTATATACACTGATTTGACTGATATTGATTGGGTCGATAAATTTTACACATCGCCCAACTGCACAAACAAAATCTGTGTTTGATTGTTTGAAACCTCACACGGGTATTGGGATAAAATACGGCATACACTAATCCCAATAATTAGTTGTATGTCGATCGATGGATCGACAGGCTGTTATAAGCGTTAAATATCTATATTTGATGCTTATACAGTGTAGTGCACTTTGGATGATCATTAATTATTTATCATTGCTATTATATACATGTGTTGTATGGAATCCATATAATTAACGTTATATGGTAATTGATTGGGCCTCATTCCAATTTAGAAAATAAAGAATATTATAAAATAAAGGTTCATGTGTTGACCGTACTCATCCGTTGAGATTAGTCATGTGTTGAACGAAATATTTTAATTATTAAATCTACATCTTTATCTTTATAAAATAAAGGTTCATGTGTTGACAGTACTCATCCGTTGAGATTAGTCATGTGTTGAACGAAATATTTAGATTCACGTATTGAATAGGATAAATATTCATTTGTTGTATAGAATAACGGAATTATTGAAATATATAAAGCCGTGTTGATTAGAGATGCGCTATTTTGACGCGAACGATATTTATATCGATTATATTCGTTTTTATAATTTGATTTGAATAGAAAACGAGTTTAATTTGATTTGAATAGAAAACGAATTTAATTTGATTTAATTAGAAATCCAATTTGATTTGAATTGAATAGAAAACCAATTTGAATTGAATCGAATAGAAAACCAATTTGAATTGAACTGAATAGAAAACCAATTCGAATTGGATTGAAAACCAATTCGAATTGAATTGAAAACGAATTCAAATTGAATAGAAATTTGAATTGAATAGAATTGAATTGAAAACCAATTCGAATTGAATTGAAATGAATTCAAATTGAATTGAAATTTGAATTGAATAGAAATGAATTTTAAAACGAATTTATAAGGAAGAACTCAATTTTGATCTGAATTGAAATAGAAGTTGAAATTGTTTTTGAAACAAATTTAAAACGATTTATAAAATTCGTTTTAAATAGAAATCGACGAAATATATATTATATATATAATATAATGGCCTGAATAGAACGCGCCGCGCCGCGGCAGTTCGTGAATTTTGACCATTTATTTCAAACGGACATTACGGGAGATCCGACCGTCGGATTCTCCTAAAACCAGAACCGTTGGGTTCGTATCGAAAAGAGCTTTCTAACGAATATTAGAAATTTAAAATATAACGGTTGGATTTGGAGATACGTCCTAACCAAATTTGGAAAAGGTCGCTGTAAGTGCAGTTCGACGGCCGTTGATGGAAATCAACTGTACGGGCCTTGGTAAAATTATTAAAAATATCAATAATTTGTGTAAAATAACAAGAAATGATTTGGAAAAAGTTGGGATGAAAAACTCCAGATTTGAAAAGATAAAAATAGATTTTTATCAAAATGAACTAGTTTTGAACTAAAATTAAAACCCATTTATTTTTAAATAAATAAATTGGATTTGAAATGAATTTTAAATAGAATTGATTTGTGGGTTTATCGTGAAGGGTGTTTTAAATGACACTTGTTCTTTAACCCGATAAATAAATAGAATGTGATTTGGGTTTGTCGTGAACTGTGTTTTAAAAGACATTAGTTCTTTAATCCAGTAAAAGGAGTTTTAATGAATCTGCAATTAGATTGAAATGTGAATTGATAATCTAAATTATCAAATTTATAAATTGAGCGAGAATGGAGTATCACCAGTTTTGCTCCAAAGCGATAGTTGAATCTTTAATTAGATTTGAACGTGATATGGTAATTAATTTTACCGATAACACCGTGGTGCTAGATATGGAGTATTACCAGTTTTGCTTCGTGGGATGAATAGATTGGGATTGGGAAATAAAATAAATAATTACTTCGGTGTGGTTCGCTAATCTCGTCTAATTTGAAAAACCATAATTTGGTTTGAAATGACATCCAAAGGAAGATTAAAGAATAAATTTTATAGAATTTATCTTGGATAAAATTAATGGGAACATTTCCCTAAGAATATGAAATTTAGAAACTAGCTGTAGGTTAGTTAAGAAGAACGATTTCCTGGATATTGATCTGATGTTGGTTTCGGCCTTCGGGGTAAAATTTGGGAAATTGTTCTCTTGCTAATTTGCGATTAGTGACTGATGAAATGGAATGAGGCGTATGTTGTTTGTGTAACATTTGTTTTTGATATACGCGGGTTGTTCGGAAAGGCCGGGTTTATACCCATTCTGAATAACCGATTCGACGATATGTCAAAGATGAAGACGGTGGTTGAAGACCGGAAGTCTTCACATCGTTTGGGTGATCACTGATGATCTTGATTGGGCTGTACACCCAAGATGAGGGAATCAGTTGGTGGTCGTCCAGACGTACTTGGAGATCGATGGATATGCGAGGAAAGCGCCTCCGGTTTCGTTCAGACCCAGAACGAACTTGTAAATGGATTGTGTGTCTAACATTGGATTTTATTCTGTGTTGATTGATTTCTGTTAAATATATATCTGTTTGGCGGTGGAGAATTTATTCTCTTGCTTAACGCCCTTCTCTGAGACGTACGAGCTTAGAGGTTATATATCGATAGATATCAATCGCATGGCATGAATTGCCTGTGTGGCATGCTGAGTTGCATGGATCAAGGCTTCTGTTGAAAAGCAAAGTCTTGTGGTTGATGAACAAAGCATGGCCTACATGGCAGCTTTGTGTATAACGTGAATTTGCGAGCCTCACACCTCGATATGAGTCAAAAACAGGATAAGGACTGCAGGGAGAGCACGACGTTTCTTTCTAGCTTTGGTGGTGTCAGTGACTTACCAGCCCTGACATTTATATACTTTTCACCTATGTGGTTGTTGGATGAGGCGCCTCGATTTTAGGTCTGTAAGGACCGGGAAACGTGTGTTCAGGAATTGCCAATCCTCAAACGTAAGAGAGGACCGGCCCTGAAGCATCCAGGGTTACCCAGAGTGTGTAGTCCTGAGGCATTTGCTAGAGTGTCTCGAAGCGGAGAGGAGCTTGCCCCTTGCCTCGACTCATGATGGAAACCCAATTTCCAATACGTGTATTTCGGTTTTATTTGTAGAGCCTAGTATGGCGACATAGTGGTATGGGGCACTTATGCCGTCTATGATTTATATTTATGATTGAAATTGTTTTGACACTATACACTTATTATAGTATCAAATGATTTGTTTTAAACGTACCAAGCATGTTTGGCTGTTATAAGGTAAAACCCTATCCTCCGGCTTGCGTTGCATTGTGTGATGGGACCTGGGTCTTATAATAGCTTCATTTTTCGAAAAATCATTGCGCTGTTTATTCTATGCACTGGTATTCTTGGGAGGAAACCCGTTCTGTGTTATACGGCGTGGTCCCTTGAATTACTCTCTTTTAAAGTAAAGCTTTAAATAACAGTTTTAGTTCTCACACCAGTCACATGACTGACCTGGAGTTTATTGTTTTAACCTAAACTCTGGGTGCCCCTATTTTCGACACGGGCAGCTAGTAGTTTTGGTTTTGCAGATTTATATTCACAGGATCCTGATTTACAGCTGGAATGATGCTCGGAAAGCTCTGTATCTGTGCATTACTTTCAGTTGTGTTTTATATTGTTTTTCCGCTGCTATGTAATTTATTGTAATCTCTGATATTTATCGAATGTATTTTATTCATTTATACTCTGTATATTCTTGTATCTGATGGAACTGTTGTAATAACAATGAAATGTTCTTCCGTCTGCGTTCTATTTTGTCTTGTACTCAACGTTATCCGCGCTTTCCCTCACGGGGAAGTTCGGGTTGTGTCATTTCTCAAGGAAATGGTGCAGTTGGATTAAACATATCACATCCACTAGTTATTCATCTATCAGTATTAATGGGGAATTTGGAGGTAAAATAAAATCTAGAAGAGGTTTAAGACAAGGTGACCCCCTTTCACCTTTAATATTTGTTTTGATTGCTAACGTCTTTAACCAAATGGTGAAATTGTGTCTATCCGAAAACATTCTTTCAGGCATCTCCCTACAAACTCCAACCTTACCATTTCTAACCTACAATTTGCTGATGACACAATCCTTTTCACCACCCCTTCTCCACAAAACATTCACAGCCTAAAAGTTCTCTTATACACCTTTGAATTCATTTCAGGTCTCTCTATTAATTTCAATAAAAGCTCCATTATCATGTTGGGTAATTGCTCTCACCTCGGTGTCTCAATTGCTGAATGCCTTAATTGTATGGTTGGATCATTCCCCATTTCATACCTTGGTATCCCTTTGCATCCCACCAAACTCCATAGAGCAGATTGGTCTCCCCTTATCTCAAAAATTGAATCTAGACTCACAAATTGGAAGGCTAATTCTTTATCTTCAACTGGTCGCCTTGTCCTTCTCAAGAATGTACTCTCCTCAATGCCAACTTACTGGATGTCTTTTCACAAATTACCCCTCTGGGTTATCAATAAAATTGATTCCATCCGAAGTTCTTTCCTTTGGAATGCGGATAAACTCAAAAGACTTGTCAATTGGCAAACATTATGTCTTCCTTACTAACATGGGGGTTTGAATGTTCATCAGCTTTCCACTTTCAATCTCTCTCTCTCTTAGCTAAATGGATTTGGCGTGCTCTCTCACCTTCTCATTTCATTTGGAAGGAATGGATCTTATTGCGTCTATATAATGCTAATCGATTCTGTATTCTTCACTTCAGCCTCTCCTCACGACCATCCCCATTTTGGAGAGGTGTTTTGACCTCTCTCGTTATGGTTAAATCGCTTTTCCATGTTAAGGTAAACAATGGTGAATCATGTTTGTTTTGGCAAGTCATTTGGAATGGAGAGATTCCCTTATCCTCCTCTTTACCCAACCTTGGTCCTCGTAACATTTCTAACACACAAACAATTGCAGAAGTTTTCAATTTGTGTCCATTGGGCTTACTTCCCAACTCGTTGTTTGGGCTTACGACTCTCCACGAATTGGTCAAGATCGGCGAAATTATAAACACTTTTAATCTTTCTTCTGGGCCTGATTCTTTATATTGGGCTTTGGGCTCTTCACAAAAATTCACGGTTAAATCGTGCTATAACTATCTTGTCCATCCTGGCCGATGCTACTCTTACTCCATAATTTGGAAATGTCATCTTCCTCCTCGCATCATTTTCTTTCAATGGTTACTAATTCACAATTGCATCAACACAAAAGATAGACTTCTCCGCTTTAATATTGACGTCTATCCAATCTGTGTCCTCTGCAATTTCAATAATGAATCTCCTACCCACCTGTTCTTCGAATGTGACTTCTCTTTCGCTGTCTGGGCTGCTATTAGCTCATTCGTTCTTGGCTTCGTCCCATCAATTCGTTCTTTCTTCGATTACTGGCAGCACAACCCTCTCGACCTCTTGAAGGATTCTCTAGTGGCATTCTTCTCATGGTGTATCTGGTTAGAACGCAACGCTTATGTCTTCGGCAAACTCAAAAAGTTAATGCTGGGAACTTGTTACCAAATCTTGCATCTCTTCGAACTATGGACAGACACAACCAGGCATGCTCGTTTCAGAGTCTCCCTTCCCAGGCCTATTTCACCAGGTTCCCAGGGAAGCAGTTCGTTGTTTCCGTACTGATGGGGTTCAGCAAGTAGTTTTATTTTGGTTGTGTATTAATCACTATTATGTGAAGTGGCTGCTATTTGTACATATTATCAGTACTCTTTAGACTGTCTGCTATGACCATCTTGGTCTGTTCCATGTTTGCTACTGGTTGGGTCTGTCAACCAAATATTATTTTCAGCTTTATATGCATTTACGCGTAACCGACTGTGTAGTGACATGCAACACACCCGTCTTCCTCTAAAAAAAGTAACAAAATATTTTATTCAAAATAAAATATAACATCAAACGGATTGCCTCTACGGCATAAACAGTTACACAGTCCCCCTTAAGGAGAGGCGTTCGAGCCCCATAAGGATCAAGCAAGGAGATTTTATTTCCCTAAAATGTTGTTTATTCGTTATTAATGTTGACTGACTATTTTTATTATCTTATGATTCTTGTTCCCTCTTATATACTTATATGTATCCATAAGTTTGAAATCCAAAAGGAATATTCAATTATGCCTTAGGTATTTATTTTTATTCCAGTTTTACATTTACAATTTGAATCTCAGATGCTATGTGTATATTATTTTTGTACATGTTTTATTCGTAACTTTCTTATACAAATTCCATTTTTGATAAATAAAATATGAAAATGGACTACAATCTCGCCAAGAATGCCTAAATTTCATGACTAAATTTCCAATTATTAAATATTCATATTTTCAACCTATTAATATTTTATTAATTTTTATTGATTGTTCTTATTTTAATTATCTATGCCTATTTTGGGTATATTTTATGGGTGTACTAGGATTTCTGACAGTAACGAACATGACAAAAATTTAAAATTAGGATTTTTCCGTCATATTTTTGAACTTGTAATTATCATCATAAATGTTCGTAGGATTCTTGTATCAATAAAGGGCTTTTGAAACTTTTCGCATAAGAGGCAGGCATTGACAACAAGTACAAGACAATTAGTTTACTAACATGGCATAAAAGTTTAACATGGAGATGAATGTCCTTGCATGGATAAAAAATTTGAGTACTTTTAACTAAAAAATTATTGGCAAAACTAACAAGTTTGCTTGTAGGAAAAACAGACTCGGGCAATTTAACAATAAACAAAGGTTTTTTTTAAATTGCTTACCATTTATAAGAGCTGTCATGAAGAAAAATTACATGGATTTTTTCCCAAAAGAACAAAAAAATGCTTTTATATTAGGTGTTAGCCAAATTCGTGGCTCCAAAACGTAGTGCTATAGTGGAATTCCTTGCTTATGAAGGCAGTGAGTCTGGTTTATGTATGGTTTCCATAATTAAATTACCGCAGAATGTTTTTTGTATCTTGCGAAAGTGAATTACATTAGAAAGAAAGATTGAACATTAAGATTCTTGTAGTATTCGAAGATAGCGGTCTATCCCACAATTCTTTGGATTTCCTGGTAGATCGTATTTAGTCGATGTCTCTCGAATACTTTTGGAATAATCCTTTAAGGTAAGCAGATGCCCTAGGTGTCATGACTAGGGATAACTTATCCTTCCTACTTAAAAAAAATCATATGGTTTTGTAGGGACTCTTTCAGTAAAGCTGATATCAAACCTTTTGGTAATATATAAGGGAAGTGTCGAACTTTTATTGGGTTAGTTATCCTTCGAAACACAAAGTTTGGTTGTACACTTAGGTAGTTTCTGTCATACTAACCAAGGCCCTGTCAGTTGGTCAATATCTATTCTAAAGTCTTAGCTAAATTAAATAATCTTTGGCAATCATTGATAATCGACACTCTATAAGGTTTCATATATTCTACCTTTGGTATTGGCTCGAATTAGAATTATAACTTTTCGTTATTCATTTGGAAAATACTAATGTTGGATTCTTTCATTATGGGACCATTGAATTGGAAACCTACAAAGTTATGATAGTAATATAAAAATAATTAAATAATTATTACTTTATTACCTTCTTGGAAAACACCCTTTATTAATAATCTTGGTAATTACAAATTCTTTTCCCCCAAATCAATTTAGAAATTAGGGTTTACTACTCAGACTCATCATTACAAGATTGGGAAATGAGAAGTTGGATCCATATTTTACACCCGTAAGGTTATATTTATAGGTGTAGTTTGACCCATTCCTTTGTTATTTAGGCATCGCCCCGGCTGGTTGACGAAGTATTTTGAGGCATTATGAATACCTCTTCCGCTGTTCCTTAAATGAGCTGTTATGAGGTTGCAGTAAGTGCTTGCGAAAGAGTTTCCCAGGAGGTAGGAACTTTATGTAGATGTTGAGGAAGTGAGCTTATTGGAGCTCTCGACTCTCAATGCTACCTACATCTTTTCTTTTCTCAGTGCTTTGCTTAAGATGCTTAGCTGGTGAGGCTCAAGATTTCCCGTATTCTCGTAGTAGGAATACCAAAGAAGTAGACAAAGCTTAGCTCTTCGCCCTTGGATATAGAAAATCTTAGGCAGTTGCCCTTCGGGTTATAATGACAGGGGCATTCCTTTAGAAGGAGAATCCTTTACCTTTTTATCTTTGATCCTGTAATCTTATATTTAAAATTTTATTCAATATCTTCCAAAGGATTGTTGGCCTTGCACTCCTTTACCCTGGTTATTGCTTTCGGTCTTTCCTCAGTTGTTTTGGTGCTAACTTTGCCTTTCTTTGCTAGTGAATGGGTGTTCTCGGCCTTTGAAGTCAAACAGTCCAGCTGATTTATGCTCTCAGTGACGATTTATCCTTTTTTTCCTTTCGGTGCTCTAATCCATCTCTCTATGTTTGATCTAATGGCTAGATGGTTGGGGATTCTTTCTAATAAATAAATACATATTCTTCTTTGTTTCTACCTTTCTACATTCAAAGAATTTTCATATAGGTATCAATGTTTGCTAGAATTCTCGAAATTGTCTTATCACATCAAGGTTAAAAATTGAGTTATCATTTATATTTTGATTATAAGACCTGAATTTTAGAAATCAAATATTAGTTTGATATTTTCCTTAGTCCTAATTTTTTGATTTTTGACTCCAAATTGACTGTTCGATGAGCGATTTGATAATTAATTATTAATTTCTCGAGTATTTGTATTTCTTGCAGTAAACGTGACTAAATTTAAACTTTAACCTAATTTTCCTAAATAATTTTAAAGTATTTTTATGTGTAGAACAAATTTCCCAAAAACTGAAGTTCGAATTCTTTTTTAGATTCTCATAAGGAATTACTTTCCTCACGTTTTGACTTACGGGTTCAGGTTCAGATTCAAACCCAAGGCATCTGATTATTGTAGGATAAATTATAATCGAATATTGTCTAATCAGTCCCAGTGATCGGGCCTTTCTTGCTCTTACTGTAGGTCCACTCGTATATGTTAGTATTATTATGATATTCGATGTGTTTCGGTAAGATTGAAAGTTTTCTTTTTCGTATTTATATAATTGTGTATAATAATCATATCATATTATTATAAAGGGAATAATATTGCTTGGCACAAGTTTTTCGAATAAGAAAAAGGCATCTACGAGGGCCACTTTGAAGGCTCCTACCGCTAGCGAGAGTGAATATTCTCAGTAGTAAGTTATGGAGGAGGCTCCTCCAAAGATTGCTTCCGTCGATTTTTTTACTTTGATTCATCCCAAAAGGAGGTTGATGCAATATTAGTAGATTTTTGAATTTTTGGAGTTGAAGCAATTCCTCCAAAGGCGGGAGATACTATTCATGACACCTAGAAAGGTTCTTTGCATTTACCACCATCCGTATCTGGCATGGTGGTTTCATCCCCTTTCTTTCTTTCGTTCACGACTTTTTGTGTCATTTAAGGATTGCTTCAATACAGCTCTCCCCAAATGCTTACATGTATATACTTAGGTTGGAGATTCTTTCTTGAGAGTTCAAGTGCTCTTCCTTTAGTGCTACATTCTTGAATAATTAACCCCATTAGCGAAGTTGAGCCAGATGAATTTTCAAATTTTCAAGGCCAACCCCACATCGAAATTAGTTAAAGGGAGCATTAATAAATCCTAGGAGTGGAAGAAATTTTCCTTATTAGATGTCCTCTTGGCGTCTTCGGGACCGTTACCTAGCCTGTTATTTATCTCAGTATTTTTTCTCGATTTTTTGACATGTTATTGCATGCTACTATCCTTCATTGACAATGTTGTGACTTTATTTCTAGGTAGGATGTCGTAGGCCCCAAGTGTCGACATAAGTCTATCGTGAAGGAGATGACGAAGGCTTCTTTGTCTTTAGATAAAAGGTCTTATCTTTTGACTTTTGGCCTTCTTACTGAACATTCCATTCTTTCAACAGGCTTGATGGTTTTAAGGCATCCTTTTGTAATGCACCGAAGGCCAACGAGATCTTGTTACATAACAAGAGGTGACCCACATAGCTTTTCTTCTTAGTTACTTATTCATCTAAATTATGTTAGTAAAATTAAAAAAACAGACGTAAGGAAATCTTGTTGTTTCGTTTTCCTAATCCTCTTCCTTTCATAGCTACAGCATTTGATACTGTGAGTGTCGCCCTTCTTGCTTGCATTACTCTTGCGCCTTCCAAGAAGCGTGGTCCTAAAAAATAACTTTACAATATTAAAGCAATGATGCAAAAGAGACTTTCTGAACTTTAGGAAGGAAGCCAGCCATAAAGGGCTAGAGTTACTGGTTCAACTTTGGTATCGACCACATGGGACAAAGATGAAATTCCTATAATGTCCAACTTAGCTTCCTTACCGCCCCTGGCTACCTCTCAACAATCCTCCGGGGTCCAGTTATTATTCCTTCTACAGGGGTAACTCCACTTCCATCTCCCTAACCTTCCAACCCCTCTGCTGGGAAGATATAATTAATGCATTGGGGCTTTCTCCTTTTCTCCTCGCCTATACCAATATTGTGGGCCCTTCGTCAAGTCTACCTCCAAATGTTACTTTTCATGGGTTGGTGAAGGCAGTAGTTGATTCTCCTTTGTTTGCTCGTCCATCTCTTTCCCCTAGTTCTCCCTCAGACCAAAAAATGTCATGGCTCACAAACTTTCAGAGATTTCTTAATTTTAGCATTCTTTCCATTCATTCTTCTTTATCTTTCGAATATTGATTCTCGTTCTTTTGTATCTTATAATGCAATGATTTTCTTTCCAAAGAGATATTAGTGACTTGCTTGCTACTAAGGAAAAAACCAAATCTTGAAACCTCATAATACTGAATTATCTATCACGAAGGACAAGGCTTTGAAGGGCTTAATGCCATTAAGGGCTCCCTTTCGGAGCGAGAGGACTCAATGCAGGTTCTTATAGGCCAAAATTTATGTTCAAGCATTGAGCTGGAGAAATCTAGAAAAGAGCATGAGGACTTGAGCTTGAAGTAATATAACAGCCCACATTTTACGTATCGGAAGATCGTAAAATATTTTTTATTTTATTCCCTAAGGGTTGGATCATTCTCATCTTTGAATATGTTGCTTATAGGTATGTAAGACATGTCCATAATATTTACCAATTTTGTTTATGACCATTTTGCCCCTGTTAGTCTCGTACTGGGCATAACTTTTGACTCATGTTGAATCATAGGATGAGAACTGTGCCATTGGAAAGGAATTGATGATTGCCTTTCCGTAGAGTGGTAACATTAAAAATTTGGCTCAATAGTTTGAGAGGAATCATTGTTTTAAGGTGTTTCAGTTGGTTGTTCTGGTTTGGAGAGCCTAATGGGCTAAATTGGGGAGGCCCGTTAGTGGGCTGGTGGAGTCCTATAAATAGGCGGTGAGAGTGGAGGGAAAAAGTTTACTTTTCCATTCTCTCATTTGGAGGCATTTATCTCCTTCCTCCTCTAACATCTTTCTACCATTAAAAATCCAAATCTAATGAGGGAAATCATAGATCTACACCATTGGAGGCTAGCTCTACAATAATTGGAGCAAGGATTCATAATATCAAGGTGTTTTATGCGATGTGCTTGCTGTTCAGATTCCTTCTTTATTGATTTTAGATTGTTTTGGCAAATCGGTGAGTGATTTACATCTCTCACATGAATGCAATGAAGTATATGAGTGTTTGTGCATGTTTCTCATCACATTGGAATGATTTACCATAGCCTTACACCATTATATGTCTATTTTCATATGAATCATCCTATGATCTAATTTGGTAAGTTTTACTCGTTAATTTCATGTCATTTCATATGTTTATATAAGTTAGATCTCTCATTTCGATCATATGTTCATTTTAATGGTTTTTGGTGAGATTTACATTGTTTTAATGGTAATCCTCATATTCATGTTGTTAGCAATGTTATGACATGTTTATGATTTTGTTTGGTGATTTTGGTTGGGTTGGTTTCGTCGGATTCATCGTTTGACGAAGATTTGGTCGAAATCAGAGTGAATTGTAGATGTGCAGGTAGTGGATCGGGTTGGCTAGAAGTTGGATCGGGTCGGTCAAATCGTGACTTAGGGAGAAAGTCAAAAGGAGTTGGATTGGGTCGGTCTGGAGTGGGTTGGTCCATTCGGGTCGGGTCAGCCGAGTTGGTGCAATCGGGTTGGGCTAGGTTGATCGGTTGGTTGTGAAATGAATGAGAGGAGTTGAATCGGTCGGTCAGTGGGGGACTGGTCGGGTCGGTCAGTTGATGGAGGGTCGGGTCGGTTAGGTGGGGGCATACCTGGTCGGGTCAGTCAGTTGGGGACAGGTCGGGTCGGTCTAGTGGGGGTATACCTGGATGGGTCGGACAAAGTATGGCGGGTTGGGTCGGTCTAGTGGAATGGGCCGATCGTTCAAGTTGGATGTTTCAGTAGCGCTACTAAACGCTGTGGTGGATGGATTAAGTGCTGTGGTTAGTTTCCTTAGCTTGTATGTATGAATGCTATGGATTATCTTGAACTTATATTGAGGTTGTTTGGTTCGATGATGAAGTTGGCTTCAACTAGAGTCCAGAAGGGGATGTTCGACGTGTTGGATTGATTGTTGATCGGGAAAATGCAACGAATGTTGATTCAACTCAAAGGTTGTGAGTTGGTGGATAATGGTTGCTCGAGAAGGTTGCTTGAGCTATGAAACGTCGTCAAGGTTGGATGACTAGAGATGCAAAGGATGAGAAGTCATCGTTGTCGTAATTTCTAGCATGCTCAAAGCAGGGGTACAATGGGGGCACCTGAAAGACCGAAAGGTTGCTGGTCGAGTACCTTGGTATTGTTGAAAGGCCTGGTTGTCATGGTTGGACATATAGATTTTATGCTAGAACAGGGGTTACCATTAGCCCTTGACATGTGGCAATGTTAGTCGTCATACAATTAACGATGGTTTCAAAGCAGGATTGGCGGTGATAGTCAAAGTCAGTAATGGATGATTGGTTGTTTTATTTGTACTGTCACATGTAGGTTGTCCTACGTCGAAGGAGATGTTCCGTAGGTACTTGTCTGATATTGGTTTAGGCCTTTGGGGCTTGTGCTTGGGGGATATTAAATTCAATTAGGATGGTTTACATGAGATACTTATAATTTGGATGTTACGAGTGCTTTGCCATGATTTAATGGATGTTATGGTTTCTATGAATGAATGGTTGAATGGTTTAAAGTAAAGGCTACCACTGTCCAGTGTAGGGAAGATAAGGTTGAGTTCTTCTATGATGTTGCGGGTAGATTAGTATGTTTACCTATCCCTTCTCACATACTTTATCATTGAAGTTTGTTAGCTGTTTTATTGCTCACTAAGACTGTTGTCTGACTCAAGGTTTTATGTCTCCTCTTATTAACTTGGACTGTTCATCCGATTGCGGGTGGGAAGACTAAGTAGCAGGTTACAGGTGATTAGTGAGGACGATGCTGTGCGGAGGCAAGCAGGAGGATGGCGTACCAATTTTATTACTATCTAGTATTTCTATTTCCGTTGTTGAGTGCTCTATAAGTGTTGTAGTGAGGACTTATGTACAATCTTTGGTATCGGTTGGATAACCTTTCAAGATGTTGAGAAAATTTTCAAAGGTTTGTTATATGATGCCTCATTACTATGACCTGTTATATATGTTCTATTATATTTTATCCTTGCGCTGTGAGTTCTACGATAGGTTTCGATGTTGTTTACCTACTCTAATGATCGTCCATTGCTTCTCGGCACACCCTTCAGCGCATTATTCCTCTTGTTTTGTGCGGGGGTTATGGGCGGCGTAACACCCCACCCCCGCTGGGGTCGCTCTCAAAGGGAATGCACTAGTTTTGGTGGAGTATTATCTAGGTAAACATACACAGAGATATCACAAGGCAGAACATAAATAAAGCAGCGGTAGAAATTAAAAACCCAATTTTTATTACTTTCAAGAAAGGAGTCAAAACCCCATATATCCAAGGTACAAATTATTCCATTACATCAAGTTCCAAGTAAAGAAGCATAAACTTAAGATAACAAAAGTAAATTATTCCCCATAAATAGCAGAAGCAGCCATAGCATAGCTCAAGACCAAGCCATACATGAGCTGTCAGAAAGCAAGCTAAATCCAAGCTAAGAGCTAGTGTTTCCTCCCTGAGAACCTGGGGGGGGGGACGAAAGAAAATGAGGCGAAAGAAAAAGTGTCAGTCATAAAGACTGGTAAGCCCTAGTGACTTTCAGTATGAAAGCTAGTAAAGGTAACATGATTTGTGAAAACTGGAATTAAACATAAGGATGATAACAGAAATAGTAGGATAATTAAGATACCAGGATAAGTCAAGTCTAGCATCGCATATTCGAGATTCGCTGCACCAACTGTACTAGTGTTCTAACCCATGTCAAGTATTAATCATGAAATGATCCCTTGGCCCAATATCATGAAGTGACCCATTACACGGTCCTACGGTACGATCTACTAATCGATCGGCTCCCTACAAGTTCTAGCTCGTCATGTGTCTGTGTCATACGGCCCTATCCTGAAATGTAGTTACCTGTGATAGGTCCACCATAGGGTGTATCAAGCCCTATGGTGCCAACCATCGACACGAATCAAGCACACACAGTGTAAACCTACGGGTGCCCAATGCCTGCTTTTTCAACTCCGGACTACGTGCACAACCATAGTCCGCATGAACCTACAATGGAGCACCTACTCAGCCGTCGTTCTGGTCGCTTACAATCATCCCAGTAATCGTGCCCCACCCTGCCTAGTCCCAGGGTATCGTGATACATCTAAAGGGGTTACTGCTGAAAAGGACAACGTAACTAGGGTTTCTAATGGGTTAAGTGTTGTCATTCAAATTCGTGACTTAACCCTATCCAAATAGTGTATCAAGTTGGTTAAGTGTGTTCAAGCGGTTCATGACTTAACCTTGTCAAATCATCGTGTCAAGTTGGTTAAGTATATTCAAGTGGTTCACGACTTAACCCTATCATGTGGCATTAATTCATTAATGCACCCCAACCTCTCACATTAGACAAACTGTTGTGGTCACTGGATTTGCCGGGCGGTTCCGGGCAGGTTTACACCACAACATAGTCTAACCTTGGGTTTTACGTGCGATATGACCAACTACCCACATTGGATCCTATTGTTTGCAGTCACTTGATTTGTCGGGCGGTTCCGGGCAGATTTACACTGCAAACTCAACCTAATCTCGAGTTGGCCATTTTCAAGTTTATCTAAGTGTCATGCCCACGTTCAAGTTTTCATGTCAAAATTCATGTCGAGTTTTCATGTCATGTTTCATGTCAAATTGTGTCAAGTTCATGTCCATATCCAGGTTCAAGTTATAACAACGTTCATGTTCAAGTTCAAAGCCAATTCATGTTTTACCTAGTCTACCCAAATCGTATTCCCATCGCATGTAAGCTCGAATCGATACAAATAAATCTAATTAGGGAATAACATAAAAAGGAACGGGTATAAGGTGGCAAAAGTGATTACTAGCATAGCATGGTATGACTTGAGATAAAAGATTATAACATTACTGGCATATGGAATATTGGCCTCAAGCATAAAGATTCCAAATCTAGCAAAGTAAGCTACTAGTCAAGATAACAATTGTCATAAGGTGATAGTATAGTCATGGTAACGATTGACATAAGGTGATAGTATAGTCATGGTAACGATTGACATAAGAATATAGTCATAAATTTGTGACTAATAGCAGATTCAACATGATAATATGAGGGGGTTTTCTTTTTGATTTACAACATTAATAGGCCCCAAATCAGTGTCATGGTAATATACCCAAAAAGTCAAGATCCAAGATGAACAAGCATGGATGTAAAACAATCATCATACACAGGTCCAATTTCAATTTACAACATATTCATATTACATTTACAGTTTAAATCTAAAAGTAACTGGGGCTTACAGATCGTGGTTCAAGAATTAGAAAAAGAGAGTTGATGTTGAATCTTTATATGCTTAGTCAAGTCCTAACAGAAATCCCCAAATCAGCAATTCTCTCAACGTAGTTTTGATGTAGAAGAAGTAGTCCCTTTCTCTAACTTTTTCAACCAGAATTAGAGCAGCATAAGGTCAGAGAGAATTTTGTGTAGAGAGACTAGTGTTAGGGGCTATTTATATAAGGTCAGGTCAACGAATGTAGACTAAACAAGGCCAGAAACATCAAAGTGAATCCAGCTTCAAAAGTGGGCTCGGCCACCAGGTCGACCCCCAGGTCGACACTATGGTCGACCCCCAAGTCGACACTATGGTCGACCTAGTCCTGGGCAGGTCGACTACATAGTCGACCCCCAGGTCGACCTGGTTTTGGGTGGGAAATTTCCCGCCCAGTCCATTCTGAGGTTTGAATGTCGAAATTTGAATTCGAATTCTGAGCTGTTTTGAACTTGAAAACCTCTAAAAACTTCGAAAGGTCGTAACTTGGTCATACGGACTCCGATTTTCGAAAACTCGGACTCGTTTCAAAGCAGAATTTCAAGACGAACGCAATAGCATAACCTGTTTCCCTTGATTCTTATTTTTAAAAATTAATTCTGCCTTGATTTATAGTTATAATACGTGATAAAAATGCGGGTTTTTACATTCTCCCCTCCTTAAAGGATTTCGTCCCCGAAATCTCTAAGTTAGGGAGGATGTGTCCTACCATCCATCATCCATCTACTCAAAGCATCATCCATGGGCAACCATTGTCCTTAAAAGATTTCTTGTGCTGTATGAACATATGTAGAAAGTGTGTGTATATGTACTTATCTAATGCAAAAGATCAGGCGGTTACTGATTCAGTAAACCTCCTTAATGCAAAATATGTTAGTGTAATGAATCCAGCATGTATGCAAATTCCTAACATAGTTTATAATATCTACATGAGTGCACAAACATTCATTCATATGAAACATCCAAGTGATAGCATAAAAAGTTCCATCCATGTACAAGTATAAGCACTCATGCATATGCAACATGAAAATGTGACTGAGCCGATCTAGTGCCTAATGTGTGTCATGCATCCACTAGCAACCACTTGCAACCATTTGCAAACATCAACCATAACATGTTTCAATCACATGTTTACATCCATATGGTTCTACCTAAGGTTCTCAAGATAAGATCAAGAAGATAACAAGACAAACGTAGATAGTAGAAGCATGATACGAAAAGATTTTCAAGTTTATAGGAAGAAGAGATCGAGAATGTACCCTCAAAAAGAAATGGGTAAAGCGCACGTATCTTCTCTTCGGTTTCCCAAGTTGCGTCTTCTCGGGCTTCACTCCACTGCACTTTAACTAGCTTGACTTCTCGATTCCTTAGCTTCTTAATCTCCGTTCCTAAGATACGAATCAGAACTCGCCTCAATGTTGCTTCTTTTTCCACTTCTACGTCTTCAAGGATGCTTGGCTCAACCACTTCGGCCGACTCATGCAAGCACTTTCGGAGATGCGAGACGTGAAAGACATTGTGTACTCCACTCAACTTCTCGGGTAAGTCTACCTTATAGGCAATCCGTCCAATCCTCTCAGTGATAGGGAACGGTCCTACGAACCTTGGTTCTAGCTTTCCAACTGCTCCAAAATGAACTACATTGCATAACGGAGAAACTTTTATAAAGACCATATCTCCGACTTCAAACTCTAGGTCTGTCCTTCTCTGGTCCGCATAAGATTTTTGTCTATCTTGGGCCGTTTTCATCCGTCTTCGTATCAACTAAATCTTCTCAGAAGTGTCCCTTATCATGTCGGGCCCAAGTATAAGTCTGTCTGCCGTCTCCCACCAAAAAGTTGGCGATTTGCACGGTCTTCCATATAGGGCTTCGAACGGTGCCATTCCGATGCTAGCTTGGTAACTATTGTTATATGAAAATTCCACGAGAGGAAGATGGTCTTCCCAAGTACCACCAAAGTCAAGAATGCATAGTCTCAAAAGATCCTCTAGCACCATATTTACCCTTTCGGTTTGTCCATCCGTCTGCGGGTGATAGGCCGTGCTCAAGTTCAGTCGTGTACCCATTGCTTCTTGCAGACTATTCCAAAATTGGCTAGTAAAAATTGGGTCACGATCACTAACTATACTAGAAGGAACTCCATGCAACCGTACTATCTCTCGAAGGTAAATAGATGCTAGCCATGATGCAGTCCTCTTGCTTTTCACTGGAATGAAGTGAGCACTTTTCGTGTGTCTATCAACTATGGCCCATATGCTAGTATTTCCCTTCCTTGACCTAGGCAGTCCATCCATGAAATCCATCGAGATACTCTCCCATTTCCATTGCGGAACCTCCAAAGGATGTAATAGCCCACCGGGCTTCTTCGACTCGGCCTTTACTTGTTGGCACACCATGCACTTCGAAACGAACTCTGCCACGTCCTTTTTCATTCCGGTCCAAAAGAAAATGCGTTTCATATCTCCGTACATCTTATCCCCTCCAGGATGTATGGTCATCTTTGAGTGGTGCGCCTCTTTGAGAACTTTCCTTACTAAGTCTCCCACTTGTGGGGCAAATAGCTTTCCATCACGCGTTAGCCATCCCTTGTCATCTATAGCATACCTACCGAGGTGACTTGACGTCTCACCACTAATCAGCTTGTCCATGATTTCGACTATCTATGGGTCTTCCCTCTGTGAATTCCCTACTTGATCTAGAAGTGTAGGTCTTAACTCAAGAGATGCTAACGTAGCAGTCAATGACTCAATAGCAGGTGTACAATCAAAGGTTGCTATAAACTCAAGGCTTTTTCTTTCAACAAACAAGGGGCTCAAAGTCAACCTTTTTCTACTTAGCGCGTCCGCCACCACATTACCCTTGCCAAGGGTATAAGCTATATTGAAGTCATATGATGCCAAGAACTCCATCCATCGCTGTTGTCTCAGATTCAAATCTTTCTATGAGAAGAGGTACTTAAGCGATTTGTGGTCGGTATACAGCTCGAACCTCTCCCCTAGAAGATAATGGCGCCAAGCTTTAAGTGCAAAAACAATCGCGGCCAACTCCAAGTCATGTGTGGGATAGTTTTTCTCATGAACTTTAAGTTGTCTGCCCCCGTAGAATATTACTCTTCCTTCTTGCATTAGTACAACGCCTAATCCCGTGTCGCACGCATCTGTGTACACCGTAAACACCTTGCCTCCGTTGGGTAATGCCAAAACTGGGGCTGTGGTGAGGGCTCTCTTGAGTATCTGAAAAGCAACGTCACACTCTATGTACCATACAAAAGCTAGGTTCTTCTTTGTTAACTTAGTAAGAGGGGCTGAAATCTTAGCGAAGTCCTTAATGAACTTCCTGTAGTAGCCCGCCAAACCGAGAAAGCTCCTCACCTCCGTTGCATTCTTAGGAATTTTCCAGTCTTGTACCGCGACTACCTTTGCGGGGTCCACGGCTATGCCTTGCTTAGAAACTACATGTCCAAGGAACCGAACTTCCTTCCTCCAAAAATGGCATTTGGAGAACTTAGCCTTTAACTGGTGTGCTCTAAGTGTTTCCATGACTTCCCTGAGATGTCTAGCATGCTCTTCTTCATCTTTTGAGAAGATCAAAATATCATCCACAAAAACTACCACAAATTTGTTAAGGAACTCCCGAAACACCCTACTCATCAAATCTACAAAGTATGCGGGTGCATCCGTTAACCCAAACGGCATGACGAGCCATTTGAATAACCCATCTGGAGTCCTAAATGCAGTTTCGTCAATGCTATCCTCAGCCACTATAAGCTGATGGAATCCTGTGGCTAGATCGAGTTGAGAGAAAATAGATGCTCCCACAAGCTGGTCAGACAAATCGTCGATTCTTGGTAGTGGGTGCCTATTCTTCTTTGTCAGCTTGTTTAACTCATGATAATCTACGCACAGACGAAGCGATCCATCCGCCTTAGTAGCGAACACCACTGGAGCACCCCATTCAGAAATGCTTCGTCTTATGATATTTTTCTCAGGCAACTCGCTAACTTGTTTACTGAGCTCTCTTCTTTCTCGCGGGGCCATGCGCCTAACAGGCAATGAAACTGGCTTGGCATTATCAACAAGATAAATTCGGAAGTCTATCTCGCGTTTAGGGGGTAACCCCCTCACTTCATCAAAGACATCTGGATATTCTCGGACCACTCTTACGGATTGCAAATTATCATCGGACGAGTCAAGGGATTCAAGATAACACAACATGACCGGACCCTTAGGGTTACAAGAAATTTCAAGGGTATTACCGAGGCGAGTCATGAGCCTCACTACCCTTCGTTCACAATCAAGAATGGCTCTATAATTAGACAGCTAATCCATACCTAGGATCAAACCGTATCCCATAAATCCGAGAACATAAGCATTACACGTGAATTCTACGCTTAAGATAGAGATCCTCAAATCCACACACATCATAGATAAATGGGCGGAGCCCCCAATTGGATTTGAAACTATAACGGGATCCTCAACCAGAATAGTACTTAGGTGCATATTTTCAACAATATCAGAAGAAATAAAAGTATGCGATGCGCCAGAGTCAAATAAGGTTCGAACAGGAAAGTCAGAAATGTAAACAAGGCTTTCTACGGAAATATTACTACCTCGGTCAAGAGCTAGAGTGGTGTTGAGAGCATGCAACTGCCCTCCAGAAGTTCCTGCTCGCTGGGTTTGCCCTTGCCCCTGCCCTTGCTTCTTAGGGCAATCCTTGCTGATGTGTCCAGTATCTCCATAATGAAAGCATTCACCCAACTTTCTTTTCTTCTTTCTACAGTCTTTAGCTAGATGTCCCGTAATACCACAAAAGTTGCACTTCCTCGTCTCACGTGGTTTGTTGTTGCTCTTGTTATTCTTGTTATTCTTGTTGCCCCCTTCTTGAAGTCAGCTTTCTTATTCTGAGTCTCATTATGCCTAAACTCCTTCTTGCTATTCTTGTCTTCCTCATGAAGTACAGCCATATCCACCAAGCCTTCAAAGGTCGCCCCAATGGGTATATGAGTTATGGCCAAACTGTGTAGTGGCTCGTTCAATCCTCGAGCAAAGTGTACAGCTTCTTTCTGGGCTATGTTGACCAAATCCAAACTGAACCAAGCAAGCTGATTAAACTTATTCATGTACTCCCTAACAGACATGTCCCCTTACTTGAGTGCTAGGAACCTCTCCATCTGAAGGTTCTCTTCTGCTGACGATAAGAATTTAAGCCCAAACCTCTCTCTAAAGTCTGCCCAAGTCTCAACTGGCCTAGTAGCGTTGGTGACTTCCCACCAAAATGCAGCTTCCTCCTTCAACAACCATGCTGCCAACTAAACTTTCCTATGGTCCTCCACATCAAAGATAATGAACAAGTCTTCAGTTTCCTTTAGCCAGTTTCGTGCCTCAACAAAGGTTTCAGTTCCAACGAAGTTCTTGCCGCCCATTACTTTAAAGTCTTTGCATATTTTGGCAAAGGTGGTATCAGGAGGAGGAGGAACCGTGGCCACTGGGGGAGGAGGAGGAGGGATGTATGCCGTGCCTACGCCATTGGCCCTGGCTTCTAAGTACCTTCGAAACCATCCAGGCATGGGTATTCCCTCAGGCAGGTTAAGATCAGCCATGCTGAAAAACGAAAAGAAAAAGATTCAAACGAGGAAACAAAGGAAAGCACTAATGGCTTTTTGGGGAATAGCTTTTTTAAACATAAAACTTTTCTTGAAAATTGCTTCTTTATAAATGGTTTTGAAAATAGTTTCAGACGGTTTTTAAAACTTTTGCCCAGCCTGGTAACCTTCTGCTCTGATACCAAGTGTAACACCCTCCCTCCGCTAGGGTCACTCTCAAATGGAATGCACTAGTTTTGGTGGAGTATTATCTAGGTAAACATACACAGAGATATCACAAGGCAGAACATAAATAAAGCAGCGGTAGAAATTAAAAACCAAATTTTTATTACTTTCAAGAAAGGTGTCAAAACCCCATATATCCTAGGTACAAATTATTCCATTACATCAAGTTCCAAGTAAAGAAGCATAAACTTAAGATAACAAAAGTAAATTATTCTCCATAAATAGCAGAAGCAGCCATAGCATAGCTCAAGGCCAAACCGTACATGAGCTGTCAGAAAGCAAGCTAAATCCAAGCTAAGAGCTAGTGTTTCCTCCCTGAGAACCTTGGAGGGGGGGAACGAAAGAAAAAGAGGCGAAAGAAAAAGGGTCAGTCATAAAGACTGGTAAGCCCTAGTGACTTTCAGTATGAAAACTAGTAAAGGTAACATGATATGTGAAAACTGGAATTAAACATAAGGATGATAACAGAATTGGTAGGATAATTAAGATATCAGGATAAGTCAAGTCTTGCATCGCATATTCGAGATTCGCTGCACCAACTGTACTAGTGTTCTAACCCATGTCAAGTATTAATCATGAAATGATTGCTTGGCCCAATATCATGAAGTGACCCATTACGGGGTCCTATGGTACAATCTACTAATCGATCGGCTCCCTACAAGTGCTAGCTCGTCATGTGTCTGTGTCGTACGGCCCTATCCTGAAATGTAGTTACCTATGCTAGGTCCACCATAGGGTGTATAAGGCCCTATGGTGCCAACCATCGACACGAATCAAGCACACACAGTGTAAACCTACAGGTGCCCAATGCCTGCTTTTTCAACTCCGGACTACGTGCACGACCATAGTCCGCCTGAACCTACAATGGCGCACCTACTCAGCCGTCATTCTGGTCGCTTACAATCAGCCCAGTAATCGTGCCCCACCCTGCCTAGTCCTAGGGTATTGTGATACATCTAAGGGGGTTACTGCTGAAAAGGACCGCGTAACTAGGGTTTCTAATGGGTTAAGTGTTGTCATTCAAATTCGTGACTTAACCCAATTCAAATCATGTATCAAGTTGGTTAACTGTGTTCAAGCGGTTCATGACTTAACCTTTTCAAATCATCGTGTCAAGTTGGTTAAGTATATTCAAGTGGTTCATGACTTAACCTTATCATGTGGCATTAATTCATTAATGCACCCCAACCTCTCACATTAGACTAACTGTTATGGTCACTGGATTTGTCGGGCGGTTCCGGGCAGGTTTACACCACAACATAGTCTAACCTCGGGTTTTACGTGCGATATGACCAACTACCCACATTGGATCCTATTGTTTGCAGTCACTGGATTTGCCGGGCAGTTCCGGGAAGATTTATACTGCAAACTCAACCCAACCTCGAGTTGGCCATTTTCAAGTTTATCTAAGTGTCATGCCCACAGTCAAGTTTTCATGTAAAAATTCATGTCGAGTTTTCATGTCATGTTTAATGTCAAATCGTGTCAAGTTCATGTCCATATCCAGGTTTAAGTTATAACAACGTTCATGTTCAAGTTCAAAGCCAATTCATGTTTTACTTAGTCTACCCAAATCGTATTCCCATCGCACGTAAGCTCGAATCGATACAAATAAATCTAATTAGGGAATAACATAAAAAGGAACGGGTATAAGGTGGCAAAAGTGATTACTAGCATAGCATGGTATGACTTGAGATAAAAGATTATAACATTACTGGCATATGGAATATTGGCCTCAAACATAAAGATTCCAAATCTAGCAAAGTAAGGTACTAGTCAAGATAACAGTTGTCATAAGGTGATAGTATAGTCATGGTAACGATTGACATAAGGTGATAGTATAGTCATGGTAACGATTGGCATAAGGTGATAGTCATAAACTTGTGACTAATAGTAGATTCAACATGATAACATGAGGGGTTTTTCTTTTTGATTTACAACATAAATAGGCCCCAAATCAATGTCATGGTAATATACCCAAAAAGTCAAGATCCAAGATGAAAAAGCATGGATGTAAAACAATCATCATACACAGGTCCAATTTCAATTTACAACATATTCATATTACATTTACAGTTTAAATCTAAAAGTAACAGGGGCTTACAGATCGTGGTTCGAGAATTAGAAAAAGAGAGTCGATGTTGAATCTTTATATGCTTAGTCAAGTCCTAACCGAAATCCCCAAATCAACATTTCTCTCAACGTAGTTTCAACGTAAAAGAAGTAGTCCCTTTCTCTAACTTTTTCAACTAGAATTAGAGCAGCATAAGGTCAGAGAGAATTTTGTGTAGAGAAACTAGTGTTAGGGGTTGTTTATATAGGGTCAGTTCAAAGAATGTAGACAGAAACGAGGCCAGAAACATCAAAGTGAATCCAGCTTCAAAAGTAGGCTCGGCCACCCCAGGTCGACCCCCAGGTCGACACTATGGTCGACCTGGTCCTGGGCAGGTCGACTACATAGTCGACTCCCAGGTCGACCTGGTCCTGGGCGGGAAATTCCCGCCCAATCCATTCTGAGGTTTGAATTTCGAAATTTGGATTCGAATTCTGAGCTGTTTTGAACTTGAAAACTTCTGAAAACTTCGAAAGGTCATAACTTGGTCATACGGACTAAGATTTTCGAAAACTCAGACTTGTTTCCAAGCAGAATTTCGAGACGAACGCAATGGCATAACCCGTTTCCCTTGATTCTTATTTTTAAAATTAATTCTGCCTTGATTTATAGTTATACCACGTTATAAAGATACGGGTTGTTACAGGCGGTCATCTCATTTTGTATTAGAGCTCTGGTTAACGATTTTAGCCAAAGTTAAAGATGTAATCATGTATGAGAGACATACTTGTAGATTTCGGTTGGATGCTTACTATATATATTAGAATATATAGTAGTAGTGGTTGTATTATTTAGCAGTTTTTCTTGGAAGTGGCTAATTATTCTAAATTGCAAATTTAGAATGAGTAGACGATCATCAAGACATGCTGCTAGGGAAGCTAATACTTGAGGGGGTAATGGCAGGGCACAAGACTACCCGGCCATGTTTGAATATATGATTGAAGCATACCTTCGAAGGAACCCCGCTCCAGTGATAGCTACGGTTGATGTTAGGCTCCAACTGCCTAGAGCTGTAGAATTTGCAAAGCTATGCAAAGACTTTTCTTCATTGGGAGGAAAACAGTTTAAAGGCACTGAGCCAGTTGAAGAAGTCCAGAGGTGAATGGATACTTGTGTTAAGATTTTCAAAGACATGGGAATTGATGATGCAACAAAGAGGAAACTTGCATCAAGGCAGTTAGTGGGCAGATCAACGGACTGATGGAACTCTGTCACACTTGAGACCCCTGAAGAGGATATTTCATGGGAGCTATTCCAAGCTAAGTTTGAAGCAAAATTTATCTCCACCATGTAGAAGTCTGTTCTATTTAAGAGATTCTTGGAGCTTAAACAGAATGGTTGTCCAGTTCTTGACTATAATTCTGACTTCGAGACCTTGTCAAAGTATGCCCGTTTATATGTGGATACTCCTTATCAAAAGAATGAGAAGTTTGTCTTGGTATTTGTGATAGACCATTGATCTTGACTAATCCAGTTGGGGGTTTGTCCAGTTTGTGCATGTTGTGTCGTGGTCTAGTGTTGTCGAGTCATGGTTTCTCTTTTGTGTGTGATTTCTTTGTTCTTAACTTCGCTGGGTTTGGGATCATCTTGACCATGGATTGGCTCAAGAGGTATGCGGTAAGGGTGAATTACAAGAAGCTAGAGGTGAGAGTCGGTGATGTGGAAAAGAGAAAGGTGTTGATAAAGTGTAAGCACGAAGAGGGTGCCTTCGTTAGCTATCTATATTCGCTTGTGAATCCACAAGAAGACTTGTCATCTGTGCAGATTTCTAATGAGTATAAGTATGTCTTTGATGAGGTCAAAGGGTTGTCGCTGCATCGTGAGTTCGAGTTTAGGATCGATTTGGTCGAGGGTGCTAGACCAATCGTTATGCCTCTTAGGCGGATGGCGCCTAAGGAACAGCGAGAGTTCGAGGTGTAGGTTCATGACCTTTTGGGAAAAGGATTCATTCGGAGAAGCATTTCCGAATGGGGTGCACCAGTGGTGTTTGCAACCAAGGCGGATGGCTCGTTAAGATTGTGTGTGGATTACAGTGAACTGAATAAATTGACTAAGAAGAACAAGTATACATTGCCAAGGATAGATGAATTGCTCGATCAGCTTCACGAAGCCAAAGTGTTTTCTCAAATGGATTTGGCAACGCGATTTCACTAGTTGAGGGGCTAAGGATAGTGTACCGAAGACTGCATTTAGGACACCATCCAGATTCTTCGAATGGTTGGTGATGCCATTCGGGTTGACTAACGCGCCAGTGTATTTCGTGGATCTTATGAATAGAGTGTTCAGAGATCAGTTGAATAAGTTAGTGCTTGTGTTCATGGATGATATTCTGGTTTGCTCCAGGAATGAGGAAGAACACAAGACACACTTGAGAGTTGTGTTAGAGATCATGCAAAAGCGTCAGTTGAAAGTAAGTTCTTGAAGTGTCACTTTTGGAAGGATGAAGTGAGGTTCTTAGGTCATGTTGTTTCTGGAAATGGGATAGCGGTTGACCCCGCTAAGTTGGCAATAATCCAGGACTGGGATAGACCTAAGAATGCGACAGATGTTTAGAGTTTCCTTGGGTTGGTAGGATATTACGGATGGTTTATCAAGGATTTCTCAAAGATAGCTGCACCGTTGACAAGATTAATAAAGAAGAGCCAAGTGTTCGCATGGGATGCGAAGTGTGAACAAGCATTCAAAATCTTGAAGGAGAGATTGACAAATGCTCCTGTGTTGACCATTCCAAGTGGGAATGAAGAGATGGTGGTATACACCGATGCATGTGGTACTGGACTTAGAGCAGTGCTAATGCAGAAGTATAAAATTGTGGCCTACACGGGTCGACAGCTGAAGCTGCATGAGAATAATTACCCAACTCATGATTTGGAGTTGGCAGCGATTATGTTTGCTCTGAAGATGGAGACATTACCTATTGGGTGTCCGATTCAATTTGTTTACGGATTACAAGTCGTTGAAGTATCTTTTCTCCCAAAAGGATTTGAATCTTCGGTAGCAACGATGGTTAGAGTTTCTAGCATCGTATGATTTTGATATAGCCTATTCTCCTGGTAAAGGTAACGCAGTTGCAGATGCATTGAGTAGAAGACACGCAAGTTTGGGAGCGATGTTTTCAGAATGGAAGAGCCTTGAGTCTTTGACAAGGTTTGATTTCAGGCCAAGATGTGAGTTGGAACTTGAAATGTTGGCAAGCTTATCGATAAGACTTACTCTTATCGAAAGGATTGGCTAGAGCCAAAAGCAAGATGCAAAGCTTGTCGAGTTTATCTAGAAGCTAGAACCAGAAGATAAAGAGTTCAAAGTCAATCGAGAAGGTTGGCTTCGGAAACAAAGGCGATCAGTTGTTCTCAATATCGATGGATTGAGAGATGAGGTTCTGAGAGAATGTCATCACTCGAAGTTGATGATTCATCCTGGTGGAAGTAAGATGTATCAGGACACGAAGCGAGATATTACAAAGTTCATTTCCAAGTGTATGAATTGTCAGTTGGTGAAAGCTGAACAGAAGAAGCCGAGTGGGTTGCTTAAGCCATTGGAAGTTCCTACATGGGAGTAGGAGAAAATATCGATGGACTACCTAGAACCAGGGTAGGAATTGAAGGAATTTGGGTCATCATGGATCGCTTGAACAAAAGTGCAAGGTTCATTCCTATCAAGTCAATTAGGACAGCGTCGAAGCTGGTTGAACTTTATGTAAAATGGATAGTTCATTTCCATGGTGTCCCTAAGAGTATAGTGAGTGACCAGGATCCATTATTTACGAGTGGATTTTAAAAAAGTTTGCAAGAAGCTTTGGGAATCGATTTGTGCTTGAGTATGGCATATCATCCCCAAACTGATAGACAGAATGAGAGGGTCAATCGAGTTTTGGAAGATCTCCTAAGATCTTGTGTGTTGGATTTTGGAGGATCGTGGGAAGACCATCTACATCTATTTGAGTTTGCCTATAATAATAGCTACCAGTCTAGCATTGGGATGGCACCATACGAGGTGTTGTATGGGAGGCCGTGTAATTCTCTAGCTTATTGGTTAGAAATTGCAGATAAGTTGGTACTTAGGCCAGAGATGATTAAAGAGACCTCGGATTGTATCGACATCGTTCGACAACGAATGAAGGCGGCCTAAGATCATCAGAAGAGTTATCCTGATAAGCATCGAAAAGATTTGGACTTCGACGTAGGCGATATGGTTTTCATGAAGATTTCGCCATTGAAGTATGTGGTTCAATTCAGAAGTAAAGGAAAGTTGGCTCCTAGATTCGTTGGACCATTTCCGATTGTCGAGCAAATTAGAAAACTCGCATATAGATTGGAGTTACTCGAGAAGGTGTCAAGTGTGCATAATTTGTTCAACATGTCATTTCTATGGAAGTTTTTGCATGATTTGAATGTGGTGGTTACACCCGAGCAGTACGAAGACCTAGAAGTTGAAACCGCATTTGCCAAACCACAAAAGCCACTTTGTGTTGTGGGAAATAACACGAAACAGCTTAGGAGGAAGACAATTAGCTAGTCAAGGTACAATGGACTGAAGATGGCGACGATTGTACATGTGAGGTGGAAGAGAGTATGAAGGCCACTCATCCAGAACTCTTTGTCGGTAGGACCCTTTGATATCATACCATCAATATATAGTTGTATCTTGTTGATTGTTTTATATAATTACACATGCTAGGATTAGGCTATGGATGCATGGCTTAATGGTTGCTAGTTTGGATGATAAAATTGGCTTCTCATGGATGGTAGGCATGTAGAATTGTTGTGATTGTTGTGTTTGCTTGGAATTTCGGGGGTGAAATTCTTATTGGGGGGGGGGGGGGAGAAAGTAATAGCCCGCGTTTTATGTATTGGAAGATCATAAAATATTTTTTATTTTATTCCCTAAGGGTTGGATCATTTTCATCCTTTAATATGTTGCTTATAGGGATGTAAGACATGTCCATAATTATTACCAAATTAGTTTGTGACCATTTGGCCCCTATCAGTCTTGTACAAGGCATAACTTTTGAATCATGTCGAATTAGAGGATGAGACCTGTGCCATTGGGAAGGAATTGACGATTGCCTTTCCATAGAGTGGTTATATTAAAGATTTGGCTCAGCGATTTGGGAGGAATCCTTGTTTTAAGGTTTTCAGTTGGTTGTTCAGGTTTGGAGAGCCTAATGGGATGAATTGGGGAGGCCCATTAGTGGGCTGGTGGAATCCTATAAATAGGGGGTGAGAGTGGAGGGAAAAGGTTTACTTTTCCATTCTCTCATTTGGAGGCATTGATCTCCTTCCTCCTCTAACACCTTTCCACCATTAAAAATCCAAATCTAAGGAGTGAAATCATAGATCTACACCATTGGAGGCTAGCTCTACAACAATTGGAGCAAGGACTCATCATATCAAGGTGTTTTATGCGAGGTGCTTGCTGTCCGAATTCCTTTTTTATTGATTTTAGATTGTTTCGGCAAATCGGTGAACGATTTACATCTCTCACATGAATGCAATGAAGTATATGAGTGTTTGTGCATGTTTCTCATCACATTGGAATTTTTTACCATAGGCTTACACCATTATATGTCTATTTTCATATGAATCATCCTATGATCTAATTTGTTAAGTTTTACTCGTTAATCTCATGTCATTTCATATGTTTAGATAAGTTAGATCTCTCATTTCGATCATATGTTCATTTTAATGGTTTTTGGTGAGATTTACATCGTTTTAATGGTAATCCTCATATTTATGTTGTTAGCAATGTTATGACATGTTTATGATTGTGTCTGATGATTTTGGTTGAGTTGCTTCCGTCAGATTCGTCGTTTGATGAAGATTTGGTCGAAATCGGAGTAGAATTGGGGATGTGTAGGTAGTGGATCGGGTCGGCCAGAAGTTGGATCGGGTCAGTCAAATCGTGACTTGGGGAGAAAGTCAGAAGGAGTTGGATCTGGTCAGTCTGGAGTGGGTTGGTCCATTCGGATCGGGTCGGTCGAGTTGGTGCAATCGGGTAGGGTCGGGCTAGGTTGGTCGGTTGGTTGTGAAATGAATGAGAGGAGTTGGATCGGACGGTTAGTGGAGGACTAGTCGGGTCGGTCAGTTGATGGAGGGTCGGGTCGGTCAAGTAGAAGCATACCTGGTCGGGTCAGTCAGTTGGGGACGGGTCAGTCAAGTGGGGGTATATCTGGACGGGTCGGACGAAGTATGGCGGGTCGGTTTGGTGGAATGGGCCAATCGGTCAAGTTGGATGTTTCAACAGCGCTTCTAAACGCTGTGGTGGATGGATTCAGCCGTGGTTAGTTTCCTTAGCTTGTGTGTATGAATGCTATGGATTATCTTGAACCTTATATTGATGTTGTTTGGTTCGATGATGATGATGGCTTCAATGAGAGTCCAGAAGGTGATGTTCGAAGTGTTCGAGGGTTTGTTGATCGAGGAGATGCAACGAATGTGGATTCAACTCAAAGGTCATGAGTTGGTGGATAATGGTTGCTTGAGAAGGTTGCTTGAGCTATAAAACGTCGTCAAGGTTGGATGACTAGAGATGTGAAGGCCAAGAAGTCATCATTATTGTAAGTTCTAGCATGCTCAAAGCAAGGGTACAATGGGGGCACTAGAAAGACTGGAAGGTTGCTGGTCGAATACCTTGGGTATCGTTGAAAGGCCTAGTTGTCAAGGTTGGACATATAGAGTTTATGCTAGAACTAGGTTACCATTAGCCCTTGACATGTGGTAAGGTTGGCCGTCATACGATTAACAATGGTTTCAAAGCAGGATTGGCGGTGATAGCCAGAGTCAGTCATGGATGATTGGTTGTTTTGTTTGTAACATCTCATGTATTTTGTCGTACGTCAAAGGAGATGTTCCTTGGGTGCTTGTCTGATATTGGTTTAGGCCTTTAGGGCTTGTGCTTAGGGGATATTAATTTCGATTAGGATGGTTTACATGAGATACTTATAATTTGGATGTTATGAGTGTTTTGCCATGATTGAATGGATGTTATGGTTTCCATGGAAGAATGGTTGAAGTAAAGGCTATCACTGTCCAATGTTGGGAAGATAGGGTTGAGTTCTTCTTTGATGTTGTGGGTGGATTAGTATGTTTATCTATCCCTTCTCACATACTTTATTGTTGAAGTTTGTTAGCTATTTTATCGCTCACTAAGTCTGTTGTCTGACTCAAGGTTTTATGTCTCCTCTTATTACCTTGGGCTGTTCATCCGATTTTGTGGGAAGACTAAGTAGCAGGTTACAGGTGATAAGTGAGGACGATGCTGTTGTGCGGAGGCGAGCAGGAGGCTGGCGTACCAGTTTTATTAATATCTAGTATTTCTATTTCCGTTGTTGAGTGCTCTATGAGTGTTGTAGTGAGGACTTATGTACAAACTTTGGTATCAGTTGGATAACCTTTCAAGATGTTGAGAAAGTTTTCAAAAGTTTGTTATATGATGCCACATTACTATTACCTGTTGTATATGTTATATTATATTTTATCCTTATGCCGTGAGTTCTACGATAGGTTTCGATGTTGTTTACCTATCTGATGATCATCCATAGCTGCTCGGCACACCCTTCAACGCATTATTCCTCTTGTTTAGTGTGGGGGTTGTGGGCGATCGTCACAAGTATGCATCTTTCTCCTCCGACCTCACGAAGAGTGTTAAAGATGGAAAAGGATCTCTCGTGAAAGTTCCTACTGCTTTCCATGATGGATCGAGGAAGGTTGATGACCTCCTAGCTCATTCTTTTGAAAAAGTATTGACTAGTGTCATTATAGATATCCTTATTGTTGTTTATGAAGAGAATAAGGGTAAATGTTCTGATCTTTGCTTTCCTAATCTTCCTATGAAGATGATGAGCGAATTTAAGAGGAAGGCAAACATTCTTGAGAAGAAGGGGGTAAAATCTATTAGTAGGAGATTTTAGATGCTGGGAAACTTCTTTCCTTTGAAGTAACCAATATTGATGCAGATACTTCTGAAAAATACAATGACAAAGAGGATAATGAGGCTTTAGATGATAGCTTAGATGATTCTTCTGACAGAGACGATGAAGACGAAGATCTGGAGTGTGACCCTGGCCTTTTCAATGCTCCTACTAGTGTCGCGAGGTTTGGAACACTCGTAGACAATAATGCTAAGAAAGATGGCAAATCGTCTGGGAGAGGTGACTCTCCTGATGCTGATAAGGATGCTTTATTACTGAAGCCTCAGATTCTTCAAGGTCTATTGATTTTGTTGAGCTCCTACGATTCTCGAAAATGAGGATATTGCTGAAGCTAGTTCGGTGGCGCCTTCTCCAGCACCTATTCTTCCAGCATTATATAGCTTTTCCTAATACTTCATTTGATGGTTAGCATCTAAACTGAGAAATGATTTCATATTCTTAGATCCACCGAAGTTAACCAATACCAACCAAGGATATAAAAAAATGCAGATAGAAATAAATTCTTCATGGAGCGTGTTAGATAAATAGATATGGGATTATAATAACTTATCTAATAAATATTATGAGGTTGACAAGTGTGCCTCCGCCTTGATGTCTTTTAGGATTGGTGAAGCGGGTCCTCGCTTGAAGAAGGACCGCCATTGGAATGAAAGCTTAATACTTAAAATAAAGAGTTGATGATGCTTTTTTGGATGTTAAACAAAGAAAGAGATTTCTTTGTTGGCTTTCTCTAAGAAGCCTATTGCCATTGTACAATAGATGACCTTGTGGTCTTTAGTGATCTTAGCGGCTGCCTGCTTCGTCACTTCCACCAAAGGTACCTGAGAGAGTTTGGACAATACCCTCATTTGAACAACACATGGGAACTCCCGAAAGTGTTATTGCCACCTTTTGATCTTTCTCCTAAGAGATTTTCGCACAGTAGAGACAAATTAATTTCAGAAATGTTAAAGAATGTGATTTTGTATGAGTTGCCCTAATATTTTGTAGATGTCTAATTAAAGTTAATACAAAACGATTTTACTTTTGTTATGTTTGTACTTTTATTGTCATTTTTTGGTTCATTATTATGTATTACTTATCTTATTCCTTTCCAATGAATAATATTGTCATATATCTTTGTTCTAATCAGGCTTCCCATTTTACACTATATACCCCTCCGTAGGTTCCGTCTGCTCAAATTATAACCAGCACTAGAGAAGGGAAACCCCATATAGACTCCATTCCTTTGAAATTTGTGGGTAACACTCTCGCTTTTCATTAGTTCAAAAAGTTTCAGGAGTAGAGGATTATCATACAAAGTCTTAGAGCGAAGATAATGGTTTTAGATGGAAAGTTTGTTCAGCAAGAAAACTATTTTATCGCCATGAAAAATTTAGTGAAAGCCAATCGTACAACAGATTTTGATAAAGATACGGGCTTTCTTTGTGAGAAAGTTTGGTTCTAGTATTTCAGTTAGAGAATAGCCAAGCCTCCTGTAAGTCTTTTCAATTCATTTTGAATGATAGTTCCCTTAATTTCCAATGCCTCCATCTGGGACTCCATCAGGCTCCGCAGAAGCAGCAAGACACCAAAAAAAAGTAGCGGGGTATTATCCTCATTCAATTAACCATCCAAAGGGCTTAGACGGCGAGCTTGTAAAAAATTCGGTGAAGAAGTTGAAATATGAAATTTGGAAATATTTCGAACATAAGAGAAAGGTTGCCACCAATGGTCGCATATGGAAATATGTCAATCAGACGAATATTTTAAAGAAGGAGATATATAATTTGAGAAAATGCAATATCGAATATGAAAGAGCAAGTAAAGTTTTCACAAGAAATAATGTAGCATATAATAGGTCCCTCAAAGCTCAGATCACTTCAATCGATGATGCTAACAACGCCAGGGGGAAAGCGGAAAAACATAAGTGGATGCTCTAGACTATTTTGAAACATTTTTAACATCCTGCATTGTTAGAAATAATAATGGAAAATGAAACAAGTTGTAATATATTTTGTTGTATACATATGAATATCCATTTATTTGTAAATGGACTTGTTAAACAATTGCATATAAATAGTAATTTTATCCTGCCCTTTTATCTTATTTCCTTCAATATGGTTCGTTTGTTTCATTCAATTGTATTTATTTTTGCAAATGAGAATAGCATGTCAAAGTTAACATACGTATGTCACAAATATTAAAGGTTTGAGAAAAATTCTCTTTTGTGGTAAGTAAGATAAATGAAGCACTTGTTGACTTATCACAGATCCAAGCCTTGGATCCAAGCATTAAGATAGTTAGTTTCAATATCTTTTATGAATAAAACTCCTTATGGTTTAAATAAATTGGCAAAAGCCTTGCTTTCTTCTATTTATCAAAAGACCCAAAACCTAGATTCAAGTTATTTAGAGATCAAAAAATATTTATGAAGCCTCCTTTAGTTTTTAGAAATACCAAGGTAAAAATTTGGGTAAGAAGAAACTAGAAACCCAGAAATCCTAGAGATAATGTATGTGAAGTCTCATTCGGCTTACCGGAAACGCCAAAACCCAGATTTGGACACTTATAATAATATAAGTCCAAAAATCCCAATTTTTGGAAATAATTGATACAGTACCTTCGGCATACAAAAAGACATGTTGACCAGCCTCTTTATAAGGTTGTCATACTTCAGATCACATATCTGGATCGCTCCAGACTAGAACTCGAACTCGCATGAACTCAGAGAAGTCCCAATAAAGAGAAGGATGTCTTGAAAACTCATAGAACTGGATAGGCAAAATCTGGTCTGGTCTTACTTCGGTTTGGCCTCCCATCGGTCCGACCTTGTCCAAATTTAGCATGATATAAGCTTCCCTTGAATTGGAAAATCTATGGTTTGTCTAAGAGGGGTGAATTTGGTGTGACAGTTCCCAAGGAAGATGCTCTCGGATCGGCTATTATAACAACCCAAAAAATTTGACGCTCTAATTTCAAAACTAATACACTCTTTGTATTCACGTGTCCAAATTCAAGTACTGAAAATCTAGAATGTTAAAAGAAAGAAGTTATAGAGTGAGAAGAAGAAAGGAATAATGTTAGATACAAGAAGAAGAAGAAGAAGAAGGAGAACGCCAACACTACAGAACCAGAGTAGTGGAATCTCACGGAGGAATGAACAAAATATAATATATCAATAGTCTTTACCCAAAGAGAAAATTGTATATACATATTTACAATATCAGAGTACACAACTAAATTAGCTTATACGACATTGATAAATACAATACACACAATGGAAGTAAATTAATACCAGAAAATACATGAATACATCTCGATTCTGGTTCTTCTCATGAAGCCCCAAGCTAAACCCAATGCAACCAAAAATGGTACTTGGTTTGATCGATCTTACTTTGCAAAAAGCAAAATCACATGGATTATCACTCTGGGATACTTAACAGTGAGAAAACTCACATCATAACCAACTTGCTAAATTTTATAAATTCTTTCAAAAAGTGGAACTCTTGTAAGACATGACCACACATAAACATGGCACGAATTTTTCCCTTACGATAACCAAAATACTTTCTAGAAAATTCCATGATATTATAATAATGACTAAAATACAAATACTTATTAATCTAGCCGAAATTGTTACATTTATTAATTTTTATCATATTGGATATACAACTATTACTGGAAAGGATTGTATTAGAGTTTGAATTTCCATACAATGATAAGGCACTAGGGTGCCACGTATCACAGTACCTCTCGAATAAAGTGTACTAAGAGCCTAAAATGGACCCCTTGCGAATCAGGACCGGCTAATCCCTATCCGGATGGTACCGAATATTTTACCCCCTCGGTTGTGATCAGCAACCGAACCTTAATGTGTAATCGAAAGGGTCATTCGTTCTAGACCGAGCGGTGACAATAACCTAAATGGGAGCTACCCACCTTGCCCCTAAGCATATCCTCGGTTTTAGTCATTACCGGTTGATGAGGCTAGAGGCTAAGTTTTTACCTTTCATACATGGCACACCCATATTTGTTTGTCACATCACCATTCCGTCAATCACTAATTGATGTCCACAAAAATACAACCTCCGAGCTCATATGTCTCAGAGAAAGGTGTTAAGCTAAGAGAAGTTGTTTTCTCTGCCACCAAACAGATGAATGTTTGTGAAAATCAATGTATGTGATCTAAGAAATGTAAGTCATACATCTACCCATACAAGTTGTCTAGGAATAGGACAAACTGATGGTACTTTTTTTACTACATCCTATTGGGAAAATCCCTAGGATTAGTAACAAGAAGTCCTCTCATCATGTAGACCGTAGGGACTAGGTATAATCCTAGTAGCTAATCAGTGACATCAATAAGAAGTCCTTTCCGTTTTAGGGCTAATTCCTTCGAAACATCTTAATCAGCATAAGCATACCTGCAAATTCAGTTTCGAACGCAAAATTAGTTCTAAGCGGTTTTGGATCCAATCCTAGTTCCTCCAACCAACACCGTATAAGTTAAAAAGGGATTTATTGATAGTCGGTTCTTTAAATATAAAATAAAAACAATACAGTTAGTTACATCAATAGCACATGCGCTTTTAATAAAAACCATTCATTAAAAATCATTTCATCGATTCCCAAAAATCGGTTCCATATATTTATCTCAAAGAGATACATATATTCAGAAATATCTAGTTTTCATTACTTTGAAAACGAGCCATACACTTATCTCTTAGAATAAGCATATTCATAAAAGCATATTATTTTCCATATTTTGATAATATTGCTAAATACTTAACTCAATGATAGAAGTATAATCACAAATCTTATATGGGTCCAACAATGTCATGTGATGCATTGTTTATTATGTAAACCCAAACAGTTTATTGAACTTCTAAACATGGTCAATTAAAGCTTAAAATATCCTTGATGGGAATAATAATTTAATTTTCAACATCTACTTCCATTTCAAACTAGTATTGTCTTTTGGATAACAATGATGTCATTCAAGTTGGGGTATTATATTTGCCTCTCAGACCATGACTCAACAACATTCTTATCTACAAGATAGATAGAAGTTTGTTAATGCAAATCCCAACTTTTAGTAAATGTCACAATAAGCTCCATTTGCTATTCACTTTAAATAGGATTTTAAAACCCATTTCTTGCATTTGAAAAACCAATTTCAATTACAATCACTTTTACTTAACTCAATTATTAAGTAAACCCGTATTTAAAAACATTTAATTAGTTATAAATCTCTGTAATAAACTTTGTTTACATAACTTCAATTCATTACAAAATCCTTATATAAAATCCTTTATAAAATTTTGTAACATCCCAAATTTTTGAACATAATTATGAATGTTTAAATCAGTTTTAAATATTGATTTGGTAATATTAATGGATTTTTATATCGAATTTATTTAATAACATGGAGCTTAAATGTTTAAATTTATAATTTAATTAAAACGAGCTCGAAACGACGTGGTAGTTTGTAATATTGAGTTTTGAACTTTAATTGAATATACATGATCCGATATAAGTCGGATTTCGGTGAAGCAAGAGAACCGTTTGAATCTATTTGATTGTTGTATTTTTCTATCAAAAGAGAAAAATCGATATTTCATCGTATAGATGTTAAGGTATGTTCAAATCAAATTTTGAAATAGTCGCTATGGAATTCGTTAATAATTATAATGTTTATTTAATTTTTTTAAATGAGATTTTTATAAATATTTGAACATCGTTAAACTCAAATATGTTAACGATGAGTTGTAATTTCATATTGATTGGATTTGAAGCTGTATAAGATTTTGGTTGGAGATATAACAATTTATTTTTATTTAAATATATTTTTTCAATAGTATTTAGGCCTTAGAAATAGTTTTTTTCAAACAACCTCCATTTTCGATGAAATGAAATTTATTTTAATACGTATAGCTAGTTGTTGCTAGATTTCCAGTTTGGATCCAATCGAAGTTGTTTCATTTATATGGGCTATTTAGAAAGGTGAACCGATAAATTTAATATAACGTTGTTGTGCAAACGGAGTCACAATTCAACGAAATTAATTTCATTGAATCCGGAATGCCGAAACGTGGTGTGTCCATTTTCATTTCGTTTGGAGTTTATGTATGGCGGTACGAGTATAACAATTAGCTGTAAAGATTAATATTGCTATAATATTAAACATATATACATAGCCTCTAATTTAAATCACTACAACCTATCCTACCTAACCTATTGGTCTACTATCGATTAGTCTTCATCCTCATAAATGAAATCACGCTGCTGCATACCCAGTTATTCACGCAGCAAAACATCACCATTAATATACACAACCTACCTACCTCCCAACAACCGAACATACCCTGTACTAATGAATTGGACATCAGACTTTTCCCTCTCTTCTCCTCCCTATAAATATACTTCTTTCTCCAATGGGCTACAAGCAACTCAAGCCTTGAATTCAAGAAAGAATTTATCTCTCAGCAACCATGAACTTTCAGCCAAAGTGTTGAACTAAGAAAATGAGGGGAGTGATGAGCGTGACCCATGGCCAGAGCAGTAAGTGGCGTAGTCGCATAAGGCGAATGGAGAGAAAGGTTTAACTAGATTTGGTTCGTGCACTCTACGTCGAGGTTGGTGAGTTTCTGGTCAAGGGTACAGGAATGAGATGAGAAGGTGTTGGTGAGGTCAGAACTGACCCTAGGAGGCGGTTGGCGGCACAGTCAGCATTGATGGGGCATGGGCATTTTGATGTAGGAGATAACAAGTGGAGTGCTATTTGGAGATGAAGCAATGGCTAGTGGGGAAGGTGGAATTTTATTTAGCATGCGGTGGAAGGGGGTTCGAAGTTCATATATGGGAAGCAACAGACGTGCACATGAGCTCGTGAAGACAGTATGGGGGCATTAGAGGGACAATGGTTCGTGCTTGCATGAGGGATTTCAAACGTGTGCTTGTGGTGTTCATAATGTGGACAAGATAGTGAGCTCTAGCATGGAAAAGGAGACGGATGGCAGGCAACAAGGGTGGATATGGAATATATAAGGTGACGTGGATGAGCTTGGGAAAAAGAAGGTGAAACTCAGATGAACTTCTGGTGACGCGATGTTCTGTTAGTGGCGTTCAAAGGAAAATAAAAACAATACATGTGAGATGAAGATGATTAGAATATGCCTAATACCGAATTAATTAACATAAGCTATTATTTAGGTAGATAATATATACATTGTTCCCAACAGTAACAAACACGTGGCAAAGAAAGTTAATAAAATAGAAAATAACTGGTTAGCCCATTTGTGGTATTCGACCCAGATAGCTTGTACCCATCATATAAAACATCTTAAGGGTTACAATGTACTCATTCTAACAGGGTAGGATAAATATTACTGTAATACCGTATTAGAATATTTTCCAATAATAAATGGTATTCCTGCCTCATAATAGATTGGGATACATACCCGTTTGTGATTGTTGACATTATTACAGTTGTAATAATATTTGAATTTATTTATTTATATGGGAAAATTCATTTCTAGTTTAGAATATTTTATTAGATAGGATTTTAAAATTTGATTTGTTCTAAATTTCCAGGTAATTTAACTATCTAGATGGTTATAGACTTTTTACTTGGCAGATAGTACGTAATTACATACGTTTGACGTGTGTATGGTGTGTAAACAGGAAATGATACAGTAGGTAGAATACAATAATTTATAATGTTCCTAATTTCTTTTAGACGTGCTTAAGCATATATTTATGGCGAGATTAAGATAAACATTTCGCTAGCCAGTAATTAATATTAAATTAAGGAATTAATTATTTTAAATTTAAACCATGGTTTATAATTTATATAATGTGTTCATATGTTAAACAGATTCAACAAAACCGGAGACGTAGAAATCGTATCAGAAAGGCCTATGAGATGGAGCTAGCCTGGTCAAAGTTGACAGCTACAAGATTTTTAATTACATTAAACGCTCGTTTAATTTAATTAACTGTTTCAACGGTGGTTAAAATCATGGTGAGTTCAACTCACCCAGTTTATCCTTCTTATATTTTCAATAAGCCGGGTTTTTATTTTTTGTGCAATGTTTGCTCATGATTGAATGATTGTTTGCATGAATGCTGAACATTTTTAAATATTCATTGATTAAATTAAATGTTTCTTTAATTTAATTGAATTAAATTGTTATTTTAACGATTAGATTCCAAACGAGGTAACTTACCTTGTTGGTTACGTTTATAATAATTTAAACATATTCAATAAATGATTGGATGCTTGAATAGATGTTATAAGGTGATTTTTGATCGTTATTAGTTAACTGTTATTTTTGTTTATTGTGATAAATATATTGTTATATTGAAACTGAGATAACCCAGTGTGATGCAGGGAAGGACAGGTTGGAGGGATCCAACCAGATTCCTCAAATAGGTTGTTTACTTTCATATTATATGAGCTGTTTGATTAATCTGATTGACTGTTGATTACTGAATCCAAATTCAACACTTGTTTGATATTAACCAATGGGTGATATTGGTTGGGTAATTATTAGCAAATGGTGTAATGACCCATCTTTTGTCCGGTTTTTGCCGATAATTAAACAAACTTAAATCGTTCATAAAGGCAGATTGTTATGGGTACTAACATATATTGAACAAGAAACAGAACTTTTCACATCATAATACAATATTACATCAGAGTTACATGGAATATCGGAGTTGCAATATATAGCAACGGAAGCATAAATATACTCTGAACGGAAGAAGCGATATGATATTGCGAAACTCCAGCTCATAAAGCGCTCCAAATCTTGCTCCAAGGGTCTATAATTGTAAACTAAACCTCTAGCTGCCCGTATGGAAAATTAGTGGGCACTCAGAGTTTAGGAAGGAACAATAAACTCCTGGTCAGTCATGGGACTGGTGTGAGAACATAAAACAGTTATTTTTAGGGTTTATTTTAAAGTTGGGAAATTCACCGGAACTACGCCGCTAATGCGGAACGGGTTTACTCCATGTGAATACCCGTGCATATAATTTCGTAATGACTTTTGGAAAATGAAGCTATCATAAGTTCGTCCCACATCACACAATTCAAGCGCACACCAGATGGGCTAGTTTAACCTTATGATTACCAAACATGCTTTCATACTTGAAAATCCTCTTTTATTATTATTAGTGCATAGTGTAGAAAACAATTTTGAAAATAAACGTATCAATATTATACGGCATAGTACCCCATCCTACTATATCGCCATGGGTAGAAAAATAAAACTAGCGAGGCGCATATTGGAGATTTGGGTTTCTAACTTGATGATTCCTGGCATGAAAGATTAATCAGGAACACAAGCGAAGTGTAACACGGCTTTTTCATCCAAACTAGAACACCAACTACATATAGTGAGGTAGATCAACGGTTTTCGTCTAGACTCGGACCACAGAACATACCCTATTCCCCAAGTTCATGAGAGATACCTCCGTCGCAGCTATCAAATCACAAAATCATGTATATGTCAACAACCTAACCACCAGTTTCTCATCATTCGGGGTGTGAGGCTTGTCGATGTCGCGGTATACACAAAGCTACGCTTAAATAAGATATGCTTTGATCATCATTAGCTCATATTATAACTTGAGTATGCCGTATTGTCCTTTCACCACATGTCACTAGTTTCCATTAATACATAACCTCTAAGCATGTAAAGCTTAGAGACTGGAATATTTAATTGCCACATTCCGATATATATATATATATATATATATATATATATATATATATATCGACAGAAATCAGTGCTACACAGTCAATTACAATGTCAGACACACAATCCATACAAGTCCATTCTAGGTGTAAATGGAACAAAATCCGAAAACCCTCAAATATATTCAGACCTCGTGCAACTTATAAACTCGAATCAGATGTACAACACGATTCGAGAAATCAACATTCAATCCAAATAAATCCGGATATTCCTGGTCTTCATTTTTCATTTCCAAGTCGTCAATTGCTTCATGGCGTCGTATTATTACTTGGAATGGTTTTCGAACTTAGATCCGATCCCGGTCTTTCAAAATAATATGCGTACTTTAAAAAAAAAGCTATGGACTATACTGATTTCAATTCAAATCTCCTTCCCAATAGTTACCATTCCATTTCAAAATAAGGTGGGATTTATTTCAAATTCCTTAAATCTCATTACCATCTTGTTTCCTCTTTACAAATCCCATACTAAATATTCCTTTACTCATTGTTATCATATCCGAATCTAAATTTGGATTTATTTAACTTTCCAAAATATTTCAAATCTCTATGTAGTTCGAATAATAGTTCTTAGGTTCATAGTGTTGTATATAACGTTGTTGTATATAACAATTATATGATTTTTGTTTGATGATAACAACCAAATATAAATTATTTTAAATGTGTTTGTTATCATACTGGAATACCACATCATAGACAGGAATATAATATTTATATTTAAACAGAATACTACTATACACGAATTTAAATATTCAAACGGTATTTTATTTGAATATAATATTTTATTCCAACATTCAAACAGTACAAATTTATAACTCCACTATTTGTACATCTTCACTGATATACAATTCATACACATTCAGTTTTATAAAATGTTCCTCACCACAACTCTCAGTCACTCATTGTACAATTTCATATGTACAGACACTCACTGGTACCCATTGACATTGTTGCATACACACTACTGCTTCATCTTCTGTCTTCACAGCTTTCAATCAGTCCAGTCATCCACACCTGTCACATTCAGAAACACACACAATATCTAGAACAAAAATAATTTCATATTCTAGCAGATATAATTTTTATTTTAAAATTTTATTTGCTTCAGAATTTTCGGTGTGTTTCTCATCATTTTTCCATGACTTGATTTGATTTATATATATCTATCTGTCTCTAGACAACTTGTGATATTCACAGTGATACACTGTAAATACCACAAGGTAGACGGTATTCTCTAGTGCTCACAGATCAGCCTCAACACACTACACCGGTTTGCTGATCAAAACCAGTAGCTGATTCTAAACAGCCCCAACATAGTGTTGCAGTCTGCTGATAAAAATATTCATGATTGCACATATACATAAACAAATATATATATACACATACGTGTATATATACATATATGCATACGTGAAAGCTCAATGAAAAGCTAACAATAAGTACACTAATATGGGTATGAACATTCAAGTTCAAAAGCAAAACAGAGCAGCATAGTAGAGCTCATCAAATATGCAAGAATGTCAAGCACATGGCCAAGTCAACATGCATGCATTGTCAAGACAACAAGGTTCATGATTCAGGTGGATACAAGTTATACATCACATGAATTTGAGCAAGCCAAGTCACAAGAAAATCAAGAGTGGACAAATTAACATATACAGGCTCTCAACGAGTAAAAAAGAACAAGAGTGTGTGCAACTGCATTTTTTTTAGATGCAAAATGTCGAATCTTCCATGACAGTGCACACATGATCAAAGTGATCTACCAAGTTACCAACAAACATACTATTGTGAACAAGGGGACACTGGAGTAATATTCAATTCATTGTGCAAGGCCATATATACAAGACTGGACATGCAACAATGTTCATTTTCGGTCAAGACAGTTCTGGTTCAAATCAAGTCAGTTCATACAAATAACACATGCACAAGTCAGGTTGCAAACTCAGGTCAACATGGACATATATAAGTGAAGCATCAAATATAGAGTAAGATGATACCAAAAATACAGGAGTAAGGGTTATAGTGGAAAGAACAAATGGTTCAATATCATGCACACATGTCGATGCACTAGATTTACAGAAACAATTATGCAATAATATATTCATCATTAAAGCAGGAACCAATGAACATGCACAACAGTTAAATGTGTATAAGACAACTTGAATGTACTAGAAGAAGTAATGGATTTTGGAAAATGCAAAATATGGCAAGTGTTTAGAAATCATTCAGAATTTTATCCAGAAATGCACAATACACTTTAGTCAAGAGAATCATTCATATTGTTCAAAACAGTAAAAGGCAAGGAGAAAAAAATTTCAATTCCATAATATGGTTGAGACAGTCATGGTGTTACCAAGAATTTGGATGAGTTTATTTTGGTAAATATTCAATTCAGCATAAAAGAAATAGGCATCCATTTCAGACAAGAAAATTATTGTTTCTAACATGTAAGAGGAGAAATAAAATCAATTAATCACGAGATCATTTTTGGCATGTGTTTAATTCGGCTAAAATCAATCAGAGAAATTTTTCAAATGTTCAATTTATTTTGAACCAAGAATTGACTTTCAGAAATCAACATGGGATTCACGGCATGTTTATTAATTGTCGAAATCAAAGCAGGTTAAACCAAGGCAATAGTTTAATGGAAATCAAGCAGGAGGGACACAATTTAAATTTCGATTATTTCCAATAAATCAAGATTTGTATATGGCATGAATTCAAGTCTTCCAGAAAATTAAATCTTGTATTTCCAGAAAGTCATTCAAGGCAGATTTAAATCGAGGCAACATAAGGCAACTTTTTTTCCACATAAGAAATCAACCAAAAGGGGAAAGCAACACAAAATCAGCCAAGTCATTATTTTGAAATCAAAGAGAGTTAAGGATGTTATACTCCTATACATTCAACCAATTCATCACAGGCATTTTGTGTATCAAAACAACAAATAATTTGAATGAAAGTCAAAGAGATATAACTCAGATTATTCACTGTTTTGATCTCCAGAAATATCCCAAATCATCGAGGTACAAATAGCATCCACTTTCGAAGATCAGCAGAGATCAAATCTCCCGAATAACCAGTGTGATATCTCAAATTGATTTTTAGAAAGGGAAATCCCTAATATTCAGAGCGGCCGACATTGAAGAACAAAAGAGAGAGCTTTGGTTTCAATAGCCAGAACTAAAGAGGGCCGACCTACCTTGTTTTCATTTATAAAAGGGGTTTCACTTTGTTTTATTTTATTGTATTTTATTTTCATTTGTAAATCATCGAATTGTTTTCTAGTTTGTCAAACTAGGTGATCTAATTATGGTTTTAACCAAGAGTCTGTAAAAACTAAGGTATACGGGTTTGTAATTCGGGGAAAATTTGATCTAGGGGATATAGATCAGTCTACGGTTTTGAGAGTAGGATTAGAATACGAGCGATGGGCTCACGAGTTTACATGGTCTTGTAAGCAGGATCTATTCTATTACCAAGTAGAAACCTTAGTGAATGCAGTAGTAGGCAGGGTTTGCCGAAGCTGGGTACAATCTGTATCATTTACATTTCACATTTACTCTGCTATTATCTGCGCTGTGATTATTTTTATTATCTCGATAAAAAACAATAAACCCTATTCACCCCCCTCAAGGGTTAATCTAGATCCAATAAGTGGTATCAGAGCGTGGTATATTATTAACTCTAGAGATGATGTCCCCTAGTTGTTAGTATAGCAAGAGTCAGTCCAGTGATATTCCAATTATTTTTAATGGTATAGATTTTTTTAATTGGATATCAAGAATGGAATCCTATTTAAAATCTGTTGATATTAAATGTTGAAATATTATTATAAACGGGTATGATATTGTTAATTGGAATGATATTGGCTTTAATTCTCGTGCTATTCACATTTTCTATTATTATATTGATGATGTCCAATATAGCCTTATCTCTCATTGTTTAACTACGCAGGAAATCTGGAATACTCTTGATACGAAGTATGGAAAAATTGACAATATCAGCTTAAAACCTAAAAGGGTCAACTCAGATTCAGATCTATGCTTGGAAGAAGAAATAGACGAAAATTCAAGTAGATCAGAAGATGGAGACTAAACCATACCTGAACCTGGACCTGCAACCAAAGAGTTAGCACTACATACTGTACAACACTCTAATGTGCCACTGAATAAATGGTGTAAAGATAACGGGGGTGGGGGTGTGCATGTCATAGTGATGGCAAACAATCAAGCATAGAAACCATCCTCACATCTTTCACTCAGTGCGTACAGCATACGATATCCACCACTTCGATCACAAAATACTTTGCTATGATCACTCTGCCCCATGAAGTCACAACGGCTTCACTGCACTAATCCATAGCCACTAATCCTTCGCTATGTCCACTTTGCCCCATAGAGTCATACACACCCCACTGCACTGGCTTATAGCCTTACTAATCCATTACTATGTCCACTCTGCCTCATGGAGTCGCAACGGCTCCATTGCACTGGCTCATAGTCTTACCACGATTACTTTGCCCCTCGAGTCATGATGACTCTATTGCACTGATACGTAGCCCGTCATTCCTTTTCAGTGGTGAATCGAAGTTATGAACGTCGACAACTCCTTAGCACACGTCCCGCAGCAAAACCCAACCATGAAGTGAACTCATTGGTTCCCAACTGGATCCTGAGCTCTAAATTCCATTTGGACATACCTTTGCATCTCGAGTTATTGGTCATCACTGGATCGGTTCGGATCCTCAGTCCTTCTTCTCTGTCGGTTCGGATCGGTCTCTTTCCAAGTGCTCCGGGTCGGGTCGTGGCCTCCACCCTTCGTAGTACATCGGTTCGGTTCGGTTCGGGTACCCTCTGGCGGGTCGGGTAGATGCACCTTGGTTCGGTTCGGTAGCTCTCCTCCTTTAGTTATTGGCCCCTACGGTTGTGATGCTCCGATACGATCCCTGTTTAGCCATAATGGCCTTCCTTTTTGCCAAACTTTTCCTTATGTCAGGCCTCGGTTCGATGATCCCTTGCCTAACCCATTATCCGGTCCGAGCTCATCCATCCGATCCGAAATCCTGCACCGTCTTCCTGCAACTTTTCCAGCGAGTGTTTTACGCCATTCGACGGAGTTTTCGACCTTTCTAACTGTTTTAATCAATCACAAAGCATACCATACAATCATAGCAACAAGTAGAAGTGACCTCAAACACCAAAATATCAATATGATAGGTTAAAATGGATCAAACATAGCCAAAACCCCATATTTAAGCAAAACTAGTGACATGATTAGTAAAACTTAATCAAATCAAACCCAATTTCTAATAGAGGTCTAAAACATTATTTAAGAATTTATAAATATTTTTCCAGAATTTATTAGTGTATAAATTCGCTAATCATCACTAATTACCCTTTATTAACCACAATTAGTGAGGAACTATGCAAATCACTCACCGTAGCCACAAATAAACCTTAGATCTGAAATAAATCTCTGATATGGCGTGAATACCAATGCCAGCAGCTCTAATCTTGATTTGGTGAAGATCTCCCTTGATTCGATGTTGTTAAGCTTAATCCTTGATTAGAAAGTCATTTGGAGGTGATTTAGAGGTTGGAGGCCATTTTTAGGGTTTCTAAGAGGTAAGTGGAGGCTAGAAAACTGAAATGGAATGAAACCCTAACTCTTTTCAGTATCCGCATAACCCTATTCTCTAAATGGGTTATGGGCCCATTCACTAATCTCCCTATTTGGCCCGGTTAAGCAGTTTTTCACCTTCCAAATCTTATTTCAGCCATATCTCCCAAACGGTAAGTCCCTTTAGCTATTATGACCACTCTACGGAAAGGTAAACCATCAAACGAATCTAATGGAAGTGGTTTCAGGTTAAAATTCCTTTCCAATCAAAAGTTATGGCCAAAACAAGATCCGTTAGGGGCAAAATGGTCATTTAAAAATCGGCAAAAATCATGAACATGGGAAATGACCCCAATGGTCGTTTCCCAAAGCCACATGACCATACGACTTCATATAAGAAAGAAATAAATATTCTACGATTCTCCGATGCGTAGAGTGCGGGTTGTTACATTCCCCCCTTCTTAAGAAATATCGCCCCCGAAACTCCCTAACCAAAACACACAAAAGGTCCCGCATGCCTATCAGCCATAAGACAACAATCAAACATGCAAAACAAGCAAAACAAGTCTATCCTAGCTTGCGGAATAACTAAATTGCAAAGTAAATCTTAACAGGCAAAGAGTTCTGGATAAGTCTTCCTAATGCTCTCCTCTGTCTCCCAAGTACAGTCATTCTCGTTCTCGCCCCACTGAATCTTGACTAGCTTCACCGTCTTCCTTCGAAGTTGCTTCGTATCATGCTCGACAATACGAATTGGCTTGCGATTCCCAACCACCTCGGGTTCCACTTCGAAGTCCCCTGACTAATCAGGTGAAATAGTCATATCTGGATCGTGTATGAACTTCCTTAGCTGGGAAACATGAAATACGTTGTGAACTCCCGCCATTTTCTCTGGTAATTCAATTCTATTTGCCAAATTCCCAACTTGTTCGAGGATTGGGAATGGGCCAACAAATCTTGGTGCCAACTTGCCTCTCCTGCCAAATCGTATCACGCTCTTCAACAGAGAAATCTTGACAAACACTAAGTCACCAACGGAGAATTTTAAGTCTCTTCTCCTCTTATCAGCATAACTCTTCTGCCTATCCTGGCAGCCTTCATCCGTTGTTGAATGATCTTAATCTTATCTGAAGTTTCCCTTACCACATCTGGTCCAAGCACAAACTTCTCACCGGTCTCTATCCAACATGATGGTGAGTTGCACGGTCTTCCGTACAAAGCTTCACATGGAGCCATATCGATACTGGATTGGTAGCTACTATTATATGCAAACTCTACTGGATGCAAATGGTCATCCCATGATCTACCAAAATCCAATATACAAGCACTCAAGTGATCTTCCAATATACGATTCACCCTCTTTGTCTGACCGTCGGTTTGAGGATGATACGCGGTACTGAGATATAATTCCGACCCTAGAACCTCTTGTAAGCTCTTCCAAAACCCACTAGTAAACAACGGGTCTCGGTCACTCACAATGCTTTTAGGTACTCCCTGAAATCTCACTACCCACTTCATATACAATTCTGCTAACTTAGCTTCTGTTCTGGTCGATTTGACTGGTATAAATCTTGCACTCTTAGTCAATCGATCCACAATTACCCAAATGCTATCATGTCCTGACTTAGTCCTTGGTAAACCATCAATGAAATCCATCGAGATTTTCTCCCATTTCCATTCGGGAATTTCTAATGGTTGCAACAAACCACTAGGCTTCTTTTGCTCGGCTTTAACTAGCTGGCAATTCATGCACTTGGATATAAACTTCCCAACGTCTCTTTTCACCCCTTCCCAGTAGTAAGTCTGCTTCATGTCTCGATACATCTTATCACCACCGGGGTGTATAGTCAGTTATGAGTGATGACATTCCCTAAGCACTTCATCTCTCAAACCATTCACGTTGGGTACAACTAGTCTTCCATTCTTTCGAAGCCACCCTTCTCGATCAAGCCCATACAAATTCATCTCCTCACCGTCGATATTCATCTCTAACTTGGAGATGATTTCCAATAGATTAGGATCGTCCCTCTGACTGGAACCAATCCGCTCAATCAAGGTGGGTTTGATTGTCAAACTAGCTAATATCTCTGGATCCAATTCGCACTTTGGTCCGAAATCATACCCTGCGATATACTCCAGCTGCTTCCATTCAAGAAACATAGCCCCTAAACTGGCATGTCTCCTACTCAAGGCATTGGCTACCGCATTGCCTTTCCCAGGTGTATATGCGATATCAAAGTCATATGAAGCCAAGAACTCTAACCATCTCTGCTGTCGGAGATTCAGATCCTTCTGAGAGATGAGATACTTTAACGATTTATGATCAGTGAACAACTCAAATCTCTCTCCCAAGAGATAATGTCTCCACATCTTCAATGTGAACACGATCGCTTCCAGTTCCAAATCATGGGTAGGATACTTTTTCTCATGCGGCTTTAGTTGCCGACTAGCATAAGCTACATCCCTACCTCCTTGCATCAATACAACACCTAGTCCGGTACCACAAGCATCCGTGTATACCGTCATTTCTTCATTCCCTTTAGGAATGACTAATACTGGTGGATGCGTCAACTTTTCTTTTAGACTCTTGAATGCATTCTCACACACTCCGTCCCAGACGAAGGCTTGATTCTTCTTAGTCAACTGAGTCAACGGTGCTGCTAACTTGGAGAAGTCCTGGATAAACTTACGATAATATCCAGCTAACCCCAAGAAGCTTCTTACGTCTGTTGCATTCTTGGGCGTAGACCAATCCTGTACCATAGCTACCTTCACAGGGTCCATGGTAATACCATTCTCTGAAACAACATGGCCCAAGAATCTCACTTCCCTCCTCCAGAAGTGACATTTAGAAAATTTCGCTTTCAATTGGTGTTTTCTCAACTCCTCCATCACTATCCTCAATTGTCCCTTGTGTTCTTCCTCTGTCCTTGAGTAAACAAGGATGTCGTCTATGAACACAAGAACAAACTTATTCAACTGATCACTGAATACCCGATTCATAAGATCCACGAAGTATGCTGGTGCATTGGTCAACCCAAATGGCATGACCAACCACTCATAAAATCCAGACGGCATCCTAAATGTCGTTTTCGGAATACTCTCAGCAGCTACTCGGAGCTGATGAAATCCTGTCGCGAGGTCCAACTGGGAGAACACTCTTGCTCCTTCCAGTTGATCAAACAAATCATCTATCCGCGGTAGAGGATATTTATTCTTCCTCGTTACCTTATTCAGCTCGCGATAGTCCACACACAAACGAAGGGAACCATCTGCCTTAGTGGAAAACACAACTGGTGCTCCCCACTCGGAGACGCTTCTTCTAATAAACCCCTTCTTCAAAAGATCGTTTACTTGCACTCCGAGCTCTCGCTGCTCCCTTGGTGCCATACGACGAAGTGGCATCACTATAGGTCTGGCATCTTTCACTAAATCAATACGGAACTCAATCTCTCGGTGTGGTGGAAGTCCGGTCATTTCCTCGAAGACGTCCGGATACTGGCCAACCACGGGCACATCTGACAACTCATCATGCGGGATGTCGAGGGAATTTATAAAACTAGCCATTACCCCATCACTAGGTAGACAACCAAACACCACCCTCCGCCCATCATTCGCCCTAACTGTCACAAAAAAGCCCTCATAGTCTACCACCACCCCGTACCTTTGGAGCCAATCGACCCCCAATATAATGCCATACCCAGTAAAGCACAAAACAAAGAAATCACAAACAAACATACATCCATGACTTGATAAGACCAAATTTCGGAAAATCATACTAAGGTTAGTCGAACCACCAATCGGGTTCGTCACAACCAACGGTCTATCGACTATCTCGGGTTGCAGTCCCAACCTATCTACCAGGTCACTAGATATGAAGGAACGGGAAGCCCCAGTGTCAAACAAAACTCGAATAGGTACATCATGAATAAAACGCATACCTTGAATGACGACATTCTTTCCTTTCTCCGCCGCAGTTGGGGCATTCGACGAAGAAGGAATATCACCGATAGCATATGCTTTCACAATCTGCTTCTCCTTAAGAGGTTGTGGACATTTATCCTTATGATGTCCCCACTTGGCCACAGTTGTAGCACTTCTTATCCGCTGGCTTGGCCCGACACTCTTTGGCATAATGGCCCTTCTTACCACAGCTGAAGCACTCAACATCATTCTTACTCTTTTTCTGGACATCCTTAGCTTGGTTCTGCTTCCTCTTGTTCTGAGTGTTATTCTTGCCTCCACCGCCTGCTTACGGCTTCAGCCCTTCTGCAGATGCAACCTCAGTCTTTGACGTAGGGTAAAGACTCTCCGATCTCAAAGCTTTCCCCACAATCGATTCAAAAGTCTCATCGATGTGGTTGATAAGCCTTTCCCCCAAGTATCCATCCAACCCAGTAATGAACTTCTCATTCTTCTTCTCAGGAGTATCCATAAGGGATAATCCATACTTCGACACGGTGACGATCTAAGCAATATAGTCCGAGACTGCCCTACCATTCTGCTTAAGCTCCAAGAACTTCCTAAACAATTCCGACTTCTGAGAAGCTGGGATAAACTTGTCGCTCAAGCAAGCCTTAAACTGATCCCAAGTTACCTGATCCTCTGGAGTGGCTGTCTTAATAGCATTCCACCAATTCATCGCTCGCCCTTGCAGCTGACGAGATGCTAGCCTTCTCTTCATCGCATCCTCGATACCCAAGTCGTCGAAGATACGATCACAGCTATCCAACCAATCCTGAACATCCGTGGCCGACTCCGTTCCGTGGAACGGCTTCCCAACAAGGTTAGTGTAATTCTTGCACAGCTTGGCGAAATCGACCCTAGGCGCCTGCACTATTGGACCACCACCATTACCGGCATTGGGAGCTGCCCTTGCACATCCCTAAGCATTTCTCTCATGAGGTCAGTAAATATCGTCCTCATGTTAGCAGCATTCCCATTATTGGCTCCTCTACCAGCACCTCTTGCGTATCAGCTCATCGTTCAATCTGTAAAGAGAAAACGATTAATCATTTCCATAGTGGTGCTAGTGCAGTGCGACTTCATCCTTAGCTATACTAATAGTATATATATATAGCTTTTGAAAACCAAGGTAATCACAAATACGCACTCTCATATACGTACTATCTCTCCCTAGTGTCTTTCCTAAGTTAACTACGCAACCTAGAGCTATGATACCAAATGTGACGGCCCGCCCCGCACCAACCGACATTTACTCCAAAAGTGCGTTGTACGCATGTCCAGTTAGCACGGGACGGTCGTCAGAAGGAAAGGAAGAAAACGAAGAATCAACAAGGAACCTGTAGAATATCTCACAGCGCATAGATTAAAATATAATGACAACATACTTGACATAAAACAGGTGAGATAGTGCATAAGCTGAAAACAAACTATCATAGCAGCGGAAAATCCAAATACAGCTTATGTTCCACATCATCATTATTACAACTTTTCAAACTGTCTCTAAAGGTAAAAGCAAGATAAGGGAGGTACACTACTAATGCCCAAGTAGTGAGCACCAACGACACAGGGAGAATATCTATATATATATATGCATATATATATATATATATATCATACGTGGAAGCGTCCTGTTCGCCTCAGGATCAGCTACTCGTGCATCACCAGCTAACCTGTCTCTAGTCTGCTCATTTAGGAGCACCTAAAGTAATAAGAAGAGACATAAAACTCTGGGTCAGACAAAAGTCTGGTGTGAGCGATAAGCAGCTAAACAGAACAATAACAGGTATACTAAACCATACCTGAACCTGGACCTGCAACCAAAGAGTTAGCACTAAATATTGTACAACACTCTAAGGTGCCACTGAATAAATGGTGTAAAGATAATGGGGGTGGGGGTGTGCATGTCATAATGATGGCAAACAATTAAGCATAGCAACCATCCTCACATCTCTCACTCAGTGCGTAAAGCATACGATATCCACCACTTCGATCACAAAATACTTTGCTATGATCACTCTGCCCCATGAAGTCACAACGACTTCACTGCACTGATCCATAGCCACTAATCCCTCGCTATGTTCACTTTGCCCCATGGAGTCGTACACACCCCACTGCACTGGCTCATAGCCTTACTAATCCTTTACTCTGTCCACTCTGCCTCATGGAGTCGCAACGGCTCCACTGCACTAGCTCATAGTCTTACTACGATCACTTTGCCGCTCGAGTCATGATGACTCTACTGCACTGATACGTAGCCCGTCATTCCTTTTCAGTGGTGAATCGAAGTTATGAACGTCGACAACTCCTTAGCACACGTCCCGCAGCAAAGCCCAACCATAAAGTGAACTCATTGGTTCCCAACTGGATCCTGAGCTCTAACTTCCATTTGGACTAACTTTGCATCTCGGGTTATTGGTCATCACTGGATCGGTTCGGATCCTCAGTCCTTCTTCTCTGTTAGTTCAGATCGGACGCTTTCCAAGTGCTCTGGGTCGGTTCATGGCCTCCAAGTCCCTTCGTAGTACATCGGTTCGGTTCGGGTGCCCTCTGGCGGGTCGGGTAGATGCACCTTGGTTCGGTTCGGTAGCTCTCCTCCTTTAGATGTTGGCCCCTTCGGTTGTGATGCTCCGATCCGATCCCTGTTTAGCCATAATGGCCTTCCTTTTTGCCAAACTTTCCCTTATGCCAAGCCTCGGTTCGGTTCGGTGATCCCTTGCCCAGCCCATTATCCGGTCCGAGCCCATCCATCCTATCTGAAAACCTGCACCGTCTTCCTGCAACTTTTCCAGTGAGTATTTTACGCCATTCGATGGCGTTTTCGACCATTCTAACTATTCTAATCAATCACAAAGCATACCATACATTCATAGCAACAAGTAGAAGTGGCTTCAAACACCAAAACATCAATATGATAGGTTAAAATGGATCAAACATAGCCAAAACCTCATATTTTCCCTTAAGCATGTTTAAGCAAAACTAGTGGCATGATTAGTAATACTTAATCAAATCAAACCCAATTTCTAACAGAGGTCTAAAACATTATTTAAGAATTTATAAATATTTTTCTAGAATTTATTAGTGTATAAATTCGCTAATCATCACTAATTACCCTTTATTAACCACAATTAGTGAGGAACTATGCAAATCACTCACCTTAGCCACAAATAAACCTTAGATCTGAAATAAATCTCTGATATGGCGTGAATACCAATGCTAAACAGCAGCTCTAATCTTGATTTGGTGAAGATCTCCCTTGATTCGATGTTGCTAAGCTTAATCCTTGATTAGAAAGTGATTTGGAGGTGATTTAGAGGTTGGAGGCCATTTTTAGGGTTTCTAAGAGGTAAGTGGAGGCTAGAAAACTAAAATGGAATGAAACCCTTACTTTTTTCAGCCTCCCCATAACCCTATTCCCGAAATGGGTTTTGGGCCCATTCACTAATCACCCTATTTGGCCCGGTTAAACAGTTTTTCACCTTCCAAACCTTATTTCAGCCATATCTCCCAAACGGTAAGTCCGTTTAGCTATAATGACCACTCTACAGAAATGTAAACCATCAAACGAATCTAATGGAAGTGGTTTCAGGTCAAATTTCCTTACCAGTCAAAAGTTATGGCTGAAACAAGATCAGCTAGGGGCAAAATGGTCATTTAAAAATCGGCAAAAATCATGAACATGGGAAATGACCCCAATGGTTGTTTCCCAAAACCACATTACCATACGACTTTATATAAGAAAGAAAGAAATATTCTACGATTCTCCGACGCGTAGAGTGCGGGTTGTTACAGACAATGAGACTGGAAGCTTCTCATATGAAGATTTGGTTTTTATGTGTGCTGATTTAACAAAAACTGTTGATATTCTCCATCAGAAAAACAAATCTTTAAAATATAAAAATCATGAGTTGAACGATGAAAGTAACTGTTTGGAATCAAAACTTTCAAATGTCATGAAATTAGAAAATTCTGATTGTGAAAATTGTTTGAAATTGAAAACTGATCTCGTTCAACTCAATAAAAATATTCAAAATCTTGAGAATGAAATTCTGATCTTAAAAGTGAATGAGATTGAGTTATTAAGTTCGAACAACCTTCTACAAAAGGAATTTGAAAATTTTAAGACTACCGAAAATTCCAAACATTAAATTGCTGAAAAAGAAAGCCTATTGAAAAATGATTTGATTTCAAAAGAGCTAGAAAATGAAATTGCGAAATTCAAGAATTTTGAAAAACCTAAGTTTGAAAGGCAAAAGCATTTTGAATTTGAAATATCTGAGTCTCAAGCCAAAATCAAATTACTTGAATCTAAAATTTTGGTTTTGAAACAACATGATACTGAAAGAAAGATCGCTAATAACCGTTGTTCAGAATTAATCAAAGAAAACAGTGGTTTTAAATCCAAAATTCAATGATTAGAATCAACTTTGGAAAAATTCTCTATTGAGGAAAAAATCTTTAAAATGTTGTTACAAAATCAAGTTTCTATTGGAAATAAACATGGTCTTGGCTTTGAGAAAATTAATTGTTTTGAAAATCAAAATTCAAATGATTTTAAAAATCCTTCAAAGTGTTTTGAAAAAGATCATTTTGAAAGTTTAAACTCTGATAATTTCAAAGGATTTTTAAATCATAAAAGGAATGAAAACTGGTTGTGAAACAATCCATTCAAATCATCTTGGATCCCAAAAGGAAATAAAATAATTTTGACTAAATTCAAACAGATTTGGGTTACTAAGGGTACAAAGGTAAATTCAGATGGGTTGTTGTATACACAAGTCTGGGTACCAAAATGTGTGAATAAAACTGTGAGTGGTTTTACAAATTTTGTTAGACCACTCGATTCTGTAAACTGTTAGGTACCGTAGGAGGCTGGGGAACTGCTTTGCAAATTTGTATTCAATCTGCTTCACATCTTTGAATTATTCAGAGTTCCTTAGCCAGGGTTGCTGAGTTAGAGATTTATTGGCATACACTGAATTCAGGTATGATCTCTAGACTCATCTTTGTTAATATTGTTATTTTCTTCTTTGTTTATTCCTCCTTCTACTTCTTCTGTTTATTTGATTTTTCTGTTTTGATTTGTCACTACTATATTATATTTCTTTTATTCTGGGCATTCCTAACTTCATATTGCAGAACTCATGATCTTCTGGAAATTCGCTTCATTTTTATAAAACTCTCATGTTTTAATCATTTCCAAATCTTTAATTTAAACTTGTAAATACCTGCAACTGTTTTGAAGTTTATTTTTTGAATTCCTAACATTGCTGAAGCATTGTTGTTATATCGTGAACACTGTTAATATGAATTCTAAAATTTTGAAGATCTGAAAAATTAATGAAAATTCACATACCTCTGCTGTTTTGAGTTTCTTCTAATTCATTTTGGAATGACTTGAAATATTATACTCATTGCAGCACACTTCTATTTTTAAATCGTGATAATTTCATTGATTTTCAGATTGGCTTGAATATTTCTGAATTGAAAAACATTTGGCTTGAACCATTGTTTACATCATGAAATTCATTATTATTCGTGATCATCTATCTTAGATATTTGTTTGTTGAAATCATTTGAAATTCTTTGATATTTTGAATCTCACACACTTCTTAGATTTGAAATTAAAAATCCTGGGTGGTTGATTCTCTGTATCTCAAAATTTACATTTATTCAGGTGATTTCAAATAAACCGTTTTATTTTTTTGGATCATGAATATCTGTCAAACTTGATGTAAATATTTTGAAAATTTCTCTTTTTGTTGTCAGAAACAATTATTAAAAATTCTTAGAAAATGTGGTCTTAAAACTCACTGCTATTTCATGATCATTTGATTTAATATTTGTTTGTTTGAAATCATTTGATATTATTAATTCGTGAATCTCACACAAATACTGGATTTGAAACTTATAATCGGTGTGATTGATACAGTTGAATCTTGAGATTTTTTCATATTCCTTCAAATGATTTAAAATAAACTGTATTTTTAATCTTGGATCATGAATCATCTTTTGTGACCGTTAGAAATCTCTCTGAAACATCCTCTTGACAATTCTGCTTTGAAATTGTCTGTTATGCTGCACTGATAAAAAGGAATCATTTTGAAAATGACTTTAATGACTGCTTGCTTTTGGTAAAATTTGTTTGTTGCTCTGATTGATGTAATTTATTTAACTACTTGGGCTTGGTGATTCTTTTCTGAAATTTTTTATCGAGTGGCAGAACGTAAAATCAGTCCCTGAGATATCTCTGTTTAGCCACCAGGGTTGTATTAAAATCCCTGTTAGCAAAGATAACAAGTAGTACCAGATTATTTGCACTGGAAAAAGTTTATTTGGTCTAAGTCTTATCCTGTATATTTTTTCATCTTGTATATATTTTTTTAAATCCTTCTTGTCTTGTATAATTCTTTTAAATTCCCTCTTGTAATTGATTTTTCAATTTTAAAATCATTTATTGATTATTTATTCAAAAATTGAAATCAGTAACCCGAATTGAACTGTATTTAGAACTCAACAAAATTATCATCAAATTATTGAAATTGTGGTGAGTTGTGACCATAGTATATTTCACAACAAGAGGATATATTATTTAACTTTCATGATGGTTGAACAATTTTTATAATATCTTTGAATTGGCAGCTATTTCACGAACATCTCCTTATCTACCATTATTCTGCCATCCATCATGATTTTATATTATTGTGGAGAGTTAATTTAAAAAAAAATCATCTTGAATAAGCAAGGGAAATATTTGTGATGGAATTGTTATTATATTATATTTCAGAATTAGTGATAACTGAAAATTTTCAAGAATCCCGGTAAAGTTGAGCATATTTCATAATGTGATTAATTTATAAATTTATTTCACAAACCATTTCTGTACCTATCACATTTCTATCATAAATATTGGTTTTACATACTGAGGAGTCTTTCTTTTGAATCAAAATAATAATAAAAATATAATATTTATAAGTGTTTCTCTACCCTCATTTAAAAATCCAAGCTTTGGTCATGCATGGTTAAGAGATTACTTATATTTAAGCTGCAACTGATCTTATTTAAAAATCCAAGATCTGGTTATGCATGGTCAGTGTGCTCTTAAATTAAAAGAAAAGAAAATAATTTGAATAAATAAAAATTTGTATGAAATTCTCCTTTGTGTGTAAAAACCAGCCTATCAATCCATTTTCTAATTTATGGAATGTGTTAATATTTTATGAAATATTATGATTTGCTGATTGATTGCTATTGCGATTTGAGATTATATGATTGCGTCACTTAAATTGAATTTATAATTATAGTCCAAATCCATAACTATTTTGTGCTTCATTTTTAAAAAATCTTATTTGAAAATAATTGGAAATTATTAAATTTAAGACTCTCTCCATTTATATAAATTTCATCGTAAATCCATCATTCCAAAATGTGAAATTTCCCACTAGTTCTTAGAATATTATGATTTTTGTTTGATTGATTGAGATTTATGATGACCGTTCTCCCTCTTAAGCTGATATTATAATTCAGTCATTTTTCATATATATTTTAATTTCTATATCCTTTTGATGATAACAAAAGGAGGAGAATGGGTTGAGATTTTGATTTATGAGTGAATATTTTATAAATATTTTAATATTGAAATTTCCATTAAATTTTCAATCTTTTCACTCATTCACATTTATAGGGGGGATTTTTGTTGTAGGGGGCATTCAAATAGGGGGAGTTCAATAATTCAATTTCAATCACATTTATTATATTCAAAATCCTATTATTTATTTGTCATCATCAAAAAGGGGAGATTGTTGTATATAATGTTGTCGTATATAACAACTATATGATTTTTTTTTATGATAATAATCAAATATATATTATTTCAAATGTGTTTGTTATTGTACTATTATACTACATCACAGACATGAATATAAAATTTATATTTAAACAGAATACTAATGTACACGAATTTAAATATTCAAATGGTATTCTATTTGAATATAATATTTTATTTCAACATTCAAACAGTACAAATTCATAAATCCACTATTTGTACATTTTCGCTGATATACAATTCATACACATTCAGTTTTATAAAATGTTCCTCATTACAACTCTCAGTCACTCATTGTACAATTTCATATATATAGACACTCGCTAGTACATACACTCATTGACAACGTTGCATACACACGCTACTGCTTTATCTTCTGTCTTCATAGCATTCAGTCAGTCCAGTCATCCACACCTGTCACATACAGAAACACACACAGAGTATTTGGAACAGAAATAATTTCATATTCTAGCAGATATAATTTTTATTTTAAAATTTTATTTGCCTCAGAATTTTCGATGTGTTTCTCATCAGTTTTTCATGACTTGATTTGATTTATATATATCCATCTGTGTCTAGATAGCTTGTGATATTCACTGTGATACATTGTAAATACCACAAGGTAGACTATATACTCTAGTGCTCACATATCAGCCTCAACGCACTACACCGGTTTGTTGATCAGAACCAGTAGCCGATTCTGAATAGCCCCAACACGGTGTAGCAGTCTACTGATAAAAATATTCATGTCTGCACACACACACACACATATATATATATACATATACGTGTGTATGTGTATATATATATGTATACATGGAAGCTCAATGACAAGTCAATAGTAAGTACACCAATATGGGTATGAACATTCAAGTTCAAAAGAAGAGAAGCATGGTAGAGCTCATCAAATATGCAAAAATGTCGAGCACATGGCCAAGTCAACATGCATGTAATGTCAAGATAGCAAGGTTCTTGATTCAGGCAGATACAAGTTATACATCATATGCATTTGAGCAAGCCAGGTCGCAAGAAAATCAAGAGTGGACAAACTAACATGTACAGACGCTAAACAAGTTAAAAAGCACAGGAGTGTGTGCAACTGCATTTTTTTAGATGCAAAATGTCGAATCTGCCATGACAGCGCACACATGATCAAAGTGATCTACCAAGTTACCAACAAGCATACTATTGTGAACGAAGAGCCACTGGAGTAATATTCATTTCGTTATGCAATGCCATATATACAAGACTGGACATGCAACAGTTTTCATTTTTGGTCAAGACAGTTCTAGTTCAAATCAAGTCAGTTCATACAAATAACATATGCAAAAGTGAGGTTGCAAACTGAAGTCAGCATGGGCATATATAAGTGAAGGATCAAATACAGAGTAAGATGATACCAAAAATACATCAGCAAGGGTTATACCAAAAATATCATGCGTACATGTCGATGCATAAGATTTACAGAAATAATGCTGCAACAATGTATTCATGATCAAAGCAGGAAGCAATGAACATGAACAACAGCTAAGTGTGTATAGGACAACATGAACGTACCAGAACAAGTAATGGATTTCGCAAATGCAAAATATGGTAGGTGTTCAGAAATCATTCAGAATGTTATCCACAAATGTACAATACACTTTGGTCAAGAGAAACATTCAAATTGTTCAAAACAGTAAAAGGCAAGGGGATAAAAATTTCAATTTCATAATACGGTTGAGACAATCATGTTGTTACCAAGAATTTGGATGAGTTTATTTTGGTAAATATTCAATTCAACACAAAAGAAATAAGCATCCATTTCAGGCAAGAAAACTATTGTTTCTAGCATGTAAGAGGATAAATAAAATCAATCAATCTCAAGATCATTTTTGGCAAGTTTCTTATTCGACTGAAATCAATCAGGGAAGTTTTTCAAATATTCAATTTGTTTTGAACCAAGCATTGTAAGACCCCACCTCCATTAATGTCACTCACAAAGGGAATGCATTAACTTCAGTGAAGCGTTATAGGTAAAAGATGAAGACAAATTACAAGACATACAAACAAAGCAGCAGAAAATAAAAAAAAACTTTACTTCTTTGAGAAAACAATAGCTTGATAAAATAGCTTCTACAAAGATTGTTTCTCAACACCAATACCCAGTACAACAAAGTATCTGTCTAGTTTAACAAAATAAAGAAGCATAAAATGACAATAATATTCCCAAATAAAGTATGAGCCAGCCATAGCAGTGGAAAAGAGAGTCCAAAGCAATACATCAAAGAATCTTCAAGCTTGGAAAGTGAAACGGTCCAAACTAAGCTGAGCTATTTCCTCCCTGTCTACCTTGGGGGGGGGGGGAAGGAGGGGGAGAACGGAAGAAAAGAGGCAAAACAAAACTAGGTCAGACATAAGTCTGGTAAGTCCAGTGATTTTTAGTATGTAAACAGGTAATAGTAACATGACATGGATAAAATGAATCTAAGACAATACTGTGATAACAGGGATAACAAGATAACATAAGATTAGCATAAGATATGATAAGGCAAGATAAGCAGAATGCCCTTCAGTTCTTTCTCTGATTTCCTATTTTCTCTGCACCGACTATAAAAGTATCTAACTAGTGTCTTTTATAGAATGATCCATATCCCCTACTAGTGTCCCAACTAGTGTCCTGTGAAAAAGGATCTGTATCCCCTACTAGTGTCCCAACTAGTATCCTGTGTTATATAATAATGTGGTCCCAACCCCACAATTGTGGTAGCCTTCAGGTGTACATCTAGTATGAGGATCTTACCTCAACCAGCCTAATTGCCATGAAGATGTTAGATGTACACTTACTACCCTATCGATCGGCTCCCTGTTTGTATTAATTTTCCTTGTGTCTGTGTCAGTCAGCCCTCTCTTGTGTGCAGATACCCTGTGCTGGTCCCACCATAAGGTGTATCAATCCCTATGATAGAAACCCGACACGATTCAAGATGCACAATGTATACTACTGATGTCCAGTGCCTGCTTTTCCATTCTGAAGCACGTGCATGCCCATACTCCGTTGGAACTACACTGCTGCACCACCTGCCGCTAATTTGACCACTTATAATCAGCCCAGTAATCGTGCCCCACCCTGCCTAGTTCAGGGTACCGTGATACGTCTATGTGGGTTACTGCTTAAATGGGTCCCCATTACTAGGGTTTCCTACTGGTTAAGTTTGTAGGCCTATATATACAAATATTACCCACCTACACGAGATGTACTTAACCCTCCCACTGATTCAAACATTTTTATTTAACGGTTAAGTTTGTAGGCCTATACATACGAATATTACCCACCTACCCAAAGTTTACTTAACCCTCCTACTTATCAAGCCAATCTGTATTATTGGTTAGGCTTGCCTTAACCCTATCCACTTTGTTCATGTAATATTGGTTAAGTGTTGTCCATTCATGTTAACTTAACCTCCCCACACATCATGTTGCATTGGTTAAGTGTCATTCATCATGTTATATTGGTCAAGTGTTTCCCATTAACTTAACCGCACTCGTTCATCAAGTTATAACGGTTATGTGTTCTAAATTTACTTAACCCCATCTTCTTGTCTAATTAACATGTTATAACGGTTAAGTGTTCTAAATTTACTTAACCCCACCTTCTTGTCTAGTTAACATGTTATAACAGTTAAGTGTTCTAAATTTACTTAACCCCACCTTCTTGTCTAATTAACATGTTATAACAGTTAAGTGTTCTAAATTTACTTAACCCCACCTTTTTGTCTAATTAGCATGTTATAATGGTTAAGTGTTCTAAATTTACTTAACCCCACCTTCTTGTCTAATTAACATGTTATAATGGTTAAGTGTTCTTAATTTACTTATCCCCACCATTCTTAGCATGTTTGTTTATTGGCATTAATTAATTTATTAATGCCCCATCCTCTCACATTAGAATTGTTGTTTGCGGTTGCTGGATGTGCCGGGCGGTTCCTCGCAGACTTCTACTGCAAACTCATTCTAACCTCAGGTTTTGGGCTAAATGCGCTAACCTCTCACATTAGATCTGTGTTATTGCGGTTACTGGATGTGCTGGGCGGTTACGGGTACTTTTACGCCGCAACTCAATCTAACCTCGAGTTAGGCATGTTCATCTTTTAGCCACTCTACATATTTACTGTACATGTCCAAGTCTAGATTTACATGCTAATTATTCCAATTTCACAAAACTAGTCATGTCTCAATTCTCAAGTTATACCCAACAAATTCAATTACAAGTTATTAATCAAAATAGGCTACACCCAATCTTTAAATTAATTTACATATGTTCACATGTAAATTATCCACAAGTGTTGTCAATTCAAGTTATACCCCATTTACCCTTTAAATTATGTCCATAATTCTAGGTATACAAATTCTACCATTTCATGCTACTAATCATTTACATGATTATGAGCCAATCTATGCCAATACCATGTAGTTTAATATTTTCCCCCAATGTCTCCTCCGTTATTCGTTCGCATAATTCACATATAACGTTAGGCTCGCAAATTATCCTAACTTATAAACAAAAAGGGACAAGAAAGGGACATGTAACATTCCAACAGGCATAAACAATATAGATCAACATGCGTAGTATAAATTTGGGATAGAACGACATAGCCTTAATTAAGCATATAGGCGTGATCTTGCATTTAAATTAGATCCAATTAACATGTGAACTAGCATGAGTTTGATTGTATAAACATGAACTCATATAGATCTCAAACATGGGTACGAGCTCAGATCTAACATATAACATGTATGAACATAACTTAGCATGTAACTTACATACATAAAAGAACCACAAAATTAATACAACATGATAGGTTCAATGGTATCAGTCCCCAATAGTCTTATAGGCATAATAGGTTTTGCTATGTCAGTCACAACAGTCCAATAGGCATGATAGGTTTTACTATGTCAGTCACAATTGTCCAATAGGCATAAGCAATTCAGAATTGACAAAAGGATAGGCACGAATTGAATTAGGCATAGTTCTAGATCCAGTTATTACAGTCATGATTTCTTATTAGGTGTTCACATCTAAACAATAACTGTACTTACAGAAAAAGGACGGATCTTGATTTCTGGGATCTGATTTCTGAATTTGAAAAGCTATCCTTTGATGTAGACATTTGATTCTCTAATTCTTCTAATTGATTCCTACTTTTGAATTTGATTCTCTAGTTTAGGATGGATGAATGGAAGCTAGGCCAGTTTATAGACGAACAACATGATGGCTTTATTGAATGAGTTCAAGGGTTGAGGTTTGGGGTGATTATATAGAAGTCTAGGTTTAATTCTAGCCTTTAGATTAGTCTAGGAGAAATTAGAGCCATCAAACCAAAGAGATGTGTCATCCAGTCAATCATAGCATGACACATATGCCCTAATACCACAGAAATTAGTCATTGGCTAATCAGAGATGGCCATATTAGCTCAGGACTGTCAAAATTCGTCATAGGAAGTAAATCTGAAAAGGGGTCTACCCCCCTTAAGGGGGGTCGGCACCTATGTCTACCCCCTTTAAGAGGGGTCGACACCATTTGAGTGGGATCTTTCTCGCTCACTCATCTTTGGCTTATTTTGGTTTTGGAGATGATTTTGTGTGTATATATATATTTCCTTGCACGTATACAAACTTCTATGGCTTATAACTTCTTCATACGTTGTCTGATTTACGCAAATTCAAACTCTATCCCAAGAAGAATTCTGAGACGAACACAATGGCGTAACCTGTATCCCTTAATTCCCACTTTTAAAATTAATTATTCTTTAATTAGTTACTTTAACATTCACAGTAAATACGGGGTGTTACATTCTCCCCTATTTTAAAGGATTTCGTCCCCGAAATCTCTAAGTTAAGAAGAATGTATCCTAACATTCAACACCCGTCTACTCAACCATCAATCACAGGCATCCATTATCCTTAAAAAGATCTCTAATGCTTTCATGATCATATGCATAGTGTGTGTACATGCCCTTATCTAATGCAAAATCAGGCGGTCTACTGATTCAGTTTACCTCCTTAATGCAAATTATGTTAGTACTATGAGTCCATCATGTATGCAATTATTCCTAATCGTACTTTATAACTTCTACATGAGTGCTCAATCATTCATACAAATGCAACGTCCATATGATAACACATCATGTTTCAATCCATATATATACACATATATGCATATGCAATATGAAAGTGACTGAGCCGATCTAGTACCTAGCGTGTCTGTATATGCATCCACGAGCGACCACTTACAACCATCAATCATAACATGTTTCAAATACATGTTTACATCCATTGGTTTCTACATAAGGATCGAGGATTGGACCGAGAGGATATACTTAAAAGATAAAGACTAGCAAATAAACTTTACAAAAGCGAGAGATCAAGGATATACCCTCAAAAAGGGGATGATGCGCGTATCTAGTTTTCAGTCTTCGAAGTCGCATCTTCTTGAGCTTCCCATCATTGTGCTCTAACTGTCTTAATTTCATGACTGCGTAGCTTCTTAATTTCTGTTTCCCAAATATAACTTGGGACTCAATTCACTGTCGCCTCTTGTTCCACCTCTTCTTCTTCTAGTATACTCGGCACTACAACTTCTGTTGTGTCATGCTAACATTCCCAGAACTATCTCTTGAAAATAAACAGATGCTAACCATGTTACCAAGTGTATATACTAAGATGATTAGATTCTTATTTGTCAATGGGGCTGATACCTTCATAAAGTCCTTAATTAGCTTCCTATATTAGCCCTCTAGTCCAAGAAAGCTTTTTACTTCTGTTGCATTCCTTGGGACCTTCCAGTCTTGCACCGCAACTACTTTGGCAGGATCTACTGCTATCCCTTCTTTAGGTGCCACATGTCCTAGAAACCTCACTTTTTCTCTCCAAAAATGACATTTTTGGAGAACTTCGCCTTAAGTTGATGTGCTTAGAGGGTATCTGAGACTTCCCTTAGATGCAAAGCATGTTCTTCCTCATTCTTAAAGAAAACCGAAATATCATCTATGCACAAGCGAAATGAACCATCTGCCTTTGTAGCGAGAATGATTGGAGCACCCCATTCAGAAATACTTCACCTTATGAATCCTTTTTAAAGTAACTCTTTTACTTGTTTACTGAGCCCTTCCTTTCCCTTGGATTCATGTGTCGTACAGGTAATGCAATTAGCTTTGCATTGTCAACTAGATATATGCGAAGTCTACCTCGCATTTTAGGGGACAAACCCCTAACCTAATCAAAAACATCTGCGTACTCATGGACTACTCCAACGGATCGCAAATCGTCGATAGATGCATCAAGTGATTCTAGGTAGCTAAGACAAACTGATCTCTTACGATCGAAGGAAATCTCGAGGGTATTCCCGAGGCAAGTCGAAAGTCTAACTACCCTCCTTTCACAATTACTAGCTAACCAGTTCATGCCTAGAATAAACCCATAGCCCATGAAACCAAAAACATAAGCATTACACTTAGACTCAATACTTAATATAGTTATTCTCAAATCCGCACAAACCAAAGATAAATGAGCCGAACCACAAACTGGATTTGAGACAAAAATGGGATCTTCTACTGTACGAGTACTAAGGTGGAGAGACTCAACTATGGAAGCAGATATAAACGAATGTGAAGCGCTAAAATAAAAAAGAGTACTAACAGGATGATAAAAAAAAAGAACTAAACTTTTTCAACAGAAACTCTACTACCTCTCTCTCAGGTACGCTGGCGGTGAGAGCATGCACTTGCCCTCCTGAAAATCCTGTCCTTTGATCTTGCCCTTGTCCTTAATTATATGACCCGTTATACCATAATAACGAAACTTCCTCTTGTCTTAGATTTTTCTATTCTTTCCTCCTTTGTGAACCAAGTCCATATTCGTGAGTTTCTCATCCTTGGGTTGTGCTCCTTAGACAAACTCCCTCATTCTCATCTTTCCATTCTTGTGTAAAATGTTGACAAGTTTCTCGAATGCTGCCTCCATCGCACGGAAAACCCTACAAAGCTTGAAAGAAAATTAGCCGCAGGTGAAACTACTGCGGCTATATATAGAAGTTGGGCACTTCTTCTCCCTTCGACAAGTGTCGTAGTCTCATCAAGCCTACAAAACCATGCCGCGATGAGGTTACCTCAAAGAAAGCAAGGAGCCCTTGAGATTCAGGAAACAAGGAAAACAAGGATTCAAACAGAGGATCAAAAGATAATGCATATGGCTTTGGGGAATATGCCTTTAAGACAAAAAATTTCTTTAGAAAATGCTTCTTTTAAAACCGTTTTGAAAATAAATTTTCAAATCTTTTATCTGATCTGGTAACCTCACTCTGATACCACATGTAACACCCCACCTCCATTAATGTCACTTACAAAGGGAATGCATTAACTTCAGTGAAGTGTTATAGGTAAAAGATGCAAATAAATTACAAGATAGACAAATAAAGCAGTGGAAAAAAAAACTTTACTTCATTGAAAAAACAGTAGCTTTGTAAAACAACTTGTACAAAGATTATTTTCTAACACTAAAACACCAATACCCAGTACAACAAAGTATCTGTCTAGTTTAACAAAATAAAGAAGCATAAAATGACAATGATATTCCCCAAATAAAGCATGAGCCAGCTATAGCAGTGGAAAAGAGAGTCCAAAGCAATACATCAAAGAATCTTCAAGCTTGGAAAGTGAAACGGTCCAAACTAAGTTGAGCTATTTCCTCCCTGTCTACTTGGGGGTGGGGCAGAGGGGAAACAGAAGAAGAGAGGCGAAACAAGACTAGCTCAGACATAAGTCTGGTAAGTCCAGTGATTTTCAGTATGTAAACAGGTAATAGTAACATGATATGGACAAACTGATTCTAAGACAATACCGTGATAACAGGGATAACAAGATAACATAAGATTAGCATAAGATATGAAAGGCAAGTGAGCAGAATGCGCTTCGGTTCTTTCTCTAATTTCCTATTTTCTCTGCACCAACTAACAAGTATCTAACTAGTGTCATGATCCATATCCCCTACTAGTGTCCCAATTAGTATCCTGTGAAAAAGGATCTGTATCCCCTACTAGTGTCCCAACTAGTATCCTATGTTATATAATAAGGTGATCCCAACCCCACAATTGTGGTAGCCTTCAGGTGTACAACTAGTATGAGGATCTTACCTCAATCAGCCTAATTGCCACGAAGATGTTAGATGTACCCTTACTACCCTATCGATCGGCTCCCTGCTTGTATTAATTTTCCTTGTGTCTGTGTCAATCGGCCCTCTCTTGCATGTAGAGACCCTGTGTTGGTCCCACTATAAGGTGTATAAATCCCAATGATAGCAACCCGACACGATTCAAGATGCACAGTGTATACTACTGATGCCGAGTGGCTGCTTTTCCATTCCGGAGCACGTGCACGCCCCTACTCCATCAGAACTACACTGCTGCACCCCCTACCGCTATTTTGATTGCTGATAATCAGCCCAGTAATCATGTCCCACCCTGCCTAATTCAGGGTACCGTGATACATCTATGTGGGTTACTGCTTAAATGGGTCCCCATTACTAGGGTTTCCTACTGGTTAAGTTTGTATGCCTATATATACAAATATTACCCACCTACACGAGATGTACTTAACCCTCCCACTGATTCAAACATGTTTATTTAACGGTTAAGTTTGTGGGTCTATACATACTAACATTACCTACCTACCCAAAGTTTAGTTAACCCTCCTACTTATCAAACCAATCTGTATTATTGGTTAGGCTTGCCTTAACCCTATCCACTTTGTTCATATAATATTGGTTAAGTGATGTCCATTCATGCTAACTTAACCTCCCCACACATCATGTTGTATTGGTTAAGTGTTTCCTATTAACTTAACCCTGTTCATTCATCATGTTATATTGGTTAAGTGTTTCCCCTTAACTTAACCCCACTTGTTCATCATGTTATAACGGTTAAGTGTTCTAAATTTACTTAACCTCACCTTCTTGTCTAATTAACATGTTATAATGGTTAAGTGTTCTAAATTTACTTAACCCCACCTTCTTGTCTAATTAACATGTTGTAACAGTTAAGTGCTCTAAATTTCCTTTACCCCACCTTCTTGTGTGATTAACATGTTATAACGGTTAAGTGTTCTAAATTTACTTAACCCCACCTTCTTGTCTAATTAGCATGTTATAACGGTTAAGTGTTCTAAATTTACTTAACCCTACATTCTTGTATAATTAACATGTTATAATGGTTTAGTGTTCAAAAATTTACTTAATCCCACCATTCTTAGCATGTTTGTTTATTGGCATTAATTAATTTATTAATGCCCCATCTCACATTAGAACTGTTGTTTGCAGTTGTTGGATGTGTCGGGCGGTTCCGGGCAGACTTCTACCGCAAACTCATTCTAACCTTGGGTTTTTGGGCTAAATGCGCTAACCTCTCAAATTAGATCTATGTTGTTGAGATTACTGGATGTGTCGGGCGGTTCCGGGCAGTTTTACACAGCAACTCAATCTAACCTTGGGTTAGGCATGTTCATCTTTTAGCCACTCTACATGTTTACCATACATGTCCAAGTCTAGATTTTACATGCTAATTATCACAATTTCACAAAACTAGTCATGTTTTAATTCTCAAGTTATACCCAACAAATTCAATTACAATTTATTAATCAAAATAAGATACACCCAATCTTTAAATTAATTTACATATGTTCATATGTTAATTATCCACAAGTGTTGTCAATTCAAGTTATGCCCCATTTACCCTTTAAATTATGTCCATAATTCTAGGTATACAAATTCTTCCATTTCATGCTACTAATCATTTACATGATTATGAGCCAATCTATGCCAATAGCATGTAGGTTAATATTTTTCCCCAACGTCTCCCCCGTTATTCGTTCGCAAGATTCACATAGAACGTTAGGCTTGCTAATTAGCCTAACTTATAAACAAAAAGGGAAAAGAAAGGGACATGTAACATTCCAATAGGCATAAACAATATAGATCAACATGCGTAGTATAAATTTGGGATAGAACGACATAGACTTAATTAAGCATATTGGCATGATCTTGCATTTAAATTAGATCCAATTAACATGCGAACTAGCATAAGTTTGATTGTATAAACATGAACTTATATAGATCTCAAACATGGGTACTAGCTTGGATCTAACATATAACATGTATGAACATAACTTAGCATGTAACTTACATACATAAAAGAACCACAAATTTAATACAACATGATAGGTTCAATGGTATCAGTCCCCAATAGTCTCATAGGCATAATAGGTTTTACTGTGTCAGTCACAACAGTCCAATAGGCATGATAGGTTCTACTATGTCAGTCACAACAGTCCAATAGGCATAAGCAATTCAGAATTGACAAAAGGATAGGCACGAATAGAATTAGGCATAGTTCTAGATCCAGTTATTAAAGTCATGATTTCTTAGTAGGTGTTCACATCTAAACAATAACTGTACTTATAGAAAAAGGATGGATCTTGATTTCTAGGATCTGATTTCTGAATTTGAAAAGCTATCCTTTGATGTAGATGTTTGATTCGCTAATTCTTCTAATTGATTCCTAGTTTTGAATTTGATTCTCTAGTTTTAGGTGGATGAATGGAGGCTAGGCCAGTTTGTAGATGAACAACATGACGGCTTATTGAATGAGTTCTAGGTTTAAGGTTTGTTGTGATTATATAGTAGTCTAGGTTTAATTCTAGCCTTTAGATTAGTCTAGGAGAAATCAGAGCCATCAAACCAAAGAGATGTGTCATCCAGCCAATCGTAGCATGACACATATGCCCTAATACCTTAGAAATTAGTCATTGGCTAATCAGAGATGGCCACATTAGCTCAGGACTGTCAAAATTTGTCAAAGGAAGCAAATTTGAAAAGGGGTCTACCCCCCTTAAGGGGGGTCGACACCATTTGAGCGGGATCATTCCCGCTCACTCGTCTTTGACTTATTTTGGTTCTGGGATGATTTTGTGTATATATATACTTCCTTTCACGTATACAAAATTCTACGGCTTATAACTTCTTCATACGTTGTCCGATTTTCGCAAACTCGGACTTTATCCCAAGAAGAATTCCGAGATGAATGCAATGGCGTAACCCGTTTCCCTTAATTCCCACTTTTAAAATTAAGTATTCTTTAATTCGTTACTTTAACATTCACAGTAAATACGGGTTGTTACAAGCATAGACTTTCAGAAATCAACATGGAATTCATGACATGTTTATTAATCATCGAAATCAAAGCAGGTTAAACCAAGGCAATAGTTTAATGTAAATCAAGCAGGAGGGACAAAATTTAAATTTTGATTATTTCCAATAAATCAAGATTTGTATATGGCATGAATTCTAGTCTTCCAGAAAGTTAAATCTTGTATTTCCAAAAAGTCATTCAAGGCAGATTTAAATCAACGCAACAGATGGCAACTTGTTTTCAATGCAAGAAATCAACCAAAAGGGGAAAGCAACACAAAATCAGCCAATCAATATCAGAGAGAATTAAAAATGTTATACTCCTATATATTCAACCAATTCATCACAGGCATTTTGTGTATGAAACAACAAACAATTGGAAAGAAATTCAAAGAGGTTTAATTCAGATTACTCTCTGTTTCCATCGAAAGAAATATCCCAGATCATCGAAGTACAAATAGCATCCACCTTCGAAGATCAGCAGAGATCAAATCTTGGGAATAACCAGTGTTATATCGCAAATTGATTTTGGGAATGGAAAACCCTAATATTAAGAGCGGCCGATATTGAAGAACAAAAGAGAGCGCTTTGGTTTCAATAGCCAGAACTAAAGAGGGCCGAACTACCTTGTTTTCGTTCATAAAAGGGGTTTTCACTTTGTTTTATTTTATTGTATTTTATTTTCATTTGTAAATCATTGATTTGTTTTCTAGTTTGTCAAACTAGATGATCTAGTTAGGGTTTTAACCAGTAGTTTACTAGAATCTGTATAAACTAGGGTAAACATGTTACGTGTTTGTAATCCGGGGAAAATCTGATCTAGGGGATATAGATCAGTCTACGGTTTTGAGCGTAGGATTAGAATAAGAGAGAGGGGTTCGCGAGTTTACATTGTCTTGTAAGCAGGATCTGTTCTATCACCTAATAGAAACCTTATGTAGCAGTAGGTAGGGTTTGCCGAAGTTGGGCAAAATCGGTATCATTTACATTCCGCATTTATTTACTCTGCTATTATCTGCGCTGTGATTGTTTTTATTATCTCGATAAAAATCAATAAACCATATTCACCCCCTCTAGTGTTAATCTAGATCCAACACATAGATCTCAAAACTAAGTCATTTTTAAGGAAATGATAAAGTTCTATAAAACAACTACTTATACTGAATAGGTTCAAAATCTTTCAAAAGTTCAAATCATTATAAATATGATTTATCAAAATTTTCCAAATATGCACTAACTTAATAAATCCGTTCAGAGTATTTAAGTTATCACTGTTTGAAATCTAAATCGTATATTCATGAATAGTAGTTATGCGACACTTATTACATTGAATTCCAAATCTTATAAATTCAAATAGTTTAAATTAAATTTCAAATCAGATTTTGAATTAACCTTCCTATCCGTCGGATCAGTTAGGGATAGCCAAGCCTTATACACTATCCTCTCTGTCAGCCCAGAATGTTCTGCTATGTGATGTATAATGGAAAGAAATGTCGTTTATATATACACACACATTTGATAATGGTTCAAAAAATAAATTGTTCGATCTTCTTTAAAGTCATAATTAAAGTTTACATAACTTCCATTAAATGTCATACAAATTTCCTTGGAAGCGTAATGAAATGTTACCAAATTTGTTTAATTGTTTAAACTTACAGGTGGTCTTTAAACTGAACTAAGTGTATTTAATAAACCCAATGTTTAGTTTATACTCAAATTAAATTTTTAAAGCTTAAAGATATTACGAAACTAAACATTTACATGCAACGCACAAATCAAATTTTTGATTAGATTCTGAAACTTGTTTTTCAACCTTAAGGATCCAAAATAATTTTAAGATATTTTTCAAAAAATCATCTCATACTTTTGGAAAATAATTTAATTATTCATGACTTAGTTTTTATTTAAATTCAAGAATTAACTTATAAGTTTTCTTTTATTACATTTAATAATCGTCATTCATATGAGAAGGAGACTTAAATCGACTACCCATATATTTCCACAACCATGATGTGTGATACTACAAAAATCAATACATATGAATACTAATCCACCCATCAACATTTAAAACATTAAACAACCATCAAATTTGGGCGAAAGCATCATGTTAAATAATGCTTACTATTTTAATATTTTATCTTACCTAACATCCATTCAAACATGTCATACAACCAATCAATATTCACATGCCATAAATTAATACTAACAAATCATGCTTCTCGGCTAACTGAGATTAACCATAAATTTAAATTAATTTTTCTCACCAATTTTCTTTCCAAGCTCTCGTCGGCAACTCTTGTATCTATTGCGTACCAGCCTACAGGTGGTCACTTGCCTTCTTTACCGACACTACTCTACTTTCTTCTTGCACAGACCGTGTGTACATAATATTTGTACACCCTCTCTTTATCTAACCACTCACATATACTTTCAAAGCAAAACTGAACTTATGTCGTGATGGACCGTGGAGAAACAGAGGAGCAGAACTAGTATTCGGAGGGGTTACTAACCGAACTAACGTAGCACAAGAGAGAGGAAAGGTGGTGGAGATGTGGGTTTCGTTTAAGGAGAAAACAGTGGATCGTTAAGAGGAAAGGGCAGGACTATAGGGTTACGGCTGAGGTTGGGACTAGACTGGGTGATTATCGGTGAAGCAGGAGTTGGTACAGTGCTTAGCAGTGGCGTCGGAGTGCTTGGGCTTGCGACCGTGGAACTGGAAGTGTGCGAGAACATCTTGTGGGGGGTTTAGAAGAATGACGGCTACTTTTCTGGTGGAAGGAAGAAGTGACATGCGTGGGGAGGGGAAACGGATCCGGGTAATGGAGCTCGGTGCAGGCGAGGTCAGGTGGACCGGTGGCGGACTGACGGTGGTGTCTTGAGGCGTGTTGGTAGATGTAGAAAGAGATAGAAGAAATACAAGTGGTGGCGCTACTGTTTTAAGTGGGGAAATGGGTTTCTTGAGAGGAGGCGGTGGTGCAGCGGGTCTGCAGGGTCAGGTTGTGGTGCCGGAGTCGCTGCAGCTAGCAGAGTGGGTGTCGGCGCATACTGAAGTGGTAGTGACTGAGATCCGACAAGATGAAATGGACGTGTTTTCAGCTGCAGTTGGGCATGTATGGGAATGACATAACATGTTCTTCGGAGAGAGGAGCTACCGTGGTTTCGTAAGAGGAAAGGATGGAGTTCTAGCGGTGATAGCGGTGTCAGCAGTGGTGCTAGGCGAGGAGGTGGTCGTGCGGTGCAGACATGGCATTGGGGATAAGGAACTGTGAGTGGTTGGTGCAATTTCAGTTCTGGAAATTTGGTGCTGATGAAACAGGATGAAGGATAAGTGAGGTAAGAGAAATGCCTTTTGCGTGAAGAGGAATGTTGATAAGAGAAATTGGTCCAGGGGAGAAGACGTGATGGAAAAAAAATGGAACTTCATTATTTCAAAATTTGGTAGAATGGAATGGGTAGAAGGAGAAGTTGGATACGCGAAGAAGAAATGGGAGGATTTTATTTCTGTAGTTCAGAATTGTTTATTGCGTACAACATTGGATTCTCTGTACACTGAGATTTCCAAATCTGGGTGTACTGTTCGCCAAATCTTTGCATTGAAATGGCAGGATTTAAAACATATTTTTTTCCAAATATTGTTGGGTAAACATTAGGCTGAAAAGGTAAAAGGTTTTTAACAGAACATTCGAGCTGAAATAGGAAGTACGGTGTTTGAATGAAATGCTAGTTATGCGCACGAACTAACAAAAACGTTGTTTACATTATATCAACACATTATAAGTTCAACAGCTTTGCATCTTTATTTAAATTTAAGGATTAACGCCAAATATGCGAATTTGCTTATTTCCTTCTTATTGTACATTTCCTACTTAAATATGGGTTAGCTTTCTAGCTCGATTACACCGCTTGTATTACGCAGTTCCATTCTTTATTTTTATTACAGTTAATCGTATTTCAAATAGTACCGTCTAAAGATAACTTAGCGGTTTATTCAAAACAAAATTAACCACTATTAAACCACAAACTTATACTCTAAAATTAAATTAACGTTTTATTATTCCATTTATACTTAAAGGTTTGATTCAAAAAAATAAATCTCAATATTCTGCACCTAAATTCTCCACTCAAAATCAATAAATTGTTTCTTAATTGAATTCAAGATTTATTTCAAAGTTAATCTTATTTTCATCATTACGGTTCAAACTTGTAATACCGTTAAATCTCGGCAAAATGTTTGAACAACATCCCATTTTTAAGTGTGAATTCTATATTCAAAATAAAAGTCCATGTTCAAATTAAACATACATTTCTTCCAAAACCAAATTACAAGATCAAAATTAACATAATTCACTTCTTAATACTATAAATTAATAACGGTAGTAAATAACATTCATATTAAACATAGTCCAATCGTGACATCGAGTAAAATATTCGAAAATTCCTATTAAAAGTTGTATTTTCCTTTCAAAATAATTTACTTAGTTTCAAATTTAATTTGGAGTTTCAAAATAAGCTCTCTTAATCGAAATATTCTAGAATCTCATTCTAGGGCGTTCCAAACCCTATCTCTAATGAGATATTTTAACTCTGATGAGTTCTACCTTTGTTCAAATATGTCATAACTCGTAGCTTTTATAACCAAAGCTCTGATACCAATTGTAACGACCCGTCTTTTGTCCAGTTTCGCCGGTAATTATAAAAACTTAAATCGTTCATAAAGGCGGATTGTTGTGGGTACTAACATATATTGAACAAGAAACAGATCTTATCATATCATAATACAGTATTACATCAGAGTTACATGGAATATCAGAGTTACAACATATAGCAGTGGAAACATAAATATACTCTCAGCGGAAGAAGCGATATGATATAACGAAACTCCAACTTTAGCTCGAAACTCCAGCTCAGAAAGCGCTCCAAATCTTGCTCCAAGGGTCTACAACTGTAAACTAAACCTCTAGCTGCCCGTGTGGAAAAATTAGTGGGTACCCAGAGTTTAGGAAGGAACAATAAACTCCAGGTCAGTCATGGGGCTGGTGTGAGAACATAAAACAATTATTTTTAGGGTTTATTTTAAAGCTGGAAAATTCACCGGAACAACGCCGTTAATGCGGAGCGGGTTTACTCCATGTGAATACCCGTGCATATAAATTCGTAATGGATTTTGGAAAATGAAGCTATCACAAACTCATCCCACATCATACAATGCAACCGAACACCATATGGACGAGTTTTACCTTATGATAACCAAACATGCTTTCATACATGAAAATCCTCTTTTATTATTATTAGTACATAGTGTAGAAAACAATTTCGAAAATAAATGTATCAATCTTAGACGACATAGCACCCCATCCTACTATGTCGCCATGGGTAGACAAATAAATCCGTAGGGGCACGTATTGGAGATTTGGGTTTCCAATTTGATGATTCCTAGCACGAAAGATCAATCAGGAACACAAGCAAAGTGTAACACGGCATTTTCATCTAGACATGGACACTAACTACAAATCGTGAGGTAGATCAACGGTTTTCGTTCAGACTCGGACCCTCGAACATACCCTATTCCCCAAGTTCACAAGAGGTACCTCCGTCGCAGCTATAAAATCAAAAAATCATGTATATGTCAACAACCTAACCGCCAGTTCCTCATCATCTGGGGTGTTAGGCTTGTCAATGCCGCGGTATACACAAAGCTACACTTAAATAGGCCAAGCTTTGATCATCACTAGCTCATTTTATAACTTGAGTATGCCACATTGTCCATTCACCACATGTCACTGATTCCATTAATACATAACCTCTAAGCATGTAAAACTTAGAGACTAGAATATTTAATTGCCACAATCCGATATATATATTAACAGAAATTAATGCTACGCGGTCAGTTACAATGTCAGACACACAATCCATACAAGTCCATTCTGGTTCTGAATGGAACAAAATCCAAAAATCTTCAAATATATACAGACCTTGTGCCACTTATAACCCCGAATCAGGTGTACGGCCCGACTCGAGACATCAGCATTCAATACAAATAAATCCAGAGAAGCCCGGTCTTCATTTGTCATTTCCAAGTCTTCAGTTGCTTCAAAGCGTCACATTATTACTTGGATTGGTTTTCGGACTTAGATCCGATCCCGGTCTTTGCAAATAATAAGCGTACTTTAAAACAAGAGCTGTGGACTATACCTGTTTCAATTCAAATCTCCTTCCCAATAGTTACCATTACATTTCAAAATAAGGTGGGATTTATTTCGAATTCCTTAAATCTCATTACCATCTTGTTTCCTCTTTACAAATCCCATACTAAAGATTCCTTTACTTATTGTTATCATTTCCAAATCTAAATTTGGATTTATTTAACCTTCCGAAAATTCTTTCAAAATATTTCAATTTTCTTTATAGTTCGAATAATAGTTCTAAGGTTCATAGATCTCAAACCAAGTCAGTTTTAGGGAAATGATAAAGTGCTATAGAACAACTACTTATACCGAATAGTTTCAGAATCTTTCAAAAGTTCAAATCATTATTAATATGAAATATGATTTATCAAAATTTTCCAAATCTACACTGACTTAATAAATCCGTTTGGAGTATTTAAGTTATCACTGTTTGAAATATAAATCTGATATTCATGAATAGTAGTTACGTGACACTTATTACATTGAATTCCAAATCGTCTAAATTCAAATAGTTTAAATTAATTTTCAAATCAGATTTTGAATTAACTGTCCCGTCCGTCGGATCAGTTAGGGATAGCCAGAAAGAGCTGGAAACTGTATTTTCCAAACTCAATCCTTTGACACTATCCTTCTTATTGCACATTTCCTACTTAAATATAGGTTAACTTTCTAGTTCGATTACATCGCTTGTATTACGCAGTTCCATTCTTTATTTTTATTGCAATTAATCGTATTTCAAATAGTACCGTCTTGAGATAACTTAGCGGTTTATTCAAAACAAAATGAATCAGTACTAAAACTCAAACTTATACTCTAAAATTAAATTAACGTTTTATTACGCCATTTATACTTAACGGTTTGATTCAGAAAAATGAATCTTAATGTTCTACACATAAATTCTCCACTCTAATCAATAAATTGTTTCTTAATTAAATTGAAGATTTATTTCTAAGTTAATCTTATTTTCATCATTATGGTAGAAATTGTAATACTGTTAGATCATGGCAAAATGTTTGAACGCTATCTCTTTTTTAATAGTGAATTCTATGTTCAAAATAAAAGTCCATGTTCACATTAAACACACATTTCTTCTTAAACCAAATTACAATATCAAAATTAACATAATTCACTTCTTAGTACTATAAATTAATAATGGCAACAAATAACATTCATATTAAACAACAAGGAATCTTAACGTTAAAGATTCAAACCGGTTAGTAACATAAATTTTGTTTTTCTGACACAATGTTTATGAAGTAATGGAAATGGTTCACTAAAATATTGTTTGAAATAGATAAATTCCAAATATAAATATTTATTTTAGGTTAAATCTTAATTTAATTTATATTTTAGATGTCAAAATTCCTAGATCATTACAGATGTCCTAAGAATGAATCGTTTATGAAGATTGATTTACCGCAAGGTAAATAAAAAGAAAGGAATTTATAAAACTTGTTTTTATAACTAAAGATAGATGTTGTAATATATTTTATATAATTAGTTTTAAACGGAAGTTTATTAAGGGAAATCAGTTAATAGTGTTTTCAAGTTGACTTAGTTGACTGTCTAGTTAAAAGTGTAGATTAAATAGTTTTGTTACAAATAATTGTTTTAAAACTGAACAATAATGGTAAAGTTGACGAATTTTTAATTAACTGAATTTAAGGATAATAGTCAAGTAGTTTATTTTATATATAAAGTTAATTACTACTTTAATGACCTATTAAAGGTAATTAACTAATTTATATTTAGTTAATGATGTGGTAAATTACCTTTTTGAGTAAAGCTAATTATTATTTTAGTTAATAATTAAATGAAATTTGTTTTGATATTACAACTAATACCAGGTTTAGAATTACAAACTCATATTTATCTTGAGATAAGAACGTTGTCGATCAAGGTCTGAGAGGTAAATAGAATGCCCCAACTTGAACGACTTCACTATTACCAAAAGATTGTATTGGTTTGTACTGGTAGAAGATATTGAAAATAGTACAGGAATTTTCCCAAAAGCAAAGTTAATAATGGAAAGGCATATACAAGAAAAGGGTTATAATTTGAAATTTCCTATAGTAAAAGAGATGGTTAAATATAAGTTAAGTAATGGTTAATGAGTGTACTAGGAAAGAGTTTAGTTGAATATAATGATTTTGGGATGGATTCCATAACATTATGTTACGAATGTTATGTTAAACCATTTGAGTTAATAAACTTATATAATTATAAAAAAGGACTTTGTTCCAGTTTTAGACAATGAATGATGGTTCGAGAAATTGTCCTGCAAATGATATTTTTAAGTGAAATATTTGATATGGTAATAAGATTCAAGCGGATATATCATATTTAAGGTAATATACAAGATATTTTCCTAAGTATTGGAAATGAAGGGGTTTAAGAATACTTTTTTTATTAAAATAAGAAATGAAATACAGTTTCTCAAATATTAAAAGATTTAGATGTTTAATTCACCATCCGTAACTTTTTTTATTTAAAAGGCCAAATGATGTTGTGCATCGAACTAGTGAATCCATGAATGATGATTGTTTATTTGATAGTTAAACTACCGACTACCAAAATCTGGACCAATAATTGTTGGTATGGAAAGATCAGGATCAAATTTGTATTCGAAAACCATTCTGACTAGCAATTACGTAATGTTTAAGATGGAGAAATTGAAGACCATGGATCTTTATTAGCGGAAGGATTACTTGTCGAATATTCTCTGGAGTGCAACCAGAATTATTCTGACGTGATTCAGTCGTGAGAGAGATTCTGCAAATTGCAAGGACTTCTCTCTACTAATCCGTAAGGATGCGGTAGGAGGATGCCTTCGGTTTGTCCAGTCCCAGGACAACTTGTATGGACGAATGTCTGACAGAGTATTTCCAATGATCACGCCCCATTGGTTTTTACGAATATAACAATTTGGTGGGGAGTAGGCAACTTTTCTTTATTTTAACACCCAGCGTGTATTTGTATAATCAATATGTGATTTACGGATTTGACGATGTGACATTCAAAGTGAATGGTGGCTAGATGTGCTAAAGAGTAAATGTAGCCTCAAGCCTCACAATCCGGAAATGAAAAAAATTGGGCAGGCAGCATGGCTAGTTAGGTCGCACCCAAGCAGGGTGTATTATCACTAATCTAGAGAAATTCCTTATTTGTTCTTATTTCGATTCTGTATCTCCGCGGATGGACAATGAGTTCTTAAAAATGTCGGGTGATAATACATTTGCTACACTCAAGCTAAATGAGTGGGCGATCATATGTAATGTGGCCCGGTTGCAAGATGTTCTTGTTGAACCCCGATGTATCCCTCTAGAGTACACTGATCGTAAGGTGGTCCGATACCATGTCATAGTTTGAATCTAATCTCCAATAGGAGCCCCCGCGGTTTTTGATTATATAATATGTAGAGCGTGAGATGCAAGCGTTTTGCTACTTGGTTATTTATTTGATAGACACTATTATAATATCACCGGTTTTCCTATCAAAAATGTTTTGGGTTGTAGTAAGGTAAAAAACATCAGTGTTTATGTGTGGGCTGGTCTTACAATTATCCTTTTCTTTCAAAGGGATTTTCTAAAATTACGCAATATGGATGAATTTAAACTTAGTGAGTTTTCTCATGTCGGTTCACCAGACTGATCCATGGCATCTGTAATGCTTGGGTTAGAGCAAGTTGTATAGGTTTAGGCTATTGAAAGTTGTGATATTCAAAGAGGAGCTGGAGAAGAGTCCAAACGTATGATTTATAGTATTATTCCATTACACGTTGCATTTGAGGACATGTTGTTATAACTGTTTAGGTTGTGTGACTGCTGTACTTTGATGATGATTGTAAGTATTATTTCAAGCTCCAAATAAAGTTATTTTTGTATTATATTTTATTTCGCTGCGATGTGAGACTATGTTTTGGTGTAGTGTTGGTTCTTCTTCTTATTCTTCTATTCTAATTTTTCTATCTTATCTTTCTCTCACCCTATAATTTCTTTCTCTTAACTTTCTACTTTTCTGTGTAACTTGGGTTGACTGTGTTAGTTAAACGTCGACATAAATTGTACAAAAAAGTGGGACTTTCATATTTCCCTTAAAATTCTTATTATGTAAAACTTAGATTTGCTACAAAAATCTTTTATAAATCCTTATTCGAACAAATCCTTTTAACTTTATGTTTCCTTCAATACACACATGTTTAAATCTTGGATTCATAAATAAAAATCCATATAAAAATCTAAATTTAAAATATTTTCTTTAAAAAAAGATTTCAATTTCTCTTACAAAAATTCAAACCTAATCAAACCTTCTTTCAATTCAAATCAAATCACCTAAACTGATCTAGAAATCAATTAAATCATTTCTACAATATCTTTGCGAATATTTAACTTCTCATAAATTTCAAATTTTGAAATTGAATATAGAGTTTGCATCACTTTACAAGTCCAACGGAACTATTTATTAAACTTGTTAAAAACAACTGATAATCGCTTATTAGCTCAATTAATTATAAAACCGGATTTTTTAACTTCATAAACCTTCATTATAAAACATAGTAAATTTTTAATACTCGAAAACCCAATTATAAACTTATTTATAAAACAACAATTTTGCTACATAATCATTTTATAACATTATTAAAAAAATCATTTTATAAAATCCTTTATTTATAAAACTTTTATTATATATAACTACTGTAAAATATAATTTAAAAACTTTCATTTGTTATAAAATCTAATTTTATAACTTCAAACTTGGTTAATTCGCCTGACGACAAGTCAACGCTTAAAAAAATGGATTTCAGGCCATTTGCAGCCAATCACTTAACTAATACTGTTTATTGATTAATAACACATCAATGTTGATTTCTATTTGACAATCATCATCCAAATTAGATTATAGTGTTACTTATGTTAGACAGTTCACGTGTATAATATGGAAGTAAGATCAAAAACATAAATGAATCCTATTGGATCCCTCCAACCTATCCCCTTGCACCATAACCCATAGAGAAATTTATATATACATATAAATTAGATAATCTAATCTAATTCATTTTATATGAATCTTCCGGTTAATAGAATGAAATGTCAAAGGTCACCTGGTCATAGACGGGAAGTGTGTGTATATATATATATATATGTGTGTGTGTGTGTGTGTGTGTGTGTGTGTGTGTGTGTGTGTGTGTCGATAACCACCAACAAAGTAATAAATCATCCAAACACACAATTTATATACTAACAATAGTAAATATTATTATATTAAAAACAACATTTACAGTTTTCCAGAAAGCGTGAGAGTTAACTCACAATCTGTTCAATTTTGACGATTTCACGTCGATTTATATAATTTCAAACAGGCATTTGAAATTACATAAAAATCCAAACAGCTCCAAATTGCTCTAATCCAACTCGTACACATAGGTATCACTGATAGGAGTCCAACGCTACCCGTTTCGTTCGAATATGATATTGTATGAAATATATACATAAGTTACAAGTTTATACATCAATTAAATGTTGTTAACTTAGATGTTTATCTATTTGAAACACCCACCCCCTAAGCACATGCCTAACCTCTTCTTCCTCTTAAAGATCGGAAACCGCCTGTAGTTATGAACAAAGAAAAATAATTGTGCACGTTAATAGTGATACCACCCTCCGCTCCACCAATTTATGAACTGTCTTCTCCATCGATCCCCTCTTCTCACATGCTTCTTGCCCATTGCCCATCACCGTAATCTTCGACTCGCACCAACTTAGGGATTCTGATTTCGACCTTCAAACGCGACTACAGGCAAGATGCGACATCATTTTGAACTGAATCTCACAAGTATGGATGTCAACGGATACTTTTGGATACGGATAGTGCTATATCCGTATTCGTATCTGAAATCATTTTCGGATATCGGATATTCGTATCCGCGGATATCGGATAATTATCCTATCCACCAACAATCGATAAATTAAGAATATAATTGAAAATTTCAAGTTTAACATAAAAGTTTTTCAATTTCATTGATCTCTAAAGTGTTAACGATTAACATATTTGATGAAATTAAATAGGTTTGAGTAACTAATATGCATTTAATGCATATAATATAAACCTTTGACATGTTAAATCAACAAATAAATCTGATTCATTGTACTAAAATACTTATAATTTTGAGTATAATATTAAAAAAATCAGACGGATAATTATCGGATGCGGATATCTATGTATCCGTATCTGTTTTTTCGGATATCAGATATTTATCCGCTTTTGGATACGGATGCGGACGGATATCGGATTTTTCGAGTATCCATTGCCAGCCCTAGTCACAAGAACCCACCACATGGTGCTAAATCACAATATAAAATTAAACCCAAGATCATATTGCCAAAACGTTCAGTCACTTTTCGAAAAAATCGAACCTTGGCCCAACGTCAGAGAAAAAAATACTGAATCTCCCAAAATGCTGTCATAACCTTCAATTCTCATACGGGTGTGTAGATTTCAACGACATAAATCCAATGAAGCTTGATTTTTTATTTATAATAAATCATTGAATTTGAATTTTATTTTCACAAAATAAAAGAGGTTTTTTTTCTTTCTTGTAAGAGTGAACAGGAAAAGTAATGTTGTAACAACTCGGAAAATCTGAACCAATTTAAAAATTTTAATTTGGCTATTTTAGTGGATTTTAAATATTTTAAATAATAACGATGAAAAGTATGTTTGAATCGATGTTTGAAAATAAATATAATTATTTTTAATTATAAACAAGGCTTGAAATGGCGCGATAGTTTCAAAATTTGAATTCGAACTTTGACTGACTGTACCGGGTGCAAAATAAAACAGATTTTAGTGAAACCAAAAATATCTAAATATATTTATGAATATCTTTCTAACGAATCTGAAAAATTGAAGTTTTGTAGCGGGAATCAAAAGTTATGACCAAATGAATTTTCAGAAAGGTCGCTACAGAATATATATAGCCCTTGAAAATAGACATTTTGCAAACGACCTCATAATTCGATGAAACCACTATTATTGGATCCGGGATGTCAAGTTATTGATAGGTTTCAAATTCCATAATTTTTGAAGTTAGTATGTGAGCGTGGCAAAGGAAAATGTGTTTGGTTGATTTCAGTTAAATTGGAATGACTAGAAATTGGCCATTTTTCAAACGGTCTCAGAATTCGACGAAACTAGTTTTATTGGGACCGTATCGTCAAAACATAGCTAGATTTATTTTTCTGGAAATTTTGGGATCAGTATGTGGCCCCGGCAAATTGAAATGTACGTTCAAATCAAATATTAAATGTTTTATATTTTAATTTGAAGAAAAACTAACTGTAACAGTCGAATGGGCCTACGAAACATATCCCATTGTGTTTGGAATAGGGGTATTTAGCTAGGGGCTACAGTCGTTGGGTTTGAATTGGTGTTCGTATGAGTGGATGTGTATTTTTGGTAATTAAAGAATTAAATAATTATTAAAATATAAGGGCCAATCAAAATTCCTCCTTCACAAATTCTCTCCCCGACACCTTATAGAAGTCGACGGCGGAAAACTTTCTCACCTTCTCTCCTCTTTTCTGGCAAATCCACTTATCAAAATTACTGGCTCCAGATAGGTATTTTGTAGAGTATTCCTAGCTCTACAAATCCATATAAAGTTTGAAGATTTTCGTTGAGCGGTTAAAAAGATCCAACTCCCTAAAGGGCCGACGTTCGAGCCGCCGATTCTCCCTCCACACGGCGTCGATCAGAGCGCCACCACTAGGTGTGGCAACCCCTCCCCAAGCCCTTCGACGTTGTGTGACCTGATTCCGACCACGATCAACAGTTGGTGCAAAATTTGAAAACCTAGTTCCGAACCAAACAGCAGAGGTACGGCTGTATATAATTTGAATTTTTTTTTACACTTTTAAGTGTTGCAAACTTCTAAAAAATCATATCTTTTTGCTATGTGATCAAAATCCAATGAAACAAGAGACAGTGGACTCGTGCGGACGTCTCTAACATTCTAGAAGAGACCGGATGATTTTCTGAGCCTTCTACAATTTTTGGAGGAGTGGAACCCAATGTGAGATTTCTGAATTATAAACGATATGGAAACAATGATGTATAAATTATATAGTCGATGTATGAGTTATATAAGCGTTGTACACCTCATGTATAAGCGTTGTATAAGATGTATGTTCAATGTATAAGTTATATATGCATTGTAAAAATGATATATGCGTTGAAATGAAATCGAAATATAGTTATATACGTGTGTGTATATATATACACACACACTCCCCTCGTCCACAGACCATGGACGATATATATTGATTGTGATATTGTTTGGATTATTGGTTGATGTGAAAATTTGGTGAATATCATGAATGGTTGATTTGAAATGATTGATTGTGTTTGAAATCCCAATAGGATTAGATATGGGAATATTCGTCTGCGTACGAACTAGATATTGAAAATCCCCATTGTCAAAAGCTGCGAGGCTATAAGGTAGAGCGAGGAGCCGTACTAGGGACGGTGCCGATTTTAACTACCCTGCCGTTATGCTGCCGAAATTTTCAATAATATTCATGTGTTAGAATTATTTTCATGTGTTGAAACCATATTCATGTGTTGAAAATATATTCATGTATTGAATTAAAATTCATATGTTGAATAAATTCTTTGAAAGATAAAAATAACATTTTATCACATATATAGACCATATAATTGTTCGTGTTTTAAAATAAATTGTTTTAACAATAAAAATCACATTTTTATTGTATATATAAACTATAGAAAACATTCATGTGTTGAACCCAAATTCATGTGTTGAATAAAAATTTATGTGTTGAATAAAAATTCATGTGTTGAATAAATTTTTTGAAAGAGAAAAATAACATTTTTACCTTATGTATGAACTATATAAAATAATCGTGTTTTGAAATAAATTGTTTTACAATAAAAATCACATTTTTATTAGATATATGAATTGTTAAAAATAGTGATGTGTTGAAATAAATATCTGCTAGATAAAAATATCATTTTTATCAAATATATGAAGTGAATATGTTTTTGAAATCGAAGAATGGATTATATTTATATATATATATAAATATAATTAAGTTAAATCGAATAACGAAGCTGCAGTTCGTATTTTGAAACCGTGATTTCAAAGATTAGTGCGGGAGATCCGACCATCGGATTTTCCCGAAACCAAAACCGTTGGGTTCGCTTTGGAAATATCTTTCCAACGACACCAACTTTGTAAAGATCCAAAGGTTGGATTGTCTGGAATGTTTAATTCAAATCTGAAGAAAAATAGCGCCAGAATCGATTATATATATATATATGTATATATATATAATTAAATTAAATCGAATAACGATGCTGCAGTTCGTATTTTGAAATCGTAACTTCAAACGATTGTACCGGGAGATCCGACCGTCGGATTTTCCCAAAGCTAAAACTGTTGGATTCGTTTAGAAAAGATATTTCTAATGATATAAAATTTGTGAAGATCCAACAGTTAGATTTTCAGATGTGTGTAAATCAAATCTGAAGAAAAACAGTGTTACGGCCGCAGTATGGCCTGAAGCGTCGTTTAAATGAATTGGTTATTTTTAAATGAATAAAAATTGCGATAAATCGTTATAAAATATTATAAACGATATGGAATGGAAATAAACCGAATTTACCCGATTTATTGGATATTTGATGGTTGAATGTGTTTGGCATGAAAATTACATTTAAGAACAGAATTATTGATGTCGAATAATTTAACCATTGAAATGAATTGATTTAAATTCTAAATATACGTGAATTATTTGAAAAGGCCGAGTTAAATCTCATTTCAAATAATTGATCGGCGATAAGAAGTCGATGATGAAGACGGTGGTTGAAGACCAGAGATCTTCACATCGGTTGGATGATTACTGATGTCTTGATTGGGAGGCATCCCAAAATATAGATAATAAGTGGTGATCGTCCAGACGTACTTGGAGATCGATGGATATGCAAGGTATAAGGTGCCTCCGGTTTCGTTCAGACCCAGAACGAACTTGTAAATGGACTGTGTGTCTGATATTGGATTTTGTTCTGTGCTAATTGATCTCTATTAAATATATATATCTGTTTGGCGGCGGTGAATTTATTCTCTTACTTAATGCCCTTCTTTGAGACGTACGAGCTCAAAGGTTATATATTGATAGAAATCAGTCGCATGGAGTGAACTGCCTGTGTGGCATGCCTAAGTGGCAAATGATCAAGGCTTTTGTTGAAAAGCAAAGTCTTGTGGTTGATGATCAAAGCACCGCCTGTGTGGCATAGCTTTGTATATAACGTTGATTCGCGAGCCTCACACCCCGGTATGAACCAGAAACGGGAGAGAACCTCAGGGAGGACATGCGTTTCCTTCTAGCTAAGGTGGTGTCAGTGACCTACCAGCCCTGACATTTATATTATTTTCACCTGTGTGGTTGTTGGATTGCGAGGTGCCTCAGATATATCGGTGACTATGTGGAGCCGATGGAGTCATAGGACTCATTTACGCCCCAAAGGGAGGGGGAACGCAGTGTTCAGGCATTTTAATCCGCATCGGTGGACCGACCCTGATGATCCAAAGGTTTGACTTAGTACTTGCCTGAGACATGGGCTAGATTGTCTCGAATTTGGTAAGGAATATCTTTCGCCTTAGCTCATGACGAAAATCCAATTTCCAAATATGACATTGTGCGGTTTTGATTGTATACCTATTTATGGCGACATAGTGGTATGGGGCACTAATGCCGTCTATGATTGATATTTATGATTGAAATTGTTTTTGAAACATATAAACACTAGTAATAATATCAAGTGCTTTTGTTTTGTTCATATCAAGCATATTTTGGCCATTATAAGGTAAAATTCTATCCTCCGGTTTGTGTTGCAATGTGTGATGGGAACTGAGTCTTATAATGGCTTCATTTTTATAAAAAGCTTTGCGATGTTTAAAAGATTTGCTTTGTTACCTGCACTGGCAATCACTGGAGTGAACCCGTTCTGCGAAAGTGTAATGACCCGGATCCTTATGGGTTAATTTTGAATATTTAATATTTAATTTAAATATTGGTTTGGTAATATAAGTTAATTTTTATATTTGAGTTATCGATTTAAAAATCAATTTCAATTTAATATTGAAAATATTAAATTATCAGAATAAGAAAATTGATTTAGTTGAATTCAAATTTTAATTTGAATTGAAAACAGTTCAAATAATTAATATGAAATGTTAACGGTAATAATATTTGAATATTATCAAGGAGAATAAATAGTTTGAAATTTAAATTATATCAATTTAAATTAATATCTTCAATAGATGATTGAATTGGACTTTGTAGCATGTCCCGGTGTGTTCGGAATATAGGGATAACCTTAAAAATGTCAATTGTTGGGTTCAGAAAGGAGTTCGCAGTCAAGGGGTCTTTTAACTAAAGGATACCAGTTTTAATTAAAAATTAAAATAAAATTTAAGTAAAATTTAAAGGTAAAATAAAAGGCCACATCCCCATTTCCTTGAAATCACGTTGGCTCCCTTTTATCCGCAACTTACTTAATAAAAACAGTAGCCTCTCCCTCTCTAAAATCATTTGCAGAAAGCCAAATTAAATCGAAAAGAAAGAAAAATATAAATCCTTAAAACTCAAAATCAAGTTCACAGTTGGTATCGGAGCATTGGTTTACAAAGCTAAGAGAATAAGGCACATTAGAACCATACGAAAGAATTCATCAGATATTGGATTAGTAAAATCCAATGAGAATGACTCGTTAGAGATGGGATCAGTAGTATCCTAGAACGAGTGTGAGGAGTAAATTTTCAAATGAAAACAAATTTTGTTTTGAAAATCTAAATCACTTAATCGTATTTGATTATTTATTTATATTGATTAGGACAGTCCAATATATAAAGATTTTGCGTATGCGCCTAGCTAGCGTCTATTCGAGGTTTTAATATACTGGATAGATATAGAATCACACTCTAGTCGCCCGAAGATGATTCTGATGATAGTTCGAACATCATCAGAATTGGTATTCATGTTTCGAAGGTGTGATATCTATATATTTCCTATTGACTGGTGTGAGAACCCAAAATTAGATAGGGCTTATTGTTGTGATTTGGCATCAAAAACATGATTTTTGTATATGTATCAAAATTATGAATTTGCGACTCTAATTCACTAATTGATTGATGTTTGTGTTGCTTGTTTATTTGTTTGATGATTTTGAACCATTATGCCTAACTGAATCAAATATTGACTTGTATTGAAATTTGGTCGCATTGGCTTGCATATACATGTATATCATTGAACAGGTCATAGCAAGGAGACTAGAGCCGAGAATAAAATTTGTTTGCCCGACAAATAGGTACATGTTTACTACATAATTTCCTGTTTTGTTTGGGTGATGATGATTTTGTGAGCCTATTGGCTAGCCGCTTGGCTTTTTCTTTTTCTTTTTGAGATCTGAAGGACCGGGGAAGCTATTTGAAATTCCCCGATGCTCCCGGTGCATAGGAGGTTATGGCGAAATTTTTCAAAAATTTAGGGTGTTATCCAAATTTTAGAAAATTCTCAGAAACTGAAAGGTTGGAGAATGGAAGCCGGATCGGACGTAGAGTTAAATAATCAAACCACTTTCGACTTTGTTCCTTTTCGGGGACGAAAAGTTTTAAGTGGGGGAGATTGTAACAACCCGGAAAATCTGGGCCAGTTTAAAATTTTTATTTTGGCAATTTTAGCGAATTTTGATTATTTAAAATGAATTATTTTAAATAATATCGACGAAAATTTATTTTGAATATAATTCGAACGTATATATTATACGCATCGTCGTTAGAATATAATAATTATATATATAATTATAAATAGAATTGAAAATGGCGCGGTAGTTCGATAATTCGATTTCAAACTTCAATTGAATGTACCGGGTGCAAAACAATCCGGATTTTAGTGAAACCAAAAATAATGGAATCTAATAGTGAATATCTTTTCAACGAATCCGACAAATCAAGATTTCATTGCGGGAATCAAAAGATATGTCCAGTTGAAATTACTGAATAGTCGCTATGGAATTCAGGCCCTTAAAAATGGACATTTTGCAAACGACCTCGGATTTCGACGAAACCAGTTTTGTTGGATCCGCAGTGTCAAATTATCGCTAGCTTTCAAATTTCATAATTTTTCGAATCAATATGTGAGCGTGGAAAAGGAAAACGCGTTTAACCAGTTTCAGTTGATTTTAATCGACTGGAAAATGGCCATTTTTCCAACGGTCTCGGAATTCGACGAAACTAGTTTTGTTAGGACCGTATCGTCAATACGAAGCTAGAAAATATTTTTCAGGAATTTTTCTAGTTAGTATGTGACCCCGGTAATTTGAAATGTACGTTTAAAATTCAATATAGTGATTTAAATGTAAATTAAACGGAAACTGATTGAAACGATCGAATCAGCTCACGATACATATCCCATTGTGTTCGGAATGGGGGTAAAACGCTAGGGACGACAGTCGTTGGGCCTCGATAGGTGTTCGAATTAAAAGTCAACATTTAGGGTTTTGAAAAATAAAATAAAAAAAATATATAATTAAACCTATAACTACCTTTCTCCCTCTCTCTCCTTCATTTACCAGTCAACGCCCCCTTTATAAAAAAAAAAAAAGAAACCCTAATCTAAATCGCGCAGCCCCCCCGACGGAGCGTCCTCCTCCGTTGCCACCAGGTGGCGCCGCCCACTACTAGACCCCCCCCCTCCGACCTGCAATGCCTCGACGAAGCCGACCCCCCCCCCCTCCGACCTGCAATGCCTCGACGAAGCCGACCCCCCCCTCCGACCTGCAATGCCTCGACGAAGCCGACCCCCCCTCCGACCTGCAAACCTCGACGAAGCCGACCCCCCCTCCTTCTCGTTACTGTAAGTCGATTTGTTTTATTTTTTTTATTAGCAACTGTGGAAACCCGTAACTTCCCCGTAAAGGAAAGCGACGGATAGTTCGAGAACAAGCCACAACAGAACGCATATAAAAGAACATTTCACTGTATATTACAACAATGCATCAGATTACAAGAATATACAGAGTATAAACGAATAAATATTACACAGAAATATCAGAGATTTAAATTACATTTAAATACATAGCAGCGGAAAATAATACAATACACAACTAGAAGTAGATATACGGATACAAAGCTTTCCGGATATCGTTCCAGCTGTAAACCAGGATCCTGTGAATATAAATCTGCAAAACCAAAACTACTAGCTGCCCGTGTCAAAATAAGGGCACCCAGAGTTTAGGTTAAAACAATAAACTCCAGGTCAGTCATGTGACTGGTGTGAGAACTAAAACAGTTAATCTTTATTTTTAATGTAAGGTAAATCAAGGGACCACGCCGTATAACACGGAACGGGTTTCCTCCCAAGAATACCAGTGCATATAACAAACAGCGCAATGCTAAATAAAGAAAAATGAAGCTGTTATAAGACCCATGTCCCATCACACAATGCAACGCAGCCGAGGATAGGGTTTTCCCTTATAACAGCCAAAGAATGCTTGATATGTTTAAAACAAATCATTTGATACTATTCTAAGTGCATAGTGTATAAAACAGCTTCAAATCATAAGTATCAATCATAGGCGGCATGAGCGCCCCATCCCACTATGTCGCCATACTAGGCTCTACAAATAAAACCGCAAATGTCACGTATTTGAAAATTGGATTTCCGTCTATGAACCGAGGCAAAAGATAGTCCTCAACCGATTCGTGACTCTCTAGCCCGAGCCACAGGACCCAGACTCAGGTGGGCCCTTGGAGCGACAGGGCCGGTCCACCGATGTGGATTAAAATGCCTGAACACTACGTTTCCCCACCCTATGGGGTGTAAATGAGCCAACTAAATGACTCCATCGGTTCGAGAACGACCGATCAATCCGAGGCGCCTCGCAACAGCAACAACAACATAAGTCAAACTCGTCAGGGCGTGTAAAACCACTGACGCCACTTCTAGCTAGAAAGAAACGCAAGTCCTCCCTGAGGTCCGTCTCCCGTTTTTGGTTCATACCGGGTGTGAAACTCGCGAATCAAACGTTACACAAAGCTACGCCACAAAGGCCTTGCTTTGATCATCACCACAAGACTTTGCTTTTCAACAGAAGCCTCGATCAATTGCCACTTAGGCATGCCACACAGGCAATTCACTCCATGCGTTTGATATCCATCAATATATAACCCCTGAGCTCGTACGTCTCAGAGAAGGGCGTTAAGCAAGAGAATAAATTCTCCACCGCCAAACAGATATATATTTAATGGAGATCAATCACACGGACTAAAATCCAATGTCAGACACACAGTCCATTTACAAGTCCGTTCTGGGTCTGAACGAAACCGGAGGCACCTAGTACCCCACATATCCATCGATCTCCAAGTACGTTTGGACGATCACCAACTGTTTCCATCTTCTTGGGTGTACAGCCCAATCAAGATCATCAGTAATTACCCAAACAACGTGAAGACCTCCGGTCTTCGACCATCGTCTTCATCTTCGACTTATCGTCATATCAGTTATTCAGAATGGGATAAACCCGGTCTTTCCGAATAACTCGCGTATATTTTAAATAAGTGTTACACAAACACAACGTACGCCTCATTCCAATCCATTAGTCACTAACCGTAAATTAATCAAGAGAATAATTCCCCAAATATTAACCCCGAAGGCCGGAACCAACATCAGATCAATATCCAGAAAATCATTCTGCTTAGCTAACCGACAGTTAGTTTCTAAATTTCACATTCATAGGGAAAGGTTCCCATTAATTTTATCAAAGATAAATTCTTGAATTTATCCTTTAATCTACTTTTGAATATCAATTCAAACTAGTCGGGATTAGCGAACCTTACCGAAGTAATCATTTGTTTTAATTTCCCAATCCCAACCTATTCATCCCATGAAGTAAAGCTGATAATACTTCATATCTAACACCACAGTGTTATCGGTAAATTCAATTACCATTTCACGTTCAAATCTAATTAAAGATTTAACTATCGCCTGGAGTAAAACTGATGATACTCCATTCTCGATTATTTCAATCTAATTAAAGATTCATTAAAACTCCACTTAGTTTTAATCTTCGACTGGGTTAAAGAATCAGTGTCATTTAAAACACGGTTCACGATAAACCCAAAATCCCATTCATTAATTATCGGGTTAAAGAACAAGTGTTATTTAAAACACTGTTCACGATAAACCCAAAAATCAATATCAATTCCAATTAAATATTATTTAATTGGTACACTTCATTAAATCTAAATAAAAAGATTTAATCTTTTCTCAACTGGGTTCAAGAACAGTGTTAGTGAAGACACCATTCACGACAAACCCAAATCACATTCGATATTCAATACAAGGCTCTGAATAGAAAATATATCGGCTTATATTCAATATCGAATTCTACGACTAACAAATGTCGTATTGGAAATAACGATATAAATATATATCTTTCAAATTTCCATAACAACATCTGTATAATCACGAATTCCAACATCGAAATATTCCGAAGACAATTTCGATTCAAATCCATTCCAATGCAATCATTGGAAATTTTGGTTATTTTTAAAACCCTTTTCGAATTCAATTTATTTATTTAAAAATAAATAGAATTATATTTCTAGTTCAAAACTAGTTCATTTCGATAAAAATCTATTTTTATCTTTTCAAATATGGAGTTTTTCATCCCAAATCTTCACAAATCATTTCTTATGATTTTACACAAATTACTACCATTTTTAATAATTTTATCAAGGCCCGTACAGTCGATTTCTATCAACGGCCATCGAACTGCACTTACAGCGACCTTTTTCGAATTTGATTTGGACGTATCTCCAAATCCAACCGTTAGATTTCAAATTTCTAATCTTCGTTAGAAAGCTCTTTTCGATACGAACCCAACGGTTCCGGTTTTAGGAGAATCCGACGGTCGGATCTCCCGAAAGGTCCGTTTGAAATAAATGGTCGAAATTCGCGAACTGCCGCGGCGCGGCGCGTTCTATTCGGGCCATTATATTATATATATAATATATATTTCGTCGATTTCTATTTAAAACGAATTATATAAACAGTTTTAAGTTCGTTTCAAAAGCAATTTCAACTTCCATTTCAATTCAAATCAAAATTGAATTCATCTTTATAAATTCGTTTTAAAATTCATTTCTATTCAATTCAAATTTCAATTCAATTTGAATTCATTTCAATTCGCTTTCAATTCAATTTGAATTCATTTTCAATTCATTTCATTTCGAAATCGTTTTCAATTCAATTCATTTCGAAATCGTTTTCAATTCAATTCATTTCGAAATCGTTTTCAATTCAATTCATTTCGAAATCGTTTTCAATTCAATTCATTTCGAAATTGTTTTCAATTCATTTCATTTCGAAATCGTTTTCAATTCAATTCATTTCGAAATCGTTTTCAATTCAATTCCTTTCGAAATCGTTTTCAATTCATTTTCAATTCAATTCATTTCGAAATCGTTTTCAATTCAATTCATTTCGAAATCGTTTTCAATTCAATTCATTTCGAAATCGTTTTCAATTCATTTCATTTCGAAATCGTTTTCAATTCATTTCATTTCGAAATCGTTTTCAATTCAATTCATTTCGAAATCGTTTTCAATTCAATTCATTTCGAAATCGTTTTCAATTCAATTCATTTCGAAATCGTTTTTAATTCATTTCATTTCGAAATCGTTTTCAATTCAATTCATTTCGAAATCGTTTTCAATTCATTTTCAATTCAATTTCTAAATGAATAAAATTGATATAAATATCGTTCACGTCAAAATGGCGTCAATCTAATCAACACGGCTTCATAAATTTCTATTTCTCAAATATTCTATTTCAAATATTTCTTTTTTTCAAAATAGTTGTTATTATCAAAACATTTCGTTCAACACATGACCAATCTCAATGAATGAGTACTGTCAACACATGAACTTTTATTTTATGATATTAAAGGTGCAAATTTTATTACTAAAATATTTCGTTCAACACATGACCAATCTCAATGAATGAGTACTGTCAACACATGAACTTTTATTTTATAATATTCTTTATTTTTCAAATTGGAATGAGGCCCAATCAATCACCATATAATGTTAATTATATGGATTTTCATACAACACATGTATATAATATCATTGAAAATAATCAACCATCAACCAAAGTGCACTACACTGTATAAGCATCAAATATAGATATTCAGCGCTTATAACAGCCTGTCAATCAATCGATCGACATATTTAATCAATCAGGATGAGTGAACTTCAAATTTCATCCCAACACCCGTGTGGGGTTTCAAACAATCAAACACATATTTTATTTGTGCTGTTGGGCGATGTGTAAAATTTATCGACCCAATCGATGTCCTTCAAATAGGTGTACATAAACAAACCGTCTGGTTTGAAAATGAATATTTATTTATTCACATTCACGATATTCATATTCACGTTAAAAATTATATTTTTAACGATAAAACATTTTATTCCAACATATGAATTTCTATTATTCATTTACAAAATAAAATGATATTTTTATTTTCTAACATATTTTAGATAATTTCGGCGGCATAACGGCACGATACTAGAAACGGGACGAGGCCTAGCCTTATCCCCGGTCTAGTGAAGGCCCACGCCATTCACACATCAATCAAATTCACCCAACAACCAAATCCAAATCAAATCATATAACTAAGCTATGCAACCAAACAAACAAGTCCATGGTCTGTGGACGATTGTGTCGGGTGCTACTAAGCACCGTCTGCATCCTAGCATATATATATATAACTAGAAAATAAATTGAAGAGTGAGAAATTCTCACCTATAGCTATCCTAGCTCCATGGCACTTCATTGATAGAAATCTTCATCGCTATCGCATCTTCGTCATCTTCGTTGCCCGGATCCTCTACATATGTAAAAATCTAATTTTGGCTTCGTTATTCAATATATAAAAATCGAATTTTTAGTTCGCTATTCAATATATAAAAATCGAATTTTTACTTCGCTTCTCAATATATAAAAATCGAATTTTTAGTTCGCTATTCAATATATAAAAATCCATTTTTCTATCGAAGTTCAATATATAAAAATTCTATTTTTCTATCGAAGTTCAATATATAAAAATTCTATTTTTCTATCGAAGTTCAATATATAAAAATTCTATTTTTCTATCGAAGTTCAATATATAAAAAATTCTATTTTTCTATCGAAGTTCAATATATAAAAATTGTATTTTTATTCCAAAGTTCAATATATAAAAATCATATTTTTATTTCGAAGTTCAATATATAAAAATCGTATTTTTATTTCGCCATTCAAATAAAAATCGAATTTTTACTATGCTTCGTTATAAAAATTATATTTTTATCTCGATGCCATACAGACAAAAATTCCTTTTAAAATTCAGTTTAAAAAATCCTTTAAAATCTGTTTTTAAAATTCAGTTTATAATTCTTTTTAAATTCAGTTTTAAAAATCTAAAAAAAAAACTCAGTTTTAAATCCTTTAACAATCTGTTCAGTTTTTTTTTTTTACAGAATAATAAATAATAAAAAAAAATAAAACAAATCGACTTACAGTAACGAGAAGGAGGGGGGGTCGGCTTCGTCGAGGTTTGCAGGTCGGAGGGGGGGTCGGCTTCATCGAGGCATTGCAGGTCGAAGGGGGGGGGGTCGGCTTCGTCGAGGCATTGCAGGTCGGAGGGGGGGTCGGCTTCGTCGAGGCGTTGCAGGTCGGAGGGGGGGGGGGGTCTAGTAGTGGGCGGCGCCACCTGGTGGCAACGGAGGAGGACGCTCCGTCGGGGGGGCTGCGCGATTTAGATTAGGGTTTCTTTTTTTTTATAAAGGGGGCGTTGACTGGTAAATGAAGGAGAGAGAGGGAGAAAGGTAGTTATAGGTTTAATTATATATTTTTTTATTTTATTTTTCAGAACCCTAAATGTTGACTTTTAATTCGAACACCTATCGAGGCCCAACGACTGTCGTCCCTAGCGTTTTACCCCCATTCCGAACACAATGGGATATGTATCGTGAGCTTATTCGATCGTTTCAATCATTTTCCGTTTACTTTACATTTAAATCACTATATTGAATTTTAAACGTACATTTCAAATTACCGGGGTCACATACTAACTAGAAAAATTCCCGAAAAATATTTTCTAGCTTCGTATTGACGATACGGTCCTAACAAAACTAGTTTCGTCGAATTCCGAGACCGTTGGAAAAATGGCCATTTTCCAGTCGATTAAAATCAACTGAAACTGGTCAAACGCGTTTTCCTTTGCCACGCTCACATATTGATTCGAAAAATTATGAAATTTGAAAGCTAGCGATAATTTGACACTGCGGATCCAACAAAACTGGTTTCGTCGAAATCCGAGGTCGTTTGCAAAATGTCCATTTTTAAGGGCCTGAATTCCATAGCGACTATTCAGTAATTTCAACTGGACATATCTTTTGATTCCCGCAATGAAATCTTGATTTGTCGGATTCGTTGAAAAGATATTCACTATTAGATTCCATTATTTTTGGTTTCACTAAAATCCGGATTGTTTTGCACCCGATACATTCAATTGAAGTTTGAAATCGAATTATCGAACTACCGCGCCATTTTCAATTCTATTTACAATTATATATATAATTATTATATTCTAACGACAATGCGTATAATATATACGTTCGAATTATATTCAAAATAAATTTTCGTCGATATTATTTAAAATAATTCATTTTAAATAATCAAAATTCGCTAAAATTGCCAAAATAAAAATTTTAAACTGGCCCAGATTTTCCGGGTTGTTACAGAAAGTGGCATGGTCCTGTGGTTGGCCATATTATAAAATATGTTAAGTAGATTTCTCATACCAGTCCCATGACTGACTCGTAGTTTGTTTCACTTGCAAACTCGGGTGCCCCTATTTCTACACTGGTAGCTTTGTATTCAGGTTTTAGCAGGCTGTTTCTAGATAGCTGGAGCTGAAGATGGATTCTATCATTTATCTCTTTTTATGTTATTCAGCTCCTGTTGTACATATTATGTTCTGTTTCCGCTGTAGACATTTTATGTAAAGCTGAAATATAGTTGTACTAAGTATGATCCTGTGTACTATGTAACTCTGATGATTATTGTTGTCCGATATATTCTGTTGTACATTATCTGGTGTATTTATTTATTTCTGTTCTGTTGTTATCTGTTTATGTGTTATATTCCAAAGATTACCCTTGCCACCGTCCTACGGGGGTTTGGGGTCGTCTCAAATGTGAGTGATATTCTTTTTTAGAATTTTGCATGTAGACAAGGTACAATAATGAGTTATCTAAATTTCAAAGGGACAAGTTTTCTTTTTCTTTTCATGTTATACGACCAAAGTATAATTCAACCATACTTCATTCACAAGTTAAACAAATTTTGTTGCCAACCTTTATGACCATTTTCAAATCAATCACAAAACCAAAAATAATTTTTTTTGAAATGATTTAAATTCAAAGAAAAGAGTTTTGATGTCAAATTATACTTATTTTAATTTCAAAACAAAAAACACTTTTTGCTCAAGCGTGTTAGGCCATCATGTGTTTGTTCTACAACATCCAGTTCACTCTAAGACTTTTTAATAGAATCAAAACAGGATAAGCTTTCATGCTAAAAAAAAGTGATTTCAAACATTTAAAACCATCTGAAATGAAACTTAAATAAGAATAAAGTGCAAAGTGTAGAAGATAATGCATGTACGAACTTTAAAATAATTAGAGACAATGTCATAGAAAATCTCAAGAGGAACAATGTCTTCAAATTGCAATATAGGAGCGGAGGAAGCAAGTGTGCCAATAGGAATATGTGGATATTTTAGACTCACCCATGCAGCAAGTACTGTCACATTGTACTCAAAATATTATTCCCAAACAATATCAAATTACTTTTGCAACTTTTTTTATAGTCAATGATAGAGAGTTAAAGTGTAAAAACCTAAACTTCGGCTCAGACAATGAGTCTCGTACGAATATTAACATGTTACCCCTATAAATGAGTATCTAATAAGACCATGCCGCTGAATGAAACATGTTCTCCCTCGTTAGTATCTTTGATCAACCTAATCAATTTTTACTCTTGCAATCACAATGGTTATTAAACATAATAATCATTATCAAATTAATTCATGCATGGCTATATATTTGATGGTTTATTGCATGATTATATAAGAATACTTACTTCCACCATACGAACGTCCAAAAAGAACAATAGGACTGTCTTTTGAAGACAGCTGTTCTTTGAAATCAATGATAAATGTTACAAAATTTGCAATGGCTTGCTCTGTAGTGAGATATGCTAATGACTTAGCATCCTTCTAGGTTTTTTCTTTGTTGCCTTAAGGCATTGACTCCCCGTAATAACGATGCTAAAAAGAAATCTTTTGAGAAATTTAGTTATAAATTTATATGGTAAATGTTAAAAACTTAGGCAGAAATGTATCATGCTACAAATTTGTAAACAAACTTATTGAATAGTATATCAAAGCCCATAAACATAAATGTAGAATAATCAAAGAAGGTCAGACGAATAAAATTAGAATTTTGTTTGGCTTTCAATGCAAAATCAGGGAAAGTTGTTTCATTTTATTTTAGTTCATTTATTTACTTAGACAACGAGCACGAACGAGTATGACTTTAGGCATATCATCATTCTGTCGAAAATATGAGAATATACATTATTTGTTTGATAATTTGGCCTATTCTCAGAGCATCAAAATATTCATCCCAACCAAGTGAACTCCACAAACAGCTCATAAATTTGACGAAATCTATATCTAATAAACTTCCCAATATAAAAATTAACGATAAAGGTGGAAAATTTACCTCGACAAGAGCTGAGAACTTAGGAGAGACTTCCCAAACAAACCCAATATTGACAGCAAACCACTCGATATCGCCCTCGTTTCTACAATAGAAAAATATCGGCTCATTGGTAGACCAATTATCGATGAATCCAAGAAGATATCATTGTGAGAAGTAAGAAGTGGGAGTAAAGCTGAAGTGGTTGAGTGTTTGGTTGTAGTGATTTAAGGGAAGCGAGCAAGGCAATCAAAATCCACGAAGGAAGAATATTGATCATGACAAGGGAAGTGAGTGGATTTAGGGATTGTATAATATTAGGGATTGGGGGAAATGAATAATAGCAAAGGAGAGAAAATATGATGCGGATTTTAGTTGTTGCGGGAAACGAAAATTTTGATACGTCTCAAAGCCTTATCAAATTAACTAATCCGGGATTTTGAAGATGTAGAGTTAGATTTTAGTTTTTGGAGGTGGTGTGGATTGCAACCTAGTGTGCCAAATTAATTTGATACGGCTATTAGCACTGTTAAATTTGATACGGCTTTAAGCCGTATCAAATCTCCGCATCCTAGTGTGCCAAATTTGTTGTTTTGGTGTAATGAGCATAGCTCTATACGTAATCTAAGATCCCATGAAAAAAAGCATCTATAAAACCAAAACTACTAGCTGTCCGTGTGAAAAATATAGACACCCAGCATTTATATGGAAAACAATAAACTCCAGGTCTTTCATAGGACTGGTATGAGAGCTAAATAGTTATTTAAACTTGAATTTAAAATAGGGTAAATCACAGGACCATGTTGTACGTCATGGAACGGGTTTAATCCGTGTGAATACCAGAGCTTAAAGAAAATAACAAAACAATGCAATGCTTTTCAAAAAATGGAGCTATTACAAGACTCAGGTCCTATTACACAATGCAACACAAGCAAAAGGATAGAGTTTTACCATATAATATCTAAACATGCTTGGTACGCTTTAAAACAAATAGATTTGATATTATTATAAGTGCATAGTGTAGAAAACAACTTCAAATATAAATGTATCAGCCATAGACGGCATAGTAACCCATGGTACTATGTCGCTATAGGTATACAACTAAAATTGTAAGATCTCGTATTGGAATTTGGATGTTCATCATGAGCCGAGGCAAGGTATCCCACCTCACCGAATTCGGGCTATCTCTAGCGAGATGCCCCGGATCATGCGCATGACCTCCCTGCTGCCCTAGATTATATTTTTGACTCATACCAAGGTGTGAAGCTAGCAAATTAACGCCATACACAAAGCTAAGCTATATAAGCTATTCTCTGATCATCATCCAAAAAGCTCTTCTTTTCAACAAAAGCTCTGACCATTGCATCTCGGCATGCCACATTATCAATCCATACCATTGATTTCTACCAATATATAACATCTAAGCTCATACGTCTTAGAGAAGGCTGTTAAGCTAAGAGAATAAATTCACTGCCACCAAATAGATATATATTTAGCAGAGATCACTGAATACAACATATATTACAATGTCAGACATACAATCCATTTACAATCCCGTTATGGGTCTAAATGAAACCAGAGGCACCTTATTCCTCATCCCATATGTCCAATACAGAAGAAAGTTCCTCGCATATCCGATCTGTAATGACCCAGATTTCTAGTAAATTAATTTGATATATTTACTACGGTTTCAAATATTGAATTGATAATATAAATGAATTTTTATATTGAGTTGGTGATTAAATAGTCAAATATGATTCAATTTCAAGTTTATTGAATTATCGCAATACTGGAAACAACTAATAAATTCAATTCGAAGATAAAAAACGTTGAAACGATTTAAATAATCAATATGATTTTTATTCGAAATATAAACGATAATAACAATAATTTATTAACAATGAATTAATTGGTTTAAATTTAATTTATATTATATCAATATAAATCTATATCTTCTCCAAATGATCAGATTAGACTCCGTAGCTTGTTCCAGTGTGTCCAGAGTAGTGCTTAAACCCTACAAACGTCAGTTGTTACGTTCAAATCGGAGTCCAGAACCGTTAAATATATTATTATAATATATAGCGGATAAGATCAATTTCAAATCAAATTAAATCATTCAAATTGTATTTAATTTTACGTACCTTACCTATAACACCCGTTCCTTAATGCTTAAGTAATTTCTTCTATAATTACGCGGCCCTCACCTCATTTTTTTTCATTTTATTCCCTCAACAAATTTTCTTGAACGATAAAAATACAACTTCCTTCTTCGATTTTAAAATCCAAACCAAATCCAAATTTATTCATATAAATCCAAAATTGAACGGAGCCCCAAGGAAGAAAGGAAATGGTGAAACTCGCTTCTTGGATTTCCATGTCTCGTTCCTCGTTTCCGCCAATTTAAAGGGATGCAATCGACAATTTTGCTACTTGGTTTTAGGACCGTGGAACTGAGGCTTATACTCACGAACGATGGTAGTTGTGCAATGTTTGACATTGTAATTCATTCTTGATCCACGGTTGACCACGACAACCGATAGCGATTGGATTTTTAAGGCAACGACTTCATGTTCATTCATCGCATACGAAGAGGGAAAGGTTTGGGTTTTAAATGGAACAGGGTGTTTGACCGTGCATGGATGAGGACAGTGATTGGAGTTTCGGGGGACGCAACTGTAATAACCCGGAAATCCGAGCCAATTTAAAATTTTTATTTTGGCTATTTTAACGAATTTTGGTTATTTAAAATGAATAATTTTAAATAATAACGATGGAAAATTTATTTTCAACGAAGTTAAAATGAATAAATTTATTTTAATTATATAGCGAGCCTGAAATGGCGTGGTAGTTTGAAATTTCGATTTCGAATTTCAAATGAATATACAGAATTCACTTTAAGTCAGAATTGGACGAAACCAGAAATATTTAAATCTGTTTGACGATATCTTTCTAATGGATGTAAGAAACTGAGATTTCACTTTTGAAGTTGAAAGTTATGTCCAGTTTAAAATTCAGAAAAGGCGCTGTGGAATTTATATATATTTTAATATATATATAAAGGCCTTTGAAAATGAAAATTTTGCAAACGACCTCTGTTTTTGACGAAACCACTTTTGTTCGATCCGGGATGTCAAGTTATTGCTAGGTTTCAAAATTCAAAATTTTCTGAATCAATATATGAGCGTGGCAAAGGAAAACGTGTTTTGACAGTTTAAGTTGACTTTAATCGACTAGAAATTGGCCATTTTTCAAACGGTCTCGGAATTTGACGAAATTGGTTTTGGTAGGACCGTATCGTCAATACGAAGCTAGAAAATATTTTTTGGGAATTTTTAGAATTAATACGTGGCCCCGGTAAATTGTAATGTGCGTTCAAATTCAATATATAGAGTTATATTTTGATTTTGACGAAAACTGATCGAAACAGTCGAATCATCCTACGATACCTATCCCATTGTTTTCGGAATGAGGGTAATTAGCTATGGACGATAGGCGGTGGGTATCGTTTCGAGGTCAAAATAAAAGGGTACCTTTTTGAAATAACAAAAATAGTAAATTAAATATTTATATATATTCTCGTCCCACCATCTCTATTTTCAGAACGCAGAAAATAGAAAAAAAAACCTTAAAAAAAACTAAAACCGCCGCTTCGATGCCAGAGCCGCCACCGCGGCGTGCATCACCGCTCCACACCAGAGGCCACCTCGTTCTCCTCCCTCCTCTTCTTCTCCTCCCCCTCTTCTGAATCGATTCGCGAGCTCCCTTTCACCCTCCAACACGACGACCCACGCCACGCCCCTCAGCCAGAATCAAACGCGTCGCACCCCAAATCAACCACCGCCCTCCACGTCCGGGCCCACAGCCCCCTTGATGCGCCAATCAGCTGCTCCACCTTCTACGAGCGAGCAAGCAAACCCCCCTTCCATCAGTGAGTGTTTTTTCCTTTTAATTATTTTAAAATACAATGTTTTCAAGCATTGATTCTTCTTATATGAACAAGAGCATAAAAATTCAATTTTTCCTATGAAGTTAAAGAAGTAAAGATTCAATTTTTTCATATGTAGGTTTGAAATAAAAATACGATTTTTATCATGAAGTTAGAAATATAGAAATATGATTTTCATATATATGTTGTAGCGATAAAAATTCGATTTTTATATATATGAAGTAGAGATAAAAATATGATTTTTATCTATATAGTAGCGATAAAAATATCATTTTTATCTATATAGTAGCGATGTAAAAATAGATTTTTTATCTATATAGTAGCGATGTAAAAAGAGAATTTTTATCTATATAGTAGCGATGTAAAAATATGATTTTTTTTCTATATAGTAGCAATGTAAAAATAGAATTTTTATCTCTATAGTAGCGATGTAAAAATAGAATTTTTATCTATATAGTAGCGATGTAAAAATAGAATTTTTATCTATATAGCAGCGATGTAAAAATAGAATTTTTATATATATAGTAGTGATGTAAAAATAGAAGTTTTATCCATATAGCGTAGTTATAGAAAATATGATTTTTATATGGATAGCAACAATATAAAAATATGATTTTTATATATGTAGTGGCTACGAGCGATGAAATTGGCAAAAGGCAAGCACGACGAAGATTTCTACATAAGAAGAGTCCTGGCGTTTGGTTTAGCTTATCGGTGAGAACTCCTTATTTTTATTTTTATTTCTAGTTGAAATATATATACTAGAATGTAGACGGTGTTTAGTAGCACCCGACACCCGTCGTCCACATACCGTGGATGACTTGTTTGTTAGGTTACTATGTTGTGAAATTTGATTGTGTGATGTGAAATGAAATAAAATATTTTATAGTTAAAAATATAATTTTTAACGTGTATATAAAATAAATAGTTATAAACAAATCGAATGATTTGTTTATATACACACATTTGACTAATATTGATTGGGATGATAAATTTTACACATCGCCTACCTACACAAATAAAATCTGTGTTTGATTGTTTGAAACCCCACACGGGTATTGGGATGATATATGACATACACTAATCCCAATAATTAGCTGTATGTCGATCGATTGATTGACAGACTGTTATAAGCGTTGAATATTTATATTTGATGCCTATACAGTGTAGAACGCACTTTGGATGATGGTTGATTGTTTATCGTCATTGTTGTATATATGAATTGGATGAAATCCATATAACTGAAATTTTATGGTAATTGACTGTGTCTGATTCCAGTTCAAAATTATCGAATAATTTAAAATAATATTCAATGAAAATTGAATTGTGAAGCTGTGTTAAGTAGTTGAACGCCATTTCAATGCGAACGTGAATTTTGTCGATTTTATAATGAATACCAAGAAGTGATTTCAAAATCGAATATTTTGAAATGAATTCGAATTAAATCGAATATTTTGAAATGAATTTGAATTGAAAATAAAATGAATTCGAATTGAATTGAATAGAAAATGAATTCGAATTAAATTGAATAGAAAATGAATTCGAATTGAATTGAACAGCAAAAGAATTCGAATTGAATTGAATAGAAAATGAATTCGAAGTGAAATGAATTTTAAATGTGAATTGAACCGAAATGAATTTATAAGGAAAAATTCAATTTTGATTTAAAATTGAATATGAAGTTGAAACTGTTTTGAAACCGAATTTAAAATGATTTATTAAATACAATTTAAAAGGAAATCGACGAAATATATATATATATATATATATATATATATATATATATATATATATATATATAGAATGGCCTGAATAGAACACGTCGCGCCGTGGCAGTTCGCGAATTTCGACCATTGACTTCGAATGGATATTGCAGGAGATCCGACCGTCGGATTCTCCTAAAACCGGAACCGTTGGGTTCGTATCGAAAATTGATTTCTAACGAATATTAGAAATTAGAAATATAACGGTTGGATTTGGAATTATGTCCAAATCAAATTTGGAAAAGGTCGCTGAAAGTGCAGTTCGATGGCCATTGGTGGAAATCGACTGTACGGGCCTTGATAAATTTATTAAAAATAGTAATAATTTGTGTAAAATCATAAGAAATGATTTGTGAAGAATTGGGATGAAAAACTCCATATTTGAAAAGATAAAAATAGATTTTTATCGAAGTGAACTAGTTTTGAACTAGAATAATAATTTATTTATTTTTAGAATAAATAAATTGGATTTGAAATGGTCTGAAAATAACCAGAATTTCCAATAATTGAATTGGAATGGATTTGAATCGAAATTGTCTTCGGAATATTTCGATGTTGGATTTCGTGATTATACATATAGCGTTATGTAAATTTGAAAGATATATAGATATCGTTATTTCCAATACGATATTTGTTGGTTGTAGAATTTGATATTAAATATAAGCCGATATATTTTCTATTCGAAGCCTTGTATTTAATATCAAATGTGATTTGGGTTTGTCATGAATGGTGTCTTCATTAACACTGTTCTTAAGCCTAGTTGAGAAAAAAAGATTAAATCTCTTTATTTAGATTTAATGAAGTGTACCAATTAAATAATATTTAATTGGAATTTAATTGGTATTGATTTTGGGGCTTATCGTGAACAGTGTTTAAAATAACACTTGTTCTTTAACCCGATAATTAATGGAATGTGATTTTGGGTTGTCTTGAACGGTATCTTCAATAATACTGTTCTTAGACCCAAAGGAGTTAAGAAAATCAGAAACTAACTGGAGATTAGTTAAGTTGAATGGTTTCTGGGGTATTGATCTGATGTTGGTTTCGGCCTTCGGGGTTAATACATAGGGAATTGCTCACTTGCTAATTTATGGTTAGGGACTGATTGAAATGTGATATGATTTTGGGGTTTATCGTGAACTGTGTTTTAAATGACACTGATTCTTTAACCCAGTCAAAGATTAAAACTAAGTGGAGTTTTAATGAATCTTTAATTAGATTGAAATGATCGAGAATGGAGTATAACCAGTTTAGCTCCAGGCAATAGTTAAATCTTTAATTAGATTTGAACGTGAAATGGTAATTGAATTTACCGATAACACCGTGGTGTTAGATATGAAGTATGACCAGTTTTACTTCATGGGATGAATAGGTTGGGATTGGGAAATAAAACAAATGATTACTTCGGTGTGGTTCGCTAATCCCGACTAGTTGAATTGATAATCAAAAGGAAGATTAAAGAATAAATTTAAAAGAATTTATCTTTGATAAAATTTATGGGAACCTTTCCCTAAGAATGTGAAATTTAGAAACTAATTGTAGGTTGGCTAAGATGAATGGTTTCCTGGGTATTGATCTGATGTTGGTTTCGGCCTTCGGGGTTAATATTTGGGGAATTGTTCTCTTACTAATTTACGGTTAGTGACTGATTAATTGGAATGAGGCGTATGTTGTGTTTGTGTAACACTTGTTTATTATATACGCGAGTTATTCGGAAAGACCGGGTTTATCCCATTCTGAATAACTGATACGACGATAAGTCGAAGATGAAGACAGTGGTCGAAGACCGTAGGTATTCACGTTGTTTGGGTGATTACTGATGATCTTGATTGGGTCGTACACCCAAGAGGGGGGAACCAGTTAGTGGTCGTCTAGACGTACTTGGAGATTGATGGATATGCGGGGTACTAGGTGCCCCCGGTTTCGTTCAGACCTAGAACGGACTTGTAAATGGACTGTTTGTCTGACATTGGATATCATTCTGTGTGATTTATGGATATCGGTTGCATGGAGTGGTCTGCCTGTGTGGCATGCTAAGATGCAAATGATCAAGGCTTCTGTTGAAAAGCAGAGTCTTGTGGTTGATGAGCAAAGCACAACCTGTGTGGCACAACTTTGTGTAGCATTAATTCGCGAGCCTCACACCCCGGTTGTGAACCAGAAACTGGAGAGAACCTCAAGGAGGGCATGCATTTCCTTCTAGTTAGAAGTGGCTTCAGTAGTTTGACAGGCCCTGACGAGTTTGACTTATGTGGTTGTTGGTTTGCACGGCGCCTCGGATATATCGGTGACTATGTGAAGCCGATGGAGTCATTCGTTGGCTCATTGACACCCTAAGGGGTGGGGAAACGCAGTGTTCAGGCATTTTAATTCACATCGGTGGACCGGCCCTGATGTTCCAAAGGTCACTCGAGCTCTGACCTAAGACACGGACTAGAGCGTCTCGAATCGGTAGAGGACTATCTTTTGCCTCGGTTCACAGATGGAAATCCAACTTCCAATACGTGATGTTTCGATTTTAGTTGTAATCCTATATATGGCGACATAGTGGGATGTGGCGCTCATGCCGTCTATGATTGATATTTATGATTGTATATAAAATCAGAAACTAACTGGAAACAAACTAAGATGGATGGTTTCCTGGGTATTAGTCTGATGTTGGTTTCGGCATTCGGGGTTAATACTTAGGGAATCGTTCTCTTACTAATTTACGGTTGGAGTCTGATTAAGAGTTAAAGCATGAAATTTAGCATATCAAGCATTCTTTGGCTATTATAAGGTAAAAACACTATCCTACGGCTTGCGTTGCATTGTGTGATGGGACCTGGGTCTTATAATAGCTTGATTGTTCTTTATTTAGCATGGCGTTGTTTGTTTTATGCACTAGTGTTCTTGGGAGGGAACCCGTTCCGTGTTATACGGCGTGGTCCCTTGATTTACCTAACTTTAAAATAAAGATTAATAACTGTTTTAGTTCTCACACCAGTCACATGACTGACCTGGAGTTTATTGTTTTAACCTAAACTCTGGGTGCCATTATTTTGACATGCACAGCTACTAGTTTTGGTTTTGCAGAATTATATTCACAGGAACCTGGTTTACAGCTGGAATGATATCTGGAAAGCTCTGTATCCGTATATCTCTTCTAGTTGTGTATTGTATTATTTTCCGCTGCTATGTAATGTATTGTAATCTCTGATATTTTATAATGTGTAATATTTATTCATACTCTGTATATTCTTGTACTCCGATGTAATTGTTGTAATAAACAATGAAAAGTTCTTCTATTTGCGTTCTGATTCGTCTTGTCCTGAAAGTAATTCGTACTTTCTCTTCTCTTCGGAGACCAGGGAAGTTTGGGTAGCTTCATTTTGGTATCAGAGCTTCGGTTTACAGAGCTCGTAGAACAAGACACATTAGAACCATACGAAAGAATTCATTAGAGATTGGATTAGTAATATCCAATGAGAATTACTCGTTAGAGATGGGATCAGTAGTATCCTAGAACAAGTGTGAAGAGTAAACAAATTTTGTTTTGAAAATTTTAATTCGATTATATGTATTTGATTATTTATTATATTTGAATTTGGACAATCCAGTATATATAGATTTTGCGTATACGTCTGATCTGCGTGTATTTGGAGTTTTAATATACTGGATAGATATAGAGTCACACTTTAGTCGCTCGGAGATGATTCTGATGATAGTTCAAACATCATCAGAATTGGTATTCGAGTTCGAAAGTGTGATGCCTATATATTTCCATTAGACCGGTGTGAGAACCAAAATTAGATAGGGCTTATTGTTTTGATTTGGCATAAAAATTTTGATTTTTGACTATATATATCAAAGTTATGAATTTGAAATGATAATCAACTAATTGATTGCTGACTGTGTTGTTTAATTATTGTTTGATTAATTAAAATTTGAACCATTTAGCCAAATTGTATCAAATTGTGTGTTTTATTGGAAATTTATCGCATTTGCATGCATGTACATGTACTTACATTGAATAGGTCATAGCAAGGAGGCTAGAGGAGAGGAATAAAATTGTTTGCCCGACAAATAGGTACATGTTTATTGTATTTCTTTGGGGTTTGGATGATTTTGTGAGCCGATTGGCTAGCCGCTTGGCTTTCCCTTTTTCTTTTGGATTGAAGAAGGCCATGGGAGGCTATATGAAATACCCCGAAGTCCCCGGTGTAGGGGAGGTTATGGCGAAATTTTTTGAAAATTTAGGGTGTTAGCCAAATTTTTGAAAAATTTGAAAAGTTCTTAGAAACTGAAAAGTTGAAGAACTTAAGCCGTAAAGAAAATAATGAAAGTTGAGTTGATTAGTAAAACAACTTTCGGCTTTGTTCCTTTTCGGGGACGAAAGTTTTAAGCGGGGGAGATTGTAATAACCCGGAAATCCAAGCCAATTTAAAATTTTTACTTTGGCTATTTTAACGAATTTTGGTTATTTAAAATGAATCATTTTAAATAATAACGATGGAAAATTTATTTTCAACGAAGTTAAAACGAATAAATTAATTTTAATTATATAACGAGCCTGAAATGGCACGATAGTTTGAAATTTCGAATTCGAATTTCAAATGAATATACAGAATTCGTTTTAAGTCGGAATTGGACGAAACCAGAAATATCTAAATCTGTTTGACGATATCTTTCTAACGGATGTAAGAAACTGAGATTTCACTTTAGAAGTTGAAAGATATGTCCAGTTTAAAATTCAGAAAAGTCGCGGTGGAAATTATATATATTTTAATATATATAAAGGCATTTGAAAATGAAAATTTTGCAAACGACCTCTGTTTTCGACGAAACTATTTTTGTTGGATCCGGATGTCTAGTTATTGCTAGTTTTCAAAATTCATAATTTTCTGAATCAATATGTGAGCGTGGCAAAGGAAAACATGTTTTGACAGTTTAAGTTGATTTTAATCGACTGGAAAATGACCATTTTTCAAACGGTCTCGGAATTTGACGAAATTGGTTTTGTTAGGACCGTATCGTCAATACGATGCTAGAAAATATTTTTCGGAAATTTTTAGAATTCATACGTGGCCCCAGTAAATTGTAATGTGCGTTCTAATTCAATATATAGAGTTATATTTTGATTTTGACGAAAACTGATCGAAACAGTCGAATCAGCCTACGATACCTATCCCATTGTGTTCGGAATGGGGGTAATTAGGTGTGGACGACAGGCGTTGGGTTTCGTTTCGAGGTCGAAATAAAAGGGCACCTTTTTGAAATAAAAAAATATAGTAAATTAAATATTTATATATATTCTCAACCCCCCCATCTCTATTTTCAGAATGAAGAAAAAAGGAAAAAAGAAAAACCCTAAAAAAACTAAAACCGCCGCTTCAATGCCAGATCCGCCACCGTGGCGTGCGCCACCGCTCCACGCCAGAGGCCACCCAGTGCTCCTCCCTCCTCCCTCCTCTTCTCCTCCTCCCCCTCTTCTGAATCGATTCGTGAGCTCCCCTCCACCCTCCAACGCGACGACCCACACCACGCCCCTCAGCCAGAATCAAATGCGTCGCACCCCAAATCAACCACCGCCCTCCACGTCCTGACCCACAGCCCCCCTTGACTCGCCGGTCAGCTGCTCCACCTTCTGCGAGCGAGCAAGCAAACCCCCCCTTCCATCAGTGAGTGTTTTTCCCTTTTAATTATTTTAAAATACATTGTTTTCAAGCATTGATTCTTCTTATATGAACAATAGCATAAAAATTCAATTTTTCCTATGAAGTTAAAGAAGTAAAGATTCATTTTTCTTATGTAGGTTTGAAATAAAAATACGATTTTTATCATGAAGTTAGAAAAATAGAAATATGATTTTCATATATATGTTGTAGCGATAAAAATTCGATTTTTATATATATGAAGTAGCGATAAAAATATGATTTTTATCTATATAGTAGCGATAAAAATATGATTTTTATCTATATAGTAGCGATGTAAAAATATGATTTTTATCTATATAGTAGCGATGTAAAAATATGATTTTTATCTATATAGTAGCGATGTAAAAATAGAATTTTTATTTATATAGTAGCGATGTAAAAATAGAATTTTTATCTATATAGTAGTGATATAAAAATAGAAGTTTTATCCATATAGCGTAGTTATAAAAATATGATTTTTATATGCATAGCAACAATATAAAAAATATGATTTTTATATATGTAGTGGCGACGGACGATGAAATTAGCAAAAGGCGAGCACGACGAAGATTTCTACATAAGAAGAGTCGTTGCGTTTGGTTTAACTTATCGGTGAGAACTCCTCACTTTTATTTTTATTTCTCGTTGAAGTATATATACTAGGATGCAGATGATGTTTAGTAGCACCCGACACCCGTCGTCCACAGACCATGGATGACTTGTTTGTTAGGTTGCTATGTTGTGAAATTTGATTGTGTGATGTGAAATGAAATAAAATATTTTATAGTGGAAAATATTTTATAGTTAAAAATATAATTTTTAACGTGTATATAAAATAAATAGTTATAAACAAATCGAACTGTAATAACCCGAAAATCTGGGCCAGTTTAAAATTTTTAAATTGGCAATTTTGGCGAATTTTGAATATTTAAAATGAATTATTTTAAATAAAATCGACGAGAAATTTATTTTGAATATAATTCGAACGTATATATTTATACGCGTCGTCGTTAGAATATAAATAATTATATATAATTATAAAAGGAATTGAAAATGGCGCGGTAGTTCGATAATTTGATTTCAAACTTCAATTGAATGTACCAGGTGCAAAACAATCCGGATTTTAGTGAAACCAAAAATGATAGGATCTAAATGATGATATCATTCCAACGAATCCGAAAAATCAAGATTTCATAGCGGGAATCAAAAGATATGTCCAGTTGAAAATTCTGAATAGTCGCTATGGAATTCAGGCCCTTAAAAATAGACATTTTGCAAATAACCTCGGATTTCGACGAAACCACTTTTGTTGGGTCCGTGATGTAAAATTATTGCTAGGTTTCAAATTTCATAATTTTTCGAATCAATATGTGAGTGTGGCAAAGGAAAACGCGTTTGACCGGTTTCAGTTAATTTTAATCGACTGGAAATTGACCATTTTTCCAACCGTCTCAGAACTCGACGAAACTAGTTTTGTTAGGACCGTATCGTCAATACGAAGCTAGAAAATATTTTTCTAGAATTTTTAAAGTTAATATGTGACCCCGGTAGTTTGAAATGTACGTTTAAAATTCAATATAATGATTTAAATGTAAATTTAACGGAAACTGATTTGAACAATCAAATCAACCTACGATACATATCCCATTGTGTTCGCAATAGGGGTAATATGCTAGGGACGACAGTCGGTGGGTTCGATTCTGAGTTCGTATGTAAAAGTCAACTTCTTTGAAAATAAAATAATAAAATAAATAAATAAATAAAAATATATATAAACCCCCCCTATATTTTCCCTTTCCCCGTTCATTCGATCAGATTAAAAAAAAAGAAGAAGGAAGAGACGGACGCGGGGTGGGGGGGGAACTCGTCCCCGCCCCCCCCCCCCCCCAGATGATCGACGCCGCCGCGGCCTGGTGGGCCACCACCTCCGCCTCCCCCTCTTCCCCTGACCTCGCGATGCCCACCTCCTCCCTGTAGCCGCCCTCTCCTCTTCTTCCTCCTCTTCCTTTCTTCTCTCTCCACCGCAGCCTCAGCCGCATCGCCCCCCCCCCAATGAGCCACCGCCGCTTCCTCCTCCTCCCCATCCCTTCGCCTGCGACGCCCGACCCCACCCAGACCCGAACCCGCAAACCCCCCCTTCTTCGGCAAATTGACTGTAAGTTTTCATGTTAATTTTGTTTTTATTTATATACTTTATTTACTTTATTATTTATTTTTCAGATTTGATTTTTAAATTAGAAAAGATTTGATTTTTAACATATAAAAGATTAGATTTTTAAAAGAAGAAAGACGATATTTTTAAATGGAGAAAGGTGAGATTTTTACATAGTAAGTGGGTTAAAAATATGGCTTTTACATAGTAGGAACTATAGAAATGTAATCTTTATGGGATATAGAATGTAAAAATATCATCTTTGTGTATGTAACGAAATAAAAATCTGATTTTTATTTTATATATGTTGAAATAAAGAGGGAATTTTTATAGTGATGAAAGGAGAAAACTTTATTTTTATAAAGGCGAAAACTTTATTTTTGTAAAGGCGAAATCAATATTTTTGAAATGGAATTTTTATCTATAGGACACCAAAGTAAAAATTCGATTTTTATATATTGAATAGCATAGAAAAAATGCGATTTCTAAATATATGAAGTGATTATAAAAATATGATTTTTATATATTGAATAGCGAAATAAAAATGTGGCTTTTATTTTAAAGACATCAAAATATAAAAATGTGATTTTTTTATATATATAGTGACTACGGGCAACGAAGATGGCGAAGATGGGATAACGATGAAGATTTCTATCAATGAAGTATCGTGAAGTTGGATAGCTATTGGTGAGAATTTCTCACTCTTCAATTTCTTTTTCTAGTTATATATATACTAGGATGCAGACGGTGCTTAGTAGCATCCGACACCCGTCATCCACAGACCATGGATGGCTTGTTTGTTAAATTGTTTGGTTGTGTAGTTGGTTAGATTATTTGGTTTGAATTGAATTGTTTGGTGAAATGAAATGGATTTGATTGATGTGTGAATGGCGTGGGCCTTCACTAGACCGGGGATAAGGCTAGGCCTCGTCCCGTTTCTAGTATCGTGCTATTATGCCGCCGAAATTTTCTAAAATATGTTAGAAAAATAAAAATATCATTTTATTGAATAAATGAACTGAATAGAAATTCATGTGTTAAAATAAAATGTTTATCGTTAAAAATATAATTTTTAACGTGAAAGTGGATAAATGAATATTTATAAACAAATCGGCCGATTTGTTTATATACACTGATTTGACTGATATCGATTGGGTCGATAAATTTTACACGTCGCCCAACTGCACAAATAAAATCTGTGTTTGATTGTTTGAAACCCCTCACGGGTGTTGGGATGAAATTTGAAGTTCACTCATCCTGATTGATTAAATATGTCGATCGATCGATTGACAGGCTGTTATAAGCGTCAGATATCTATATTTGATGCTTATACAGTGTAGTGCACTTTGGTTGATGATTGATTATTTTTCAATGCTATTATATACATGTGTTGTATGGAATCCATATAATTAACATTATATGGTGATTGATTGGGCCTCATTCCAATCGGGAAAATAATGAATATTATAAAAGAAAATTCATGTGTTGAATATAAAAATAGTCATGTGTTGACGATGATCATGTGTTGAAACTATTCATGTGTTGAGTAAAATATTTTAAATAAAATAAATTACATCTTTATCATATTTACAATTAGAATCTACTTCACGGTGGAGTCTAATTAAAATCAAACGATAGATACCATAGTTTTATAAAATATTTTACATAACAACAATAGTGATGTGTTGACAGCACTCATGTGTTGAGATTAGTCGTGTGTTGAAAGAAATATAGATTCATGTGTTGAATGGGAAAAATATTCATTTGTTGAATAGAATAAAGAAGTTGTGAAAAATATAAAGTCGTGTTGATTAGTTTTGCGCCATTTTGACGTGAACGATATTTATATCGATTTTATTCAAATTGAAATGAATATTATAGCAAATTCGAATTGAAAAGAAAACGAATTTGAATTGAGTATAAAAGGACTTCGAATGGAATTGAATTTAAAACAAATTCAAGTTGAATTGAAAACGAACCGAAATTAAATTGAAATCAATTTGAATTGAAATGAATTTGAATTGAATTGAAACGAATTTGAATTCGAATTAAATAAAATGGAAATGAATTCGAGTTGAATTGAAATCAAATCGATTTGAAATTGAATGTAGAAGTTGAATTGTTTTAGAAACGAATTTAAAACGATTTATAAAATTCGTTTTAAATAGAAATCGACGAAATATATATTATATATATTATATATATAATATAATGGCCTGAATAGAACGTGCCGCGCCGCGGCAGTTCGTGAATTTCGACCATTGACTTCGAATTGACGTTGCGGGAGATCCGACCGTCGGATTCTCCTAAAACCGGAACCGTTGGGTTCGTATCGAAAAGAGCTTTCCAATGAATATTAGAAATTTGAAATCTAACGGTTGGATTTGGAATTATGTCCAAATCAAATTTGAAAAAGGTCGCTGTAAGTGCAGTTCGATGGCCGTTGATGGAAATCGACTGTACGGGCCTTGATAAAATTATTAAAAATATCTATAATTTGTGTAAAATTATAATATGTGAATTGGAAAGAATTGGGCTGGAAAAATCCACATTTGAATAGATAAAAATAGATTTCTATCGAAATGAACTAGTTTTGAGCTAGAATTAAAATCAAATTATTTTTGAAATAAATAAATTGAATTTGAAAGTGATTTTAAAAATAATCAATATTCCCAATACGTGGATTGGACTGGAGTTGAATCGAAATTATCTTCGGGATATTTCGATGTTGGATTTCGTGACTATACAGATATTGTTATGGGAATTTGAAAGATATATTTTATATCGTTATTCCCAATACGATTTTTGTTGGTTTCAGAATTTGATATTGAATATAAGCCGGTATATTTTCTATTCAGAGCCTTGTATTTAATATCAAATGTGATTTGGGTTTGTCGTGAATCGTGTTTAAAAGACATTGGTTTTTTAACCCAGTTAAAGTCAGAATATTGATTTTTGAGAAGATTAAAACTAAGTGAAGTTTTAATGAATCTTTAATTAGATTAAAATGTGAATTGATAATTTAAGTTATCAAATCTGAAAAGTGATCGAGAGTGGAGTATCAACAGTTTTGCTCCAAAGCGATAGTTAAATCTTTAATTAGATTTGAACGTGAAATGGTAATCAATTTTACCGATAACACCGTGGTGTTAGGAATGGAGTATCACCAGTTTTGCTCCATGGGATATATAGGTTGGGATTGGGAAATAAACTAAATAATTACTTCGGTGTGGTTCGTTAATCCCGACTAGTTTGAAATGATATCCAAAGGAAGATTAAAGAATAAATTTAGAAGAATTTATCTTTGATAAAATTAATGGGAACCTTTCCCTAAGAATGTGATTTCGTGAATAAAAGAATATTCTGAATTGGAATGAGGTGTTTGTTGTGTTTGTGTAACATTCGCTTATTATATACGTGGGTTATTCAGAAAGGCCGGGTTTATACCCATTCTGAATAACCGATTCGACGAGATGTCGAAGATGAAGACGGTGGTAGAAGACCGGAAGTCTTCACATCGTTTGGGTGATTACTGATGATCTTGATTGGGCTGTACACCCAGGATGAGGGAATCAGTTGGTGATCGTCCAGACGTACTTGGAGATGGATGGATATGCGAGGAAAGTGCCTCCGGTTTCGTTCAGACCCAGAACGAACTTGTAAATGGATTGTGTGTCTGACATTGGATTTTATTCTGTGTTGATTGATCTCTATTAAATATACATCTGTTTGGCGGCGGAGAATTTATTCTCTTGCTTAACGCCCTTCTCTGAGACGTACGAGCTCAGAGGTTGTATATCGATGGACATCAGTCGCATGGAGTGAATTGCCAATGTGGCACGCGTAAGTGGCAATTGATCAAGGCTTCTGTTGAAAAGCAAAGTCTTGTGGTTGATGATCAAAGCACGGCCTGTGTGGCGCAGCTTTGTGTATAACGTGAATTCGCGAGCCTCACACCTCGGTATGAGTCAAAAACGGGATAGTGACGGCAGGGAGAGCACGACGTTTCTTTCTAGCTAGGGTGGTGTCAGTGACCTACCAGCCCTGACATTTATATACTTTTCACCTGTGTGGTTGTTGGATACGAGGCGCCTCGGATATATGTCTGTAAGGACCGGGAAACGTGTGTTCAGGAATTGCCAATCCTCAAAAGTAAGAGAGGACCGGCCCTGAAGATCCAAGGATCATAGTGGGGTCCTGAGACATTTGCTAGAGTGTCTCGAATCGGAGAGGAGCTTGCCCCTTGCCTCGGCTCATGACGGAATCCAATTTCCGATACGTGTATTGCGGTTTTAATTGTAGAACTAGTATGGCGACATGATATATGGTACCCATGCCGTCTATGATTGATATTTATGGTTGAAATTGTTTTGACACTATACACCTATAATAGTATCAAATGATTTGTTTTAAACGTACCAAGCATGTTTGGCTATTATAAGGGAAAACCCTATCCTCTGGCTTGCGTTGCATTGTGTGATGGGACCTGGGTCTTATAATAGCTTCATTTTTCCAAAAAGCATTGCATTGTTTTGTTATATGCACTAGTATTCTTGGGAGGAAACCCGTTCCGTGTTATACGGCGTGGTCCCTTGAATTACTCTCTTTTAAAATAAAGATTAATAACTGTTTTAGTTCTCACACCAGTCACATGACTGACCTGGAGTTTATTGTTTTAACCTAAACTCTGGGTGCCCCTATTTTCCGCACGGGCATCTAGTAGTTTTGGTTTTGCAGATTTACATTCACAGGGTCCTGATTAACAGCTGGAACGATGCTCGGAAAGCTCTGTATCCGTGTATCACTTCTAGTTGTGTTTTGTATATTTTTCCGCTGCTATGTAATTTATTGTAATCTCTGATATTTGTTGAAGGTAATTTAATCATTTATACTATGTATATTCTTGTATCTGATGGAATTGTTGTAATAACAATGAAATGTTCTTCCGTTTGCGTTCTGTTTTGTCTTGTCCTCAATTCTATCCGTGCTTTCCTTCACGGGGAAGTTCGGGTCGTCTCACGAACGATTTGTTTATATACACACATTTGACTGATATTGATTGGGATGATAAATTTTACACATCGCCAACTGCACAAATAAAATCTGTGTTTGATTGTTTGAAACCCACACGGGTATTGGGATGATATATGACATACACTAATCCCAATAATTAGCTGTATGTCGATCGATTGATTGACAGACTATTATAAGCATTGAATATTTATATTTGATGCTTATACAGTGTAGAACGCACTTTGGATGATGGTTGATTGTTTATCGTCATTGTTGTATATATGAATTGGATGAAATCCATATAACTGAAATTATATGGTAATTGACTGTGTCTGATTCCAGTTCAAAATTATCGAATAATTTAAAATAATATTCAATGAAAATTGAATTGTGAAGCCGTGTTAAGTAGTTGAACGCCATTTCAACGCGGACGTGAATTTTGTCGATTTTATAATGAATATCGAGAAATAATTTCAAAATCGAATATTTTGAAATAAATTCGAAATAAATCGAATATTTGAAATGAATTTGAATTGAAAATAAAATGAATTCAAATTGAATTAAATAGAAAATGAATTCGAATTAAATTGAATTGAAAATGAATTCGAATTGAATTGAACAGAAAAAGAATTCGAATTGAATTGAATAGAAAATGAATTCGAAGTGAAATGAATTTTAAATTTGAATTGAACCAAATGAATTTAAAATGAATTTATAAGGAAAAATTCAATTTTGATTTAAAATTGAATATGAAGTTGAAAATGTTTTGAGAACGAATTTAAAACGATTTATTAAATACGATTTAAAAGGAAATCGACTATATATATATATATATATAATATATATAGAATGGCCTGTATAGAACGCGTCGCACCGCGGCAGTTTGCGAATTTCGACCATTGACTTCGAATGGATATTGCGGGAGATCCGACCGTCGGATTCTCCTTAAACCAGAACCTTTGGGTTTGTATCGAAAAGAGCTTTCTAACGAATATTAGAAATTAGAAATCTAATAGATGGATTTGGAATTATGTCCAAATCAAATAAGGAAAAGGTTGCTGTAAGTGCAGTTTGATGGCCATTGGTGGAAATCGACTGTACGGGCCTTGATAAAATTATTAAAAATAGTAATAATTTGTGTAAAATCATAAGAAATGATTTGTGAAGAATTGGGATGAAAAACTCCATATTTGAAAAGATAAAAATAGATTTTTATCGAAGTGAACTAGTTTTGAACTAGAATAGTAATTTATTTATTTTGAAAATAAATAAATTGGATTTGAAATGGTTTTGAAAATAACCAGAATTTCCAAAAATTGAATTGGAATGGATTTGAATTGAAATTGTCTTCAGAATATTTCGATGTTGGATTTCGTGATTATACAGATAGCGTTATGGAAATTTGAAAGATATATAGATATCGTTATTTCCAATACGATATTTGTTGGTCGTAGAATTTGATATTGAATATAAGCCGATATATTTTCTATTCAGAGCCTTGTATTTAATATCAAATGTGATTTGGGTTTCTCATGAATAGTGTCTTCATTAACACTGTTCTTAAGCCCAGTTGAGAAAAAAAATATTAAATCTTTTTATTTAGATTTAATGAAGTGTACCAATTAAATAATATTTAATTGGAATTGAATTGGTATTATTTTTGGGTTTATCATGAACAGTGTTTTAAATAACACCTGTTCTTTAACCTGATAATTAATGGAATGTGATTTTGGGTTGTCGTGAACGGTATCTTCAATAATACTGTTCTTAGACCCAAAGGAGTTAAGAAAATCAGAAACTAACTGGAGATTAGTTAAGTTGAATGGTTTCTGGGGAATTGATCTAATGTTGGTTTCGACCTTCGGGGTTAATACTTAGGGAATTGCTCACTTGCTAATTTACGGTTAGGGACTGATTGAAATGTGATGTGATTTTAGGGTTTTTTGTGAATCGTGTTTTAAATGACACTGATTCTTTAACCCAGTCAAAGATTAAAACTAAGTGGAGTTTTAATGAATCTTTAATTAGATTGAAATGATCGAGAATGGAGTATCACCAGTTTAGCTCCAAGCGATAGTTAAATCTTTAAAAACGTGAAATGGTAATTGAATTTACCAATAACACCGTGGTGTTAGATATGAAGTATGACCTGTTTCACTTCATGGGATGAATAGGTTGGGATTGAGAAATAAAATAATTTATTACTTCGGTGTGGTTCGCTGATCCCGACTAGTTGAATTGATATTCAAAAGGAAGATTAAAGAATAAATTTAAAAGAATTTATCTTTGATAAAATTTATGGGAAGCTTTCCCTAAGAATGTGAAATTTAGAAACTAACTGTAGGTTGGCTAAGATGAATGGTTTCCTGGGTATTGATCTGATGTTGGTTTCGGCCTTCGGGGTTAATATTTGGGGAATTGTTCTCTTACTAATTTACGGTTAGTGACTGATGAATTGGAATGAGGCGTATGTTGTGTTTGTGTAACACTTGTTTATTATATATGCGAGTTATTCGGAAAGACCGGGTTTATCCCATTCTGAATAACTGATACGACGATAAGTCGAAGATGAATACTGTGGTCGAAGACCGTAGGTCTTCAAGTCATTTGGGTGATTACTGATGATCTTGATTGGGCCGTACACCCAAGAGGAGGGAATCAATTAGTGGTCATCTAGACGTACTTGGAGATCAATGGATATGCGGGGTACTAGGTGCCCCCGGTTTCGTTCAGACCCAGAACGGACTTGTAAATGGACTGTGTGTCTGACATTGGATATCATTTTGTGTGATTGTTGGATATCGGTTGCATGGAGTGGTATGTCTATATGGCATGCTAAGTTGCAAATGATCAAGGCTTCTGTTGAAAAGCAGAGTCTTGTGGTTGATGAGCAAAGCACAGCCTGTGTGGCACAGCTTTGTGTAGCGTTAATTCGCGAGCCTCACACCCCGGTTGTGAACCAGAAACGGGAGAGGACCTCAGGGAGGGCATGCGTTTCCTTCTCGTTAGAAGTGGCATCATTGGTTTGACACACCCTGACGAGTTTGACTTATGTGGTTATTGGCTTGCGAGGCGCCTCAGATATATCGGTGACTATGTGAAGCCGATGGAGTCATTCGTTGGCTCATTGACACCCCCAAAGGGTGGGAAACGCAATGTTCAGGCATTTTAATCGAAATCGGTGGACCGGCCCTGACGATCAAAAGGTCACTCGAGCTCTAACCTGAGACACGGACTAGAGCGTCTCGAATCGGTAGAGGACTATCTTTTGCCTCGGTTCACAGATGGAAATCCAACTTCCGATACGTGACGTTTCGGTTTTAGTTGTAATCCTATATATGGCGACATAGTGGGATGGGGCGCTCATGCCGTTTATGATTGATATTTATGATTGTATATAAAATCAGAAACTAACTGGAAACGAGCTAAGATGGGTAGTTTCCTGGGTATTAGTCTGATGTTGGTTTCGGCCTTCGGGATTAATACTTAGGGAATCGTTCTCTTACTAATTTACGATTGGAGTCTGATTAAGAATTAAAACATGAAATTTAGCATATCAAGCATTCTTTGGCTATTATAAGGTAAAAAACTTATCCTCCGGCTTGCGTTGCATTGTGTGATGGGACCTGGGTCTTATAATAGCTTCATTATTCTTTATTTAGCATGGCGATGTCTGTTTTATGCACTGATGTTCATGGAAGGAAACTCGTTCCGTGTTATACGGCGTGGTCCCTTGATTTACCTAACTTTAAAATAAAGATTAATAACTGTTTTATTTCTCACACTAGTCACATGACTGACCTGGAGTTTATTGTTTTAACCTAAACTCTGGGTGCCCTTATTTTGACACGGGCAGCTAGTAGTTTTGGTTTTGCAGATTTATATTCACATGAACCTGGTTTACAGCTGGAAAGATATCCGGAAAGCTCTGTATCCGTATATCTCTTCTAGCTGTGTATTGTATTATTTTCCGCTGCTATGTAATGTATTGTAATCTCTGATATTTTATAATGTGTAATATTTATTCATACTCTGTATGTTCTTGTATTCTGATGTAATTGTTGTAATAAACAATGAAATGTTCTTCTGTTTGCGTTCTAATTCATCTTATCCTCAAAGTAATTCGTTCTTTCTCTTCTCTTCGAAGACCGGGGAAGTTCGGGTCGCTTCAGCGACAGATGGATGGGCGAGGTTGTGAGCACTTGTCGACATAGCAGGAGGAAGCAGTCTCAATTTACATCGCGATGTTCTGGAAGCAAGGCAAGTTAGTGAGGTAAGTTGCAATCAAAGTTATGTCAATATTAAAAAGTGGAGTGCGAAGACATGTATTCGAATGGGATATATTCTAGAGTGCGACCGGGGGGTTATTGATGCCTTTGATTTACATTGGTTGAACTGGATTGGTGTTTGTAATCGGCTTGGGTTGTTTGAGTTTTGCTAAGAGGTTTTCATTTGTGTAAAGGGTGCAGGTTGATGAGAGGGGCGCTGAAATGCCAGTAAGGAGAAGTTATGTTTTGGTTGCAACAAGATAGAGGGGTTTATGTTGATGACATACTGTTGAATGAGGAGAATGGTTACCATTTCATGAGGTATCGTGAAGATGGAGGATTTTAAAAGGGACAGCAACATTGTTTTACTAAGCAGTGGGGTTGGTATGTTTTGGAAGAAGAGGTTTAGAGAAAAAGAATGTTATTAAGGAAAATTAAAAAGGTAATTATTTTTTTTATTTAGTAATTTAATTTTTGTTTCATTTAAATTGTTGTATAACTTAAATTAAACGGCATGTTTAAATTATATTAGATTTAACGAACGGGGTCGATCGAAAATTCGTAAGCTGGAAATAAATTGGGAATTAGAATGGATCAAAATAAAATACCAGGTGAGTAAATCTCACTCGGATTTATTTATAATTATTTTTATTAATTAAAAATAATTTTTTGTTGGTTGTTTGAATGCATTGAAATATTATTGTGGCTATTAAATATATATTAGTTATTTAGGATTTGTGTTTGTGGTTATTATATATATTAGAGGTTGGATTCCCGCAGTACCATTAGCGGATGCCCGCAGTATCATAAGAGGATGATCCTAAGCACCCCACGCTATGATAGTGGATGACCTTCTATACTGCAATATCTTGCCTCAAAGCAGGATGGTATTATTTATGTTGGCTAACGTTTGTGGATGCAGGATAAATAGGCTGGAGGGTTCCAAATGGGTTCCTCAAAAATATTGTTATTTGTTTGTTTCATATATATTATCATATATGATTTGCTAGAAAATCTATTGTTGATAATTGGGTGTTTTTGATTGGTTGAATGTTACTGGCCCTAAATATTGATTTATAAAAATATCGTAAAAAGGATATTTTGAGATTTAAAAGGGAAATCTATTTTACTAAAAATAGAATTCAAATTTCGAATGGACTAGAAATATTAACTTTTTTTGAATAAATAAAACAAGTATTGAATTTATAAATGATGTTCATAAATTAAATAATGCAAGAAATTGAAGTGGTGAATTTATAAATGATGTTTATAAATTAGATGATGTAGGAAATTAAAGTAAATTTATAAACGGTGTTTATAAATGAAGTGAAATGAATTTATAAATGAAGTGAAATGAATTATCAGGGGATCAAAATGAATTTATAAACAGTGTTTATAAATGAAGTGAAATGAATTATCAGTGGATAATTGGGGAAATGTAAATACAAGCATGATTTTAAAATAGAATGGAAATTTATTTTTCCAAAGATGAAATTTAATTTCAAATGGGTTTGGAATCGAGATTTGTTTAAATATATAAACAAGTAATATCAACGATGTTCGTAAATAAAGGGAAAATTTATCATTTGGATAATTCAAATATTTAAATTCAAATATGAATTTAAAATGAGAATTGGGAATCAGGTTAAAAGGGAAACTATGGAATTTATTCCGATATTCGGAATATAAATTAGACTGTAATAAATCTAAGTGGAATTATGATTTAAATTCGATTAGTTCGAATTTATTTAAGTAAAATATATCTAGAAAAAATATTAGGGTTTCATTAAGTAGAAGTTAAATTTAAATTTAAAAATAGATCCTATGTCACATATGGATGAGTTAAAATAAATAGAATATTCCAAAATAAGATTTTGGTTTTAAATAGATTTTTGAAATGGAAACTTGTTTTAATATACAAAACAAGAAAGTTAAATTTATAAATGACGTTTATAAATTAAGTGAGATAATTTTCTTTTGGATAAAATAAATATTTAAATTCAAATATTAATTTAAAAGTGATTTGGAAGTGTTTTGAAACAGAACTATTAATTATATTTCGGAATTCGAAACATTAGCTGAATTGAGAAAAATCCAACGGGTTTATAATTGAAACTCGATTATAACGAATTTTATAAATAATTTATTTATAAAAGGAATTGGAATTAAATATAAAAGATCCAAGTATAAATAAATTTATTACAGAGTAAGGAAAAATTGATGATTATAGATAATCGGAAATATTAAGTAGAATTGGGGAAAATTGATTTGATATATATTAAAATGGAGTTGAAATTATTATAAACGAAGTTTAAACATTGGTTTATATAAATATAATTAAAACGAACTCGCTACAGCGTGGTATTTCGTAAATAGGCATTTCGACTTCAATTGAGTACATGTAACTCAATTTAAGTCGGAATTCTTTGAAACGAGACTCATTGGGACCGGTTGAATAATAGTTTTCCAATGGAAGAGAAAAATCTGGATTTTGTCTTATAGATTTTGAGTTATGTCAAAATCAATTTTTCAGAAAAATAGCACCATAACCATTGTAAAACCATAACGGTTTATTTAAATTTATAAAAGGATTTTAAGAAAATAAAATCCGAGTCTTCATTAGAAAAATCTAGGATTTGAGTTATAAAATATATCTGAACATAAGTAGAGTAATGAAATGATTTTTGGAAAAAAATAATATTTGTTAATTATTGAACGGTATTAACTAATTTGAAAAATAATTAGTTAATAAGATTTTGAATTGAAATGGGGCTCCGGATAAGTAAAAAGGGGTTCGTAAATTCATATTCGAAATTGAATATGAAACTTGAATTAAAAATGGTATTCGATTGTTTTATAAACAAATTAATATATATTTGAACGTGATATGTTCAAATAAAAAGTGAAATAGGGAAAAGAGTTAATTAAATAATAAATTAGCGAATTGAGTTAAAATGACCAGACTGAGTTGGAATAAATTAGGAATGGACGTATATGGGTTAGACAGATATGGAATGAATGTATGAAGATTTTAATTTGTGTGCCCGATAAGAAGGTACAAGTTTGAAATTCCATATAAGATTTTATGCGCCGAATCGGCAAGCCGCTTGGCTTTTTAATTTTCTTTTTGAATGGAAAGGGCCCAGAGAGGCGTTTTGTAGTTGTATCGAGTGACCCGTACAAATGAGGTTATGGCAAAATTTTCCGGAAATTTAAGGAGTTAGAATATTTTTAAGAAATTTTGATAGTTAGAAATCATTGTATCGATATATATAGAATTCGATAAGGAAAAGAACTTAAAATAGAATATTTTAAACAAAAAGGAAATCTATAATTAAGTCTGGTTAAATTATAAAGAGAAACGTATACGGGTTTAAAAATGAATAATTGATTTGTATGGTGTTGATTATTCGAGGCAAGTGGTCTTGTCAGTTTTGAAGTTAATGATGATTTCAGTCAAGGTCTGAGAGGTAATTATACCCCAACTTAATTGATTCAATTATTAACCGATAAATAGGAGGATTCAGTCTCGGAGATAAATGTTTAAAGGAATTTATTTGAATGAAATATTTTAGGTTGTTGTAACGATGTTTTGCACAACATTCCTTTTAACCCATGTAAGTGGAATTTGGAAATATATCATAAATATTTCCTAAGTATAAAAATAACCAAGTTTAGGAAAGAGATAAGTAATTGGAATATTTTCCAATTATAAATAGAAGGTTTTTTCTAAGTATAGAAAATAAAAGTTGGCGATATATGGAAATGTTTTCCAAATAGCGTAAGAGGCCAAGATGATTATTGAAAATATTTGGTTAACAAATATTGATAAAAAAAATGGAGAAGTGATTTAATTAATGAAATATTAATTAAGGGGTCAAGTGATTGTTTGATGTTTTGAATGGATGTTTGTTTTCTTCGATAGTTAAATAGCCGACTATCGAAATATTTGCCAATATCGTTGTCAATATAGAGAGACCGGTTGGATTATTATCCGTGAACCACTCCATATTGGCAGTAGCGTTGCGAATCAGATTATATGAAGATAATCGAAGACGGAGTAAAGTGCAAGGACTTTATCTATTAATGGAAATTGTGCCTTCGGTTTCGTTCATTCCCAGAATGAATTTGTATGGACGAATGTCTGAAATAGTATTTCCAATGATTGCATATGTTGGTCTATATAAATATATATGGTGGCAGAGAATTTATTCTCTTAGCATAATATCCAGAATATATTTATGCAAATCAATTAATGATTAACAGATCTGACAATGTGACATCCAAAGTGATTGGGTTATCAATGAATGGTAAGTAATCGTAGCCTCATGCCTCAACAACCGGGAAATGACAAAAATCAAGAAGGCAGCATAGCTAAGTGGATAGCTCCCAATTAGGGTGTATTATCACCTATCTAGAGAAATTCATTTCATTCTTTATTCTATTCAATGTTGGCCCATTCAGGAAACAGTTGCTGATCCCAACCGTTGGTGATATACAGTCGATACACTCAAGCAAAATGAGTGGTCGGCCACGTGTGGCGGGGTTACAAGATGTTCTTGTTGAACCCAGTTTATTATCCTCTAGAGATACACTATCAGAAGGTGGTTCCATACCTTGTCATAGTTGGTAATTCATTACCCAATAAGTGCCTATGGTTTTTGATTGTATATTATGTATGTCGAGCGTGAGATGAAAGCATTCCATTAGATTTCTAATTATTTGATTTAGACATTATTATAATATAAAAAGAGTTTGATATGAAGATTATTTTTTCATTCAAAAGGATTTTGGAACTTGAATCAAGTGTTTTGGATTCTCATAAGGGAAAACCCCGTTCTGTGTTATACGACGTGGTCTTATGAGATATCGTTTATTTTCTCTAACTGTTTTAACTTGTTTACTCATACCAGTGCCATGACTGACCCAGAGTTTATTTTCTATGTTTTTCCTTAACTCTTGGGTGCCTAAATTTGTACGGGCAGTCAAGTAGTTCAGGATTTTATAGATTTATCCAAAGGAGCTTAGAGCAGGAGGCTTCAGTGTTAGATATATAGTATTTTTATTTCCGTTGTGTTGTAAGTTTTGTACTCTGATAATTGTATGTTATACAGTTAAGATTTTGTATTTCAAAAGTTGTGATATATTATATTTTCTTTCGCTGCGATGTAAGATTCTGTGTTGTTATTTCTGTTCTTCTTCTACCTTTTCTTCTAAAAAAATGATTCGTATTTCTATGATATTTGAGTTGAATATGTGATGTATGTAGTCAACTCAGATAGTACGGATTTGCGGGCCATTACACGATCGATTTCCCAGTACGTCTGGACGATCACTACTTATAACCTCAACTTGGGTGTACTTTCCAAGTAAGACGTCAGCAATAGCCCAAATGATGTGAAGATCTCCGGTCTTCAACCATAGTCTTCATTCTTCGACTTTTATTCGTCGTAACGGTTATCCAGAATGGGTTAAACTTGATCTTTCCGAATAACTCGTGCATCTTTAAAATCATGTGATAAATACTCAAAGATAGCACACATCTCATTCCAATCTAGAATATTCTTTTACTCAAATATTCACTACTCAAGGAAAGGTTCCCACTAATTTTATCAAAAATTATCTCTTTTAAACTTATTGTTTAATCCATTTCTCGGAAATCATTCCAAAAGTTAAAATATCTTTTCACCTCAAAAATAATTACTTAATGATTATACAACTTTCGGAAATTAAACATATCTTTACTTAGGTTAAAGAACAAATATCATTTAATAACACCATTCATAATAAACCCAAAATCTTCTTCCATTTAAACATGAATCTTCAAGGAAATCTGAACAATTTATAATTGATATAAATTTCCGTAACCGACCAATACTATAAGTGGAATAACGACAATCTTTTAAATTCCATAAATAGTAAATGCCTTCCTTCACAGAAGCTCATCTCAATTATTATTAATTGAATTCAATTCAATTCCAATTTAATCTTAAATAAAGTAGAAAACCTCCTTAAATATTAATTAAAAGATTTATTCCTTTCACAACAGGGTTCAAGAATAGTATAATTTAAGATACCATTCACAAAAAACCCAAAATCCAATTTTATATTAAATATAAGATCTTAAATGGAAATCATGTTGACTTACATTCAATACCGAATTCTGAAACCAACAGATACCATATTGGAACAACGACATCTTTATCTTCTAGATTCCTTAATGATATCCATATAATCATGGAATCTAGTATTGAAATATCCGAAGATTATTTCCATTCAAATCCTTTCCAATTCGTATACTGGAAAACTCTGATTACATTAAAACCCCTTTTTAATCCAATTCGTTAAATTAAAACATTGGATTCTTCCTCCTAGTTTTCAAACAACTCTTTCTGATAAAAATATCATTTATCTTTCAAAACTTGGAATATTTTATCCAAACTCTTTTCAAATCATTTACTATGTTTTATCATAATTTATTTATATTTTTAATAATTTTATTAAGGTCCTTACAGTCAATTTCCATTTTCGGCCACCAAACTACATCCATAGTGGACATTTCCAAAAACGATTTAGACATATTTTAAAATCTAACCGTTGAATTTTAAAGTTCTTATATTCATTGAAATATCTTTTCAACACGATCCTGATGGGTCTGGTTTTAGGACAATCAGACGGTTGGATCTCCCGTTACATCTATTCGAAGTAACAGGTTAACGTTCGTGAACTGTCGTTGCGCGACGCATTATATACAAACTCGAATCGATTTATAGTTTATAAATAAACCGAAATGCTTCCAAACTTCGTTTACAAATTATATAAAATATATATAGTTACCTTTGAAAACTCATTTCAGTCGTTTATCTTCAAAATCACCTATTTCACTTTTTGGTCAATTTTAATAATATTTCAATGAATAAAATAATATTATTTTTTGAAAGTCATTATTTTATATTTAAATTTTCCTTATAGTTCTTATAAAAATAAATGAAGAGCTTTCAAAATAAAACTTCTTTTAAAACGTTCCCTACATTTCCTAACTGAACTTTACTTTGAAAAGTTACTATTAATTTCGAACCGAAAACTTTGATAAGCCATAAGTATATTAAATTTACTTTAAAATCATTCGTTACTGTTACGAATATTCATTGATATTTTTATATCTACGTGTCCATCCAAAATAGAACATCGAAATCAAATTTCAGATTTTCACATAACATTATATTATTGAAACATTCATATTTATTCCGGATTGGAATAACATTCAACCAATCATCATGTAATTTCAGTTATATGAATTTTATACATCCAAAAATAGTTGCAAGCTACTATCACACATCCAAATAACATCTAGTATGCACCTACATCCATACAAGCACCAAATAATTAACTAGCGATTATTTCCGTCTGCCAATCTATCGATCGACGTACACTCCATACAAGGGAGATGTGTTAGTTAAATATCATCCCGAGACCCATGTGGGGTTATCAACCAATAAACAGTCACTTTAAATCAACTACCAATTCATGAATTCAATCCTAACAAGTTCAATTTAAATTATTTTTCAATCTAACCAATTTCACGTAAATGAGTGATAATAATTCACCGTTTGAACTATAAATGGATATTTAATCCAATTTCAACTACCACAAATATATTAACATTATTTTAACATGTTAATCATCTCAAAATCACAACCACAACATATCACAATCAGTCAACAATTCATCCATCGGGTTTGCAAACAATTTGTGATGTGAGCTACCATATATCTTATAACATTTTATGATAATTAAACAAATAAAACTACAACTTTCGCTATTGTTTAACCAACTAACTGTCATTTTACCAACGTCATGTTAACTTCATGATAACCATTTTCTAACTTGCCGTTCACTTAACATTTATGTATTAACTTCAATCATTAAACGGTTAACTATTTAACTGTTCAAGCATATTTAAACTACACAAATAAAGTGTTTCGAGTGAGAAACTCTCATCCAGCCATCGAACTACAGTATACTACAACGTTGGATCTTTGTGCTCCTGCTATGGGCTAAAAATGTTGCCTTTTATTCTTGGATCAACTCCAAACTTCTTGGCAATGCTTGTACTCACTCTAGCTAGTTTTTAAGGGAGGAAAGCTACGATTTTTGGTGGTTTATGAGATGACCCACACTTCCCCGTAAAGGAAAACCCGGATTGAATTGAGAACACGACAAATCATAACACAAACAGAAGAACATTTCATTGCTTATTGCAACAATTTACATCAGAGTACAAGAATATATTGAGTATGAATAAATATTATACATCAGAAAAATATCAGAGATTAACAAATTACAATGCAGTGGAAAATAATACAAAACACAACTGAAAGAGATACACGGATACAGAGCTTTCCAAATATCATTCCAGCTGTAAACCAGAATCCTATGAATATAAATCTGCAAAACCAAAATTACTAGTTGCCCGTGTGGAAAATAGGGGCGCCTAGATTTTAGGTTAAAACAATAAACTCCAGGTCAATCATGTGACTGGTGTGATAACTAAAACAGTTATTAAATCTTTACTTTAAAAATAAAGTAAATCAAAGGACCACGCCGTATAACACGGAATGGGTTTCCTCCCAAGAATACCAGTACATAAATCAAACCGTGCAATGCTTTTTTTTTGGGAAAAATGAAGCTATTATAAGACTCAGATCCCATCACACAATGCAACTCAAGCCGGAGGATAGAGTTTTACCTTATAATAGCCAAACATGCTTGGTACGTTTAAACAAATCATTTTGATACCATTATAGTGTAAAGTACATGAAAACCACTTCAAATATAAATGTATCAATCACTGACGGCATAGTGCCCCATCCCACTATGTCGCCATACTTGGCTCTACAAATAAAACCGAAATGCCACATATTGGAACTTGGATTTCCATTTGTGAACCAAGACAAGGGATCATCCTTACCGCTTCGAGACTCTCTATCCCGAGCCTCAGGCAAGCGCGCAGACGAGCCTTGGATCGTCAAGGCCAGTCCACTTGATGTGGATTAAAATGCCTGAACACTTCGTTTCCCTGCCCTATGGGGCGTAAAATTGGTCTATATAAAGACCATACCATCCATCATCTCCATAGTGCCGATATATCATAAGTAAAACATCTGGGTGTGCAAAACCCAGATGTAACGACCCAGAAAATCTGAACTAATTTAAATTTTTTAAATTGGCAAAAATAATGGATTTTAAATATTTAAAATAAATATTTTAAATAATGGCGATGAAAACTGAGTTAAAATCGACATTTGAAAACCAATATAATTAATTATAATTATATATAGAATTGAAAATGGCGCGGTAGTTCGATAATTCGATTTCAAACTTCAATTGAATATACCGGGTGCAAAACAATCCGGATTTTAGTGAAACCAAAAACATTGGAATCTAATTGATAATATCTTTCTAACGAATCCGACCAATCGAAATTTGATAACGGGAATCAAAAGATATGTCCAGTTGAAAATTCTGAATAGTCGCTATGGAATTCAGGCCCTTAAAAATGGACATTTTGCAAACAACCTCGGATTTCGACGAAACCACTTTTGTTGGATTCGTGATGTCAAGTTATTGCTAGGTTTCAAATTTCATAATTTTTCGAATCAATATGTGAGCGTGGCAAAGGAAAACGCGTTTGACTGGTTTTAGTTGATTTTAATCGACTGGAAATTGGCCATTTTTCAAACGGTCTCAGAATTCGACGAAACTAGTTTTGTTAGGACCGTATCGTCAATACGAAGCTAGAAAATATTTTTCTGGAATTTTTCGAGTTCGTATGTGGCCCCACTAAATTGAAATGTGCGTTTAAATTGAATATATAAAGAAGTACACTTTAAATTCAACGGAAACTGATTGTAACGATCAAATCAGCTTGCGATACATATCCCATTGTGTTCGGAATGGGGGTAAAACGCTATGGACGACAGGCGGTGAGCCTCGTTTAGAGGTCGCATGTAAAAGTCAACTTTTTGAAAAATTAAATAATAAAATAATGAAAATAAATTTTAATCCCCCCTTTTTATCTTCCTTTCTGCCCCCCCCCCCCCCCCCCCGTTCGTTTTAATTTCAAATGAAGAGAAAAAAAAAAAAGACGGACGGAGAAACCCCGAGCGCCACCGCCTTCAGACGACGACCAGACCTCCACCGCGCCTTCGATCTTCTTCCCCCCTCTTCCTCGCTCTCGCTCCCTCCTCCTCCTTCAATCTGACCGCCCCCTGGAAGCCAACGCCTCCTGCCACCACCGTTCGAAACCCCGAGCGCCCCCACCTCCAGCTCCGTCGATCTGCGAATCCCCCCCCCCTTCTTCAAAATACTGTAAGTATTTTATGGTATTTTATTTTTATTTTAATTCGTTAAAACTAATTTCGATTTTAGGGATTTAAAAACTGTTTTTTTAGGCATATAAAAACTGTTTTTTTAAAAAGATTAAAACTGAATTTTAAAAGGTTAAAACTGTTTTTTTTTTTAAAAAGATTAAAACTGATTTTATAAAAGTAAAAACTGATTTTAAAAAAAGCAGTAAAAACTGATTTTTTAAAATGAAATTAAAACTGATTTTTGTTTAAATAGAAAAAAAAAACTGATTTTGTTTAAATAGTAAAAACTGATTTTGTTTAAAAAGAAAAACTGATTTTAAGAAAGGTTTTAAAATAGATTTTTGAAAAGGTTTTAAAAGATTTGAATTTTGAAAAGTAAAAGATTTGAATTTTGAAAAGTAAAAGATTTAAACTTTAAATAGAAAAAGATCAGAACTTTAGAAAAAATAAAGATCATATTTTTTTTAAAAAAAAAATAGAAAAGATCAGATTTTTAAAATGGAAAAGATCATATTTTTAAAATAGAAAAGACGGAATTTTTATTAAGTAAAAGAAGTAAGATATGAAAATTTATATTTTTAAAAGCAATAAAAATATAATTTTTACATCATAGAAATATTAAAAATATAATCTTTATATATTGAATAGCGACGTCAAAATTCGATTTTTATTTATTGAATAACATAGTAAAAATTCGATTTTTACATATGTAGAGAATACGGGCAACAAAGCGACAGAAAGAGAGATTGGCGAGGAAGTGTCGTGCAGTTGGATAGCTATTGGTGAGATTTCTGATTTAAAAATATTATATATGTGTGAAATGAAAGTGAATAGCTATATACAAATATATATATATATATATATATATATATATATATACGCCCCTCGTCCACAAACCATGGACGATATCTATTGGTTGAAATTGTTGTGAAAATTGATTGATAGCGAATGATTGTTTGGGATTGTTTGTGATTGATATTGATTGATTGTGGTTGAAAAATACCCATTTGTGGTTGTGAAATATTTGGTTGAAACCACATAGGATTAGTTTGTGGAAATGAAATAAATATATACATGCCGCCTGCGTGCGAACTAGATGCATGATCCCCATTGTCAAAAACCGCGAGGTTTTAAGGTAGAGCGAGGAGCCGTACTAGGGACGGTGCCGGTTTAACTACCCTGCCGTTATGTGCCGAAATTTTGAATAATATTCGTGTGTTTGAATTATTTTCATTTGCTTAAACTATATTTATTCATAACTATAGAAAACATTCATGTGTTGAATTGATATTCATTCGTTGATTAGAAATTCATGTGTTGAATGGTATTCATATTTTGAAATAAATTGTTCGATAATAAAAAACACATTTTTTTCTATATATAGAAACTATAGAAAACATTCATGTGTTGAATTGATATTCATTCGTTGATTAGAAATTCATGTGTTGAATGGTATTCATGTTTTGAAATAAATTGTTCGATAATAAAAATCACATTTTTATCTATATATAGAAACTATAGAAAACATTCATGTGTTGAATTGATATTCATTCGTTGATTAGAAATTCATGTGTTGAATGGTATTCATATTTTGAAATAAATTGTTCGATAATAAAAATCACATTTTTATCTATATATAGAAACTATAGAAAACATTCATGTGTTGAATTGATATTCATTCGTTGATTAGAAATTCATGTGTTGAATGGTATTCATATTTTGAAATAAATTGTTTGATAATAAAAATCACATTTTTATCTATATATAGAAACTATAGAAAACATTCATGTGTTGAATTGATATTCATTCGTTGATTAGAAATTCATGTGTTGAATGGTATTCATATTTTGAAATAAATTGTTTGATAATAAAAATCACATTTTTATCTATATATAGAAACTATAGAAAACATTCATGTGTTGAATTGATATTCATTCGTTGATTAGAAATTCATGTGTTGAATGGTATTCATATTTTGAAATAAATTGTTTGATAATAAAAATCACATTTTTATCTATATACAGAAACTATAGAAAACATTCATGTGTTGAATTGATATTCATTCGTTGATTAGAAATTCATGTGTTGAATGGTATTCATATTTTGAAATAAATTGTTTGATAATAAAAATCACCTTTTATCGACTATATGAACTGTGTAAAATAGTCTCGTTTTAAAAGAAATTGTTTTATGATAAAAATCCCATTTTTATCACCAACTTGAACTATATAGAAAAATAGTGTTTTGAAATGAATTGTTTTACAATAAAAATCACACTTTTATTGTATGCATAAATCGTTGAAATGTGAAGTGTTAAAAATAGCCACTTGTTCAAAATAAACATATATGAGTTGAAATATTCATTAATTAGCTAATGAAATGATTTGCACCTATTTATGTAACATTAGAATGAATGGTGTTTTTAAACCAAATAGAAATCAAATATGATGTTGAATAGAAAAGGATAAATGATAAGAACTGTATATATATGTACATGCATATTTACTGAAAAGGTTATAGCAAAGGGGCTAGAGAAGAGGAATAAAATTTTGTGCCCGACAAATAGGTACACATTTACTGCTTTGTTTGGGTGATGATTTTATGAGCCTGTTGGCTAGCCGCTTGGCTTTTTCTTTTTCTTTTTGAGATTAGAAGGACCGGGAACGCTATTTGCGATTTCCCGATGCTCCCGGTGCAGGGGAGGTTATGGCGAAATTTTCCAAAAATTTAAGGTGTTAGAAATTTTTTTAAAGTGAAAACGATATTGAAATCATTGAATGAACTATATTTATATAAATATAAATAAAATTAAAACGAAACGAGGCTGTGCAGTTCGTATTTTGAAATCGTGATTTCAAACGACTAGTGCGGGAAATCCGACCATTGGATTTACCCGAAATCTCAACCGTCGGGTTCGCCTTGGAATAATCTTTCCAACGGCACCAACCTTGTAAAAATCCAACGGTTGGATTGTCTGGAATGTTTAAATCAAATTTGATGAAAAACAGCGCCAGAAGCGATTATATTTATATATATATAAATATAATTATATATTTAATTGAATAACGGCGCTGCAGTTCGTATTTTGAAATCGAAACTTCAAACGATCGTACCGGGAGATCCGACCGTCGGATTTTCCCGAAACTGGAACCGTTGGATTCGTTTCGAAAAGACCTTTCTAATGATGTAAATTTTGTGAAGATCCAACGGTTAGATTTTCAGATATGTGTAAATAAAATCTGAAGAAAAACAGCGCCACGGCCGCCTTATGGCCCGAAGCGTCGTTTTGAATAGAATGGCTATTTTAAAATAAATAAAAATAGCGATAAATAGTTATAAAATATCATAAGCGATATGGAATGGAAATAAACTGAAATTTGCTTGATTTGTGTGGCTTTTGATGGTTGAATATGTTTGGTGTGAAAATTACATTAAAAGAACAATATTGGTGTTGTCGAATAATTTAACCATTGAAATAAATTGATTTGAAATTTTAAATATACGTGAATTATTTGAGAAGGCCGAGTTAATTCTCATTTCAAATAATTGACCGACGATTGAAAGTCGAAGATGAAGACGAGGGTCGAAGACCGGAGATCTTCACCTCGTTTGGATGGTAACCGAGGTCCTGATTGGGAGGCATCCCGAAATATGGATAATGAGTGGTGATCGTCCAGACGTACGTGGTGATCGATGGGTTTGCGAGGTATTTAGTGCCTCCGGGTTCGTTCAGACCCAGAACGGACTTGTAGATGGACTGTGTGTCTGACATTGGAGTTTATTCTGTGTTGATTGATTTCTGTTAAATATACATCTGTTTGGCGGCGGAGAATTTATTCTTTTGCTTAACGCCCTTCTCTGAGACGCACGAGCTCAGAGGTTGTGTATCGATGGACATCAATCGCATGGCGTGAATTGCCTGTGTGGCATGCTAAGATGCAGTGATCAGACCTTCTGTTGAAAAGCAAAGTCTTGTGGTGATGATCAAAGCACCGCCTGTGTGGCGTAGCTTTGTGTATAACGTGAATTCGCGAGCCTCACACCCCGGTATGAACCAGAAACGGGAGAAAGGACCTCAGGGAGGGCCTGCGTTTCCTCCTAGCTAAAAGTGGCGTCAGTGGTTTTACATGCCCTGACGAGTTTGACTTATGTGGTTGTTACTGTTGCGAGGCGCCTCGGTTTGATCGGACGATTTGAGTCCGATGGAGTCATTCGTTGGCTCGTTTACGCCCCAAAAGGCGGGGAAACGTATGGTTCAGGCATTTTAATCCACATCGGTGGACCGGCCCTGAGGATCCTAAGGCTTGACAGAGTACTTGCCTGAGGCTCGGGCTAGGCAGTCTCGAATTCGGTAAGGACTATCTTTTGCCTTGGTTCATGACGGAAATCCAATTTCCAAATACGACATCGTGCGGTTTTGATTGTATACCTATATATGGCGACATAGTGGTATGGGGCATTAATGCCATCTATGATTGATAGTTATGATTTGAAATTGTTTTCAAAACATATAAACACTAGCAATAATATCAAATGCCTTTGTTTTATTCGTATCAAGCATATCTTGGCCGTTATAAGGTAAAAACTCTATCCTCCGGTTTGCGTTGCATTGTGTGATGGGAACTGAGTCTTATAACGGTTTCATTTTTATAAAAAGCATAGCGATGTTTAAAAGAAAGATTTGTTTTAAAGCACTGGCAATCCAATGGAGTAAACCCGTTCCACGAAAGTGGTGTGGTCCTGTGATTAGCCAATTATATATGTGTTGAGTGGATTTCTCATACCAGTCCCATGACTGACTCGTAGTTTGTTTCACTCTCAAACTCGGGTGCCCCTTTTTCTACACGGGCAGCCTTGTATTCAGTTTAGCTGGTTCTTCTTTCTGGATAGCTGGAGCTGAAGATGGATTCTATCATTTATTTCTTTTTATGCTGTTCAGCTCCTATTGTACATATTTTGTTTATTTCCGCTGTAGACATTTATGTATAGCTGAACTATATTTGTACTAAGTAAGATCCTGTATACTGTGTAACTCTGATGATTACTTTTATCCAGTATATTTTGTTGTTCATTCTGGTGTATTTATTTAATTCTGTTCTGCTATTATATGTTTCTGTGTTATATTCCAAAGATAACCTTGTTTCCGTGAGAACGGGAAATCGGGTCGTCTCATCGTGGTATCAGAGCTTTGGTTAAGCTTAGTTCTAGAATATAACATTTGAACGAACTCGTCAGAAATGGAACCAGTAGTGTTCTAGGACGGGTACTCCATACAGATAGGATCAGCAATATCCTAGTATGAGTAAAGCAGAATGAAATTACAGCTGGGTAGACACATTTACACTTGAAGTATATGTTTCTATGTTTGAAAATTACCTTTTCTGTGACCTGACACTTGATCTGCTAATTGCAGAAGTACTAGAAAAATGAGTGCCAGAAACAGAAGGGATACAGAACCCGATCTAGAAGCTCTATTAAAGAAATATCGAAATCTGAACGGAGCGCAGTTCTCGGGCAATGAGTCTATTATTCAAACCCAAGCTTGGGTGAGCTCTGCAGAAAGAATCTTTGAGCATATCCAGCTGAGAGATGACCAGAAACGGTTAGTAGCATCTTGGGCGCTCAAAGAAGAAGCTTTAATTTGGTGGGAATCAATCATCAAAGATAATCCAGAAGGTGATATCACCGGGGACAGATTCAAAGTGATTTTCCTAGAAAGATTTACTCCTCCCGAAGCAACCGAGAGATTATGTGATGAATTTTCCTATCTAATTCAAGGCGATATGACCATCCCAGAATATCACAAGAAATTCAACGAACTTGCTCACTTTGCTCCTCATCTAATTCAAAATCCGAAGAGGAAAAATATGAGATTTATTCACGGGCTTCAAAGGAAATACCAGAATAAAGTATTGGGGCATGTGAAGCTTCCTTTTTCTGAAATGATTTATATGGCTTATCAGTATGAAGATCTCCATAAGAAAGGAATGTTACGCGACGAAGAAGAAGTTTGTTGTAGTGACAAAGAAGAGTTGGGAACTGATATTCCTGAGGCAAGTACAACGTCAGAGGTCAGCAAGAAGTCCAGTGCCAAGAGGAAAAGGGTCAAAGCTGAGAAGGAACCCGTAACAGCCGCCACATGCTCTAACTGCAATAAACAGGGCCATTTATCCAGAAAATGTAAATCTTTAAAGAAGCAGAAGAAGAATGAATCTGAATCCACTAAGAAAAGGAACCCACATGGTGAAAGGACATGCCATGAGTGTCATCAAGCAGGACATATTGCACGGGAGTGCCAACTCTCAAAGAAATCTGAAACCGTACACATAAATGAAATAGCAGAAACTTCCGAGCCCTCATCTGATCAGGAAAGGCCCGATGTTTTAGAAGGCACGCTTACTGTCAAAAACATTCCAGTCAAAGTACTGTTTGACACAGGCGCGTCACGAAGCTTCATTTCCAAAGATGCAGCTAAGAAACTGGATTTGAATTTGAAGAAGCTCGAGGAACCAATGACTGTCCAGAATCCAGTTGGGGGTTCCATTGATCTCAGTTGGATTTGTGGAGTGCCGGTTTCCTTTTCTCGTTATCGGTTTCCTACCATCGCAGCCGTCATGAATTTTAAAGAGTTTGATCTTATCTTGGGGTTGGACTGGTTGACCAAATATGAAGCTGAAGTTAAATGCGCCGACAGAGTCATAAAGGCGAAGATCAAATCAGGTGATTATATAACCATTCCCTGTGAAGGTCAGAATGCTAATAGAAAAGACTTCTGGGCAGCTTTGAATGTTTCTCCAGCCCAAATAGAAAATATCCCTGAGATCACTGAGAATATTCCTGACCTCATTAAAGATATTCCTGTCGTCAAGAACTATGCGGATGTGTTCGAGGAAGTTGTTCGCTTACCTCCGCAAAGAGAAATAGATTTCAAGATTGCTTTGATTCCTAATGCGAGGCCGGTAGTTCACGCTATTCGAAGAATGTCCTTGAAAGAGAAGGAAGAATTAGACAATCAAACACGACAGCTAGTATGGAAAGGTCTGATCAGGCCTAGTTTCTCTGACTGGGGTGCAGCCGTGGCATTTGTCCCAAAATCTGACGGTACTCTATGGCTATGTGTGGATTATCGTGATTTGAACAAGCAGACCATAAAGAACAAATATCCATTGCCGCGGATTGATGATCTGTTGGATCGATTAAATGGAGCACAAGTATTCTCAAGAATGGACCTAGCTACAGGTTTCCATAAACTTTGAATTGCCGAAGAGTGTGTTCCAATGACAGCGTTCAGAGGCCCCGACTTATTCTACGAGTGGTTAGTAATGTCGTTCGGCTTATGTAACGCTCCAGCTTATTTCGTCGATCTAATGAATAGAGTGTTCAGAGGAGTTTTGAATAAATTTGTTCTGGTTTTCATTGACGATATTCTAATCTTCTCTAAATCGAAAGCCGAACATGAAAAACATTTGGAACAGGTTCTAGAAATCCTCAGAAGGAATGTATTGAAAGCCAAATTTTCCAAATGTATATTCTGGCAAGATGAAGTAAAATTTCTGGGCCACGTCGTATCGAAAGAAGGAATTGCTGTGGATCCAAGTAAAATCATAGCTATTCAGAATTGGAAACAGCCCAGTACCCCCACTGAAGTCCACAGTTTTAGCATTCTAAATTCAAGTGGACTCAAGAAAGTGAGGAGGCTTTTGAAGAACTAAAGTTGAGATTAACAACAGCTCCGGTGTTAACCATCATCGATGGCAACCAAGATTTGAAAGTCTGGACTGATGCTTCTAGAGAAGGCCTTGGCGCAGTGTTAATGCAAAGGGGTCAAGTGATTGCTTATGCTAGCCGTCAACTGAAACCGCACGAGAAAAACTATGTAACTCATGATCTTGAGTTATTGGCTATCATATTATCTTTGAAAATCTGGAGACACTATCTTCTGGGCGAGAGATTTGAACTGTTTACAGACCATCAGTCATTAAAGTATCTGTTCACTCAGAAAGACCTGAATCTGAGGCAACAGCGTTGGCTGGAGTTTCTTGCAGCATATGACTTTGAAATTATATATACTCCAGGGAAAGCCAATGTCGTGGCCGATGCGCTGAGCAGAAAGAATGTAATGATCGCCAGCTTTATTATCACGACATCCTTGATTGACAAAATATCTATTCTTCAGAAGGAGGATAACTTTATAAAAGATATGATCAAAAGGATTCAGAAAGGCGAACCCTCGTGTTTTCAAATAGATAACGACGAGACCTTGAGGTTGAAAGGAAGGATTTGTGTTCCTGACATCCCAGAGTTAAAAAGGGAAGTGCTAGACGAGTGTCACAAGTCCAAGCTGAGTATCCATCCTGGCGTGGCCAAAATGTATAACGATCTCAAAAGAACATTCTGGTGGAAGGCTATGAAAAGAGACGTTTCAATATACGTTAGCCGATGCCCTACTTATCAGCTAGTCAAAAGCGACCAACAAAAACTGGCTGGATTGTTACAACCACTGGAAGTTCCTGGTTGGAAGTGGGAGCATATTTCTATGGATTTCATTGATGGTCTGCCAAGAACCAGAAAAGGAAATGACAGTATTTGGGTGATCGTAGATCGCTTCACGAAGACCGCCCATTTTATACCTGTCAAATCAAATAGAACCGCTCAAAGTCTGGCGCAGATTTACTTCAGAGAAATAGTTAGACTACATGGAGTGCCGCTCAGTATAGTCAGTGATAGAGATACAATATTCACTAGTAAATTCTGGCAAGCATTTCAAGTCGAGTTGGGAACGAAGTTAAACTTGAGCACCGCTTATCATCCTCAGACAGACGGTCAGACTGAGAGGGTGAATCGCATTTTAGAAGATCTATTGCGGGCTTGTGTAATAGATTTCGGTGGATCATGGGAAGACCATCTACATTTGGCTGAATTCTCTTATAACAACAGCTATCAGGCAAGCCTGACAATGTCGCCATTCGAAGCATTGTATGGTAGACCGTGTCGATCTCCTGCTTGTTGGGTCGAGCCTGGAAATAGACTTGTGTTAGGGCCTGATATGATTCGAGAAGCTGCCGACAAAGTCGATTTTATTAAGAAGCGATTACTCGTCGCTCAAAGCCGACAAAAGAGCTATGCCGATAGAAGAAGAAGAGATATATCCTTTGAAGTTGGCGACTATGTATATTTGAAAGTATCGCCGATGAGAGGAGTTATCCGGTTCGGTAAAACTGGAAAGTTAGCACCCAAATTCATTGGTCCGTTTCCTATTCTGGAACGGATCGGGACTCTCGCTTATAGGGTCAAACTGCCTGACTGGTTGCCTGGAGTGCATGATGTATTTCATATATCTCAACTTCGAAAGCACGTTCATGATCCAGACTTGATCGTGGAAGAAGCAGCTCAACAGGACATTGAAATTACTCCAGAATTAGCCGTGAGGCGAGAGCCGCTGAAGATCATCGGCAAAGAAACCAAAGAGCTGAGAAACAAGAAGGTTCACTTAGTCAAAGTGCAATGGAGTGGAGATCCGCGAGATTGTACTTGGGAAACTGAGGAGAGCATTCAGAAAGCTTATCCTAGATGCCGAGTAGATATCTCTGATTGACTCCGGTGCAAGGTACATTTACCATACTTTGCATTACCATTCAATTCTCTATTCTGTTGCTATTTTCTTTTCATAGATGTGCACTTTTGATTATATAGTCTGAATGATTTTTAAAGAATATAGAATTTGATTAATATATTTTTGAAGGTTAAAAACAATTGGATTGGTTATTGTGTTGTGTGATTATAGATTTATCAAACCACTTTCGACTTTGTTCCTTTTCGGGGACGAAAAGTTTTAAGTGGGGGAGATTGTAACGACCCAGAAAATCTGAACCAATTTAAAATTTTTAAATTGGCTAAAATAATGGATTTTAAATATTTAAAATAAATATTTTAAATAATGGCGATGAAAACTGAGTTAAAATCGACATTTGAAAACCAATATAATTAATTATAATTATATATAGAATTGAAAATGGCGCGGTAGTTCGATAATTCGATTTCAAACTTCAATTGAATATACCAGGTGCAAAACAATCCGGATTTTAGTGAAACCAAAAACATTGGAATCTAATTGATAATATCTTTCTAACGAATCCGACCAATCGAAATTTGATAACGGGAATCAAAAGATATGTCCAGTTGAAAATTCTGAATAGTCGCTATGGAATTCAGGCCCTTAAAAATGGACATTTTGCAAACAACCTCGGATTTCGACGAAACCACTTTTTTTGGATTCGTGATGTCAAGTTATTGCTAGGTTTCAAATTTCATAATTTTTCGAATCAATATGTGAGCGTGGAAAAGGAAAACGCGTTTGACTGGTTTTAGTTGATTTTAATCGACTGGAAATTGGCCATTTTTCAAACGGTCTCAGAATTCGACGAAACTAGTTTTGTTAGGACCGTATCGTCAATACGAAGCTAGAAAATATTTTTCTGGAATTTTTCGAGTTCGTATGTGGCCCCACTAAATTGAAATGTGCGTTTAAATTGAATATATAAAGAAGTACACTTTAAATTCAACGGAAACTGATTGTAACGATCAAATCAGCTTGCGATACATATCCCATTGTGTTCGGAATGGGGGTAAAACGCTATGGACGACAGGCGGTGAGCCTCGTTTAGAGGTCGCATGTAAAAGTCAACTTTTTGAAAAATTAAATAATAAAATAATTAAAATAAATTTTAATCCCCCCTTTTTATCTTCCTTTCTGCCCCCCCCCCCCCCGTTCGTTTTAATTTCAAACGAAGAGGAAAAAAAAAAGACGGACGGAGAAACCCCGAGCGCCACCGCCTTCAGACGACGACCAGACCTCCACCGCGCCTTCGATCTTCTTCCCCCCTCTTCCTCGCTCTCGCTCCCTCCTCCTCCTTCAATCCGACCGCCCCCTGGAAGCCAGCGCCTCCTGCTACCACCGTTCGAAACCCCGAGCGCCCCCACCTCCAGCTCCGTCGATCTGCGAATCCCCCCTCCCCCTTCTTCAAAATACTGTAAGTATTTTATGGTATTTTATTTTTATTTTAATTCGTTAAAACTAATTTCGATTTTAGGGATTTAAAAACTGTTTTTTTAGGCATATAAAAACTGTTTTTTTTTAAAAGATTAAAACTGAATTTTAAAAGGTTAAAACTGTTTTTTTTTAAAAAAAGATTAAAACTAATTTTATAAAAGTAAAAACTGATTTTAAAAAAAGCAGTAAAAACTGATTTTTTAAAATGAAATTAAAACTGATTTTTGTTTAAATAGAAAAAAAAACTGATTTTGTTTAAATAGTAAAAACTGATTTTGTTTAAAAAGAAAAACTGATTTTAAGAAAGGTTTTAAAACAGATTTTTGAAAAGGTTTTAAAAGATTTGAATTTTGAAAAGTAAAAGATTTGAATTTTGAAAAGTAAAAGATTTAAACTTTAAATAGAAAAAGATCAGAACTTTAGAAAAAATAAAGATCATATTTTTTTTTAAAATAGAAAAGATCAGATTTTTAAAATGGAAAAGATCATATTTTTAAAATAGAAAAGACGGAATTTTTATTAAGTAAAAGAAGTAAGATATGAAAATTTATATTTTTAAAAGCAATAAAAATATAATTTTTACATCATAGAAATATTAAAAATATAATCTTTATATATTGAATAGCGACGTCAAAATTCGATTTTTATTTATTGAATAACATAGTAAAAATTCGATTTTTACATATGTAGAGAATACGGGCAACAAAGCGACAGAAAGAGAGATTGGCGAGGAAGTGTCGTGCAGTTGGATAGCTATTGGTGAGATTTCTGATTTAAAAATATTATATATGTGTGAAATGAAAGTGAATAGCTATATATAAATATCTATATCTATATATATATATATATATATATATATATATATAAATACGCCTCTCGTCCACAAACCATGGACGATATCTATTGGTTGAAATTGTTGTGAAAATTGATTGATAGCGAATGATTGTTTGGGATTGTTTGTGATTGATATTGATTGATTGTGGTTGAAAAATACCCATTTGTGGTTGTGAAATATTTGGTTGAAACCACATAGGATTAGTTTGTGGAAATGAAATAAATATATACTTGCCGCCTGCGTGCGAACTAGATGCATGATCCCCATTGTCAAAAACCGCGAGGTTTTAAGGTAGAGCGAGGAGCCGTACTAGGGACGGTGCCGGTTTAACTACCCTGCCGTTATGCTGCCGAAATTTTGAATAATATTCGTGTGTTTGAATTATTTTCATTTGCTTAAACTATATTTATTCATAACTATAGAAAACATTCATGTGTTGAATTGATATTCATTCGTTGATTAGAAATTCATGTGTTGAATGGTATTCATATTTTGAAATAAATTGTTCGATAATAAAAATCGCATTTTTATCTATATATAGAAACTATAGAAAACATTCATGTGTTGAATTGATATTCATTCGTTGATTAGAAATTCATGTGTCGAATGGTATTCATATTTTGAAATAAATTGTTCGATAATAAAAATCACATTTTTATCTATATATAGAAACTATAGAAAACATTCATGTGTTGAATTGATATTCATTCGTTGATTAGGAATTCATGTGTTGAATGGTATTCATATTTTGAAATAAATTGTTCGATAATAAAAATCACATTTTTATCTATATATAGAAACTATAGAAAACATTCATGTGTTGAATTGATATTCATTCGTTGATTAGAAATTCATGTGTTGAATGGTATTCATATTTTGAAATAAATTGTTTGATAATAAAAATCACATTTTTATCTATATATAGAAACTATAGAAAACATTCATGTGTTGAATTGATATTCATTCGTTGATTAGAAATTCATGTGTTGAATGGTATTCATATTTTGAAATAAATTGTTTGATAATAAAAATCACATTTTTATCTATATATAGAAACTATAGAAAACATTCATGTGTTGAATTGATATTCATTCGTCGATTAGAAATTCATGTGTTGAATGGTATTCATATTTTGAAATAAATTGTTTGATAATAAAAATCACCTTTTATCGACTATATGAACTGTGTAAAATAGTCTCGTTTTAAAAGAAATTGTTTTATGATAAAAATCCCATTTTTATCACCAACTTGAACTATATAGAAAAATAGTGTTTTGAAATGAATTGTTTTACAATAAAAATCACATTTTTATTGTATGCATAAATCGTTGAAATGTGAAGTGTTAAAAATAGCCACTTGTTCAAAATAAACATATATGAGTTGAAATATTCATTAATTAGCTAATGAAATGATTTGCACCTATTTATGTAACATTAGAATGAATGGTGTTTTTAAACCAAATAGAAATCAAATATGATGTTGAATAGAAAAGGATAAATGATAAGAATTGTATATATATGTACATGCATATTTATTGAACAGGTTATAGCAAAGGGGCTAGAGAAGAGGAATAAAATTTTGTGCCCGACAAATAGGTACACATTTACTGCTTTGTTTGGGTGATGATTTTATGAGCCTGTTGGCTAGCCGCTTGGCTTTTTCTTTTTCTTTTTGAGATTAGAAGGACCGGGAACGCTATTTGCGATTTCCCGATGCTCCCGGTGCAGGGGAGATTATGGCGAAATTTTCCAAAAATTTAAGGTGTTAGAAATTTTTTTAAAGTGAAAACGATATTGAAATCATTGAATGAACTATATTTATATAAATATATAAATATAAATAAAATTAAAACGAAATGAGGCTGTGCAGTTCGTATTTTGAAATCGTGATTTCAAACGACTAGTGCGGGAAATCCGACCATTGGATTTTCCCGAAATCTCAACCGTCGGGTTCGCCTTGGAATAATCTTTCCAACGGCACCAACCTTGTAAAAATCCAACGGTTGGATTGTCTGGAATGTTTAAATCAAATTTGATGAAAAACAGCGCCAGGAGCGATTATATTTATATATATATATAAATATAATTATATATTTAATTGAATAACGACGCTGCAGTTCGTATTTTGAAATCGAAACTTCAAACGATCGTACCGGGAGATCCGACCGTCGGATTTTCCCGAAACTGGAACCGTTGGATTCGTTTCGAAAAGACCTTTCTAATGATGTAAATTTTGTGAAGATCCAACGGTTAGATTTTCAGATATGTGTAAATAAAATCTGAAGAAAAACAGCGTCACGGCCGCCTTATGGCCCGAAGCGTCGTTTTGAATAGAATGGCTATTTTAAAATAAATAAAAATAGCGATAAATAGTTATAAAATATCATAAGCGATATGGAATGGAAATAAACTGAAATTTGCTTGATTTGTGTGGCTTTTGATGGTTGAATGTGTTTGGTGTGAAAATTACATTAAAAGAACAATATTAGTGTTGTCGAATAATTTAACCATTGAAATAAATTGATTTGAAATTTTAAATATACGTGAATTATTTGAGAAGGCCGAGTTAATTCTCATTTCAAATAATTGACCGACGATTGAAAGTCGAAGATGAAGACGAGGGTCGAAGACCGGAGATCTTCACCTCGTTTGGATGGTAACCGAGGTCCTGATTGGGAGGCATCCCGAAATATGGATAATGAGTGGTGATCGTCCAGACGTACGTGGTGATCGATGGGTTTGCGAGGTATTTAGTGCCTCCGGTTTCGTTTAGACCCAGAACGGACTTGTAGATGGACTGTGTGTCTGACATTGGAGTTTATTCTGTGTTGATTGATTTCTGTTAAATATACATCTGTTTGGCGGCGGAGAATTTATTCTTTTGCTTAACGCCCTTCTCTGAGACGCACGAGCTCAGAGGTTGTGTATCGATGGACATCAATCGCATGGCGTGAATTGCCTGTGTGGCATGCTAAGATGCAGTGATCAGGGCTTCTGTTGAAAAGCAAAGTCTTGTGGTGATGATCAAAGCACCGCCTGTGTGGCGTAGCTTTGTGTATAACGTGAATTCGCGAGCCTCACACCCCGGTATGAACCAGAAACGGGAGAAAGGACCTCAGGGAGAGACTGCGTTTCCTCCTAGCTAAAAGTGGCATCAGTGGTTTTACATGCCCTAACGAGTTTGACTTATGTGGTTGTTGCTGTTGCGAGGCGCCTCGGTTTGATCGGATGATTCGAGTCCGATGGAGTCATTCGTTGGCTCGTTTACGCCCCAAAGGGAGGGGAAACGTATGGTTCATGCATTTTAATCCACATCGGTGGACCGGCCCTGACGATCCTAAGGCTTGACAGAGTACTTGCCTGAGGCTCGGGCTAGGCAGTCTCGAATTCGGTAAGGACCATCTTTTGCCTTGGTTCATGACGGAAATCCAATTTCCAAATACGACATCGTGCGGTTTTGATTGTATACCTATATATGGCGACATAGTGGTATGGGGCATTAATGCCGTCTATGATTGATAGTTATGATTTGAAATTGTTTTCAAAACATATAAACACTAGCAATAATATCAAATGCCTTTGTTTTATTCGTATCAAGCATATCTTGGCCGTTATAAGGTAAAAACTCTATCCTCCGGTTTGCGTTGCATTGTGTGATGGGAACTGAGTCTTATAACGGTTTCATTTTTATAAAAAGCATAGCGATGTTTAAAAGAAAGATTTGTTTTAAAGCACTGGCAATCCAATGGAGTAAACCCGTTCCACGAAAGTGGCGTGGTCCTGTGATTAGCCAATTATATATGTGTTGAGTGGATTTCTCAAACCAGTCCCATGACTGACTCGTAGTTTGTTTCACTCTCAAACTCGGGTGCCCATTTTTCTACACGGGCAGCCTTGTATTCAGGTTAGCTTGTTCTTCTTTCTGGATAGCTGGAGCTGAAGATGGATTCTATCATTTATTTCTTTTTATGCTGTTCAGCTCCTATTGTACATATTTTGTTTATTTCCGCTGTAGACATTTATGTATTGCTGAACTGTATTTGTACTAAGTAAGATCCTGTATACTGTGTAACTCTGATGATTACTTTTATCCAGTATATTTTGTTGTTCATTCTGGTGTATTTATTTAATTCGGTTCTGCTATTATATGTTTCTGTGTTATATTCCAAAGATAACCTTGTTTCCGTGAGAACAGGAAATCGGGTCGTCTCACCAGACACCACTCCTAGCTAGAAGGAAACGCATGTCCTCTCTGAGGTCCTCTCCCGTTTCTGGTTCACACCGAGATGTGAGGCTCGCGAAGTAACACTACATAAGGCTATGCTATATTAAAGCCGTGCTTTAATCATCAACCACAAGACTCTGCTTTTCAACAGAAGCCTTGATCATTTGCATCTCAACATGCCACATAGGCAATTCACGCTATGCAACCGATGTTTATCAGTCACACAGAATGAAATCCAATGTCAGACACACATCCATTTACAAGTATGTTCTAGGTGTAGATGAAACCGGAGGCACCTTATTCCTCGTCGCATATGTCGAATATAGGAGAGAGGTCCTCGCATATCCGGTCGATCTCCAAGTACGTTTAGATGATCACCACTTATTACCTTGTCTTAGGTGTACAGTCCAATCAAGACATCGGTAATCATCCAAACGATGTGAAGACCTCTGGTCTTCAACCACCGTCTTCATCGTCGATTTATCGTCGAATCAGTTATTCATAATGGGATAAACCCGGTCATTCTAAATAACTGCGTATATAATAAATAAGTGCTATAAAAACACTACATACGCCTCGTTCCAATCCAGAATATTCCTTTATTCAAATATTCTTATACTTTGGGATAGGTTCCCATTAATTTTATCAAAGATAAATTCTTTAAATTTGTTCTTTAATCTTCTTTTGGGTTTCAAATCAAACCAAATTAAGGTTTATCCAAACTAGTCAGGATTAGCGATCCTTACTGAAGTAATCATTTGTTTAATTTCCCAATCCCAACCTATTCATCTCATGAAGAAAAATTGGTAATACTTCATATCTAACACAACGGTGTCATCGGTAGATTTAATTACCATTTCACATTCAAATCTAGATAAAGATTTAACTATTGCCTGGAGTAAAACTGGTGGTACTCCGCTCTCGATCATTTGCCGAATTTGATAATTTAAATTATCACATTCCCATTTCAATCTAATTAATGATTCATTTAAACTCCAATTCATTTTTAATCTCGAAAATCATTACTTAATGATTATTCCAAGTTAAGAAATTAATCTTATCTTTAACTGGGTTAAAGAATTAATGTCATTTAAAACATAGCTCACGATAAACCCAAAATCCCATTCCATTAATTATGGAATTTTCATGGAAAACATATCAATATATAATCGATGTCAAATTCCGCATCCGACTAATAATATAAATGGAATAACGACAAAGCCTTTTAAATTCCATATATATTAACAGTCTTCCTCCACAGAAACCCAGTTCGATTATTATCAAATCGAATTCCATTCCATTCCAATATATTAAATTGGAAAATTTTACTTTGGAAAATCTCCACTAAATCTTTAATAAAAAGATTTATAAGTTCCAAATATCATTTCATTATAAACCGGGTTAAAGAACGAATGTCGTTAAAAACACAGTTCACAATAAACCCAATTCACATTCCATTTCAAATCCAATTAAATGTTAATCAATTGGTAATTATTCTCTAAGTCTTAATTAAAAGATTTATTCTTTTCACATGGGTTTAAGAATAGTGTTACTGAAGACCCCATCCCATCAGCCTCTAACCGTAAATTAGTGGGAGAACAATTCCCTAAGTATTAATCCCGAAGGCCGAAACCAACATCAGATCAATAACCTGGAAAACCACTCAACTTAGCTAATCTCCAGTTAGTTTTTAATTTTCTTAATTCCATTGGCTTTTAAGAACAGTATTATTAAAGATACTATTCACGACAAACCCAAAATCTCATTCCATTTTTAATCGGATTAAAGAACAAGTGTTATTTAAAACACCGTTCACGATAAACCCAAAATCAATTTCAATTCAATTCCAATTAAATATCAATTAATTGGTAAACTCCTTTAAATGTTATTTAAAAGAATTATTCTTTTTTCATTTGGGTTTAACAACAATGTAAATAAAGACATTGTTCACGACAAACCAAAAATCCAATTTGATATTAAATACAAGGCTCTGAATAGAAAATATATCGGCTTATATTCAATATCAAATTTTCAAATCAACAAATATCGTATTGGAATAACAATATATATCTTCCAAATTCCTCCACAATATTCGTATAATCACGGAATCCAATATCGAAATATTCCGAATATAATTTCGATTCAAATCCATTATAATTCATATATTTGAAATTCTGGTTATTTTTAAAACCATTTCAAATCCAATTTATTTATTTAAAAATAACTAGATCATAATTCCAGTTAATAACTAGTTCATTTCGATAAAATATATTTTTATCTTTTCAAATACGGAATTTTTCATCCCAATTCTTTCCAAATCATTTATTATGATTTTACACAAATTATTAATATTTTTAATAATTTTATCAAGGCCCATATTGTCGATTTCCATAAATGGCCATCGAATTGCACTTACAGCGACCTTTTCCAAATTTGATTTGGACATAGTTCCAAATCCAACCGTTAGATTTCCAATTTCTTGTATTCGTTAGAAATCTCTTTTCGATACGAACCCAATGGTTCTGGTTTTAGGAGAATCGGACGGTCGGATCTCCCGTAACGTCCATTCGAAGTCAAAGGTCGAAATTCGTTAACTGCCGCGGCACGGCGCGTTCTATTCAGGCCATTATATATATAATATATATTTCGTCGATTTCAATTCAAAATGTATTTTATAAATCGTTTTAACTTCGTTTTAAAAACGATTTCAGCTTAATATCCAATTTTAATTCAAAATTGAAAATTCCATATCATTAATATATATATATATATGATAATATTTTCAAAACATTAGATTTTGAAATCAATTCCCATTCGATATTCATTATAAAAATGGATAAAATCGATATAAATATCTTTCACGTCAAAATGACGTTAATCTAATCAACACGGCTTTATATATATAAAAATATTCGTGTCCATCCCAAATCGGACATCAAAATCAGCTTTTGATCTTTTACTGAATATTATTTTAAAATATTCATTATTTTAAAATAATCATTATTTTAAAATATTCCTTCTTTCTAAACTGGAATCAGACATAGTCAATTACCGTATAATGTTGATTATATGGATTTCATACAATACATGTATAGAATATCAATGTTAAACAATCAGCCATCATCCAGAGTGCATTCTACACTGCATAAGCATTAAATGTAAATATTTAACGCTTACAACAGTTTGTCAATCCATCGATTGACATACCACTAAACAATTGGGATTAGTGTACATCAAATATCATTCCAACACCCGTGTGGGGTTTTCAAACAACAAACACTGATTTTATTTGTGCAGTTGGGCGATGTGTAAATTATATCGTCCCAATCAACATCAGTCAATTGTGTGTACATAAACAAATCGTCTGATTTGTTTATGATTTTTCTTTCATATACACGTTAAAAATTATATTTTTAACTATAAAATATTTATTTCAACACATGAATAATTTATTTATTCCATTCCGCATCATAATCAATTTCAACAACACAATATAATCAAACAAACAAGTAGTCCATGGTTTGTGGACGGCGGGTGTCGGGTGCTGCTAAGCACCGTCTGCATCCTGGTATATATTTTAACTAGAAGATAAAATTAAAGTGAGAAATTCTCACCTTTGGGATCCACTCCTCCATTCTTTATTTCTAAACGGTTTGGATTTTCCCGAAATTCCAACGCAATCCTTTTTCACGCTGTTCACAGTAAAAATCATATTTTTAATATGATGTTTATATATTTAAAAATCGCCCTTTTTCCATATCGCTACTACATAAAAATCATGTTTTTATTTTCTTCATTATATAAAAATCCTATTTTTAATTTGCTACTTATATAAAAATAATATTTTTATATTCTTCATTATATAAAAATTCCTTTTTTATATGAAAAATCATACCTTTGTATAATTTAAAATCAAATCTTTTTAATTTCAAAAATCTAATCTTTTTAGTTATAAAAAAAATCCTATTTTTATACATAGAAAAATCATATCTTTTTATAATGATGTTTATATTATAAAAATCGTGTTTTTATATGCTAAAAAATCACATCTTTATACTTTATAAATCACATCTTTTATAAATTAAAGATCTAACCTTTTTATGATTAAAAATATAATCTTTCTATGACTAAAATTATAATCTTTCTATGATATTGTATATAAATAAAAATCATATTTTATACTATGTAATATATAATAAAATTCATATTTTTCCAACGCGCTATTATATATTAAACTAAAAAAAACAAAGAAACGTAAATAAATAGTTGAAAACTCACTTTTGTTTGCCGAACGAAGAGGGATGAGAGAATCGGAGGCGGGGTAGGCGGCGTTGTGTATCCCTAGTGGGGAGGGGAGGCAGCGGTGGGCGGTGGTGGCCCGGTAGTGGCGGCGGCGGCTTCTTTTAGGGTTTGGGCTTCGAACGGGAAAGCGTGAGAGAGGAGGGGGTGTAAGGCGTCGGAGGGGGGAGGTGGAGGCGGCGGCGGCGCCGCTGGGGGGCGCAGTGGGTGACGGAGGCTGGAAGAGGGGGGCGACTGATTTGGACGAGCAGGATTTGGGTTTTTTTATGAGCGTGGAAATAATGAAAAGGGATGGGGTTAAGGGCTTATATGTAAAATTTTATTTAATTTTATTTAATTCTCCTAAAAGTTGACTTTTCATTCAAGCTCCGAACTAGACCCAACGACTGTCGCATCTAGCTAAATACCCCCATTCCGAACACAATGGGATATGTTTTGTATTCCAATTCGGCTGTTATGATCAGTTTCCGCTAAGTTTAAAATATAATCATTATATTTTAAATTCAAACGTACATTTTAAATTACCGGGGCCACATACGGATTCTAAAAATTTCAGAAAAATAAATTTGGCTATGTTTTGACGATACAGTCCTAACAAAACAAATTTCGTCCAATTTGGAGACCATTTGAAAAATGGTCATTTTCTGGTCGATCCAAATTGACTGAAACTGTCAAAACACGTTTTATTTTGCCATGCTCACATATTGATTCCAAAAATTATGAAAATTGGAATTAAGTAATAACTTGACATTCCGTATCCAACAAAAGTGGTTTCGCCGAAAACGGAGGTCGTCTGCAAAATCGCCATTTTTACGGGCTATATTTCCGTAGCGACTATTCTGAATTTTTAACTAGGCATAACTTTTTATTCCCGCTATGAAATTTCAATTTTTTCGGATTCGTTAGAAAGATATTTTCAAATAGATTCTAATATTTCTGGTTTCACTAAAATCCGGTTTATTTTGAATCCTGTACATTCATTTGAAATTTGAAATCGAATTTTCAAACTACCGCGCTATTTTCAATTCCTTTTATAATTAAAATAAATATTTATATTCTAATTTCGATTTAAATAAATATATACATTCTAATTCTATTCAAAATAAATTTCTACTCGTTATTATTTAAAATAATTCATTTTAAATATTCAAAATTCATTAAAATTGCCAAAATAAAAAATTTTAATTGGTTCCGATTTTCCAGGTTGTTATAGTTTAGAGGCTTGTGGGGATCGACATCTCACTGTACAACAAGGGTAAGGGACGTGGAAGGCCGTGGAGGTGCCATGTGGCGAGGTGGGGTCCACTAAGGGGTAGTAGTTGTTTAAAGCCTTAAAGGTGCAATCATTCACACAAATGAAGAGAATGGAGGTGCTTAAGGAAGAGAGAGGGGAGGGAACCCATGACTGTGGCCAATGGTGGCTCGCCGGACTGCTGGCGTTGGAGGGTGGCAGTGGAGGCAGCCTAGGTGGCCGACGTGGGGTTCTAAAGGGAGGCCCTTAACAATGGTTTTGAGCTTTGAAATGTAATTTAGAAAATGGAAGATTGTTTAGAAGTTAATAAGAACCCATTAGGAATAAATCACTTCATGGAATGACCAAAGGAATAAGAAGATGACACATGGAAGAGAGAGGAAGTTGTTTGTCTAATTTTAACTAGTTGGCAACTATTGCACGAAGTGATGTTTTATGACATTGTGTTAATTACAACGTGCAAACTTTGTTCTAGTCGCACGACCACATGTTAACTCCAAAATTACAAAATTTAAAATCTTTCTACATTATGGAATTATGCTTCCAACGAACCTGATCTCAACGAATTTGGAGACCGTTTGAAAATGGCCTTATTTCTAGCTTAAACTAATTCTCACACAATTTTCAACGTACGTATGTATGTCGTTTTCTTCAATACGAACTCCGTTGGACTTGAAATTTTAAATCTACACATGTTTTGACATATCAGAACCAATAAAAGTGATCTCATCGGATTCCGACGCTGTCTCAAAAATGGTCCTTTTAAAGGCGATTGATATAGCTTTGGAATATCAATTTCCAAAATCTAAATTTATAAATTGATTTAAAATTTTTATTGGCCCTGTTTTAAGTCAAATAAAACATTAAGACTAATTTTAAAATTATTCTCAAATATTATCAGGTAAAAATCAACATTTCCTATTCAAAATTCATTAAAATAAATTAAAATTCAAATTTTAAATTGACCCAAAAATACGGGTTGTTACAATCTCCCTACTTAAAACTTTTCATCCTTGAAAATGAATGGAGAATCGAAGGTCGTTCATTTAACCAACTCAACCTTCTTGTAACGACCCAAACTCGTCCTTACGGGAAAGCCCGGATTGAGTTGAGAACATGAAAAATCAGAACGCAAACAAAAGAATATTTCATTGCTTATTACAACAATTTACATCAGAGTACAAGAATATAATAGAGTATGAATAGATGATATACATCAGAAAAATATCAGAGATTGAAATACATTACGTAGCAGCGGAAAAATAATACATAACACAGGTTAAATAAATACACGGATACAAAGCTTTCCGAATATAGCTTCAGCTATAAATCTAGGATCCTAGAAAAGAAATATCTTAAAAAACCCAACTACTAGCAGCCCGTGTGGAAAATAGGGCACCCAGAGTTTAGGTTAAAATAATAAACTCCAAGTCAGTCATGGGACAGATGTGAGAACTAAACCAGTTATTTAAAACTTTACTTTAAAATAGAGTAAATCAAGGTACCACACCGTATAACACGGAACGGGTTTCCTCCCAAGAATACCAGTGCATATAACAAACAGAACAATGCTTTTTGGAAAAATGAAGCTACTATAAGACTCAAGTCCCATCACACAATGCAACGCAAACCGGAGGATAGAGTTTTCCCTAATAATAGCCAAATATGCTTGGAACGTTTAAAACATATCATTTGACACTATTATAAATGCATAGTGTTAAAAACAGTTTCAAATATAAATGTATCAATCAGAGACGGCATGGATACCATATATCATGTTGTCATACTAGTTCTACAATCAAAACCGCACGATGTCGTATTGGAAGTTGGATTTCCATCACGAACCGTGGCAAGGGATCGTCCTTACCGAATTCGAGTTTCTCAAGCCCGTGTATCAGAATCAGAACGCATCGACCCTTGGATCTTCAGGGCCGGTCCACTCTTACGTTTGTGGATTTGTTATTCCTAAACAATATGTTTCCCGGCCCTATGAGGCGTAATGATCAGTATGTCGACCATATCATCCATCGGCCCCATAGTGACCGATATATCCGAGGTGCCTCGCTATCCATCGAATAATATATAACATCCACATGAGTAAAATGTTTGGGCTCCATACCATGACACCACTCCTAGCAAGAATGAAATGCATGTTCTCCCTACATTCCTCTCCCGTTTCTGGTTCATACCGGGGTGTGAGGCTCGCGAATTAACACTATACACAAAGCTATGCTATTTAAAGTCGTGCTTTGATCATCAACCACAAGACTCTTCTTTTCAACTAAAGCCTTGATCATTTACATCTCAGCATGAAACACTGACAATTCACGCCATACGACTGATGTCTATCGATATATAACCTCTAAGCTCATACATCTCAGAGAAGGGTGTTAAGCAAGAGAATAAATTCTCCGCCACCAAACAGATATATATTTAACAAAGATCACTCAACACAGAATAAAATCCAATGTCGGACACACATCCATTTACAAGTCTGTTCTGGGTCTGAACGAAACCGGAGGCACCTTATTCCTTGTCCCATATGTCCAATATAGGAGAGAGATCCTCGCATATCCCGTCGATCTCCAAGTACATCTAGACGATCACCACTTATTACCTTGTCTTGGGTGTACAGCCCAATCAAGACATTAGTAATCATCTAAACGATGTGAAGAACTCCGGTCTTCAACCACCGTCTTCATCGTCGACATATCGTCGAATCAATTATTCATAATGGGTATAAACCCGGCCTTTTCGAATAATTTACATATCTTATAATCAAATGCTATAAAAAACATAATATACGCCTCATTCCAATCCATAAAATTCTTTTATTCAAATATTCTTTTCACAATTTAAACCAAATTAAGGTTTTCCAAACTAGTCGAGATTAGCGAACCTTACCGAAGAAATCATTTATTTTATTTCCCAATCCCAACCTATTCATCCCAAGGAGCAAAACTGGTAATACTCCATATCTAACACCACGATGTTATCAGTAAAATTAAATATCATTTCATGTTCAAATCTAATTAAAGATTTAACTATCGCCTGGTGTAAAACTGGTGGTACTCCTTTCTCGATCATTTCCGAAATTTGATAATTTAAATTATCACATTCTCATTTTAATCTAATTAAAGATTCATTAAAACTCCACTTAGTTTTAATCTTCCAATAGTCATTATTTAACGATTATTTAACTTTGGAAACACAAACATGACACATCGACAATCTATACCGTACCATTGATTTCTGCCAGTATATAACCTCTAAGCTCGTACGTCTTAGAGAAGGGTGTTAAGCAAGAGAATAAATTCTCTGCCACCAAACAGATATATATTTAGCAAAGATAAACAATACAGTTCGAAATACAATGTTAGACACATAATCTTGTCTTTAACTGGGTTAAAGAACCAATGTCATTTAAAACATAGTTCACGATAAACCCAAAATCTTATTCCATTAACTATGGAATCTTCACTGAGAACAAATCAATATGTATAATCGATATCAATTTCCATATCGGTCTAATAATATAAATGGAATAACGACAAAGCCTTTTAAATTCCATCTATATTAGCAGTCTTCCTCCACAGAAGCTCACTTCTATTATTACAAAATCGAATTCCATTCAATTCCAATTTAATATATTAAATTGGAAAACTTTACTTTGGGAAATTTCCATTAAATCTTAATAAAAAGATTTATAAATTCCAAATCATATTTCACTGTTAATTGGGTTAAAGAACGAATGTTGTTTAAAACACAATTTACGATAAACCCAATTCACATTCCATTTTAGTCCAATTACTAAATATAATTGGAAACTCTAATAATCTTAATTAAAAGATTTATTCTTTTCATATGGGGTTTAAGAATAGTATTACTAAAGATACCATTCACAACAAACCCAAAATCCAATTCGATATTAAATATAAGGCTCTGAGTAGAAATTATATCAGTTTATATTCAACATCAAATTCTGAAACCAGCACATATCGTATAGGGAATAACAATATATATCTATCTACCAAATTCCTCCATAATATCTGTATAGTCACGGAATCCAATATCGAAATATTCCGGAGATGATTTCCATTCAAATCCATTCCAATTTATATATTGGAAATTTCTAGTTTTATTAAAATTCTTTATAAATCCAATATTTAAATATTATTGGATTTCAAATCAAGTTAATAACTAGTTCATATTGATAAAAATTTGTTTTTATAATTTCAAACGTGGAATTTTTCATCCCAATTCTTTCCAAACCATTTATTATGATTTTACACAAATTATCAATATTTTTTAAAGTTTTATTAAGGCCCTTTCAGTCGATTTTCATAAACGGTCATCGAACTGCACTTACAGCGAGCTTTTCCAAATTTGATTTGGACATAATTCCAAATCCAACTGTTAGATTTCAATCTCTTATATTCATTGGGAAGCTCTTTTCGATACGAACCCAACGGTTCCAGCTTTAGGAGAATCCGATGGTCGGATCTCCCGCAATGTCAATTCAAAGTCAATGGTCGAAATTCACGAACGGTCACTGCGCGGCGTGTTCTATTCAGGTCACTATATTGTATATATATGATATATTTCGCTCAAAACGTATTTTATAAATTCATTTTAAAATCAATTCCCACTTTCATTTCAATTTGAAATCAAAATTGAATACTCTTTATCATTATAATATTTAAATGATAATATTTTCAAAATATCAGATTTTGAAATAATTTGCTTTTCGATATTCATTAAAAAAATGAATAAAATCGATATAAATATCATTTGTGTTAAAATGACGCGAATCTAACCAACATGGCTTCATATATTTCAATATTTTCGTGTCCATCCAAAATCGAACATCAAATTCACATTTTAATCCATTACTGAATATTATTTTAAAATATTCGCTATTTTAAAATATTCGTACTTTTAAAATATTCGTTCTTTCTGAATTGGAATCAGACACAGTCAATTACCATATAATGTTATTTATATGGATTTCATACACATATGTACACAACAATAATGATAAACCATAATCCATCATCCAGAGTGCATTACACAACTGCACAAGCATTAAATATAAATGATTAACGCTTACAACAGTCTGTCAACCTATCGATTGATATACAACTAAACCATTGGGATTAGTGTACGTCAAATATCATCCCAATACCCGTGTGGGGTTTCAACCAACAAACACTGAATATTGTTTATGCAGCTGGGCGATGTGTAAAATTTATCGTCCCAATCCATGTCAGTTAAATGGGTGTACATAAACAAATCGTCCGATTTGTAAATGAATATTTATTTTCATTTCAGGAGAATTTTATGCCGTTCATATAAACATTAAGAAATATATTTTTAATGATAAAATATTTATTTCAGCCCTTGAATATTCTTTCTTTAGTCCATACATTCAATAAAAATGATATTTTTATTGTTCAAACATTTTGTTCAACACATGAATATTATATTCAGTTCATATACACATTAAAGATTATATTTTTAATGAATAAATATGTATTTCAGAAAGTTTTGGCATTATAATGGCGCGATATTAAAACCGAAGTAATGTCTAGCATTACCCCTCTCTTGATACTAGCTCGCGCCATACACAATAATCATAACCAATTCAAACAATCACACAATCAATTTTTACAATCACAATCCAAATTTCCACAATACTGTAACGACCCGGTTTTTCAGCGATCTTGGTTATCCGATATACAACACGTATCGAACATCCAAGGATCGAAAATAACCGAATTGTTAATGAAAGAAGTCAGAGGGTGAGGAAAGATAAGATAGAACTAATAGAATAGAAGAAGAAGAAGAACATCATCATCAGAGTAAACACGAATCTCACAGCGAAACGAAAAAATATAACATAAACTTTTGAAATAAAACAGTTATGTATACAATAAAACTTATCAGAGTGCAACACTTACAACAACAGCGGAAATAATAATAACTATAGAATCCTGAAGCCTCCTGCTCCAAGCTCTCCAAGTGTGTCTGAAAAATCCCGACTACTTGACTGCCCGTACAAATTTAGGCACCCAAGAGTTTAGGGAAAACAAAACAAAATAAACTCCAGGTCAGTCATGGGACTGGTATGACTAAAACAGTTTAAAACAGTTTGAGTCTTTAAACGATATCTCATAAGACCACGCCGTATAACGGAACGGGTTTTTCCCTTATGAGAATCCAAAATATCTTTATATCAAAAACCTTTTGATATTATAATAATGTCTATCAACCACAATATAATAATCATCTAGCAGAAACGCTTTCATCTCACGTTCTACATATATAGTATACAATCAAAACCGCAAGCACGTATTGGGTGATGGATTTCCAACTATGACAAGGTATGGAACCACCTTCCGATCAGTGTACTCTAGGAACGATACACTGGAGTTCAACAAGAACATCTTGCAACTCAGCCACACATGATCGACCACTCATTTCGCTTGAGTGTATCGAATGTACATCACCAACGGTTGGGATCAGCAACCGTTCCCGTATATATATATGGGACAGCATTGATAGATTAAAGAAGCAAATGAATATTCTCTAGATAGGTGATTATACACCCTACTTCGGTGCGACCGACTTAGCCATGCTGCCTGCCCGATTTTGTCATTTCCTGGTTGTTGAGGCCCGAGGTTACGATTACTTTCCATTCATTGATAACACGATCACTTTGAATGCCACATTATCAGATCCGTTAATCATTAGTTGGTTTATACAAATATCCTGGATGTTATGCTAAGGGAATAAATCTGTTGCCACCATATATATTTGTACAACCCAACCCATTCGATCATTGGAAATATTCTGTCAGACAGTCGTCCATATACGTTCGTTTTGGGACTGAACGAAACTGAAGGCACCATTCCGTACATCCATCTTAGTCCATGTTATCTAAGACTTATACAATAGCCCTTGCACTTTACTCCGTCTTCAATATATTCAGCATATATGATTTCGCAATGCTTATGCCAATACGGAGTGGTTCTTCGGATAATAATCCAACCGGTCTCTCCATATTAACAACGTTAAAATGGTAAGAACTTGATAGTCTGTGATTTAACTATCAAATGAAAAACATGTCGGTGTACAAACAACGATCTTATTTCCAAATGGAATTATCGATCAAATCACCCAACATATAAATATATATTTATATTTATATTTCCTTATTTTCTATGATTAGAAAATATACGTTATTAATATTGGCAAACATTTCCAATCCCCATTCACACATCACTAACATTTCACAACCATTAGTCCCTAACTCTAAACTAATAAGAGAACAATACTCTAAGTATAAACCCCGAAGGCCGAAACCAACATCAGATCGTTACTCAGAAAAACGATTCAACTTACTAATCTCTAGTCAGTTTCTAATTGTTGTTTAACTCTATTCGATTAACTCTATTCGATTAACTCTAACTGATTAACTCTAATTCGAATAACTTATATTCGATTAACTCCTTTAATAACGTTTATCCATTTAAAAAGATTTACTTTTAGTAACGGTTCTTCACTTTAAAAATGTCCTTTTTATAACGTTTCTCTACTTATAAAGATTTCCTTTTTAACAGCGTTTAATCACTTGTAATGATTTCCTTATGTAACAACCCGAAAATGCGAGCCAGTTTGAAATTTTTATTTTGGCAATTTAAGCGAATTTCGATATTTAAAATAGGTTATTTTAAATAATATCGACGAGAAAATTTATTTTGAATATAAATAGAACGTATATATTATACGCATCGTCGTTAGAATATAAATATTTATATATAATTATAAATAGAATTGAAAATGGCGCGGTAGTTCGATAATTCGATTTCAAACTTCAATTGAACGTACCGGGTGCAAAACAATCCGGATTTTAGTGAAACCAAAAATAATGGGATCTAATTGATAATATCTTTCCAACGAATTCGAATAATCAAGATTTCATAGCGGGAATCAAAAGATATGTCCAGTTGAAAATTATGAATAGTCGCTATGGAATTCAGGCCCTTAAAAATGGACATTTTGCAAACGACCTCGGATTTCGACGAAACCAGTTTTGTTGGGTCCGTGATGTAAAGTTATTGCTAGATTCCAAATTTCATAATTTTTCGAATCAATATGTGAGCGTGGCAAAGGAAAACGCGTTTGACCAGTTTCAGTTGATTTTAATCGACTGGAAATTGGCCATTTTTCATACGGTCTCAGAATTCGACGAAACTAGTTTTGTTAGGACCGTATCGTCAATACGAAGCTAGAAAATATTTTTCGGGAATTTTTAGAGTTAGTATGTGACCCCGGTAATTTGAAATGTACGTTTAAAATTAAATATAGTGATTTAAATGTAAATTCAACAGAAACTGATTGTAACGATCGAATCAACCTACGATACATATCCCATTGTGTTCGGAATGGGGGTAAAACGCTATGGACGACAGGCGGTGGGCCTCGTTTCGAGTTCGTTTGAAAAAGTCAACTTTTAATAAATAAATTTAAAAAAAAAATATAATATATCGCTCCCCTTAAACCCGCTCTGGCCCCCCCTCTCATTTTTCAATCCGATCAGAAATAAAAAAAAAAGAAAGGGAAGAGGAAGACGGGGGGGGGGGGGGGGGGAACTCGTCGCCGCCCCCCCCCCCCCCCCCCCCCCCGAAGATCGCCGTCGACGCCTCAAGGGAGGGCGCCACCTCCGAAGCCCTGCCCCTCCCCTCGCCGCAGCAGCGAAAGACCTCCCCCCCCCTCCGCTTCTTCTCCTTCCCCTATCGCTCCTCCTCCCACGACCACCGAACAACCACCGCGACCCCCCCCAACCCTAACCGCCGCGCCGCCCTTCTCCTTCCCCCCTCTCCTCTGCATTCGACAGCCGCAACCGTCCCCCCCCCCTGTAAGTTTTTCTAATTTTATTTAATATATAACTGGAATTTTATTAAGATTTTTAAAACTGAATTTTATTAAGATTTTTAAAACTGAATTTTATTAAGATTTTTAAAACTGAATTTTTTTTATATAGAGCTAAAACTGATTTTTAGGAATTTTAACAACTGATATATAAAAAGAATTTCAACAACTGATTTATAAAAAGAATTTTAACAACTGATTTATAAAAAGAATTTTAACAACTGATTTATAAAAGAATTTTAAAAACTGATTTATAAATAAAATAAAAACTGATTTTATTTTAAGGTTTAAAATAGGAAAAAGGTTTAAACTTTGAAATAAGAGAAAGGTTTTAACTTTAAAAAGGAAAAGGTTTTAACTTTAAAAGATTTGATCTTTATTAGAAAAGAGGAAAACTTTTATTAGAAAGGGCGAGGTCTATATTTTTGAAATGAATTTTTATCTATATGGCATCGCAATAAATATATGATTTTTATATATTGAACTTCGATAGAAAAATAGGATTTTTATATATTGAACTTTGAAATAAAAATTCGATTTTTATATATTGAACTTTGAAATAAAAATTCAATTTTTATATATTGAACTTTGAAATAAAAATTCGATTTTTATATATTGAATAGCGAAGTAAAAATTCGATTTTTACATATGTAGTGAAAGAGGACAACGAAGGTGACAAAAAGGCGGGAGCGACGAAGATCTCTACAATAGAAGTGCTGTGGAGCTAGGATAGCTAGATGTGAGAATTTCTCACCTTTCAATTTATTTTTCTAGTTATATATATATACTAGGATGCAAACGGTGCTTATTAGAAGCACCCGACACAATCGTCCACAGACCATGGACTTGTTTGTTTGGTTGTGTAGATTAGTTGGATTATTTGATTGAAATTGAATTGTGTGGTGAAATGAATTGATTTGATTGATGTGTGAATGGCGTGGGCCTTCACTAGACCGGGGATAAGGCTAGGCCTTGTCCCGTTTCTAGTATCGTGCCGTTATGCCGCCGAAATTTTCTAAAATATGTTAGAAAAATAAAAATATCATTTTATTTAAAGAATGAACTTAATAGAAATTCATATGTTGAAATAAAATGTTTTATCGTTAAAAATATAATTTTTAACGTGAAGTGAATAAAATAAAATATTCATTTATAAACCGGACGGTTTGTTTATGTACACCTATTTGAATGACATTGATTGGGACGATAAATTTTACACATCGCCCAACTGCACAAATAAAATATGTGTTTGATTGTTTGAAACCCCACACAGGTGTTGGGATGAAATTTGAAGTTCACTCATCCTGATTGATTAAATATGTCGATCGATCGATTGACAGGCTGTTATAAGCGTTAGATATCTATATTTGATGCTTATACAGTGTAGTGCACTTTGGTTGATGGTTGATTATTTTTCAATGCTATGATACACATGTGTTGTATGAAAATCCATATAATTAACCTTATATGGTAATTGATTGGGTCTCATTCCAATTTCAAAAATAAAGAATATTATAAAATAAAAGTTCATGTGTTGACAGTACTCATTCATTGAGATTGGTCATGTGTTGAACGAAATATTTTGATAATAACAACTACTTTGAAAAAGAAATATTTGAAACAGAATGTTTGAAAATAGAAATTTATGAAGCCGTGTTGATTAGATTGACGCCATTTTGACGTGAACGATATTTATATCGATTTTAAAACGATTTCGAAATGAATTGATTTTAAAACGATTTCGAAATGAATTGAATTGAAAACGATTTCGAAATGAATTGAATTGAAAACGATTTCGAAATGAATTGAATTTAAAACGATTTCGAAATGAATTGAATTGAAAATGATTTCGAAATGAATTGAATTTAAAACGATTTCGAAATGAATTGAATTGAAAACGATTTCGAAATGAATTGAATTTAAAACGATTTCGAAATGAATTGAATTTAAAACGATTTCGAAATGAATTGAATTGAAAACGATTTCGAAATGAATTGAATTGAAAACGATTTCGAAATGAATTGAATTGAAAACGAATTCAAATTGAATTGAAAGCGAATTGAAATGAATTCAAATTGAATTGAAATTTGAATTGAATAGAGATGAATTTTAAAACGAATTTATAAAGAAGAATTCGATTTTGATTTGAATTGAAAAGAAAGTTGAAATAGCTTTTGAAACGATTTTAAAACTATTTATATAATTCGTTTTAAATAGAAATCGACGAAGTATATATTATATATATTATATATATTATATAATGGCCTGAATAGAACGCGCCGCGCCGCGGCAGTTCGTGAATTTCGACCATTTATTTCAAACGGACATTACGGGAGATCCGACCGTCGGATTCTCCTAAAACCGGAACCGTTGGGTTCGTATCGAAAAGAGCTTTCTAATGAATGTTAGAAATTTGAAATCTAACGGTTGGATTTGGAATTATGTCCAAATCAAATTCGAAAAAGGTCGCTGTAAGTGCAGTTCGATGGCCGTTGATGGAAATCGACTGTACAGGCCTTGATAAAATTATTAAAAATTGTAATAATTTGTGTAAAATCATAAGAAATGATTTAGAAAGGATTGGGATGAAAAACTCCATATTTGAAAAGATAAAAATAGATTTTTATCTAAATGAACTAGTTTTGAACTAGAATTATAATTCTATTTATTTTTAAATAAATAAATTGAATATGAAAAGGGTTTTAAAAATAACCAGAATATCCAATGATTGCATTGGAGTGGAATTGAATCGAAATTGTCTTCGGAATATTTTGATGTTGGAATTCGGGATTATACAGGTGTTGTTATGGAAATTTGAAAGATATATATATATATATATATATCGTTATTTCCAATACGACATTTGTTAGTCGTAGAATTTGATATTGAATATAAGCCGATATATTTTCTATTCAGAGCCTTGTATTGAATATCAAATGTGATTTGGGTTTGTCGTGAATGGTGTCTTCACTAACACTGTTCTTGAACCCAGTTGAGAAAAGATTAAATCTTTTTATTTAGATTTAATGAAGTGTACCAATTAAATAATATTTAATTGGAATTGAATTGATATTGATTTTCGGGTTTATCGTGGATAGTGTTTTAAATAACACTCGTTCTTTAACCCGATAATTAATGAACGCGATTTTGGGTTTATCGTGAACTGTGTTTTAAATGACACTGATTCTTTAACCCAGTTAAAGATTAAAACTAAGTGGAGTTTTAATGAATCTTTAATTAGATTGAAATGATCGAAAATGGAGCATCACCAGTTTTGCTCCAGGCGATAGTTAAATCTTTAATTAGATTTGAACGAGAAATGGTAATTGAATTTACCGATAACACTATGGTGTTAGATATGAAGTATTACCAGTTTTACTTCATGGGATGAATAGGTTGGGATGGGGAAATTAAAACAAATGATTACTTCGGTAAGGTTCGTTATTCCCGACTAGTTTTGAATTGATATTCAAAAATAGATTAAAGAATAAATTCAAGAAATTTATCTTTGATAAAATTAATGGGAACTTTTCCCTATGAATGTGAAATTTAGAAACTAACTGTCGGTTAGCTAAACAGAATGGTTTTCTGGATATTGATCTGATGTTGGTTTCGGCCTTCGGGGTTAATATTTGGGGAATTATTCTCTTGATTAATTTACGGTTAGTGACTGATGAATTGGAATGAGGCGTATGTTGTGTTTGTGTAACACTTATTTACAATACACGCGAGTTATTCGGAAAGGCCGGGTTTATCCCATTCTGAATAACTGATACGACGATAAGTCGAAGATGAAGACGATGGTCGAAGACCGGAGGTCTTCACGTCGTTTGGGTGATAACTGATGATCTTGATTGGGCTGTACACCCAAGAAGATGGAAACAGTTGGTGATCGTCCAGACGTACGTGGAGATCGATGGATATGCGGGGTACTAGGTGCCTCCGGTTTCGTTCAGACCCAGAACGGACTTGTAAATGGACTGTGTGTCTGACATTGGATTTTAGTCTGTGTGATTGATCTCTATTAAATATATATCTGTTTGGCGGCGGAGAATTTATTCTCTTGCTTAACGCCCTTCTCTGAGACGTACGAGCTCAGGGGTTATATATTGATGGATATCAAACGCATGGAGTGAATTGCCTGTGTGGCATGCCTAAGTGGCAATTGATCGAGGCTTCTGTTGAAAAGCAAAGTCTTGTGGTGATGATCAAAGCACGGCCTTTGTGGCGTAGCTTTGTGTAACGTTTACCTCGCGAGTTTCACACCCGGTATGAACCAAAAACGGGAGACGGACCTCAGGGGGGACATGCGTTTTCTTTCTAGCTAGAAGTGGCGTCAGTGGTTTTACATGCCCTGACGAGTTTGACTTATGTGGTTGTTGCTGTTGCGAGGCGCCTCGGTTTGATCGGACGATCCGGGTCCGATGGAGTCATTTAGTTGGCTCACCTACGCCCCAAAGGGCGGAGAAACGTATTGTTCAGGCATTATAATCCACATCGGTGGACCGGCCCTGACGATCCAAGGTACGGTTGCGGCTGTGCCTGAGGGGCGGGCTAGAGCGTCTCGAATCGGTTGAGGACTATCTTTTGCCTCGGTTCACAGACGGAAATCCAATTTCCAAATACGTGACTTTGCGGTTTTATTTGTAAACCTATATATGACGACATAGTGGCATGGGACGCTCATGCCGCCTACGATTGATACTTATGATTTGAAGTTGTTCTATACACTATGCACTTATAATAGTATCAAATGATTTGTTTTAAAACGTATCAAGCATTCTTTGGCTGTTATAAGGGAAAACCCTATCCCCCGGCTTGCGTTGCATTGTGTGATAGGACCTGGGTCTTATAACAGCTTCATTTTTCTTTATTTAGCATTGCGCTGTTTGTTTTATGCACTTGTATTCTTGGGAGAAAACCCGTTCCGTGTTATACGGCGTGGTCCCTTGATTTACCTATCTTTAAAATAAAGATTAATAACTGTTTTAGTTCTCACACCAGTCCCATGACTGACCTGGAGTTTATTGTTTTAACCTAAACTCTGGGTGCCCTTATTTTGACACGGGCAGCTAGTAGTTTTGGTTTTGCAGATTTATATTCACAGGATCCTGGTTTACAGCTGGAACGATATCCGGAAAGCTTTGTATCCGTATATCTCTTCTAGTTGTGTATCGTATTATTTTCCGCTGCAATTTATTTAAATGTAATTTAAATCTCTGATATTTCTGTGTAATATTTATTCATACTCTGTATATTCTTGTAATCTAATGCATTGTTGTAATTAACAATGAAATGTTCTTTTGTATGCGTTCTGATTTGTCGTGTTCTCAAACGATAGGGCGTTTCGAACGGTCTGGGTCGGTTTAGCGACTGGTTCGGACCGAGCGAAATTCCCTGCCGTCACAGTTGGTATCAGAGCTTTGGTTTACAAAGCTAGAGAACAAGACACATTAGAACCATACGAAAGAATTCATCAGATATTGGATTAGTAATATCCAATGGGATGACTCGTTAGAGATAGGATCAGTAGTATCCTAGAACGAGTGTGAAGAGTATATTTTTCAAATGAAAACAAATTTTGTTTTGAAAATTTAAATCAATTATTCGTATTTGATTATTTATTTATATTGATTTGGACAGTCCAGTATATAAAGATTTTGCATATACGCCTTGCAAACGTGTATTTGAAGTTTTAATATACTGGATAGATATAGAATTACACTCTAATCGCCCGGAGATGGTTTTGATGATGGAGCTCCATCATTAGAATTTATGTTCGAGTGACGAACGTGTAATATCTATATACCTCCTATTGACTGGTGTGAGAACCAAAATTAGATAGGGCCTATTGTTGTGATTTGGCATCAAAAATCAGATTTTTGACTATGTATCAAAGTAATCAATTTGAAAACTCTAATCCACTAATTGATTGATGATAGTGTTGTTTGTTTAATTGTTTGATAATTTTTAGCCATTTAGCCTAATTGAACCGAATATTGAACTGTATTGAAAATTGGTCGCATCTGCTTGCATATACATATACTTACATTGAACATGTCATAGCAAGGAGGCTAGAGCCAGAGAATAAAATTTGTTTGCCCGACAAATAGGTACATGTTTACTACATAATTTACTGTTTTGTTTGGGTGATGATGATTTTATGAGCCTATTGGCTAGCCGCTTGGCTTTTTCTTTTTCTTTTTGAGATCTGAAGGACCGGGGAAGCTATTTGAAATTCCCCGATGCTCCCGGTGCAGGGGAGGTTATGGCGAAATTTTTCAAAAATTTAGGGTGTTAGCCAAATTTTTGAGATTTTAGAAAATTCTCAGAAACTAAAGAGTTGGAGAATGAAAGCCAGATCGAACGTGGAGCTGATTGATCAAACCACTTTCGACTTTGTTCCTTTTCGGGGACGAAAAGTTTTAAGTGGGGGAGATTGTAACAACCCGAAAATGCGAGCTAGTTTGAAATTTTTATTTTGGCAATTTTAGCGAATTTCGATATTTAAAATAGGTTATTTTAAATAATATCGACGAGAAAATTTATTTTGAATATAATTAGAACGTATATATTATACGCGTCGTCGTTAGAATATAAATATTTATATATAATTATAAATAGAATTGAAAATGGCGCGGTAGTTCGATAATTCGATTTCAAACTTCAATTGAATGTACCGTGTAAAGGGCCGCAAATCCGAGCTATCTGAGTTGACTAAATACAACACACGTCCAACCCAAATACACAGAAATACGAACCATTAATAGAAAGAAGATAGAGGGTGAGAATAGATAAGATAGAAAACTTAGAATAGAAGAAAAACGAAGATCACAACTCACAGCGGAACGAATAAAATATATTATATAACATAAGCTCCGAAATACAAATCTGTTTTGTACATACATACATACCATCATCAGAGTACACATAACATTTGATCCAGCGGAAGTAACTCTAAATATCTAACGTTGAAGCCTCCTGCTTCCAGCTCCTCCAAGTGTATCTGTAAAAGCCTGAAACACTTGACTGCCCGTACAAATTTGGGCACCCAAGAGTTTAGGAAAAACAAAAAAAAAACAAAACAAACTCTGGGTCAGTCATGGGACTGGTGTGAGTAAACTCCAACCACTTGTTTAACTTTAAAAATCCTTTCAAAAGAAAAGGTAATAGTAAGACCAGCCCACACATAAACACGGACGGTTTTTACCTCACTATAACCCAAAACACTTTGATACGAAAATCCAGTGATATTATAATAATGTCTACATCAAGTAAATAACCAAATAGCAGAACGCTTGCATCTCACGCTCCACATATATAGTATAAAATCAAAAACCGCATGGCGCTTATTGGAGATTGGATTTCCAACATGACAAGGTATGGAACCACCTTCCGATGATGTATCTCTAGAGGCGAATACACCTGGGTTCAACAAGAACGTCTTGCAACCCGGCCCACACATGACCGACCACTCATTTCGCTTGAGTGTATCGAATGTATATCACCAACGGTTGGACTCAAACCACCGTTTCCCGAATGGGCAGAATCGATAGATTTAGAAACAAAAGGAATTTCTCTAGATAGGTGATTATACACCCTAATGGGTGCGACCCACATAGCCATGCTGCCTGCCCGATTTTTGTCCTTTTCCGGTTGTTGAGTCCTGAGGCTACGATTACTTACCATTCATTGATAACACAATCACTTTGAATGCCACATTGTCAGATCCGTTAATCACTAGTCGAGTTTGCACAAATATTCTGGATATTATGCTAAGGGATACATCTGTTGCAACCATATATATTCATACAGACCAACCCATTTGATCATTGGAAATACTCTGTCAGACATTCGTCCATTTACGTTCGTTCTGGGATTGAACGAAACCGAAGGCACTATTTCTATAAATAGAAAAGCCCTTGCACTTTAGTCCGTCTTCAATATATATTCAGCATACTTGGTTCGCAACGCTTATGCCGATACGGAGTGGTTCTTCGGATAATAATCCAACCGGTCTCTCCATATTGACAACGATGGTCAAAAACTTCGATAGTCTGTGATTTAACTATCGAATAAAAACAAGTGTTCAATCAACATATCAACAAATCACTGGGCTCTTTAATTAATATTTCATTAATTAAATCTCTTTTATATTCTCTTATCAATATTTTTTAACCAAATAATGTCAATAATCATCTCGGCCTCTTATGCCATTTGGAAAACGTTTCCAAATATTTACTTCTTTTATTTTCTATATATTAGAAAAATCTCTATTTGTAATTGGAAACAATTCCAATCACTTATCTCTATCCCCTTTTGTTTACAACATTCGATTTTTATATTCACTTTACTATCGAATTCAATACGTCGATACAATGATTTCTAATTATCAAAATATCTTAAAAATATTCTAACTCCTTAAATTTCCGGAAAATTTCGCCATAACCTCCCCTGTATCGGGAGCATCGGGAAATTTCAAATAGCTTCCCGGTATCTTCCTCAATCAAAAAGAAAAAGGAAAAGCCAAGCGGCCTGCCGATACGGCGCATAAAACCCATATATGAATTTAAACATGTACCTTTTTGTCGGGCACATAAATAAAAATCTTCATATACTCCATCCCATATCTGTTTAACACCTGTTCACCTGTTTTCCATTCAGTTTAACTCAATCCATTTGTTTGAATTCAATTTTTGAATCGTTTGAATTCAGTTTCGCTCAATTATCCTTTAATTAGCCCTTTTGCCTATTTCACTTCTTTGTTTGAACATAACACGTTCAAATAAAATGCTTAACTTGCTCACAACCAAATTGAATTTCAATTTCAATTCTAGTTTCCTTTTTGATTTCGAATATAAATTTTCAAATCGAATTTACTTATTTAAAGCTCAATATTCATTCGAAATCTCATTAACTAATTTCTATTCAATTTAGTTAATGCTATTCAATAAATCAAAATCTGGTTTCTGTTTCAAAAATCGACTCATTACTCCACTGGAGTTCACATATATTTTATAACTCAAATCTGGATTTTTCTAAATAGAAATTTCGATTTTTATTTGCTTAAAATCCTTTAATATCATTAAATAAACCGTTATGGTTTTATAATGGTTCTGGCGCTGCTTTTCTGAAAATTTGATTTTTACATAACTCAAAATCTATACGACGAAATTAAGATTTTTCTCTTTCATTTGAAAACTATTATCAAATCGGTCCTGACATTTCTTGTTTCAAAAAAATTCGACTTCAATTGAGTCCTGTATATTCGATTGAAGTTCGAATCGCTATTTTACGAACTGCAGCGCTGCGGCGAATTCGTTTTAATTATATTTATATATATATAAACTTTTAAACTTCTAAACTTCTTTAAAATGAATTCAACTCCATTTAACTCTGCTTGATTTAAATTCAAATCTCACTTTTATTTGAATTCTAAATTCAAATTCCAATTCCTTTTCTATTTGATATTCAAATTCAATATTTGAATTTCTATTTGAATTCCCTTATTCAAATTCTATATTTAAATTCCATTTGAATTCCCTTATTCAAACTCTATTTTTAAATTCCATTTTAACTTCTACATTCCAATTTCTATATTTGAATTCTATTGGAATTCAAATATTCAAACTCCTTTTCAAATTCTATATTCAGAATTCCATAATTTAAAACCCATTTGAATTTCATATTCAAATCCCATAGATCAAATCCTATTTGAATTCAATTTGAATCTCTTACATTCAAATTTCATTTTCCATTTGAATTCTAATATTCAAATTCGTTTCCAACCCCATTTGAATTCTAATCTTCAAACTCATCTCCAACCCCATTTGAATTCTAATATTCAAACTTATTTTTTTTTTTTACACCATTTGAATTTCTTCACTCAAATCCATTTGAATTCCCTTGAATTCAAATCCCATTTCAAAACCATTTGGATTTCCTATTTTGAAAATCCTATTTGAATTTCTATTTCCAATTCTACTTTGAAAATCCTATTTCAAAGTTTATTTCAAATTCTATTTTTGAAATCTCATATTTAAATTTCTACTTGAATTTCTGTATTCAATTCCATGTTCAAATTCAATACTCGAATTCCTATTTCAAACCTCTATTCAAATTTCATATTTAAATTCCATTCAAATCTCTATTCAAATTTCACATTTGAATTCTTCTTTGAAATACTATATTTCAAATTCTATTTAATTCGTCTTTGAAATTCTATATTTCAAATTTTATTTTGAAATTCTACATTGAAATTCTATATTTGAATTTCTTTATTCGAATTCCTTTGAATTCAAATTTTATTTAATTTCTTGAATTCAAATTCTATTTTTCATTCTAATTTCGTCTATTCCAATTCTATTTGAACTTCTATTTGAATTTCTAATATTCAATCTCCTTTAAAAATTCAAATATTAAACTCCTTTTAAAAATTCAAATGTTATACTCAAATTCATTTGGGTTATATATTTAAAATTTCCTTTCACATCCTGTTTTGAAATTTCATTTCAAATTCCAACTTCACACTTGTATTTCTATTTCTGAATTATCAAATGATAATTCTTTTCACTTCATTTATAACTTCGTTATAAAAGAATTATTTATAAACTTCGTTTATAAAAAAACTGCTTGTTTTATTTTCCAAACAAGTTTATATTTTTATTTCCATTAAAAATTCAAATTCTATTTAAAAATAGAATTTCCCTTTTTAAATTTCAAATATCCTTCCACGATATTTTTAAATATCATTACTCAAGCCCAGTGATATTTAAACACACAAAGCAACGAATTATTTATTTTTCTAACACATCATATATAACAATATATATGCAAACAAATAAACAAACAGATAATATATTTTTGAGGAATCCAGTTGGATTCCTCCAACCTGTTTCCCTGCATCCACAGATGTTAGCACATAAATAATACCCATTCTGCTTCGTGGCAGAATATCGCGGTATAGAAGGTCATCCACTAATCATTGCGTGGGGCGTATACGGTAATCATCCGCTATGAAACTGCGGGCATCCGCTAATGAGACTGCGGGAATCCAACCAATCAATCAACCCAATATATATATATATATATAGCCTAAATAACTAATATATATAAAACAACCAGAAAATATTCACACAAGCAACAAACAATTATTTTTAACGAAATAAAAATAATTCTAAAGGTGAGTGAGATTTACTCACCGGAATTGCAGTTGTCGAATATCCAATTAATTCCTATATCATCTTAGCTACAAATTTACTCGAGTCGTATCTACTACCTATGATTATTTATTTTATTATTTATCAGTCAAAATCATTTATTTAAATCAACCTATAAATAACTAGATTATCCTATGTAAAATTAAATTTGTAAAACGAATACCTCATTTTATCTCTCCGCCTTACTGTCATGGTCTTCACTTCACTTACAATCCAGCACAACAATCACTGCTGCAAAGCCACAGCTCCATCCGTTTCACTGACATCCAGACCTCTCTTCCACTATGCTACAACAAACTCGGCCCCTTATCGAACCAGCAACCCAAATAGCCAACAGTCGAAACCCTTTGTTGAAACGTCGGCACCACCATCCCAAAATCAAGGTCGACTCTCCTAAAATCGCAACAGCCACTTTGACATCCCACACTCCACGCTACTCCCACTTTGCCACTAACCGCAACTAGAACCCACATCCTCCTTTTCAAATTCAGATAACCCCTCAACGAACTCGACACCACAAATTCGAACTCCAACAACCATCGTGGAATCCCAAACTCGCAGTTCAACAGCGCGCATCCCAAAATCGCAAGTAGATATGAGTTCGATCGAACTCCGGTTGCTCCTCCGAACAACAAACCCTACGACAACCTTGTTTCCCAAATCGCAGGAGTGCTTAGAATGATGCCGAGTTTCAGAAGATCTGTTACTCGCGATTTCCTATTTTCCAGTTTTTTTTTCCCTTAATTGCGGAGGATTCACTTCGGTGACTGGAAGGAAAACTAAAGAGGGAAATGGTTTTCGTGGGTTTAGAGATTGAACACGAGCTGGATTATATAAAGGAGGAGAGGAGACAACTGAGTACAAGGCCATTAAAATGTTGCCTCCTTGATATCGAAGTTGGAAAACAAAATAAACAGCTCGAGGAAAGAAATAGGGTGGCGCGATATAGGTCTGTATTGTAAGTTTTTAGGTCGGCTTCAGAACACATAAGGTGGTTGAATTTATTATGAAAAGAATTCGATTTGATTTGTTTTTAAATAAAAAAACTAAAATATCCTATGGTCCCCTAAATTAAAAATCTGAACCGCTATCTTAATGTAATGACCGCTATTTTCAGATTATATCGTTGTTCTGAACTTAATGGATCTGATTCCGAGATTTTAATTTGAACGTATATATGGGATAATCCTATTAAATTGAAAATATATAATTCAAAACAAACAACTTCGTGATAATAAATTATTATCGTATAAAAAAAATTATATTTATCGACTGAATCATTTTTATTTAGTTTTAACTTCGATTTCAATATTTAAAACCATACTAAATATTTAAAATAAATCGACCGAAAATCCGGGTCGTTACATTCTTCCCCCCTTAATATAATTTCGTCCTCGAAATTGCTAAGGTAGGAAAAATGGTACAAATCCATTATTTATCAAAATCTCACTTATGTTGAAACTCAACTCCTCATATTTCAACATATTTGCTCCAACCAAAACTTTTGGTCTTCTTCATTCAATTCGAATGATCTATGATCAATCCATTTATATCCAATCTATATTCCAATAAACCTATTCAAATTGATTCTAATCAATTCATTCACTTTGACCCATTTAACTTGCTTAAGTTAAATTTAAATTCCAGAATTCAAATCCCTGGGTTTTCTTTTCAAATCCTTTGAAATACATAAATGTATACTTATATTTATTTTCATCTCAATTCAAAACATTTGAATTTTCAATCTACTTGTTTTCTTTCAAAACAAATTTCCATCAAAAACTTTTCTAAGGCAGCAATTCATCACTTAGAAACTCGGAAATGAACACTGACGATGTTGCAATCATTATCAGAATTATTTCCCAGCCACTGAAGTGAGTTCAGTGCTTTATTATTTCAAAATCCATGATTTTCTTTCAAATCCTTTAAAACAAATCTATATTATTTTAATATACTTTGAAAAATATTTTTCAACTTCCCAGGATTTTAAATTCTTAATTCTGGTTTGAATTAAATTCTAATTCATCTCATTTGTATATTTAATTCCTATACAAATTCTATTTTGGTTATAAATAACCATTCCAATTTTATAATCTCGTTTGATTCTAAAGTCAATATCCAACACATCCATATAATATAATAATTTCAGAAAATTATTCTTTCTATATCAAAAATAGAAATTTTGGGTAAAATTATTTCATCTACCCACTTTAAAACAATACTGTGTCGAATTTCTCTGTCCCAGTGTTTAGAAATCCCTATCGACTTCGTGGCGTCCCACGATTCGACCAGAATTCATAAACCACTCACAGACTAGCCAACACAATATAAAACAACTTTTATATCAGTTTACAAATACGCTCTCTCGTAAATATACGCTCAACTCATTCTAGGGTACTACTGACCCTATCTCTAATGAGCACAACCCCCAACAAGCCTAGGTATTCGCTCAACCTAAGCTCTGATACCAACTGTAAAGGGCCGCAAATCCGAGCTATCTGAGTTGACTAAATACAACACACGTCCAACCCAAATACACAGAAATACGAACCATTAATAGAAAGAAGATAGAGGGTGAGAATAGATAAGATAGAAAACTTAGAATAGAAGAAAAACGAAGATCACAACTCACAGCGGAACGAATAAAATATATTATATAACATAAGCTCCGAAATACAAATCTGTTTTGTACATACATACATACCATCATCAGAGTACACATAACATTTGATCCAGCGGAAGTAACTCTAAATATCTAACGTTGAAGCCTCCTGCTTCCAGCTCCTCCAAGTGTATCTGTAAAAGCCTGAAACACTTGACTGCCCGTACAAATTTGGGCACCCAAGAGTTTAGGAAAAACAAAAAAAACAAAACAAACTCTGGGTCAGTCATGGGACTGGTGTGAGTAAACTCCAACCACTTGTTTAACTTTAAAAATCCTTTCAAAAGAAAAGGTAATAGTAAGACCAGCCCACACATAAACACGGACGGTTTTTACCTCACTATAACCCAAAACACTTTGATACGAAAATCCAGTGATATTATAATAATGTCTACATCAAGTAAATAACCAAATAGCAGAACGCTTGCATCTCACGCTCCACATATATAGTATAAAATCAAAAACCGCATGGCGCTTATTGGAGATTGGATTTCCAACATGACAAGGTATGGAACCACCTTCCGATGATGTATCTCTAGAGGCGAATACACCTGGGTTCAACAAGAACGTCTTGCAACCCGGCCCACACATGACCGACCACTCATTTCGCTTGAGTGTATCGAATGTATATCACCAACGGTTGGACTCAAACCACCGTTTCCCGAATGGGCAGAATCGATAGATTTAGAAACAAAAGGAATTTCTCTAGATAGGTGATTATACACCCTAATGGGTGTGACCCACATAGCCATGCTGCCTGCCCGATTTTTGTCCTTTTCCGGTTGTTGAGGCCGGAGGCTACGATTACTTACCATTCATTGATAACACAATCACTTTGAATGCCACATTGTCAGATCCGTTAATCACTAGTCGAGTTTGCACAAATATTCTGGATATTATGCTAAGGGATACATCCGTTGCAACCATATATATATTCATACAGACCAACCCATTTGATCATTGGAAATACTCTGTCAGACATTCGTCCATTTACGTTCGTTCTGGGATTGAACGAAACCGAAGGCACTATTTCTATAAATAGAAAAGCCCTTGCACTTTAGTCCGTCTTCAATATATATTCAGCATACTTGGTTCGCAACGCTTATGCCGATACGGAGTGGTTCTTCGGATAATAATCCAACCGGTCTCTCCATATTGACAACGATGGTCAAAAACTTCGATAGTCTGTGATTTAACTATCGAATAAAAACAAGTGTTCAATCAACATATCAACAAATCACTGGGCTCTTTAATTATTATTTCATTAATTAAATCTCTTTTATATTCTCTTATCAATATTTGTTAACCAAATAATGTCAATAATCATCTCGGCCTCTTATGCCATTTGGAAAACGTTTCCAAATATTTACTTCTTTTATTTTCTATATATTAGAAAAATCTCTATTTGTAATTGGAAACAATTCCAATCACTTATCTCTATCCCCTTTTGTTTACAACATTCGATTTTTATATTCACTTTACTATCGAATTCAATACGTTGATACAATGATTTCTAATTATCAAAATATCTTAAAAATATTCTAAATCCTTAAATTTCCGGAAAATTTCGCCATAACCTCCCCTGTATCGGGAGCATCGGGAAATTTCAAATAGCTTCCCGGTATCTTCCTCAATCAAAAAGAAAAAGGAAAAGCCAAGCGGCCTGCCGATACGGCGCATAAAACCCATATATGAATTTAAACATGTACCTTTTTGTCGGGCACATAAATAAAAATCTTCATATACTCCATCCCATATCTGTTTAACACCTGTTCACCTGTTTTCCATTCAGTTTAACTCAATCCATTCGTTTGAATTCAATTTTTGAATCGTTTGAATTCAGTTTCGCTCAATTATCCTTTAATTAGCCCTTTTGCCTATTTCACTTCTTTGTTTGAACATAACACGTTCAAATAAAATGCTTAACTTGCTCACAACCAAATTGAATTTCAATTTCAATTCTAGTTTCCTTTTTGATTTCGAATATAAATTTTCAAATCGAATTTACTTATTTAAAGCTCAATATTCATTCGAAATCTCATTAACTAATTTCTATTCAATTTAGTTAATGCTATTCAATAAATCAAAATCTGGTTTCTGTTTCAAAAATCGACTCATTACTCCACTGGAGTTCACATATATTTTATAACTCAAATCTGGATTTTTCTAAATAGAAATTTCGATTTTTATTTGCTTAAAATCCTTTAATATCATTAAATAAACCGTTATGGTTTTATAATGGTTCTGGCGCTGCTTTTCTGAAAATTTGATTTTTACATAACTCAAAATCTATACGACGAAATTCAGATTTTTCTCTTTCATTTGAAAACTATTATCAAATCGGTCCTGACATTTCTTGTTTCAAAAAAATTCGACTTCAATTGAGTCCTGTATATTCGATTGAAGTTCGAATCGCTATTTTACGAACTGCAGCGCTGCGGCGAATTCGTTTTAATTATATTTATATATATATAAACTTTTAAACTTCTAAACTTCTTTAAAATGAATTCAACTCCATTTAACTCTGCTTGATTTAAATTCAAATCTCACTTTTATTTGAATTCTAAATTCAAATTCAAATTCCTTTTCTATTTGATATTCAAATTCAATATTTGAATTTCTATTTGAATTCCCTTATTCAAATTCTATATTTAAATTCCATTTGAATTCCCTTATTCAAACTCTATTTTTAAATTCCATTTTAACTTCTACATTCCAATTTCTATATTTGAATTCTATTGGAATTCAAATATTCAAACTCCTTTTCAAATTCTATATTCAGAATTCCATAATTTAAAACCCATTTGAATTTCATATTCAAATCCCATAGATCAAATCCTATTTGAATTCAATTTGAATCTCTTACATTCAAATTTCATTTTCCATTTGAATTCTAATATTCAAATTCGTTTCCAGCCCCATTTGAATTCTAATCTTCAAATTCATCTCCAACCCCATTTGAATTCTAATATTCAAACTTTTTTTTTTTACACCATTTGAATTTCTTCACTCAAATCCATTTGAATTCCCTTGAATTCAAATCCCATTTCAAAACCATTTGGATTTCCTATTTTGAAAATCCTATTTGAATTTCTATTTCCAATTCTACTTTGAAAATCCTATTTCAAAGTTTATTTCAAATTCTATTTTTGAAATCTCATATTTAAATTTCTACTTGAATTTCTGTATTCAATTCCATGTTCAAATTCAATACTCGAATTCCTATTTCAAACCTCTATTCAAATTTCATATTTAAATTCCATTCAAATCTCTATTCAAAATTCACATTTGAATTCTTTTTTGAAATACTATATTTCAAATTCTATTTAATTCGTCTTTGAAATTCTATATTTCAAATTTTATTTTGAAATTCTACATTGAAATTCTATATTTGAATTTCTTTATTCGAATTCCTTTGAATTCAAATTTTATTTAATTTCTTGAATTCAAATTCTATTTTTCATTCTAATTTCGTCTATTCCAATTCTATTTGAACTTCTATTTGAATTTCTAATATTCAATCTCCTTTAAAAATTCAAATATTAAACTCCTTTTAAAAATTCAAATGTTATACTCAAATTCATTTGGGTTATATATTTAAAATTTCCTTTCACATCCTGTTTTGAAATTTCATTTCAAATTCCAACTTCACACTTGTATTTCTATTTCTGAATTATCAAATGATAATTCTTTTCACTTCATTTATAACTTCGTTATAAAAGAATTATTTATAAACTTCGTTTATAAAGAAACTGCTTGTTTTATTTTCCAAACAAGTTTATATTTTTATTTCCATTTAAAATTCAAATTCTATTTAAAAATAGAATTTCCCTTTTTAAATTTCAAATATCCTTCCACGATATTTTTAAATATCATTACTCAAGCCCAGTGATATTTAAACACACAAAGTAACGAATTATTTATTTTTCTAACACATCATATATAACAATATATATGCAAACAAATAAACAAACAGATAATATATTTTTGAGGAATCCAGTTGGATTCCTCCAACCTGTTTCCCTGCATCCACAGATGTTAGCACATAAATAATACCCATTCTGCTTCGTGGCAGAATATCGCGGTATAGAAGGTCATCCACTAATCATAGCGTGGGGCGTATAGGGTAATCATCCGCTATGAAACTGCGGGCATCCGCTAATGAGACTGCGGGAATCCAACCAATCAATCAACCCAATATATATATATATATATATATAGCCTAAATAACTAATATATATAAAACAACCAGAAAATATTCACACAAGCAACAAACAATTATTTTTAACGAAATAAAAATAATTCTAAAGGTGAGTGAGATTTACTCACCGGAATTGCAGTTGTCGAATATCCAATTAATTCCCATATCATCTTAGCTACAAATTTACTCGAGTCGTATCTACTACCTATGATTATTTATTTTATTATTTATCAGTCAAAATCATTTATTTAAATCAACCTATAAATAACTAGATTATCCTATGTAAAATTAAATTTGTAAAACGAATACCTCATTTTATCTCTCCGCCTTACTGTCATGGTCTTCACTTCACTTACAATCCAGCACAACAATCACTGCTGCAAAGCCATAGCTCCATCCGTTTCACTGACATCCAGACCTCTCTTCCACTATGCTACAACAAACTCGGCCCCTTATCGAACCAGCAACCCAAATAGCCAACAGTCGAAACCCTTTGTTGAAACGTCGGCACCACCATCCCAAAATCAAGGTCGACTCTCCTAAAATCGCAACAGCCACTTTGACATCCCACACTCCACGCTACTCCCACTTTGCCACTAACCGCAACTAGAACCCACATCTTCCTTTTCAAATTCAGATAACCCCTCAACGAACTCGACACCACAAATTCGAACTCCAACAACCATCGTGGAATCCCAAACTCGCAGTTCAACATCGCGCATCCGAAAATCGCAAGTAGATATGAGTTCGATCGAACTCTGGTCGCTCCTCCGAACAACAAACCCTACGACAACCTTGTTTCCCAAATCGCAGGAGTGCTTAGAATGATGCCGAGTTTCAGAAGATCTGTTACTCGCGATTTCCTATTTTCCAGTTTTTTTTTTTTTTTTCCCTTAATTGCGGAGGATTCACTTCGGTGACTGGAAGGAAAACTAAAGAGGGAAATGGTTTTCGTGGGTTTAGAGATTGAACACGAGCTCGATTATATAAAGGAGGAGAGGAGACAACTGAGTACAAGGCCATTAAAATGTTGCCTCCTTGATATCGAAGTTGGAAAACAAAATAAACAGCTCGAGGAAAGAAATAGGGTGGCGCGATATAGGTCTGTATTGTAAGTTTTTAGGTCGGCTTCAGAACACATAAGGTGGTTGAATTTATTATGAAAAGAATTCGATTTGATTTGTTTTTAAATAAAAAAACTAAAATATCCTACGGTCCCCTAAATTAAAAATCTGAACCGCTATCTTAATGTAATGACCGCTATTTTCAGATTATATCGTTGTTCTGAACTTAATGGATCTGATTCCGAGATTTTAATTTGAACGTATATATGGGATAATCCTATTAAATTGAAAATATATAATTCAAAACAAACAACTTCGTGATAATAAATTATTATCGTATAAAAAAAATTATATTTATCGACTGAAACATTTTTATTTAGTTTTAACATCGATTTCAATATTTAAAACCATACTAAATATTTAAAATAAATCGACCGAAAATCCGGGTCGTTACATACCGGGTGCAAAACAATCCGGATTTTAGTGAAACCAAAAATAATGGGATCTAATTGATAATATCTTTCCAACGAATTCGAATAATCAAGATTTCATAGCGGGAATCAAAAGATATGTCCAGTTGAAAATTCTGAATAGTCGCTATGGAATTCAGGCCCTTAAAAATGGACATTTTGCAAACGACCTCGGATTTCGACGAAACCAGTTTTGTTGGGTCCGTGATGTAAAGTTATTGCTAGATTCCAAATTTCATAATTTTTCGAATCAATATGTGGGCGTGGCAAAGGAAAACGCGTTTGACCAGTTTCAGTTGATTTTAATCGACTGGAAATTGGCCATTTTTCATACGGTCTTAGAATTCGACGAAACTAGTTTTGTTAGGACCGTATCGTCAATACGAAGCTAGAAAATATTTTTCGGGAATTTTTAGAGTTAGTATGTGACCCCGGTAATTTGAAATGTACGTTTAAAATTAAATATAGTGATTTAAATGTAAATTCAACAGAAACTGATTGTAACGATCGAATCAACCTACGATACATATCCCATTGTGTTCGGAATGGGGGTAAAACGCTATGGACGACAGGCGGTGGGCCTCGTTTCGAGTTCGTTTGAAAAAGTCAACTTTTAATAAATAAATTAAAAAAATATATATATATCGCTCCCCTTAAACCCGCTCTGGCCCCCCCCTCTCATTTTTCAATCCGATCAGAAATAAAAAAAAAAGAAAGGGAAGAGGAAGACGGGGGGGAACTCGTCGCCGCCCCCCCCCCCCCCCCGAAGATCGCCGTCGACGCCTCAAGGGAGGGCGCCACCTCCGAAGCCCTGCCCCTCCCCTCGCCGCAGCAGCGAAAGACCTCCCCCCCCCTCCGCTTTTTCTCCTTCCCCTATCGCTCCTCCTCCCACGACCACCGAACAACCACCGCGACCCCCCCTAACCCTAACCGTCGCGCCGCCCTTCTCCTTCCCCCCTCTCCTCTGCATTCGACAGCCGCAACCGTCCCCCCCCCCCCTGTAAGTTTTTCTAATTTTATTTAATATATAACTGGAATTTTATTAAGATTTTTAAAACTGAATTTTATTAAGATTTTTAAAACTGAATTTTATTAAGATTTTTAAAACTGAATTTTTTTTTATATAGAGCTAAAACTGATTTTTAGGAATTTTAACAACTGATTTATAAAAAGAATTTTAACAACTGATTTATAAAAAGAATTTTAACAACTGATTTATAAAAAGAATTTTAACAACTGATTTATAAAAGAATTTTAAAAACTGATTTATAAATAAAATAAAAACTGATTTTATTTTAAGGTTTAAAATAGGAAAAAGGTTTAAACTTTGAAATAAGAGAAAGGTTTTAACTTTAAAAAGGAAAAGGTTTTAACTTTAAAAGATTTGATCTTTATTAGAAAAGAGGAAAACTTTTTATTAGAAAGGGCGAGGTCTATATTTTTGAAATGAATTTTTATCTATATGGCATCGCAATAAAAATATGATTTTTATATATTGAACTTCGATAGAAAAATAGGATTTTTATATATTGAACTTTGAAATAAAAATTCGATTTTTATATATTGAACTTTGAAATAAAAATTCGATTTTTATATATTGAACTTTGAAATAAAAATTCGATTTTTATATATTGAATAGCGAAGTAAAAATTCGATTTTTACATATGTAGTGAAAGAGGACAACGAAGGTGACAAAAAGGCGGGAGCGACGAAGATCTCTACAATAGAAGTGCCGTGGAGCTAGGATAGCTATATGTGAGAATTTCTCACCTTTCAATTTATTTTTCTAGTTATATATATATATATATATATATATATATATATACTAGGATGCAGACGGTGCTTATTAGAAGCACCCGACACAATCGTCCACAGACCATGGACTTGTTTGTTTGGTTGTGTAGATTAGTTGGATTATTTGATTGAAATTGAATTGTGTGGTGAAATGAATTGATTTGATTGATGTGTGAATGGCGTGGGCCTTCACTAGACCGGGGATAAGGCTAGGCCTTGTCCCGTTTCTAGTATCGTGCCGTTATGCCGCCGAAATTTTCTAAAATATGTTAGAAAAATGAAAATATCATTTTATTTAAAGAATGAACTTAATAGAAATTCATATGTTGAAATAAAATGTTTTATCGTTAAAAATCTAATTTTTAACGTGAAGTGAATAAAATAAAATATTCATTTATAAACCGGACGGTTTGTTTATGTACACCTATTTGAATGACATTGATTGGGACGATAAATTTTACACATCGCCCAACTGCACAAATAAAATATGTGTTTGATTGTTTGAAACCCCACACGGGTGTTGGGATGAAATTTGAAGTTCACTCATCCTGATTGATTAAATATGTCGATCGATCGATTGACAGGCTGTTATAAGCGTTAGATATCTATATTTGATGCTTATACAGTGTAGTGCACTTTGGTTGATGGTTGATTATTTTTCAATGCTATGATACACATGTGTTGTATGAAAATCCAAATAATTAACCTTATATGGTAATTGATTGGGTCTCATTCCAATTTGAAAAATAAAGAATATTATAAAATAAAAGTTCATGTGTTGACAGTACTCATTCATTGAGATTGGTCATGTGTTGAACGAAATATTTTGATAATAACAACTACTTTGAAAAAGAAATATTTGAAACAGAATGTTTGAAAATAGAAATTTATGAAGCCGTGTTGATTAGATTGACGCCATTTTGACGTGAACGATATTTATATCGATTTTAAAACGATTTCGAAATGAATTGATTTTAAAACGATTTCGAAATGAATTGAATTGAAAACGATTTCGAAATGAATTGAATTGAAAACGATTTCGAAATGAATTGAATTGAAAACGATTTCGAAATGAATTGAATTTAAAACGATTTCGAAATGAATTGAATTGAAAACGATTTCGAAATGAATTGAATTTAAAACGATTTCGAAATGAATTGAATTGAAAACGATTTTGAAATGAATTGAATTGAAAACGATTTCGAAATGAATTGAATTGAAAACGATTTCGAAATGAATTGAATTTAAAACGATTTCGAAATGAATTGAATTTAAAACGATTTCGAAATGAATTGAATTGAAAACGATTTCGAAATGAATTGAATTGAAAACGATTTCGAAATGAATTGAATTGAAAACGAATTCAAATTGAATTGAAAGCGAATTGAAATGAATTCAAATTGAATTGAAATTTGAATTGAATAGAGATGAATTTTAAAACGAATTTATAAAGAAGAATTCGATTTTGATTTGAATTGAAAAGAAAGTTGAAATAGCTTTTGAAACGATTTTAAAACTATTTATATAATTCGTTTTAAATAGAAATCGACGAAGTATATATTATATATATTATATATATAATATAATGGCCTGAATAGAACGCGCCGCGCCGCGACAGTTCGTGAATTTCGACCATTTATTTCAAATGGACATTACGGGAGATCCGACCGTCGGATTCTCCTAAAACCGGAACCGTTGGGTTCGTATCGAAAAGAGCTTTCTAATGAATGTTAGAAATTTGAAATCTAACGGTTGGATTTGGAATTATGTCCAAATCAAATTCGAAAAAGGTCGTTGTAAGTGCAGTTCGATGGCCGTTGATGGAAATCGACTGTACAGGCCTTGATAAAATTATTAAAAATTGTAATAATTTGTGTAAAATCATAAGAAATGATTTAGAAAGGATTGGGATGAAAAACTCCATATTTGAAAAGATAAAAATAGATTTTTATCTAAATGAACTAGTTTTGAACTAGAATTATAATTCTATTTATTTTTAAATAAATAAATTGAATATGAAAAGGGTTTTAAAAATAACCAGAATATCCAATGATTGCATTGGAGTGGAATTGAATCGAAATTGTCTTCGGAATATTTCGATGTTGGAATTCAGGATTATACAGGTGTTGTTATGGAAATTTGAAAGATATATATATATATATCGTTATTTCCAATACGACATTTGTTAGTCGTAGAATTTGATATTGAATATAAGCCGATATATTTTCTATTCAGAGCCTTGTATTGAATATCAAATGTGATTTGGGTTTGTCGTGAATGGTGTCTTCACTAACACTGTTCTTGAACCCAGTTGAGGAAAGATTAAATCTTTTTATTTAGATTTAATGAAGTGTACCAATTAAATAATATTTAATTGGAATTGAATTGATATTGATTTTCGGGTTTATCGTGGACAGTGTTTTAAATAACACTCGTTCTTTAACCCGATAATTAATGAACGCGATTTTGGGTTTATCGTGAACTGTGTTTTAAATGACACTGATTCTTTAACGCAGTTAAAGATTAAAACTAAGTGGAGTTTTAATGAATCTTTAATTAGATTGAAATGATCGAAAATGGAGCATCACCAGTTTTGCTCCAGGCGATAGTTAAATCTTTAATTAGATTTGAACGAGAAATGGTAATTGAATTTACCGATAACACTGTGGTGTTAGATATGAAGTATTACCAGTTTTACTTCATGGGATGAATAGGTTGGGATGGGGAAATTAAAACAAATGATTACTTCGGTAAGGTTCGTTAATCCCGACTAGTTTTGAATTGATATTCAAAAATAGATTAAAGAATAAATTCAAGAAATTTATCTTTGATAAAATTAATAGGAACTTTTCCCTATGAATGTGAAATTTAGAAACTAACTGTCGGTTATCTAAACAGAATGGTTTTCTGGATATTGATCTGATGTTGGTTTCGGCCTTCGGGGTTAATATTTGGGGAATTATTCTCTTGATTAATTTACGGTTAGTGACTGATGAATTGGAATGAGGCGTATGTTGTGTTTGTGTAACACTTATTTAAAATACACGCGAGTTATTCGGAAAGGCCGGGTTTATCCCATTCTGAATAACTGATACGACGATAAGTCGAAGATGAAGACGATGGTCGAAGACCGGAGGTCTTCACGTTGTTTGGGTGATAACTGATGATCTTGATTGGGCTGTACACCCAAGAAGATGGAAACAGTTGGTGATCGTCCAGACGTACGTGGAGATCGATGGATATGCGGGGTACTAGGTGCCTCCGGTTTCGTTCAGACCCAGAACGGACTTGTAAATGGACTGTGTGTCTGACATTGGATTTTAGTCTGTGTGATTGATCTCTATTAAATATATATCTGTTTGGCGGAGGAGAATTTATTCTCTTGCTTAACGCACTTCTCTGAGACGTACGAGCTCAGGGGTTATATATTGATGGATATCAAACGCATGGAGTGAATTGCCTGTGTGGCATGCCTAAGTGGCAATTGATCGAGGCTTCTGTTGAAAAGCAAAGTCTTGTGGTGATGATCAAAGCACGGCCTTTGTGGCATAGCTTTGTGTAACGTTTACCTCGCGAGTTTCACACCCGGTATGAACCAAAAACGGGAGACGGACCTCAGGGGGGACATGCGTTTTCTTTCTAGCTAGAAGTGGCGTCAGTGGTTTTACACGCCCTGACGAGTTTGACTTATGTGGTTGTTGCTGTTGCGAGGCGCCTCAGTTTGATCGGACGATCCGGGTCCGATGGAGTCATTTAGTTGGCTCACCTACGCCCCAAAGGGCGGAGAAACGTATTGTTCAGGCATTATAATCCACATCGGTGGACCGGCCCTGACGATCCAAGGTACGGTTGCGGCTGTGCCTGAGGGGCGGGCTAGAGCGTCTCGAATCGGTTGAGGACTATCTTTTGCCTCGGTTCACAGACGGAAATCCAATTTCCAAATACGTGACTTTGCGGTTTTATTTGTAAACCTATATATGGCGACATAGTGGCATGGGACGCTCATGCCGCCTATGATTGATACTTATGATTTGAAGTTGTTCTATACACTATGCACTTATAATAGTATCAAATGATTTGTTTTAAAACGTATCAAGCATTCTTTGGCTGTTATAAGGGAAAACCCTATCCCCCGGCTTGCGTTGCATTGTGTGATAGGACCTGGGTCTTATAACAGCTTCATTTTTCTTTATTTAGAATTGCGCTGTTTGTTTTATGCACTTGTATTCTTGGGAGAAAACCCGTTCCGTGTTATACGGCGTGGTCCCTTGATTTACCTATCTTTAAAATAAAGATTAATAACTGTTTCAGTTCTCACACCAGTCCCATGACTGACCTGGAGTTTATTGTTTTAACCTAAACTCTGGGTGCCCTTATTTTGACACGGGCAGCTAGTAGTTTTGGTTTTGCAGATTTATATTCACAGGATCCTGGTTTACAGCTGGAACGATATCCGGAAAGCTTTGTATCCGTATATCTCTTCTAGTTGTGTATCGTATTATTTTCCGCTGCAATTTATTTAAATGTAATTTAAATCTCTGATATTTCTGTGTAATATTTATTCATACTCTGTATATTCTTGTAATCTGATGCATTGTTGTAATTAACAATGAAATGTTCTTTTGTATGCGTTTTGATTTGTCGTGTTCTCAAACGATAGGGCGTTTCGAACGGTCTGGGTCGGTTTAGCGACTGGTTCGGACCGAGCGAAATTCCCTGCCGTCACAGTTGGTATCAGAGCTTTGGTTTACAAAGCTAGAGAACAAGACACATTAGAACCATACGAAAGAATTCATCAGATATTTCCTTATAACAGCGTTTAATCACTTGTAATGATTTCCTTATAACAACGTTTAATCACTTATAATGTTTTCCTTATAACAGCGTTTAATCACTTATAATGTTTTCCTTTTAACAGCGTTTAATCACTTATAATGTTTTCCTTATAACAGCGTTTAATCACTTATAATGTTTTCCTTATAACAGCGTTTAATCACTTATAATGTTTTCCTTATAACAGCGTTTAATCACTTATAATGTTTTCCTTTTTAAATCCTATTTATTTTCCAAATAAATATTCCTCTATCACTTCACTTCTATTCATTAGATCCCCATTATAAATTTATAAGTGAATAAACTTCTCAGTGTTAATCCCGAAGCCCGAAACCAACATCAGATCAACACTTTGAAATTTACTCAACTCAATCAACGTATAACAAGTTCCAATTATTCACAAACCATACCCTATACTTTTTAACATTTCTAAATCGATTAAATTTAATTTCAAATAAATATTCCCTTTATAAAATCCTATGATCTTATAAATATTTCTGTTTTCAATATACGATTTGAAAATCCCCTTTTTTAAAACCCAGTATTTCAAATACCACATGTCAATGATCAACGTCATCTAAACACACATAATCAACAACATATTATATCTCACATCATACATCACAGTATATGAAACAAAACAGTATTCTATATATTGAGGAACCCAGTTGGGTCCCTCCAACCTGTTTCCCTGCATCACAGATGTTAAACAACACGAGTATAAAATATTCTGATAAACATAATCAATATTCGATTAACGATTTATATATATATATATATTGTTATCTAAAATTTCAACTAACTGACTAGCAGTTCAATCAACCAAATCAACACACAGCAATCAACAGATGATTAACAGTTCTAAAAATAGGTTATAAAAATATAACTGTTCAGAGTTGGTGAGTTTTACTGACTTTGGCAGTTCATCGTTAAAGAACGATAAACTGTTATTTGATTTGCATCAAACAATTTATTTCGCCATAAATTCATACGAGCTTCAATCCGCTCCCGGTCAGTCTCATTTTGTTGCTCCCGTCCGTACGATCCTATCGGATCTTGTTTCGCTTTAATATAACCGCCGGCCCATCATTTGAACCCATAGCCGAACTCTACCTTCTCAAATTCACGTCAGCCAATCTATTCCTCGTTTTGGCCAAACAAACTTTAAACCCCTTTGACCCGCTATCCTTCTTCCCTGTGCTTTTACTTTTCTTTTAATGGCCTTAACGTTTTAAACATGAAACCAGCCCTCTTGCATACACATGCACTACACGTCAGCATACACTTCACTGTACAAACCTACCTCCAACATAACAGACCAACTCAGGTACCCCCTTCTTTCTCTTCACTAGTACACCACTGTCATTCCTTTGATTTCGTACGCACCCTCATTCTTCACGAAACAAAGAACCTGCTCCCTACAAAAAGTAACGCTCCAGACTTCCTGTTCTTTCCCAACGCAGCATCCTCACACCGCCTTCATCTTAACTGTTCCTTCTTTCTCCTCCTTTTTCGTTTATAACTCCTTACTTCATTTATTTATGCTGCATCACGCACCATTCCGTCATCCTCCAGTAATCCACCGTTCACAAAATCCGAGGTCACCCTCTCCTTTTACTTCGACATCCCTATGCACACAGTTCCACGCATGTAACAGTCATGCCATCCAAACACAGCACAGTCCCTTCCATTTTCGAACGCACATGTTAATCCCGATGCTCCTCTCCTTCGTTCACCAGCCCGACTTGTGACTACAGTGACCTTCCTTCATTTCGCCATGAACCCAGAAAGAGAAACGTAGGAGTGAAACTCATATATATCTGGTTTAGAATTTATTCCATTTTTCTTTACTGTGTTTTCATTCTTTTGGTTTGCTTCCGAAAACGAACGAGGCCAGTGGTAAGCTTCGGTATATATAGAAGAGGACTACTTAGGTGCTAAGGAAACATACATGCGGTATGTCGGCTAGGAGTTGACATGAAAAGTAATTGTCGGCTAGGGGTACTGTATTTCATTAATGAGAACGTGATGGGGCAGAAAAAGTGTTTGACCAATGGAGAAGGTAGTGTCGGTTAAAAAAGGGTGCAAGGTATTTATAGACTAAATGTTACTTTGCCACTTTGGTATTAAGGAATTTAGTAGCTAGGTAGGTGTACAGAGGTTAGCAAAAGGGTACTTTGTCTCCACGTTGAAACTTAGGGCATCTGATGTGAAGATACAAGGGTTGTAGTTTCTTTGCTATGAAGCATTAGGGTAGCATAGGTCTGTGGTTTTATTTATGGAGACAGGACGTTGTCATGTGCTGTATTATAGATTATTAAGTCCTTGGTCATTAAGTATTTGAGTAGATGCGACAATTCACATTTATGGAGTAGGTGCGACGGTATGATTATAAGTTGGGTAGACTTGCAGTGTAGCTTGCTATCAAGTTGGATAGGACGGCGGTAGCAGTCTTAGCAAATGAAGCGAACTTATTAATGAAGGAAAAGGTTATATTATATATTTGTTTTAATTATTCGCAAGCAGGTACTAAACTTCCGTGAACACTGCAGCATGCTCTTTCCCTTTTTATTTGCTAAATGAACGTGTTAATCCTATGTATCAAAATGTTGTGAAGACCGATGGAATTTCATGATAGCTCGGGTGACACTCTTTTGGGTTCTACTGTCTTGACTAGTAAATCCAAAACAGCCTTAGTTTCCATTAATTTCCATAGAAGTTGGATTTTGGTTTTCGTTGATCAGTTGCTGTACATTACTCTGCTTGTCCAAGGACTGATATGAACATATCATTAAATCGAGTAATGTGCAGTGATCCCAAAAATATAATAATACCGGTAGATTAACTTATATTGTGAAACCCTAAAATCCTGATTAAGGGTGCAGAAATACACCAAATAAAAAGTCGCATATTTAATTAATTAAAAATTACAGTAAAATTCTAAAAATTTAATTATCACTATTTCCCAAAAGAACCTTGTCTAAATTCAAACCCGATCTCTAGTTATATCGAAATAACTGTTATGGTCATGAACGAATATACCGCTGTTTTTCTGAATATTTGATTTGGACATAAATCAAAATCTACACGACGAAATCCTGATTTTTCTCTTCCACTAGAAAGATATACTCCACCAGCTCCGTACGTTTCTTGTTTCACAGAAATCCGATTTAAAACGGCTTCTGTATATTCGGTTGAAGTTCGAATCGCCAAATAGCAAACTGCAGCGCCATTTCGAGCTCAGTTTTAATTATAATATAATTATACGCTCTAACGCCGTCGATTAAATAATATATTCGTTATTTAAATAATAAAATAAGTTAATTATTTCACTGTCGAAAATCCGGGTCATTACATTCTTTCCCCCTTAAAATAATTTCGTCCTCGAAATTGCTAAGGTAGTGGACGACCCTATCTATTGGGTAAAAATTTATCTGTTTACCTCTTAACTCCGGTTTCACTAAACCACTTAAATTCCGATTAAAATATTAATTCATTTCAACTTACTAAATTTTCAAAAAATTTGAAAATTTTCTGACACCTGGAATTTCTGGAAATTTTTGCCATAACCTCCTTTGTATAGCCCTATCTGTAAAACCACAACTCGCCTCTCTAGGCTATCTCCAACCCAAAAGAAAATCAAACAGCCAAGCGACTCGCCAATTCGGCTCATAAATTCCAAACTCATATCAATTATATACTTGTACCTTTTTGTCGGGTATATCATTATATCCCTACCATCTGCTATCAATTTTGCGTATATCATGCCATCCAAATCAAACTCCAATCTGTCTTTATTCTCAACACAATTATTGGCTTGTACTCACATAAAATTCCATTCAAACTCAAATCTCAAATTTCAATCTCTCAACTTACCAACTCAATTTTATATTCACTTATTTCAAGTAAAATCCCAATATATAAATCACTTTTACCAATTCATCTATTTAACCCATAAGTTAATTTAATTTCCGAATTTAAATTCCTGGGTTTATTCAAATCACTTGAAATCATAATAACAATTCAAAATCCTTTGAATTCCTGAATAACTTGTTTTTGCAAAACAATTTCAAAACAAAATCTTTGGTAGCAATCTGTCACTTAGCAACTCGAAAATTACACCGATGATGTATCGATCCATCATCGGAATTATTTTCCAGTCATCAAGGTGAGTTCAATACTATACCAATTTCAAAACCACTTTTAAACACTTCCCATTTTGAAATCAATCCCAGATATCCTTATCAAAACAAATTTAAAACCTCCCAGGATTTTAAAATTCACGTATACTTAATCCAGATTCAATTACAAACACTGGTCTGACTTTCCAGTTTTAAAATTCCAATTCTGACTTTAATTTCAGATTTAATTCATCTTATTTCATATACTTTACTTATATGAATCATACTTAGTTATTTATAACCATTATTCGATTATACTAACAAGCAATACAACCAATTATACTATGTTAATTTCAAAACATATTATGTTGTTTCATCATATTCGAGTGTTTAGAAACCCCTATCGATATTGTGGTGCCCCACTATCGACCAGAATTCATAAGCCACTCAACCAATAAAGCTCCACAATATAAAACAAATTTTTATATCAAATAACAAATACGTTCACTCGTATATATACACTCAAACTCAATCTAGGGTATTGCTAACCCCATCTCTACTGAGTCACGCCCCAGAGCCAAGGTAATTCACTTAACCTTAAGCTCTGATACCAACTGTAACGACCCGGTTTTTCAGCGATCTTGGTTATCCGATATACAACACGTATCGAACATCCAAGGATCGAAAATAACCGAATTGTTAATGAAAGAAGTCAGAGGGTGAGGAAAGATAAGATAGAACTAATAGAATAGAAGAAGAAGAAGAACATCATCATCAGAGTAAACACGAATCACACAGCGGAACGAAAAAAATATAACATAAACTTTTGAAATAAAACAGTTATGTATACAATAACACTTATTAGAGTGCAACACTTACAACAACAGTGGAAATAATAATAACTATAGAATCCTGAAGCCTCCTGCTCCAAGCTCTCCAAGTGTGTCTGAAAAATCCCGACTACTTGACTGCCCGTACAAATTTAGGCACCCAAGAGTTTAGGGAAAACAAAACAAAATAAACTCCGGGTCAGTCATGGGACTGGTATGAGTAAAACAGTTTAAAACAGTTTGAGTCTTTAAACGATATCTCATAAGACCACGCCGTATAACGGAACGGGTTTTTCCCTTATGAGAATCCAAAATATCTTTATATCAAAAACCTTTTGATATTATAATAATGTCTATCAACCACAATATAATAATCATCTAGCAGAAACGCTTTCATCTCACGTTCTACATATATAGTATACAATCAAAACCGCAAGCACGTATTGGGTGATGGATTTCCAACTATGACAAGGTATGGAACCACCTTCCGATCAGTGTACTCTAGGAACGATACACTGGAGTTCAACAAGAACATCTTGCAACTCAGCCACACATGACCGACCACTCATTTCGCTTGAGTGTATCGAATGTACATCACCAACGGTTGGGATCAGCAACCGTTCCCGTATTTATATATGGGACAGCATTGATAGATTAAAGAAGCAAATGAATATTCTCTAGATAGGTGATTATACACCCTACTTCGGTGCGACCGACTTAGCCATGCTGCCTGCCCGATTTTTGTCATTTCCTGGTTGTTGAGGCCCGAGGTTACTATTACTTTCCATTCATTGATAACACGATCACTTTGAATGCCACATTACCAGATCCGTTAATCATTAGTTGGTTTATACAAATATCCTGGATGTTATGCTAAGAGAATAAATCCGTTGCCACCATATATATATATTTGTACAACCCAACCCATTCGATCATTGGAAATATTCTGTTAGACAGTCGTCCATATACGTTCGTTCTGGGACTGAACGAAACTGAAGGCACCATTCCGTACATCCATCTTAGTCCATGTTATCTAAGACTTATACAATAGCCCTTGCACTTTACTCCGTCTTCAATATATTCAGCATATATGATTTCGCAACGCTTATGCCAATACGGAGTGGTTCTTCGGATAATAATCCAACCGGTCTCTCCATATTAACAACGTTAAAATGGTAAGAACTTGATAGTCTGTGATTTAACTATCAAATGAAAAACATGTCGGTATACAAACAACGATCTTATTTCCAAATGGAATTATCGATCAAATCACCCAACATATAAATATATATTTATATTTATATTTCCTTATTTTCTATGATTAGAAAATATACGTTATTAATATTGGCAAACATTTCCAATCCCCATTCACACATCACTAACATTTCACAACCATTAGTCCCTAACTCTAAACTAATAAGAGAACAATACTCTAAGTATAAACCCCGAAGGCCGAAACCAACATCAGATCGATACTCAGAAAAACGATTCAACTTACTAATCTCTAGTCAGTTTCTAATTGTTGTTTAACTCTATTCGATTAACTCTATTCGATTAACTCTAACTGATTAACTCTAATTCGAATAACTTATATTCGATTAACTCCTTTAATAACGTTTATCCATTTAAAAAGATTTACTTTTAGTAACGGTTCTTCACTTTAAAAATGTCCTTTTTATAACGTTTCTCTACTTATAAAGATTTCCTTTTTAACAGCGTTTAATCACTTGTAATGATTTCCTTATAACAGCGTTTAATCACTTGCAATGATTTCCTTATAACAGCGTTTAATCACTTGTAATGATTTCCTTACAACAACGTTTAATCACTTATAATGTTTTCCTTATAACAGCGTTTAATCACTTATAATGTTTTCCTTTTAACAGCGTTTAATCACTTATAATATTTTCCTTATAACAGCGTTTAATCACTTATAATGTTTTCCTTATAACAGCGTTTAATCACTTATAATGTTTTCCTTATAACAGCGTTTAATCACTTATAATGTTTTCCTTTTTAAATCCTATTTATTTTCCAAATAAATATTCCTCTATCACTTCACTTCTATTCATTAGATCCCCATTATAAATTTATAAGTGAATAAACTTCTCAGTGTTAATCCCGAAGCCCGAAACCAACATCAGATCAACACTTTGAAATTTACTCAACTCAATCAACGTATAACAAGTTCCAATTATTCACAAACCATACCCTATACTTTTTAACATTTCTAAATCGATTAAATTTAATTTCAAATAAATATTCCCTTTATAAAATCCTATGATCTTATAAATATTTCTGTTTTCAATATACGATTTGAAAATCCCCTTTTTTAAAACCCAGTATTTCAAATACCACATGTCAATGATCAACGTCATCTAAACACACATAATCAACAACATATTATATCTCACATCATACATCACAGTATATGAAACAAAACAGTATTCTATATATTGAGGAACCCAGTTGGGTCCCTCCAACCTGTTTCCCTGCATCACAGATGTTAAACAACACGAGTATAAAATATTCTGATAAACATAATCAATATTCGATTAACGATTTATATATATATATATATTGTTATCTAAAATTTCAACTAACTGACTAGCAGTTCAATCAACCAAATCAACACACAGCAATCAACAGATGATTAACAGTTCTAAAAATACGTTATAAAAATATAACTGTTCAGAGTTGGTGAGTTTTACTGACTTTGGCAGTTCATCGTTAAAGAACGATAAACTGTTATTTGATTTGCATCAAACAATTTATTTCGCCATAAATTCATACGAGCTTCAATCCGCTCCCGGTCAGTCTCATTTTGTTGCTCCCGTCCGTACGATCCTATCGGATCTTGTTTCGCTTTAATATAACCGCCGGCCCATCATTTGAACCCATAGCCGAACTCTACCTTCTCAAATTCACGTCAGCCAATCTATTCCTCGTTTTGGCCAAACAAACTTTAAACCCCTTTGACCCGCTATCCTTCTTCCCTATGCTTTTACTTTTCTTTTAATGGCCTTAACGTTTTAAACATGAAACCAGCCTTCTTGCATACACATGCACTACACGTCAGCATACACTTCACTGTACAAACCTACCTCCAACATAACAGACCAACTCAGGTACCCCCTTCTTCCTCTTCACTAGTACACCACTGTCATTCCTTTGATTTCGTACGCACCCTCATTCTTCACGAAACAAAGAACCTGCTCCCTACAAAAAGTAACGCTCCAGACTTCCTGTTCTTTCCCAACGCAGCATCCTCACACCGCCTTCATCTTAACTGTTCCTTCCTTCTCCTCCTTTTTCGTTTATAACTCCTTACTTCATTTATTTATGCTGCATCACGCACCATTCCGTCATCCTCCAGTAATCCACCGTTCACAAAATCCGAGGTCACCCTCTCCTTTCACTTCGACATCCCTATGCACACAGTTCCACGCATGTAACAGTCATGCCATCCAAACATAGCACTGTCCCTTCCATTTTCGAACGCACATGTTAATCCCGATGCTCCTCTCCTTCGTTCACCAGCCCGACTTGTGACTACAGTGACCTTCCTTCATTTCGCCATGAACCCAGAAAGAGAAACGTAGGAGTGAAACTCATATATATCTGGTTTAGAATTTATTCCATTTTTCTTTACTGTGTTTTCATTCTTTTGGTTTGCTTCCGAAAACGAACGAGGCCAGTGGTAAGCTTCGGTATATATAGAAGAGGACTACTTAGGTGCTAAGGAAACATACATGCGGTATGTCGGCTAGGAGTTGACATGAAAAGTAATTGTCGGCTAGGGGTACTGTATTGCATTAATGAGAACGTGATGGGGCAGAAAAAGTGTTTGACCAATGGAGAAGGTAGTGTCGGTTAAAAAAGGGTGCAAGGTATTTATAGACTAAATGTTACTTTGCCACTTTGGTATTAAGGAATTTAGTAGCTAGGTAGGTGTACAGAGGTTAGCAAAAGGGTACTTTGTCTCCACATTGAAACTTAGGGCATCTGATGTGAAGATACAAGGGTTGTAGTTTCTTTGCTATGAAGCATTAGGGTAGCATAGGTCTGTGGTTTTATTTATGGAGACAGGACGTTGTCATGTGCTGTATTATAGATTATTAAGTCCTTGGTCATTAAGTATTTGAGTAGATGCGACAATTCACATTTATGGAGTAGGTGCGACGGTATGATTATAAGTTGGGTAGACTTGCAGTGTAGCTTGCTATCAAGTTGGATAGGACGGTGGTAGCAGTCTTAGCAAATGAAGCGAACTTATTAATGAAGGAAAAGGTTATATTATATATTTGTTTTAATTATTCGCAAGCAGGTACTAAACTTCCGTGAACACTGCAGCATGCTCTTTCCCTTTTTATTTGCTAAATGAACGTGTTAATCCTATGTATCAAAATGTTGTGAAGACCGATGGAATTTCATGATAGCTCGGGTGACACTCTTTTGGGTTCTACTGTCTTGACTAGTAAATCCAAAACAGCCTTAGTTTCCATTAATTTCCGTAGGAGTTGGATTTTGGTTTTCGTTGATCAGTTGCTGTACATTACTCTGCTTGTCCAAGGACTGATATGAACATATCATTAAATCGAGTAATCTGCAGTGATCCCAAAAATATAATAATACCGGTAGATTAACTTATATTGTGAAACCCCAAAATCCTGATTAAGGGTGCAGAAATACACCAAATAAAAAGTCGCATATTTAATTAATTAAAAATTACAGTAAAATTCTAAAAATTTAATTATCACTATTTCCCAAAAGAACCTTGTCTAAATTCAAACCCGACCTCTAGTTATATCGAAATAACTGTTATGGTCACGAACGAATATACCGCTGTTTTTCTGAATATTTGATTTGGACATAAATCAAAATCTACACGACGAAATCCTGATTTTTCTCTTCCACTAGAAAGATATACTCCACTAGCTCCGTACGTTTCTTGTTTCACAGAAATCCGATTTAAAACGGCTTCTGTATATTCGGTTGAAGTTCGAATCGCCAAATAGCAAACTGCAGCGCCATTTCGAGCTCGGTTTTAATTATAATATAATTATACGCTCTAACGCCGTCGATTAAATAATATATTCGTTATTTAAATAATAAAATAAGTTAATTATTTCACTGTCAAAAATCCGGGTCATTACAAATACAATCCAAACAATCAACTATGGTTGTACAATAAATAGGGTTGAGGGCTTCTAAGCCACGCATGCATCCTAGTATATATTTAACTGCAAAATAATTAGAGTGAGGAGTTCTCACTTTGGGATCCATTCCGCCGTGCTTTTTTTCGCTTTGATTTATTGTTCTAGTTCCAAAATTTGCAAATGAGCTCCAAGCTTTACACAGTCTTTTTTCCTAGCTCAAACGCGCCATTACGGACAACTTTCGCCTAGTGGACTTTTTCCCAAAAAATGCATTATTTCGCCGGAAATCATGAAAAGACATAATCCGGACAACAAACTTCAGACGCGTTTCCCGAGCAGCTCCACATTCCAAAATATGGCTTCCATACATCCTAATCGAAGAGAGAAACAAGATCTTCGATTTTGGTATCGTGGATTTTTGGCCAGAAGCGCTCGGTTTGGAAGAAATTGGCTAAAACAGTACAAAAGTGTTTTTGCAAAACTAAAAATATAAAAAATTGGATTTTTATTGAATTGGGCCCACGGCCGGAGCTATGGACAGGGGAGGGGCGGCGCAGTCATTTGAGGTGGCGGGGGAGCTATTGGTGGTCGGCAACGGGACCCACGGTGGTCGGAGGTGCTGTTTTGGATCTGTTTAGGGTTTAGAGAAGGGGAGGAAGAAAGGAAGGAGGGGCGACAGCTGGAGGATGATCGGAAGGAGGAGGCGCATGCGACTGGGGCGTGGTGGTGGTGCGGCGAGGGTGGAGCTAGAGCGATGGGATCATTTTTTTTGGTTTCAATCTGAGAGAGAGAAAGAGGGGTGAGCGCTTATATACAAAAATATATATTTAATTCAATTTAATTCCAAACAGTAAAATTTTAATTCAAACTCCAAATCGAACCCAACGACTGTCGCCCTAGCTAAATACCCCTATTCCGGACATAATGGGATATGTCCCATAAGCTAATTTGACTATTTCGATTAGTTTCCGTTAAAATTAAAATATAAATTAATATAACATTCAAAATTGATTTCACCATACGTTTTAATTTACCGGGGTCACATACTAACTCCAAAAATTCCAGAAAAATAAATCTAGCTATGTTTTGAAGATACGGTCCTAGCAAAATTATTTTCATCGAATTTGGAGACCATTCGAAAAGTGGTCATTTCCAGTCGATTAAATTCAAACTGAAATTGCCAAACGCGTTTAAATTCACCACGCTCACATATTAATTCCAAAAATTATGAAAATTGAAACTTAGCAATGATTTGACATTCTGGATCCAACAAAAGTGGTTTCGTCGAAAACGAAGGTCGTTTGCAAAATGACTATTTTTAAGGGATATATATTATATTAAAATATAAATAAATTCCATAGCAAATATTTTGAATTTTAAACTGGACATAACTTTCAACTTACATTATGAAATCTCAGTTTTTCACATATAACTAAACAGATTCAAATATTTTTTATTTCACTAAAATCTCATTTATTTTGAATTATGTACATTCAATTGAAATTTAAAATCGAATTTTCAAACAACCACGCCATTTCTGGCTCATTTTATAATTAAAATAAATTTATTCATTCTTACTTCATTTAAAATAAATTTTTAGTCATTATTATTTAAAATAAATCATTTTAAATATTCAAAATCCATTAAAATAGCTAAAATAAAAAAATTAAATTTGTTTTGAAAATTCGGGTTATTACAATCTCCCCCACTTAATATCTTTTTGTCCTCGAAAAGGAACGGAGCTGAAAGTTGTTTAACCAACCAACTCAACTTTCGTTCTGGCTTTTATTCTTCAACTTTTCAGTTTCTAAGAATTTTCTAATTTCTCAAAAATTTGGCTAACACCCTAAATTTTCAATTTTTTTTGCCATAACCTCCTTTGTACGGGGAGACCTTTAAAACCGCAACTTGCCTCACAGGGCCCACACCAATCCAAAAGAAAAAGAAAACGCCAAGAGGCTAGCCAATCGGCTCATAAAATCATCAATACCCAAGAAAATAGTAAACATGTACCTATTTGTCGGGAATACAATTTTATTCCTCTTCTAAGCTTCCATGCTATGACCTGTTTACACATATATACACTGTAACACCCCGAATTTTCTATTGATAGTAAATTAAAAAATTAAAGTATAATTAATTCTATATGAAAGAATTAAGGGAAACGGGTTATGCCATTGCGCTCGTCTCGGAATTCTGCCTAAGATAGAGTCCGAGTTTACGTGAATCGGACTCCGTATGAAGGAGTTAAGACCTCCGAAAGTTTCAAAATTCAATTTAATATTCAAACAATTCAAATTCAGTTCGAAATTCGAAAAACAGACCCAAACTGGTCTGGTCGGGAAAATTCCCGCCCAGACACCAGGTCGGCCTGGGGTCGACATGGGGGTCGACCTGTGTAACTAGGTCGTCCTGTCCAGTCGACCTAGTTTGGCCCTGGCTGGCCTGGTCGGTTTCTGGTCGAATTTCTGAGCTTGGCTGTGTCACTACGGCTGATTTGTCAATTTCTGATTGGCTTCTCTTGGTGTGTATGGTCTGGATTCACTCTATGATCATCTAACGGCTCAAATCAATCTGAAATTCTATAAATACAACTCAACACTCAACCTAAATTCACACAAATAATATAGAACTAGAGCCGTCATGCTGCTGGGAGGAAACTAAGAATAGCCGTCAGTTAGAGAAAGCTTAGAGACGAGAAAAACTAAAGTAAAACAAGAATCAAACAACGTTTGTTTACCAAAAGGAAAGCATTGCAAATTCAGAACTCAGAAATCAGAAAACAAGACCATCGTTTGTTGCAAGTATAGTGATTTTTTCCGATGCGAATAAAATTAAGACTTGGTTCGATGTAAAATGGAAATGCAATTGTTTTATTATATAGCGACGATGTTAATTCATATCTATGTATTGAAGTGATTGTGTTGTGAATGGTATTGAGATGTTTGTGGTATAGTTGAGTTGATATTGATCCTATTGTATATTTTGAATGAAAACAACATCACATGCAAGTTGTATAATTCATGTTGTAATCTACACCTATATGTTTATGTGATTATATAGGTTGTATGTGTTATGACTTAGCTAAGATCTCATGTATATACTTTATGCTAAAACCTCTATGCCTAAATGATTAAGTTCATATACATGCTCATATGTTTATACAAAAGTTGCAAGTTATTATTGGATCCATGCCAAGATCCATTTCAATACAAGTTTCATGTTATGGTAGTAAACATGATTTGATCTAGTTCACACACATGTGATAAAATTATACATACTTTATGGACATGTCATATTCTTGTCATATGCTAGTGATGTTCGATGTTATGCCTAGATCTAAACATGTTTAGGCTTATGTTGTCTAAATCATATGCTAATTCATGTGACAACTGTTTAGTTAGATTCCCCTTTTCAATGCAAGTTCACATGACAAGTTGAAACCCATGATTTAGTATATGTTGCAAATTCACATATATGTATGTTGATTTAGTCTACATTGCAAGTTCACACCTATGATGTTCATGTTGACTACTTTGTAAGTTCACATCTATGATGTTCATATTGACTATGCCGATAATGCCAAGTTTACACCTATGTCATGTTTATGTTAATGAATTGCTTTATGCTAATTTTGTGTACGCTAAATTAAGCTAAGTTTTTAGCCTAATATTATATGTTAAAAATCATGCAGACGAAAAATTAGGCTAATATTGTTAGCCTAATAATTAGACGGGGTAATATTGGGATAAATTGGTAATTATAGGAGACTTAACATAACTTGGTGAAAAATGATTTGTATTGGCATGTTTGGCACATGCCAGTAATTGGTGGCATTTAAATGGTGTAAAATTCTTATACCAAAAATGATGAACTTGGAAAGTGGGCCATAACATTTAATTGTTAACAAATTTACATATAATAAGTAATAGAGACAAATATGTAAATTTAGAAAATACGAGTATGCTTAACACGAGGTTGGATTGAGTTGTGATGTAAACCTGCCCGTACCCGCCCGGCTGTCCAGTAGTCACAACAATACCTATCCAATGTCGGTGGTTAAGCATTGAGCCCAATAAGGACCCGAGGTTAGACTGAGTTACGGTGTAAACCTGCCCGGAATCGACCGGCACATCCAGTAACGGTAACAATATATGTCTAATGTGAGTGGTCGGTGCTTTAAAAAGCTAAGGACAGACAAGTCAGGATGGTAGGGTTAAGTTAACTAAAACACTTAACCAATTCAACATGTTAATTAAACTGATGGGTGGGGTTAGGTAAATACAGACACTTAACCACTTAACATGTTTGACTAGAAAACCCTAGTAACGGGGACCCATTTCAGCAGTAACCCAATTAGGTATCATGGTACCCTGAAACTAGGCAGGGTAGGGCATGATTACTGGGCTGGTTGTAAGCGGTCAAAAGCGACGGCGGTGGGTGCAACATTGTGGGTTCTAACAGAGTGCGGGCGTGCACACACTTCGAAGCAGACAAATAGGGCATTGGGGGTACCAGTAGTATAACCTATGCATGCTAGTATTGTGTCGGGTCGCCACTATGGGACTTGGTACACCCCATGGTGGGACCAGCATAGGTATCTACAATCTTTGGGGGTCGTATGACACATATGATTTTGCGAGTAATGAGCCGATCTTTAGAAAGGGGATCACTTCACCCCGATCATGGGGTGCCAGTTGAGACAATGCAAGTAGGTGTAGAGGTTTAGTGTGGGGTGCGATAATATATTCGATTCAAACTGATTTATCTTAGTTTATGATACTTTCCTATTTCCAGTTTATACCTATCATGCCCTTTTTCTTATTCTCACACTAAAGAGTCACTAAACCTACCAGGCTTTATGTCTGACCCTATTTTCTTTCGTCTTCTTTTCTTTCGTCCCCCCCCCCCCAGGTCCACAGGGAGGAAACAACCCAGCTTAGTCAGACTCTTTGCAAGCTTCAAGATAGTAGATGTACGGTTTGGACTCTTTTTCCTTGGCTATGGCTGTTGGACACATTCTATGGGGATTTATGCAGTTTTAATTATGTTTTATGCTTCTCTATTTAATAACCAAGACAGAAATGATGATGTAATGTTTTGGAAGTTATTATGTGACAGTTATGGAAATGCTTTGTACGAACACGTATTTATGAAATAAAAAAAGTTTGGTTGCTTCCTGCTGCTTATATATATGTGTTTATATCTGTCTTGTGTTTTATCGGTGACTTTTACTTACAAACCTCCACCAAAGTTAAGGCATTCCCTTTGTGAGTGACCTTTATGGAGGTAGGGTATTTCACTTGGTATCAAAGCACAGATTTACTAGACTAGATAAAAGTTTTTTAAACTATTTTCAAAAATAAGTTTAAAGAGGCATTTTTTTAAAGAAAAGCGTTGTTTTTAAAAGGCATAATTCCCCAAAGCCATATGCACTATCTCTCTATCCTTTTGTCTTGAATACTTTCCTTTTTGTTCCAGCATGTCTGGAGATCTTAACCTTCCAGAAGGAGTACCGATCCCTGGTTGGTTCTAAAGGTACCTAGAGGCTAGGGCCAATGGTGCGGGCCCAGTAGACATTCCTCCTCCCACAGTGGCAGCGGTTCCTCCTCCTCCTCCTCATGGAAATACTTTCGCTAAGACATGTAGAGAGTTCAAGGATATGGGTGGAAAGAACTTTTATGAAACTGAATCATTTGTGGTAGCAAGGAACTGGCTGAAGGAGACCGAAGATTTGTTCGTCATCTTCGAAATTGACAACAAGCAAAAGATACAGCTAGCAGTATGGTTGCTTAAAGGCGAAGCTTCTTATTGGTGGGAAGTTACCCATGCTAATAGGCCAGTGGAGACTTGGGAAGATTTTAGGATAAGGTTTGAGATGAAATTCCTCTCCCAAGCTGAAAGAAGCCTGCAAATGGAGAAGTTCCTAACTCTTAAACAAGGAAGTATGACGATCAAGGAGTTTGTCAATCATTTTAATCAGCTGTCCAGATTTGGGCTGGATTTAGTAAACACCCAACACAAGAAGGCCCTTCGCTTCGTCAAAGGTCTGAATGAGCCTCTACACAGCCTTGCAATGACCCATATACCCATGGGAGTGACTTATGAAAGCTTGGTGGACATGGCGCTGCTACACGAGGAAGATAAAGGCAAGAAAGAGGCAAAGGTGGAAGTGCCTCAAGAAAAGAAAGAGGGTTTACAGGCTAAGAAGACAGACTTCAAGAAAGGCGGGAAGAACAACAAATCCCATGAAAAGAGAAGGTGTAATTTATGTGGCATTGTTGGACATATAGCGAAAGACTGCAGGAAGAAGAAGGCAAAGATGAATGGTGGTTGTTTCCATTATGGAGAGACTGGACACTTGGCTAAGGACTGCCCAAAGAAGCGGGGGCAGGGACAGAGGACTGGATCCACCTCAGGGGGACAGGTTCACGCGCTGGTGGCACCTCCATAGGAACGAGGTAGACATATTTCTGTAGAAAGCTTAGTTTATCTCTATGATCACCCAGTTTGCACTCTCTTTGATTCTAGTGCATCACACTCCTTTATTTCATCTGCTTTAGTAGAATCTCTGCACCTGGACACTAGTATAGTAGAAGATCCCTTGGTTGTTTCAAATCCAATTCGGGGCTCAGCTTATTTGTCAATGGTTTGCTTGAATTTGAAAGTCTCTATTCTAAGTGTTGAATTTAGATATAGTGCCTTTGTTTTGGGCTTCTCAGGATATGGATTGATCTTAGACGTGGACTAGTTATCCAGTAATGGTGCCATTCTTGATTGTGAGAAAAGAGTGGTTAGACTCTTGGCTTGGCTCGGTAACACTCTAGAAATTTCTTCTAATCCCTTGAATACTGTTATGCTTAGTTATCTAGAGTCGCTTGATGCTTCTGTTGAGAATTTGCAGTCGGTTAGAGTAGTCCGTGAATATCCGAATGTCTTTGAAGAGGTAAAGGGCTTACCTCCGAAACGAGAAATAGACTTCCGAATATATCTTGTTGATAATGCAAAGCTCATAGCTTTACCTGTTCGACACATGGCTCCAAAGGAGGGAAAGGAGCTTAGTAAGCAGGTTAAGGAGCTTCTCGAAAAGGGGTTTATAAGACGGAGTATCTCGGAATGGGGTGCTCCAGTGGTGTTCGCCACCAAAGCATATGGTTCACTACGTCTTTGTGTAGACTATAGGGAACTGAACAAGCTGACTAAAAAGAATAGACACCCGCTTCCCCGAGTAGACGATTTGTTTGATCAGCTTGTAGGTGCGTCGGTCTTCTCCCAACTTGATCTGGCTACTGGGTTCCATCAGCTAAGGGTAGCTGATGATAGCATTGATAAAACGACGTTCAGAACCCCAGACGGTTTCTTCGAGTGGCTTATCATGCCTTTCGGCTTGACAAACGCACCCTCTTATTTTGTGGACCTAATGACCAGGGTGTTCAGAGAATTCCTCAACAAGTTTGTGGTTGTTTTCGTAGACGATATTTTGATCTTCTCAAAGAATGAGGAAGAACATGCTTTGCATCTGAAGGAGATCATAGAAACCCTTCGAATTCATCAGCTAAAAGCCGAATTCTCCAAATTCCACTTTTGGAGAGAAGAGGTGAGGTTTCTTGGACATATAGTGTCCAAAGAGGGGTTAGCTGTGGACCCTGTGAAAGTGGTGGCAGTGTAGGATTGGAAGACACCAGGAAATGCAACCGAGATCCGAAGCTTTCTTGGGCTAGCTAGTTTTTACCGAAAGTTTATTAGAGATTTCGCAAAAATCTCAGCTCCACTCATAAGGCTAACAAATAAGAATCTAGCGTTTGCTTGGGATTTGGACTGTGATATTGCTTTCCAACGCTTAAAAAGGGCTCTTACAACGGCCCCAGTTCTAACTTTACCCGATGGAAGCAAGATGTTCACGGTATATACAGATGCTTGTGGTACGGGGATAGGCGCTGTTCTGATGCAAGAAGGGAAGTTAGTAGCTTATGGTGGAAGAAAATTGAAAGTTCATGAAAGGAACTACCCAACCCACGATCTTGAGTTTGCCACCATCGCCTTTGCGCTTAAGTCTTGGCGTCATTATCTCCTAGGTGAGAAGTTCGAATTATATACTGACCATAAATCGTTGAAGTATCTTTTCTCACAGAAAGATCTTAACTTGAGTCAGCAAAGGTGGATGGAGTTCCTTGCCTCGTATAATTTTGAGATTTCCTAAACTCCTGGCAAAGGCAACGTTGTAGCAGACGCGTTGAGCAGAAAGAAGCTGACCCTAAGCCCTCTCTTTGTAGAAAGGCAAAGCTTGGAGTATATAGCCAGTTTTGACTTTAGGGCCTCCTCTGATTTTATACCTGGTTTATTGGCATCCCTAGAAGTACAGCCCACTCTTTTAGACTCAATAGGGGCCGCACAACGCGAAGACCCTCAGCTTGTTGATGTGATTGATAAACTAATTAGTGGTGAAACTTCCAGTCACCTCAATAGGTGCTCCATCGATGACAAGGGTTGGCTGAGACGGGATGGAAGACTATACGTCCCACAAGCAAGGGATTTAGTAAAGATGGTTATCGAGGAAGCATATCATTCCAAGATGACAATACACCCTGGTGGGGACAAGATGTACAAGGACGTAAAGAGAGTTTTCTATTGGAGCGACATGAAGAAGGATGTGGCAGATTTCGTTTCTAAGTGCGTGACATGCCAACAGGTCAAGGTGGAACAAAAGATGCCTGGAGTACTGCTTCATCCTCTAGAAGTCCCGCAATGGAAGTAGGATAGCATTTCAATGGACTTCATTGACGGGTTGCCTAGGTCAAGGAAGGGCAATACTAGCATTTGGGTAATAGTGGACAGGCTCACAAAAAGCACCCACTTTATACCTATCAAGAATAGAAGGACTGCCTCGTCTCTAGCTTCTCTTTATCTCAAGGAAATAGTTCGACTCCATGGAATACCCTCCAGCATAGTGAGTGATCGAGATCCCATCTTTATGAGCGAGTTTTGGCAGAGTCTGCAAGAAGCTGTAGGCACACAGTTATGCTTCAGCACGGCCTATCACCCCTAAAGTGATGGTCAGACGGAAAGGGTGAACATAGTACTAGAAGATCTTCTAAGACTGTGCATTCTTGACTTCAGAGGGACATGGGAGGATCATCTTCCTTTAGTGGAATTTGCCTACAACAACATCTACCAAGCCACTATCGGCATGGTGCCCTTCGAAGCTCTATATGGAAGACTGTGCTGATCACCAACTTGTTGGTGGAAGTCTATAGACAAGCTTATACTTGGGCCAGACATGATTAGAGAGACTTCCGAAAAAGTGGACCTGATACGAAGGAGAATGAAGACTGCCCAAAGATAGACAGAAATCCTACGCAGACAAAAGAGGACTGACCTTGAGTTTGAGGTTAGGGACAGGGTTTTCCTTAAGGTATCTCCTTTAAGGAACGTCGTTCGCTTTGGATCCGTAGGAAAGCTAGCACCAAGATTTGTAGGACCATTCCCTATCATCGAGAAGATTGGGAAGATGGCTTATAGAGTAGAGCTGCCCGAAATGTTGGCTGGGATTCACAATGTCTTTTACGTTTCTCATCTCCGGAAATGTCTACATGAATCTGCGGTAGTGGTGGAGCCAAGCATTCAGGAAGAAGCCGAAGTGGAACGCGAAGCAACTGTGAGGAGAGTTCCAACTCGAATCGTAGGAACTGAAATCAAGAAGCTACGAAACCACGAAGTCAAGCTTGTCAAAGTTCAGTGGAGCGACGTCGAGGAAGACGCGACTTGGGAAACTGAGGACAGAATACGCGCGGCTTACCCTTTTCTTTTTGATGGTACATCTTTGATCTCTCTTTTTCCTTAAGTTATGCTTGTATCTATCTTTTTTATGTACATCTCCTCGATATTATCCCTTATCCTTAGGTAGAAACGACTTTGGATGTAAACATGTAATTGAAACATGTTATGGTTGATGGTTGTTAGTGGTTGCACGTGGATGCATATACACACACAACCTAGGTTTTAGATCGGCTCAGTCACTTCATATTGCATATGCATATATGTATTCATATTTTTATGTGGTTGAAACTTGATATGTTGTCATATGGATGTCGCATTTGTATGGATGGTTGCGCACTCATGTAGAATTATGAGTGGGGGGAAATTTGCATACATAATGGATTCATGACACGTACATGATTCGCATTAAGGAGGTCAATTGAATCAGTAGACCGCCTATTTTTTGCATTAGATAAGGACATATACACACTATGCATATCATCATAAAGCATTAGAAGTCTTTTAAGGACAATGGACGCCTGTGTTTGTTGGTTGAGTAGATGGACGATTGGATGTTAGGATATACGTTCTTTCAGACTTGAAGATTTCGGGGACGAAATCCTTCAAGGAGGGGAGAATGTAACACCCATAATTTTCTATGAACAGTAAATTAACAAATTAAACTATAATTAATTCTAAATGAAATAACTAAGGGAAATGGGTTACGCCCTTGCGCTCGTCTCGGAATTCTGCCTAAGATAGAGTCCGAGTTTGCGTGAATCGGACTTCGTATTAAGGAGTTATGACCTCCGAAAGTTTCAGAATTTAATTTAATATTCAAACAGTTCAAATTCAGTTCGAAATTCGAAAACAGACCCAAACTGGGCTAGGCAGGAAAATTCCTGCCCAGGCACCAGGTCGACCTAGGGGTCGACCTGGGTAACCAGTTCGACCATAGGGTCGACCTAGGGGTCGACCTGCCCAGTCGACCTGGTTTGGCCCTGGCTGGGCTAGTCGGTTTCTGGTCGAATTTCTGAGCTTGGCTGTGTCACTAGGGCTGATTTGTCACTTTCTGATTGGCTTCTCTTGATGTGTATGGTCTGGATTCACTCTATGATCATCTGATGGCTCAAATCAATCTGAAATTCTATAAATACAACTCAACACTCAACCTAAATTCACACAAATAATATAGAACTAGAGCTGTCATGCTGCTGGGAGGAAACTAAGAGTAGCCATCAGTTAGAGAAAGCTTAGAGACGAGCAAAACTAAAGTAAAACAAGAATCAAACAAAGTTTGTCTACCCAAATGAAAGCATTGCAAATTCAGAACTCAAAAATAAGAAAACAAGGCCATCGTTTGTTGTAAGTATAGTGATTTTTCCAATGCGAACAAAATTAAGACTTGATTCGATATAAAATGGAAATGCAATTGTGCTATTGTATAGCGACGATGTTAGTTCATATCTATGTATTGAAGTGATTGTGTTGTGAATGGTATTGAGACGTTTGTGGTATAGTTGAGTTGATATTGACCCTATTTTACATTTAGAATGAAAACAACATCACATGCAAGTTGTATAGTTCATGTTGTAATCTACACCTATATGTTTATGTGATTATATAGGTTGTATGTGTTATGACTAAGCTATGATCTTATGTATATACTTTATGCTAAAACCTCTATGCCTAAATGATTAAGTTCATATACATGCTCATATGTTTATACAAAAGTTGCAAGTTTATAATTGGATCCATGCCAAGATCCATTTCAATACAAGTTTCATGTTATGGTAATAAATATGATTTGATCTAGTTCACACACATGTGATAAAATTATACATACTTTATGGACATGTCATATTCTTGTCATATGCTAGTGGTGTTCGATGTTATGCCTAGATCTAAACATGTTTAGGCTTATGTTGTCTAAATCATATGCTAATTCATGTGACACCTGTTTAGTTAGATTCCCCTTTTCAATGCAAGTTCACATGACAAGTTGAAACCAATGATTTAGTCTATATTGCAAATTCACATATATGTATGTTGATTTAGTCTACATTGCAAGTTTGCACCTATGATGTTCATGTTGACTACTTTGCAAGTTCACACCTATGTCATGTTTATGTTCATGAATTACTTTATGCCAATTTTGTGTACGCTAAATTAGGCTAAGTTTTTAGCCTAATATTATATGTTAAAAATCATGTGGACGAAAAATTAGGCTAAGATTGTTAGCCTAATAATTAGACGGTGTAACGTTGGGATAAATTGGTAATTATAGGAAACTTGACATACATTGGTGAAAAATATATGTATTGGCATGTTTGACACATGCCAGTAATTGGTGGCATTTAAATGGTGTAAAATTCTTATACCAAAAAATGATGAACTTGGAAAGTGGGCCATAACATTTAATTGTTAACAAATTTACATAAAATAAGTAATAGAGACAAAGATGTAAATTTAGAAAATACGAATATGCTTAACACGAGGTTGGATTGAGTTGTGATGTAAACCTGCCCGGACCAGCCCGGCATTCCAGTAGTCACAACAATACCTATCCAATGTGGGTGGTTAAGCATTGATCCCAATAAGGACCCGAGGTTAGACTGAGTTACGGTGTAAACCTTCCCGGAACCGACCACACATCCAGTAACCGTAACAATACATGTCTAATGTGAGTGGTCGGTGCTTTAAAAAGCTAAGGACAGACTAGTCAGGATGGTAGGGTTAAGTTAACTAAAACACTTAACCAATTCAACATGTTAATTAAAGTAATGGGTGGGGTTAGGTAAATACAGACACTTAACCACTTAACATGTTTGACTAGAAAACCCTAGTAATGGGGACAGATTTCAGCAGTAAGCTAATTAGGTATCATGGTACCCTGAAACTAGGCAGGGTGGGGCACGATTACTGGGCTGATTGTAAGCGGTCAAAAGCGACGGCAGTGGGTACACCAATGTGGGTTCTAACGGAGTGCGGACATGCACACACTTCGGAGCAGAAAAACAGGGCACTGGGGGCACCAATAGTATAACCTATGCATGCTAGTATTATGTCGGGTCGCCGCCATGGGACTTTATACACCCCATGTGGGACCAGCATAGGTATTTACAATCTTTGGGGGTCGTATGACACATATGATTTTGCGAGGAGCCGATCTTTAGAAAGGGGATCACTTCACCCCGATCATGGGGTGCCAGTTGAGACAATGCAAGTAGGTGCAGAGGTTTAGTGTGGGGTGCGATAGTATATTCGATTCAAACTGCTTTATCTTAGTTTATGATACTTTCCTATTTACAGTTTATACCTATCATGCCCTTTTTCTTATTCTCATACTAAAGAGTCACTAAACCTACCAGGCTTTATGTCTGACCCTATTTTCTTTTGTTTCTTTTCTTTCGTCCCCCCCAAGGTCTACAGGGAGGAAACAACACAGCTTAGTCAGACTCTTTGCAAGCTTTAAGATAGTAGATGTACGGTTTGGACTCTCTTTCCTTGGCTATGGCTGTTAGACACATTCTATGGGGATTTATGCAGTTTTAATTATGTTTTATGCTTCTTTATTTAATAACCAAGACAGAAATGATGATGTAATGTTTTGGAAGTTATTATGTGACAGTTATGGAAATGTTTTGTATGAACACGTATTTATGAAATAAAAAAAAAGCCTGGTTGCTTCCCGCTGCTTATATATATGTGTTTATATCTGTCTTGTGTTTTATCTGTGACTTTTACTTACAAACCTCAACCAAAGTAAAGGCATTCCCTTTGTGAGTGACCTTTATGGAGGTGGGGTGTTTCATACACGCATGCAATTCCAATCAATTTTCAATTCAGTTCAATATTTGATTGGATTCGGCTAAATTTACCTTTAATTTTCTTATTGGTTTCAATAATCTTATTAGTTAACTAATAATCAAACAACACAACCAGAAATCAATTAGTTGATTAGGATTTTAAACAGATAACCTTAATACATAGTCGAAAATCATATTTTTAGTGTCAAATCACAACAATAAATCCTAATTATGTTTTGTTTCTCACACCAGTCAATTGGAAATATATATGGATATCACACTTTCGAAACTCGAAAATAAATGCTGATGATGAAGGTCAATAATCAGAATTATTGTAACACCCCATATTTCTGTTAACACTAAACTTGCTAATTCAAAAATAATAATAAATGTGTAAAGGGGAGATGTATTTAATGTGCATACAAATTTAATAATAAATGTGTAAAGGGGAGATGTATCTAATGTGCATACAAATTTAATAATAAATGTGTAAAGGGGGGATGTATCGAATGTGCATACAAATTTAATAATAAATGTTGATAATGTACATTAAGAAAATAATTATGAAATAATTTGAAATAGGAGTAATTTACAACCCTTAAATTGTGAACATAATTGGCTTCTCTTTAGAACGGAAGGCTTGTATTAACCTTGGCTTCATCGACGGCTCAAATTAACTTGCAACTCTATATAAACAACATAGCTCTCACAACCTAATTCACACAAAAAAAAAAAGAAAAAAAAAGAAGGAGCCGTCATGCTGCTGAAGAGAGGCCAGGAGTAGCCGTCAAATTAAGAGACGATTAAGAGTTGATTCAAAGCTTAAAACTACAACAAATAAATCAAAACAACGTCAACCTCAAAGGATAGCATCACCAAATTCAGAATTCAGAATCCTGAATACAAGATTCGTCATACGTTGTAAGTAGAGTAGTATTCCGATATGAATAAAAATTGAGACTTGATTTGTGTAGAATGAAAATGAAATCGTACTTTAATTGTAACGATGCTAGTGCATAATTGTATGTATTTCTGATTTTATTATAAATGGATTTGGGATGTTGTAGTATAATTAACATGATATTGGATTAATTGTACATTTGCAATGAAAAGTAACACCCCTTGCAAGTATACGATTCATGTTGGAAATTAACATTTATATGTTGTGGTCAATAAGAAGTTGTATATATTTTGTTACAACCAAGTTGAGACTTATGTAAACATAATTCACTGTTATGCCTACATGATTTAGATCTTTGTATATATATGCCTATGATCATTTCAAGTGTAGTTGGATCCATTTGGGTAACATGATTCATATAAGTTTATGTTGGAATAGGCCTCATAATTCAAGTTAAACTATACTTTTGTATTAGTGACAAAAGTAAGCATCTTTGTGAACATATAGTGACTTTATGGAAATGACTAGTTTATGTTTAGTGTTATGCCTAAATAAAAATATGTTTTAGGCTTATGTTGTTATAAAAATCATATGCTAATACAAGTGACACCTAATTTAGTTAGGTTCATATTTTAAATGCAAGTTTACATGAATAGATTGAAACCCATGACTCATGTTTAGGTTTATGATTTATGTCAAAATTATATGCTATTACAATGCAAGTACACAAGCCCCTAATTTATGTTAGTTAAATCGCCATATTGCAAGTTCATGCACCACTAATTTATGTTAATTAAATCGCTATATTGCAAGTTCATGCACCACATAATTTATGTTAATTAAATCGCTATATTGCAAGTTCATGCACAACTAATTTATGTTAATTAAATCGCTATATTGCAAGTTCATGCACCACATAATTTATGTTAATTAAATCGCTATATTGCAAGTTCATGCACCGCTAATTTATGTTAATTAAATCGCTATATTGCAAGTTCATGCACCACATAATTTATGTTAATTAAATCGCTATATTGCAAGTTCATGCACCACTAATTTATGTTAATTAAATCGCTATATTGCAAGTTCATGCACCACATAATTTATGTTAGTTAAATCGCTATGTTGCAAGTTCATGCGTTCACACACCCCTTTTATGTTACTTAGAATATATCATGTTCTAATCCGCTTTTTTTTTATGTTTCTAAGTTGGGCTGAAATGTTGAAGCCCAACATATGTTATAATATTGCGAATGTACAAACGGGGAAAATAACGCTGGGTTTAATTAAAATATATGTGTTGGCATGTTTGGCACATGCCAACGACTTGTGAAATTTAAGTGGTATAAATTATTATATCCAAGAATAATGAATTTGGATAATGGGCTACAAAACATTTACATATAAAATTGAAAAGAGACAAATATGTAAACTTAGAAAATACGATATGCTTAACCCGAGGTTGGATTGAGTTGTGATGTTAACCTGCCCGGAACCGACCGGCTGTCCAGTAATCACAACAATACCTATCAAATGTGGGTTGTTAAGCATTGAGCCCAATAAAGACCCGAGGTTAGACATGAGTTGTGGTGTAAACCTACCCGAAACCGACCGGCTGTCCAGTTACCACAACAATATCTGCCTAATGTGAGTGGTTGGTGCTTTAATTAATAAATTAAGGCCGAGTCAGGATTGATAGGGTTAAGTCAATTGAATTAATACTTAACCAAATTCAACATGTTAACTAAATTGGTGGGTAGGGTTAGGTTAATCTGGACACTTAACCAATTTAATATGTTGACTAGGGGACTGGGTAAGGTTAAGCAAATGTTTAACCATTCTAACATGATTAAACTGGACTAGTGATTGAGGTTAAGTTAATTAGAACACTTAACCATAGAAACATGTTAGTGAGACAGGTGATTGAGGTTAAGTTAATTAGAACACTTAACCATAGAAACATGTTAGTGAGATAAGTGATTGAGGTTAAGTTAATTAGAACACTTAACCATAGAAACATGTTAGTGAGATAAGTGATTGAGGTTAAGTTAATTAGAACACTTAACCATAGAAACATGGTAGTGAGACAAGTGATTGAGGTTAAGTTAATTAGAACACTTAACCATAGAAACATGTTAGTGAGATAAGTGATTGGGGTTAAGTTAATTAGAACACTTAACCATAGAAACATGTTAGTGAGACAAGTGATTGAGGTTAAGTAAAATTAGAACTCTTAACCATGATAACAAGTTGATTTGACAAGTGGGTTAGGATTAAGCAAGTTAGAAATACTTAACCAATATAACATAAATGATTAGAGTTAAGTAACAATAACACTTAACCAGTGTAATTTGACTTGTAGTAAAGTTAAACGTGAATGGACAACACTTAACCATTATAACCTGTTAATTAAACAAGTAGTAGGGTTAAGTTATATAAGGAGACACTTAACCGTTGTAATAGGTTAGTTAAACAGATTGTGAGGTTAAGTTAACACAAGGAGGCAACACTTAACCAGTATAATATGACAAAAGGGATGGGTTAAGTTAACTTGAATTGACTAATGACACTTAACCAACTTGATGAAGGAAAGAAACTAAGTATTAAATCTTAGTAGAACACGAGAAGGAGCGTACGTCCGTCTGATTCTAAGAAGGCTCCAACGAATTGGGTTACGAAGCCCGAGGCTTCGAGGGGACATGAGGGTACTCTTGGTATCCCTCTGTGAGGCTGCAGATGATCCTTCTGGGCTCACAGAGGTTAAGTTATGCGTTAGAAGAACCAAGGGTATACCTTGGTTGCAAAATATGGCAACCTAAAGACTAGGATGTACCAGCGTGATTCGACGAGAAGACGGTAGCCCTGTGATAGCAACTCGTCGTCTACCTACCATCTTGAGTCAATCGAGATACGTGAAGCGGAAAGGCGGAGAACTCCAAAAGACCATATACTTGCTATCTAGTTATGGTTGCGGATGGCCATAGGACAGTGGGGCATAGGGGGGCCTGCGCATAGTTCTCATTTTTCAAGGATGGACTTTCTTTAGTTGAGGGAGGGGTCCAGTGGGACCATAGCCGCTAGAAAAAAAACAGACCTTAGCATCTGCATCGGCGGATATCTGAAAGCTCCCGACCGAGTTCCGTATTTCTAGAGTAGCCCTGACACGGAACTCGGGCCGCACATTACAGGACATGTGCATCTAAACAAGCGATAACGATTCGCGACACATACGTGGAAAAAGTCTAAGAACATATACCACTCTAAGTAGTGTGTCCTAGACTAGAGGGCATCGTTCGAAAGATAGCGTAAATCCTAGATTAGATCTAGGTCAGAAACAATAAATGTACGCCTGAAGGCAACAAAAATTACAGGGATTGGGATCACGTTATCATTACTAGTTGGGACACTAGTTAGGTGGTGCAGAGATTAGTATGGGGTACGATAGTATATTCGGTTCGAGATAACTTAACTTAGTTTAGGGTGCTTTCCCATTTCCAGCATATACTTATCATGCTCTTTTTCTTATCCATAGACTGAATAGTCACTAGACTTACTCAGGCTTTATGTCTGACTCTACTTTTCTTTCGTCTTCTTTTCTTCCGTTTCCCCCCACCCCAGGTAGTTGAGGAGGGAATAGTTCAGCTCAGGTTAGATTGGACTGCTGCTCTTCCCAAGCTTGAAGATTCTTCGACAAAGTGCTTTTTACTCTCCTTTTCGCTGCTTTGGCTGGCTTATGCTACATTGGGGAATATATATGTATTTTTATGCTTCTTTATTTTGTATGATAGATGATACTCTAATATTGGAAAACAATTGTTGTACGAACTATCTTATCAATAAAGTAAAGTTTTATTTTCCACTATTTAATTTCTGTCTGTCTTGTAATTTATCTGCATCTTTTACTCTAAATGCTCCACAGAACTTAGTGCATTCCCTTCGTGAGTGACACTAACGGATGTGGGGTGTTACACGTGGTATCAGAGATGAAGGTTACCGGATCAGATAAAAGATTTGAAAAAAATTATTATTTTCAAACAGTTTTAAAAGAAGCATTTTCAAAAGAAAAGTTTTGTTTTAAAGGCATATTCCTCAAAAGCCATACGCACTATCTTCTGATTCTCTGTTTGAATTCTTGTCCCCTTCTTTCTTGAGTCTCTGGGGCTCCTGGCTTTCTGGGAGGTAACCTCATCGAAGGGCGAAGTAGTGCCCGACTTCCATCTATAACCGTAGTAGTTTCACCTGCGGTTTGTTTTCTTTCAAGCTTAGTAGGGTTTTCTGTACGATGGAGGCAGCTTTCGAGAGATTTGTCAACATGATTACAAACGAAAGAGGATGAGGAGTTTGGATAAGGAGCACAACCCAAGGATGAGGAATTCATGGATGTAGACTTGGCTCACGAAGGAGGAAGGGATTATAAAACCTAAGACAAAAGGAAGTATCTTTACTATGGCAGAATAGGGTATATAATTAAGAACAAAGGACAAGATTTTCAGAAGGGCAAGTACATGCTTTCACCACTAAGCGTACCTAGGAGAAAGGTAGTAAAGTTCTGTTGGAAGAGTCTAGCTTTTCTGTTTGTACTCTTTCTTTTGGTTTTAGCACTTCGCATTTGTTCATATTTGCTTCCATAGTTGAGTCTCTGCACCTTAGTACTTGTATAGTAAAAGATCCCAACTAGTGCTCAAGTGTTTGGTAGTTTTTGCTTAGATCATCTCACGTAGATCGTCCAAATTCGTAGGAGACATTCCTCGGGTGCTTGTCTGATATTGGTTTAGGACTTTGGGGCTTGTACTTGAGGGATGTCGAGTTCGACTAGGATGGTTTGCTTGAGAGATGAATAGTTGTGGCAGGCGCTCTATATAGAGAAGGACTAACCTTAAGAGAGGTAAAAAGTATATAGTGACCTTTTGACCCTCATAGTTATGGCATGATGGATAAGCTAAGAGGTGAGACCTCTGATCATCCTAGTATATACACTCAGTATCATGGTTGACATTTGTTTATTTTGGAAATGGAGGTCAAGAAACATCGCAATCGTGAAGTTGAATCTGTTAAGGTACAGTTGAGTAAAGCTCAAGAAGACGTGATACGGGAGATTGAAGATAAGGCATACGCGCCTCATACCCTTTTTCTTAAGGGTACATCCTTGATTTCTTTTTTTAGTAATTCTATGCATACTAATTTCTAGCTTTTAAGGTATATCCTCTAGGACGTATCATCGATCCTTAGATAGAAACCCTTTTGGATGTAAACATGTATTTGAAACATGTTATGGTTGATGGTTGCGAATGGTTGCTAGTGGTTGCTCGTGAATGCATATACACACGTATTAGGCACTAGATCAGCTCAGACGCCTTCATATTTCATTTACATATATGTATTTGTTTATGAATTGAACTTAATGTGCTATAATATGGATGTTGCATTTGAGTGAATGGTTGTGCACTCATGTAGAAATAATATGTATCATTAGGATTTGCATACATATTGGACGCATGGCACTGACATGATTTGCATTAAGGAGGTCAACTGAATCAGTAGACCGCCTGATTTTGCATTAGATAAGGACATATACACACACTATGCATATGAACATAAAAGCATTAGAAGCCTTTAAGGACAATGGATGCTTGTGTTTGATGGCGGAGTAGATGGACAATTGGATGGTAGGATATGCATTCTCCTAGACTTGAAGATTTCGGGGACGAAATCCTTAAAGGAGGGGAGAATGTAACACCCCGTATTTCTGTTAACACTAAACTTGCTAATTCAAAAATAGTAATAAATGTGTAAAGGGGAGATGTATCTAATGTGCATACAAATTTAATAATAAATGTGTAAAGGGGAGATGTATCTAATGTGCATACAAATTTAATAATAAATGTGTAAAGGGGGGATGTATCTAATGTGCATACAAATTTAATAATAAATGTTGATAATGTATATTAAGAAAATAATTATGACATAATTTGAAATAGGAGTAATTTACAACCCTTAAATTGTGAACATTATTGGCTTCTCTTTAGAACGGACGACTTGTATTAACCTTGGCTTCATCGACGACTCAAATTAACTTGCAACTCTATATAAACAATGAAACACCCCACCTCCGTTAGGGTCACTCTCAAAGGGAATGCCATAATTTTGGTGGAGGTTTATAAGTATAAGTCACAGATATACAAGACAGATATAGGGACACATATTTGTAAACAGCGGAAGAACAACAACTTTTATTTCATAAAAGCAAATACGTGTTACAAAACATCACCATGATTGTCTTACATCCTTTCCAAAAACATAACATAACATTTTCATAATCTGTCTTGAGTACATTATTTAAAGAAGCATAAATAAACATAGATAAACTGCAAAAGTCCCCATAGTGGATTGTCCAAAGCCATAGTTCAAAACAGGAAAGTCCAAGCAATACATTTCTCTTCTTCAAGCTGGATGTTAAGGTTGGTCAAGCTGCTGTGTTCCCTCCCTGTGGACCTGGGGGGGGGGGGGAAACGGAAGAAAAGAAGACGAAAGAAAAGTAGAGTCAGACATAAAGCCTGAGTAAGTCTAGTACTATTTTGTCTATGAATAAAGAACTGGGTATGATAAGTATAAACAAGAAGTGTGCAAGCACTATAAACTTGGTTAAGTTCTCTAGGGTCGAATATACTATCGTACCCCATGTAAATCTCTGAACCCATATAAACTAGTTTCCAACTGACACCCCATAATCAGGGTGATGTGACCCATTCAATGATGATCGGCTCCTACTCACATAGTTCATGTGTCTTACGGCCCCCGATGTTGTAGTTACCTATACTGGTCCCACCATGGGGTGTATCAAGTCCCATGGTGGTGGCCCGACACAACCTTAGAATGCACAGGTATGCTACTGGTGTCCAGTGCCTTATTTTTCTGCGCCGGAGTGTGTGCACGCCCGCACCCCGTTAGAACCTACACTGCTACACCACCGCCGTCGATTTGACCTCTTACAATCAGCCTAGTAATCGTGCCCCACCCTGCCTAGTTTCAGGGTATCCTGATACACCTTCTAGGGTTACTGCTGAAAAGGGTCCCCCGTTACTAGGTTTTCTATCTCTAGCCAACATGCTAAGTTGGTTAAGTGTTTTCTAACCTAACCCCCACCAGTCCGTTTAATTTAGCATGTTCCATTTTGATTAAGTCTTTAGTTCACTTAATCCTAACAATCCTGACTAAGCCTTAATTGTCTTATTAAGGCCCTGACCTCTCACATTAGACAGGTATTGTTGTGGCTGCCTGTTGCCGGTTGGTTCCGGGCAGTCTTACGCCACAACTCAGTCTAACCTCGGGTCCTTATTGGGCTCCATGTTTAACCTCCCACATTGGATAGGTATTGTTGTGACTACTGGACAGCCGGGCGGTTCCGGGCAGGTTTACATCACAACTCAATCCAACCTCGGGTTAAACACATCGTATGTTCTACATTTACATATTTTGTCTTTCTTCTTTATTTTCTTATATGTAAATATTTGCGGCCAATTATTAAGTTAATGGTGTAAAGGTTACACCAATCATGGGCCCAACCCATACTTGAACTTGGGCCCTTCTATTTTATATTTTCATTCATTTGTAATTTTAACCCAACGTTATTTTCCCCCGTTTTACACGTCCGTTTATTACATATATATTGGGCTTAGCCTTTTAAAGCCCAATTTAGCCATGCGAAAAGGGGAGGCTTAAAGTGTGATTACATACACAAAAAGGGGAATGTGAGCGCATGAACTTGCAATATGACGTTGGAAATACAAAATAGAAACTGGTGTACTTGCATAGTAGTGACATATACTTTGGTCATAAAGCATAGGTGACATGAATCAAAGCATGTAAACTTGTAGTTATGTTAAGAATATCACTATTGACACATAGGCCTAACTACAACATGAACCTATACTTTTATCTCAGGCATAATGTCAAACATAAGCATGGCATAAATATTTCTAACATAAGCATGGCATAGGTATAGTTAAATTTGTTCACATAACCATGGCATAAATATTTCTAACATGAAATCATGATTTTTACTTTAGTCATGTAAACTTGCAAAAAGGGATTTTTGAGCCTAACCTAGCTATGTACCACATATGTCATCATAAAATTCTTGTAAACAAGATAGACTTAATCATGGATTTCAATTATGCCAAATATCATTCATAGCCTAGCCATATTCATAAGTTTGCAAATAGGTTTTCTAGTACAAAAGCATGGCTTAATACATGATGCCCAATTTTCAACATAATTTCATATGGATTATGATAACCCAAACCTATTCCAATTACTTCATAAAAATGACGTTTGTATAAAAATACACATTATGATGTCATAGCAGCAAAGCCCCAAACTTGCATGAATTTAAATCAACTACATACATGTAGCTTCAACATGGATTACATAATTTGCGAAATATCCCAAGCGTATACTTGCATAGAACTACCGCATGTAGTTCTTTATAATTGAATAACATAATTCAAGAATATCCAAACGTATATAATATTTCAAATTGATAAGAACGCACAAATATGAATTACTTTATTGCCACAATTCAAGCATACAAACCAACACAATTATTTGTTCATACCAAAGTAATACTCTACTTACAATCGTTGCGGCGAATTCTCTAATTTAGGAATTTAGAGATGCGACTCCTTATGACGTAGGCGTTGATTTGCTTTGTTTGAATTGCTTTAGGCTTTAGAATTTTCCTCCTAATCTTCTCTCCAATTTGGTGGCTACCCCTAGTCGTTCCTCAGCAACATGGCGGCTTTGTTCTTATTTTTGAATGAATAGATTAGGGTTAGTCTAAGGTTGTTTTTATAGGGGTAATGAACTGATTAGAACCATTGATGTTGCTTGGATTGATCGTAGCCATTCATTCGCAAGAGAGACCAATTAGAGCCTGCCACCTAGCCCTAATGACAAAGCAAGCTTCTGAAAATCGGCCAAACACAGACCTGGCCAGCCAGGGCTAGACCAGACCTGGCCAGCAGGTCATTTTTGACCTGGGCGCACTTGGCAGGTGCGCCAGGTCAAAAATGTACTGGCGCACTTCACAGGTGCGCCAGTTCATTTTTGTTCTGGCGCACTTCCCAAGTGCGCCAGTGCATTCTGACCCTTTTTCGGTTTTTCGCCCAACTTCGTTCGTCCATAACTTCTTCATACGATATCCGTTTTTCGAAAACTCGGACTCTATTTCGCGTATTTTTCCGAGACGAACGCAATGGCGTATCCCGTTTCCCTTAGTTATTTGATTTGAAATTAATTATACTTTAATTTGTGAGTTTCACAGTTATAGAATTCGCGGGGTGTTACATTCTCCCCCACTTAAAAGGATTTCGTCCCCGAAATCTTCAAGTTTGGAGGAATGTATATCCTAACATCCAATCATCCATCTACTCATCCATCAAACACGAGCATCCATTGTCCTTAAAAGACTTCTAATGCTTCATGATCATATGCGAAGTGTGTGTGTATACATGTACTTATCTAATGCAAAATCAGGCGGTCTACTGATTCAGTTGACCTCCTTAATGCGAATTATGTAAGTGCCATGAATCCATTATGTATGCAAATTTTCCTATTCATGATTCTACATGAGTGCACAATCATTCAATACAAATGCAACATCCACATGACAACACATTAGAGTTCAACCATATACAAATGCAAACATATATGCATATGCAATATGAAGTGACTGAGCCGATCTAATACCTAGATTGTGTGTGTATATGCAACCACGAGCAACCACTAGCAATCACTTGCAACCACTTGCAACCATCATACATAACATGTTTCAACTACATGTTTCCATCCAAAGGGTTTCTACCTAAAAGATAAGGTCGGGGAAATATACCTAAAAAGATAGATAAAAGCGCAACTTAAGGAAAAGGAAAGATCAAGGATGTACCCTTGAACAGAAAAGGGTAGGCTGTGCGGATTCTAGCTTCAGTTTCCCAAGTCGCGTCTCCCTCGTCGTCGCTCCACTGAACTTTGACGAGCTTGACTTCGCGGTTGCGTAGCTTCTTCACTTCCGTTCCTAATATGCGGGTTGGAACTTTTCTTATGGTTGCTTCGCGTTCCACTTCGGCCTCTTCGAGGATATTTGGCTCTACCACTTCAGCAGACTCATGTAGACATTTTCGGAGATGTGAAACGTGAAAAACGTTGTGGACTCCAGCCAACTTCTCGGGTAGCTCTAATCTATAGGCCATTTTCCCAATTTTCTCGATGATAGGGAATGGCCCTACGAACCTTGGTGCCAGTTTTCCTGTGGTTCCAAAACGAACAACGTTTCTTAGTGGTGACACCTTGAGAAAAACTCTGTCTCCAACCTCAAATTCAAGGTCGGTCCTTCTCTTGTCGGCATAGGACTTTTGTCTGTCTTGGGCCGTCTTCATCCTTCTTCGTATTAAGTCTACTTTCTCTGAAGTCTCTCGGATCATATCTGGTCCAAGTATGAGCTTATCAGTAGACTCCCACCAACAAGTGGGCGATCGGCACGGTCTTCCATATAAAGCTTCGAAGGGCGCCATTCCGATGGTCGCTTGATAGCTGTTGTTGTAGGCAAATTCCACCAAAGGAAGGTGGTCTTACCATGTCCCTCCGAAGTCAAGGACGCATAATCTTAAAAGGTCTTCCAAAACTCTGTTCACTCTCTCTGTTTGGCCGTCGGTTTGGGGATGATAGGCTGTGCTCAAGCATAACTGCGTTCCTACTGCTTCTTGCAGACTCCGCCAAAACTCACTGGTGAAGATGGGGTCTCGGTCACTAACAATGCTAGATGGTATTCCATGGAGTCGAACGATTTCCTTAAGGTAAAGTGATGCTAGGGATGAGGCAGTTCTTCTACTTTTGACAGGTAAAAAGTGGGCGCTTTTAGTAAGCCTATCCACTATTACCCAAATGCTAGTGTTGCCTCTCCTAGACCTAGGCAGCCCATCGATGAAGTCCATTGAGATGTTATCCCACTTCCACTGCGGGACCTCCAGAGGATGTAGCAGTCCGCCAGGCTTTTTCTGTTCCGCCTTAACCTGTTGGCACACCATACACTTTGAAACGAACTCCGCCACGTCCTTTTTCATGCCATTCCAGAAGAAAGTCCTTTTTATATCTTTGTACATTTTATCTCCGCCCGGGTGTATCGTCATCTTGGAGTGATGTGCTTCCTCGAGAACCTTCTTTATTAAATCTTTTGTCTGTGGGACGCATAGTCTTCCATCTCGCCTTAGCAAACCCCTATTGTCGATGGAGTATCTGTTGAGGTGACTTGAAGTCTCACCCCTAATTAGCCTATCAATTATTTCCACAAGCTGAGGGTCTTCGCGTTGTGCTGCCCCTACCGAATCCACTAAAGTTGGGCGCACTTCGAGAGATGCTAGCAAGCCTGGTACGAAATCGGAGGAAGGCCTAAAGTCGAAGCTGGCTATAAACTCTAGGCTTTGTCTTTCAACAAACAACGGGCTTAGGGTCAATTTCTTTCGGCTCAACGCGTCTGCCACTACGTTGCCTTTGCCCGGAGTGTAGGAGATTTCGAAATCGTACGAGGCAAGAAACTCCATCCATCTTTGTTGCCTCAAGTTAAGATCCTTCTGCGAGAAAAGATATTTCAATGATTTATGGTCAGTGTAAAGTTCGAACTTCTCACCTAGGAGATAGTGTCGCCAAGACTTGAGTGCAAAGACGATGGCGGCTAACTCAAGATCGTGGGTTGGGTAGTTCTTTTCGTGCTCCTTCAACTGCCTCCCGCCATAAGCTACTACCCTTCCTTCTTGCATTAAGACGGCGCCTAGCCCTGTCCCACATGCATCCGTATAAACAGTGAACATCTTGCTCCCATCTGGCAGCGTCAAAACTGGGGCTGTTGTGAGAGCCCGTTTTAGTCGTTGGAAAGCAAACTCGCAATCCAAGTCCCAATTAAACACTCGATTCTTCTTAGTCAATTTCGTGAGCGGAGCTGAGATTTTCGCAAAATCCCTTATGAATTTTCGATAGAAACCTGCTAGTCCTAGGAAGCTTCGGACCTCGGTTGCATTCCTTGGTGTCTTCCAATCCTGTACCGCCACTACCTTAGTAGGGTCCACTGCTAACCCTTGTTTGGATACTATGTGCCCAAGGAACCTCACCTCTTCTCTCCAAAAGTGGCATTTGGAGAATTTGGCTTTTAGTTGATGGACTCGCAAAGTTTCCATGATTGCCCTTAAGTGCTGAGCATGTTCCTCTTCACTTTTTGAGAAGATAAGGATATCGTCTACGAAGACCACTACGAATTTGTTGAGGAAATCTCTAAATACCCTACTCATCAAGTCCACGAAGTAAGCAGGTGCATTTGTCAAGCCGAAAGGCATGACAAGCCATTCATAGAAGCCGTCTGGGGTTCTGAACGCCGTTTTATCGATGCTATCTTCAGCCACCCTTAGCTGATGAAAACCTGTCGCTAAATCGAGTTGGGAGAAAACAGACGCTCCTACAAGCTGGTCAAATAAATCGTCAATTCTAGGGAGAGGGTGCCTATTCTTTTTCGTTAGCTTTTTGAGCTCCCTATAGTCAACACATAGACGGAGTGAACCATCCGCCTTTGTAGCGAACACCACTGGAGCGCCCCATTCTGAAATGCTCCTCCTAATGAACCCCTTTTCTAGAAGCTCTTTAATCTGTTTACTGAGCTCTTTCCTTTCTCGTGGAGCCATGTGTCTAACGGGCAACGCAACGGGCTTTGCATTATCTACAAGATATATGCGGAAGTCTATTTCCCGCTTCGGAGGCAAGCCCTTCACCTCTTCGAAGACATCCGGATATTCCCGGACCACTCTAACTGATTGCAAATTTTCAACAGAGGCATCTAGCGATTCAAGATAACTAAGCATAACCGCATACGAGGGATTACAAGAAATTTCCAAGGTATTACCGAGCTGGGTTAGGAGCCTAACAACCCTTTTCTCACAATCAAGGATGGCCCCATTACTGGATAGCCAATCCATACCCAAAATCAAACCATAACCCGAAAAGCCCAAAACAAAGGCACTACATTGAAATTCTTCGCTTAGAATAGAAATTTTCAATCCCAAACAGATCATAGACAAATGAGCTGGGCCCCAATTGGGTTTGAAACAATTAAGGGGTCCTCTACCATACTAGTTTTTAGGTGCAGAGATTCTACTAAAGCAGACGAGATAAAGGAGTGTGATGCGCCAGAATCAAATAAAGTGCGAACGGGGTGATCACAAAGATAAACTACACTTTCTACAGAAGTATTTATACCTCGTTGTTGCAGAGGTGGCGCTTCCAGCACATGAACCTGTGCCCCTAGGGTGGATCCAGCCCTCTGCCCCTGTCCTCGTTTCTTTGGGCAATCCTTAGCCCTGTGGCCTGTCTCACCGCAAGAAAAGCAACCACCATTCTCCTTGGCCTTCTTTTTCCGGCAGTCCTTTACTAAGTGCCCCACTTTGCCACAGAAATTACACTTCCTCTTCTCTTTGTTGCCTTTCCCGCCCTTCTTAAAGTCTGTCTTTTTAGGCTGCAAACCCTCTTTCTTCCCTTGAGAGCTTTCTGCCATTGTCTCCTTCTTGCCCTTATCCTCTTCATTCAGCAATGCCATTTGCACCAATCTTTCATACGTGGCTCCCATGGGTATATGGGTCATGGCCAAACTGTGTAATGGCTCATGCAACCCTTTGACGAAACGGAGAGCCTTCTTGTGCGGGGTGTTGACTAGGTCAAGCCCAAACCTAGCCAGCTCATCGAACTGATTCACATACTCTCTGACTGTCTTGTCCCCTTGCTTAAGAAATAAGAATTTTTCCAACTGCAAACTTCTTTCCGCATCTGAGAGAAATTTAGTCTCAAACCTTGCCCTAAAGTCCTCCCATGTCTCCACTGGTCTTTCAGCATTAGTGACTTCCCACCAGTAGGAAGCCTCGCCCTTCAATAGCCACACTGCCAATTGTACTTTTTGTCTATCCTCTACCTCAAAGATGATGAATAGGTCCTCCGTCTCTTTCAGCCAATTTCTAGCTGCCACGAAGGACTCAGTTCCATGGAAATCCCTTCCTCCCATAGCTTTAAAATCTTTACATATCTTAGCAAAAGTGTTTCCCCGTGGAGGAGGTGGAGGAAAAGGTGCCGCTGCAGCTGGATGATTTCCTTCAGCTGGGGGAGGAGGAACGGTAGGACCTGGCTGAGTGGCCCTTGCTTCTAAGAACCGTCTAAACCAACCAGGTATTGGCACCCCTTCCGGCAAGTTAAGTTCTTGGGACATGCTGAAACAAAAAGGATAGATTCAAAACGAAGGATAAGAGATAGTACCTATGGCTTTGGGGAGTGGACTTTGCCTTTTTAAAATAAAATAATATTTTTCTTTTAAAAATGCTTCTTTAAATTTCCTTTTTTGAAAATAATTTTTCAAAACTTTTTATCTTATCTGGTAAACCTATGCTCTGATACCAAGTGAAACACCCCACCTCCGTTAGGGTCACTCTCAAAGGGAATGCCCTAATTTTGGTGGAGGTTTATAAGTATAAGTCACAGATATACAAGACAGATATAGGGACACATATTTGTAAACAGCGGAAGAACAACAACTTTTATTTCATAAAAGCAAATACGTGTTACAAAACATCACCATGATTGTCTTACATCCTTTCCAAAAACATAACATAACATTTTCATAATCTGTCTTGAGTACATTATTTAAAGAAGCATAAATAAACATAGATAAACTGCAAAAGTCCCCATAGTGGATTGTCCAAAGCCATAGTTCAAAATAGGAAAGTCCAAGCAATACATTTCTCTTCTTCAAGCTGGATGTTAAGGTTGGTCAAGCTGCTGTGTTCCCTCCCTGTGGACCTGGGGGGGGGGGGGAAACGGAAGAAAAGAAGACGAAAGAAAAGTAGAGTCAGACATAAAGCCTGAGTAAGTCTAGTACTATTTTGTCTATGAATAAAGAACTGGGTATGATAAGTATAAACAAGAAGTGTGCAAGCACTATAAACTTGGTTAAGTTCTCTAGGGTCGAATATACTATCGTACCCCATGTAAATCTCTGAACCCATATAAACTAGTTTCCAACTGACACCCGATAATCAGGGTGATGTGACCCATTCAATGATGATCGGCTCCTACTCGCACAGTTCATGTGTCTTACGGCCCCCGATGTTGTAGTTACCTATGTTGGTCCCACCATGGGGTGTATCAAGTCCCATGGTGGCGGCCCGACACAACCTTAGAATGCACAGGTATGCTACTGGTGTCCAGTGCCTTATTTTTCTGCGCCGGAGTGTGTGCACGCCCGCACCCCGTTAGAACCTATACTGCTACACCACCGCCGTCGATTTGACCTCTTACAATCAGCCCTGTAATCGTGCCCCACCCTGCCTAGTTTCAGGGTATCCTGATACACCTTCTAGGGTTACTGCTGAAAAGGGTCCCCCGTTACTAGGTTTTCTATCTCTAGCCAACATGCTAAGTTGGTTAAGTGTTTTCTAACCTAACCCCCACCAGTCCGTTTAATTTAGCATGTTCCATTTTGATTAAGTCTTTAGTTCACTTAATCCTAACAATCCTGACTCAGCCTTAATTGTTTTATTAAGGCCCTGACCTCTCACATTAGACAGGTATTGTTGTGGCTGCCTGTTGCCGGTTGGTTCCGGGCAGTCTTACGCCACAACTCAGTCTAACCTCGGGTCCTTATTGGGCTCCATGTTTAACCTCCCACATTGGATAGGTATTGTTGTGACTACTGGACAGCCGGGCGGTTCCGGGCAGGTTTACATCACAACTCAATCCAACCTCGGGTTAAACACATCGTATGTTCTACATTTACATATTTTGTCTTTCTTCTTTATTTTCTTATATGTAAATATTTGCGGCCAATTATTAAGTTATTGGTGTAAAGGTTACACCAATCATGGGCCCAACCCATACTTGAACTTGGGCCCTTCTATTTTATATTTTCATTCATTTGTAATTTTAACCCAACGTTATTTTCCCCCGTTTTACACGTCCGTTTATTACATATATATTGGGCTTAGCCTTTTAAAGACCAATTTAGCCATGCGAAAAGGGGAGGCTTAAAGTGTGATTACATACACAAAAAGGGGAATGTGAGCGCATGAACTTGCAATATGACGTTGGCAATACAAAATAGAAACTGGTGTACTTGCATAGTAGTGACATATACTTTGGTCATAAAGCATAGGTGACATGAATCAAAGCATGTAAACTTGTAGTTATGTTAAGAATATCACTATTGACACATAGGCCTAACTACAACATGAACCTATACTTTTATCTCAGGCATAATGTCAAACATAAGCATGGCATAAATATTTCTAACATAAGCATGGCATAGGTATAGTTAAATTTGTTCACATAACCATGGCATAAATATTTCTAACATGAAATCATGATTTTTACTTTAGTCATGTAAACTTGCAAAAAGGGATTTTTGAGCCTAACCTAGCTATGTACCACATATGTCATCATAAAATTCTTGTAAACAAGATAGACTTAATCATGGATTTCAATTATGCCAAATATCATTCATAGCCTAGCCATATTCATAAGTTTGCAAATAGGTTTTCTAGTACAAAAGCATGGTTTAATACATGATGCCCAATTTTCAACATAATTTCATATGGATTATGATAACCCAAACCTATTCCAATTACTTCATAAAAATGACGTTTGTATAAAAATACACATTATGATGTCATAGCAGCAAAGCCCCAAACTTGCATGAATTTAAATCAACTACATACATGTAGCTTCAACATGGATTACATAATTTGCGAAATATCCCAAGCGTATACTTGCATAGAACTACCGCATGTAGTTCTTTATAATTGAATAACATAATTCAAGAATATCCAAACGTATATAATATTTCAAATTGATAAGAACGCACAAATATGAATTACTTTATTGCTACAATTCAAGCATACAAACCAACACAATTATTTGTTCATACCAAAGTAATACTCTACTTACAATCGTTGCGGCGAATTCTCTAATTTAGGAATTTAGAGATGCGACTCCTTATGACGTAGGCGTTGATTTGCTTTGTTTGAATTGCTTTAGGCTTTAGAATTTTCCTCCTAATCTTCTCTCCAATTTGGTGGCTACCCCTAGTCGTTCCTCAGCAACATGGCGGCTTTGTTCTTATTTTTGAATGAATAGATTAGGGTTAGTCTAGGGTTGTTTTTATAGGGGTAATGAACTGATTAGAACCATTGATGTTGCTTGGATTGATCGTAGCCATTCATTCGCAAGAGAGACCAATTAGAGCCTGCCACCTAGCCCTAATGACAAAGCAAGCTTCTGAAAATCGGCCAAACACAGACCTGGCCAGCCAGGGCTAGACCAGACCTGGCCAGCAGGTCATTTTTGACCTGGGCTCACTTGGCAGGTGCGCCAGGTCAAAAATGTACTGGCGCACTTCACAGGTGCGCCAGTTCATTTTTGTTCTGGCGCACTTCCCAAGTGCGCCAGTGCATTCTGACCCTTTTTCGGTTTTTCGCCCAACTTCGTTCGTCCATAACTTCTTCATACGATATCCGTTTTTCGAAAACTCGGACTCTATTTCGCGTATTTTTCCGAGACGAACGCAATGGCGTATCCCGTTTCCCTTAGTTCTTTGATTTGAAATTAATTATACTTTAATTTGTGAGTTTCACAGTTATAGAATTCGCGGGGTGTTACAAACAACATAGCTCTCACAACCTAATTCACACAAAAAAAAAGAAAAAGAAAAAAGAAGGAGCCGTCATACTACTGAAGAGAGACTAGGAGTAGCAGTCAAATTAAGAGACGATTAAGAGTTGATTCAAAGCTTAAAACTACAACAAATAAATCAAAACAACGTCAACCTCAAAGGATAGCATCACCAAATTCAGAATTCAGAATCCTGAATACAAGATTCGTCATACGTTGTAAGTAGAGTACTATTCCGATATGAATAAAAATTGAGACTTGATTTGTGTAGAATGAAAATGAAATCGTACTTTAATTGTAACGATGCTAGTGCATAATTGTATGTATTTCTGATTTTATTATAAATGGATTTGGGATGTTGTAGTATAATTAACATGATATTGGATTAATTGTACATTTGCAATGAAAAGTAACACCCCATGCAAGTATACGATTCATGTTGGAAATTAACATTTATATGTTGTGGTTTATAAGAAGTTGTATATATTTTGTTACAACCAAGTTGAGACTTATGTAAACATAATTCACTGTTATGCCTACATGATTTAGATCTTTGTATATATATGCCTATGATCATTTCAAGTGTAGTTGGATCCATTTGGGTAACATGATTCATATAAGTTTATGTTGGAATAGGCCTCATAATTCAAGTTAAACTATACTTTTGTATTAGTGACAAAAGTAAGCATCTTTGTGAACATATAGTGACTTTATGGAAATGACTAGTTTATGTTTAGTGTTATGCCTAAATAAAAATATGTTTTAGGCTTATGTTGTTATAAAAATCATATGCTAATACAAGTGACACCTAATTTAGTTAGGTTCATATTTTAAATGCAAGTTTACATGAATAGATTGAAACCCATGACTCATGTTTAGGTTTATGATTTATGTCAAAATTATATGCTATTACAATGCAAGTACACAAGCCCCTAATTTATGTTAGTTAAATCGCCATATTGCAAGTTCATGCACCACTAATTTATGTTAATTAAATCGCTATATTGCAAGTTCATGCACCACATAATTTATGTTAATTAAATCGCTATATTGCAAGTTCATGCACAACTAATTTATGTTAATTAAATCGCTATATTGCAAATTCGTGCACCACATAATTTATGTTAATTAAATCGCTATATTGCAAGTTCATGCACCGCTAATTTATGTTAATTAAATCGCTATATTGCAAGTTCATGCACCACATAATTTATGTTAATTAAATCGCTATATTGCAAGTTCATGCACCACTAATTTATGTTAATTAAATCGCTATATTGCAAGTTCATGCACCACATAATTTATGTTAGTTAAATCGCTATGTTGCAATTTCATTCGTTCACACACCCCTTTTATGTTACTTAGAATATATCATGTTCTAAGCCTCTTTTTTTTATGTTTCTAAGTTGGGCTGAAATGTTGAAGCCGAACATATGTTATAATATTGTGAATGTACAAACGGGGAAAATAACGCTGGGTTTAATTAAAATATATGTGTTGGCATGTTTGGCACATGCCAACGACTAGTGAAATTTAAGTGGTATAAATTATTATACCCAAGAATAACGAATTTGGATAATGGGCCACAAAACATTTACATATAAAATTGAAAAGAGACAAATATGTAAACTTAGAAAATACGATATGCTTAACCCGAGGTTGGATTGAGTTGTGATGTAAACCTGCCCGGAACCGACCGGCTGTCCAGTAATCACAACAATACCTATCCAATGTGGGTTGTTAAGCATTGAGCCCAATAAAGACCCGAGGTTAGACATGAGTTGTGGTGTAAACCTGCCCGGAACCGACCGGCTGTCCAGTTACCACAACAATATCTGTCTAATGTGAGTGGTTGGTGCTTTAATTAATAAATTAAGGCTGAGTCAGGATTGATAGAGTTAAGTCAATTGAATTAATACTTAACCAAATTCAACATGTTAACTAAATTGGTGGGTAGGGTTAGGTTAATCTGGACACTTAACCAATTTAATATGTTGACTAGGGGAGTGGGTAAGGTTAAGCAAATGTTTAACCATTCTAACATGATTAAACTGGACTAGTGATTGAGGTTAAGTTAATTAGAACACTTAATCATAGAAACATGTTAGTGAGACAGGTGATTGAGGTTAAGTTAATTAGAACACTTAACCATAGAAACATGTTAGTGAGATAAGTGATTGAGGTTAAGTTAATTAGAACACTTAACCATAGAAACATGTTAGTGAGATAAGTGATTGAGGTTAAGTTAATTAGAACACTTAACCATAGAAACATGGTAGTGAGACAAGTGATTGAGGTTAAGTTAATTAGAACACTTAACCATAGAAACATGACAGTGAGATAAGTGATTGGGGTTAAGTTAATTAGAACACTTAACAATAGAAACATGTTAGTGAGACAAGTGATTGAGGTTAAGTAAAATTAGAACTCTTAACCATGATAACAAGTTGATTTGACAAGTGGGTTAGGATTAAGCAAGTTAGAAATACTTAACCAATATAACATGAATGATTAGAGTTAAGTAACAAGAACACTTAACCAGTGTAATTTGACTTGTAGTAAAGTTAAACGTGAATGGACAACACTTTACCATTATAACCTGTTAATTAAACATGTAGTAGGGTTAAGTTATATAAGGAGACACTTAACCATTGTAACAGGTTAGTTAAAGATTGTGAGGTTAAGTTAACACAAGGAGGCAACACTTAACCAGTATAATATGACAAAAGGGATGGGTTAAGTTAACTTGAATTGACTAATGACACTTAACCAACTTGATGAAGGAAAGAAACTAAGTAGTAAATCTTAGTAGAACACGAGAAGGAGCGTACGTCCGTCTGCTTCTAAGAAGGCTCCAATGAATTGGGTTACGAAGCCCGAGGCTTCGAGGGGACGTGAGGGTACTCTTGGTATCCCTCTGTGAGGCTGCAGATGATCCTTCTGGGCTCATAGAGGTTAAGTTCTGCGTTAGAAGAACCAAGGGTATGCCTTGGTTGCAAAATATGGCAACCTAAAGACTAGGATGGACCAGCGTGATTCGACGAGAAGACGGTAGCCCTGTGATAGCAACTCGTCGTCTACCTACCATCTTGAGTCAATCGAGATACGTGAAGCGGAAAGGCGGAGAACTCCAAAAGACCATATACTTGCTATCTAGTTATGGTTGCGGATGGCCATATAACAGTGGGGCATAGGGGGGCCTGCGCATAGTTCTCATTTTTCAAGGATGGACTTTCATTAGTTGAGGGAGGGGTCCAGTGGGACCATAGCCACTAGAAAAAAAACAGACCTTAGCATCTGCATCGGCGGATATCTGAAAGGTCCCGACCGAGTTCCGTATTTCTAGAGTAGCCCTGACACGGAACTCGGGCCGCACATTACAGGACATGTGCATCTAGACAAGCGATAACGATTCGCGACACATACATGGAAAAAGTCTAGGAACATATACCACTCTAGGTAGTGTGTCCTAGACTAGAGGGCATCGTTCGAAAGATAGCGTAAATCCTAGATTAGATCTAGGTCAGAAACAATAAATGTACGCCTGAAGGCAACAAAAATTACAGGGATTGGGATCACGTTATCATTACTAGTTGGGACACTAGTTAGGTGGTGTAGAGATTAGTATGGGGTACGATAGTATATTCGGTTCGATATAACTTAACTTAGTTTAGGGTGCTTTCCCATTTCCAGCATATACTTATCATGCTCTTTTTCTTATCCATAGACTGAATTGTCACTAGACTTACTCAGGCTTTATGTCTGACTCTACTTTTCTTTCGTCTTCTTTTCTTCCGTCCCCCCCCCCCAAGGTAGTTGAGGAGGGAATAGTTCAGCTCAGGTTAGATTGGACCACTGCTCTTCCCAAGCTTGAAGATTCTTGGACAATGTGCTTTGGACTCTCCTTTTCGCTGCTATGGCTGGCTTACGCTACATTGGGGAATATAAATGTATTTTTATGCTTCTTTATTTTGTAAGACAGATGATACTCTGATATTGGAAAACAATTGTTGTACAAACTATCTTATCAATAAAGTAAAGTTTTATTTTCCACTGTTTAATTTCTGTCAGTCTTGTAATTTATCTGCATCTTTTACTCTAAATGCTCCACAGAACTTAGTGCATTCCCTTTGTGAGTGACACTAACGGATGTGGGGTGTTACAATTATTCCCGGGGGACTAGAGCGTGATTCAATATCTATCCAGTATATTTGAGACTTTGTATACACGCTAGCTAAGCGTATATGCAAAATCATCATATACTCGATTGTCCAAATTCATTGTAAAATAAAATACTCAAATATGTATAATAAGGTTTAAATTTTCAGAACAAAATTTGTTTTTATAAGTAATACTCATCCATCTCATTCCAGGATACTACTGATCCTATCTCTAACGAGTCATTCTCGTTGGATATTACTAATCTAATCTCTGATGAATTCTGTCGTTTCGTTTTAATGTGTCTTGTTCTCGAGTTTTGCAAACCAAAGCTCTGATACCACAAATGTAACGACCCAAACTCGCCCTTATGGGAAAGCCCGGATTGAGTTGTGAACACGACAAATCAGAACGCAAACAGAAGAACATTTCATTGCTTATTACAACAGTTTACATCAAAGTACAACAATATAACAGAGTATGAATAAATAATATACACCATAAAAATGTCAGAGATTAAAATACATTACATAACAGTGGAAAAATAATACAAAACACAGCTTAAAGAAATACACAGATACAGAGTTTTCCGAATATAGCTTCAGCTGTAAATCCAAGATCTTGGAAAAGAAATATATGCAAAAACCCAACTACTAGCTGTCCATGTGGAAAATAGGGCACCCAGAGTTTAGGTTAAAACAATAAACTCCAAGTCGGTCATGGGACTAGTGTGAGAACTAAAACAGTTATTTGAAACTTTACTTTAAAATAGAGTAAATCAAGGGAGCACGCCGTAAAACATGGAATGGGTTTCCTCCCAAGAATACTAGTGCATATAACAAACAACACAATTCTTTTTGGAAAAATGAAGCTATTATAAGATTAAGGTCTAATCACACAATGCAACGCAAGCCGGAGGATAGCCAAATATTCTTGGTACGTTTAAAACAAACCATTTGATACTATTATAAGTGCATAGTGTTAAAAACAACTTCAAATATAGATGTATCAATCATAGACGGCATGGGTACCATATATCATGTCGTTATACTTGTTATACAATCAAAACCGCACGATGTCGTATTGGAAGTCGGATTTCAATCATGAACCAAGGCAAGGGATTGTTTTTACCGAATTCGAGACGCTCTAGCCTGTGTCTCAAGATCAGAATGCATCGACCCTTGGATCTTCAGGGCCGGTCCACTCTTACGTTTGTGGATTAGTTATTACTGAACAATACGTTTCCTTGCTCTATGAGGCGAAATGGTCAGTATGTTGACCATATCATCCATCGGCCCTGTAGTGACCAACATATCCAAGGCGCCTCACTATCCATCAAATAATATGCAACATCCACATGAGTAAAATGTTTGGGCTCCATGCCATGACACCACTCCTAGCTGGAAAGAAACGCATGTTCTCCCTGCAGTCCTCTCCTGTTTCTGGTTCATACCGGGGTGTGAGGCTCGCGAATTAACGTTACACAAAAAGCTATGCTATTTAAAGCCGTGCTTTGATCAACAACCACAAGAGTCTGCTTTTCAAAAAACGCCTTAATCATTTGCATCTCAGCATGCCACACTAACAATTCACGCCATGCGACCGATGTCTATCGATAAATAAATTATAAGCACGTACGTCTCAAAGAAGGGTGTTTAGTAAGAGAATAAATTCTCCGCCACCAAACAGATATATATATATATATATATATATTTAATAGAGATCAATCAACACAGAATAAAATCCAATGTCAGACACACATCCATTTACTAGTCCCTTTTGGGTTTGAACGAAACCGGAGGCACTTATTTCTCGTCCCATATGTCCAATACAGGAGAGAGGTCCTCGCATATCCGATCGATCTCCAAGTACGTCTGGACGATCACCACTTATTACCATGTCTTGGGTGTACAGTCCAGTCAAGAGATCAGTAATCATCCAAACGATGTGAAGAACTCCGGTCTTCAACCACCGTCTTCATCGTCGACATATCGTCGAATCAATTATTCAGAATGGGTATAAACCCGGCCTCTTCGAATAATTCAAGTATCTTATAATCAAGTGCTATAAAAAAACATAACATACGCCTCATTCCAATCCATAATATTCTTTTATTCAAATATTCTTTTCAGAAAAAGAAATCGTTTATTTTATTTCCCAATCCTAACCTATTCATCCCATGGAGCAAAACTGGTAATACTCTATATTTAACACCATGGTGTTATCGGTAAAATTAATTACCATTTCACGCTCAAATCTAATTAAAGATTTAACTATCGCCTAGAGTAAAACAGGTGGTACTCCTTTCTCGATCATTTCCCAAATTTGATAATTTAAATTATCACATTCTCATTTCAATCTAATTAAAGATTCATTAAAACTCCACTTGGTTTTAATCTTCCAAAAATCATTATTTAACAATTATTTAACTTTGGAAACACAAACATGCCACATCGACAATCTACACCGTACCACTGATTTATGCCAATATATAACCTCTAAGCTCATACGTCTCTGAGAAGGGTGTTAAGCAAGAGAATAAATTCTCCGCCACCAAACAGATATATATTTAGCAGAGGTCAACAATATAGTTCCAAATACAATGTTAGACATGTAATCTTGTATTTAACTAGATTAAAGAACCAAAGTCATTTAAAACACAGTTCACGATAAACCCAAAATCATATTCCATTAACTATGGAATCTTCACGAAAAACAAATCAATATATATATAATCGATATCAATTTACGTATCTGACTAATAATATAAATGAAATAACAACAAAGCCCTTTAAATTCCATATATGTTAATAGTCTTCCTCCACAAAAGCTCACTTCAATTATTACCAAATCGAATTCCATTTAATTCCAATTTAATATATTAAATTGGAAAACTTTACTTTGGAAAATTTCCATTAAATCTTAATAAAAAGATTTATAAATTACAAGTCACATTTCATTGTTAATTTGGTTAAAGAAAGAATGTCGTTTAAAACACAGTTCACGATAAACCCAATTCACATTCCATTTTATTCCAATTACTAAATATAATTGGAAACTCTGATAATCTTAGTTAAAAGATTTATTCTTTTCACACGGGGTTTAAGAACAGTGTTACTAAAGACACCATTCACGACAAACACAAAATCCAATTTGATATTAAATATAAGGCACTGAATAGAAATTACATCGACTTATATTCAATATCAAATTCTGAAACCAACACATATCGTATGGGAAATAACGATATATATCTATCTTCCAAATTCCTCTACAATATCCGTATAGTCATGGAATCCAATATCAAAATATTCCTGAAACACCCCACCTCCGTTAAGGTCACTCACAAAAGGAATGCCTTAATTTTGGTGGGGGTTTATAAGTAAAAGCCACAGATAAACTCAAGACAGATATAAATACACATATTTTAAACAGCGGAAACCAACAGACTTTTTTCATCAATACGTGTTCAAAAACCAAACATTCCATAATTGTCTCAAAATACTTCAAACATTACAACATCATTACTGTCTTGATAATTAAAGAAGCATAAGACATAAATAAAGTGACAAAAATCCCCATAGTGATATCCAAAGCCCTAGTCCGAGCAAAAGAGACCCAAATCATACATCTACGTTCTTGGAGCTTGTACCGAGCTTGACTGAGCTGAGTTGTTCCTCCCTGTGGACCTGGAGGGGAACGAAAGAAAAGAAGACGAAAAGAAAATAGGGTCAGATATAAAGCCTGAGTAAATCTAGTAACTCTTAAGTATGTGAATAAGAAAAGGGCATGATAGATATATACTGAAAATAAGATGGTGTCGCAAGCTAAGGAAGTTTCGAATGTACTATCGCACCCATACTATATCTCTGCATCTACTTGAGTTTACTCTAACTGCACCCTATGGTGAGGGTGAAGTGATCCCCATTCTTATTAAAAGATCGGCTCCTACTGGTGTTAACATGTGTCATACGGCCCCCAAGAATTGTTGATACCTATGCTGGTCCCACCACGGGGTGTATCAAGACCCATGTTGGCAGCCCCGACACAAATTCTAGAAGGCATAGGTTATACTACTGGTGTCCCCAGTGCCCTGGTTGTCTGCTCCGGAGTGTGTGCACGCCCGCACCCCGTTAGACCTGCACTGTGCACCCACCGCCGTCGTTTGACCGCTTACAATCATCCCAGTAATCGTGCCCCACCCTGCCTAGTTTCAGGGTACCGTTGATACCAAACTTGGGTTACTGCTGAAACGGATCCCTCGTTACCAGGATTTTCTAGTCAAACATGTTAAGTGGTTAAGTGTCTGTATTTACCTAACCCCACCCATTAATTCTTGTTAACATGTTGAATTTGGTTAAGTGTTATAGTTGACTTAACCCTACCATCTGTCCTTAGCCTTTTAGGAGCACCAGACCACTCACATTAGACAGGTATTGCTACAGTTACTGGATGAGCCTGTCGGTTCCGTGCAGGTTTACACCGTAGCTCAGTCTAACCTCGGGTCCTTATTGGGCTCAATGCTTAACCACCCACATTGGATAGGTATTGTTGTGACTACTGGACAGCCGGGCGGGTCCGGGCAGGTTTACATCACAACTCAATCCAACCTCGGGTTAAGTATATCGTGTTTTCTAAATTTACATATTTTATTACTTCTTAATTATATATGTAAATATCATATCTTTTATTTTTGGGTATATTAATTCATACCGCTCAAGTGTCATTGTCGTTGGCATGTGCCAAACATGCCTACATATATTTTTCATGTTTTACACCCAACGTTATTACCCCCGTTTGTAACGTTCGCAACATTATAACAAATGTTAGGCTCGACACAATTCAGCCCAACTTTATTAAACATGAGAAAAAGGGGAAAATCCATAACATGTAATATTTTACAGCATATAAGGGTGTGTGGCGCATGAACTTGCAATTTAACGATACTAACATAAATGATGGGTCATGTGATCTTGCATTCAAATCAAAGCATAATTAAGTAGGTGACATATGAAATGGCATAGTTTTGATTTATACAAACTTGTGTTGAAACATGTTGAACTTGGCATAATGTCAAACACAAAACTAGCATGATGTATATTCACCAAAAGGTCCAATTACAACATTTAATCACATAGCCTATTTCAACATGAACTTGCATAGTTTATGAAACCCAAACGATACTTGCAAATAAACATAGATCCAATAATACTTGCAAATAAACATAGATCCAATCATACTTGCAAATAAACATAAGAATGATATCATAGGTTTTGGGTCATGTAGGCATAAAAGGTCTATAACATGTTTACATAAATTCTAACTTAGACTAAGGGATTATATATATAATCCATGTCGTCGACATGTACAAAAAGGAATCAGATTTCTAGTTTTTGCCACAACTTGCTATTGCTATCACTTTCATATACAAATATCCAATAGGTTTTCATCAATCAATTAATGCCACAAATATCAATACACAAGTAATGACAGAATCATTACCATACATAGAATTTATGCAATATAACAACACAATTCTATTTTCATTTACATCGAATCACATCATAGTTTTTATTCATATTCTGAAAGGTCACTATACTTACAACGAATGCAGAATCTTGAATTCTGGATTCTGAATTCTGAAACTAAGATGCGCTCCTTTGGGTAGACTAACGTTGCGTTGATTAATTTTGATTAAACTTTTATCTTCTTCTTAATTTGATTCGTCTCTAAGCTTTAGTGTTGGCTTCTCTCTAGGCTTTCTAATTGACGACCATTCCTAGTTCCTTTCCAGCGGCATGACGGCTTTTGTATTCTATTATTTGTGTGAATTTAGGGTTAGACTTGAGTTCTATTTATAGAATTTCAATCTAATTAGAGCCGTCGATGAAGCTAGAGTGAATCCAGACCATCCATCTCAAGAGAAGCCAATCAGAAAGTGGCATGTAAGCCCTTGTGACTCAGCCAAGCCTCAGAATTCGACCAGACCCTGATCAGGCCAGCCAGGACCTGACCAGCTGGTCATTCTGACCTGGGCGCACTTGGCAGGTGCGCCTGGCTAAAAATGTACTGGCGCACTTCCCAAGTGCGCCAGTGCATTCTGACCCATTTTCTGGTTTTTCTGCCCAACTTCGTTCGTCCATATCTTCTTCATACGATATCCGTTTTACGCAAACTTGGACTCTATCTCAAGCAGAATTTCGAGACGAACGCAATGGTGTAACCCATTTCACTTGTTTTCATCAATTATAATTAATTATATTTTAATTTGTGAAGCTCAACGTTATAGAATTCACGGGGTGTTACAATTCCGAAGATGATTTATATTCAAATCCATTCCAATTTATATATTAGAAATTTCTGGTTTTATTAAAACCCTTTATAAACCCAATTTATTCATTTAAATATTATTGGATTTCAAATCTAGTTAATATCTAGTTCAGTTTGATAAAAATATATTTTTATCATTTTGAACGCTGAATTTTTCATCCCAGTTCTTTCCAAACCATTTATTATGATTTTAAACAAATTATTAACATTTTTAATAATTTTATTATGACACTTTAAGTTGGTTTCCATAAACGGTCATCGAACTACACTTACAACGACCTTTTCCAAATTTGATTTGGACATAATTCTAAATCCAACCATTAGATTTCAAATCTCTTATATTTGTTGGAAAGCTCTTTCGATACGAACCCAACAGTTCCGCTTTTAGGAGAATCCGACGGTCGGATCTCCCGCAATGTCAATTCGAAGTCAATGGTCGAAATTCGCGAGCCGTCGCAGCGTGGCGCGTTATATTCAAGCCACTATATTATATATATAATATATTTCGCTCAAAACGTATTTTATAAATTCGTTTTAAAATCAATTCCCACTTTCATTTCGATTTTAAATGAAAATTGAATACTATTTATCATTATAATATTTAAATGATAATATTTTCAAAATATCAGATTTTGAAATAATTTGCTTTTCGATATTCATTATAAAAATGAATAAAATCGATATAAATATCATTTGCGTTAAAATGACACAAATCTAATCAACACGGCTTCGTATATTTCAATATTTTCGTGTCCATCCAAAATCGGACATCAAATTCACATTCTAATCCATTACTGAATATTATTTTTAAATATTCGCTATTTTAAAATATTCGTAATTTTAAAATATTCGTTCTTTCTGAATTGGAATCAGACACAGTCAATTACCATATAATGTTATTTATATGTACATATATGTACACAATAATAATGATAAACAATAATCCATCATCCAGAGTGCATTACACAACTGCATAAGCATTAAATATAAATGATTAACGCTTATAACAGTCTGTCAACCCATCGATTGATATACAACTAAATAATTGGGATTAGTGTACATCAAATATCATCCCAATACCCGTGTGGGGTATCAACCAACAAATGGTGAATATTATTTGTGTAGTTGGGCGATGTGTAAAATTTATCGTCCCAATCCATGTCAGTTAAATGGGTGTACATAAACAAATCGTCCGATTTGTAAATGAATATTTATTTTTATTTCAGGAGAATTTTATGTCGTTCATATATACGTTAAGAATTATATTTTTAATGATAAAATTTTTATTTCAACCCTTGAATATTCTATTTTTTAGTCCATACTTGCAATAAAAATGATATTTTCATTGTTCAAACATTTTTTTCAACACATGAATATTTTATTCAGTTCAAATACACATTAAAGATTATATTTTTAATGAATAAATATTTATTTCAGAAAGTTTCGGCATTATAACGGCGCAATATTAAAACCGGAGTAATGTCCAGCATTACCCCTCCCTGATATTGGCTCGCGCCATACACAATAATCACAACCAATTCAAATAATAACACAATCAATTTCTACAATCACAATCCAAATTTCCACAATATAATCCAAACAAACAACTATGGTTTGTATAATAAATAATGTCGAGGGCTTCTAAGCCCCATCTGCATCCTAGTATATATTTAAATGTAGAATAATTAGATTGAGGAGTTCTGTAACAACCCGCAAAATCTGGGCCAGTTTAAATTTTTTATTTTGGCAATTATAGCGAGTTTTGATTATTTAAAATAGATTATTTTAAATAATATTGACGAGAAATTTATTTTGAATATAATTCGAACGTATATATTATACGCGTCGTCGTTAGAATATAAATAATTATATATAATTATAAAAGGAGTTGAAAATGGCGCGGTAGTTCGAAAATTCGATTTCTAATTTCAAATGAATATACAGAATTCAATATAAGTCGGAATTGAACGAAACAAGAAATATTTGAATCTGTATAACTATATCTTTGTAACGAAGTTAACAAACTGAGATTTCATCTTAGGAATGATAAGATATGTCCAGTTTAAAATTAGAAATAGTCGCTGTGGAATATATATATATATTTATATATATAAGGCCCTTAAAAATAGCAATTTTGCAAACGACCTCGGATTTCGACGAAACCAGTTTTGTTGGGTCCGGGATGTAAAGTTATTGCTAAGTTTCAAATTTCATAATTTTTCGATTCAATATGTGAGCGTGGCAAAGGAAAACGTGTTTTGACCATTTCAGTCGATTTTAATCGACTGAAAATTGGCCATTTTTCATACGGTCTCAGAATTCGACGAAACTAGTTTTGTTAGGACCGTATCGTCAATAAGAAGCTAGAAAATATTTTTCTGGATTTTTTCTAGTTAGTATGTGACCCCAGTAATTTGAAATGTACGTTTAAAATTCAATATAGTGATTTAAATGTAAATTTAACGGAAACTGATTGTAACAGCCGAATCAGCTGACGATACATATCCCATTGTGTTCGGAATGGGGATTAAACGCTATGGACGACAGGTGGTGGACCTCGTTTAGAGGTCGTTTGAAAAAGTTGACTTTTTGAATTAAAATAAAATAATTAAATAATTAAATTAATAAAAAAATTTTAATCTCCCCCTTTTTACCCAGGCCCCCCCCCCCCCCCCGATTTATTTCAGAAATCAAAATAGGAAAAAAAAAACCACCGCTCCGTTGACCGCCGCTCCCCCCTCCACCATCGCCCCACCGTTCTCCGACCTCCGACGCCGCCAGGGCTGGAACCCCCCCCCCCTCCATCGACGCGACCTCCTCCTTCTTCCTCCATCCGAACGCCCCAAAACCCAAGCCCCCTCGCCCCAAATCGCCACCGAGACCCAGAGCCGCCACCCACCTCCGCCTCCGCCCAGTCCTCCACCGTCCAGCCAGAGCGCGACCCACCTCCGACGAACTCCACTGACACCCCCCCTATCTGTAAGTGTTTTTATTTTATTTTTATTTTTATTTTTTGTTTAAATTCTTTAAAACTGAAATGTTTAATTCTGTAAAACTGAAATGTTTAATTCTTTAAAACTGAAATGTTTAAAAGTTTAAAACTGAAATGTTTAAAAGTTTAAAACTGAAATGTTTAAAAGTTTAAAACTGAAACGTTTAAAAGTATTTAAAACTGAAATTTTTAATATGTTAAAACTGAAATTTTTAATATGTTAAAACTGAAATCTTTATGATTTTTAAAACTGAAAAGGAAAGATTTTTTAAAATTGAAAAGAAATGAGAAAGCTTTGATTTTTAACATGAAGAAAACCTTGATTTTGAAATAAAAAGGTGAAATCTTTAAATTTAAAAAGGTGAAATCTTTAAATTTAAAAAGGTGAAATCTTTGAATTTAAAAAGGTGAAATCTTTGAATTTAAAAAGGTGAAATCTTTGAATTTAAAAAGGTGAAATCTTTAAATTTGAAAAGGCGAAATCTTTATGATTTTTATCTATAGAACTTCGAAATAAAAATATGATTTATATATATAGAACTTCGAAAGAAGAATATGATTTTTATATATGAAATAGCGAAGTAAAAAATTCGATTTTTACATAGGTAGTGAAAGCGGACAACGAAAACAACGAAAGGCGAGTTGGCGAAGATTTCCTGCCTTAGAAGTGCCGTGGAGCTAGGATAGCTATATGTGAGAATTTCTCACCTTTCAATTTCTTTTTCTAGTTATATATATACTAGGATGCAGACGGTGCTTAGTAGCACCCGACACAATCGTCCACAGACCATGGACTTGTTTGTTTGACTGTTTGGTGATTGATTGCGATATTGGTTTGAATGTGGTTTGGGGTGTGAAAAATCAAATCGAAAAATTGGTTAGGATTAGACGTGCGCCGTTATAAGGCGAAGGAGTAAGGCTAGGTTAGACTCTTACTCCAAATTTTGTGGTTTGCAAAATGAAATGGATTTGATTGATGTGTGAATGGCGTGGGCCTTCACTAGACCGGGGATAAGGCTAGGCCTTGTCCCGTTTCTAGTATCATGCCGTTATGCCGCCGAAATTTTCTAAAATATGTTAGAAAAATAAAAATATCATTTTATTTAAAGAATGAATTGAATAGAAGTTCATATGTTGGAATAAAATGTTTTGTCGTTAAAAATATAATTTTTAACGTGAATGTGAATAAATAAATATTCATTTACAAACCAGACGGTTTGTTTATGTACACCTATTTGAAGGACATTGATTGGGTCGATAAATTTCACACATCGCCCAACTGCACGAATAAAAATCTGTGTTTGATTGTTTGAAACCCCACACGGGTGTTGGGATGAAATTTGAAGTTCACTCATCCTGATTGATTAAATATGTCGATCGATTGATTGACAGGCTGTTATAAGCGTTGAATATCTATATTTGATGTTTATACAGTGTAGTGCACTTTAGTTGATGGTTGATTATTTTTCAATGTAATTATATACATGTGTTGTATGAAAATCCATATAATTAACTTTATATGGTAACTGATTGGGCCTCATTCCAATTTGAAAAATAAAGAATATTATAAAATAAAAGTTCATGTGTTGACAGTACTCATTCATTGAGATTGGTCATGTGTTGAACGAAATATTTTAGTAATAAAATCTACATCTTTATCGATATAAAATAAAAGTTCATGTGTTGACAGTACTCATTCATTGAGATTGGTCATGTGTTGAACGAAATATTTTGATAATAACAACTATTTTGAAAAAGAAATATTTGAAATAGAATATTTGAAAATAGAAATTTATGAAGCCGTGTTGATTAGATTGACGCCATTTTGACGTGAACGATATTTATATCGATTTTATTCATCTTAAAAATGAATATTGAAAAGTGATTTCGAAATCGAATATTTTGAATTGAATTGAAAACGATTTCGAAATGAATTGAATTGAAAACGATTTCGAAATGAAATGAATTGAAAACGAATTCAAATTGAATTGAAAACGATTTCGAAATGAAATGAATTGAAAACGAATTCAAATTGAATTGAAAACGAATGAATTGAATTGAAAACGATTTCGAAATGAATTGAATTGAAAACGATTTCGAAATGAATTGAATTGAAAACGAATTGAAATGAATTCAAATTGAATTGAAATTTGAATTGAATAGAAATGAATTTTGAAACGAATTTATAAAGAAGAATTCAATTTTGATTTGAATTGAAAAGGAAGTTGAAATTGCTTTTGAAACGAATTTAAAACTATTTATATAATTCGTTTTAAATAGAAATCGACGAAGTATATATTATATATATTATATATATAATATAATGGCCTGAATAGAACGCGCCGCGCCGCGGCAGTTCGTGAATTTCGACCATTTATTTCAAACGGACATTGCGGGAGATCCGACCGTCGGATTCTCCTAAAACCGGAACCGTTGGGTTCGTATCGAAAAGAGCTTTCTAATGAATGTTAGAAATTTGAAATCTAACGGTTGGATTTGGAGATACGTCCAAATCAAATTCGAAAAAGGTCGTTGTAAGTGCAGTTCGATGGCCGTTAATGGAAATCGACTGTACGGGCCTTGATAAAATTATTAAAAATAGTAATAATTTGTGTAAAATCATAAGAAATGATTTGTGAAAGTTTGGGATGAAAAACTCCATATTTGAAAAGATAAAAATAGATTTTTATCGAAATGAACTAGTTTTGAACTAGAATTATAATTCTATTTATTTTTAAATAAATAAATTGAATTTGAAATGGTTTTGAAAATAACCAAAATTTCCAATGATTGCATTGGAGTGGATTTGAATCGAAATTGTCTTCGGAATATTTCGATGTTGGAATTCGTGATATTACAGGTGTTGTTATGGAAATTTGAAAGATATATATTTGTATCGTTATTTCCAATACGACATTTGTTAGTCGTAGAATTCGATATTGAATATAAGCCGATATATTTTCTATTCAGAGCCTTGTATTGAATATCGAATGTGATTTGGGTTTGTCGTGAATGGTGTCTTCACTAACACTGTTCTTGAACCCAGTTGAGGAAAGATTAAATCTTTTTATTTAGATTTAATGAAGTGTACCAATTAAATGATATTTAATTGGAATTGAATTGGTATTGATTTTTGGGTTTATCGTGAACAGTGTTTTAAATAACACTTGTTCTTTAACCCGATAATTAATGGAATGTGATTTTGGGTTTATCGTGAATCGTGTTTTAAATGACACTGATTCTTTAACCCAGATAATGATTAAAACTAAGTGGAGTTTTAATGAATCTTTAATTAGATTGAAAAGATCGAGAATGGAGTATCACCAGTTTTGCTCCAGGCGATAGTTAAATCTTTAATTAGATTTGAACGTGAAATTTAGAAACTAACTGTCGGTTAGCCAAGCAGAATGGTTTTCTGGATATTGATCTGATGTTGGTTTCGGCCTTCGGGGTTAATATTTGGGGAATTATTCTCTTGATCAATTTACGGTTAGTGACTAATGAATTGGAATGAGGCGTATGTTGTGTTTGTGTAACACTTATTTAAAATATACGCGAGTTATTCGGAAAGACCGGGTTCATCCCATTCTGAATAACTGATACGACGATAAGTCGAAGATGAAGACGATGGTCGAAGACCGGAGGTCTTCACGTCGTTTGGGTGATAACTGATGATCTTGATTGGGCTGTACACCCAAGAAGATGGAAACAGTTGGGGATCGTCCAGACGTACTTGGAGATCGATGGATATGCGGGGTACTAGGTGCCTCCGGTTTCGTTCAGACCCAGAACGGACTTGTAAATGGACTGTGTGTCTGACATCGGATTTCATTCTGTGTGACTGATATCGGTTGCATAGGATGGTTTGCCTGTGTGGCATGCCTAAGTGGCAATTGATCGATGCTTCTGTTGAAAAGCAAAGTCTTGTGGTGATGATCAAAGCACGGCCTTTGTGGCGTAGCTTTGTGTAACATTTACTTCGCGAGTTTCACACCCGGTATGAACCAAAAACGGGAGACGGACCTCAGGGAGGGCCTGCGTTTCCTCCTAGCTAGAAGTGGCGTCAGTGGTTTTACACGCCCTGACGAGATTGACTTATGTGGTTGTTGCTGTTGCGAGGCGCCTCGGTTAGATCGGACGATCCGGGTCCGATGGAGTCATTCGTTGGCTCGCTTACGCCCCAAAGGGCGGCGAAACGCAGTGTCCAGGGTTTAAGTTTAATCCACATCGGTGGACCGGCCCTGACGATCCAAGGGTCGATGCGTTCTGATCCTGAGACTCGGGCTAGGCAGTCTCGAATCGGTTGAGGACTATCTTTTGCCTCGGTTCATAGACGGAAATCCAATTTCCAAATACGTGACATTTGCGGTTTTAATTGTAATCCTATATATGGCGACATAGTGGGATGGGGCGCTCATGCCGCCTATGATTGATACTTATGATTTGAAGTAGTTTTATACACTATGCACTTATTATAGTATCAAATGATTTGTTTTAAAACGTATCAAGCATTCTTTGGCTGTTATAAGGGAAAACCCTATCCCTCGGCTTGCGTTGCATTGTGTGATAGGACCTGGGTCTTATAACATCTTCATTTTTCTTTATTTAGCATTGCGCTGTTTGTTTTATGCACTGGTATTCTTGGGAGGAAACCCGTTCCGTGTTATACGGCGTGGTCCCTTGATTTACCTAACTTTAAAAATAAAGATTAACTGTTTTAGTTCTCACACCAGTCACATAACTGACCTGGAGTTTATTATTTTAACCTAAACTCTGGGTGCCCCTATTTTTGACACGGGTAGCTAGTAGTTTTGGTTTTGCAGATTTATATTCACAGGATCCTGGTTTACAGCTGGAACGATATCCGGAAAGCTTTGTATCCGTATATCTCATTCTAGTTGTGTATTGTATTATTTTCCGCTGCGATGTATTTAAATGTAATTTAAATCTCTGATATTTCTGTGGAATATTCTTTTATACTCTGTATATTCTTGTAATCTGATGCATTGTTGTAATATGCAATGAAATGTTCTTCTATTTGTGTTCTGTTGTGGTTTGTTCTCGAACTATCCGACACTTTCCTTTACGGGGAAGTTGCGGGTTTTCACAGTTGGTATCAGAGCTTTGGTTTACAAGGCTAGAGAACAAGACACATTAGAACCTTACGAAAGAATTCATCAGATATTGGATTAGTAATATCCAATGGGAATGACTCATTAGAGATGGGATCAGTAGTATCCTAGAACGAGTGTGAAGAGTATATTTTTGAAAGTGAAAACAAATTTTTGTTTTGAAAATTTAAATCGATTATTCGTATTTGATTATCTATTTATATTGATGTGGACAATCCAGTATATATAGATTTTGCGTATACGTCTGATCCGCGTGTATTCGAAATTTTAATATATTGGATAGAGATAGCATCACACTCTAGTCGCCCGGAGATGATATTGATGATAGCGATCGCATCATCAACATTTATGTTCGAGTTTCGAAGGTGTGATTTTCTATATATTTCCATTAGACTGGTGTGAGAACCAAAACTAATATAGCTAGAATACATTGTTGTGAATTGGCATCAAAAACATGATTTCTGTATATATATCAAAATTATGAATTTGAAACGTTAAATTCACTAATTGATTGATGTTCGTGTTGGTTGTTTATTTGTTTGATAATTTTTAGCCATTTAGCCTAATTGAATCAAATATTGAACTGTATTGAAAATTGGTCGCATTTGCTTGCATATATATATACTTGCATTGAACAGGTCATAGCAAGGAGGCTAGAGCCAGAGAATAAAATTTGTTTGCCCGACAAATAGGTACATGTTTACTACATAATTTCCTGTTTTGTTTGGGTGATGATGATTTTGTGAGCCTATTGGCTAGCCGCTTGGCTTTTTCTTTTTCTTTTTGAGATCTGAAGGACCGGGGAAGCTATTTGAAATTCCCCGATGCTCCCGGTGCAGGGGAGGTTATGGCGAAATTTTTCGAAAATTTAGGGTGTTAGCCAAATTTTTGAATTTTTGGAAATTCTCAGAAACTAAAGAGTTGGAGAATGGAAGTCAGATCGAGCGTAGAGTTGATTAATCAAACCACTTTCGACTTTGTTCCTTTTCGGGGACGAAAAGTTTTAAGTGGGGGAGATTGTAACAACCCGCAAAATCTGGGCCAGTTTAAATTTTTTATTTTGGCAATTATAGCGAGTTTTGATTATTTAAAATAGATTATTTTAAATAATATTGACGAGAAATTTATTTTGAATATAATTCGAACGTATATATTATACGCGTCGTCGTTAGAATATAAATAATTATATATAATTATAAAAGGAATTGAAAATGGCGCGGTAGTTCGAAAATTCGATTTCTAATTTCAAATGAATATACAGAATTCAATATAAGTCGGAATTGAACGAAACAAGAAATATTTGAATCTGTATAACTATATCTTTGTAACGAAGTTAACAAACTGAGATTTCATCTTAGGAATGATAAGATATGTCCAGTTTAAAATTAGAAATAGTCGCTGTGGAATTTATATATATTTTTATATATATAAGGCCCTTAAAAATAGCAATTTTGCAAACGACCTCGGATTTCGACGAAACCAGTTTTGTTGGGTCCGGGATGTAAAGTTATTGCTAAGTTTCAAATTTCATAATTTTTCGATTCAATATGTGAGCGTGGCAAAGGAAAACGTGTTTTGACCATTTCAGTTGATTTTAATCGACTGAAAATTGGCCATTTTTCATACGGTCTCAGAATTCGACGAAACTAGTTTTGTTAGGACCGTATCGTCAATAAGAAGCTAGAAAATATTTTTCTGGAATTTTTCTAGTTAGTATGTGACCCCAGTAATTTGAAATGTACGTTTAAAATTCAATATAGTGATTTAAATGTAAATTTAACGGAAACTGATTGTAACAGCCGAATCAGCTGACGATACATATCCCATTGTGTTCGGAATGGGGGTTAAACGCTATGGACGACAGGTGGTGGACCTCGTTTAGAGGTCGTTTGAAAAAGTTGACTTTTTGAATTAAAATAAAATAATTAAATAATTAAATTAATAAAAAAAAATTAATCTCCCCCTTTTTACCCAGCCCCCCCCCCCCCCCCGATTTATTTCAGAAATCAAAATAGGAAAAAAAAACCACCGCTCCGTTGACCGCCGCTCCCCCCTCCACCATCGCCCCACCGTGCTCCGACCTCCGACGCCGCCAGGGCTGGAACCCCCCCCTCCATCGACGCGACCTCCTCCTTCTTCCTCCATCCGAACGCCCCAAAACCCAAGCCCCCTCGCCCCAAATCGCCACCGAGACCCAGAGCCGCCACCCACCTCCGCCTCCGCCCAGTCCTCCACCGTCCAGCCAGAGCGCGACCCACCTCCGACGAACTCCACTGACACCCCCCCTATCTGTAAGTGTTTTTATTTTATTTTTTGTTTAAATTCTTTAAAACTGAAATGTTTAATTCTTTAAAACTGAAATGTTTAATTCTTTAAAACTGAAATGTTTAAAAGTTTAAAACTGAAATGTTTAAATGTTTAAAACTGAAATGTTTAAAAGTTTAAAACTGAAACATTTAAAAGTATTTAAAACTGAAATTTTTAATATGTTAAAACTGAAATTTTTAATATGTTAAAACTGAAATTTTTAATATGTTAAAACTGAAATCTTTATGATTTTTAAAACTGAAAAGGAAAGATTTTTTAAAATTGAAAAGAAATGAGAAAGCTTTGATTTTTAACATGAAGAAAACCTTGATTTTGAAATAAAAAGGTGAAATCTTTAAATTTAAAAAGGTGAAATCTTTAAATTTAAAAAGGTGAAATCTTTAAATTTAAAAAGGTGAAATCTTTGAATTTAAAAAGGTGAAATCTTTGAATTTAAAAAGGTGAAATCTTTAAATTTGAAAAGGCGAAATCTTTATGATTTTTATCTATAGAACTTCGAAATAAAAATATGATTTATATATATAGAACTTCGAAAGAAGAATATGATTTTTATATATGAAATAGCGAAGTAAAAAATTTGATTTTTACATAGGTAGTGAAAGCGGACAACGAAAACAACGAAAGGCGAGTTGGCGAAGATTTCCTGCCTTAGAAGTGCCGTGGAGCTAGGATAGCTATATGTGAGAATTTCTCACCTTTCAATTTCTTTTTCTAGTTATATATATACTAGGATGCAGACGGTGCTTAGTAGCACCCGACACAATCGTCCACAGACCATGGACTTGTTTGTTTGACTGTTTGGTGATTGATTGCGATATTGGTTTGAATGTGGTTTGGGGTGTGAAAAATCAAATCGATAAATTGGTTAGGATTAGACGTGCGCCGTTATAAGGCGAAGGAGTAAGGCTAGGTTAGACTCTTACTCCAAATTTTGTGGTTTGCAAAATGAAATGGATTTGATTGATGTGTGAATGGCGTGGGCCTTCACTAGACCGGGGATAAGGCTAGGCCTTGTCCCGTTTCTAGTATCGTGCCGTTATGCCGCCGAAATTTTCTAAAATATGTTAGAAAAATAAAAATATCATTTTATTTAAAGAATGAATTGAATAGAAGTTCATATGTTGGAATAAAATGTTTTGTCGTTAAAAATATAATTTTTAACGTGAATGTGAATAAATAAATATTCATTTACAAACCAGACGGTTTGTTTATGTACACCTATTTGAAGGACATTGATTGGGTCGATAAATTTCACACATCGCCCAACTGCACGAATAAAAATCTGTGTTTGATTGTTTGAAACCCCACACGGGTGTTGGGATGAAATTTGAAGTTCACTCATCCTGATTGATTAAATATGTCGATCGATTGATTGACAGGCTGTTATAAGCGTTGAATATCTATATTTGATGTTTATACAGTGTAGTGCACTTTGGTTGATGGTTGATTATTTTTCAATGTAATTATATACATGTGTTGTATGAAAATCCATATAATTAACTTTATATGGTAACTGATTGGGCCTCATTCCAATTTGAAAAATAAAGAATATTATAAAATAAAAGTTCATGTGTTGACAGTACTCATTCATTGAGATTGGTCATGTGTTGAACGAAATATTTTAGTAATAAAATCTACATCTTTATCGATATAAAATAAAAGTTCATGTGTTGACAGTACTCATTCATTGAGATTGGTCATGTGTTGAACGAAATATTTTGATAATAACAACTATTTTGAAAAAGAAATATTTGAAATAGAATATTTGAAAATAGAAATTTATGAAGCCGTGTTGATTAGATTGACGCCATTTTGACGTGAACGATATTTATATCGATTTTATTCATCTTAAAAATGAATATTGAAAAGTGATTTCGAAATCGAATATTTTGAATTGAATTGAAAACGATTTCGAAATGAATTGAATTGAAAATGATTTCGAAATGAAATGAATTGAAAACGAATTCAAATTGAATTGAAAACGATTTCGAAATGAAATGAATTGAAAACGAATTCAAATTGAATTGAAAACGAATGAATTGAATTGAAAACGATTTCGAAATGAATTGAATTGAAAACGATTTCGAAATGAATTGAATTGAAAACGAATTGAAATGAATTCAAATTGAATTGAAATTTGAATTGAATAGAAATGAATTTTGAAACGAATTTATAAAGAAGAATTCAATTTTGATTTGAATTGAAAAGGAAGTTGAAATTGCTTTTGAAACGAATTTAAAACTATTTATATAATTCGTTTTAAATAGAAATCGACGAAGTATATATTATATATATTATATATATTATATAATGGCCTGAATAGAACGTGCCGCGCCGCGGTAGTTTGTGAATTTCGACCATTTATTTCAAACGGACATTGCGGGAGATCCGACCGTCGGATTCTCCTAAAACCAGAACCGTTGGGTTCGTATCGAAAAGAGCTTTCTAATGAATGTTAGAAATTTGAAATCTAACAGTTGGATTTGGAGATACGTCCAAATCAAATTCGAAAAAGGTCGCTGTAAGTGCAGTTCGATGGCCGTTAATGGAAATCGACTGTACGGGCCTTGATAAAATTATTAAAAATAGTAATAATTTGTGTAAAATCATAAGAAATGATTTGTGAAAGTTTGGGATGAAAACTCCATATTTGAAAAGATAAAAATAGATTTTTATCGAAATGAACTAGTTTTGAACTAGAATTATAATTCTATTTATTTTTAAATAAATAAATTGAATTTGAAATGGTTTTGAAAATAACCAAAATTTCCAATGATTGCATTGGAGTGGATTTGAATCGAAATTGTCTTCGGAATATTTCGATGTTGGAATTCGTGATATTACAGGTGTTGTTATGGAAATTTGAAAGATATATATTTGTATCGTTATTTCCAATACGACATTTGTTAGTCGTAGAATTCGATATTGAATATAAGCCGATATATTTTCTATTCAGAGCCTTGTATTGAATATCGAATGTGATTTGGGTTTGTCGTGAATGGTGTCTTCACTAACACTGTTCTTGAACCCAGTTGAGGAAAGATTAAATCTTTTTATTTAGATTTAATGAAGTGTACCAATTAAATGATATTTAATTGGAATTGAATTGGTATTGATTTTTGGGTTTATCGTGAACAGTGTTTTAAATAACACTTGTTCTTTAACCCGATAATTAATGGAATGTGATTTTGGGTTTATCGTGAATCGTGTTTTAAATGACACTGATTCTTTAACCCAGATAATGATTAAAACTAAGTGGAGTTTTAATGAATCTTTAATTAGATTGAAAAGATCGAGAATGGAGTATCACCAGTTTTGCTCCAGGCGATAGTTAAATCTTTAATTAGATTTGAACGTGAAATTTAGAAACTAACTGTCGGTTAGCCAAGCAGAATGGTTTACTGGATATTGATCTGATGTTGGTTTCGGCCTTCGGGGTTAATATTTGGGGAATTATTCTCTTGATCAATTTACGGTTAGTGACTAATGAATTGGAATGAGGCGTATGTTGTGTTTGTGTAACACTTATTTAAAATATACGCGAGTTATTCGGAAAGACCGGGTTCATCCCATTCTGAATAACTGATACGACGATAAGTCGAAGATGAAAACGATGGTCGAAGACCGGAGGTCTTCACGTCGTTTGGGTGATAACTGATGATCTTGATTGGGCTGTACACCCAAGAAGATGGAAACAGTTGGGGATCGTCCAGACGTACTTGGAGATCGATGGATATGCGGGGTACTAGGTGCCTCCGGTTTCGTTCAGACCCAGAACGGACTTGTAAATGGACTGTGTGTCTGACATCGGATTTCATTCTGTGTGACTGATATCGGTTGCATAGGATGGTTTGCCTGTGTGGCATGCCTAAGTGGCAATTGATCGAGGCTTCTGTCGAAAAGCAAAGTCTTGTGGTGATGATCAAAGCACGGCCTTTGTGGCGTAGCTTTGTGTAACGTTTACTTCGCGAGTTTCACACCCGGTATGAACCAAAAACGGGAGACGGACCTCAGGGAGGGCCTGCGTTTCCTCCTAGCTAGAAGTGGCGTCAGTGGTTTTACATGCCCTGACGAGATTGACTTATGTGGTTGTTGCTGTTGCGAGGCGCCTCGGTTAGATCGGACGATCCGGGTCCGATGGAGTCATTCGTTGGCTCGCTTACGCCCCAAAGGGCGGCGAAACGCAGTGTCCAGGGTTTAAGTTTAATCCACATCGGTGGACCGGCCCTGACGATCCAAGGGTCGATGCGTTCTGATCCTGAGACTCGGGCTAGGCAGTCTCGAATCGGTTGAGGACTATCTTTTGCCTCGGTTCATAGACGGAAATCCAATTTCCAAATACGTGACATTTGCGGTTTTAATTGTAATCCTATATATGGCGACATAGTGGGATGGGGCGCTCATGCCGCCTATGATTGATACTTATGATTTGAAGTTGTTTTATACACTATGCACTTATTATAGTATCAAATGATTTGTTTTAAAACGTATCAAGCATTCTTTGGCTGTTATAAGGGAAAACCCTATCCCCTGGCTTGCGTTGCATTGTGTGATAGGACCTGGGTCTTATAACAGCTTCATTTTTCTTTATTTAGCATTGCGCTGTTTGTTTTATGCACTGGTATTCTTGGGAGGAAACCGGTTCCGTGTTATACGGCGTGGTCCCTTAATTTACCTAACTTTAAAAATAAAGATTAACTGTTTTAGTTCTCACACCAGTCACATGACTGACCTGGAGTTTATTGTTTTAACCTAAACTCTGGGTGCCCCTATTTTTGACACGGGCAGCTAGTAGTTTTGGTTTTGCAGATTTATATTCACAGGATCCTGGTTTACAGCTGGAACGATATCCGGAAAGCTTTGTATCCGTATATCTCATTCTAGTTGTGTATTGTATTATTTTCCGCTGCGATGTATTTAAATGTAATTTAAATCTCTGATATTTCTGTGGAATATTCTTTTATACTCTGTATATTCTTGTAATCTGATGCATTGTTGTAATATACAATGAAATGTTCTTCTATTTGTGTTCTGTTGTGGTTTGTTCTTGAACTATCCGACACTTTCCTTTACGGGGAAGTTGCGGGTTTTCACAAGTTCTCACTTTGGGATCCACTCCGCTGTGCTTTCCTATCGCTTTGATTTGCTGTTTTGCTTCCAGAATTTGCAAATGAGCTCCAATCTTCACACAGCCTTTTTTTTAAGCTCAAACGCGCCATTTCGGACAACATTCGCCTAGTTGACTTTTTTTCGAAAATGCTCCATTTCGCCGGAAATCGCGAAAAGACATAATCCGTACAGCAAACTTTGGACGTGTTTCCGGGCGGCTCTGCATTCCAAAATATGGCTTCCATATATCCAAATCAAAGAGAAAAATGAGATCTTCGGTTTTGGTATTGTGGAGTTTTGGCCAGAAGTGCTCGGTTTGGAAGATATTGGCTAAAACAGTTCAGGGGTGTTTTTGCAAAACTGAAAATATAAAAAATTGGATTTTTATTGAATCGGAGCCCACGGCCGAAGCTATGGACAGGGGAGGGGCGGCACAGTCTTCTGAGGTGGCGGGGGAGCTATTGGTGGTCGGTGGCGAGGCCTACGGTGGCCGGAGGTGCTGTTTTGGATCGGTTTAGGGTTTTGAGAAGGGGAGGAAGAAAGGAGGGGCGACGGCTGGAGGATGATTAGAGGGAGGAGGCGCAGGCGACCGGGAGGGGGGGTGCGGTGGCGGTCCTCCGAGGGTGGGGCTGGAGCGACGTGATTGTGTTTTTTTTTTCAATTTCGATCTGAGAGAGAGAAACAGGGGTGCGGGCTTATATGTATATATATAATTCATTTTAATTCCAAAAAGTAAAATTTTAATTCAAAATCCAAATCGAACCCAAGACTATCGCCTCTAGCTAAATACCCCCATTCCAAACACAATGGGATATGTCCCGTAAGCCAATTCGACTGTTTCGATCAGTTTTCATTAAAATTAAAATATAAATTAATATAACATTCAAAAAATATTTCACCATACATTTTAATTTACCGGGGCCACATACTGACTCCAAAAATTCCAGAAAAATAAATACAGCTATGTTTTGATGATACGGTCCTAACAAAAGTAATTTCGTAGAATTTGGAGACCGTTTGAAAAATGGTCATTTTCCAGCCGATTAAATTCAAACTGAAATTACCAAACGCGTTTAAATTCACCACGCTCACATATTAAATCCAAAAATTATGAAAATTGAAACTTAGCAATAATTTGACATTTCGGATCCAACAAAAGTGGTTTGGTCAAAAATAGAGGTCGTTTGCAAAATGGCTATTTTTAACAGCTATATGTTATATTAAAATATAAATAAATTCCATTGCGACTATTTTGAATTTTAAATTGGACATAACTTTCAATTTACACTATGAAATCTTAGTTTTTCACATTCATTAGAAAGATGTAACTAAATAGGTTCAAATATTGCTTGTTTCACTGAAATTCGATTTATTTTGAATTATGTACATTCAATTGAAATTTAAAATCGAATTTTCAAACTAGCGCACAATTTCAGGCTCATTTTATAATTAAAATAAATTTGTTCCTTCTTACATCGTTTAATATAAATTTTTAGTCGTTATTATTTAAAATAGATCATTTTAAATACTCAGAACCCATTAAAACTGCTAAAATAAAAATTATAAATTGGTTCTGAAAATCCGGGTTGTTACACTTCTTTTAGCTCAAGTTTTTCAACTTTTTAGTGTCTAAGAACTTTCTAATTTTCCTGAAATTTAACTAATGCCTTAAATTTTCGAATTTTTTCCCCATAACCTCCTTTGTACAGGTTGATCTATACAAGTACAAATGGCCTCTACAAGCTCTCCTAAATCATAATATAATACACAGTATATAAACATCAAACCATCACATGTGTATAGGGATATTTAGTCCTCAGTCAGTCCACAATATGTGAGCATCAAACACTTACATGCCCATATGGTCATTTAATCCTCGTATATAAGCATCAAACAATTACATGCTTATTATTAACCATCTCCATTAAATTAACTTATAACAAAATAACTTGATAATAAAATTTAGTTAACCCATTAACTTAGTCAAACCAAACATGGATTACTCGATGTTCAAATACCAATTAGTCCTACTTTTAAATTAATTAATTAATAATATAACTAATTTAAAAAATCCATTTAATTTAATAATTTAAATTTAACTTAAACCCTGCAAAAATATTAAAGAATTCATTTCAAATGCTTCCCCTTTCATTTACAAAAATCATTTACCTTACCTTTCATTTATAAAATACTAAAATTTTGCGTTTACAAAATCCTTAATCTCCCATTAATAACTTATTAATCCTTCACAATTTATTTATAAATAACTTGGCCATTTATTTATAAATATCTTGAACATTCATTTATAATTAACTTAACCATTAATCAATATTTAACTCGGTTCGACGAATTCCTTTATTTTATAAAACCATTCCATAACTATGTCAATATAACTCAATTTGTATGAATTTCCATTTATAACTCTTTTTGGCAATCTTGCCTTAAAATCCCAATTGTTAGACATTCATCTCGTTTCCCAATTTACGCCAAATATTCATATTCTATTTTCAATTCCATTTATTCGCTACTCTCATTCACGAAAACCATTTAACCACATTTCGTATATTTAAAAACAACATTTGTAAAAATGTTCAATAATTACAAAAATCACCTTTCAATTTCTTTAAACCAATTCCTGTGTATTTACAATTCAGTTATTCCATTTCAGCATCTTAAAATCTTTCAAAATTTCATTTGTGCCACTCCAGCCTTCTTCGCAATCATTTTAACATTTTATTTAGTTTATACCGTCTGACCATTAATTTATTAATATCTTGGAATTTCCACTTAATTATAATTTAAATTGTTTTTAAAAAAGCATAAATAAGTCTTGGACATTTATTTTTAAAATAAACATCGTATTTCAAATATATAAATATAACTTTGAAAACCTTCACAATCGATTTAATATCGATTTGAAAATTCTTTTCTTTTATCGTCGGTACTAAAGAGGCAAATATCTAATAAAGTACCAAACCGTGAAATATAAACCAATTTCACATCCCAATGAACACAACAAATCATCTTGATAAACATTATTAATATTAGTGCAGAAACCTCTTGGATTCCTCCAACCTGTCAATCTCTGCATCACAATTCCATTTTATTCAAAATATATAATATAATAAAATTTGACAACTACTGTGAGGCATCCAATTGGATCCCTCCAACCTGTTATTCCCTGCATCCAAATATGGTTACCTCATATACAATTATTCAATAAGAATTGTTAAATTTAAACTAATAGTGTCTATAATGGTAAATAACGGCTATTTAACATCAACCAATCTATATTAACAAACAATTAAATTAAAAACGTTTATATTGTTATAAATGTGGCCAACAAGGTAAGTTACCTCAATTGGTTCCAATCATTAAAATAACGATTTGGTGTTTCACTAAAATTAAACAACGTTTAATTTCATTGGTTTAGTCAACATATGAGTGTATAATTAACAAATAATCAACCACTAGCAACCATAACACACAATTATAAAACCCAACTTATATAAAATATATGTGGGAAGAACTGAGTGAGTTTAGCTCACTTTGATTTGTTTCTGAAATGGTTCATTTTAGTTAAATTAAATGAGTGTTTAATTTAACTAAAATTCTCAGTTGCTTCCAAACTCGTCCAAATCAGTTCCAGGATGTAGATCTCAACAAGATGATTCCAATGCAATTTGTTTGGTCCAATTCTGTTCATTTATGCATAAGTTATAAGCATTTTAGTATACGATTATAACAATTAACTAAACATTCTTAATTAAGTTTTAATAATACTAATTACTTTAGCTTAAGAAAAAAATAGGGTCGATTACTTCATTGTTTCCCTTCCGTTCTTTTCCAGTTCAACATTCTTTACCTCGTCCGCAACCTTTACACTGACCTTCACCCACCGCATCCACTTCAGTTCACCGGAGGTTGATCGGAGACCGGCCGTGCCTGCGCCACTCCACCCTCGATCAACGCCGTGAGTCCTGGTTGTTCCAGCTCTATTCTTCACCAGCGAGAAGCCTTCAACCACCTCGCCTTCAATCTAAGATTCTGGCCATCACAGTTCGACTATGGCGGTCGCTATTGGTTAGTTTCAAGGTCTCGCAGAGGTCAACTTATTTTTAGTTAGGAGTTTTGGGTATCGATCAATGTAGTTGGAGATAATGGAGGAAGATGATAGGATCTTCCTGCGCATTGGTATGAAAAATGGAGGCGTTGTTTTCTCTGTTGACCACGCAACTAAAGTTTAGGGTTTAGAAGATTTTGGTGTTTATAAAGGAAAGGAAAATATTATATTAATTTATCGAAACTTATCAATGAAATATCATATTAAAACAAGCACATATGACCTTCAATTTTGATGGAAATTGAAATTCTAGCGTAAAATGATATTCTGGACACGATGGAATAGATTTCGTTAAATTCCGAGATCACTTGTGAAAATTCCTTTATAAATCATATCTGTGAATCGACACACATTTAAATTGCATACGATCACAGAATAAATCCAAATAACCTAAAATTTGAAATGCTACAATAATAAATCATCATGGATTTAATATCGCTAAAATGGAGTTCGCTAGATAGTCAGTTATTCTTAATTTCCAATTTAAATCGACAAAACGATTAGTTAAAAACCAAGAGGTTTTTGGCTATCGTTGTCACATACGACATCGGTTTACAATGAAATTTGGTTTTGTACAATAATTTAACTTTACAGTTCCAATGAAACAAATTTCATGAAAAACTGAGACCATTTGCAAAATAGCAATTTTAAAATTTATAAAATTAATTCAATTAAATAATAATAAATTATAATTATCGTAAATATCGAAAATGAAATATCATATATCCCCAAATATAAAACAATATTGATTATACAACTCAATATTAACATTTTCGGTTAAATGATATCCAAATTATATAAAAAATCCTAATTAAATTTATTAAATAAACATTATAGTTTGTAAACTATTTCCATAGCGACTATTTTAAAATTTGAATTGGATATAACTAATAATCTATAACATGAGATCTTGATTTTTTTTCTTTTATTAGAAAATTATAATCAACTAGATCCAAACATTTCTTGTTTCACAGAATTACGACTTATATCAGATCATGTATATTCAATTGAAGTTCAAAACTCAATATTACGAACTGCCACACTATTACGAGCTTGTTTTATACTAAATATAAATTTAACGTTCAAACTTCTTTTTATAAAAAATATTAATGTTAAAATCCATTAATATTCCAAATATAATATTTAAAACAAATTTAAATATTCAAATTCAAATGACCGAAAAATCTGGGTCGTTACACTTTTAAGCAATACTATGTTAATTTGCCTTGTTCAGGTTTTAGAAGTTCCTACTGATAACGTCGGCCAAATGCATCAATGTGGAATTTATGTGCCACTAAATAGATGAACAACATAATATAAAACATTTTATAGCCTTAACAAGTGCGCTTGTATATATAAATATACTCAAACTTATAATAAGGCATTCCATTACCTTATCTCTTATTGAGTTACACCACAGAGCAAAGGTTATTGCTTAACCTTCGGCTCTGATATTAACTGTAATAGCCTGAAAAATTCAACAACTGAATTTTGACACTAATACACTCATTGTATTCACGTGTTCAAACTCAAATACCGAAAATCCAAAAAGTTAGAAGTAAGAAGAAGAATGGAAGAATGTTAGAATAGAAGGAGAAAAATAACGACAATACATAATCAGAGCAGTAGAATCTCACAGCAGAATTAACAAAATATATTATATCAATACTCTTTACCAAAAGAGAAAATTGTGTATACATGTTTACAACATCAAAGTGCACAACTAGATCAACCTATACAATGCTGATAAATACATCATACACAAGAAAAATAAATTAATAGTAAAAAAATACGATAATACATCTTGACTCCTGCTCTTCTCTAGAAGTCTTAAGCAAAACCCAATGCAACTTGAAAAATGTACTCTGTCTGACTGAGCCCATTTTGCGAAAATCAAAATCATACGGATATTATAGATCAACTTGCTTAATATTATAGATCCTTTTAGAGAATGGAACTCTCGCAAGAAACGACCACATATAAATATGGCACATGTATTTCCCTTACGAAAATCAAAATACTTCCTTGAAACCCCATGATATTATAATAATGTCTGAAATACAAATACTTATCAATCTAGCCGAAATTGTTACAATTATTAATTTCTAGCATACTGGGTATACAACAAATTCCGTAAAAGGCATGTATTGGAATTTGAATTTCCATATAATGACAAGGCACCTGGGTACCACCTATCATGGTACCTCTCTAGATAAGAGAACAGAGAGCCTCGCTGTAATAACCCGGAAATTCTGAGCCAGTTTAAATTTTTTATTTTGGCAATTTTAGCGAATTTTGAACATTTAAAATAGATTATTTTAAATAAAATCGACGACAAAATTTATTTTGAATATAATAGAACGTATATATTATATACGCCGTTGTTAGAATATAAATAATTATATATAATTATAAATAGAATTGAAAATGGCGCGGTAGTTCGATAATTCGATTTCAAACATCAATTGAATGTACCGGGTGCAAAACAATCCGGATTTTAGTGAAACCAAAAATAATAGGATCTAACTGAGAATATCTTTCCAACGAATCCGAAAAATCGAAATCTCATAGCGGGAATCAAAAGATATGTCCAGTTGAAAATTTTGAATAGTCGCTATGGAATTCAGGCCCTTAAAAATAGAGATTTTGCAAACGACCTCGGAATTCGACGAAACCACTTTTGTTGGATCCGTGGTGTCAAATTATTGCTAGATTCCAAATTTCATAATTTTTCGAATCAATATGTGAGCGTGGCAAAAGAAAACGCGTTTGACCAGTTTTAGTTGATTTTAATCGACTGGAAATTGGCCACTTTTCAAACAGTCACAGAATTCGACGAAATTAGTTTTGTTAGGACCGTATCGTCAATACGAAGCTAGAAATAATTTTTCTGTAATTTTTCGAGTCCGTATGTGGCCCCGGTAAATTGAAATGTGCGTTTAAATTGAATATATGAAGATTTATATTTTAAATTCAACGGAAACTGATCCTAACGGTCGAATTGGCCTGCGATACATATCCCATCGTGTTCGGAATAGGGGTAATTAGCTAGGGGCGACAGTCGTTGGGCTTCGATTGGAGTTCGAATTAAAAAGTCAACTTTTTGAATTTTAAAATAAATTAAAATATATATACTCAATCGTCTCACTCCCTTCCCTCTTCTCTCTCTTCCTTTACCAGTCAAAATCAAATGACATTAAAAAAACACAACGATCCTTCTCAGATCAAAAAAGGGCGACGCCCTCGCCATCGCCACCGTCGGAGGGCCCACCGCCGCACCCAATCAACCGCCCTCCACCCCCACTCTTCTCCCCATTGCTCCCCTTCCCCTGTACGAGAAACCACGCCTAAACCCTCCCTAGCAGCCGCCGATGCACCTGCGCCTCCCCCTCCTGTCAGCGCCACCTACGACAGAACCACCCCCCGACCTTCAGACTCCACCCCGACGCCCAGAAACCCTAGAAGATGCGCCGCCACCCCTGCTTTGGGTTCACAACTGCCTGAGACAGCCTTCGCCCCCCCTCGATCCGTGCTGCTCAGCAGTTTCCCCCTCTCCAGTACACGAAAAACAGTGAGTTTTTATATACATTAACTTTGTTTTAAGTTTGAAATCTAAATACCACTATTAAAACATGATCTTTAATATATATGTGTGGCATAAGGGAAAGACATGATTTTCAGAAGATAAAAATTTGATTTTTCATTGCTTAAAAATTTGATTATTCAACGAAATAAAAATTCGATTTTTATATATTGAATAACGAAATAAAAATTCGATTTTTGTATATATGAAGTGAAGTTAAAAATTCGATTTTTATATATTGAATAACGAAATAAAAATTCGATTTTTGTATATATGAAGTGAAGTTAAAAATTCGATTTTTATATATTGAATAACGAAATAAAAATTCGATTTATATATATATGAAGTGAAGTTAAAAATTCGATTTTTATATATTGAATAACGAAATAAAAATTCGATTTTTGTATATATGAAGTGAAGTTAAAAATTCGATTTTTATATATTGAATAGCGAAGTAAAAATTCGATTTTTATATATGTAGTGGCTACGGGCAACGAAGATGACAAAAAGGCGAGAACGATGAAGATTTCTATAAATGAAGTGTCGTCGAGTTAGGATAGCTATCGGTGAGAACTTCTCACTCTTCAATTTCTTTTTCTAGTTATATATATATATATATACTAGGATGCAGACGGTGCTTAGCAGCACCCGACACCCGTCATCCACAAACCATGGATGGCTTGTTTGTTAAATTGTTTGGTTGTGTAGTTGGTTAGATTATTTGGTTTGAATTGACTTGTTTGGTGAAATGGAATGGATTTGATTGATGTGTGAATGGCGTGGGCCTTCACTAGACCGGGGATAAGGCTAGGCCTTGTCCCGTTTCTAGTATCGTGTCGTTATGCCGCCGAAATTTTCTAAAATATGTTAGAAAAAAATATCATTTTTATTGTGTAAATGAACTAAATAGAATATTCATAGGTTGAATAAAATAATTTGGTCGTTAAAAATATAATTTTTAACGTGGAAGTGAATAAAATAAAATATTCATTTACAAACCGGACGGTTTGTTTATGTACACCTATTTGAAGGACATTGATTGGGACGATAAATTTTACACATCGCCCAACTGCACAAATAAAATCTGTGTTTGATTGTTTGAAACCCCACACGGGTGTTGGGATGAAATTTGAAGTTCACTCATCCTAATTGATTAAATATGTCGATCGATTGATTGACAGGCTTATAAGCGTTAGATATCTATATTTGATGCGTATACAGTGTAGTGCACTTTGGTTGATGGTTGATTATTTTTCAATGCTATTATATATGTGTGATGTATGAAAATCCATATAATTAATATTATATGGTGATTGATTGGGCCTCATTCCAATTTAGAAATTAAAGAATATTATAAAATAAAGGTTCATGTGTTGACAGTACTCATCCGTTGAGATTAGTCATGTGTTGAACAAAATATTTTAAATAATAAAATTTACATCTTTATCGATATAAAATAAAGGTTCATGTGTTGACAGTACTCATTCGTTGAGATTAGTCATGTGTTGAACGAAATATTTTAAAATAGAAATATTTGAAATAGAAATATTTGAATAGGAAATATTTGAAAAAGAAATATTTGAAATAGAATATTTGAAAATAGAATTATATGAAGCCGTGTTGATTAGACTGACGTCATTTTGACGTGAACGATATTTATATCGATTTTATTCATTTTAAAATGAATATTGAAAAGTGATTTCGAAATCGAATATTTTGAAATGAAATTTGAATTGAATCAAATAGAAAACCAATTTGAATTGAATCGAATAGAAAACCAATTGGAATTGAATCGAATAGAAAACCAATTTGAATTGAATCGAATAGAAAACCAATTTGAATCGAATCGAATAGAAAACCAATTAGAATTGAATTGAATAGAAAACGAATTCGAATTAAATTGAATTGGAAACGAATTGGAATAGAAGTAAAAATCAATTTGAAATGAATTCAAATTGAATTGAAATTTGAATTGAATAGAAATGAATTTTAAAACGAATTTATAAAGCAAAATTTAATTTTGATTTGAATTGAAATGGAAGTAGAAAATGTTTTTGAAACGAATTCAAAACTATTTATATAATTCGTTTTAAATAGAAATCGACGAAATATATATTATATATACTATATATATAATATAATGGCCTGAATAGAACGCGCCGCGCCGCGGCAGTTCGTGAATTTTGACCATTTATTTCAAACGGACACTACGGAAGATCCGACCGTCGGATTCTCCTAAAACCGGAACCGTTGGGTTCGTATCGAAAAGAGCTTTCTAACGAATATTTGAAATTTGAAATCTAACGGTTGGATTTGGAGATACGTCCAAATCAAATTTGGAAAAGGTCGCTGTAAGTGCAGTTCGATGGCCGTTGATGGAAATCGAATGTACGGGCCTTGATAAAATTATTAAAAATAGTAATAATTTGTGTAGAATCATAAGAAACGATTTGGGGAAAATTGGGTTGAAAAACTCCATATTTGAAAAGATAAAAATAGATTTTTATCGAAATGAACTAGTTTTGAACTGGAATTAAAACCCATTTATTTTTAAATAAATAATTTGGATTTGAAATGGGTTTTAAATAGAATTGATTTGTGGGTTTATCGTGAACTGTGTTTTAAATGACACTAGTTCTTTAATCCAGTAAAAGGAGTTTTAATGAATCTGCAATTAAATTGAAATGAGAATTGATAATTTAAATTATCAAATTTAGAAAGTGAGCGAGGATGGAGTATTACCAGTTTTGCTCCAAAGCGATAGTTAAATCTTTAATCAGATTTGAACGTGAAATGGTAATTAATTTTACCGACAACACTGTGGTGTTAGATATGGAGTATTACCAGTTTTGCTCCAAAGCGATAGTTAAATCTTTAATCAGATTTGAACGTGAAATGGTAATTAATTTTACCTACAACACTGTTGTGTTAGATATGGAGTATTACCAGTTTTGCTTCATGGGATGAATAGGTTGGGATTGGGAAATAAAATAAATAATTACCTCGGTGTGGTTCGCTAATCCCGACTAGTTTGGAAAACCATAATTTGGTTTGAAATGACATCCAAAGGAAGATTAAAGGATAAATTTTAAAGAATTTATCTTGGATAAGATTAATGGGAACCTTTCCCTAAGAATGTGGAATTGGAATGAGGCGTATGTTGTGTTTGTGTAACACTTGTTTTTAATATACGCGGGTTGTTCGGAAAGTCCGGGTTTATACCCATTCTGAATAACCGATTCGACGATATGTCGAAGATGAAGACAGTGGTCGAGGGCCGGAAGTCTTCACATCGTTTGGATGATTACTGGCGATCCTGATTGGGCTGTACACCCAAGAGGAGGGAAATAGTTGGTGGTCGTCCAGACGTACTTGGAGATGGATGGATATGCGAGGAAAGTGCCTCCGGTTTCGTTCAGACCCAGAACGGACTTGTAAATGGATTGTGTGTCTGACATTGGATTTTATTCTGTGTTGATTGATTTCTATTAAATATACATCTGTTTGGCGGCGGAGAATTTATTCTTTTGCTTAACGCCCTTCTCTGAGACGTACGAGCTTAGAGGTTATATATCGATAGATATCAATCGCATGGCATGAATTGCCTGTGTGGCACGCTGAGATGCAATGATCAAGGCTTCTGTTGAAAAGCAAAGTCTTGTGGTTGATGATCAAAGCACGGCCTACGTGGCAGCTTTGTGTATAACGTGAATTCGCGAGCGTCACACCTCGGGTATGAGTCAAAAACGGGATGAGGACCCAAGGAGTGCACGACGTTTCTTTCTAGCTATGGGTGGTGTCAGTGACCTACCAGCCCTGACATTTATATACTTTTCACCTTTGTGGTTTGGATGCGAGGCGCCTCGATTATAGGTCCTATAGGGCCGGGAAACGTGTGTTCAGGAATAATTAATCCTCAAACGTAAGAGAGGACCGGTCTTGGAGGATCCCAGGGTTACCCAGAGTGTGTAGTCCTGAGGCATTTGCTAGAGTGTCTCGAAGCGGAGAGGAGCTTGCCCCTTGCCTCGGCTCATGACGGAATCCAATTTCCAATACGTGATATTGCGGTTTTAATTGTAGAACTAGTATGGCGACATAGTAGATGGTAGCTATGCCGCCTATGATTGATATTTATGATTGAAATTGTTTTGACACTATACACCTATAATAGTATCAAATAATGTGTTTTAAACTTATCAAGCATGTTTTGGCTGTTATAAGGGAAAACCCTATCCTCCGGCTTGCGTTGCATTGTGTGATGGGACCTGGGTCTTATAACAGCTTCATTTTTCTTTATTTAGCATTGCGCTGTTTGTTCTACGCACTGGTATTCTTGGGAGGAAACCCGTTCCGCGTTATACGGCGTGGTCCCTTGATTTACCTAACTTTAAAACCAATATTAATAACTGTTTTAGTTCTCATACCAGTCACATGACTGACCTAGAGTTTATTGTTTTAACCTAAACTCTGGGTGCCCCTATTTTCCGCACGGGTAGCTAGTAGTTTTGGTTTTGCAGATTTATATTCACAGGATCCTGGTTTACAGCTGGAATGATATCCGAAAAGCTCTGTATCCGTATATCACCTTCAGTTGTGCTTTGTATTATTTTCCACTGCTATGTAATTTACTGTAATCTCTGATATTTATTGAATGTAATTTATTCATTTATACTCTGTATATTCTTGTATCTGATGGAATTGTTGTAATAGCAATTGAAATGTTCTTCCGTTTGCATTCTGATTTGTCTTGTCCTCACAGTAATTCGTTCTTTCTCATCTCTTCGGAGACCGGGGAAGTTCGGGTCGCTTCATTTGGTATCAGAGCTTTGGTTTACAGAGCTCGAGAACAAGGCACATTAGAATCATACGAAAGAATTCATCAGATATTGGATTAGTAATATCCAATTAGAATGACTCGTTAGAGATAGGATCAGTAGTATCCTAGAACGAGTGTGAAGAGTATATTTTTCAAATGAAAACAATTTTGTTTTGAAAATTTAAATCGTTTTAAACGTATTTGAATAATTATATATTTTGAATTTGGACAATCGAGTATATAAAGGTTTTGCATATACGCGTCATGAACGTATATTCGAAGTTTTAATACACTGGATAGATATAGAATCATACTCCAGTGGCCCGAAGATGATTCTGATGGTTGAGTACTCGTCGTCAGAATTTATATTCGAGTGACGAAGGTGTGATATCTATATATTTCCATTAGACTGGTGTGAGAACCAAAACTTATATAGCTAGAACACATTGTTGTGATTCGGCATCAAAAACATTATTTTCAGGATATGTATCAAAATTATGAATTTGAAACTCTAATTCACTAATTGATTGATGTTTGTGTTGTTTGTTTAGTTGTTTGACAATTTTGAACCATTATGCCTAAATTGCATCAAATATTGAGTTATATTGAAAATTGGTCGCATTTGTTTGCATATACTTGTACTTACATTGAACAGGCCATAGCAAGGAGGCTAGAGCAGAGAATAAAATTTGTTTGCCCGACAAATAGGTACATGGTTACTACATAATTTACTGTTTTGTTTGGGTGATGATGATTTTATGAGCCGATTGGCTTGCCGCTTGGCTTTTTCTTTTTCTTTTTGAGATCAGAAGGCCTGTATGGCAATTTCGGGATTTTCCCGTGGCTCCCGGTGCAGGGGAGGTTATGGCAAAAAATTTCGAAAATTTAGGGTGTCAGCCAAATTTTTGAAAATTAGAAAATTCTCAGAAACTGAAAAGTTGGAGAATGGAAGCCAGATCGAACGTAGAGTTGATTAATCAAACCACTTTCGACTTTGTTCCTTTTCGGGGACGAAAAGTTTTAAGTGGGGGAGATTGTAATAACCCGGAAATTCTGAGCCAGTTTAAATTTTTTATTTTGGCAATTTTAGCGAATTTTGAACATTTAAAATAGATTATTTTAAATAAAATCGACGAGAAAATTTATTTTTAATATAATAGAACATATATATTATATACGTCGTTGTTAGAGTATAAATAATTATATATAATTATAAATAGAATTGAAAATGGCGCGGTAGTTCGATAATTCGATTTCAAACTTCAATTGAATGTACCAGGTGCAAAACAATCCGGATTTTAGTGAAACCAAAAATAATAGGATCTAACTGAGAATATCTTCCCAACGAATCCGAAAAATCGAAATCTCATAGCGGGAATCAAAAGATATGTCCAGTTGAAAATTCTGAATAGTCGCTATGGAATCCAGACCCTTAAAAATAGACATTTTGCAAACGACCTCGGATTTCGACGAAACCACTTTTGTTGGATCCGTGGTGTCAAATTATTGCTAGATTCCAAATTTCATAATTTTTCGAATCAATATGTGAGCGTGGCAAAAGAAAACGCGTTTGACCAGTTTTAGTTGATTTTAATCGACTGGAAACTGGCCACTTTTCAAACGGTCTCAGAATTCGACGAAATTAGTTTTGTTAGGACCGTATCGTCAATACGAAGCTAGAAATAATTTTTCTGTAATTTTTCGAGTCCGTATGTGGCCCCGGTAAATTGAAATGTGCGTTTAAATTGAATATATGAAGATTTATATTTTAAATTCAACGGAAACGGATCCTAACGGTCGAATTGGCCTGCGATACATATCCCATCATGTTCGGAATGGGGGTAATTAGGTAGGGGCGACAGTCGTTGGGCTTCGATTGGAGTTCGAATTAAAAAGTCAACTTTTTGAATTTTAAAATAAATTAAAATATATATACTCTATCCTCTCACTCCCTTCCCTCTTCTCTCTCTTCCTTTACCAGTCAAAATCAAATGAAATTAAAAAAAACACAACGATCCTTCTCAGATCAAAAAAGGGCGACGCCATCGCCACCGTCGGAGGGCCCACCGCCGCGCCTAGTCAACCGCCCTCCAGCCCCACTCTTCTCCTCGTTGCTCCCCTTCCCTTGTACGAGAAACCACGCCTAAACCTTCCCTAGCAGCCGCCGATGCACCTGCGCCTCCCCCTCCTGTCAGCGCCACCTACGGCGGAACCACCCCCCGACCTTCAGACTCCACCCCGACGCACAGAAACCCTAGAAGATGCGCCGCCACCACTGCTTTGGGTTCACCACTGCCTGAGACAGCCTTCGTCCCCCCTCGATCCGTGCTGCTCAGCAGTTTCCCCCTCTCCAGTACACGAAAAACAGTGAGTTTTTATATACATTAACTTTGTTTTCAGTTTTAAATCTAAATACCACTATTAAAACATGATCTTTAATATATATATGTGGCATAAGGGAAAGACATGATTTTTAGAGGATAAAAATTTGATTTTTCATTGCTTAAAAATTTGATTATTCAACGAAATAAAAATTCAATTTTTATATATTGAATAACGAAATAAAAATTCGATTTTTGTATATATGAAGTGAAGTTAAAAATTCGATTTTTATATATTGAATAATGAAATAAAAATTCGATTTTTGTATATATGAAGTGAAGTTAAAAATTCGATTTTTATATATTGAATAATGAAATAAAAATTCGATTTTTATATATATGAAGTGAAGTTAAAAATTCGATTTTTATATATTGAATAACGAAATAAAAATTCGATTTTTGTATATATGAAGTGAAGTTAAAAATTCGATTTTTATATATTGAATAGCGAAGTAAAAATTCGATTTTTATATATTGAATTGCGAAGTAAAAATTCGATTTTTAAATATGTAGTGGCTACGGGCAACGAAGATGACAGAAAGGCGAGAACGATGAAGATTTCTATAAATGAAGTGCCGTGGAGTTAGGATAGCTATCGGTGAGAACTTCTCACTCTTCAATTTCTTTTTCTAGTTATATATATATACTAGGATGCAGACGGTGCTTAGCAGCACCCGACACCCGTCATCCACAGATCTTGGATGGCTTGTTTGTTAAATTGTTTGGTTGTGTAGTTGGTTAGATTATTTGGTTTGAATTGAATTGTTTGGTGAAATGGAATGGATTTGATTGATGTGTGAATGGCTTGGGCCTTCACTAGACCGGGGATAAGGCTAGGCCTTGTCCCGTTTCTAGTATCGTGCCGTTATGCCGCCGAAATTTTCTAAAATATGTTAGAAAAAAAATATCATTTTTATTGTGTAAATGAACTGAATAGAATATTCATAGGTTGAATAAAATAATTTGGTCGTTAAAAATATAATTTTTAACGTGGAAGTGAATAAAATAAAATATTCATTTACAAACCGGACGGTTTGTTTATGTGCACCTATTTAAAGGACATTGATTGGGACAATAAATTTTACACATCGCCCAATTGCACAAATAAAATCTGTGTTTGATTATTTGAAACCCCACACGGGTGTTGGGATGAAATTTGAAGTTCACTCATCCTGATTGATTAAATATGTCGATCGATTGATTGACAGGCTGTTATAAGCGTTAGATATATATATTTGATGCTTATACAGTGTAGTGCACTTTGGTTGATGGTTGATTATTTTTCAATGCTATTATATACGTGTGATGTATGAAAATCCATATAATTAATATTATATGGTGATTGGTTGGGCCTCATTCCAATTTAGAAATTAAAGAATATTATAAAATAAAGGTTCATGTGTTGACAATACTCATCCGATGAGATTAGTCATGTGTTGAACGAAATATTTTAAATAATAAAATTTACATCTTTATCGATATAAAATAAAGGTTCGTGTGTTGACAGTACTCATCCATTGAGATTAGTCATGTATTGAACGAAATATTTTAAAATAGAAATATTTGAAATAGAAATATTTGAATAGGAAATATTTGAAAAAGAAATATTTGAAATAGAATATTTGAAAACAGAATTATATGAAGCCGTGTTGATTAGACTGACGCCATTTTGACGTGAACGATATTTATAACGATTTTATTCATTTTAAAATGAATATTGAAAAGTGATTTCGAAATCGAATATTTTGAAATGAAATTTGAATTGAATCGAATAGAAAACCAATTTGAATTGAATCGAATAGAAAACCAATTTGAATTGAATCGAATAGAAAACCAATTTGAATCGAATCGAATAGAAAACCAATTTGAATTGAATTGAATAGAAAACAAATTCGAATTAAATTGAATTGAAAACGAATTGGAATAGAAGTAAAAATCAATTTGAAATGAATTCAAATTGAATTGAAATTTGAATTGAATAGAAATGAATTTTAAAACGAATTTATAAAGCAAAATTTAATTTTGATTTGAATTGAAATGGAAGTTGAAAATGTTTTTGAAACAAATTCAAAACTATTTATATAATTTGTTTTAAATAGAAATCGACGAAATATATATTATATATATTATATATATAATATAATGGCCTGAATAGAACGCGCCGCGCCGCGGCAGTTCGTGAATTTCGACCATTTATTTCAAACGGACATTACGGGAGATCCGACCATCGGATTCTCATAAAACCGGAACCGTTGGGTTCGTATCGAAAAGAGCTTTCTAACGAATATTAGAAATTTGAAATCTAACGGTTGGATTTGGAGATACGTCCAAATCAAATTTGGAAAAGGTCGCTGTAAGTGCAGTTCAATGACCGTTGATGGAAATCGACTGTACGGGCCTTGATAAAATTGTTAAAAATAGAAATAATTTGTGTAAAATCATAAGAAATGATTTAGGGAAAATTGGGTTGAAAAACTCCATATTTGAAAAGATAAAAATAGATTTTTATCGAAATGAACTAGTTTTGAACTGGAATTAAAACCCATTTATTTTTAAATAAATAATTTGGATTTGAAATGGGTTTTAAATAGAATTGATTTGTGGGTTTATCATGAACTGTGTTTTAAATGACACTAGTTCTTTAACCCAGTAAAAGGAGTTTTAATGAATCTGCAATTAAATTGAAATGAGAATTGATAATTTAAATTATCAAATTTAGAAAGTGAGCGAGGATGGAGTATTACCAGTTTTGCTCCAAAGCGATAGTTAAATCTTTAATCAGATTTGAACGTGAAATGGTAATTAATTTTACCGACAACACTGTGGTGTTAGATATGGAGTATTACCAGTTTTGCTCCAAAGCGATAGTTAAATCTTTAATCAGATTTAAACGTGAAATGGTAATTAATTTTACCGACAACACTGTGGTGTTAGATATGGAGTATTACCAGTTTTGCTTCATGGGATGAATAGGTTGGGATTGGGAAATAAAATAAATAATTACTTCGGTGTGGTTCGCTAATCCCGACTAGTTTGGAAAACCATAATTTGGTTTGAAATGACATCCAAAGGAAGATTAAAGGATAAATTTTAAAGAATTTATCTTGGATAAGATTAATGGGAACCTTTCCCTAAGAATATGGAATTGGAATGAGGCATATGTTGTGTTTGTGTAACATTTGTTTTTAATAAACGTGGGTTGTTCGGAAAGTCCGGGTTTATACCCATTCTGAATAACCGATTCGACGATATGTCGAAGATGAAGACGGTGGTCGAAGGCCGGAAGTCTTCACATCGTTTGGATAATTACTGGCGATCCTGATTGGGCTGTACACCCAAGAGGAGGGAAATAGTTGGTGGTCGTCCAGACGTACTTGGAGATGGATGGATATGCGAGGAAAGTGCCTCCGGTTTCGTTCAGACCCAGAACGGACTTGTAAATGGATTGTGTGTCTGACATTGGATTTTATTCTGTGTTGATTTATTTCTATTAAATATACATCTGTTTGGCGATGGAGAATTTATTCTTTTGCTTAACGCCCTTCTCTGAGACGTACGAGCTTAGAGGTTATATATCGATAGATATCAATCGCATGGCATGAATTGCCTATGTGGCACGCTGAGATGCAACGATCAAGGCTTCTGTTGAAAAGAAAAGTCTTGTGGTTGATGATCAAAGCACGGCCTACGTGGCAGCTTTGTGTATAACGTGAATTCGCGAGCCTCACACCTCGGTATGAGTCAAAAACGGGATGAGGACCCAAGGAGTGCACGACGTTTCTTTCTAGCTATGGGTGGTGTCAGTGACCTACCAGCCCTGACATTTATATACTTTTCACCTTTGTGGTTTGGATGCGAGGCGCCTCGATTATAGGTCCTATAGGGCCGGGAAACGTGTGTTCAGGAATAATTAATCCTCAAACATAAGAGAGGACCGGTCTTGGAGGATCCCAGGGTTACCCAGAGTGTGTAGTCCTGAGGCATTTGCTAGAGTGTCTCGAAGCGGAGAGGAGCTTGCCCCTTGCCTCGGCTCATGACGGAATCCAATTTCCAATACGTGATATTGCGGTTTTAATTGTAGAACTAGTATGGCGACATAGTAGATGGTAGCTATGCCGCCTATGATTGATATTTATGATTGAAATTGTTTTGACACTATACACCTATAATAGTATCAAATAATGTGTTTTAAACGTATCAAGCATGCTTTGGCTGTTATAAGGGAAAACCCTATCCTCCGGCTTGCGTTGCATTGTGTGATGGGACCTGGGTCTTATAACAGCTTCATTTTTCTTTATTTAGCATTGCGCTGTTTGTTCTATGCACTGGTAGTCTTGGGAGGAAACCCGTTCCGCGTTATACGGCGTGGTCCCTTGATTTACCTAACTTTAAAACCAATATTAATAACTGTTTTAGTTCTCGCACCAGTCACATGACTGACCTGGAGTTTATTGTTTTAACCTAAACTCTGGGTGCCCCTATTTTCCGCATGGGCAGCTAGTAGTTTTGGTTTTGCAGATTTATATTCACAGGATCCTGGTTTACAGCTGGAATGATATCCGGAAAGCTCTGTATCTGTATATCACCTTCAGTTGTGCTTTGTATTATTTTCCGCTGCTATGTAATTTACTTTAATCTCTGATATTTATTGAATGTAATTTATTCATTTATACTCTGTATTTTCTTGTATCTGATGGAATTGTTGTAATAGCAATTGAAATGTTCTTCCGTTTGCGTTCTGATTTGTCTTGTCCTCACAGTAATTCGTTCTTTCTCATCTCTTCGGAGACCGGGGAAGTTCGGGTCGCTTCACTCGCATGGACTCCCTGCGAATCAGGGCCAACCAACCCCTCTTTAGATTGTACCAAATATTTCACCCCCATGTTGTGATTAGCAACCAAACCTCAACATAGAATAATAAAAAGGTTCATCTGTTCTAGATCGGGTGATGAAAATACCCTAAATGGAAGCTACCCACATACCCTAAATCATATCGTTATTTGAATCATTACTGGTTGATGAGGCTAGAGGCTTGTGATGCCCTACCTCTATACTTGCGTTAGCCAAGGACATTACAAGTAATGTTTCAGCTAACCCGAAGAATAAGGCTGTTGAGAAGCGATCATCTATATAATAGTTTTGAATGAGTGTTAAACATGTCGGATAAGGTGATCTTACTTTAAATTTCATGATGAAATCTGACACATCTAATTCAAGTTCAAACCCACTCCACAGTGGCTATATATAATTCAGAATCAATAAAAAATACATTACAATATAATCAACACCGGACATAAATATTCACATCACTAAGGCAGAAATAAGTATGAATACAAAACCTAAGTATATACACAAGAATAATGGTCATACTCGATCCACCATACAACAAAAGAATAGTTATAAGTTCTAGCAAAAACAATATGCATACATAGAAGTCTCATATACGTTTATCCCAGATTACTATAATGCTAATGTAGTGGTCAAAAATCAAGAGATATTCCTCGTTGGATGTCATGAAAAAGCACTTGTAATACCTCAGTCTGACCCGAGTATTATTTATAAGAAAATAAACAATAAACGTACTAGTATCGTTGTACTTATCATAATAAACTGAGACAGGATAAGAGATATAAACAAGTAATGGCATATACACAGTAAAAATGATGCTCACATGTAAATGTGAAACCCTAAGAATTTCTACACAATATCCCAAAGAAATCCCCACACTACACACCCTATTAGATGAACCCAAGTTCCGGGCGAATTTGAAGATTGCCACAAAAGATGAACCGAAGTTCCCAGCGAATCCAAAGATCGCCATAAAAGATGAACCAAGTTCACCACTAATCCGAAGATCGCCACACATCACACAAGTTTAACCGATGTTCCCCACGAATCCAAATATCACCAAAATGGTCTGGGGATCCTCATAATGGTCCGTAACCACTTGCTTTACTCAAATATTCACGAACAAATTGTATATTCCACTATATACATGAAACAATCATTGCCACAGTTTTCAATCATACGAGTTCAAGAACTAACCATCGAAGCAAATGCAAGGGTTCGCAGTCCTTGTTTTCGATAAGGAGTTTAATTAGATTTCTCATACAAATGAGGAAAAGGTTTATGACATACGTACTAGTAGATTGGAAAACGATTTGAAAAATAACTTCATATGACAAAGTAGGATTAGAAATCATTTTAGTAAAAGATTTGGTACTACTAATAATGTAAAATCCTTTGTAATTTGAAGTGGAAAATTTCACAAAATATCGATTGTAATAATAATCGATCTCAAAATTTACATTTTAATAATGTAAATAAAATCCCATGAATATCGATTATAAATCCGTTTATCACAAATGAATCGAAAGTCCATCAAAGGTCGTTGAGTCGAAACTCGGCATGGAAGAAGCCTGGAACAAACTAAATTGTTGATCGTGGTCTCCGGTGATCAAAAGCCAGAAACAGGTTTCAGACATTTGAAACCAAGTGTCGGGCGTCTGACCTGCTACTAATCAAAAAACTATGACCAAGATCAGATGTCTGAGCTCATTTTGAAACGTCTGACCATCTCAGATGTCTAGACCAAGGCTCCAGACATTTGACCTGATGTTCAGGTAAAAAAGTGACCCTGGATCAGACGTCTAACCCTATGGTTAAAACGTCTGACCTACTGCAAATCAGACAATAAAGAACCGAACTCTTCAATCAAAGAGTTTCGGTAACTCCAGACATCCCATAATTACTCAAAATGTTTAGAGAGGTCACATGTACACTCTAATACCTAAAAAAACATTCATAAACACCCATTCAAGGATTGCAATGAATTTGCTTTCAAAACATCAAAATGAGAAAATTCACACATAAACAATTTAAATGGCATAATGCATACACAACATATAAATGCCAAGGGCACACTAGCCAAGCATATAAGCTTGAGTCATAGGTTTGAGTTCCCAGAACTCACCTTTTATTGTTGGAAGCAAGGAAACAAACTAAAACCAAACTAGATCAACCTCTCTTCGAATATATCATTTAAATCTTCAATCTACACACAAATATACAATATTTCCTAAGAATTGGGTTTAGGAAATCATAAGAATTGAAGAAAGAAAAGATGGAGACAGACTTACCCAAGCTTCTCCTTGAATTTGCACTAGGTTTCTACACGAATAGAATTACTAAGATCAAACTAGGCTTAGAAATTTTAATTTCCCTTTCCTCCCTATTTCTAGTCTTCTCTGAGTGTTAGAATGAATGAAGAGGAGAGTAGCTAGGTGGGTTATAAGGTAGTGGGCTAGGTCTACTAACCTAAGACCCACCCAAAATCCGAAATTTCACTAACTCGAAATATATCTATGTTTACAATTTTTAATCATGCAAATGAAATTTTGAACTCAATGGAAATGGCCTCGAGTACAAGTTCATCCATATACAAAAAGTGACATTTTGGACATACACTTGATTAACGATGTTATATTTAAATATAATATTCTTATATATTATCCTGAAATACGTGGGTTGTTACAGTTTTCCCTCCTTAAAGAAATTGTGTCCCCCAATTACTTAAGGAAAACCCAAAATAAATAACAACTGAGCATTAGCACAAATCTTTATAAAAATAGATTAACTCAAGAAATACCCTTTTGTTTTTATATTTAGTATATCATTCTTACACTAAAATTCACTTATGAATAATATCATAAATTTTTAACTTTGAGTTATTAATCGTTATATAACTTAATTTTATACACGTATAATGTTCAAATAAAATTCACCGACATATTCAAGAAACTAATTTAGTCTTCTCCTAAGTGCTTTCAACAAATTAGAATTTTCCTTACTTAAATTCTAAACATTCTAAACCTCTATTTTAATAATTATTTTAATTTTAAATCAAGAGCTACCACACCATGAGTTTTATGAAATTCTGATTTAGACATATCTCAAATTCTACAATATGAAATCTAAATCTTTCTCTTCTATTAGAAAACTATAATCCAATAGATCCGGATACTTCTTTTTTCAAAGAATTCCGAGTTATACTGGATCATATTCATTCAATTGAATTACAAATTGTAAAATTAAGAACTACAGCCATGCGATGAGCTCATTTTAATTAAATTTAATTAATTTGTTTAATGTTCTGTAAGTTTATAAAGTATAAACCTGTTCTCTTACATTTTCAACATAAATTAATTAAACATTCAAATTCAGTCTTGGGAATATCGGCTATCAAAAATCGTCAAACATTCTCTATCATGTTTTAGCTAGGAAATTTATCCTTTAAAAATTTATGCAAAAATATTCTATCTCATAAATTTCCTTAAAAAAGAAAAGGGTGTATGATGGTCATATATATCCCATTTACAAGGATAAGGGATTCCGCTAGAGAAACACGATCACGAAACAAAAATCTGGGTCATACACCCCAAATTTGAAATATTACCATGTCCTCTAATATTCCATAAGCAAATAAATTGGAACTTTAAATTTCCAATTTATCCTTAATATATCAAACTTGAAATACTAGCATGTACTCTAATATTAAAAAAACAACTTCTAAATCATGAGAACATGATAAATGGTAGTAGTTGAAAGGATTTCAAAAAACTTGAAAACCTTAGTCCTCAAATATGCAGGAATATCACCAACAAAGATGAGGTCAAACCATCGGGAGATGACATCAAAATTTTGGTTTACTAAGGTTAACAAAATAAACAGGAATATTTGTTAACCCTCAGTCACAAAAGCTCGAAAATCTAGAATCAAAACCCGGAAACAAGAGACTATGATAAATAAGAAAAATTATTACTTTTCAAAAGATGATTCGATATAATTTGAAAACACGAATCACTAAAATTCTAGAAATCACCCTAATATATCTAGAAAAGTATAAAATGGAAAGATACTCAAACCATAACAAGTACAAGCGTATTAACCAATAAATAATAATGTGATTCACAAATGGTTCTCAAATGTAGCATGTATGTACCTAAAATTACATCACCAAACTGTATGAAAACATACAACTCAAGGGAACATTAATGCACCTAAAATTACTTCGAACCAAATACACCAAAAGAAGATGGTACATCGATGCAACTAAAATTACATCTTCGAACTGTATACTTCAACATCGACATATGTAAAGACATACAATCTCTCATTGGTGTATATAAAGATTTATAAAACACGAGGTCAAATGAAAATGATCAACATCGATGTATACAGAGATATACAACACATAAGGTTCCCATCGATGTTCATACAGATTTACAACACAGGAGTTCAAACGAAATGTTCAACATTGATGAATATAAAGTTATACACCACATAAGGTTCCCGTTGATGTAAGTAAAGATATACAACATACGAGCTCAAAAAAATTGATCTACATTGATGTATATACACATATGACCTCTCATCGATGTATATAAAGATACACAACACACGAGGCCAAAGAAAATGATCAACATCGATGTATATAAAGATATACAACACATGTGATCTCTCATCGACGTATATAAAGATATACAACACATGAAGCCAAATGAAAATGATCAACATCGACGTATATAAAGATATACAACAAATGTGATCTCTCATTAATGTATATAAAGATTTACAACACATGAGGCCAAATGAAAATGATCAACATCGATGCACGTAAAGATATACCACTTGTGATTCCTTATTGATGTATATAAAGATATACAACAAATGAGACAACAAAATAACCATACATGTCCTGAGATTTCATCCATAAATGAAATTGAATCTCAGTCAACCAAGGCCAGAAATTAACTGACGAATAAATGCAAGTGTGTTAACCTACCCAATTTTGCCAAGACGTTTAATTAAATTCCTTACTTAATCAGAAAGACAAAATTACTTGTTTGAAACAAGTAATATTCCAAGCAAATGATAATACTCAATCCTTGCCCAAAGAAAGATAAAACATAGCAATAGAGAGATGTAAGGGTAACACAAAAATCGAAGCACGTAATTTTTTTAACAACTAAGTCCCGAAGATTATTTCAACTCAAATTAGGAAAAACCTCTTAATTCCTACTCACGAAAGGGATGGGACTCTATGTTTACCTAGGCTAAGATTCACAAAGATGAACTCAAATTGAACTTAAATAAATTTGATTGGTCGAACAAAGTCTCATAATATAAGATAGGATATGTGGGTCCTAGGACTCGAATCAAATACTAAAACAGGATTCCCTAAGAGAGACTAAGGACAATGATCCTCGCCATACTATGTTATATTGTTCCTAACTTAGCCTTGATTCCAAGTTGTGACTCCTCACCTCTATACTCACATTAGCCAAGGACATTACAAGTAATGTTGTCAACTCACCCAAAGCGTAAGGATGTTGAGGAGTGACCATCCATATAATAGCTTTAAACGAATGTTAAACACGCCGAATAAGGTGATCTTACCTCTTAAATCTCATGATGAAATCTGACACATCTATTTCAAGTTCGAACCCATTTCACAGTGGCTATATATAATTCGAAATCAATATAAAATATATAACAATATAATCAGACTCAAACATAGATATTCACATCACTAAGTCGGAAATAGATACGAATATAAAACCTAAGTATATACACAAAAACAGTGGTCATACTCGATCCACCAAAAAACAAAAGAGTAGGTATAAGCTCTAGCAAAAACAATATGTACACATAGAAGTCTCATATAAGTTTATCCCAAATTACTACAATGCTAATGTAGTTATCAAAAATCAAGAATTAGTCCCCGTTGGAAGTCATGAAGAAGCACCTGTGAATCTCAGTCTGACCCAAGTATTATTTATAAGAAAATAAACAATATACGGAATAGTCTTGCTGTACTTATCATAATAAACTGAGATAGGATAAGAGATATAAACCGGTAATGACATACACACAATAAAAACGATGTTCACATGTAAATGTAAAACCCCAAGAATGTGCACACAATATCTCAAAGAAATGCCCACACTACACACCCCATAAGATGAACCACAGTTCCCAGCTAATAAAAAGATCGCCACAAAAGATGAACCAAAATTCCCCATGAATCTGATGATTGCCACAAAAGATGAACTGAAATTCCACGCTAATCCTAAGATCGCCCATACATCTCACAAGTTGAACCAAAGTTGCACTAGGGCATAAACTCTAACAATCTCCCACTTGCACTAAAGTCAATCATTCATGTATCACATACCCATGAAACTAATGTGACTATCATACTTCTATTGCTACAAAGCTTAAGTCAGCAGGTCTGCAACATTACAACCTTTTGTTATGTTGTAGATATGCATATTTCCTCTGTGAACAGTTTCATAGATGAAATTATATTTCTTAATTATACATTTGGATCGATAATAAGATCAAGGTTACTTGTCCCGATCAATAGCTCCATTATTATCGCAATGTAAAATCATTGGATTAACAATGGATAAAGTTCAATAATGAACTGATTTATCCAACTATCCTCGTTCTCAGAATCAGTATCTATCTCTTATTTTAAACTAACATCATCCACAATAAGTAACATGTTGTCAATAAATAACATTTGAATTATTGTGTCACTATCACTTAGTTCCTTATCCATACAAGGTTCAATGGTATTTTGTGGTTCCCGAAACGTTTTGAGTTATATTTTATCCCCATCGGTATTTCAAAGACTAGTTCTCCATTAACAGGGTATCAATTTAATCAATAAAAAATTTATTCTTGGAGGATTTATAGAAATTATATACCTTTGCTTTTTTGGATGTTTAACAAAATAACTATCAAATTTGGGTCTGATCTTATCAGAGGCAAGACGTTTAACAAATGCCTAACATCCTAAATCTTTATAATAGACACATTTGGACATTTCCTAGTCCATATCTTATATGGACTCTTCAGAAACATTTTAGTAGGATTACAATTAAATATGGATTTAATTGTTTCAAGGGGATAATCCCAAAATTTATTGGAAGATTTATATGACTCATCATTGATCATACCATGTATTATAGGGTGCGACTTCTCCTTTCTGATACACCATTCCAATATAGTGTTCTAAGTGGAATGAGTTGTGAGACAATTTTACATTCTTTTAATTATTCTCTCAATCTATTCGAAGAGTCTTTATATTCTTTCAAAATTGGTTTTAGAATTCATTTTTGAATTCTTTGAACTTTCCAAAGGATTCTGATTTGTGTTTCATAAGACAAACACACACAATCGTATCTACTTACATCACCAGTAAATTTAACTAAGTAACAAAACCTACCTCTAGTTTATGTATTCGTTGGTCTATATACATCACTATGTATAAAGACTAATACATCACGAGCCCATTCACCATGTCTATTGAAAGGTGCTAAAATCATCCTACCTAATACACAAGATTTGCATTCTTTACATGATTCGAAATCAAATGACCTTAAAATTCCATCATTATGGAGTTTTGATAGGTGTTTCTTGTTAATATGGCCAAATTGACAATGCCAATGTATGTTGGATTATTAGATTTAATCCGCCCATTATTTACGTTATAATTAAGAATGCTGAAGTTAAGGATTTATATATAAAATCGTTAACTAATCTTGCAATTCTATAAGATATTTCATTTAAATAAAATGAAAAAAAATCGTTCTTTTGTTACAAATGAAATTCAAACTTCTCTAAACAAGATACATAATAACATTTATTTTAGTCGGAATATTATAACAACAATATTTTAATTCCTCAATTAAGCTGGTGTTTAGAATAAGAAACAACTTTCTATGGATAATGCAACAACATTTGCTTCATTTTCAATTTTAAGTCCACTTGCCTTTATGTCAGAGTTCTACTCGTTTTGCAATTCCTGCAAATTCACATACATATATGTGATTCAAATCTAGTATATAATACTATAGATGTATAATTAGATTTTCATAACATTTATATCTTATTCGGTTGAAGTCATACTTCAACTTTCCATTTATATCTCCTATGTTTGTAAAACAACTACGTTTTAATTTGTTTGAGGACAATCCTCAAATTTCGATGTTAGTCAAGAAATTTGATTTAATTCAGTTTATCCTTCTAAAGGACCATTTTTAGCAATAAATTATCGGAGTAGTTTTCATTTAATATCTACAGTAGATAATAAGTAGTAAAACAACAATAAATGATTTTGCAATATATATATATATATTGATAATCAAATTATATAAAACATTGTAAATTAATATATATGTATAATTTAGACTAAAATATGCTCCCACTCAACTCAACATCCCTATATATATATCAGTATTAAATATATATATATATATATATATTGGTGGTCCAAGATCCATATCTAATCATGCCTTGAGATAGCTTTGGTTGTTACCCCAAAACAAAATCTTTTAGGTGGACATCTTATGTCAATTATATCTCTTATATAATTCTTAGTTAGCATGATGAATAATTTTGTTCATTTTAAATATTAAATATTACATGCTCTTTATCACTAAGCCCATAATCTTATTATGTGGCCTAGTTAAATCAGACCCAATTATACAGTTAAGAATCACATTTACTCGATCACATACTACCAAAATAAACAGTGCATTAATGCTTTGGCATTACCCACATCTATTGATTTTGGCATTGATGTGTGTATTTATTGGAAGACGTCACCATGACTTAATATAAACAATTGGTTTGAAAGGATTTTATAATTTGTAGTGGCAAACAATATTAATGTCATTTACATATATCAAAATATAGGTATTTCATATTAGTGCAATTAACTGGATTTAAATAAAATATATGAAGTATATGCATTTAAATTCAATGTCATATATAGCAAGCATGTTAACCTTTTGAACAATTCAAAATTTTGGGTGATCAATATAATTGCAAAGCTTACATTTGTGCAAATGTGGTATTTTTATCATTTACCATAAATATTTTATAAAACCCAAGCCTATATTATTTCCAAAATTTTATATAGTTCGGGCTCAATTCATTATTTAGATTATCATATATATGGAAACATATTTAATTTGCGAACTCAATACAATTATTATTTAAAGTGGTCATCTATATCTATACACATGTCCTAAATATTAGAAATATGTTTGTATATATTCGGGCCCTTTACATATCTCAAAATTATATAATTCTATCTCCAAAAAAACCAAACAAATAATACGTAGGCACAATCAGAAAACAGTATACGTCTATACAATTTAAACAATATAAAATAACATGGTTTGTATCAATTACACAATTACTTACATCAAAATGTACACTGCTTATCAGTCTATACTTATTAATACAGGCAGCAGTGTGTGTGTGTATACACACACACACAAAATTATATATACATACAAACAAGTTGATAATAAACAAATCATACTTGTTTATTTTTAAACATACTTGCAGTAGTTGCTTCAGCCAACGTATGCTCTTGTGTTGCCACTTTATACTGAAAATTTCAGTGTTTAGGTTACCCTGTTAAAAAAAAAAATTTAAAATTCAAAGGGTCTACATGACACACACACACACACACACACACACACACACACACACACACACATATATATATATATAAGTATATATACATATATACATCAAATGTATATAATATATGTGCGCAGTACCATAAATACATCAAATGTAAATATGTTCAGCTAAGTATCGCTACTAGCTTTGAGAATCAAGCATTCTTATATTTGCAGCCATTAGAAATTCGATTTCAATATTAATTTAGTATCAAATACAATTAATATAAAACGAAGACCAGTTATATTCACTATATAAACTATAAGAAAAACAGCATATAACGACAACAATATCCACTTCCAATCCGTTGCTAAATTGGTCTTAGCAATAGATTTCCTGTATAACATGGTGGTCGGTAAAAACCATGACGGTAATTGTGTCAGGTTTTTGCAATGGAATATAGCATGAGTTTTCCGACAATTTTGCTTCATTTTACTATTTTTATAATAAAAATATAATTTTATTTATTAAACTATTTTTAATCTATTTACCGAGTATTTACCGACAGATAAGTAATTTATAATAATTTATTATTTATTCAAAACATCTGTAAAGCCTTGCTAATTAGAAGGGATTAGCGACAAAATATCTTTTAGATCAAACGTTTTCTCTAGGTAATTCGTCACTATTCCTTTTCTATTCTGCCACTAAACATTCTTTCATGTTTCTTGCTTGTAGCATTACCAACTACTATCGTTCAACTATCAATAATAAAATAAATAGCATAACCCAACAAAAAATAAATAAAGAATGCAGTTATGAATACAATACACAAATTTATTACTATTTAACACAAAATAGTACAATACAATACACATCATTTACAATCAATAACAAAATAGTCTAACAAGGCTAACAACATTAATTACCTAAACCGGATACTACATTGAAAAGGTCACAACACATAACGTGTACATACTACTCACAAAACCACTATTTCTTAATTCCTCACTGTAGACAAATATCAGAGAATGTTGTTGCCCAAACAATGCTGGTAAGGTGAGACCTGAAAATAAAATTAACCCCAATGTGTATTTATAAAACAAATAAATAAACTGTACCTATTAGGAACATTTATTCATTTAGACCACTTCTCTTTTTCAAATGGGTTAAAAATTTAAACTCTTTTGAAAACTAACTAAAAAACAGGTCATGTTAGAAGAATTTGTATTGGCGCCCTTTTAGAGTGAACTTTTGCAACTTTTAGAAAATTACACTAGCATATTTTCAAAGTATTCCAATGCAATTTTCAATTTCAAAGAAACTGCTTGCACACTCCTGTAGTGCATGGGTCCAAGATGTAAGTAAAAAGTGAACGTGTAATAATAAGTTTTGAAAAGCGGTCTAAATAATTAACAAAATATAATTTCCTATCTTACAGAAGAAAATAGTTGCATACATGTAAAAACTCGGAAAATCAGAACAAATTTTTTTTTTAGCTATGTTAATGAATTTTGAATATTTAAAATGATTTATTTTAAATAATAAAGATTTAAAATTTATTTAAATCAAAGTAAGAACGTAGAAATTTATTTTAATTATAAAATGAGCCTGAAATGGCGCGGTAGTTTGAAAATTCGATTTCTAATTTCAAATGAATGTACAGAATTCAAAATAAATCGGATTTCAGTCAAACCAGAAACATTTGAATTTGTTTAATTATATATTTCTAAAGAATGTGAAACATCCAGATTTCATAACGAGAATTAAAATTTATGTCCGGTTTAAAATTTAAAATAGTCGCTATGGAATTTAAATATATATGGCCCTTAAAAATAGTCATTTTGCAACCAACCTCGGTTTTCAACGAAACCACATTTGTTGGATCCGAAATGTCAAATTATGGCTAGTTTTAAAATTCCATAATTTTTGGAATTAATATGTGAGCGTGGTAAATTAAAACGCATTTGGTAATTTCAATTTGAATTGGATTGACCAGAAAATGGCCATTTTTCGATTGATCTCTAAATTCGATGAAATTAATTTTGTTAGGACCGTACCGTCCAAACATAGCTAGATTTATTTTTTGGGAACTTTTGGAATTAGTATGTGGCCCCCGTAAATTAAAACGTACATTCAAATCTAATATTGAATATTTTATAACTCAATTTAGAGAAAACCTGATAGAAACCGTTGAATGGGCTTACGAAACATATTCCATTGTGTCCGGAATGGGGTATTTAGTTAGAGGCGATAGTCGTTGGGTTTGATTTGGAGTTAGTATGGACTAATGGGTATTTTTGGAATTAAAATAATTAAAAATAAATTATATAAATATATGGGCCAATGAAAATTCATCGTCACTTTCTCTAGAAACCCGTAACCCCCCATTTGAACGACGGATCCCTTCCAAACCTTCTCCCCTTGATTTCTTGCAATCCACACAATAAAATTCAATGGTTCTTTAGGGAATTTTGTAGAGAATCTTTCCCTCTTCAAATCCATATAAGTTTTGAAATTTATTGTTGTGAATTTTGCTCGAATCACCAGCTCGAAGTTGCTCCGTTCATCGCCGGTTATCTCCGCCATCCCGCCACCGAGAAGGACCCCACCACCCTCGAACGGCGTGCCCCTCCTTGCTCTTCAACGTGGTGAAGGCTGATTGTCCCCTCGTGCATCAGTTTACGCGAAAAATCGTAACCTAGTTTCAAACCATTTGCTGTAGGTAACGGGTTGTTTAATTTAAATGGTTTTCAACATATAAAAGCGTTGCAAAGTGAGATTATCGAAAAAATCATATCTTTTTCGTATGCCGTCGAAATCCTGTGAAACAAGAGATACTGGGACCTTGACATCGTACACTACATTCTAGAAGAGACCGGGAGAATTTTAGAGCTAGCCGTCAATTAAGAAGGAGTGGAACCCAATTGAGATTCTAAATCCAATTAAAATGGTGAAAAATATATTAGGTTGCAGATGGAGCTAAGTAGCTCCCGACACTACTCTCTGTTAAACCATGGATGATTGTGTGATGATTGTGGTGTGAAATTGATTGTGATTGTGGATGACTAATTGTGGTTGCAACAAAATTGATTGTTTTTATGGTAAATTCATTGTGTGGTGAAAATGAATTGTATTGTGGAAATCATTGAAAAGAAATTATTGTAATGATGCAAGGACTAGGTTAGCAGAGGAGCCGTGCTCAGACACGGTGTCGCTTCTAAATACCCTGTCGTTGTAATGCTGAAATTTTCTGAAATGAATTATATAAAATATTCATATTTGAAATGAATTGTTTGAACAATAAAATTAACATTTTTATAGTATGTATGAACCATTAAAAATATTCATGTGTTGAATAAATTGTTTGAACAATAAAATTAACATTTTTATTGTATGTTTGAACTGCTAAAAATATTCATGTGTTGAATAAAATTGTTTGAACAATAAAATTAACCTTTATATTGTGTTTATGAAGCGCTAAAAATATTCATGTGTTGAATAACAATAAAATTAACATTTTTTATTATATGTATGAACTTCTAAAAATATCCATGTGTTGAATGAATTGTTTGAACAATAAAATTAACATTTTTATTGTATGTATGAACCGCTAAAAATATTCGTGTGTTGAATAAAATTGTTTGAACAATGAAATTAACCTTTTTATTGTATGTATGAACCACTAAAAATATTCATGTGTTGAATAAATTGTTTGAACAATAAAATTAACATTTTATTGTATGTATGAACCACTAAAAATATTCATGTGTTGAATAAATTGTTTGAACAATAAAATTAACAATTTTATTGTATGTATGAACCTTTAAATATAGTCATTGGTTGAAATAAATATTTGAACATTAAAAACATCATTTTTAATGTGTTAATGTTCTATATAAAATAATCATGTGTTGATTAAAATGTTTATTCATTGAAAATAATATTTTAACATGTATATGAAGTGTTAAAAATAACCATGTGTTGAAATAAATGTTTGTTCATTGAAAATGATATTTTTAACATGTATATGAAGTGTTAAAAATAACCATGTGTTGATTAAAATGTTTATTCATTGAAAATAATATTTTTAATATGTATATGAAGTGTTAAAAATAACCATGTATTGATTAAAATGTTTATTCATTGAAAATAATACTTTTAACATGTGTATGAAGTGTTAAAAATAACCATATGTTGATTAAAATGTTTATTCATTGAAAATAATATTTTTAACATGTATGGGAAGTGTTAAAAATTGTCATGTATAGAAATGAATATTTGTTCGCTAAAAATATTAATTTTAGCTTAGATATGCATATACACACACATGCTAAACAGGTAAATGGATTGGCTGTTGAGTAGAGAAATATTTTATGTGCCCGACAAATAGGTAAACCTTAATGAGTTAGCTACACAATTTTATTTATTATGTAAACTCCTGTGAATGCCATTGGATGCGGTGTGCGGGTTGTTCTGTGTGAGATTATAAACAACGCCATAGAACAACAACAATCAATTTTGAACTACACTACATAGCATACTTCGTGAAGATAGCAAACTCTATCATATACCATATAAGCACTTGGAGCTTATGTGACGAAGTTGGGATTACCATACGGGCAAGATGCTCTTATGACGATGACTGAATTACAGGTTGAACTAAGGACCGATATGGACTAAATTAAATATAACGGTAAATTGCCAGATTAAATAAAAACCCCACACGGGTCTGGAGTTGACAATAATCACGTCTCTCTATTTATTAGATACGCCACATGGATTATTTATTTCCAACACAGGACAAGGTGACGAGATTTAACTTTGGACTTATTATACACACTCCCTTGGGCATAGATAAGCCACTAAAAATTGTGTGTGCTTTCTCTGGATTTATTGGGTCCCTAATACAGCCCAATAAATTTCCAAAACGTCCTCCAAACAAAGGAGGCTATGGAGAAATTTTCCGAAATTTAAAGGCGTTAGCCAAGTTTTTGAAGTGAAAATGGTTTAGAAATCGTCGAAGGAATTATATATATATATATTAAAATAAAACGAATCGCACAGCTGCAGTTCGCGTTTTTAATCGTAACTTTAAACGATTATGGCGAGAGATCCGACCATCGAATTTTCCCGAAACTGGAACCGTTGGGTTTGCTTTGGAAAGATCTTACCAACGATATAAAATTTGTTAAGATCCAACATATAGATTTTGTGAAATGTTTAATTCAAATTCGAATGAAAACAACGTTAGAACCATCGGATGACCTAAAACGTCGTTCGACGAAAATGTGCTATTTTTAAATTAATAAAAATAGCGATAACTCATTTTAAAATATTATGAATGATGTGGAATGAAAATAAACCAATTTTACTTAGTTTATTCGAAATTTTGTTGGTTGGATGTATTTGACATGAAAATTATATTAATGAACTGAAACGCGAATGTCAAATAGTCTAACCATGGAAAGAATTGATTTGAATTCTATGTATAAATGAATTATTTGAAAAGGCCGAGATAATTCTCATTTCAGATAACCGATCGACGATTAAAAGTCGAAGATATAAAGACGGTGCAAGACCGGTGATCTTCACGTCGAATGGATTAATATTGATGCCTTGGATCGATTAGCTCCCAAGAGGGGTTACAATGGTAGTGGTCCGGACGTATTTGTTGATTGTCCGGATGTGCAAGGGCCTCTCCCCTGTATTGGACATATGGGATGAGGAATAAGGTGCCTCCGGTTTCGTTTAGACCTAGAACGGACTTATAAATGGATGTATGTCTAACACTGGATTTCGTTCAGTGTTGATTGATCTCTATTAAGTATATATCTGTTTGGTGGTGGAGAATTTATTCTCTTTCTTAACACCCTTCTCTAAGACATACGGGCTTAGAGATTATATATCGATAGACATCAGTCGCATGGCATGGAATGTCAATGCGGCATGCTGATATGCAGTGATCAAGGCTTTTCTTGAAAAGAAGGGCCTTGTGGTTGATGATCAAAGCACGACTCTAAATAGCATAGCTTTGGGTATAGCGTTAATTCGCGAGCTTTACATACCGGTATGAACCAGAAATGGAATGAAGGTTAGCAGGGAGGACATGCGTTTCTTTCTAGCTAGGAGTGGTGTCATGGTATGGAGCCCAAACATTTTTACGTATGTGGTTGTTGGTAAGCGAGGTACCTCGAATATATCGGTCATTACGAGACCGATGGATGATATGGTCGACATACTGACCATTACGCCCCATAGGACGGGGAAACGTATTGTTCAGGAATTACTAATCCACTAACGTAAGTGTGGACCGACCTTGCTTCTCCTAGGTGCAATTGCGACTGTATCCTGAGACATGGTAGGCAAGATTGTCTCGAATTCGGTAAGGACGATCCCTTGCCTTGGTTCATGATAGAAATCCAACTTCCAATACAACATTGTGCGGTTTTGACTGTAAACCTAGTATGGCGACATAGTAGGATAGGGTACTATGCCGTCTATGATTGATGCATTATGATTGAAATTGTTTTTGAAACATATATACACTAATAATAATACCAGATGATTTTGTTTTATACGTATCAAGCATATTTTGGCCATTGTAACGTAAAACTCTATCCTTCGGCTTGCGTTGCATTGTGTGATGGGACCCGAGTCTTATAATGGCTTCATTTTTCAAAAGAGCACTGTGTTGTTTAAATGATTTATTTTATTTCATGCACTGGCAGTCCAATGGAGTAAACCCGTTCCACGTTAGCAGCATGGTCCTGTGTTTGACCTTATTATTAGATAGGTTAAGTAAGATTTCTTATACCAGTCCCATGACTGACTCGTAGTTTGTTTCACTTTGTAAACTCGGATGCCCCTATTTTCTACATTGCAGCCTGGTATTCAGGTTTTAGCAGGCTCATTCTGGATAGCTCTGGAGATGAAGATGGATTCTATCATTTCTATTGTGCTATTCAGAATTATTATGTATATTATGTTTGATTCCGCTGCGGACATTTTATATTAAGCTGGAACTGTATTATGTACTAAGTATGATCCTGTTATGCTGTGCATCTCTGATGTTGATATTATTTCCAGTGTAATTTGATGTACATTATCTGGTGTAATTCTATATTCATGTTCCGCTGTTATTGTTTATGTGTTATATTCCACTGATTATTCTTGCTTACACGGCACGGGTTATGAGTCATCATAGTTCGGTATTAGAGCTTTGGTTAACCTTATTCAGAATATAACATGTTAACGACTAGTCAAAAATAGAATTAGCAGTATTCTAGGGCAAGTAACTTATTATAGATAGGATCAGTAATGTCCTAGTATGAGTATACCAGAATAAATTCAATGAACTTTCTCATTTTGGCCCGAAGCTAATTGAAGATCCTTTGAGGAAGAACCTGAGATTTATTAACGGCCTTCAAAGAAGGTACGAAAGTAAAGTAACTGCACATGTGAATCTTCCTTTTTCTAAGATGATACAAATGGTTGTCGCTATGAGAATCTTGATAAGCAAGATGTTTTGGAAGATGAAGAGGAAGGCAGTTCTAGCTATAAAAGGAAGTTTGAAACTGATAGTCCTGAGGCAAGTACAAAGCCATAAGACAGTAAGGAACCCGAGTCAGGTAAAAGATCTAAAATAAGTAAAAAGAAGAGAGTAAAGACAGTCGTATGTCTTAAGTGCAATAAGAAAGGGCATTCGATAAGAAACTGTAAATCTTCGAAGAAAGATGGATCTAAATCCAAAAAGGAGTTTCAAGAGAGCAGAGAATGTAACATTTGCCATTAGTCTGGTCATATAAAGTGAGATTGTCGATATTTAAAAGGGACCAAAGTAGCTCAAGTCAATAAATTGGCCGATGCTCCAGCACCCTCAGCTAGTAGGGAAAGGCCAGATGATTTGGAAGGCACACTTACTATCAATAATATTCTGGTTAAAGTATTGTTTGATACAGGTGCGTTACAAAGCTTTATTTTAGCAATACGGTTAAGAAATTGAATTTTAGACTGAAAAATCTTAAAGAATCCATTAGTGTTCATAATCCGATCAGTGGTTCTCTTGGTCTCAGTTTGTATTGTAAAGTGCCTGTCTCCTATTCGTATTACCGGTTTACTTTTAAACTGATTGTTATGAATTTTTCCGAGTTCGATATCATACTTGGGCTGGACTAGTTAACCAAATATGAAGCCGAAGTTAGATGTGCCGAAAGAGTTGTTAAAGCAAAACGAAGCTTGCTAATATTATTATACCATGTGAAGGCTCAGGTTCAAATAGAAAAGAATTTTGGTTGGCTCTCCAAATTTCTGCCACATTGATCAAAAATATTCCTGTTGTTAAAAATTATGCGGATGTGTTTGAAGAAGTGAATAGCTTACCTCCGCGTAGAGAAATTGATTTGAAAATCGATCTAGTTCTGAACGCAAGGTCAGTAATGCACGCTATTCGGAGAATGACCTTAAAAGAGAAAGAAGATTTGGGCGATCAAACTCGACGACTTTTATGGGAAGGTCTGATCAGGCCTAGTTTTTCGAATTAGGGTGCAGTAGTGGTGTTTGTTCCAAAGTCAGACGGTACTCTCAGGCTATGCGTAGATTATCGTGACTTGAATAAGTAGACATTGAAGAATAAATATCCATTACCGCTAATTGATGATTTATTGGATCATTTGAATGGAGCGCTAGCATTTTCAAGAATGGACCTAGCTACATGTTTCCATCAGCTGCGAATTGCCTAAGAATGTGTCCCTTTGACAGAATTCAGAGGTCCAGACTTATTTTATGAGTTTAGTAATGCCATTCAGCTTATGTAACACTCCAGCTTATTTTGTCGATCTAATGAACAGAGTATTTCGCGATGTGTTGAATAAATTTGTGCTCGTTTTCATTGATGATATATTGATCTTCTCTAAGTTAGCTAGCGAACATGCTAAACATTTGAAACACGTTTTGGAAATTCTAAAAAGGAACGTTTTAGAAGCCAAATTTTCCAAATGTATATTCTGGCAAGAAGAAGTGAAGTTCCTTGGTCACACAGTATCGAAAAGAAATCTCAGTGGATCCAAGCAAAATTATGGCTACTCAAGATTGGAAGCAGCCTAGTACACCCATAGAAGTCCGAAGTATTCTAGGCTTGGCTAGTTATTATTGGAAATTCGTTAAAGATTTTTTGAAGCTATTTAGTCCAATGACACAGCTTACTAAGAAACATTCAAGGTTTATGTGACGGCCCACCCCGCACCAGCCGACATTTCTAATGATACGCGCTGTGTCAATGTCCAACCAGCACGGGACGGTCGTCAAAGGAAAGGAAAAGGAAAAGGATTTGAAACGGTGAACCAATAAAGAATATGTAGTATATCTCACAGCGCATGGAACAAAATATAATAATAACATAACTTGGTATAAAACAGGCAAGACAGTGCATAAGCCGAAAACTAAACCATCATAGCAACGGAAAATTCAAAATACAATTTATGATCCAAACCACCATTATTACAACTTTTAAAATTGTCTCTAAAGCAAAATAGGAAGATACACTACTAATGCCCAAAGTAGTGACCAACAAAAACATAGGGAGAATATATAGGAATAATACGTGTAAGCCTCCTGCTCATCTCTGGACAGCTACTCGTGCATAACCAGCTAACCTATCTCTAGACTGCTCGTTTAGGAGCACCCAGAGTAATAAGAAGAGACATAAAACTATAGGTCAGACAAAAGTCTGGTATGAGCGATAAGCAGCAAAAACAGAACAATAACAGGTATACATAACCATACCTGAACCTGGACCTGCAACCAAAGAGTTAGCACAACAGGATGTACGATACTCTAAGGTGACACTAACATATGGTGTGAAAACAATGGGGAGGGGGTGTGCATGTCATGGTGATAGCAAACATCAAACATAGTAATCATCCTCACATATCTCACCAGTGTGTAAAGTACACAATATCTACCACTTTGATCACCCAATTCTTTGTTACGATCACTCTGCCCCATGGAGTCATGATAACTCCCCTGCACTGGCTCATAGCCCTGCTATGATCACTTTGCCCCATGGAGTCATAACAACCCCAATGCACTGATCCATAGCCAATATCCGTCTCTCAGCGGTGAGACAAAGTTATTGACATCGATAACCCCTTTGCACACGTCCCGCAGCAAAGCCCAACTCATGAAGTTAACTCGTTGGTTCCCATCTGGATCCTGAGTGCTCACTTCCTATTTGGACTATCTTTGCATCTCGGGTTTCGGTCATCATCCCAATTCTTGACTCTTCCGTTTCCATTCAGTTCAGTTTATACCGTTCGCCATGTCTCAGTTTGATGCTAAAGTCCTCAGCTTGGCTCGCGGTTCATGGATGCTCCATTTCGTGACTCGTGGTCGGCTCGTGATGACCCCGTGCTCTGGTTCGTGAGCATGCTTCTCGGTTCGGGCTGGCATAGTGGAGCGGCTCGTGGCACAGGCGGTTCATGGGAGGGTGGTCCGGTTCGTGGTACCTAGGCACGATCAGGTCGTGGAGCTCAATGGCGGTCGTGGTGCACTTCCTGGCGCCCGCTCGTGCATACTGGTTCATGGTCATCTCTCCCTATGGATCGTGGGTGCTTCACGATCAGGGATCGGGTCGTGGTCGTGATGTGCTAGTCACGAACGGGAATGACCAATTTCCTGCAACTTTTTCGAACAAGCTATTTATGCCATACGACGGCGTTTTCGAACAATCTAACTTTACTTTGCAATCACAAAACATTCCAAACAGTCATTGCAACATGTATAATCGACCATAAACACCAAACAATAATTTACCATGTCAATATGCATCAAACATACCCAAAACCCATGTTTTCCCCTTAATCCCCTTAATCATGACTTAACCATATGATTAGCAAAACATTTCCAAATTAACCCACATTTTTATTAGAGACTTAAAATAATATTTAAGAATTTTACAAATTTTTCCAGATTTTTCTAAGCAATAATTTCGCTAATTATCAATAATCACCCCTAATAAGCCGTAATTAGTGAAAAACAATGCAAATCACTCACCTTAGCCACAAATAAAACTTTAGATCTGAAACTTTACTTTTTTGGTGCGTTTTCCAATGCAACATAGAAGCTCCAACTCTGATTTAACACTAATCTTCCTTGATTTGGTGTAGATTAAGCTAATAAGTGATTAGAAAGTGATGTGGGATGATTTTAGAAGGTGAAGGCCATTGCTAGGGTTGAAGAGGGGTAAGTGGCGGTTGAGAAAATGGAAAATAAATCATTTCCTAACTAATTTCAGCCTCCCCATAACCCCAATCCCGAAATGGGTTATGGGCCTATCTGCTAATCACCCTAATTAGGCCCGGTTAAGCTGTTTTTCACCGTCCAAACCTTATTTTAGCTATATCTCCCAACAGTAAGTCCGTTTGATTAATGTGACCACTCTGCGGAAAGGTAAACCATCATCCAAAACCAATGGAAGTGGTTTAAGGTCAAAACTCTATTCCAATCAAAAGTTATAGGCAAAACAAGATTCTCTAGGGGCAAAATGGTCATTTAAAATTTGGCAAAAAACGTGAACATTGGAAATGACCCCAATAGTCGTTCCCTAAATTTACATGACTATACGACCTCGTATAAAAATGAAATAAATATTCTTCGATCCTCCGATGCGTAGAATGCGGGTCGTTACATTCCCCCCTCCCCCTTAAGAAATTTCGCCCCCGAAATTCCTTAACTAAGAAACAACAATGGGTCCCGCATGCATATCAACCATTTACAAACAACCAAACATACATAGAAACATAACAAGCCTATCCTAGCATGCAGTTTACTAACAAGAGGATAATTAAATGGTCATTAAAATCTTACCAGGCAAAGAGTTCTGGATACGACTCCCTTATGCTCTCCTCTGTTTGACAAGTACAGTCATTCTCGTTCTCGCCCCACTGAACCTTGACCAGTTTCACCGCCTTCCTTTGAAGTTGCTTCGTATCGTACTCGATAATACGGATCGGCTTGCGGTTCCCAATCGCCTCAGGTTATACTTCGATGTCATCCAACTGATCTGGTGAAATAGCCATATCAGGGTCGTGTACGAACTTCCTTAACTGGGAAACATGAAATACATTGTGAACTCCTGCCATCTTGTCAGGTAACTCAACTTTATATGCCAAATTCGTAACTTGCTCGAGAACTAGGAATGGACAACAAATCTTGGTGCTAACTTGCCTCTCCTACCAAATCGAATCACGCTCTTTAACAGAGAAATCTTGGCAAACACCAAGTCGCCGACGGAGAATTTTAAATCTCTTTGCCTCTTATTAGCATAACTCTTCTGCTTATCTTGGGCAGCCTTCATTCGCTGTTGGATAACCTTGATCTTGCCTGAAGTTTCTCTTATTACATCTAATCCAAGCATAAATTCTCACCGGTTTCCGACCAACATGATGGTGAGATGCACGGTCTTCCATACAAAGCTTCAAATGGAGTCATACCAATACTGGACTGATAACTGTTGTTATACGCGAACTCAACCAGATGTAAATGGTCATCCCATGACCCTCCAAAATCCAATATACAAGCTCTCAAGAGGTCTTCTAATACTCGATTCACCCTCTCTGTTTGACCGTCAGTTTGAGGATGGTACGCGGTACTAGGATGTAATTCTGACCCTAAAGCCTCCTGTAAGCTTTTCCAAAATCCACTAGTAAACAATGGATCTTGGTTGCTCACAATTCTTTTGGGTACTCCATGAAATCTCACTACCCACTTCATATACAGTTCTGCTAACTTAGCTGTTGTTCTATTCGACTTGACGGGTACAAACCTTGCACTCTTGGTTAATCGGTCCATAATCACCCAAATGCTATCATGGCTCGATCTAGTCCTTGGTAACCCATCAATGAAATCCATTGAGACTTGTTCCCATTTTTATTCTGGAATTTCCAATGGTTGCAGCAAACCACTAGGCTTCTTTTGCTCAGCTTTAACTAGCTAGCAATTCATGCATTTAGATATAAGCTTCCCAACCTCTCTTTTCATCCCTTCCCAGTAATAGGTCTGCTTCATGTCTCGATACATTTTATTACCACCTGGATGTATAGTCAGTTTTGAGTGAAGACATTCTCTAAGAACTTCATCTCTCAATCCATTGACATTGGGTATAACTAGTATCCCATTCTTTCTAAGCCATCCATCTTGATCAAGCTCATACTTATTCATCTCCTCGTCGATACCCATATCTCTAACTTGGAGATGACTTCCAATAGGTTAGGATCATTCCTCTGACTAGAACCAATCCGCTCAATCAAAGTAGGTCTGATCGTCAAACTTGCTAACATTTCTGGATCCAATTCCCACTTTGGTCTGAAATCATACCCAACGATATACTCCAGTTGCTTCCATTCTAGAAACGTAGCTCCTAAACTGGCATGTCTTCTACTCAATGCATCAGCTACCGCATTGTCCTTTCCTAGTGTATAAGCGATATCGAAATCATAGGAATCCAAGAATTTTAACAATCTTTGATGTCGGAGATTTAGATCCTTCTGAGGGAAAAGATACTTTAACGACTTATGATCGGTAAACAACTCGAACCTTTCTCCCAAGAGATAGTGTCTCCACATCTTTAATGCAAACACGATCGTTGCCAATTCCAAATCATGGGTAGGATATCTTTTCTCATGCGGTTTTAACTGTCGACTAGCATAAGCTACACCCCTACCTCCTTGCATCAATACAGCACCTAGTCTGGTACCATGCATCCATGTATACTGTCATCTCTTCATTCCCTTTAGGAATGACTAACACTGGCGCACGTGTCAACTTTTCCTTTAGACTCTTGAATGCATTTTCACACCTTTCGTCCCAGACGAAAGCTCGATTCTTCTTGGTCAACTGAGTTAAGGTTTTCGTTATCTTGGAGAAGCGTGGGATAAACTTACGATAATATCCAGCTAATCCCAAGAACTTCTTACATTTGTTACATTCTTGGTCGTAGACCAATCCTGTACCATAGCCACCTTCGCAGGGTCTACGGTAATACCATTCTCTGAAACAACATGGCCCATGGTGTTTTCTCAACAACTCCATCACTACTCTCAAATGTTCCTTGTGTTCTTCTTCTGTCCTCGAATAAACAATTATATCGTCCACGAACACAAGAAAAAACTTATTCAACTGATCTCGGAATACTCTATTCATAAGATCCACAAAATATGTTGGTGCATTGGTCAACCCGAATGGCATGACCAACCACTCATAGAATCCAGACGACGTCCGAAATGCCGTTTTAGGATTACTCTGATCAGCTGCTACTCGGAGCTGATGAAATCCTATCGCGAGGTCCAACTGGGAGAACATTCTTGCTCCTTCCAGTTGATCAAACAAATCATCTATCTGTGGAAGAGGATACTTATTTTTCCTAGCCACTTTATTCAACTCAGGATAGTCTACACACAATCGAAGGGAACCATCTGCCTTAATGGAAAATACAACTGGTGCTCCCCACTCGGAAATACTTCTTCTGATAAATCCCTTCTTCAAAAGATCGCTTACTTGCACCTCGAGCTCTCGCTGCTCCCTTGGTGCCATACGACGAAGTGGCATCACTATAGGTTGTGCATCTTTCACTAAATCAATACGGAACTCAATCTCTCGGTGTGGTGGAAGTCTGGTCACTTCCTCGAAGATATCCAGATACTGGCCAGCAACGGGAACCCCTGATAACTCATCCTACGGGATGTCGAGGGAATTTAGAAAATAAGCCATCACCTCTTCACTAGGTAAGCCACCAAACACTACCCTCCGCCCATCATCCGCCCTAATAGTCACCGAAAATCCCTCACAGTCTACCACCACCCCCATCTTTGGAGCCAGTCAACTCCTAAAATAATGCCAAACCCAGTAAAGCCCAAACAAGGCAATCACAAGCAAACATACATCCATGAATTGATAAGACCACATTTCAACAAATCATACTAAGGCTAGTCGAACCACCGATCGGGGTCATCACAACTAAAGGTCTATTGACTATCTCCGGTTCCAATCCCAACCTACCTTCCAGGTCACTAGATATGAAGGAACGGGAAGACCCAATATTAAACAATACTTGAATAGGAACATCATAAATAGAAAGCATACCTTGAATAACGACATTCTTTCCTTTTTCCGCCGCAGTTGGGGCATTCGACAAAGAAAGAACAACATTAATAGAATATGCTTTCACAATCTGCTTCTCTTTAGGGGGTTGCGGACATCTATCCTTATGATGTCCCACTTGGTCGCAGTTGAAGCACTTCCTGTCCGCTGGCTTCGCTCGACATTCTTTGGCATAATGGCCCTTCTTGCCACAGCTAAAGCACTCAACATCTTTCTTATCTTTCTTTTGCTTACCATCCTTGGTCTAACTCTACTTCCTTTTATTCTGAGAATTATTCTTGCCTCCACCACTTGCCTGCGGCTTTGGCCCCTCTGCAGATGTAACAGCGACTTCAGTCTTGGGCTTAGGATAAAGGCTCTCTGATCCCAATGCTTTCCCAATAGTTGATTCAAAAGTCTCATTAATATGGTTTATAAGCCTTTCCCCTAAGTACTGATCTAAGCCTGTTATGAACTTTTCATTCTTTTTCTCGGGAGTATCGATAAGAGATAATCCATACTTCGATAAAGTATCGAACTCAGCAATATACTTTGAGACTTCCCTAACATTCTTCTTAAGCTCCAAGAATTTCCTAAACAACTCTGACTTCTGGAAGTTGGGACAAACTTATCACTGAATCGGGTCTTAAACTAATCCTATGTAACTTGATCCTCAGGGGTAGCTGCCTTAATAGCTTTCCACTAATTCATAGCTTGTCCTTGAAGATGACGGGATGCTAGCTTCCTCTTTATTGCATCTTCGATTCCTAAATCCTTAAAGATGCACTCACAACTCTCAAGCCAATCCGAAACTTCTGTAGTCGATTCCGTTTCGTGGAATGACTTCCAACCAAGACTAGTGTAGTCCTTATAGAGCTAGGCGAAATCGGCCCTAGGCGCCTGCACCGCTGCACCACCACCATTTGCAGCATTAGGAGCTTCCCTCTGAACATTCCTAAGCATCTCTCTCATGAAGTCAGTGAACATCGTCCTCATATCAGGAGCATTCCTATTATTGGCTCCTGAACCAGTTTTCCTCATATATCGACTCATCATTCAATCTATAAGGAGAAAACGATTAACCATCTCTTCAGTGGTGCCACTGCAGTGCGGCTCCATCCTTAGATATATCAATAGTGTATGTATATATATATATATATCTTTCCGTAGGTTAACTACGCAACCTAGAGCTCTGATACCAAGTGTGACGGCCTGCCCCGCACTAGCAGACATTTCCAATGAAACGCGCTGTGTCGACGTCCAACTAACATGGGACGGTCATCAAAGGAAAAGAGTTTGAAACGATGAACCAACAAAGAACCTGTAGTATATCTCATAGTGCATGGAAAAAAAATATAATAATAACATAACTTGATATAAAACAGGCGAGACAATGCATAAGCTGAAAACTAAAATAGCAGCGGAAAATTCAAAATACAGCTTATGATCCAAACCACCATTATTACAACTTTTAAAACTGTCTCTAAAGCAAAATAGGAAGATACACTACTAATGCCCAAAGTAGTGACCAGCAACAACACAGGGAGAATATATAGGAATAATATGTGTAAGCCTCATGCTCGTCTCTGGACAGCTACTCGTGCATAACCAGCTAACCTATCTCTAGTCTACTCGTTTAGGAGCACCTAGAGTAATAAGAAGAGACATAAAGCTCTGGGTCAGACAAAAGTCTGGTATGAGTGATAAGCAGCAAAAACAGAATAATAATAGGTATACATAACCATACTGAACCTAGACCTACAACCAAAGAGTAAGCACAACAGGATGTACGATACTCTAAGGTGACACTATTACATGGTGTGAAAATAATGGGGAGGGGGTGTGCATGTCATGGTGATAGCAAACATCAAACACAGCAATCATCCTCTCATCTCTCACTCAGTGTGTAAAGTATACGATATCTACCACTATGATTACCCAATTCTTTGTTACGACCACTCTGCCCTATGAAGTCAGGATGGCTCCACTGCACTGATCCGTAACCACTAATACTTTGTTATGTCCACTCTGCCCCATGAAGGCATGACAACTCCACTGCATTGGCTCATAGCCCTGCTACGATCACTTTGCCCCATGGAGTCATAACAACCCCAATGTACTGATCCATAGCCAATATCCGTCTCTCAGTGGTGAGTCAAAGCTATAGACATCGATAACCCCTTTGCACACATCCCGAAGCAAAGCCCAACTCATGAAGTTAACTCGTTGGTTCCCATCTGGATCCTCGGTGCTCACTTCCTATTTTGACTACATTTGCATCTCGGGTTTTGGTCATCATCCCAATTCTTGACTCTTCCGTTTCCATTCAGTTCAGTTTATACCCTTCGCCATATCTCAGTTTGATGCTCTAGTCCTCGGCTCGTGGTTCATGGATGCTCTAGTTCGGGACTCATGGTCGTCTCGTGATAACACCATGCTCCAGTTCGTGAGCATGCTTCTCGGTTTGGGCTCGCATAGTGGAGCGGCTCGTGGCACAGGCATTTAATGGGAGGATCGTCCGGTTCGTGGTACCTAGGCACGATCGTATCGTGGAGCTCAATGGCGATCATGGTGCACTTCCAGGTGTCGGCTCGTGAATACTGGTTCATGGTCATCTCTCTTTGTGGCTCGTGGTGCTTCACGATCGGGGATCAGGTCGTGGTCGTGGTCGTGATGTGCTAGTCACGAACGGGAATGACCAATTTCCTACAACTTTTTCCAGCAAGTTATTTATGCCATACAACGGCGTTTTCGACCAATCTAACGTTTATATGCAATCACAAAACATTTCAAACAATCATATCAACATGTATAATCGACCATAAACACCAAACAACAATTTAACATGTCAATATGGATCAAACATACCCAAAACCCATGTTTTCCCCTTAATCATGACTTAACCATATGATTAGCAAAACATGTCCAAATTAGCCCAAATTTTTACCGGAGCCTTAAAATAACATTTAAGAATTTTACAAATTATTCCATATTTTTCTGAGCCATAATTTCGCTAATTATCACTAATCACCCGTAATTAGTGATGTACAATGCAAATTACTCACCTTAGCCACAAATAAAACTTTAGATCTGAAACTCTACTATTTTGGGGTGTTTTCCAATGCAACACAACAGCTCCAACTAATAATTTGACACTAATCTTCCTTGATTTGGTGTAGATTAAGCTAATAAGTGATTCGAAAGTGATTTGGGATGATTTTAGAAGGTGGAGGCCTCCTAACTGATTTCGGCCTCCCCATAACCCTAACCTCGAGATGGGATATGGGCCTAGTTGCTAATCACCCTAATTAGGCCCGGTTAAGTTGTTTTTCACCTTCCAAACCTTATTTCAGCCATATCTCCCAAACAGTAAGTCCGTTTGATGATTGTGACCATCTAAAGAAAGGTAAACCATCATCCGAATCCAATGGAAGTGGTTTCATGTCAAAACTCCTTACCAATCAAAAGTTATAGGCTAAATAAGATTCGCCGGTGGTAAAACGGTCATTTAAAAATCGGCAAAAATCGTGAACAATGGAAATGACCCCAATAGTCATTCCCCAAAGTTACACAACTATATGACCTCATATAAAATTGAAATAAATATTCTACTATCCTACGATGCGTAAAATGCGGGTCATTATAGTTTAATTGAACTCCAGAATGTGAGGCAGCTTTTCAGGAGCTGAAATTAAGGTTGACCACTGCTCTAGTATTAACAATTATCTATGGCAATCAAGATTGGACAGTCTATACAGATGCTTCTCTTAAAGGCGTTGGTGCGGTATTAATGCAAAGAGGCTAAGTAGTTGCTTATGCTAGCCGTTAGTTGAAGTCGCATGAGAAGAGATATGCTACTCATGATCTTGAGTTTTTAGCCATCGTGTTTTCATTGAAAATATGGAAGCACTATTTATTGGGTGAGAAGTTCGAATTATACACTGATCATAAGTCGTTAAAGTATTTGTTTACCCAGAAGGATTTGAATTTGAGATAGCAGCGTTGGCTAGAATTTCGTGCAGCATAGGATCTAGATATTTTGTATACTCTAGGGAAGGTCAATGTTGTAGCTGATACGCTCAGCAGAAATAATGCGATCATTTCTAATCTTATTATTACGCCTTCATTGATTGATAAAATATTTGTTCTTCAGAAAGATGATAATTTTATTAAAGAGTTTATCAAAAGAATTCAAAAGGGCGAAGTCTCCAGTTTCCAGGTGGATAGCAAGGGAGTTCTGAGATTGAAAGGAAGAATTTGTGTTCCCGACATCCCTGAGCTTAAAAGAGAAGTAATGGATGAATGTCACAAATCCAAGCTTAGTATCCATCCAGGAGTTAATAAGATGTATAAAGATCTCAAGTGCACATTATGGTGGAAGGTGATGAAAAGAAACATTTCAATATATGTTAGCAAGTGTTCTACTTGCCAACAGGTCAAGAATGATCAACAGGAACTCGCCGGATTGTTACAACCATTGGAGATTCCATATTGGAAGTAGGATCAAATTTCCATGGATTTTATAGATGGTTTGCCTAGAATCAAGAAAGGAAATGACAACATATAGTTGATCGTGGGTCGTTTTATGAAGACCGTCCATTTTATTCATGCCAGATTGAATACAACAGCTCAAAGTCTGGTGCAAATGTATTTTAAAGAAATTGCTCGACAACATGGAGTGCCTAGCAGTATTGTAAGTGCTAAAGACCCGATTTTCGCTGCTAAGTTCTGGGAAGCATTTCAGGCAGAGCTGGGAACAAAGTTGAATCTTAGAACCGCATATCATCCTCAGACAGATGGCCAAACTGAGAGGGTGAATCGTATATTAGAAGATTTGTTATGGGCTTGTATTCTTGATTTTGGTGGATTGTGGGACGATCACCTACATTTGGTTGAGTTCTCATATAATAAAAGCTATCAAGCGAGCTTGAAAATGTCACCATTCGAAGCATTGTATGGTAGACCATGTAGATCTCCTGCATGTTGGGTAGAACCAGGCAATCGACTAGTAATGGGACCTGATATGATTTGAAAATCTTTAGATAAAGTCGATTTCATTAAGAAGCGACTGCAAACAGCTCAAAGCCGACAGAAGAGTTATGCAGATTCTAGAAGAATAGATTTAGCATTTGCTGTTGGTGATTATGTACATTTGAGAGTTTCTCCGATGAGAGGAGTAGTCCGATTCGGGAAGACATGGAAGTTGGTGCCTAGATTTATTGGTCCATTTCCTATGCTCGAAAGAATTGGAACTCTTGCTTACAGAGTTCAGTTGCCAGACTAGATACCCGGAATACATGATGTGTTTCACGTTTCTCAACTTCGTAAACATGTGCATGATCCAGACTTGGTCGATGAGGAAGCCGCGCAACAAGATTTGGATATTACTCCGAAATTAGCTGCAAGAAGAGAGCCGATAAATATTATTGGCAAAGAACTAAAGTGCTAAGGAACAAGAAGGTTCACTTAGTCATAGTGCAATGGAGTGGAGATCCTAGAGACTGTACATCGGAAACAGAAGATAGCATTAAACAGGCTTGTCCCAAGTGCAGAGTGGACATCTCTGGTTAGCTTTGGTACAAGTTATATTTACAATTTATTTTATTTCCATTTTGTTTCCTACTTTACTATTGTTTCCTTTTCGGGGACGAAAAGTTTTAAGTGAGGGAGATTGTAACAACCCGGAAAATCAGAACCAATTTAAAATTTTTATTTTAGCTATTTTAATGAATTTTGAATATTTAAAATGATTTGTTTTAAATAATAATGATTTAGAATTTATTTAAATCAAAGTTAAAACGTATATATTTATTTTTATTATAAAACGAGCCTGAAATGGCATGGTAGTTTAAAAATTCGATTTCTAATTTCAAATGAATGTACAGAAATCAAAATAAATCGAATTTCAGTAAAATGAAAAATATTTGAATCTATTTAATTATATCTTTCTAACGAATGTGAAAAATCCAGATTTCATAACGACAATTGAAAGTTATGTCCAGTTTAAAATTTAAAATAGTCGCAATGGAATGTAAATATATATGTCCCTTAAAATAGCCATATTGCAAACGACCTCGGTTTTCGACGAAACCACTTTTATTGGATCTGGAATGTCAAATTATGGCTAGGTTTAAAATTCCATAATTTTTGGAATTAATATGTGAGCGTGGTAAATTAAAGTGCGTTTGGTAATTTCAGTTTGAATTAGATCGACTAGAAAATGGCCATTTTTCAAACAGTCTCCTAATTTGATGAAATTAATTTTGTTAGGACCATATCATCTAGACATAGCTAGATTTATTTTTCGGGAATTTTTGGAATCAGTATGTGGCCCCAGTAAATTAAAATTTTACTTCAAATCTAGGTAGGAATATTTTATATTTTAATTTAGAGAAAAACAAACTGAACAATCGAATGGGCTTATGAAACATATTCCATTGTGTCCAGAATGGGGGTATTTAGCTAGGGGTGATAGTCGCTGGGCTTGATCTGGAGTTCATATGGACTAATAGGTATTATTGGAATTAAAAGAATTAAAAATAAATTATATAAATATATGGGCCAATGAAAATTCATCGCCACTTTCTCCATGAAGCCATAACCCTCGATACGAACAATGGCTCCCTTTCAAATCTTCTCCCCTCGAATTATTGCAATCCACATAATAAAATTCAATGGTTCTTTTAGGGAATTTTTTGAAGTGAAAATGGTTTAGAAATCGTCGAAGGAATTATATATATATATATATATATATATATATATTAAAATAAAACAAATCGTGCAGCTGCAGTTCACATTTTGGAATCATAACTTTAAACGATTATACTGAGAGATCCGGCCATCAGATTTTCCTGAAACTGGAACCGTTCGGTTCGCTTTGGAATGATCTTTCCAAGGATATAAAATTTGTTAAGATCCAATGGACAGATTTTGTGAAATGTTCAATTCAAATTCGAATGAAAACAGCGCTAGTGGCATTGAATGACCGGAAACATCGTTCGATGAAAATGGGCTATTTTTAAATAAGTAGCAATAAATCGTTTCAAAATATTATGAACGATGTGGAATGAAAATAAACTGATTTTACTTGGTTTATCCGATATTACGAAGGTCGGATGTATTTGACATGAAAAGTATATTAATGAACTGAAACGTGAACGTCAAATGGTTTAACCATGGAAAGAATTGATTTGAATCTATGTATACATGAATTATTTGAAAAGGTCGTGTTAATTCCCATTTCAAATAATTGATCGACGATTAAAAGTCGAAGATATGAAGACGGTGCAAGACCGGTGATCTTCACATCGAATGTGTAACACCCTGTATTTTCTATGAATATTAGAATAACGAATTAAAGAATACTTAATTTTAAAAGCCGTAATTAAGTAAAATGGGTAATGCCATTGCGTTCGACTTGGAATTTTGGTTGGAATAGAGTCGAAGTTTGCGTAAATCGGACTACGTATGAGGAAGTTATGAAGCTTAGAAGATTTCAGTTCAAAGCAAAATTAAATTAAATAATAATTAAAAATCAAAAAACAAATTCAAATTTCGAAAATCAGCCAATAAAAGATGAGCGGAAAAAATACCGGCCGAGGGTGTCGACCCCCTAGGGGGTGTCGACATAGGTGTCGACCCCCCTATAGGGGTGTCGACAGGGGTGTCGACCCCTATCTTCCCAGATCTGGGTGACGAATTCTGAAGGATTAGGACTTATGTGTCGCGCTGTAGTTGGCTGGGTGATGTGTTCTTTGGTTTGGATGGCTCTAATGACTCTTATGCTAATCTAAAGGCCATAGTTTTTCTAACACATCTATAAATACATTTCTAAACTTAACCCTAACCTCATAACCCTATTCTATGGTGCCTCCATGCTGTCCATCTTAAAACTAGCCTAGCCTCCTTCTTCTCCAAAATAGAAATCAAATTAGAGAGCTTCAAATTAAAGAAAAAGAGTTCCGCTTCAATCAATAAAGAAAGATTAGAATCGCTACAATGTCAACTAATTCTCTTTTTCTAATCCTATCGCTGTAAGTTCAGTTATTATTCAGATTTGAACACATAATAGAAATCATGACTGTAATGAATCGAATCTAGAACTATGCCTAATTGTAAGATAATCAATTCTGATTCATGCTTATTCTTTTGTCAAATCTGAAATTACCTATGCCTATGAGACTATTGTGATTGAACCTATCATGTTGTACATTAAATTAGTAATTTCTTTATGTTCAATCCTATCGAACCAGTATATATAACAAACCGAACTTTCCCCGTGAAGAAAAGCGCGGATTTCTTTGAGGATAAGACACATCGGAACACAAACAGAAGAACATTTCATTGCTTATTACAACAATTCCATCAGAGTACAAGAATATACAGAGTATGAATAAATATTACACATTTGATAAATATCAAAGATTTAAATGATATTACTGCAGCGGAAAATAATAATAATACAAAACATAACTGAAAGAAATACGCGGGTACAGAGCTTTCCGAATATCACTTCAGCTTTAAACCAGGATCTTGTGAATATAAATCTGCAAAACCAAAAATACTAGTTGCCTACGCGGGTACAAAGCTTTTCGAATATCACTTCAGCTATAAACCAGGATCTTGTGAATATAAATCTGCAAAACCAAAACTACCAGTTGCTTGTGTGGAAAATAGGGGCACCCAGAGTCTAAGTTAAAACAATAAACTCCAGGTCAGTCATGTGACTGGTGTGAGAACTAAAACAGTTATTAATATTTATTTTTAAAGTTAGGTAAATCAAGGTACCATGCCGTATAACACGGAACGGGTTTCCTCCCAAGAATACCAGTGCATAAAACAATCAGTGCAATGCTAAATGAAGAAAAATGAAGCTATTATAAGACCCAGGTCCCATCACACAATGCAACGCAAGCCGGAGGATAGGATTTTACCTTATAATAGCAAAAGAATGCTTGATACGTTTAAAAACAGATTATTTTGATATTACTGTAATATAGTGTCAAAACAATTTCAATCATAAGTATCAATCATAGACGGCATAACTACCATCTACTATGTCGCCATACTAGGTTTTACAAATAAAACCGAATTATCACATATTGGAAATTGGATTCCATCATGAGTCGAGGCAAGGGGCAAGCTCCTCTCCATTCGAGACACTCTAGCAAATGTCCTAGGACCACACACAGCGATCCTAGATCTTCAGGGCCGGTCCTCTCTTACTTTTGAGGATTGGCAATTCCTGAACACACGTTTCCCGGTCCTTTCACACCTATATCTGAGGCGCCTCGCATCCAACAACCACACAGGTAAAAAGTATATAAATGTCAGGGCTGGTAGGCCACTGACATCACCTATAGCTAGAAAGAAACGTCGTGCTCTCCCAGTAAACACTATCCCATTTTTGACTCATACCGAGGTGTGAGGCTCGCGAATTAACGCCATACACAAAGCTATGCCACATAGGTCGTGCTTTGATCATCAACCACAATACTTTGCTTTTCAATAGAAGCCTTGATCATCTGCCACTTAGGCATGCCACACAAGCAATTCATGCCATGCGATTGATATCTATCGATATATAACCTCTAAGCTCATACGTCTCAGAGAAGGGCGTTAAGCAAGAGAGTAAATTCTCCACCGCCAAACAGATATATATTTAATAGAAATCAATCACATAGAATAAAATCCAATGTTAGACACATAGTCCATTTACAAGTTCGTTCTGGGTCTGAACGAAACCGGAGGAACCTTATTCCTCGCATATCCATCGATCTCCAAGCACGTCTGGACGATCACCAACTGATTCCCTCCCTTAAGGAGTACAGCCCAATCAAGATCATCAATAATCCTCCAAACGATGTGAAGACCTCTGGTCTTCAACCACCGTCTTCATCTTCGACATATCGACGAATCGGTTATTCAGAATGGGTATAAACCCGACGTTTTCAAATAACCCACGTATATAATAAACAAGTGTAACACAAACACAACATACGCCTCATTCCAATTCAGAATATTCTTTTATTCCAATATTCATATTCTTAGGGAAAGGTTCCCATTAATTTTATCAAAGATAAATTGTTCTAAATTTATTCTTTAATCTTCATTTGGATATCATTTCAAACCATATTATGGTTTTCCAAGCAAGTCGGGATTAGCGAACCACACCGAAGTAATTATTTATTTTATTTCCCAATCCCAACCTATTCATCCCAGGGAGCGAAACTGGTAATACGCCATATCTAACAACACGGTGTTATCGGTAAAAATTAATTACCATTTCACGTTCAAATCTAATTAAAGATTTAACTATCGCTTTGGAGCAAAACTGGTGATACTCCATTCTCAATCACTTTAATCTAATTAAAGATTCATTAAAACTCCATTTAGTTTTAATCTTCTCAAAAATCAATATCCTGTCTTTAACTGGGTTAAAGAACCAATGTCATCTAAAACACGGTTCACTAGGAATGGCAATGGGGCGGGTTGGGGCGGGTTGGGGCGGGTTTCTCATGCCCCAGACCCGACCCGGACTTTTTAAACCCCGCCCCAGACCCGCCCCGTAGACCCGGTGCGGGTCTGGAATTTCGCCCTGTACCCGAAACCGATACGGATCAGGATAGACCCGACCCGCCCCACGACCCGGTAATATTTTATTCTAGTGTACACAAATATTTTTTTTTTTCACTAAATGATAAGTTATATACATATTATAATGTGTTCACAATGACAAGAGAATACAATAAAATGAGTTGTAAGATAATAGTTTAAAATGTATGCATTTGTTATTGTATCATTATCATCGACGCAACTTAATACTATGAAAAATTTATTGTTTGTCGATTGAAAAAATGTATTATTCAAGTTATAACCATTTATACTTAAGAAGATTAAAAAGTAATCATTATAGTTATAAAGTTTTTTAATGATGTTTTAATCATGCGGGTCGGGTTGGGGCGGGTTAGCCGTTCCCCAGACCCGACCCTAGACCCGGACCTCCAAAAGCGAGTCGCGGGTCTACCCGCCCCGATGACCCTATGGGGCGGGTCTAAATGGGTCAAAACAGGGGCGGGTTAAGCGGGTTTGGACCCTAGACCCGCCCCATTGCCATCCCTACGGTTCACGATAGACCCAAAATCACATTCCATTGTTAATCGGGTTAAAGAACAGGTGTTATTCAAAACACTGCTCATGATAAACCCCAAAAACCAATTTAAATTCAATTCCAATTAAATACTAATTAACTAGACAATTTCACTAAATCTTAATTAAAAGATTCATTCTTTTCTAAACTGGTCCAAGAACAGTGTTATTTAAGGCACCATTCATGACGAACCCAAAATCCCATTTGATATTAAATACAAGGCTCTGAATAGAAAATATATCGGCTTATATTCAATATCAAATTCTGAAACCAACAAATATCGTATTGGAAATAACGATATAAATATATCTTTCAAATTTCCACAACCATATCTGTATAATCATGAAATCCAACATCGAAATATTCTGAAGATAACTTCGATTCAAATCCATTCCAATGCACGTACTGGAAATTCTGATTTTTTAAAACCACTTCAAATCCAATTTATATATTCAAAAACATTGGATTATAATTCTAGTTCATAACTAGTTCATTTATAAAAATATATTTATATCTCTTCAAATATGGAATCTTTCATCCCAGTTCTTTCAAAATCATTTATTATGATTTTACACAAATTATTAATATTTTTAATAATTTTATCAAGGCCCGTACAGTCGATTTCCAATAACGGTCGTCAAACTGCACTTACAACGACCTTTTCCAAATTTGATTTGGACATAATTCCAAATCCAACCGTTAGATTACAAATTTCAAATATTCATTGGAAAGCTCTTTTCGATACGAACCCAACGACTCCGGATTCAGGAGAATCCAACGGTCAAATCTCCCGTAATGTCAATTCGAAGTCAATGGTCGAAATTCGCGAACTGCCGCGGCGCGGCGCGTTCTATTCAGGCCATTATATATATATATATATATATATATATATATATATATATATATATATATATATATATATATTTCGTCGATTTTAATTCAGCACGTATTTTATAAATCGTTTAAATTCGTTTTAAAAATGATTTCAACTTCATATTCAATTTTAAATCAAAATTGAATATTCCATATCATTAATATATAAATGATAATATTTTCAAAACGCTAAATTTTGAAATCACTTCCTTTTCTATATTCATTATAAAAATGAATATAATCGACATAAATATCGTTCACATCAAAATGGCGCATATCTAATCAACACGGCTTATATATTTCAATAACTTCGTTATTCTATTCAACAAATGAATATTTTCTTCAACACATGAATATTTTTTTTTCAACACATGAATATTCTCAACTCATGACTATTTTTGTTTTTTAATATATTTTATAAAATTATGATTCCTATTGCTTAATTCTTAATCAGACTTCAACCGTAAATTAGTTAGAGAACGATTCCCTAAGTATTAACCCCGAAGGCCGAAACCAACATCAGATCAATAACCAGGAAACCCCTCATCTTATCTAGTTTCTAGTTAGTTTCTAATTTCATATATGATAAAGATGTAAATTTTATTGTTAAAATATTTCGTTCAACACATGATAAGTTTCAACGCATGAATATTCTCAACACATGAGTATCGTCAACACAGGACTATTTATTCTATTCAACACATGAATCTTTATTTTATAATATCCTTTATTTTCCAAATTGGAATGAGGCCTAATCAATTACCATATAATGTTAATTATATGGATTCCATACAACACATGTATATAATAGCAATGATAAATAATAAACCATCATCAAAAGTGCACCACACAATTGCATAAGCATTAAATATAAATAATTAACGCTTACACAGTCTGTCAACCAATCGATCGACATACAACTAAATAATTGGGATTATTGCACGCCAAATATCATCTCAACACCCGTGTGGGGTTTCAAATCAACAAAAAAAGATTTTTATTTGTGTAGTTGGGCGACGTGTAAAATTTATCGTCCCAATCAATATCAGTCAAATCAGTATACATAAACAAATCATCTGATTTGTAAATGAATGTTTATTTATTCACCTTCGCGTTAAATTTATATTTTTAACTATATAATAATTTATTTTAACACATGAATATATTTCCATTCATTTCACATCACAATCACTTTTCACCCCACAACAAAATCAAACAAGTCGTTCATGGTCTATGGACAACGGGTATCGGGTGCTGCTAAGCACCATCTGCATCCTAGTATATAATTTTAACTAGAAAACAAGAATTAAAATGAGAAGTTCTCACCGATTAGCTAAACCAAACACCACGACTCTTCGTAAGTAGAAAATCTTCGTCATGCTCACCTTTTGTTACTTTTGTTGTTTGTATCCACTACATATATAAAAATTGCATCTTTATATTGTTGCTATGCATATAAAAATCACATTTTTATAACTACACTATATCGATAAAAATTCTATTTTAATACCGCTACTATAAAGATAAAAATTCTATTTTTATACCGCTACTATATAGATAAAAATTCTATTTTTATGCCGCTACTATATAGATAAAAATTCTATTTTTTATAACGGTGTTCCTGTAATAAAGATCATATTTTTTATCTCGTTATTCTCCATATAAAAATCACATTTTTATATATAAAGATCGTATTTTTATATCTCTACTACATATGTAAAAATCTCTCCTTTAAACCGCTACTTCCACGATAAAAAATTATATTTTTATCTTGCTAATAATATAATAAAAATTATATTTTTATTACTCTACATAAATAAAAATCATATTTTTATTATCTCTATATTATAAAAATCTTATTTTTATTTCCACTTCAAATATATAAAAATCGATTTTTTTTATCGTTGTTATATGTATAAAAATCATATCTTTCTATATTTATAAAAATCAAATCTTTCTATTTATAAAAAATCTAATTTTTATTCTCTTTAGATCTATATAAAAATATAATTTTTATTCTAATGTTCCTTATATAAAAATTTGATCTTTTTAAACTAATGTTTCCTATATAAAAATTTAAGAAGAAAAATAAAATAAAAACAAGGTTGTTTATATGAAAAAAAGAAAAAAATCAAACATAAATCACTCACATAGTTTTCAGGGGGTTTGGCGACTGTTGGTGGTCGGAGGGCGAGCAAGAGGGTGGCTAAGCACGGCATCGAGGCCTGGGAGGGGTGGTGGGGCTGTGTGATAGTGGCGGCCTTTGTTTTTAGGGTTAGGGCTTTTGGGTGTCTTCGTTGCTTAGGGAGGATCAAAGATGGAGGGGGAAGAGGCGGCGAGCCAAAGGGGGTGCGGCGAAGGGGGGGCGCCTCCGGTAGGCGGTGACGGGCTCCGATCGCCTATCGTGCTCCGCGGTTTTTTTCTTTCTTTTCCGTTTTCTTCTGTTGACTTGGAAAGGAGTGAATGAGGGAGGTTTTATAATTTTTTATATTTAATTATTTTATTATTTAATCCTTCAAAAAGTAACTTCAAATTTCTATCTCAAAACTGGACCCACCACCTGTCGTCCCTAGCTAATTACCCTCATTCTGAACACAATGGGATATGTCCCGTAAGCCAATTCAGTTGTTACAATCAATTCCATCAAAATCAAATTTTAAATCTATATATTGAATTTGAACGCGCATTTCAGTTTACCATGGCCACATACGAACTCTACAGATTCTAGAAAAATTATTTCTAGCTTCGTATTGACGATATAGTCCTAACAAAACTAATTTTGTCCAATTCTGAGACCGTTTGAAAAATGGCCATTCTTTGGTCGATCGAAATTGACTTGAACTGTCAAACCACGTTTTACTCCGCCACGCTCACATATTGATTTACAAAATTACGAATTTTGGAATCTAGCAATAACTAGACATCCCGGATCCAACAAAAGTGGTTTCGACGAAAACCGAGGTCGTTTGCAAAATTTCCATTTTAAGGGCCAGAATTCCACAGCGACTATTCTGAATTTTCAATTGGGCATAACTTTTGATTCCCGCTATGTAATTTCAATTTTTCGGATTCCTTGGAAAGATATTCTCAAATAGATTCTAATATTTTTGGTTTCGCTAAAATCCGGTTTATTTTGAATCCTGTACATTCTTTTGAACTTTGAAATCGAATTTTCAAACTACCGCGCCATTTTCAATTCCTTTTATAATTAAAATAAAATATTTATATTCTAACGACGATCTATATAAATATATACGTTCTAATTCCATTCAAAATAAATTTCTCGTCGTTATTATTTAAAATAATTCATTTTAAATATTCAAAATTCACTAAAATTGCCAAAATAAAAATTTTAAATTGGCTCATAATTTCCGGGTTATTACAATCTTCCCCACTTAAAACTTTTCGTCTTCGAAAAGGAACGTAGCTGAAAGTTGTTTAACTAACCAACTCAATTTTTATTATCTTCATTACGGCTTAAGTTCTTCAACTTTTCAGTTTCTAAGAACTTTTCAAATTTTTCAAAAATTTGGCTAACACCCTAAATTTTCGAAAAAATTCGCCATAACGTCCCCTGCACCGGGATCTTCAGGATATTTCAAATAGCCTCCCATAGCCCTCACCAATCCAAAAGAAAAAGAAAAAGCCAAGCGGCTAGCCAATCGGCTCATAAAATCATCCAAAACCCAAGAAATTTGTAAACATGTACCTATTTGTCGGGCAAACAATTTTATTCTTCTGCTCTAGCCTCCTTGCTATGACCTGTTCAATAGATATACATGTATATGCATGCAATTGTAATCTTTTTTCAATACAGTTCAATATTTGGTTCCTTTAAGCTAAATGGTGCAAAATTTTAATAAATAAAACCAATAATCAAACAACACAACCATCAATCAATTAGTTGATTAGCTTTTCAAATTCATAATTTTGATATATATATATATACAGAAAATAATCTTTTTGATGCCAAATCACAACAATGAACCTATCTAGTTTTGGTTTTCACACCAGTCTAATGGAAATTTATAGATATCACACCTTCGGCACTCGAACATCAACTCTGATGACGATGCATCAATCATCAGAATCATCTCCGGGCGACTAGAGTGTGATTCTATATCTATCCACTATATTAAAACTTTGAATATACGTTCATGACGCGTATTTGCAAAATCTTAATATACTTGATTGTCCAAATTCAATACAAATAAAATATTCAAATACGTATACTTGAATTTAACATTCAAAATAAAGTTTGTTTTCATTTTTATTTCAAAAATATACTCTTCACACTCGTTCTAGGATACTACTGATCCCATCTCTAATGAGTAATTCTTACTGGATATTGCTAATCCAATATCTGATGAATTCTTTCGTTCGGTTCTAATGTGCCTTGTTCTCGAGCTCTGTAAACCAAAGTTCTGATACCACTTTATAACAAACCGAACTTTCCCCGTGAAGGAAAGTGCGGATTGTTTGAGGACAAGACACATCGGAACACAAACAGAAGAACATTACATTGCTTATTACAACAATTCCATCAGAGTACAAGAATATACAGAGTATGAATAAATATTACACATTTGATAAATATCAGAGATTTAAATGACATTACTGCAGCGGGAAAAAAATAATACAAAACATAACTGAAAGAAATACGCGGGTACAGAGCTTTCCGAATATCACTTCAGCTATAAACCAGGATTTTGTGAATATAAATCTGCAAAACCAAAACTACTAGCTTCCCATGTGGAAAATAGGGGCACCCAGAGTTTAAGTTAAAACAATAAACTCCAGGTCAGTCATGTGACTGGTGTGAGAACTAAAACAGTTATTCATCTTTATTTTTAAAGTGAGGTAAATCAATGGACCATGTCGTATAACATGGAATGGGTTTCCTCCCAAGAATACCAGTGCATAAAACAAATAGTGCAATGCTAATAAAGAAAAATGAAGCTATTATAAGACCCAGGTCCTATCACACAATGCAACGCAAGCCAGAGGATAGGGTTTTAAATTATAATAGCAAAAGAATGCTTGATACGTTTAGAAACATATTATTTTGATATTACTATAAGTGTATAGTGTCAAAACAATTTCAATCATAGACGGCATAGCTACCATCTACTATGTCGCCAAACTAGGTTCTATAAATAAAACCAACTTATCATGTATTGGAAATTGGATTCCATCATGTGTCGAGGCAAGGGGCAAGCTCCTCTCCATTCGAGACACTCTAGCAAATGTCTCAGGACCTCACACAGCGATCCTGGATCTTCAGGGCCGGTCCTCTCTTACTTTTGATGATTGGCAATTCCTGAATACACGTTTCCCGGTCCTCTCACACCTATATCCGAGGAGCCTCGCATCCAACAACCACATAGGTAAAAAGTATTTAAATGTCAGGGCTGGTAGGTCACTGACATCACCCATAGCTAGAAAGAAACGTCGTGCTCTCCCTGCAGTCACTATCCCATTTTTGCCTCATACCGAGGTGTGAGGCTCGCGAATTAACTCCATACATTAAGCTATGTGTGACGGCCCGTCTCGCACCAGCCTGCATTTCCTCCAAAAGTGCGCTGTACACATGCCCGACTAGCGCAAGACGGTCGTCAAAAGAAAGAAAAGAAGGGAATGAACTAATCAAGAAACCTGTAGAATGTCTCACAGCGCATGGAATAAAATATAATAATAACATACTTGACACAAATACAGGCGAGACAGTGCATAAGCTGATAACTAGAATCAACATCAATCATCAAAGCAGCGGAAATCCAAATACAGCTTATTACAACTTTCCAAATTTACTGTCTCCAATCAAAAGAAAACTAAAGTAGAAGATACACCACCAATGCCCAAGCAGTGATCTTCAACAACACAGGGAGAATACTATATATGTATATTACGTGGAAGCCTCCTGCTCGTTTCCGGATCATCTACCCGTGCATCACCAGCTAACCTGTCTCTAGTCTGCTCGTGTGAGCACCCAGAGTAATAAGAAGAGACATAAAACTCTGGGTCATACATAAAGCCTGGTATGAGCGATAAGCATCTAAACAGAGAAATAACAGGTATACTAAACCATACCTGAACCTGGACCTGCAACCAAAGAGTTAGTACCACATACCGTACAATGCCCTAAGGTGCCATAATAAATAGTGTAAGAATACGGGGGTGGGGTGTGCATGTCAAACAGTCCAGCATAGCAACCATCCTCACGCCTCTCACTCAGTGCGTAAAGCGTATGACATCTACCACTTTGGAACACTAGACAAACTGAGGTAACGACGAATCCCGACTTGTAGAAACCCTGCTGTGACCAAGCCAAACACTTGGAGTCATGACCAAACATTTCAATGACCCACTTCATTGGTCGTAGCCCTTGGTTCTACCGATGCCATAATGGCCCTGAATCCGCCTTCGTACCTCCTACCATAGTGGTCCAAAGCTATAGACGTCGATAACCCCTTGGCACGCGTCCCGCAGCAAAACCCAACCATGAAGCGAACTCGTTGATTCCCATCTGAATCTTAAGCTCTAACTTCTCATTTGGACTTCCTTTGCATCTCGGGTTTGATCGAATTGGAGTTGGTCTTCAGAAGAGTCATCACGGAGTAGTAAAAGTACACGTCCAGTTTGGTCCGGTCACCCATGCTCGGTTCGGTTCGGATACGCTCCCCGGTTCGGTTCGGAGTGCCACCATCCTCTGGGTTCGGGTCCTCCTCCCTCATGCGGTTCGGTTCGGTGCTCTCCCTCATGTGGTTCGGTTCGGTGATTCTGAAGCGGCTCGGTTCGGATACTCCATAGCTTGAGTGCCTCCGTCTCCGTCTCGTCAGCATCAGCTCGGTTCGTGTATTGCTCTCGGTTCGGTTCGGAATATGGTATCCATGCTCCTCTTTCTTCCACTTCAGTCCTCCTTGTTCCTTCCGATCCCACGCTACGCCCCTCCGATCCGACCAGGCCTTCCTTGTTGCCTATTCACGTCATGCTCCAGAAAGTACCACGCCCCGATCCGGTTCAGACATGTCCGATCCGATCCCTACCCGATCCGATCCCCTACCCGATCCGATCCGGATCTCTGTAGTATTTCCTGCAGCTTTTCTAGCGAGTGTTTCGCGCCATACGACGGCGACCTCGACCAATCTAACTATTCTAATCAATCATAAAACATACCAAAGAGTCATAGCAACATATAACAGCAACCACAAGCAACAAACAACAATTTAAATGAATCAAAATGGATCAAAAGTGGCTAAAACCTCACATTTGCCTATAATCCCTCTTAATCATGTTTAAGCATACGATTAGCAAAACACATCGAAATTAACCCAAATTTCTAACAGAGCCTTAAAACATTATTTTAGAATTTTAAGAATTTTTCCAGAATTTATTTACGTATAAATTCGCTAATCTTCACTAATTACCCTTAATCACCGTAATTAGTGCAAAAACTATGCAAATCACTCACCTTGGCCACAAATGAAACACCAAATCTGAAGTATCCTCTGTTTGGGTCGAATTCCTATGTATAGCAGCAGCTCCAACCTTGCTTTGTTGCTATTTGGCCTTGTTTTGATGTAGTTTAGGCTTAATCTTCGCTAAAAATGTGTTTTGGGGTGATTTTAGAGGATGGAAGCCATTACCAAGGTCTCAAGAAGGTTTGTGGCGGCTCAAAACTGAAATGAAAGTGATAACCTAACCCTAATCAGCACCTATATCCCCCTAAACCCGAAATTCCCCTTGGGCCAAGCTGCTAATCACCCGGTTAAGCCCAATTAAGCTGTTTTTCACCATCTGAAACTTGTTTCAGCCATATCTCCCAAACAGTGAGTCCGTTTGGCTAATGTGACCACTCTACGGAAAGAGAAACCATCATCCGGAGCCAATGGAAGTGGTTTCAGGTCAAAATTCCTTTCCAGTCAAAAGTTATGGCCAAAACAGTGATAACTAGGGGTAAAATGGTCATTTAAAAATCGGGAAAAATCATGAACATGGGAAATGACCCCAATAGTCGTCTCCCAAAGTTACATGACCATACGACTTCGTATGTGACAGAAATAAATATCCTACGATCCTATAATGCGTAGAATGCGGGTCGTTACACTCTCCCCCCCCTTAAGAAATTTCGCCCCCGAAATTCCTTAACCCAAAACATACCAAGGATCCCGCATGCCTAACAACCACATACATCAACCAAACATGCAAAACAAGCAAAACAAACCTATCCTAGCATGCGGAAAACTAAATCGAGGTCAAAATCTTACCAGGCAAAGAGTTCTGGGTGCGACTTCCTAATGTTCTCCTCTGTCTCCCAAGTACAATCATTCTCGTCCTCGCTCCACTGTACCTTGACTAGCTTCACCGCCTTCCTTCGAAGTTGCTTCATGTCGTGCTCGACAATACGGGCCGGCTTGCGGTTCCCAACCGCCTCGGGTTCTACTTCGAAGTCCTCTAACTGATCAGGTGAAATAGTCATATCTGAGTCGTGAACGAACTTCCTTAGTTGGGAAACATGAAATACGTTGTGAACTCCTGCCATCTTCTCTGGTAAGTCAATCCTATATGCCAAATTCCCGACTAGTTCGAGAACAGGGAATGGGCCAACGAATCTTGGTGCCAACTTGCCTCTCCTGCCAAATCGTATTACACTCTTCAACGGAGAAATCTTGACAAACACCAAGTCGCCAACGGAGAATTTTAAGTCTCTTCTCCTCTTATCAGCATAACTCTTCTGCCTATCTTGGGCTGCCTTCATTCGTTGCTGAATGATCTTGATCTTATCTGAAGTTTCCCTCACCACATCTGGTCCAAGCATAAACTTCTCGCCAGTCTCTATCCAACATGATGGTGAGTTACACGGCCTTCCGTACAAAGCTTCAAACGGAGCCATACCGATACTGGATTGGTAGCTATTATTATATGCAAACTCTACTAGATGCAAATGGTCATCCCATGATCCACCAAAATCCAATATACATGCTCTCAAGAGATCTTCCAAAATACGGTTCACCCTCTCCGTCTGACCGTCGGTCTGAGGATGATATGCGGTACTGAGATGTAACTCTGACCCTAGCGCCTCTTGCAAGCTCTTCCAAAACCCACTAGTGAACAACGGGTCTCGGTCGCTCACAATGCTTTTAGGTACTCCATGAAATCTCACTACCCACTTCATATACAATTCTGCTAATTTAGCTGCCTTTCTGGTTGATTTGACTGGTATAAACCTTGCACTTTTAGTCAATCGATCTACAATTACCCAAATGCTGTCATATCCCGATCTAGTCCTTGGTAAACCATCGATGAAATCCATCGAGACTTGCTCCCATTTCCATTCGGGAATTTCTAAGGGCTGTAACAAACCACTAGGCTTCTTTTGCTCGGCTTTAACTAGCTGGCAATTCATGCATTTGGATATAAACTTCCCAACGTCTCTTTTCATTCCTTCCCAGTAGTAAGTCTGCTTCATATCTCGATACATCTTGTTACCACCGGGGTGTATAGTCAGTTTTGAGTGATGACATTCTCTAAGCACTTCATCTCTCAATCCATTGACATTGGGTACAACGAGCTTTCCATTCTTTCTAAGCCATCTATCTTGATCAAGCCCATACTTGCTCACCTCCTCATCGATACCCATCTCTAACTTGGAGATGATTTCCAATAGGTTAGGATCGTCCCTCTGACTAGAGCCGATCCGCTCAATCAAAGTGGGTCTGATCGTCGAACTTGCTAACATTTCTGGACCCAATTCGCACTTTGGTCTGAAATCAAACCCCGCGATAAACTCCAGTTGCTTCCATTCAAGGAACATAGCCCCTAAGCTGGCATGTCTCCTACTCAATGCATCAGCCACCGCATTGCCCTTTCCTGGTGTGTATGCTATGTCAAAATCATAGGAAGCTAAGAACTCTAACCATCTCTGCTGACGGAGATTCAGATCTTTCTGAGAGAAGAGATACTTTAACGACTTATGATCTATAAACAGTTCAAATCTTTCTCCCAAAAGATAGTGTCTCCACATCTTTAACGCGAACACGATCGCTGCCAATTCTAAATCATGAGTAGGGTATCTTCTCTCGTGCGGTTTCAATTGCCGACTTGCATAAGCTACAACCCTACCGCCTTGCATCAATACAGCACCCAGTCCGGTACCACAGGCATCCGTGTATACCGTCATCTCTTCATCCCCCTTAGGAATGACTAACACCGGTGCGCTTGTCAACTTGTCCTTTAAACTTTTGAATGCATTCTTGCACCTTTCATCCCAGACAAAAGCTTGATTCTTCTTGGTCAACTGGGTCAATGGTGCTGCTATCTTGGAGAAACCTTGGATAAACTTACGATAATATCCCGCCAACCCCAAGAAACTTCTTACATCTGTTGCACTCTTGGGCGTAGGCCAATCCTGTACCGTAGCCACCTTTGCCGGGTCCACGGCAATACCATTCTCTGATACAACATGGCCCAAGAACCTCACTTCCCTCTTCCAGAAGTGACACTTAGAAAACTTTGCTTTCAATTGGTGTTTTCTCAACACCTCCATCACTACTCTTAAATGTTCCTTGTGTTCTTCCTCTGTCCTCGAATAGACCAAAATATCATCAACGAACACAAGGACAAACTTATTCAACTGATCTCTGAATACCCTATTCATAAGATCCACGAAATATGCTGGGGCATTGGTCAGCCCGAATGGCATGACCAACCACTCATAAAACCCAAACGGCGTCCGAAATGCCGTTTTAGCTATACTCTCAGCTTCCACTCTAAGCTGATGAAAACCTGTCGCGAGATCCAACTGAGAAAATACTCTCGCGCCACTCAACTGATCAAACAAATCATCTATCCGCGGTAGAGGATACTTGTTCTTCCTCATCACTTTATTCAACTCGCGGTAGTCTACACACAAACGAAGGGAACCATCCGCCTTGGTAGCAAACACAACTGGTGCTCCCCATTCAGAAACACTCCTTCTGATAAATCCCTTCTTCAAAAGATCGCTGACTTGCACCTCGAGCTCTCGCTGCTCCCTTGGTGCCATACAACGAAGTGGCATCACTATAGGCCTGGCATCCTTTACCAAATCAATACGAAACTCAATCTCTCGGTGTGGTGGAAGTCCGGTCACTTCTTCGAAAACCTCCGGATACTGGCCAACCACGGGCAAACCTGACAACTCACTATGCGGAATGTCGAGGGAGTTTAGAAAACTAGCCAATACCCCCTTACTGGGTAGACCACCAAACACTATCCTCCGCCCATCATCCGCTCTAGCTGTCACCATCAAGCCCTCACAGTCTACCACCACCCAGTATCTTTGGAGCCAATCTACTCCCAAAATAATGCCAAACCCAGTAAAGCCCAAAACAAAGCAATCACAAACAAACATGCATCCATGACTCGATAGAACCACATTACGACAAATCATGCTAAGGCTAGTCGAACCACCAATCGGGTTCGTCACCACTAAAGGTCTATCGACTATCTCGGGCTCCAATCCCAACCTATCTACCAGGTCACTAGATATGAAAGAACTGGAAGCTCCGGTATCAAACAAAACTCTAACAGGAACATCATAAACAGAAAGCATACCTTGAATGACGACATTCTTTCCCTTCTCCGCCGCAGTTGGGGCATTCGACGAAGAAGGAATAGCATTAAGGGCATATGCTTTCACCATTTTCTTTTCTTTAGGGGGCTGTGGACACTTGTCCTTGTGATGTCCCATTTGGCCACAGTTGAAGCACTTCCTATCCGCTGGCTTGGCCCGACAATTACTAGCATAATGGTCCTTCTTACCACAGCTGAAGCACTCCACATCTTGCTTATTCTGTTTCTTCTGGCCATCCTTAGCCTGATTCTGCTTTCTCTTATTCTGGGAACCACCTTTGCCTCCACCACTTGCTTGTGGTTTTGGCTCTTCTGCAGATGCAACCACAGTCTTCGACCTAGGGTAGAGGCTTTCTGACCTTAATGCTTTCCCCACAATCGATTCAAACGTCTCATCGATGTGGTTAATAAGTTTTTCCCCCAAGTACTGATCCAAACCAGTTATGAATTTCTCATTCTTTTTCTCGGTAGTATCTATAAGAGATAACCCATATTTTGACCAAGTGTCGAATTCAGCAATATACTCCGAGACAGCTCTGCCATTCTGCTTGAGCTCCAAGAATTTCTTAAACAACACTGACTTCTGAGCAGCTGGAATGAACTTCTCACTGAAGCGAGCCTTAAACTGCTCCCAATTGATCTGATCTTCGGGAGTAGCTGCCTTTATAGCATTCCACCAATTCATTGCCCGCCCTTGCAGCTGACGGGACGCTAGCTTTCTCTTCATCGCATCCTCGATACCCAAATCCTCGAAGATACGTTCGCAACGATCCACCCAATCCTGAACATCCGTAGCCGACTCCGTTCCGTGGAACGGCTTCCCACCAAGGCTAGTATAATCCTTATTCAGCTTGGCGAAGTCGACTCTTGGCGCCTGCACTATTGGACCACCACCATTTCCACCATTGGGAGCTGCCCTCTGCACATCCCTAAGCATCTCTCTCATGAGGTCAGTAAACATCGTCCTCATGTCAGCAGCATTCCCATTATTGGCTCCCCTACCGGTACCTCTAACGTATCGGCTCAACGTCAATCTGAAAAAGGAAATGATTAACGACTCCATAGTGGTGCTAGTGCAGTACGACTTCATCCTTATACTACTAATAGTATATATATATATAGCTTTTGAAAACCAAAATAATCACAAATACGCTCTCTCGTATACGTATAATATCTCTCCCTGATAATTTCCCTAGGTTAACTACGCAACCTAGAGCTCTGATACCAAGTGTGACGGCCCGTCTCGCACCAGCCTGCATTTCCTCCAAAAGTGCGCTGTACACATGCCCGACTAGCGCAAGACGGTCGTCAAAAGAAAGAAAAGAAGGGAATGAACTAATCAAGAAACCTGTAGAATGTCTCACAGCGCATGGAATAAAATATAATAATAACATACTTGACACAAATACAGGCGAGACAGTGCATAAGCTGATAACTAGAATCAACATCAATCATCAAAGCAGCGGAAATCCAAATACAGCTTATTACAACTTTCCAAATTTACTGTCTCCAATCAAAAGAAAACTAAAGTAGAAGATACACCACCAATGCCCAAGCAGTGATCTTCAACAACACAGGGAGAATACTATATATGTATATTACGTGGAAGCCTCCTGCTCGTTTCCGGATCATCTACCCGTGCATCACCAGCTAACCTGTCTCTAGTCTGCTCGTGTGAGCACCCAGAGTAATAAGAAGAGACATAAAACTCTGGGTCATACATAAAGCCTGGTATGAGCGATAAGCATCTAAACAGAGAAATAATAGGTATACTAAACCATACCTGAACCTGGACCTGCAACCAAAGAGTTAGTACCACATACCGTACAATGCCCTAAGGTGCCATAATAAATAGTGTAAGAATACGGGGGTGGGGTGTGCATGTCAAACAATCCAGCATAGCAACCATCCTCACGCCTCTCACTCAGTGCGTAAAGCGTACGACATCTACCACTTTGGAACACTAGACAAACTGAGGTAACGACGAATCCCGACTTGTAGAAACCCTGCTGTGACCAAGCCAAACACTTGGAGTCATGACCAAACATTTCAATGACCCACTTCATTGGTCGTAGCCCTTGGTTCTACCGATGCCATAATGGCCCTGAATCCGCCTTCGTACCTCCTACCATAGTGGTCCAAAGCTATAGACGTCAATAACCCCTTGGCACGCGTCCCGCAGCAAAACCCAACCATGAAGCGAACTCGTTGATTCCCATCTGAATCTTAAGCTCTAACTTCTCATTTGGACTTCCTTTGCATCTCGGGTTTGATCGAATTGGAGTTGGTCTTCAGAAGAGTCATCACGGAGTAGTAAAATTACACGTCCAGTTTGGTCCGGTCACCCATGCTCGGTTCGGTTCGGATACGCTCCCCGGTTCGGTTCGGAGTGCCACCATCCTCTGGGTTCGGGTCCTCCTCCCTCATGCGGTTCGGTTCGGTGCTCTCCCTCATGTGGTTCGGTTCGGTGATTCTGAAGCGGCTCGGTTCGGATACTCCATAGCTTGAGTGCCTCCGTCTCCGTCTCGTCAGCATCAGCTCGGTTCGTGTATTGCTCTCGGTTCGGTTCGGAATATGGTATCCATGCTCCTCTTTCTTCCACTTCAGTCCTCCTTGTTCCTTCCGATCCCACGCTATGCCCCTCCGATCCGACCAGGCCTTCCTTGTTGCCTCTTCACGTCATGCTTCAGAAAGTACCACGCCCCGATCTGGTTCAGACATGTCCGATCCGATCCCTACCCGATCCGATCCCCTACCCGATCCGATCTGGATCTCTGTAGTATTTCCTGCAGCTTTTCTAGCGAGTGTTTCGCGCCATACGACGGCGTCCTCGACCAATCTAACTATTCTAATCAATCATAAAACATACCAAAGAGTCATAGCAACATATAACAGCAACCACAAGCAACAAACAACAATTTAAATGAATCAAAATGGATCAAAAGTGGCTAAAACCTCACATTTGCCTATAATCCCTCTTAATCATGTTTAAGCATACGATTAGCAAAACACATCGAAATTAACCCAAATTTCTAACAGAGCCTTAAAACATTATTTTAGAATTTTAAGAATTTTTCCAGAATTTATTTACGTATAAATTCGCTAATCTTCACTAATTACCCTTAATCACCGTAATTAGTGCAAAAACTATGCAAATCACTCACCTTGGCCACAAATGAAACACCAAATCTGAAGTATCCTCTGTTTGGGTCAAATTCCTATGTATAGCAGCAGCTCCAACCTTGCTTTGTTGCTATTTGGCCTTGTTTTGATGTAGTTTAGGCTTAATCTTCGCTAAAAATGTGTTTTGGGGTGATTTTAGAGGATGGAAGCCATTACCAAGGTCTCAAGAAGGTTTGTGGCGGCTCAAAACTGAAATGAAAGTGATAACCTAACCCTAATCAGCACCTATATCCCCCTAAACCCGAAATTCCCCTTGGGCCAAGCTGCTAATCACCCGGTTAAGCCCAATTAAGCTGTTTTTCACCATCTGAAACTTGTTTCAGCCATATCTCCCAAACGGTGAGTCCGTTTGGCTAATGTGACCAATCTACGGAAAGAGAAACCATCATCCGGAGCCAATGGAAGTGGTTTCAGGTCAAAATTCCTTTCCAGTCAAAGGTTATGGCCAAAACAGTGATAACTAGTGGTAAAATGGTCATTTAAAAATCGGGAAAAATCATGAACATGGGAAATGACCCCAATAGTCGTCTCCCAAAGTTACATGACCATACGACTTCGTATGTGACAGAAATAAATATCCTACGATCCTATAATGCGTAGAATGCGGGTCGTTACACTATGCCACATAGGCCATGCTTTGATCATCAACCACAAGACTTTGCTTTTCAACAGAAGCCTCGATCATCTGCCACTTAGGCATGCCACACAGGCAATTCATGCCATGCGATTGATATCTATCGATATATAACCTCTAAGCTCGTACGTCTCAGAGAAGGGCGTTAAGCAAGAGAATAAATTCTCCACCGCCAAACAGATATATATTTAATAGAAATCAATCACATAGAATAAAATCCAATGTCAGACACACAGTCCATTTACAAGTTCGTTCTGGGTCTGAACGAAACCGGAGGAACCTTATTCCTCGCATATCCATCGATCTCTAAGCACGTCTGGACGATCACCAACTGATTCCCTCCCCTAAGGTGTACAGCCCAATCAAGATCATCAATAATCCTCCAAACAATGTGAAGACATCCGGTCTTCAACCACCGTCTTCATCTTCGACATATCAACGAATCGGTTATTCAGAATGGGTATAAACCCGACCTTTCCGAATAACCCGCGTATATAATAAACAAGTGTTACACAAACACAACATACGCCTCATTCCAATTCAGAATATTCTTTTATTCCAATATTCACATTCTTAGGGAAAGGTTCCCATTAATTTTATCAAAGATAAATTCTTCTAAATTTATTCTTTAATCTTCCTTTGGATATCATTTCAAACCATATTATGGTTTTCCAAGCTAGTCGGGATTAGCGAACCACACCGAAGTAATTATTTATTTTATTTCCCAATCCCAACCTATCCATCCCATGGAGCGAAACGGGTAATACTCCATATCTAACACCACAGTGTTATCAGTAAATATTAATTACCATTTCACGTTCAAATCTAACTAAAGATTTAACTATCGCTTTGGAGCAAAACTGGTGATACTCCATTCTAGATCACTTTAATCTAATTAAAGATTTATTAAAACTCCTCTTAGTTTTAATCTTCTCAAAAATCAATATCCTGTCTTTAACTGGGTTAAAGAACCAATGTCATCTAAAACACGGTTTACGATAAACCCAAAATCACATTCCATTGTTAATCAGGTTAAATAACAGGTGTTATTCAAAACACCGCTCACGATTAACCCCAAAAACCAATTGAAATTCAATTCCAATTAAATACTAATTAATTGGGAAATTTCACTAAAACTTAATTAAAAGATTTATTCTTTTCTAAACTGGGTCCAAGAACTGTGTTATTTAAGGCACCATTCACGACGAACCCAAAATCCCATTTGATATTAAATACAAGGCTCTGAATAGAAAATATACCGGCTTATATTCAATATCATATTCTGAAACCAACAAATATCGTATTGGAAATAACGGTATTAATATATCTTTCAAATTTCCACAACCATATCTGTATATTCACAAAATCCAACATCGAAATATTCCGACGATAACTTCGATTCAAATCCATTCCAATTCACGTACTGGAAATTCTGATTATTTTTAAAACCACTTCAAATCCAATTTATTTATTCAAAAACATTGGATTATAATTCTAGTTCATAACTAGTTCATTTCGATAAAAATATATTTTTATCTCTTCAAATATGGAATCTTTCATCCTAGTTCTTTCGAAATCATTTATTATGATTTTACACAAATTATTAATATTTTTAATAATTTTATCAAGGTCCGTACAGTCGATTTCCAATAACGGTCGTCGAACTGCACTTACAACGAACTTTTCCAAATTTGATTTGGATATAATTACAAATCCAGCCATTAGATTTCAAATTTCTAATATTCATTGGAAAGATCTTTTCGATACGGACCCAATGGTTCTAGTTCCAGGAGAATCCGACAGTCGGATCTCCCGTAACGTCAATTCGAAGTCAATGGTCGAAATTCGCGAACTGCCGCGGCGCGGCGCGTTCTATTCAGGCCATTATATATATATATATATATATATATATATATATATATACAATACATATATATCATATATATTTCGTCGATTTCAATTCAAAACGTATTTTACAAATCGTTTAAATTCATTTTAAAAACGATTTCAACTTCATATTCAATTTTAAATCAAAATTGAATATTCCATATCATTAATATATAAATGATAATATTTTCAAAACGTTATATTTTGAAATCACTTCCTTTTCTATATTCATTATAAAAATGAATATAATCGATATAAATATCGTTCGCATCAAAATGACGCATATCTAATCAACACGGCTTTATATATTTCAATAACTTCGTTATTCTATTCAACAAATGAATATTTTCTTCAACACATGAATATATATATTTCTTTCAACACATGAATATTCTAAACACATGAGTATTGTCAACACATGACTATTTTTGTTATTTAATATATTTTATAAAATTATGATTTCTATCGTTTAATTCTTAATCAAACTCCAACCGTAAATTAGTAAGAGAACGATTCCCTAAGTATTAACCCCGAAGGCCGAAACCAACATTAGATCAATACCCAGGAAACCACTCATCTTATCTAGATTCCAGTTAGTTTCTAATTTTATATATGATAAAGATGTAAATTTTATTGTTAAAATATTTCGTTCAACACATGAATATTCTCAACACATGAGTATCGTCAATACATGACTATTTATTCTATTCAACACATGAATCTTTATTTTATAATATCCTTTATTTTCAAAATTGGAATGAGGCCCAATCAATTACCACATAATGTTAATTATATGGATTTCATACAACAAATGTACATAATAGCAATGATAAATAATCAACCATCATCCAAAGTGCACCACACAACTGCATAAGAATTAAATATAAATAATTAACGCTTACACAGTCTGTCAACTAATCGATCGACATACAACTAAATAATTGGGATTAGTATACGCCAAATATCATCCCAACACCCGTGTGGGGTTTCAAATCTACAAACAAAGATTTTTATTTGTGTAGTTGGGCGACGTGTAAAATTTATCGTCCCAATCAATATCAGTCAAATCAGCGTACATAAACAAATCGTCTGATTTGTAAATAAATGTTTATTTATTCACCTTCACGTTAAATTTATATTTTTAACTATATAATAATTTATTTCAACACATGAATATATTTCCATTCATTTCACATCACAATCACTTTTCACCCCACAACAAAATCAAACAAGTCGTTCATGGTCTTTGGACAACGAGTGTCGGGTGCGGCTAAGCACCGTCTGCATCCTAATATATAATTTTAACTAGAAAACAAGAATTAAAGTGAGAAGTTCTCACCGATTAGCTAAACGAAGCACCACGACTCTTTATAAGTAGAAAATCTTCGTCGTGCTCGCTTTTTGTTACTTTCGTTGTCTGTATCCACTACATATATAATAATCGCATCTTTATATTGTTGCTATGCATATAAAAATCACATTTTTATAACTACACCATATGGATAAAAATTCTATTTTTATACCGCTACTATATAGATAAAAATTCTATTTTTATACCGCTACTATATAGATAAAAATTCTATTTTTATATTGCTACTTTATAGATAAAAATTCTATTTTTATACCGCTACTATATAGATAAAAAATTCTATTTTTATAATGGTGTTCCTATAATAAAGATCATATTTTTATCTCGCTATTCTCTATATAAAAATCACATTTTTATATATAAGGATCATATTTTTATATCTCTATTACATATGTAAAAATCACTCCTTTACACCGCTACTTCCATGATAAAATAATAATTTTTTATCTTGCTAATAATATAATAAAAAATATATTTTTATTACTCTACATAAATAAAAATCATATTTTGATTATCTCTATATTATATAAATCTTATTTTTATTTCCACTTCAAGAATATAAAAATCGAATTTTTTTATCGTTGTTATATGTATAAAAATCGTATCTTTCTATATTTATAAAAATCAAATCTTTATATTTTAAAAAATCTAATTTTTATTCTCTTTAGATCTATATAAAAATATAATTTTTATTCTAATGTTCCCTATATAAAATTTTGGTCTTTTTAAACTAATGTTTCCTATATAAAAATTTAAGAAGAAAAATAAAATAAAAACAAGGTTGTTTATATGAAAAAAAGAAAAAAATCAAACATAAATCACTCACATGGGTTTCAGGGGGTTTGGCGACTGTTGGTGGTCGGAGGGCGAGCAGGAGGGTGGCTGAGCGCGGCGTCGAGGCCTGGGAGGGCGGTGGGGCTGTGTGATAGTGGCGGCCTTTGTTTTTAGGGTTAGGGCTTTTGGGTGTCTTCATTGCTTGGGGAGGATCAGAGATGGGGGGGGGGGGAAGGGGCGGCGATCCAAGGGGGTGCGGCGAAGGAGGGGCGCCTCCGGCAGGCGGCGACGGGCTCCGATCACCTATCGTGCTCCGCGGTTTTTTTTCTTTCTTTTTCTTTTACTTCTATTGACTTAGAAAGGAGTGAATGAGGGAGGTTTTATAATTTTTTGTATTTAATTATTTTATTATTTAATCCTTCAAAAAGTAACTTTAAATTTCTATCTCAAAACGGGACCCACTGCCTGTCGTCCTCAACTAATTACCCCCATTCTGAACACAATGGGATATGTCCAATCAGAGAATTCGGCTGTTACGATCAGTTTCCGTCAAAATCAAAATATAATTCTATATATTGAATTTGAACGCGCATTTCAATTTACCGTGGCCACATACGAACTCTACAGATTCTAGAAAAATTATTTCTAGCTTCGTATTGACGATACAGTCCTAATAAAACTAATTTCGTCCAATTCTGAGACCGTTTGAAAAATGGTCATTCTCTGGTCGATCGAAATTGACTTGAACTGTCAAACCACGTTTTACTTCGGCATGCTCACATATTGATTTAGAAAATTACGAATTTTGGAATCTAGCAATAACTAGACATCCCGGTTCCAACAAAAGTGGTTTCGTTGAAAACCGAGGTCATTTGCAAAATTTCCATTTTTAAGGGCTAGAATTCCACAGCAACTATTCTGAATTTTCAATTGGGCATAACTTTTGATTCCCGCTATGAAATTTCAATTTTTCGGATTCGTTGGAAAGATATTATCAAATTGATTCTAATATTTTTGGTTTCGCTAAAATCCGGTTTATTTTAAATCCTGTACATTCATTTGTACTTTGAAATCGAATTTTCAAACTACCGCGCCATTTTCAATTCCTTTTATAATTAAAATAAAATATTTATATTCTAACGATGATCTATATAAATATATACGTTCTAATTCCATTCAAAATAAATTTCTCGTCATTATCATTTAAAATAAATTATTTTAAATATTCAAAAATCATTAAAATTGCCAAAATAAAAATTTTAAATTGGCTCAGAATTTCCTGGTTATTACAGTATACCTATGATGTATTTTCCGTAGTTTGTTCATATTCGTTGTTAATGTACAACATGCCTATTGGAACGATGTTTCTTGTGTTTGGGACACCTTTACATGCCTATTTTCCCTTATGTCAATTCTTGTGTTTCTTCTCTATCCCCGTTCCGTTTTATTTTATGAATACTTGGAATTTGGAAACCTTGTTGAATCTTGTTGTACATGCGATTGTAACCCCGGGAATTGGGTATAACTTATTGGAGTAATCTTGGACATAACAAGTATATTGGTTATAACTTGAATTGACTACAATTGTGGATAATTAGCATACAAAAATTTAGACTTGGACATGAATGGTAAATATGTAAATTGGTTAAAAGATGAACATGCCTAACCCAAGGTTAGATTGAGTTGCAGTGTAATACTGCCCGAAACCACCCGGCACATCCAGCAACCGCAACAACAGGTCTAATGTGAGAGGTTAGCGCATCAAGCCCAAAACCCGAGGTTAGAATGAGTTTGCGGTAGAAGTCTGCCCGGAACCACCCAACACATCCAGCAACCGCAAACAACAGTTCTAATATGAGAGGTTGGTGCATTAATTAATTAATTAATGCCAATGAACAGACATGCTAAGAATGGTAAGGTTAAGTGACATATGAATAAGCGACACTTAACCAATGCAACATGTTAATTAAACAAATGGGTGGGGTTAGGTTAAATTGAGAACACTTAACCGCTATAACATGTTGATTAGGAAACCCTAGCAATGGGGACCCATTTCAGTAGTAACCCACATAGATGTATCATGGTACCCTGAACTAGGTAGGGTGGGGCACGATTACTGGGCTGATTATAAGCGGTCAAAAATAGCGGCAGGTAGTGCGTCAGTGTAGGTTCGAACGGAGTACGAGCGTGCACGTAATCCAAAGTGGAAAAATCAGACACTGGGCATCAGTAGTTGTACACTGTGCATCTTGAATTGTGTCGGGTCGCCATCATAGGGATAGATACACTGCATGGTGGGACCAGCACAGGTATCTACAAACAAGCGGGGTTGAATGACACAGGTAATAAATACATGCGAGTAGAAGATGATCGATAAAGGGATCATTTTATTACGAACACATGAGGCTAGTTGAAACAATTGTTGGTAGATGCAGAGAAATAGAAATAGGTGTGATAGCATATTCAGTTTATCTTGCCTTATCTTGTCTTATGTTATCTTGTTAATATGGTATTTTCTTATATTCGGTTTATTCATGTCATGATCCTTTTTCTTGTTTACATGTTGAAAATCACTGGGCTTACCAGGCTTTATGTCTGACCCATTTTCTTTCGTCTTCTTTTCTTCCATTCCCCCCCCCCCCCAGGTCCACAAGGAGGGAATACAGCTTAGTTCAGACGTTTTCCAGCTTGAAGAGAGTAGATGTATTGCTTGGATTCTCTTTTCTTAAGCTATGGCTGTGTTTACACTTTTATTGGGGATTTATACTACTTTACTACTGTTTTGTGCTTCTTTATGTATTTGGAGTTTTGAATCAAGACAGAGGTTTTATTGTAATGATTTGGAAGTTGGGTTTTGAGATAATGGTTGTAATGTTTTGAATGAACTATGCTTCTTATTAAATGATTTTAGTTTTCCCGTTGTTTGTATGTCTGTCTTGTAAATTATCTGTATCTTTTACCTATAATGCTTCACCAAAGTTAATGCATTCCCTTTGTGAGTGACCTTTACAGAGGTGGTGTGTTTATCATAACATGTTTCAAATACATGTTTACATTCATTGGTTTCTACTAGTTGCAAGTGGTTGCTAGTGGTTGCTCGTGGTTGCTCGTGGATGCATATAAACACATATTAGGTACTAGATCGGTTCAGTCACTTTCATATTGCATATGCATATATGTATTTGTATATGGATTGAAACTTGATGTGTTATCATATGGATGTTACAATTGTATGAATGATTGTGCACTCATGTAGAAGTTATAAAGTACGATTAGGAATAATTGCATACATGATGGACTCAAGGCACTGACATAATTCGCATTAAGGAGGTCAACTGAATCAGTGGACCGCCTGATTTTGCATTAGATAAGGACATATACACACTATGCATATAACCATGAAAGCATTAGAAATCTTTTTTTAGCACTATGGATGCCTGTGATTTATGGTTGAGTAGATGGATGTTGGATGTTAGAATACATTCTTCTAAACTTAGAGATTTTGGGGACGAAACCCTTTAAGGAGGGGAGAATGTAACACTCTGTATTTTCTATGAATATTAGAATAACAAATTAAAGAATAATTATTTTTAAAAGTAGGAATTAAGTAAAATGGGTAGCGCCATTGCGTTCGTCTCGGAATTCTGGTTGGAATAGAGTCCGAGTTTGCGTAAATCGGACTCCGTATGAGGAAGTTATGAAGCTTTGAAGATTTCAGTTCAAAGCAGAATTAAATTAAATAATAATTAAAAATCAGAAAACAAATTCAAATTTCAAAAATCAGCCGTAAAAGATGAGCGGGGAAAATCCCTCCTGAGAGTGTCGACCCCCCTATAGGGGTGTCGACAGGGGTGTTGACCCTCCTATAGGGGTGTCAACCCCTATCTTCCTAGATCTGGGTGACGAATTTTGAAGGATTAGAGCTTATGTGTCGCGCTGTGGTTGGCTGGGTGACGTGCCTCTTTGGTTTGGATGGCTCTGATGACTCCTATGCTAATCTAAAGGCCATAGTTTGTCCAGCACATCTATAAATACATATCTAAACTTAACCCTAACATCATAACCCTATTCTATGGTGCCTCCATGTTGTCCATCTCTAAACTAGCCTTGCCTCCTTCTTCTCCAAACTAGAAATCAAATTAGAGAGCTTCAAATTGAAGAAAAGGTTTTCCGCTTCAATCAACAAAGAAAGATTAGAATCGCTACAACATCAATTAATTCTCTTTTTCTAATCCTATCGTTGTAAGTTCAGTTATTATTTAGATTTGAACACATAATAGAAATCATGACTGTAATGAATCGAATCTAGAACTATGCCTAATTGTAAGATAATCAATTCTGATTCATGCTTATTCTTTTGTCAAATCTGAAATTACCTATTTCTATGAGACTGTTGTGATTGAACCTATCATGTTGTACATCAAATTAGTAATTTCTTTATGTTCAATCCTATCGAATCTGCATAACTATGATGTATTTTCCTTAGTTTGCTCATATTCATTGTTAATGTATAACATGCCTCTTGGAACCATGATTCTTATGTTTGGTACACCTTTACATGCCTATTTTCCCTTATGTCAATTCTTGTGTTTCTTCTCTATCCTCGTTCCGTTTTGTTTTATGAGTACTTGGAATTTGGAAACCTTGTTGAATCTTGTTGTATGTGGGATTGTAACATGGGGAATTGGGTATAACTTATTGGATTAATCTTGGACATAACAAGTATATTGGTCATAATTTGAATTGAATACAATTGTGGATAATTGTCATACAAAAATCTAGACTTGGACACGAATGGTAAATATGTAAATTGGTTAAAAGATGAACATGCCTAACCCAAGGTTAGATTGAGTTGTAGTGTAAGACCACCCGGAACCACCCGGCACATCCAGCAACTGCAACAATAAGTCTAATGTGAGAGGTTAGCGCATCAAGCCCGAAACCCGAGGTTAGAATGAGTTTGTGGTAGAAGTCTTCCCGGAACCGCCCGGCACATCCAGCATCTACAAACAACAGTTCTAATGTGAGAGGCTGGTGCATTAATAAATTAATGCCAATGAACAGACATGCTAAGAATGGTAAATTTAAGTAACATATGAATAAGCGACACTTAACCAATGCAACATGTTAATTAAACAAATGGGTGGGGTTAGGTTAAATTGAGAACCCTTAACCGCTATAACATGTTTATTAGGAAACCCTAGCAACGGGGACCCATTTCAGCAGTAACCCACATAGATGTATCACGGTACCCTGAACTAGGCAGGGTGGGGCACGATTACTGGGCTGATTATAAGTGGTCAAAAATAGCGGCAGGTGGTGTGTCAGTGTTGGTTGCGAAGGAGTACGGGCATGCACGTACTCCGGAGTGGAAAAATCAGGCACTGGGCATTAGTAGTTATACACTATGCATCTTGAATTGTGTCGGGTTGCCATCATAGGGATTGATACACCCCATGGTGGGACCAGCACATGTATCTACAAACAAGCAGGGTCGAATGACACAAGTAATAAATACATGCGAGTAGAAGCCGATCGATAAAGGGATCATTTTATTATGAACACATGAGGCCAGTTGAAACAATTGTTAGTAGGTGCACAGAAATAGAAATGGGTACGATAGCATATTCATTTTATCTTGCCTTATCTTGTCTTATGTTATCTTGTTACTATGGTATTGTCTTATATTCGGTTTATTCATGTCATGAACCTTTTTCTTGTTTACATGCTGAAAATCACTGGGCTTACTAGGCTTTATGTCTAACCCGTTTTCATTTTTCTTCTTTCTTCCATCCCTCCCCCCCCCCCCCAAGGCCTATAAGGAGGGAATACTTCAGCTTAGTTTAGACCTTTTCCAGCTTGAAGAGAATAGATGTATTGCTTGGATTTTCTTTTCTTGGGCTATGGCTGTGGTTGCACTTTTATTGGGGATTGATGCTGTTTTACTACTGTTTTATGCTTCTTTATGTATTTGGAGTTTTGAATCAAGACAGAGGTTTTATTGTAATGATTTGGAAGTTGGGTTTTGAGACAATGGTTGTAATGTTTGGGCTGAACCACGCTGCTTATGAAATAATTTCAGTTTTTCCGCTGTTTGTATGTCTGTCTTGTAAATTATCTGTATCTTTTACCAATAATGCTTCACCATAGTTAAGGCATTCCCTTTGTGAGTGATCTTAACGGAGGTGGGGTGTCTGTAACGACACGCATTTTGCCCGACCTTAATCGATCGATAGATCGACTAAAACCGTTCAAAATCCGCATACGTTAACTCTGAGAATACGACACATCAGAACAACAACAGCAGACTTTTATTATATCCTGATAATATAACATCAGAGTACATCGATAAAATACAGCGGAAGGTAAATTACAATATTTTAATATAGTACAGTGCAGCGGAAACAAAGTAACTAAGGCAGCGGGAGACAACTATGCTCTAGACACAGCATTAAGCTTCAATCCAGGATCCTGCTTGAGATAAGAACCTGTAGACAAACTACTCGACTACCCGTGTGGAAAGAGGGCACCCGAGTTTGCAAATTGAAACAAACAACGGGTCAGTCATGGGACTGGTGTGAGAATTCTTAACTAATTTAACTAATTGTAATAAGGCAAATCCAAGGACCACGCCGCTAACGCGGAACGAGTTTACTCCAATGGATTGTCGTGCATAAGTTAAAGTAAATCGTTAAACAATGCAATGCTTTTTGGAAAAATGAAACCATCATAAGACCATAGTCCCATCACACAATGCAACGCAAACCGGAGGATAGAGTTTTACCTTATAATGGTCAAAAATGCTTGATACGATAAAAAACGAATTTGGTATTATTGCTAGTGTGTATATGTTTCAAAAACATTTCAATCATAATGTATCAATCCTAGGACACATAGATACCATAATACTATGCTTCCATACTAGTAATACAATCAAAACCTCATGGGGCATATTGGAAATTGGGTTTCCATCATGAGTCAAGGCTAGGGAGGAGCTCCTTACCTATTCGAGACACTCTAGCTAATGTCTCAGGATTCCCCGCAGTTAACCCTTCGATCCTGCAGGGCCGGTCCACACATACAGCTTCGTGGATTGGCAATTCCTGAACACACGTTTTCCGATCCTATAGGACCTATCATCCGAGGCGCCTCATTCCATCATCCACATAAGTAAAATGTCGGGCCGTGTTAAAGCCCAAACACCACTTCTAGCTAGAAAGACACGTGCTGCTCTCCCTGCTTTCCCTTCTCCCGTTTTAGACTCTGTCGGTGTGTGAGGCTCGCGAAGTCACGCTATACACAAAGCTATGCCTAAACAGGCTATGCTTTGATCAACCCACAAGGCCTGCTTTTCAACAAAGCCCTGATCATATGCATCTTAGCGTGCCACATCGTCACTCCATATCACACTACCAATCCTTTGCCGAAATATATGAATGGGTGTTAAGCAAGAGAATAAATTCTCCGCCACCAAACATCCATACATTTGACAGAAGATTAATAACATGATATTTAGTGGAGTACGATGTCAGACACACAATCCATTTATAAGCGCTTGCTCTAGGTCTGAGCGAAAGCCAAATCCGTACAAATCAACACTATGTCCAGATGGCCACCAATGTAGCCCCTTCAAGGTAGCTACTCCAATCACGGGCATCAGCAGTCGTCGTCCATTCGATATGAAGATCGTCGGTCTTCAATCGCCGTCTTCAACTCTTGAATTTTAAACGTCGTTCAAATTATTTGGAATGAGATAGACTCGGACTTTACAAATAATTCTCGTACATATATAAATTGGAAATCATTTCTAATCGTTATTAGTAATTTGTAACGATTTATCTTTATTTTTATATATATAAAAATAATTAAATTCCATTTCATTAACGTAATTACATAACAAGTAGTGAATGTTTTGCTTCACAACCAATCAAAATGTTTATATTGTGTAATGAAATTTATTTTATTTCATTACATTTTGCTAACGAAAAACATTCCTATTCGTATATACAATATTAATGTACAATGTACACACCATAATGTTTATTTTTATTTTCATACATATACACATCCTATACATAACAATGTACATTTTCTTGTTTCATCCTTCGAATTACACAAAATGTATTTTGTGTATCATGCCAATTCCAACAAAAATAGGCATTCTTGTGTTTCATTTCAATTTCAACAAACAAATATTTTTGTTCATCCACTTTTATTTCTACAAAAATGAGTATTTTTGTTTGTTTATTTCAATGTAACAAAATTGATAATTTTGTTATCTTTTCAAAGCAAAACACAAAAATAATAATTTTACATTACAAAAAAAACGATAATTTTGTGTGCTAATCTACTTACATAAAAATGAAATTTCCATATCTTTAATCTTTTTAATGAAAATCTAATTCATTAACATATAAATTTCATATCCTTATTCTTTTTAGTTAAAATCCAATTACACAAAAAAGTAATTTCACACTTTTAATCTACCTACATGAAAAATGGAATTTTCCCTTTTTAATCTAATTCACATTAAAATTTAAACTTTTCTTTATTTATTCCAATTACACAAAAAAATGTAACTTTTACCTTTAATCTTAATTTCACAAGAAAAAATGTAAATTTCTTACTTTTGGTTTTAATTATATAAAATATGTAATTTTCTTTCTTTCTTTTAATAAAAATATAAATTTCTTCTTTTAATCTAATTACATAAAATATGTAATTTTCTCTACTTTAAACATGACGGTGAAAATAATGTTCATCTTCTATTTAACTATTTGTATTTTTAATATGGGCCAGACCTCTCACATTAGGCCTGCAACTTATGGATGCTAGATAGGCCGGTCGGTTCCGGACAGACTTATCCCACAAGTTGGGCTTAACCTCGTGTCTTGGCCCAATTTGTATTTGTTTAATTGGACCTCTCACATTAGGTTCAACATTTGTGGCTGCTGGATATGCCGGTCGGGTCCGGGTAGGCTTTTACCACAAATGTAACCAAACCTCGTGTCCAAGCACAATTATAATTTATAATTATAATTAATTTTTTTTTCAAAACAGGTCATTATTTAAATTATCCTTCCCTTAAAGAATCCTAATTCTAAGGTATTCTTTATTTCTAAATATCCTAATTTCAAGTATTTAATATAAATTGTAACTTTCCCTATTTTTGTGACTTTCTAAAAACAATCTTTTCAAGATTTTCAATTTTGAAATCATACATTTTTTTCTTTAACATATTGACACCAAAGATATAATCTTTTTAATTGAATCCTTTTATTGTAACTTTTAGACAATAAAGACGTAATCTTTCTAAATCAATGTCAATTAATTCCATCAATTGTATATAAAATAAAAACATTCCTTTAATTCAAAATTGATAACGTTTGGAAAACACATCTTCTTCATTACTTCAAAAATGTAATTTATATTACCTGTCAAATCTTCCTTTAATTTGCAACGTAAATTTTTATACATAAAAATGTAATCTTTCATTACATGTCAAAATCACACTTTTATTTATTTACATACAAGATATAAATGAAGTTTCCACTATTAATATGCTCATTCTATTTAAATGATAAAAATAAATGTTTTTATCATTCTTTTCCATTTAGTTTTCAATTAACATAGCATTTTTATCTCTAAAACCTTTCCTTATGTACTCTAATAACGAATAAAAGAAAATTTTATTTGTTTGCCTTTCCTTATGTGTTCTAATCACACATAAAAAAATATTTTATATGTTAACAATTTCTATGGTTCCTATTGTCATATAAAAATGTTACTTTACATGTTAACAATTTCTATGGTTTCTATTGTCATATAAAGTATGTTATGTATTCTCACATTTTCTATGACTTCTGATAAAACACTAATGACAAATTGTTAATCATAACATAAATGTCTATTTTAATCTAACATCACATTTTATAACAAAAATGTCTATTTTAATCTACATAAACATTTCTTATGAAAATGGCATGTTTAATCTACTAAATAAATGACATGTGTAATTTACTAAATAAATAACATGTTTATTTTATCAAATTTTATTTATACTCCATAAATGACACATTTATTTGGTCCATTTTTAATACAATAAAAATGACACATCTATTTCGTCCATCTTTAATACAATAAAAATGACACAAAAATGTCTATTTTTATTTTGTATACAATCTAGTGTATAAACATGACACAAAAATGCCTATTCTAACTTACCTACAATTCTTATGTATAAACGTGACATAAAAATATCTATTTTTATTTTGTATAAACATTATTGATAAGAACAATGTTTTCATCCTAAATGAACATTTTCTAACAAAACGGTGATTTTAATCTAATGGAACATTTTAACTAAAATGATAATTTTAGTCCAACATGAATGATTTTTTTTTCTGTCATGTTCTAACCTAAATGGTATTTTTCCAATGAAATGCTATTTTGAATACATACATGGTTTCTAAATGACTAACACTTTTATTTACATACATATTTTACATACATAACATGTTAAAGATTTTATTTCATATATCTCAACAAAGTGACTATATATATTTTGTTGATCCACTTCAATAAAATGACGATTTCATATTTTGTTGATTCTAGTTCAACAAAATGACCATATATATATTTTTAATTCAATAAAAATGACAATCCTATATTTTCAACTTTAATACAACCAAATATCATAATGTCATAATAGCATCAAACAATTTGAATCAAATCACGTACATGCCAAAATTTCTAATCATAAAATTTAATTTATTTTTTTAATTATCGAAGTGAACGCGGATGTTAATTTTGACAGATCTACAGGAAACCCCAAACACAGATCAAATCAAGTATGAAGATCAACAGAGTATTATAGCGTATGAACAATACTACAATTATGATTAACAGATTTTAATTATATAATAAAAAGAATAGAATTTCTCACCTTGCTTTAAGCAGATTTAAAAATCCAAAGGAATTCAGAAATTGTTCCATCACGTAGATCTCAGCTTCCCGATCCCAGTGTTTATCGTTTCGCTGAATTTCGTTAAAGTTTGTAATAGTTACATCAACTTCTTTAATAGATAATTAATTATATAATTAATAAATTTTACATGAAAAATGTTACCCTCCTCTAATCAGAATAATCAGACCATTGGTTAGAAGGGTCTTGGTGTATCAAATGATTTTGCAGAGGTTACTTTTTGATTTTGGTTGATGGATTAGAAGAGAAAAGAGGAGAAAGATCATTGTGTTTCAGCCATTGAAAAAGATGGTGTGGCGGCTGTTATATTTTGAGGAAGAAGAGAAATGAAGCTTTGAGGAGAAGAAAATATATTATATAGTGGAGGGAATTATTTATTTATTCCTAAATTTTAGTTAAGGCCCGCTAATCTCCACGTTGTACGTTTCAATGGAAAATAAATTGTTGAGTAAGGCTGAGGTGGCATCTTATTTGTCATTTAAATTTCAAAAGCAAATGGCGGAAAGAAATGAATGCATCATTAATTGTTTAATGCTAATGTTTAGAATGTTTGTATGTGCCTTTTTAAAGTTCAAACATAAATATCCAATATCATAATTAAGGTAATATATAAATTGGACTACCAATAATAAATGAGAGAAAATGTTAGAAGTATGCATGATTTTTATTCATTTACTATATAGTCACATATTTTCTTAAATAACGTCCATTGAAATAATTGTTCAATGAACCCTACAGTTTGAGGTTGTACCAAAATTGGTAAAATAAAATTAATTAAGTGTCAAAAATATCATATTTGTTTCGGCAATCATCCCTCTGTTAAAATTGGCATGTCTTAGCTTGTAGTGTTCTATAAATCATATATTGCATTTTTTCTCTACTTAAATCTTTTTAGAATTTATGGTATCCCAATCAAGTCAAACCATGAAATTATTAATTGAAAATTTACATACTTAATTATGAATAAAGATGTAATGCTTTCAATACATGCAAGTAATTGTTTCATAAGCTTCTTTGAGTCGTTGTCACCATAATTTTTTATTATATCCATTTATTATTTGATTTATATATTGTCCTTGCATATGAATTCATTCTACATTTAAACTATTATTATTACCTCATTTACAACTCTTTAATTCATTCATATGGATTTGTACATTTTAATGCACTAACGTATATCTTTGAATGGTTAACATTATAAATAATAATTATTATTTTAACCAAAAAATTAATTAAAAAAATGGACTTTCTTTCTTGCTAGGAATTACAATGAAATATATTTTTCAAAAGATACACATTTATTTATGAAATCGTGATAACTTGTAGAAAGCTACATATTGCTAGCATTCCAATGAAATAAAATAATAATTCAATTCCAATAAATAATTTTGATAACTTCAAATTTACATTTTTAATATACAATAACTACGATACTTAATTATATTGATTCAAGATGGTTACCATATCAATACCAAATAGTTACTGTTTGATTTGTTTACCTTAATCCTATTAATTTCTTTTCTTGCCATTGTTTTTAGTGACCTCCTCTCTTCGTTGTTTCATTAATACTGCATTCATTGATTGAAATAAAATTAAAAATTGTCATAATTTGCATTTTTAAATTTCTACCTTCCTTTTTGTCAACTTGTTAGAATATTTATTGAATCTTTTGTTTTAACGTTTCCTACATTACATTACATTACAGAATAAATTCTATTACATGCAAATTGTATACGCTCCGTATTTACATTAAAAAGAATATATTTAGTTTTTCAAAATAAATTATTTTAAACAACCAAAACTCATTAAAACAACTTAAAATAAATTTTTAAATTTGCCCTAAAATTCAGGGTTGTTACAGTCTCCCCCACTTAAAAACTTTTCGTCCTTGAAAAGGAACGAAGCTAAAAGTTGATTAATTAACTAACTAATTTATATTTTATTTCCATTGGTTTAAATAATTTTATTAGTTGAACTAATAATTATATCGCACAATGATCAATCAATTAGTTGATTAACTTTTAAAATATATATAACTTTTATGTATTAAAAGTCGTATTTTCTAAAGTGTATAATTTCAAATACGTTAATTATAAGCTTGGCACTCTCAAATCTTTCTAGGGCATTACTAACCCTATCTCTAATGAGTTTTCTCATTCTAGGATACTGTTGCTCCTATCTCTAATGAGTATTCTTATTGGATATTACTAATCCAATCTCTGATGAGTCTTTTGTTTAGTTCTAATGAGTTGCACACCAAAGATTTGAGCTAACCAAAGCCCTGATACCAACGGTAACGACACGCATTTTGCCCGACCTTAATCGATCGATAGATCGACTAAAACCGTTCAAAATCTGCATACGTTAACTCTGGGAATACAATACATCAGAACAACAACATCAGACTTTTATTATATCCTGATAATATAACATCAGAGTACAGAACATCAGAGTACATCGATAAAATATAGCGGAAGGTAAATTATAATATTTTAATACAGTGCAGTGCAGCGGAAACAAAGTAACTAAGGCAGCGGAAGACAACTATGCTCTGGACACAGCTTTAAGCTTCAATCCAGGATCCTGCTTGAGATAAGAACCTGTAAACAAACTACTCGACTGCCCATGTGGAAAGAGGGCACCCGAGTTTGCAAAGTGAAACAAACAACGGGTCAGTCATGGGACTGGTGTGAGAATTCTTAACTGATTTAACTAATTGTAATAAGGCAAATCCAAGGACCACGCCGCTAACACGGAACGGGTTTACTCCAATGGATTGTCGTGCATAAGTTAAAGTAAATCGTTAAACAATGCAATGCTTTTTGGAAAAATGAAACCATCATAAGACCCAAGTCCCATCACACAATGCAACGCAAACCGAAGGATAGGGTTTTACCTTATAATGGTCAAAAATGCTTGATACGATAAAAAACGAATTGGATATTATTGCTAGTGTGTATATGTTTCAAAAACATTTCAATCATAATGTATCAATCCTAGGATACATAAATACCATAATACTATGCTTCCATACTAGTAATAAAATCAAAACCGCATGGGGCATATTGGAAATTGGGTTTCCATCATGAGTCAAGGCTAGGGAGGAGCTCCTTACCGATTCGAGACACTCTAGCTAATGTCTCAGGATTCCCCGCAGTTAACCCTTGGATCCTGCAGGGCCGGTCCACACATACAGCTTCGTGGATTGGCAATTCCTGAACACACATTTCCCGATCCTATAGGACCTATCATCTGAGGCGCCTCATTCCCTCATCCAGATAAGTAAAATGTCGGGCCGTGTTAAAGCCCAAACACCGCTTCTAGCTAGAAAGAAACGTGCTGCTCTCCCTGCGATCCCTTCTCCCGTTTTAGACTCCGCCGGTGTGTGAGGCTCGCGAAGTCACGTTATACACAAAGCTATGCCTAAACAGGCTATGCTTTGATCATCCCACAAGGCCTGCTTTTCAACAAAGCCTTGATCATATGCATCTTAGCATGCCACATCGTCACTCCATATCACACTATCAATCCTTTGCCGAAATATATGAACGAGTGTTAAGCAAGAGAATAAATTCTCCACCACCAAACATCCATATATTCGACAGAAGATTAATAACATGATATTTAATGGAGTACGATGTCAGACACACAATCCATTTATAAGCTTATGCTCTGGGTCTGAGCGAAAGCCAAATCCGTACAAATCAACACTATGTCTGGACGGCCACCACTGTAGCCCCTTCAAGGTAGCTACTCCAATCATGGGCATCAGCAGTCTTCGTCCATTCGATATGAAGATCGTCGGTCTTCAATCGCCGTCTTCAACTCTTGAATTTTAAACGTAGTTCAAATTATTTGGAATGAGATAGACTCGGACTTTCCAAATAATTCTCGTACATATATAAATTGGAAATCATTTCATATCGTTATTAGTAATTTGTAACGATTTATCTTTATTTTTTTATATATATATAAATAATTAAATTCCATTTCATTAATGTAATTACATAACAAGTAGTGAATGTTTTGCTTCACAACCTATCGAAATGTTTATATTGTGTAATGAAATTTATTTTATTTCATTACATTTTGCTAACGAAAAACATTCCTATTCGTATATAAAATATTAATGTACAATGTACACACCATAATGTTTATTTTTATTTTCATACACATACACATCTTATACATAACAATGTACATTTTCTTGTTTCATCCTTCGAATTACACAAAATGTATTTTGTGTATCATACCAATTCCAACAAAAATAGGCATTCTTGTGTTTCATTTCAATTTCAACAAACGAATATTTTTGTTCATCCACTTTTATTTCTACAAAAATGAGTATTTTTGTTTGTTTATTTCAATGTAACAAAATTGATAATTTTGTTGTCTTTTCAATGCAAAACACAAAAATAATAATTTTTCATTACAAAGAAAACGATAATTTTGTGTGCTAATCTATTTACATGAAAATGAAATTTCCATATCTTTAATCTTTTTAATGAAAATCTAATTCATTAACAAATAAATTTCATATCCTTATTCTTTTTAGTTAAAATCCAATTACACAAAAATGTAATTTCACACTTTTAATCTACCTGCATGAAAAATGGAATTTTCCCTTTTTAATCTAATTTACATTAAAATGTAAACTTTTCTTTATTTATTCCAATTACAAAAAAAAATGTAACTTTTACCTTTAATCTTAATTTCACAAGAAAAACTGTAAATTTCTTACTTTTGGTTTTAATTACATAAAATATGTAATTTTCTTTCTTTCTTTTAATAAAAATATAAATTTCTCCTTTTAATCTAGTTACATAAAATATGTAATTTTCTCTTCTTTAAACATTACGGTGAAAATAATGTTCATCTTCTATTTAACTATTTGTATTTTTAATATGGGCCAGACCTCTCACATTAGGCCTGCAACTTGTGGATGCTGGATAGGCCGGTCGGTTCCGGGCAGACTTATCCCACAAGTTGGGCTTAACCTCGTGTGTTGGCCCAATTTGTATTTGTGCACTTGGACCTCTCTCATTAGGTTCAACATTTGTTGCTGCTGGATATGCCGGTCGGGTCTGGGTAGGCTTCTACCACAAATGTAACCTAACCTCGTGTCCAAGCACAATTATAATTATAATTATAATTTTTTTTTCAAAACAGGTCATTATTTAAATTATCCTTTCCCTTAAAGAATCCTAATTCTAAGGTATTCTTTATTTCTAAATATCCTGATTTCAAGTATTTAATATAAATTGTAACTTTCCCTATTTTTGTGACTTTCTAAAAACAATCTTTTCAAGATTTTCAATTTTGAAATCATACATTTTGTTTCTTTAACATATTGACACCAAAGATATAATCTTTTTTATTGAATCCTTTTATTGTAACTTTTAGACAATAAAGGCGTAATCTTTCTAAACCAATGTCAATTAATTCCATCAATTGTATATAAAATAAAAACATTCCTTTAATTCAAAATTGATAACGTTTGGAAAACACATCTTCTTAATTACTTCAAAAATGTAATTTATATTACCTGTCAAATCTTCCTTTAATTTGCAATGTAAATTTTTATACTAAAATTGTAATTGTCTTTACAATGCAAATTCTCATTCTTTAATTACATATAAAAAATGAATTTTTTTTCACATAAATTCTATTTTCTTAATTACATATAAAAATGTAATTTTATTTATGCGGTATAAATTTCATGTCTTGAAAAAAAAATGTAATTTTCTATGCGGTATAAATTTCAAGTCTTTTTATTACATAAAAATGTAATTTTTCATTACATGTCAAAATCACACTTTTATTTATTTACATACAAGAAATAAATGAAGTTTGCACTATTAATATGCTCATTCTATTTAAATGTTAAAAATAAATGTTATTATCATTCTTTTCCATTTAGTTTTCAACTAACATAGCACCTTTATCTCTATAACCTTTCCTTATGTAATCTAATGACAAATAAAAGAAAATTTTATTTGTTTGCCTTTCCTTTTGTGTTCTAATCACACATAAAAAAATATTTTATATGTTAACAATTTCTATGGTTCCTATTGTCATATAAAAATGTTACTTTACATGTTAACAATTTCTATGGTTTCTATTGTCATATAAAGTATGTTATGTATTCTCACATTTTCTATGACTTCTGATAAAACACTAATGACAAATTGTTAATCATAACATAAATGTCTATTTTAATCTAACATCACATTTTATAACCAAAATGTCTATATTAATCTACATAAACATTTCTTATGAAAATGGCATGTTTAATCTACTAAATAAATGACATGTGTAATTTACTAAATAAATAACATGTTTATTTTGTCAAATTTTCTTTATACTCCATAAATGACACATTTATTTGGTCCATTTTTAATACAATAAAAATGACACATCTATTTCGTCCATCTTTAATACAATAAAAATGACACAAAAATGTCTATTTTTATTTTGTATACAATCTAGTGTATAAACATGACACAAAAAGCCTATTCTAACTTACCTACAATTCTTATGTATAAACGTGACATAAAAATATCTATTTTTATTTTGTATAAACATTTTTGATAAGAACAATGTTTTCATCCTAAATGAACATTTTCTAACAAAAAGGTGATTTTAATCTAATGGAACATTTTAACTAAAATGATAATTTTAGTCCAACATGAATGATTTTTTTTTCTGTCATGTTCTAACCAAAATGGTATTTTTCCAATGAAATGCTATTTTGCACACATACATGGTTTCTAAATGACTAATACTTTTATTTACATACATATTTTACATACATAACATGTTAAAGATTTTATTTAAATCTTATAAGCATATATCTCAACAAAGTGACTATATATATTTTATTGATCCACTTCAATAAAATGACGATTTCATATTTTGTTGATTCTAGTTCAACAAAATGACCATATATATATTTTTAATTCAATAAAAATGACAATCTTATATTTTTAACTTTAATACAACAAAATATCATATCGTCATAATAGCATCAAACAATTTGAATCAAATCATGTGCATGCCAAAATTTCTAATCATAAAGATTTAATTTATTTTTTTAGTTATTGAAGTGAACGCGGATGTTAATTTTGACAGATCTACAGGAAACCCCAAACACAGATCAAATCAAGTATGAAAATCAACAGAGTATTATAGCGTATGAACAATACTACAATTATGATTAACAGATTTTAATTATATAATAAAAGGAATAGAATTTCTCACCTTGCTTTAAGCAGATTTAAAAATCCAAAGGAATTCAGAAATTGTTCCATCACGTAGATCTCAGCTTCACGATCCCGGTGTTTATCGTTTCGCTGAATTTCGTTAAAGTTTGTAATAGTTACATCAACTTCTTTAATAGATAATTAATTATATAATTAATAAATTTTACATGAAAAATGTTACCCTCCTCTAATCAGAATAATCAGACCATTGGTTAGAAGGGTCTTGGTGTATCAAATGATTTTGCAGAGGTTACTTTTTGATTTTGGTTGATGGATTAAAAGAGAAAAGAGGAGAAAGATCATTGTGTTTCAGCCATTGAAAAAGATGGTGTGGCGGCTGTTATATTTTGAGGAAGAAGAGAAATGAGGCTTTGTGGAGAAGAAAATATATTATATAGTGGAGGGAATTATTAATTTATTCCTAAATTTTAGTTAAGGCCCGCTAATCTCTACGTTGTACGTTTCAATGGAAAATAAATTGTTGACTAAGGCTGAGGTGGCATCTTATTTGTCATTTAAATTTCAAAAGCAAATGGCGGAAAGAAATGAATGCGTCATTAATTATTTAATGCTAATGGTTAGAATGTTTGTATGTGCCTTTTTAAATTTCAAACATAAATATCCAATATCATAATTAAGGTAATATATAAATTAGACTACCAATAATAAATGAGAGAAAATGTTAGAAGTATGCATGATTTTTATTCATTTACTATATAGTCACATATTTTCTTAAATAACGTCCATTGAAATAATTGTTCAATGAACCCTACAGTTTGAGGTTGTACCAAAATTGGTAAAATAAAATTAATTAAATGTCAAAAATATCATATTTGTTTCGGCAATCATCCCTCTGTTAAAGTTGGCATGTCTTAGCTTGTAGTGTTCTATAAACCATATATTGCATTTTTTCTCTGCTTAAATCTTTTTAGAATTGATGGAATCCCAATCAAGTCAAACCATGAAATTATTGATTGAAAATTTACATACTTAATTATGAATAAAGATGTAATGCTTTCAATACATGCAAGTAAACTTTTGTTTCATAAGCTTCTTTGAGTCGTCGTCACCATAATTTTTTGGACAAATTTTCAAAATAGGCTTGTTTTTAAAACTAATAGCAGATTTAGGCTAGTTTTGAAACTATTTGCAGAAATAGGCTTGTTTTTTTAACAATTATTGCCAAAAACAAGCCTATTTCAGCAAATAGTTTCAAAACTAGCCTAAATCTGCTATTAGTTTTAAAAACAAGCCTATTTTGAAAATTTGTCCCTTATATTTTTATAAGGGGCGCACTTCACAAGTGTGCCCATATGTATTTTTTTTAAAAAAAACAACTGGCCACCTCAGCGCTGAGGTGGACAAAACAAGTCTATTTCTGCAAATAGTTTTAAAACTAACCTAAATCAACTATTAGTTTTAAAAACAAGGCTATTTCGAAAATTTGTCCTAATTTTTTATTATATCCATTTATTATTTGATTTATATATTGTCTTGGCGTATGAATTCATTCTACATTTAAACTATTATTATTACCTCATTTACAATTCTTTAATTCATTCATATGGATTTGTACATTTTAATGCACTAACGTATATCTTTGAATGGTTAACATTATAAATCATTATTATTATTTTAACCAAAAAAAATTGAAAAAAATGGACTTTCTTTCTTGCTAGGAATTACAATGAAATATATTTTTCAAAAGATACACATTTATTTATGAAATCGTGATAACTTGTAGAAAGCTACATATAGCTAACATTCCAATGAAATAAAATAATACTTCAATTCCAATAAATAATATTGATAACTTCAAATTTACATTTTTAATATACAATAACTACGATACTTAATTATATTGATTCAAGATGGTTGCCATATCAATACCAAATAGTTATTGTTTGATTTGTTTACCTTAATCCTATTAATTTCTTTTCTTGCCTTTGTTTTTAGTGACCTCCTCTCTTCGTTGTTTCATTAATACTGCATTCATTGATTGAAATAAAATTAAAAATTGTCATAATTTGCATTTTTAAATTTCTACCTTCCTTTTTGTCAACTTGTTAGAATATTTATTGAATCTTTTGTTTTAATGTTTCCTACATTACATTACATTACAGAATAAATTCTATTACATGCAAATTGTATACGGTCCGTATTTACATTAAAAAGAATATATTTAATTTTTCAAAATAAATTATTTTAAACAACCAAAACTCATTAAAACAACTTAAAATAAATTTTTAAATTTGCCCTAAAATTCAGGGTTGTTACAGTGTTTCAGAATGGAATACTACTGATGCCCTGGATCGGTTAGCTCCCAAGAGGGGTTAAAGTGGTTGTGGTCCGGACGTATTTGTTTATTATCCAGATGTGCGAGGGCCTCTCTCCTGTATTGGACATATGGGACAAGGAATAAGGTGCCTCCAATTTCGTTCAGACCCAAAACGAACTAATAAATGGATGCATGTCTGACATTCTATTTCGTTCTGTGTTGATTGATCTCTATTAAACATATATCTGTTTGGTGGCAGAGAATTTATTCTCTTGCTTAACACCCTTCTCTAAGACGTACGAGCTTAGAGGTTATATATCGATAGACATCAGTCGCATGGCATGGAATGTCAATGTGGCATGCTGAGATGTAGTGATCATGGCTTTTTCTGACAAGCAGGGCCTTGTGGTTGATGATCAGAGCACGGCTTTAAATAGCATAGCTTTGTGTATAGCGTTAATTCGTGAGTTTCACACCCCGGTATGAACCAGAAACGGGATGAAGGATGGAAGGGAGGGCATGTGTTTCTTTCTATCTAGGAGTGGTGTCATGGTATGGAGCCATACATTTTTACTTATGTGGTTGTTAAACAGCGAGGTACCTCGGATATATCGGTCACAACGGGGCCGATTAATGATATGGTCAACATACTGACCATTACGCCCCATAGGACGGGGAAACATATTGTTCAGGAATTACTAATCCACTAACGTAAGTGTGGACCGGCCTTGCTGCTCCTAGGTGCAGTTGCGACTGTGTATTGAAACATGGTAGGCTAGATTGTCTCGAATTCGGTAAGGACGATCCCTTGCCTTGGTTCATGATGTAAATCCAACTTCCAATACGACATTGTGCGGTTTTGATTGTAAAACTAGTATGGCAACATAGTAGGATGGGGTACTATGTCGTCTATGATTGATACATTATGATTGAAATTGTTTTTGAAACATATATACACTAATAATAATATCATATTATTATTTTTATACATATCAATCATATTTTGTCCATTATAGGGTAAAAAATCTATCCTCCGACTTGCGTTGCATTGTGTGATGGGACCTGAGTCTTATAATGGCTTCATTTTTTGAAAGAGCATTGCGTTGTTTAAATGATTTATTTTATTTCATGCACTCGCAGTCCAATAGAGTAAACCCGTTCCGCGTTAGCGGCATGGTCCTGTGATTGACCTTATTATTAGATAGGTTAAGTAAGATTTCTCATACCAGTCCCATGCCTGACTCATAGTTTGTTTCACTTTGCAAACTCGGGTGCCCTTATTTTCTACACGGACAGCCTTTGTATTCAGGTTTTAGCAGGCACATTCTGGATAGCTATGGAGCTGAAGATGGATTCTATTTTCTATTGTGTTGTTCAAACTTTATTATGTATATTATGTTTAATTCCACTGCAGACATTTTATATTAAGCTGAAACTATATTATGTACTAAGTATGATCCTGTTATGTTGTGCAACTCTGATTTTGATATTATTTCCAGTGTAATTTGATGTACAGTATCTAGTGTAATTCTATATTTCTATTCTTCTATTATTGTTTATGCGTTATACTCCACTGATTACCCTTGCTTCCGTGGCATGGGGGTTTGGGTCATCACAAAATAGTACCTGGAAAATTGGGTTCCCAATTTGCCCATAAGAATGTGCATACATCATGGTAGGATAAGACTAGGGCATGTAGCAAACAACCTCCTTGATTTTAATTTGGTGGCAACCAAAGGCAATAATGGAGTTACAACTCTTATCGGTGCCTTGATGGCAGTTGGTATATGAGTTATCGAATAGCACACTTCAGATTGCGCATATGGAGAAAACATAACATTGAATGATCCCAAATTTGTATTTTGAATAGTGGGGCTTTTCGCACCTATATATAAAACTTTGTTCAAATTATATCAGTGTAATTTTTTTTCAACATACTCATATTGACAACACCCATGAAAACTACTGAGCAAGCGTGCAACTTGAATGGTTTCATCGATTTTAAGCTTTGTCTCGTAAGTTGCTCTTAGATAAAAATGTACCAATATCTGCAAATATTGGTGACAATAAAATTGTTTTAGAACATTCTTTCTACTTCGGACTCATCAAAAATAGTTGTTTGCCATACTCCTATGCTTGAACCATCTCCCAAATTTGGCTTCTACACATAGTGGATTATATGGAATGTTTGGAAACAGTAACCATTGATGAATGATTTATCTCTATTTTGTTGATCGAACATGTAAATGTACATTTTATGCCATTTTATCTCATAAGCGGGATTAAATAAAGCAGATTCTTGACTAGCAACAACCTAGGCCTAACAAATATACTTCACTTGAACAGTTTCCATGTCCTAGATGCGTAATGTAGTAGTTGCCACAGGCTTAATTGCCTTTGTTGCTTTTGGGATATCATTCCCTTTCTACTTTGTATCATCTATAAATTCTTATCTATTTTAGTATATCACTATCGTTTCATCTTTACAATAAAACAAAAAACAAATTTGGTTACCACTATCAATAATGTAAGTATACCAAAGGTTGATATAACAATAAATTGGCTTCTGTTGCATTAGTAAGGGTGAATTAACATATGCCTCAAAAATAAAAATAAAAGTTCAGTTTATATTAATTCCAATTTTTTGTATCATAATGATGCGTCAATATACATTTCACCAGATCATTTAATAAAGGACATTAGTGAAACAAAATGAAAATAATAAAATTTAAACAGAATTTTTGAAACAAATCAATCACTTGCTTCTTGAACAAATGTAGTAACAAGATATGAAGACGAAAAATATAAATGAGTCGCCACCCCAAGCTTAAAACAACATTATGCAAATTTTACCATATTGTAAATAATAAATTAACAACTATCATGTCGAATGAACTAGTATAACGATTATTAAATTATAACTAATTCAGTATTTATGGTTTCCTAATAGAAGAAAATATTCCATCAACATAACAGGACTGCAATACTAGTGAAATATGTCCATGTTATAACAGGTACTGACAATTGATATGGATTATGAATAACATAAAAGAATTAGAATTTGAAGGACCTAATCAAATTTTAGACATCCATGGTTAATTAAATATAATTTCTTGGATATTGACATCAAAAGATGAGCTTACCTGTTATAGTTGCGGTCATAATCAGGATCCCAACAGTACTCTTCTTTACGTCCAAATCTAGCAACCTTCCAATGTTCATCCATTAACTTCTCATTCTCAGCAGTAAATCCACTAGCATTGAGACGACCCCAAACCCCGTACTGACGGTGGCAAGGGTAATCCTTGGAATATAACACATAAACAGATAATAGCAGAACAGAATTAAACAAATACATCAGATAATGCACAAAAGAATATACTGGATAAACGTAATCATCAGAGTTATACGGTATACAGGATCATACTTAGTACAAATACAGTTCAGTTATACATATATGTCAACAGCGGAAAAAAAACATAATGTACAATAGGAGCTGAACAGCATAAAAAGAGATAAATGATAGAATCCATCTTCAGCTCCAGCTATCCAGAGAAAGCCAGCTAAAACCTGAATACAAGGCTGCCCGTGTAGAAAAAGGGGCACCTGAGTTTGAAAGTGAAACAAACTACGAGTCAGTCATGGGACTGGTATGAGAAATCTACTCAATACATTTAAAATATGGCTAATCACAGGACCACGCCACTTTCGTGGAACGGGTTTACTCCATCGTATCGCCATTGCTTTAAAACAAATCATTCTTTGAAACATCGCAATGCTTTTTATAAAAATGAAGCCATTATAAGACTCAGTTCCCATCATACAATGCAACGCAAACCGGAGGATAGAGTTTTACCTTATAATGGCCAAAATATGCTTGATACGAATAAAACAAAAGCATTTGATATTATTACTAGTGTTTATAAGTTTCAAAAACAATTTCAATCATAACTATCAATCATAGATGGCATGGGTACCATATATCATGTCGCCATATATATATACAATCAAAACTGCACGATGTCGTATTTGGAAATTGGATTTCCGTCATGAACCAAGGCAAAAGATAGTCCTTACCAACTTCGAGACAATCTAGCCCATGTCCCAGGATCAGGGCTCAAGTGACCCTTTGGAGCGACAGGGCCGGTCCACCGATGTGGATTAAAATTCCTGAACACAACGTTTCCTCGCCCTATGGGGCGTAAATGAGCCAACGAATGACTCCATCGGTCCCGGATCGACCGATATGTCTGAGGCGCCTCGCTATCCATCATCCACATAAGTAAAATGTCAGGCCGTGTAAAAACACCGACACAACTCCTAGCTAGAAGGAAACGCATGCCCTCCTTGAGGTCCTTATCCCGTTTCTGGTTCATACCGGGGTGTGAGGCTCGCGAATTCACGTTATACACAAAGCTACGCCACACAGGCGGTGCTTTGATCATCACCACAAGACTTTGCTTTTCAACAGAAGCCCTAATCACTGCATCTTAGCATGCCACAAAGGCAATTCACACCACGCAACTGATGGTTATCAATCACACATAATGAATTCCAATGTCAGACACACAGTCCATTTGCAAGTCTGTTCTGAGTCTGAATGAAACCGGAGGCCCTAAATACCTCGCATATTCATCGATCCCCACGTAAGTCTGGACGATCACTACTCATTATCCATATTTCGGGATGCCTCCCAATCAGGACATCAGTTACCATCCAAACGAGGTGAAGATCGGTCTTCAACCACCGTCTTCATCTTCGACTTCTTATCGTCGATTCAGTTATTCAGAATAGGATAAACCCGGTCTTTCTGAGCCACTCGCGTATATAATAAATAAGTGCAACACTAACATACACACGCATCATTTCAATTCATTAGTCACTAACCGTCAATCAGTAAGAGAACGATTTCCCAAATATTAACACCGAAGGCCGAAACCAACATCAGATCAAAATCCAGGAAACTATTCGACTTAGCTAACCTTCAGTTAATTTCTAAATTTCACATCCATATCGTTTATAATATTTTATAATGATTTATCGTTATTTTTATTTATTTTAAAATACCCAATTTATTCAAACGACGCTTTAGGCCGTAACGCAGCCGTGGTGCTGTTTTTCTTCAGATTTGATTTACACATATCTGAAAATCTAACCGTTGGATCTTCACAAAATTTACATCATTAGAAAGATCTTTTCAAAACGAATCCAACGGTTCTAGTTTCGGGAAAATCCGATGGTCGGATCTCCCGGTATAATCGTTTGAAGTTTTGATTTCAAAATACGAACTGCAGCGTCGTTATTCGATTTAATATAATTATATATATATATATATAATCGATTCTGGCGCTGTTTTTCTTCAGATTTGAATTAAACATTCCAGAAGATCCAACCGTTGGATTTTTACAAAGTTGGTGCCGTTGGAAAGATATTTCCAAAGCGAACCTAACGGTTGAAGTTTCGGGAAAATCCGATGGTCGGATCTCCCGCACTAATCGTTTGAAATCACGGTTTCAAAATACGAACTGCAACTTCGTTATTCGATATATTTCAATTCTCTTTATATATATATATATATATATATCAATTCTTCGATTTCAAAAATATATTCTTTTCATACATTTGATAAAAATAATATTTTTATCTAACTGTCTTCTATTTCAACACTTCACTATTTTTAACAATTCATGTATATGGTAAAAATGTGATTTTTATTGTAAAACGATTTATTTCAAAACACGACTATTTTATATAATCAATATAGGTGATAAAAATAGGATTTTTATTATAAAACAATTTCTTTCAAAATATGAATACCATTCAACGCATGAATTTCAATTCAACAAATGAATTTCGATTCAACACATGAAGGTTTCCTATAGTTTGTATATATAGATAAAAAGGTGGTTTTTATTGTTAAAACAATTTATTCAAAACATGAATACCATTCAACGCATGAATTTCTATTCAATGAATGAATTTCAATTCAACACATGAAGGTTTTCTATAGTTGGTATATATAGATAAAAAGGTGATTTTTATATTTAAAACACGAATACCATTCAACACATGAATTTCTATTCAACGAATGAATTTCAATTCAACACATGAAGGTTTTCTATTCAACAAATGAATATAGTTTCAACATAGGAAAATAATTCTAACACATGAATATTATTCAAAATTTCGGTAGCATAATGGCATTGTAGTTAAAACCAGGACCGCCCCTAGTACGGCTCCTCGCTCTACCTTAAAGCCTCGCAGCTTTTGACAATGGGGAATCATGCATCAAGTTCGCACGCAGGAGGCATGTATATTTTTTTCATTTCCACAAACTAATCCTATGTGGTTTCAACCAAATATTTCTCAACCACAAACGGGTATTTTTCAACCACAATCAATCAATTTCAACCACAAACAATTTCAATCAACCATTCGCTATCAATCAATTTTCACACCAATCTCAACCAATAAATATCGTCCATGGTTTGTGGACGAGGGGCGTATATATATATATATATATATATATATAGCATTTCACTTCTATTTCAACATATATATAATTTTTACAACGCATATATAACTTATACATCGAACGTACAACTTATACAACGCTTATACAAGAGGTGTACAACGCTTATATAACTCATACATCGACTATATAATTTATACATCGTCGTTTTCCATATCGTTTATAAATTAGAAATCTCACATTGGGTTCCACTCCACCAAAAATAGCAGAAGGCTCAGAAAAATATGCGGTCTCTTCTAGAATGTAGAAGACGTCCACACGGTCATGATGTTTCCTGTTTCATCGGTTTTCGTCAAGAAACGAAAAAGATATGATTTTTAGAAGTTCGCTACGCTTTTAAATGTTAAAAACAGATTAAATAAAACACAGCCGTTACTTGCCTGTTTGGTTCCAAACTAGGTTTTCAGATTTCTTCACATCCGCGCAGCTTGAAGGTGATCGGATTACCTCATGCCGAAGACCCTGGAGAGGCGCACCACCGCGCTGGAGGACGGTGAACTCGCAACTGAATCGGCGTCGGATTTCCGGGCTAAATAGCTCGACTTTCGAGCTTCAGAACTCGATGAATACGGCGCGATAATTCACGAGGTTTGTATGGATTGGTAGCTGGGGAAAATCTCTACAAAAAACCCAACAGGAGTGAATGAATTTATTGCGTGGATTTTGAATTAAAGAGGAGAGAAGGAAAGAAAGGGGAGCCGCCGTTCGATCTGGGTAGGTTACAGGGAGAGAGAAAGAGCAACGACCAATGATTTTTTTTATTTTTTTATAAATTTTAAAATATCTAAAATACCCTCTTCCACACACGAACACCAATTCAAACCCAGTGACTGTCGTCCCTAGTGTTTTACCCCCATTCCGAACACAATGGGTTATGTTTCGTTGGCCCATTCGACTGTTTCAGTCAGTCTTCATTCAATTTAAAATATATAACATTCAATATTTGATTTGAACATACATTTCAATTTGCCAGGGCCACAAACTGATTCGAAATATTCCAGAAAAATAAATCTCGCTATGTTTTGACGATACTGTCCCAACAAAACTAGTTTCGTCGAATTCTGAGACCGTTTGCAAAAAGGCCCATTTCTGGTCGATCCAATTTAACTGTAATTGACCAAAACACATTTTCCTTTGCCACGCTCACATAGTAGCTTCAAAAATTATGAAATTTGAAACCTAGCAATAACTTCACATCCCAGATCCAACAAAAGTGGTTTCGTCGAATTCCGAGGTCGTTTGCAAAATGGCCAATTTCACGGGCTATATAAATTCCATAGCGACCTTTCTGAAAATTCATCTGGCCATAACTTTTGCTTTCCGCTATGAAACTTTGATTTTTCAGATTTGTTAGAAAGGTATTCACTAACAGATTTAAATATTTTTGGTTTCACTCAAATCCGTTTTGTTTTGCACCAGGTACAGTCAGACAAAGTTTGAATTCAAATTTTGAAACTACCACGCTATTTCAGGCCTTGTTTATAATTCAAAGTGATAATATTTATTTTCAAACGTCGATTCAAACTCACTTTTCATTGCTATTATTTAAAATATTTACTTTAAATATTTAAAAACCACTATTTTAGCCAATTTAAAAAAATTTAATTGGTTCAGATTTTCTGGGTCGTTACAAGCATGCTCTATCACACCTTTGTCAAAACAAGACGTAATCGGACAAACAAAAATGTGGACAAAACCAAACTAGATCTAGAAAATTAAACAAACAAAAACAAAAAAAAATGAATAAGATGCTTCTAAAATGTAAACGGAGCTCCATCACGAATAACAGTAGGCCTTGATCTGCCGTTTTACTAGGATCTGCGGTTTGCAGCGATGGATGGGAGAGAGGCCGGCCATGGATGGGAGACGAGAGATCTGCGGTTTTACATGGATCTGAAATTGAAATGAGCAGGAAATGTTTATTATTTTGTTGAATTGTAAATGGAGATGGAATGAATTGGGGATCTAGAAAAAATTGGCAACACATCTTGTTTTCTAGGTATTACGCAAATAAAAGGTGGATGGAGGAAAAATAATATGTTTTGGAGCCAAAATTTTGGGATCGCGGTGATGGAATTTGAAGTTGGAGCCAATAACGGAAAACTTGGTGTGTTAGAGCTAAAATTTTGCTCCAGTAAAAGTTTCTTTACTAGAAATTATAGGTACAAAATTAAATATGGAAGTAATAGAACATTAATTATTAAAATTTATTTATTAATTGTTGAACATTTGACATTTGTTATTTGAAAGGAAAAGTTAATTGTTAATTATATTTATTTGTTATTATATGTTAAATGAATATTTTCGGTAATTTACCGAAAAAGAAGTAGAGAATGAATAAAAATATCTTTCATAAAACTGTTAATTATTAATCACACTATATTACTAATTATTAAAAATAACTATAGTAGTGACTATTAATTATTAATATTTAATCATACTATATTATTAATTATTAAAAGAACTATAAATTACGAAAAATATTACTTCATAATTATTAAAAATAATTGTAAACTATTAAATAATACTTATTAATATTAAATAGAAATCATTATATAATATAAAAATAATTTAAATTCTTAATCATAATTTATGAATTATCAGATATAATAAATTATTAGATAATATAGTAATTATACATTATTATTTATACATAATCAATATAAATTATTAATTAATTAACTATACCATATTACTAATTTGTAAAATAATTACAAACCATTAATTATTAAATATGTCAATTATAATTAAATCGTTGGTTATTAAAAATTACTTATTTATCTACATTATTAATTAATATTATATCTTAATATTTAGTAATTATTAATTAATCAATACTAACTATTGAACTTTATTTACTATTAACAATAATATTTTTTTTGTTATTGATATATTGTTATTCACATTGATTATTTAAATTTAAATTTAACTTATCAATTACTTATTAAAAACATAAAAGTAAAACATTTTAAGAAGAATACACATCTCAGTCCCTTGCAAATCCCTTGAAAACCTACTGCAAAATATCTTCAAAAAATATATGACGGTAAACTGCCTCAAATTGCAATGGAATTTAAGACGAAAAAATGATGATGTTAAACCATTGCAGTTTGCTATGGTTTAGCGACGGAAATCAGAAATCGTCGGTAATATTTCAAAACAAGATAAAATTAAATATCCTTTATAGATTTCACGAAAATTCATCGCTAATTTGCGATGAAATTTTCGGCTTCTTGAAATTTGCCTCTATTTGCAGTTTTTCTTGTAGTGATATGATAACAAGTCATATTTGTAATATATATATATATATATATTAGTATTAATATATTCATATATATAAGCAGCACTTCAACATTTATATAACAGGTTGCAGAGTATACGTTTCTATACATAACTCAATGTGTTTGTATCTTACTCAACGTAATGATTGAATACAATCTCACTGTCCTGAAATGATTTGGGATAAATTCATAATCATGTGCTAGTGTCTAGGCTAGCATGAGTAAACATGTATGTTTATATACATATACATCTAAATGTAACATGTACGATCATATCATATGCAGTAGGAGATTAAAAAATAAAATATAAGTCCAAGTTGTATTGAATTACTTATATTTGCATCATCAATAAAATATATGATAATAGGTAGATAAACCAACTAATCTACCCACATCAACAGAGAAGAACCCAACCGGCCTTCCCCACATCCAACAGTTATAGCCTTTACAAGCAACTCGAAGTAAGCAGACAATAGCAATCATATCAACCAATTATATCTCACGTAAACCATCGTAATCGAACTCAACATCCCTCAATCACAAGCCCCGAAGGCCTAAACCAACATCAGACAAGCACCCAAGAAACATTTCCTTCGACATTAGGTAATCTAGGTGAGATGGTACAAGTAAAACAACTAACATTCATGACGCTAGCTATCACCACCAGTCTTGCTTTGAAACCATCTTTGATCGTATGATGGCCAACCCTGACATACGTCAAGGGCTAATGGTAACCCCGGTTCCAGCAAAACTCCATACACCTTCACGACTTGTATCTTTAGGCCCATCATGACTGCCCATGGTATTCGACCATGCAACCAGTCTTTTAGGTGTCCCTATTATACCCCTGCTTTGAGTCAGATAGAACCTACGACAACGATGATCCCACAGCTTTCAATATCTCTAGTCGTCATCACCGGTGACTATCCATAGCTTAAGCACCATCTCGAGCAACCATTATCCAAAACTCAACATCTTTGAGTTGTCTTCTCATTCATTGCATTTCATCGATCAACATAACACTTAACAGCACTCCGACATTCCTCCTTGAACCTACGTCAAATCCACGTTTCTTCTCGAGCCAAAAATATCGTCATTATTTGGCCAATATGGTTGAGTCATTTTCTACCCAATGCCAGGTCGTTGAACGACCCAACTCTCCAAGCAACCCGACCGAGCTCCAACGACCTAACTCCCCAGGCGACCCAACCAAGCTCCAATGACCTAATTCTTCAGGCGACCTGACCAATTCAGTTGACCTAGAAATTCAGTCGACCCAAGCACACTCGAGTTTAAAAGACCCGAAGACGAACGACACGAACGACCTGACCCAACTATGTCATGTTATCACCATTTCTTGAGTAACAAGCCACACGACTGCAACGTCATTGACGATCCGAGCCATGCGACCCATGCCAATAGTGAACCATGCAAGAAAAACGATGCAACTCCAGGATTTTCCAATCTAGCTCCAATCTTGATCAAATCACCACTAAACGACAACATCGATTCAAATAATTCATCCAAATCATCCAAGTCAACAAACAACACTTTATGAAATCATCAACAACACTATAATGACAATTATTCATCGATAATCATATAGAATTCACCAAATCATGATAAAATAATGAATAAACTAACACAATGGATCTAACTTGCATAAACATATGAATTAACATAGAAATTACTAGTTTTAAGTTTCTAGATTAGGTCTTATAGTGATTAAAATAAAAATATGCTTACCAAGATGCAGATCTAGGTGAAAATAATTTAAAATGATGTAAACAGGATCAAACAACACATATACTCGATTGAATCTACGTGAGAGATGCTTATCACTCACTAAATCTTCAAACAAACATAAAAACGATGAATGTCGATCCGAACAACGAAGAACAACCCTCAAACCTCTCGATTTGATGTGATCTCTCTTCGCTTGATGTAGATCTAGCATCAGACGATGTAGATCTTCGATTCTCTTACGTAGATCTAAAATTTTAATGGTGGAAAGATGTATTTGATTGAGCTATAAGGATCGCGAGCTCAACCAAATGAGAGAATAAAGAAAAGTGACCCTCAATCCATGCCTCTAACCCCATATCTATAGTCTTCCACCAGCTAACTAATGGGTCTCCTCAAATCAGCCCATCAATGGCTTACAAAACCTAAACTGAAGTTGTCAAACACTAAAACAACGATTCCTCCCAAATTGTTGAACCAAATCTTTAATGTGACCACTCTATGGAATTGGAAACACTGTTTCCTTTCCAACGAAATCGATCTCAACACCTGGTTCAATCCCAACCAAAGATATTCCATGTACAAAACTGATAGGGGCAAAAATTTATCATAAATAAAATTGATAAACTTATGGACATGTCTCACATCCCTATAACCAACATATCAAAATATGAGAATGATCCAACCCTAAGAGAATTAAATAAAAATATTTTACGATCCTCCAATACGTAAAATGCGGGCTGTTACATTCTTCACCCCTTTAGGAATTTCTACCTCGAAATCCCAAGCAAACACAAGAAACCAAACAATTCTTCATGCCTTTCATCCATGAGCAGCCAATTTACTATCCAAACTAACATCCATCAAGCCATGCATCCATAGCCTTATGCTAGCATGTAGAATTCTAATAACAATAGCAACAACAATAATAGTACAAGTTACAACGGGGTTAGAATAACACGACCCTTATGGGTCATACCAACGAAGAGTTCTGAATTGGTCGCCTTCACCTCCTCTTCTGTTTCCCACGTACAATCGTCATCATCCTCACTCCATTGTACCTTGACTTGCTTAACCGTCTTTCTCCTAAGTTGTTTCGTGTTATTCCCCACAATGCGAAGCGACTTACAACGTTTCGTAACAACGGTCTCGACTTTTAGGTCTTCTTACTGCTCCGGAGATACCACCACATTCGAATCATGCACATACTTCCGAAGAAATGACACATGGAAAACATTATGCACACTCAGCATCTTCTCGGGTAACTCCAGCCTATATGCGAGCTTTCCAATTCGCTTGATTATCGGAAATGGTCCAACAAACCTATGAGATAACTGTCCTTTGCTTCCGAACCGAACAACGTGCTTCAACTGCGAAATCTTCACGAAAACCATATTGCCAACCTCAAAGTCCAAATCCTTTCGAAGCTTATCAGCAAAACTCTTTTGATGATCTTGGGATGCCTTCATTCGTTGCCGAATGATCTCAATACAATCTGATGTCTCTCTGGTCATCTTTGGCCCAAGTATCAACTCATCTTCAGTTTCTAACCAACATGACGGAGAATTACACGGTCTAACATACAACACCTCATATGATGCCATCCCAATGCATGAATGGTAGCTGTTATTGTACGCAAACTCAACTAATGTAGATTGTTTTCCCATGATCCTCCGAATTCCAATATACAAGCCCTTAGGAGATCTTTTAAAACTCGGTTAACCCTCTCGGTTTGACCATCGGTTTGGGAATGATATTTCGTACTCAAACAAAACTTGGTTCCCAAAGTCTCTTACAGACTCTTCCAAATTCCACTAGTGAATAATAGATCTCGATCACTCACTATAATTTTCGGGATACCATGGAATCAAACTATCCATTTTATATAAAGCTCAGCCAACTTCAATGCCGTCCTAGTTGATTTGACAGGAATAAACCTCGCACTTTTGGTCAAGCGATCCATGATGACACAAATCCCTTCGTTTCCTGCCCTGGTTCTAGGTAGTCCATCGATAAGATCCATCAATATCTGCTCCCACTTCCACGTAGGAAATTCTAATGGCTGAAGCAAACTACTCGACTTCATTTGTTCAGCTTTCACTAATTAATTGTTCATGCACTTGGAAATAAACTTTCCAGCATCTCTTTTCATCCCTTCCCAGTAGTAGGCTCGCTTCATGTCCTGATACATCTTATTACCACTGGGATGAATCGTCAACTTCGAGTGATGACATTCCCTCAGAACCTTATAAATCCATCAAAATTAGGAACAACTAATCGTCCTTGTTTACTAAGCCAACCTTCTCGATCGACCTCGAATTCTTTATCCTCTGGTTCCAACGTCTGTATAATCTCGACAAGCCTTGCATCACGTTTTTGGCTATCGCCAATTCTTTTGACAAGAGTAGGTCTTATCGATAAGCTTGACAACATTTCATGTTCCAACTCACATCGTGGATTGAAATCAAATCCTGCCAAGTACTCAAGGCTCTTCCATTTCGAAAACATCGCTCCCAAACTTGCGTGTCTTCAACTCAATGCTTCCACTTCTGCGTTACGTTTACTCAGAGTATAGGCTATACCAAAATCATACTATGCCAGAAACTCTAACCATCGTTGCTGCCAAAGATTCAAATCCTTTTGGAAGAAAAGATACTTCAACGACTAATTATCCGTAAACAACACGAATCGAAATCCCAACAGGTAATATCTCTAAATCTTCAGAGAAAACACAATTGTCGCCAAATCCAAATCATAAGTTGGATAATTCCTCGCATGCGGCTTCAGCCATCGGCTTGCGCAAGCTGCAACTCTATCCTTCTGCATTAGAATTGCTCCAAGTCCAGTACTACACGCATCGGTGTATACCACCATCTCTTTACTCCCCACTTGGAATGGCCAAAACAGGAGCACTCGTCAGTCTCTCTTTCAGGATTCCAAAAGCTTGCTCACACTTCGCATCCCATGTGAACACCTGGTTCTTCATCGTCGGTCCTGTTAATGGTGCAGGTATCTTGGAGAAATCCTTGATAAACCATCGATAATATCCTGCCAACCCAAGTAAACTCCTAACATCTGTCGCATTCTTAGGTATATCCCAGTCCTGACTACTGCCACTTTAGTGGGGTCAACCGCTATACCATTTCCAGAAACAACATGGCCTAAGAACCTCAATTCACTCTTCGAGAAGTGAAACTTCAAAAACTTAGCTCTCAGCTGATGCTCTCGCAAGATTTCCAAAAACAACTCTCAAGTGTGTCTTATGCTCTTCCTCGGTCCGGGAGTAAACCAGAATATCGTCCATGAATAGAAGCACAAACTTATTCAACTATTCTCTGAAAACCTTATTCGTAAAATCCATGAAATATGCTGGTGCGTTAGTCAACCCAAATGGCATCACCAACCATTTGAAGAAGCCGAATGGTGTCCTAAAAGCAGTCTTCGACACACTATCCTTTGTCAATCTCAACTGGTGAAATCCCGTTGCAAAATCCATCTGAGAAAACATCTTGGCCTCCTGAAGTTGATCGAACTAGTCATCGATCCTCTGCAACAAATACTTGTTCTTCTTGGTTACCTTGTTCGGCTCACGATAGTCCATACACAACCTAAATGAGCCATTAAAGTTGGTTGCAAACACCACGGGTGCACCCAATTCAGATACACTTCTCCGAATGAATCCTTTTCCTAAAAGGTCTCGTACTTGCACCTCTAACTCTCGCCGATCCTTAGGCACCATCCGCCTAAGACGCATAACGATAGATCTAACACCCTCGACTAAATCGATTCTAAACTCAATCTCACGATGCGGCTGCATGCCTTTGACTTCTTCAAATACATCCTCAAACTCATTAGTGATCAGCACAGATGACAAGTCTTCCTATGGAATCACAAGCGAATATAAAAAGATCTCGAAGACACCATCTTCGGGCATACATCGAATCAAAACCTTTCGCCCTTCCACATCCCCGACTCTCACCTCAAGCTTCTTGCAATTCACTCTTGCCACATACCTCTTGAGCCAATCCATGTCCAAGATGAATCCAAACTTAGTGAAGTTTAAAACAAAGCAATCACATACAAAAGGGAAACCATGACTCGATAACAAAAGACCATGACAAAACATACAAAGGCTAGACGGACCCCAAACTGGACTAGTCATGAACAATGGTCTATCACAAATCTCAAGTTCTAAACCAAAGCGGCACACAAGCTCATTACAAATGAATGAATGCGAGTCTCCAGTATCAAACAACACACGAACTAAAACACCTTTAACCGAAAGAGTACCTTAAACGACGTCACCCTTTCCTTTCTCCTCTGCAGTAGGATCCCTTGAAGAAGATGGTACGACCTCCAAAGCATAAGCCTTCACTATATGCTTCCCTTTCGCTAGCTCCGGACAATCCTTCTTATCATTCCTAGATTTTCCATACTTGAAGCACTTGTTTTCAGCTTTTGGATTCTTACATTCATTAGAGAAATGGCACTTCTGTTGTTAGTTATAGCACACCACCTCACTATTAGGTTTCTCCTTGTCATCCTTCCCTTTCTGCTATTGCTGCTTCCTCTTTTTATTGTTATTACCATCCTGTTGTAGTTTTGAAGCTTCCTTGGTTGCAATGACAACATTTGCTTCTTTAGGAAACAGGCTTTCATGTCGAACAGCTTTCTCCATGATCTTCACATACGGATTGTCAAGATGATCAAACCATGGTCTCCTTATGTAGGATCTAAACCCATAACAAACTTCTCGTTCTTCTGGTAAAGAGAGTGTAATAACCCGGAAAATCTGGGCCAGTTTAAAATTTTTATTTTGGCAATTTTGGCGAATTTTGAATATTTAAAATAGAGTATTTTAAATAATATCGACGAGAAAATTTATTTTGAATATAATTCGACGTATATATTATATACGTCGTCGTTAGAATATAAATATTTATATATAATTATAAATAGAATTGAAAATGGCGCGGTAGTTCGATAATTCGATTTCAAACTTCAATTGAATATACCGGGTGCAGAACAATCCGGATTTTAGTGAAACCAAAAACATTAGGATCTAATTGATAATATCTTTCCAACGAAGTTGAGAAGCTGAGATTTCACTTTATAAATGATGAGATATGTCCAGTTGAAAATTAGAAATAGTCGCTGTGGAATTTATATATATTTTAATATAATATATAGCCCTTAAAAATAGCCATTTTGCAAATGACCTCGGATTTCGACGAAACCACTTTTGTTGGGTCCGTGATGTTAAGTTATTGCTAGATTCCAAATTTCATAATTTTTCGAATCAATATGTGAGCGTGGCAAAGGAAAACGCGTTTTGACCATTTCAGTTGAATTTAATCGACTGGAAATTGGCCATTTTTCCAACGGTCTCAGAATTCGACGAAACTAGTTTTGTTAGGACCGTATCGTCAATACGAAGCTAGAAAATATTTTTATGGAATTTATAGAGCTCGTATGTGACCCCGGTAATTCGAAATGTACGTTAAAAATTCAATATATAGAGTTATGTGTTGATTTTGACGAAAACTGATCGAAATGATCGAATCAGCTTACGATACATAACCCATTGTGTTCGGAATGGGGGTAATTAGCTAGGGGCGACAGCCGTTGGGCCTCGATTAGAGTTCGAATTAAAAAGTTGCTTTTTGAATTTAAAAGTAAATAAATATATATTAATTATTATATAACCCTCACATCTCTCCCTCCATCTCTCTCTTCAGAAATCGAAAAAAAAAGAAAGAAAAAAAAAAAAACCCCTAAACCTAAATCGATCGCGCGCCTCCCCCCCCATCAGCCGCCGACGCCTCCACCGCGCCCTGCTCCGATCGTTGCCTCCACGCCCCCCCTCCTCCACCTGCTTCTCCTTCTTTCCTCCTCCCCCACCTACGAACTAAACCGACGCAACCCCCTGTAGCCCCCCGATGGCCAGTGCCACCACCGGCCGGACCCCCAGCCGACCGCCCCGAGCAGCAACGCCCCTCCAGCGCCATTCCCCCCCCCCCACCTCCAAGCCCCTCTGTAAGTCGTATTTTTTTTTTTTTTATTTTTTTTATTTATTTATTTTAGTTTTATTTTATTTAAAACTGAAAAGAAAACTGATTTTTCTTAAGTTATTAAAACTGCTTTTTCTTAAGTTATTAAAACTGATTTTTCAAAAGGATTAAAACTGATTAGAAAAAAAGAGATTTGATTTTTAGTTAAAGAAAAATATGATTTTTATATTTTTAAAATATTAAAAATATGATTTTTATATTTTCAAAGTATTAAAAATATAGTCTTTACTATATAGAAATATTAAAAATATGATTTTTATATTTTTAAAGTATTAAAGATATAATCTTTATAGGATAGAGAATATAAAAATATCATCTTTGTAGGTAACGAAATAAAAATCTGATTTTTATTTTATATACGTTGAGATAAAATGGTAATTTTTATAAGGGCGAAAACTTTATTTTTATAAAGGCAAAAACTTTATTTTTGAAAAGGCTAAATCTTTATTTTAGAAATGGTGGAATCTTTATATGGAAAATAGCGTGATAAAAATATAATTTTTATCTATATGACATAGAAATAAAAAAATAGAATTTTTATATATATTGAACTTCGAAATGAAAATTCGATTTTTATATATTGAACTTCGAAATAAAAATTCGATTTTTATATATTGAACTTTGAAATAAAAATTCGATTTTTATATATATTGAACTTTGAAGTAAAAATTCGATTTTTATATATAGTGGCCTTGGGCAACGAAGGTGACAAAAAGGCGAAACGACGAAGACTTCTGCAAAAGAAGAGCCGTGGAGCTAGGATAGCTATAAGTGAGAATTTCTCACCTTTCTATTTTATTTCTAGTTATATATATATACTAGGATGCAGACGGTGCTTAGTAGCACCCGACACAAATCGTCCACAGACCATGGACTTGTTTGTTTGACTGTTTGGTGATTGATTGCGATATTGGTTTGAATGTGGTTTGTGGTGTGAAAAATCGAATCGATAAATTGATTAGGATTAGACGTGCGCCGTTATAAGGCGAAGGAGTAAGGCTAGGTTAGACCCTTACTCCAAATTTTGTGGTTTGCATAACGAAAGTGAATGTGATTGATGTGTGAATGGCGTGGGCCTTCACTAGATCGGGGATTAGGCTAGGCCTTGTCCCGTTTCTAGTATCGTGCCGTTATGCCGCCAAAATTTTCTAAAATATGTTAGAAAAATAAAAATAATCATTTATTGAATAAATGAACTGAATAGATATTCATATGTTAAGATAAATTGTTTTATCGTTAAAAATATAATTTTTAACGTGAATGCGAATAAATAAAATATTCATTTACAAACCGGACGGTTTGTTTATGTACACCTATTTGAATGACATAGATTGGGTCGATAAATTTTACACACCGCCCAACTGCACAAATAAAATCTGTGTGTGATTGTTTGAAACCCCACACGGGTGTTGGGGTGAAATATGAGTTCACTCATCCTGACTGATAAATATGTCGATCGATCGATTGACAGGCTGTTATAAGCGTTAGATATCTATATTTGATGCTTATACAGTGTAGTGCACTTTGGTTGATGGTTGATTATTTTCAATGCTATTAAATACATGTGTTGTATGAAAATCCATATAATTGACTTTATATGGTAATTGATTGGGCCTCATTCCAATTTGAAAAATAAAGAATATTATAAAATAAAGGTTCATGTGTTGACTATACTCATCCGTTGATATTAGTCATGTGTTGAACGAAATATTTTTATAATAAAATTTATATCTTTATCAATATAAAATAAAGGTTCATGTGTTGACTATACTCATCCGTTGATATTAGTCATGTGTTGAACGAAATATTTTTATAATAAAATTTATATCTTTATCAATATAAAATAACGGTTCATGTGTTGACTATATTCATCCGTTGATATTAGTCATGTGTTGAACGAAATATTTTAACAAAAATAGTCACACACGGACGGTACTCATTCGTTGAGATTAGTCGTGTGTTGACAAAAAGAAATATTTGAAATAGAATATATAAAGCCGTGTTGAATAGTGATGCGCCATTTTGACGCGAACGATAAATATAACGATTTCGAAATGAATTGAATATATAACGATTTCGAAATGAATTGAATATATAACGATTTCGAAATGAATTGAATATATAAAGTTTTCGAAATAAATTGAACATATAAAGTTTTCGAAATGAATTGAATATATAAAGTTTTCGAAATGAATTGAATATATAAAGTTTTCGAAATAAATTGAATATATAAAGTTTTCGAAATAAATTGAATATATAAAGTTTTCGAAATAAATTGAACATATAACGATTTCGATTTGAATTGAATATAAAACGATTTCGAATTGAATGGAATAGAAAACCAATTTGATTTCAAATTGAATATATAATGAACTTGATTCTAATAGAAAACGAAACGAATTTAATTTGAATAGAAAATGAATTTGAATCGAATAGAAAATCAATTTGAATTGAATTGAATTGAATTGAATTGAGAAACGAATTCGAATTGAATTTAAAATGAAGTGAAATGAATTCAAATTAAATTGAAATTTGAAGTGAATAGAAATGAATTTTAAAACGAATTTATAAAGAAGAATTCAATTTTGATTTGAATTGAAATAGAAGTTGACTTTGTTTTTGAAACGAATTCAAAACTAAATATATAATTCGTTTTAAATAGAAATCGACGAAATATATATTATATATATTATATATATAATATAATGGCCTGAATAGAACGCGCCGCGCCGCGGCAGTTCGTAAATTTCGACCATTTATTTCAAACGGACATTACGGGAGATCCGACCGTCGGATTCTCCTAAAACCGGAACCGTTGGGTTCGTATCGAAAAGAGCTTTCTAACGAATATTAGAAATTCAAAATCTAACGGTTGGATTTGGAGATACGTCCAAATCAAATTCGAAAAAGGTCGCTGTAAGTGCAGTTCGATGGCCGTTGTTGGAAATCGACTGTACGGACCTTGATAAAATTATTAAAAATATCAATAATTTGTGTAAAATCATAAGAAATGATTTGGGAAAGATTGGGGTGAAAAACTCCATATTTGAAAAGATAAAAATAGATTTTTATCGAAATGAACTAGTTTTGAACTAATTTAAAACCCAATCATTTTTAAATAAATGAATTAGATTTAAAAAGGGGTTTTAAATAATCGAATTTCTAATATATTTGATTAAGTTTGAGATGGGTTTATCGTGAACAGTGTTTTAAATAACACTAGTTCTTTAACCCGATAACAAATAGAATGTGATTTGGGTTTGTCGTGAACTGTGTTTTAAATAACACCTAGTTCTTTAACCCAGTAAAAGGAGTTTTATTGAATCTGCAATTAGATTGAAATTCGAACTGATAATCTAAATTATCAAATTTAGAAATGAGCGAGAATGGGGTATCGCCAGTTTTGCTCCAAAGCGATAGTTAAATCTTTAATTAGATTTGAACGGGAAATGGTAATTAATTTTACCGATAACACCACGGTGTTAGATATGGAGTATTACCAGTTTTGCTTCATGGGATGAATAGGTTGGGATTGGGAAATAAAATAAATAATTACTTCGTTGTGGTTCGCTAATCTCGACTAGTTGGAAAACCATAATTTGGTTTTAAATGACATCCAAAGGAAGATTACAGGATAAATTTTAAAGAATTTATCTTGGATAAAATTAATGGGAACTTTTCCCTAAGAATGTGGAATTTAGAAACTAGCTGTAGGTTGGCTAAGAAGAATGGTTTCCTGGGTATTGATCTGATGTTGGTTTCGGCCTTCGGGGTTAATGTTTGGGAAATTGTTCTCTTGCTAATTTGCGGTTAGTAACTAATGAATTGGAATGAGGCGTATGTTGTGTTTGTGTAACATTTGTTTTAATATACGCGGGTTGTTCGGAAAGTCCGGGTTTACACCCATTCTGAATAACCGATTCGACGATATGTCGAAGATGAAGACGGTGGTTGAAGACCGGAAGTCTTCACATCGTAGGGATAATTACTGACGATCCTGATTGGGCTGTACACCCAAGAGGATGGAAATAGTTGGTGGTTGTCCAGACGTACTTGGAGATGGATGGATACGCGAGGAAAGTGCCTCCGGTTTCGTTCAGACCCAGAACGGACTTGTAAATGGATTGTGTGTGTCTGACATTGGATTTTATTCTGTGTTGATTGATTTCTATTAAATATATATCTGCTTGGCGGCGGAGAATTTATTCTCTTGCTTAACGCCCTTCTCTGAGACGTACGAGCTTAGAGGTTATATATCGATAGATATCAATCGCATGGCATGAATTGCCTGTGTGGCATGCTGAGTTGCATGGATCAAGGCTTCTGTTGAAAAGCAAAGTCTTGTGGTTGATGATCAAAGCACAGCCTACGTGGTAGCTTTGTGTATAGCGTGTATTCGCGAGCCTCACACCTCGGTATGAGTTAAAAACGGGATACGGGCCGTTGGGAGAACACGACGTTTCTTTCTAGCTTTGGTGGTGTCAGTGACTTACCAGCCCTGACATTTATATACTTTTCACCTTTGTGGTTGTTGGATGCGAGGCGCCTCGATTATAGGTCTGTAAGGACCGGGAAACGCGTGTTCAGGAATTGCCAATCCTCTAACGTAAGTGAGGACCGGCCCAACCGATCCAAGGGTTACCCAGTGTGCGTAGTCCTGAGCATTTGCTAGAGTGTCTCGAATGCGGAGAGGAGCTTGCCCCTTGCCTCGACTCATGACGGAATCCAATTTCCGATACGTGTAATTCGTTTTTAATTGTAGAACTAGTATGGCGACATGATATATGGTACCCATGCCGTCTATGATTTATATTTATGATTGAAATTGTTTTGACACTATACACTTATTATAGTATCAAATGATTTGTTTAAACGTACCAAGCATGTTTGGCTATTATAAGGAAAACCCTATCCCCCGGCTTGCGTTGCATTGTATGATAGGACCTGGGTCTTATAATAGCTTCATTTTTCGAAAAAGCATTGCGTTGTTTATTTTATGCACTGGTATTCTTGGGAGGAAACCCGTTCCGTGTTATACGGCGTGGTCCCTTGAATTACTCTCTTTTAAAAGTAAAGTTTTAAATAACTGTTTTAGTTCTCACACCAGTCACATGACTGACCTGGAGTTTATTGTTTTAACCTAAACTCTGGGTGCCCCTATTTTCCGCACGGGCAGCTAGTAGTTTTGGTTTTGCAGATTTATATTCACAGGATCCTGGTTTACAGCTGGAATGATATCCGGAAAGCTCTGTATCCGTATATCACCTTCAGTTGTGCTTTATATTATTTTTCCGCTGCTATGTAATTTACTGTAATCTCTGATATTTCTGTGTAATATTTATTCATTTATACTCTGTATATTCTTGTATCTGATGGGATTGTTGTAATAACAATGAAATGTTCTTCTGTTTGTGTTCTGATTTGTCCTGTTCTCAACAGTCAGGGGTTTCGAACGGTTTAGATCGGTTTAACGACTGATTCAGATCGAGCGAAATTCCAGGCCGTCACATTTGGTATCAGAGCTTTGGTTTACAGAGCTCGAGAACAAGACACATTAGAACCATACGAAAGAATTCATCAGATATTGGATTAGTAATATCCAATTAGAATGACTCGTTAGAGATAGGATCAGTAGTATCCTAGAACGAGTGTGAAGAGTATATTTTTCAATTGAAAACCATTTTGTTTTGAAATTTAAACCATTTTAAAACGTATTTGATTATTTATTTTGAATATGGACATTCGAGTATATAAAGATTTTGCATATACGCGTCATGAACGTATATTCGAAGTTTTAATATACTGGATAGATATAGAATCATACTCTAGTAGCCCGAAGATGATGCTGATGATTGACTAGTTGTCATTAGTATTCATGTTCGAGTAACGAAGGTGTGATTATCTATATATTTCCATTAGACTGGTGTGAGAACCAAAACTAATATAGTTAGAACACATTGTTGGGAATTGGCATCAAAAACAAGATCTTCTGTATATATATCAAATTATATAGATTTGAAATTCTAATCCACCAATTGATTGATGTTTGAGTTGCATGTTTAGTTGTTTGCTAATTTTAACCATTTATGCCTAAGTAAACTAATAATTGAATTATATTGAAATTAGTCGCATTTGCTTGCATGTACATATACTTACATTGAACAGGTCATAGCAAGGAGGCTAGAGCCAGAGAATAAAATTTGTTTGCCCGACAAATAGGTACATGTTTACTACATAATTTCCTGTTTTGTTTGGGTGATGATGATTTTGTGAGCCTATTGGCTAGCCGCTTGGCTTTTTCTTTTTCTTTTTGAGATCTGAAGGACCGGGGAAGCTATTTGAAATTCCCCGATGCTCCCGGTGCAGGGGAGGTTATGGCGAAATTTTTCAAAAATTTAGGGTGTTAGCCAAATTTTTGAAATTTTGAAAATTATCAGAAACTAAAGAGTTGGAGAATGGAAGCCAGATCGAACGTAGAATTGAATAATCAAACCACTTTCGACTTTGTTCCTTTTCGGGGACGAAAAGTTTTAAGTGGGGGAGATTGTAATAACCCGGAAAATCTGGGCCAGTTTAAAATTTTTATTTTGGCAATTTTGGCGAATTTTGAATATTTAAAATAGAGTATTTTAAATAATATCGACGAGAAAATTTATTTTGAATATAATTCGACGTATATATTATATACGTCGTCGTTAGAATATAAATATTTATATATAATTATAAATAGAATTGAAAATGGCGCGGTAGTTCGATAATTCGATTTCAAACTTCAATTGAATATACCGGGTGCAGAACAATCCGGATTTTAGTGAAACCAAAAACATTAGGATCTAATTGATAATATCTTTCCAACGAAGTTGAGAAGCTGAGATTTCACTTTATAAATGATGAGATATGTCCAGTTGAAAATTAGAAATAGTCGCTGTGGAATTTATATATATTTTAATATAATATATAGCCCTTAAAAATAGCCATTTTGCAAATGACCTCGGATTTCGACGAAACCACTTTTGTTGGGTCCGTGATGTTAAGTTATTGCTAGATTCCAAATTTCATAATTTTTCGAATCAATATGTGAGCGTGGCAAAGGAAAACGCGTTTTGACCATTTCAGTTGAATTTAATCGACTGGAAATTGGCCATTTTTCCAACGGTCTCAGAATTCGACGAAACTAGTTTTGTTAGGACCGTATCGTCAATACGAAGCTAGAAAATATTTTTATGGAATTTATAGAGCTCGTATGTGACCCCGGTAATTCGAAATGTACGTTAAAAATTCAATATATAGAGTTATGTGTTGATTTTGACGAAAACTGATCGAAATGATCGAATCAGCTTACGATACATAACCCATTGTGTTCGGAATGGGGGTAATTAGCTAGGGGCGACAGCCGTTGGGCCTCGATTAGAGTTCGAATTAAAAAGTTGCTTTTTGAATTTAAAAGTAAATAAATATATATTAATTATTATATAACCCTCACATCTCTCCCTCCATCTCTCTCTTCAGAAATCGAAAAAAAAAGAAAGAAAAAAAAAAAACCCCTAAACCTAAATCGATCGCGCGCCTCCCCCCCCATCAGCCGCCGACGCCTCCACCGCGCCCTGCTCCGATCGTTGCCTCCACGCCCCCCCTCCTCCACCTGCTTCTCCTTCTTTCCTCCTCCCCCACCTACGAACTAAACCGACGCAACCCCCTGTAGCCCCCCGATGGCCAGTGCCACCACCGGCCGGACCCCCAGCCGACCGCCCCGAGCAGCAACGCCCCTCCAGCGCCATTCCCCCCCCCCCCCACCTCCAAGCCCCTCTGTAAGTCGTATTTTTTTTTTTTTTTTTATTTATTTATTTATTTTAGTTTTATTTTATTTAAAACTGAAAAGAAAACTGATTTTTCTTAAGTTATTAAAACTGCTTTTTCTTAAGTTATTAAAACTGATTTTTCAAAAGGATTAAAACTGATTAGAAAAAAAGAGATTTGATTTTTAGTTAAAGAAAAATATGATTTTTATATTTTTAAAATATTAAAAATATGATTTTTATATTTTCAAAGTATTAAAAATATAGTCTTTACTATATAGAAATATTAAAAATATGATTTTTATATTTTTAAAGTATTAAAGATATAATCTTTATAGGATAGAGAATATAAAAATATCATCTTTGTAGGTAACGAAATAAAAATCTGATTTTTATTTTATATACGTTGAGATAAAATGGTAATTTTTATAAGGGCGAAAACTTTATTTTTATAAAGGCAAAAACTTTATTTTTGAAAAGGCTAAATCTTTATTTTAGAAATGGTGGAATCTTTATATGGAAAATAGCGTGATAAAAATATAATTTTTATCTATATGACATAGAAATAAAAAAATAGAATTTTTATATATATTGAACTTCGAAATGAAAATTCGATTTTTATATATTGAACTTCGAAATAAAAATTCGATTTTTATATATTGAACTTTGAAATAAAAATTCGATTTTTATATATATTGAACTTTGAAGTAAAAATTCGATTTTTATATATAGTGGCCTTGGGCAACGAAGGTGACAAAAAGGCGAAACGACGAAGACTTCTGCAAAAGAAGAGCCGTGGAGCTAGGATAGCTATAAGTGAGAATTTCTCACCTTTCTATTTTATTTCTAGTTATATATATATACTAGGATGCAGACGGTGCTTAGTAGCACCCGACACAAATCGTCCACAGACCATGGACTTGTTTGTTTGACTGTTTGGTGATTGATTGCGATATTGGTTTGAATGTGGTTTGTGGTGTGAAAAATCGAATCGATAAATTGATTAGGATTAGACGTGCGCCGTTATAAGGCGAAGGAGTAAGGCTAGGTTAGACCCTTACTCCAAATTTTGTGGTTTGCATAACGAAAGTGAATGTGATTGATGTGTGAATGGCGTGGGCCTTCACTAGATCGGGGATTAGGCTAGGCCTTGTCCCGTTTCTAGTATCGTGCCGTTATGCCGCCAAAATTTTCTAAAATATGTTAGAAAAATAAAAATAATCATTTATTGAATAAATGAACTGAATAGATATTCATATGTTAAGATAAATTGTTTTATCGTTAAAAATATAATTTTTAACGTGAATGCGAATAAATAAAATATTCATTTACAAACCGGACGGTTTGTTTATGTACACCTATTTGAATGACATAGATTGGGTCGATAAATTTTACACACCGCCCAACTGCACAAATAAAATCTGTGTGTGATTGTTTGAAACCCCACACGGGTGTTGGGGTGAAATATGAGTTCACTCATCCTGACTGATAAATATGTCGATCGATCGATTGACAGGCTGTTATAAGCGTTAGATATCTATATTTGATGCTTATACAGTGTAGTGCACTTTGGTTGATGGTTGATTATTTTCAATGCTATTAAATACATGTGTTGTATGAAAATCCATATAATTGACTTTATATGGTAATTGATTGGGCCTCATTCCAATTTGAAAAATAAAGAATATTATAAAATAAAGGTTCATGTGTTGACTATACTCATCCGTTGATATTAGTCATGTGTTGAACGAAATATTTTTATAATAAAATTTATATCTTTATCAATATAAAATAAAGGTTCATGTGTTGACTATACTCATCCGTTGATATTAGTCATGTGTTGAACGAAATATTTTTATAATAAAATTTATATCTTTATCAATATAAAATAACGGTTCATGTGTTGACTATATTCATCCGTTGATATTAGTCATGTGTTGAACGAAATATTTTAACAAAAATAGTCACACACGGACGGTACTCATTCGTTGAGATTAGTCGTGTGTTGACAAAAAGAAATATTTGAAATAGAATATATAAAGCCGTGTTGAATAGTGATGCGCCATTTTGACGCGAACGATAAATATAACGATTTCGAAATGAATTGAATATATAACGATTTCGAAATGAATTGAATATATAACGATTTCGAAATGAATTGAATATATAAAGTTTTCGAAATAAATTGAACATATAAAGTTTTCGAAATGAATTGAATATATAAAGTTTTCGAAATGAATTGAATATATAAAGTTTTCGAAATAAATTGAATATATAAAGTTTTCGAAATAAATTGAATATATAAAGTTTTCGAAATAAATTGAACATATAACGATTTCGATTTGAATTGAATATAAAACGATTTCGAATTGAATGGAATAGAAAACCAATTTGATTTCAAATTGAATATATAATGAACTTGATTCAAATAGAAAACGAAACGAATTTAATTTGAATAGAAAATGAATTTGAATCGAATAGAAAATCAATTTGAATTGAATTGAATTGAATTGAATTGAGAAACGAATTCGAATTGAATTTAAAATGAAGTGAAATGAATTCAAATTAAATTGAAATTTGAAGTGAATAGAAATGAATTTTAAAACGAATTTATAAAGAAGAATTCAATTTTGATTTGAATTGAAATAGAAGTTGACTTTGTTTTTGAAACGAATTCAAAACTAAATATATAATTCGTTTTAAATAGAAATCGACGAAATATATATTATATATATTATATATATAATATAATGGCCTGAATAGAACGCGCCGCGCCGCGGCAGTTCGTAAATTTCGACCATTTATTTCAAACGGACATTACGGGAGATCCGACCGTCGGATTCTCCTAAAACCGGAACCGTTGGGTTCGTATCGAAAAGAGCTTTCTAACGAATATTAGAAATTCAAAATCTAACGGTTGGATTTGGAGATACGTCCAAATCAAATTCGAAAAAGGTCGCTGTAAGTGCAGTTCGATGGCCGTTGTTGGAAATCGACTGTACGGACCTTGATAAAATTATTAAAAATATCAATAATTTGTGTAAAATCATAAGAAATGATTTGGGAAAGATTGGGGTGAAAAACTCCATATTTGAAAAGATAAAAATAGATTTTTATCGAAATGAACTAGTTTTGAACTAATTTAAAACCCAATCATTTTTAAATAAATGAATTAGATTTAAAAAGGGGTTTTAAATAATCGAATTTCTAATATATTTGATTAAGTTTGAGATGGGTTTATCGTGAACAGTGTTTTAAATAACACTAGTTCTTTAACCCGATAACAAATAGAATGTGATTTGGGTTTGTCGTGAACTGTGTTTTAAATAACACCTAGTTCTTTAACCCAGTAAAAGGAGTTTTATTGAATCTGCAATTAGATTGAAATTCGAACTGATAATCTAAATTATCAAATTTAGAAATGAGCGAGAATGGGGTATCGCCAGTTTTGCTCCAAAGCGATAGTTAAATCTTTAATTAGATTTGAATGGGAAATGGTAATTAATTTTACCGATAACACCACGGTGTTAGATATGGAGTATTACCAGTTTTGCTTCATGGGATGAATAGGTTGGGATTGGGAAATAAAATAAATAATTACTTCGTTGTGGTTCGCTAATCTCGACTAGTTGGAAAACCATAATTTGGTTTTAAATGACATCCAAAGGAAGATTACAGGATAAATTTTAAAGAATTTATCTTGGATAAAATTAATGGGAACTTTTCCCTAAGAATGTGGAATTTAGAAACTAGCTGTAGGTTGGCTAAGAAGAATGGTTTCCTGGGTATTGATCTGATGTTGGTTTCGGCCTTCGGGGTTAATGTTTGGGAAATTGTTCTCTTGCTAATTTGCGGTTAGTAACTAATGAATTGGAATGAGGCGTATGTTGTGTTTGTGTAACATTTGTTTTAATATACGCGGGTTGTTCGGAAAGTCCGGGTTTACACCCATTCTGAATAACCGATTCGACGATATGTCGAAGATGAAGACGGTGGTTGAAGACCGGAAGTCTTCACATCGTAGGGATAATTACTGACGATCCTGATTGGGCTGTACACCCAAGAGGATGGAAATAGTTGGTGGTTGTCCAGACGTACTTGGAGATGGATGGATACGCGAGGAAAGTGCCTCCGGTTTCGTTCAGACCCAGAACGGACTTGTAAATGGATTGTGTGTGTCTGACATTGGATTTTATTCTGTGTTGATTGATTTCTATTAAATATATATCTGCTTGGCGGCGGAGAATTTATTCTCTTGCTTAACGCCCTTCTCTGAGACGTACGAGCTTAGAGGTTATATATCGATAGATATCAATCGCATGGCATGAATTGCCTGTGTGGCATGCTGAGTTGCATGGATCAAGGCTTCTGTTGAAAAGCAAAGTCTTGTGGTTGATGATCAAAGCACAGCCTACGTGGTAGCTTTGTGTATAGCGTGTATTCGCGAGCCTCACACCTCGGTATGAGTTAAAAACGGGATACGGGCCGTTGGGAGAACACGACGTTTCTTTCTAGCTTTGGTGGTGTCAGTGACTTACCAGCCCTGACATTTATATACTTTTCACCTTTGTGGTTGTTGGATGCGAGGCGCCTCGATTATAGGTCTGTAAGGACCGGGAAACGCGTGTTCAGGAATTGCCAATCCTCTAACGTAAGTGAGGACCGGCCCAACCGATCCAAGGGTTACCCAGTGTGCGTAGTCCTGAGCATTTGCTAGAGTGTCTCGAATGCGGAGAGGAGCTTGCCCCTTGCCTCGACTCATGACGGAATCCAATTTCCGATACGTGTAATTCGTTTTTAATTGTAGAACTAGTATGGCGACATGATATATGGTACCCATGCCGTCTATGATTTATATTTATGATTGAAATTGTTTTGACACTATACACTTATTATAGTATCAAATGATTTGTTTAAACGTACCAAGCATGTTTGGCTATTATAAGGGAAAACCCTATCCCCCGGCTTGCGTTGCATTGTATGATAGGACCTGGGTCTTATAATAGCTTCATTTTTCGAAAAAGCATTGCGTTGTTTATTTTATGCACTGGTATTCTTGGGAGGAAACCCGTTCCGTGTTATACGGCGTGGTCCCTTGAATTACTCTCTTTTAAAAGTAAAGTTTTAAATAACTGTTTTAGTTCTCACACCAGTCACATGACTGACCTGGAGTTTATTGTTTTAACCTAAACTCTGGGTGCCCCTATTTTCCGCACGGGCAGCTAGTAGTTTTGGTTTTGCAGATTTATATTCACAGGATCCTGGTTTACAGCTGGAATGATATCCGGAAAGCTCTGTATCCGTATATCACCTTCAGTTGTGCTTTATATTATTTTTCCGCTGCTATGTAATTTACTGTAATCTCTGATATTTCTGTGTAATATTTATTCATTTATACTCTGTATATTCTTGTATCTGATGGGATTGTTGTAATAACAATGAAATGTTCTTCTGTTTGTGTTCTGATTTGTCCTGTTCTCAACAGTCAGGGGTTTCGAACGGTTTAGATCGGTTTAACGACTGATTCAGATCGAGCGAAATTCCAGGCCGTCACAGAGAGTCAATATACGATAGGACATAATTGGATAAGGCCTCAAAATCAGGAACATACTCAAGCACTGATCGACCATTCTATTTCAGATCCACAAACTTCTTGAACAGAATTAACTTATGAGCAGTTGAGATAAACTTCATCTTGAACCTGACTTTAAACTATTCCCATGTTATCCCATCTTACGGAGTCTCTAGTGTAACAGGGTTCCACCAATCCATGGCACTGCCATGCAATTGTCGCGATGCAAGCTTCCTCTTTATTGCATCATCTAGGTCTCCAAAAATCTATACACAAGCATCTAACTATCTTTGAACTTCTTTCGTCGGTTATGTCCATTTAAACTGTTTTCCTCCTAGAGAGGTGATGTCTTTACACAGCTTCGCGAAGTCCACTGCCCTTGGTACCTACACTTGAACTCCTACATATATCGTTGTTACCTCCTAAGCAGGTAACCACCTCATGATCGCTGCCATCATGGCCTCAAACATAGCTGGTTAGTCTGGTATACCACTATTTCCCCCTCCAAGGAGCAGCCTCCTCCCTAACAGCATGTCTCGATGGTTGACAACTCATTCTAAATCTGTAATATAGAATGATTAGCCACCTACGAGAAAACTGCTATAGAGTTCAAACGTTATTACTATACACTAATATATATAGTAAGCATCCATCGTAAATCTACAAGTACAAATCTCATACGTTATTACGTTTTCAAACTTTGTCTAAAATAGTTAACCAGAGCTTTGATACCAAATGTGATGACTGTCCATAACTCCTGCACTTAACAAGGGAAATAATGCGCTGAAAGATGTGCCAGACAGCTACTGGTGATCATCGAGATAAGAAAAACAAGCAGAAACTGTCGTATAACTCACATGGAAAAGATAAAATAAAATAGAACATATACAACAGGAAATAATAGTGAAGCACACTTGAGCAGAAACTTGAACTTTCATAACAACTAGAAGAATATTCGTACAACCTTGGATTACAACATAAGTGTCTATACAAACTGCCTCACTACATGGTCACTTAGAGAATCACACAAAATAAGAAACAACAGAACATCAACTATATATGAATAGAAGTAAACTGATATGTAAGCCTCCTACTCGCCATTGATCTGCAACATCGTCCACCAAGATCTTCTACCTGTAACCTGCTACCCAGTCTGCATATCCAATAATGGGATTAACAGCCCAAGGTAATAAGAGTGAAACATAAAACCTTGAGTCAGACAATGGTCTTAATGAGCGATAAAATAGCTAACTAACGTCATCAATAAAGTATATGAGAATATGTAGATAGACCAACTAATCTACCCATATCAATAGAGAAGAACCCAACCGGCCTTCCCCACATCCGACAATGACAGCCTTTATAAGCAACTCGAAGTAAGTAGACAATAGGAATCATAGAAACCAATTATATCTCACGTACACCATCTTAATCGAACTCAACATCCCTTAAGGACAAGCCCCGAAGGCCTAAACAACATTAGACAAGCACCCAAGAAACATCTCCTTCGACATTAGACAATCTACATGAGATGGTACAAGTAAAACAACCAACATTCATGACTCTGACAATCACTGCCAATCCTACTTTGAAACCATTGTTAATCGTATGACGGCCAACCCTGCCATAGGGCTAATGGTAACCCCGGTACTAGCAATACTCCATACGCCTTCGTGACTCGTATCTCTAGACCCATCATGACTGCCTAGGGTATTCTACCATACAACCGGTCTTTTAGGCATCCCTATTATACCCTTGTTTTGAGTCCTCTAGAACCTATGACAACGATAATCCCTCAGCCTTCAATATCTCTAATCATCATCACCGGCGACTATCTATAGCTCAAGCACCTTCTCGAGCAACCATTATCCATAACTCAACATCTTTGAGTTGCTTTCTCATTCATTGCATTTCATCAATCAACGAACACATCACAACACTTTGAAATTCCTCGTTGAACTCACATCGAAGCCGCGCTCCTTCCTAAGCCAAAAATATCATCATTATTTGGCAAATATAGTCGGGTCATTTTCTAACCCAATAGTCAGGTCGTTGAACGATCCAACTCTCTGGGCACCCCGACCAAGCTCCAATGACCTAACTCTCTAGGCGAATCGACTAATTCAGTTGACCCAGAACTTCCAACGACCCAGGCACACTCGAGTCTGGACGACCTGAATACGAAGGACCTAAGCTTGGACTACCTGAACACGAACGACTTAACCCAACTATGTCATGCTATCACCATTTCTTTAGTAAAAAGCCACTCGACATCCACGTCATTGACGACACAAGCCATGCGACCCATGCCAAAAATGTCCTGAGCAAGAAAAATGACCCAACTCGAGGATTTTTCAATCTTGATCAAATCACCATTAAACGACAACATTGATTCAAAAACTCATCCAATTCAACAAACAACAATTTATGAAATCATCAACAACACTAAATGACAATTATTCATCAATAATCATATAGAATTCACCAAATCATGATAAAATAATGAATAAACTAAAACAATGGATCTAACTTGCATAAACATATGAATTAACATAGAAATTACCAGCTTTAAGTTGCTAGATTAGATCCTATGGCGATTCAAATAAAAATATACTTACCATGATGTAGATCTAGGTGAAAATAACTTAAAATGATGAAAATAAGATCAAACAACACATATACTCGATTGAATCTGCATGAGAGATGCTTATCACTCACCAAATCTTCAAACAAACTTAAAAGCGATGAATCTTGAATCCGAACAGCGAACAACAACCTTCAAACCTCTCGATTTGATGTGATCTCTCCTCACTTGATGTAGATCTAGCTTCAAACGATGTAGATCTTCGATTCTCTTATATAGATCTAGAATTTTAATGGTGTAAAGATGTAATTGATTGAGCTAGAAGGATTGCGAGCTCAACCAAATGAGAGAATGAAGAAAAGTGACCCTCTATCCACGCCTCTAACCCCATATTTATAGTCTTCCACCATCCTAGTAATGGGCCTCCTCAAATCAGCCCATCAATGGCTTACAAAACCTAAACCGAAATTGTGAAACACTAAAACAGTGATTCCTCCCAAATCTCTGAACCAAATCTTTAATGTGACCACTCTACGGAATTGGCAACGCCATTTCCTTTTGAATGAAATTGATCTCAACACCTGATTAGATCCCAGTCAAAAGTTATGCCCTGTACAAAACTAACAGAGGAAAAATGGTCGCAAATAAAATTGATAAAAATTATGGACATGTCTCACATCCTCATAACTAACATATAAAAATATGAGACTGATCCAACCCTCAAGGAATTAAATAAAAATATTTTACGATCCTCTAATACGTAAAATGCGGGCTGTTACAATGCACATCCAAGTATCAACATTTAAATCAGTTTTATCTAAACCAATTTCCTACCCTTGTTTTGACATGTGCATATATATATACACACATACACATACATATATGTATTATAAAAAACAAGTCATACTTGCTTAATATATATATATATATATATATATATATATATGATTACCGCCCTAAACAGGTTTGATTAACATGTCTAAATGGATGTAATTAATAAAATTCAGACATATATGTAAGTTTCGGTACATCTATCAAGGGAGAAAGGTTCTGTAAATACGTACATATGAGTACGTGTGTATAGACTAAAATGAAGTGATCAAAATCAGTCATATTGATATGAACATGTAAAAGATCAAGATATGACCTAAAACATTAAACAATGTAATGTGCAAATCACTAAATCAACAATATTCATATCCAATAAACAAGCAGTTTTGTTTCATTGTTTTAAAAGTGAAATCTGGCAGTTTATATATATATATATATCATCTTATTATAAAATCATTATTTTAAAACCATTTATTTATATCCATAACTTTTAAAATCAAAAGCAAGTCAAACTTGTTGTGTATTTCAAAAAACAATTTACTAGGAATAAAATTGGAAAGCAAACTATATAGTAACATATACAAGCAATCCATGTAATATAGCGAAGTGATCTACATGTTTATACTCAGTGACAGTAACAATACATAGGCACAAATGTGAGCAATGTTTATCACTCAGATTAATGGATCAAATCATGTTAATGTTTTATAGAGAGCGAAGATTCATTGTTGTTTCATGATCGATATCAGAAACAATAATGAAATACATTCTCTGTTCACATTTATCTAAACAGATAACAATAAACATGACACAATAAATTTGCCATCACATTTACTTTGATGAAGCATACATCCAATGATTATTCATCAAATCACAAACTTAATATCTAATAATAAATTAAATATTCTCTTTATTAGTAAACAATACGGATATATGGATACATATAAAAACTTTCAATAGGTATAGTTCATCCATTTTTGATAAAATTCAAGTCATGAAGTCTGAAAATATGGTCAGGTTAATTATTGACTAAATTATATGCACACTCGTTTGATTTTATGCTGATTAAAACCACTAATTCATCATTACTGACTTTCAATATTTTGACTTACTGTCTAACAAATTTTCTATCAGATTCAAGTGTGTGTGCACACATGCGCGCGGACACACACACACACACACACACACATATATATATATATACATACATACATACATACATATATATATGTACATAATATACAAAGGCAACAATAAATCAACAATTTTCAAGTTAAATAAGAAACAATATGTTTTATGAAATTGGTATTCATAATGACTTGTCATTTTTGATCAATCAAAACTGGTTTTGAATCATCAACATGATTCCATGATTAACAAACAAGGTAATAGCAATTTGAAATTTAGTTAATGTTCGGATTTAACCAAAAATGAATCACTTAAAAGTTTTGTATCAAATATAAAGTTTTGTTTACAGTAAAAATAGCTTTACAACATGCATCAAATACAGTTTTAACCCATAGCGAAACAATTTCACCTTCTAAACTGAATTTGTCATTAATTCTTGAATCCTTAATTTTAATAATTTCGATTATCCAATAAATCAAACACACAGAAACCAAAAACACAGTTCAGAATACTAAATTTGCAAGCCTAAAGCTTTGATACCACTGTTGGGTTAATTCAATCTAATTAGAAACCCTATTACATTGACATTTAACAAATCATAAAAGGATCTATGAAGAATATAGTAAATCAAAAATTTAATACCTAAAAAAGCTTCCATGGCTTTGTTAAACCAAATAAAATCTGAGCTGCCTCGAATCTGATATGTCGCCGGAGCCTGGGTGCTTCGAATCGAAAGCACAACAAGGTGTCATGCCTCTAAAGGTATCCACACCAACGTATTATTCTTCGATCGAATCTAAGAAGAAAGGGGTGTGGTACTAACCGCCATTAGGGTTTTTGGTTTCTAATTAAAAGGAATCGTAGTCTTATAATTTGGTATTTGTATATATTACGGTATAAAAGGGAAAGTAGATCCTCTTTTATAAATAAACGTTAAACAAATTATAGGAACCAGCCCATATGCCAATTCAAAATGTCAAAATAAAATATCAACTGACTGATATTTTATTTATCCAAATAATAGTTTTACCCCTTATAACGTTCTAAGTGTGTCACCTATAGGTTATTACAACATTGGCCATAATTTAAACAATATTTAAATTATAAATAGTGATTACCATCTAGTAATACATCGTTGTTGCCCAAGTTATAATAATATCAACGATTTGATACAACGTTTTTTGCGACCAGTGTTTCAATGTAATGTAAACCTTTTAACCAATATATCAAGGATTAGACTCGACGCATGGAACATATCATCCTCTTTATAATTTAATCCTTTTATCTTGATCGATGAGTAGACTATATAAAACAAATCAATATTTGAGCACGACCATGCATTTTATAGTCTCACTCAATAAAGAGGCCTATGGATATCACTACTTATATTGTAGTATTAAATTCCATCTAGATCATTCATAATCTTGGATCGATTCGAGATGTATCCGATATTCACCTTTATCGTCTACTCGGTTAAAAGTAACTTTTGATGAAATTAAAGCACGAATATCCTTAAATAAAATTATAATGATTTCAGGTCTGAGGACCATTACATCACTGTCACTATGAGAATAACTTATGATACAGTTAATTATATTCCATGTAGTTTTCTCATGTTGGGCCAACCCATACGCTATTCTCCAATATATATTTATGTATTGACATTAATATCACGTATATTAATGATCAATGAGATATGATCATCAGTCAATCAACATACTAATCTCAATTTTTTATTGTTGTCCTATATAAACAATAAAACTTGGCTAGGGACATTTAAGGATTATAATACTTATCAATGTATTATATAATCTCATGTTCAAGTCACTTATTTGAACTATATGATTCAGTATTATTACTCTAAGGACTTCTATTATGTTAAAATTTATATTGCATAGTAAATATAACATAATAGAAACTTTTATTCAAAAATAATATAATAACATCAACTGTGTTATTAATCACATAAAATGGATTGCCTCTAGGGTATAAACTCTAACAGATCTGTATGACTCATCATTGATTGTAACATATCTAATAAGGTGTGATTTTTCGATTTAGACACACCATTCCATTGTGGTGTTCCAGATGGAGTGAGTTGTGATACAATTCCACACTCTTTTAAATAGTCGTTAAATCCTTGGCTTAAATATTATCCTCCTCAATATGTTCGTAGAGTCTTTATATTCTTTCCAAGTTGGTTTTGAACTTCATTCTTAAATTCGTTGAACTTTTCAAAGGATTCTTATTTGTGTTTCATAAGATACACATAACCATATCTACTGAATCACTAGTAAATGTAATGAAAGGTGGTTTAGTCATTTTGCCTAATAAAAAATATTTGCAGTCTTCATATGATTCGAAATTAAATGAATTGAAAATTCCATCTTTATGGAGTTTTGATATGCATACCTCGTTTGTATGGCCTAAATGACAATGCCATAGGTATGTTGGATTTAAATCGTTAGATTTAATCCGCTTAGCCTTTATGTTATAAACAGGCACATCAAAGTTAAGAATATGAAAACCATTAACTAATTGTGCATTTCCATAAAATATTTCATTTAAATAAACTGAACAACGGCTACCTTTTAGTACATATGAAAATACAAGCTTGTCTCAATAAGATAGAAAATAATATATTTTTACTAATGGAAGGCACGCAATAACAATTCTTTAATTCTAAAACTAAGCCGGTAGGTAAGGATAAATTACAACTTCCTATGGCTAATGCAGCAACATTTGCTCCATTTCCCACTCGTAAATCCACTTCTCCTTTTGCTAAATTTCTACACTTTTGCATTTCTTACAAATTAACACAGATATGCGATCCACATCCATTATCCAATACCCAAGATGTAGAAGTAGATAAATTTACACTTATAACATTTATACGTGATTCAGGTGAAGTCATACTTCCCTTCTTTTTTTTCCAGATCTTCTAAATAAGCATAACAATTGCGTTTCCAATGACCTAGCTTTCTGCATAGTGGCAATCACCCTCTTTCGGAAACCCTCCCTTAGGCTTCAGCGCCTTTTTGGTATTGGTCTTAGTAGCAGTCTTCTTAGTTTGTTTTTTCTTGCCCTTTAACCCTTTGCTTTAGTAGCCCTCTTTTGTAACATCATCATGGCAGAAGGTTCTGCTTTCTTTATATTGTTTTCAACAGTTCTTAACCTGCTTAATAACCCAGTTAAGGGTTTTTCTATTTCATTCATAAGATAGTTCATCAAAAATTGAGAATAGTGATTGTTTAATGATTGTTAAACAAGATCGGTTTGAGCTTCAAGTGTTAATGGAAACCCTAACCTTTCAAGACACTCAATATATATCCAAGCTTTTCTCAAACGCTACACATATACTGCACTCTTTTCTCTGCATTTACCCGACGGTATTCATTATTACCCGATGCTATTAAAGAGTAAAATAATATTATACGACAATATCATAGAAATCTAAATATATAAGAACATATTCAAACGATAATCATGTAGACAAACTATGATAATTCAACACATTATAATGAGCATTAAAATTTGCAAAATATTCATACACCATTTTTGCACATATATATTACATACCAAAGTATATCAAACCAAAAGAAAGTCATTCGCTTGCAAACAAAAGACTTCAAACACTTTAAAATGCAAACACATGCCTATGTCTTCTTCGGAAGTCTTCAATTACCAACAACAATTAAAAAATAATATGGAATAAACATCTTTATTCCCAAGAGATTCTAGATAGCCTCCGTTGCCACTTACTAACTAACTACATCAAAGTATAACATTAAACCTGAAGTAAAGGAAATGAGTTTCTTAAATAACATGCATTACTTCTTTGTGTTGACATTCTTTTGTAACTGTAAGCTTAACTTTCCACATAGTTAAGAAATAATTGGAATTTTAGCAAATAATATTTGTATGTGCAAATTTGACTTGTGAAACAACAAATATCTCTCTTTGTTATGAAATATTTTAATCCAACCATCAAAACCATGCTCCAATCTCAACAAATAGCAACATTCTAAATTGAAACCGTCACTCATCTCTACTATCATATTTACGACCTAAAAATCCAAAAAAGGAACCACATGTTTTCAACAAACTTGTATACATTGCCTGCAGTCAAGCATCGTTGCTCACTTTATTAACAAACTCATACATTTCCATCCATAGTCAACTACACCTGCAAACCATGCAAAACTGAGGGGCCACCAAACCGAAATAGAGAATCAACTCAAAATTCATCCACTTAAATCTCTGCAACATTCTTCAACTACATCTCCTGCAAAATTATTTGCAATCTCTTCCTTTATCAAAACACTACTACATTCTGACTGAGAGACACAGCTCGCTACCACTCCCTAAAACCTCCGAAATCACAGTTTAACTTGCTATGATCTCTAACAAAAGCAACCCACGTCTCTCTATTCACCACTCGAAACCACTTGCTCGAACCTAGAACATCACGCCCTCCTCCTTCAATTGCTAATTCCATAATCACAACCCTAAAACGACAACCTGAGTTGAAATCAAATTACCTAAAAGCATGTTCTCACCTCCATAACCAAATTACCTAACAGATTTGGTGCCATGGATAGCACCACTATAGTGGTGCAGCAACACCAATGACTGAATAAACCACTCAACTTCTATTATTATAATGAAAGTAGTTGTTGCAGCACTGATGACTCATAAACGTTGCACTTAATGTGCATACACACTCAATCAAAAAGGGTATATATATATATATAATGGAATCTTAAAGATGCATACAAGCAGTAGGTAACTAATGCAAAAGAATACATAAGAATCTCAGGCATCAAAGTGAAAGTGCATAGTATAAGTGTATACAATAATGAAAGGAACAAAGTGTACATGCAAGCACATGGACAAAAGTAGAAAGGATACAACAATGATGTTGATCAATAGGCTAGTGCAACATATGAAAAACAGATCAAGGGATAAATATGCACCTAGTAAGTGATCACGTGCACAAAAGTGTGCGTGGTAGAGCCTGGTTGTAAACAACAAACTCATGTAGCAGTTAAACATGATTGAGCACTTGCACATAATGACGACAAGCTCAAAGTGCATTCACATGAAAGATGAGACAAGTTAAAATATACAACAACAAAGAGATTGATGTGAACAAGAAAAGGAAGATGGTAGCTTACAATTGATGTCGTTATATAGAGATAGGTGAAAAGAAAAATGCACAAAAGCAATATATTAGTGATGCACATAGCAGGATATAAGCCAAACTAACGCGCAACATGTTTCAGCAATTAAATAAATAAACTATCAAAATAGATCAAAATAGAACAACATATGCAAGTACACATCACAGTGTAGCGACTTATGAGTTCAACATGCATGCACATGTATATGATCCAACATAAAGGTGAAACAACAAATTGAGACATAAGAAAACACCGTAAGTTCTAAAGGCAAATAGGAATACAAGGTCTTCAACATATATCAAGCAATCGGGTTTAGATGGCAATCCACTGAAACAAGAGATGCACAAAACAGACGTGCTAGCTTCATTATCAATAATATCCGTCAAACTATTTTAAATAAATCGTTTGATGTTCCACAAAATAGCATGATTTTTTTTTTTTTGATTAACAAATTATGAGATCACAAATGGTAATTAGGAAAGTATAGAAGAGCTTACCCTCGGTACCATGGAAGAATATCCAAGAAATCTGGCTTCGCCTATTAAATTTAAAAGATAAAAGGAAGATGAGTTTAAAATCAATATACAGAGCAAGAAAATATAAAGAAATAAAACACATCATGTGCACTGCTACTCATTTCATTGCCTAAATACCATATCATATAGGATTACAAGACTCTAACGGTATCATTTAGTAACTAATAAGATGAATTACTTTCAATAAACAAAGACGAGAAATAGTCAAAACTTCTAGAAGTACCATATCATCCTATATATATTCATTTTTTTGAAACTTGATAATGTTATGCATAGGTAGTCATATCACAACTCACTATCTTTTGGTTCAATTTGTTTCAACTAAACGAATAAAAACCTATACATGAGCTTATAGATTTCTAATTAAGAGTGCTCAAATCCAAAAGAAAGAAGAGAATACCAAGTAAGGAGAGTGATCCATCAGATCAACTAACTAATAAGTAAGAATCAACAATCATATTAGTCAGCTCAACTGATATTTGTCGTTAAACTGCCACATCCTCATCCACATATGAAGTTTACTATGAGAGTCCACTTTCTCAAGGTCATCCATAATTTGATATTTTGTATAAAGCATTATTTAGCAAGATCCAATGCAAATTAACATCAATGATGCCTAAAAGGAAATATACATATTTCAAATATATTGACATCATATAAATGAAAGCAGGAAGACACATTTCCATTATTAATATTTCTCCAGGAATCCAAATGAACAACAGTTGACATAAGATTTGATATTATCCAGCCAAAGGAAAAAGATGTACTTTTAGAACTGACTAAACTCATGTAGCGATCAAATCTACGACCAGTTTAGACCAGAAGTTCCATATTCTATAATTTATTTATCATTCATCAGAAATAAATATTAAATAAAGCCACAACCGATACATTTATTCAAGACAAAATTTGTTGTCAACGATTACTTAAATGGAACGATCTTATTTTCTCACTCAATCATCAAATTTCTAATGACCACCTGAAATTGAATCTTTAAGATAATAGGAGAAGAAAGTACACAGAACACGAGTAGGGCTATGACGGCCCGCCCCGTACCAACCGACATTTACTCCAAAAGTGCGCTGTACACATGTCCAGTTAGCACGGAACGGGTCGTCAGAAGGAAAAAGGAAGAAGGAAATGAACTAACAAAGAACCTGTAGAATGTCTCACAGCGCATAGAAAAAAATATAATAATAACATACTTGACATAAAACAGGAGAGACAATGCATAAGCTAAAAACCAGAACTAAACATCATAGCAGCGGAAATCCAAAATATAGCTTATTACAACTTTTCAAACTGTCTCAAAGCAAAAGTAAGATAAAGGAGGTACACTACTAATACCCAAGTAGCGACCACCAACGACACAGGGAGAATGTGTATATATATATATCATACGTGGAAGCCTCATGCCCGCCTCCGAATCAGCTACTCGCGCACCACCAGCTAACCTGTCTCTAGTCTGCTCGTGTGAGCACCCAGAGTAATAAGAGGAGACATAAAACTCTGGGTCAGACATAAAGCCTGGTATGAGCGATAAGCATCTAAAGTGAACAATAACAGGTAGACTAAAACATACCTGAACCTGGACCTACAACCAAAGAGTTAGCACTACATACTGTACAACACTCTAAGGTATCATATCAAACGGTGTAAAGATACGGAGGTGGGGGAGGTGTGCATGTCATAGAGATGGCGAACAATCAAACATAACATCCATCCTCACATCTCTCACTCAGTGCATAAAGCATACGATATTCACCACTTCGATCACCCAACATACCTTGCTACGATCACTCTGCCCCCATGAAGTCATAAATGGCTTCACTGCACTGATAACGTAGCCACTAATTCCTCGTTATGTCTACTCGCCCCATGGAGTTAATCACCCCATCTGCGCTGGCTCATAGCCTTACCAATCCTTACTATGTCCACTTGCCCCATGGAGTTGTTCACCCCATCTGCGCTGGCTCATAGTCTTACTACGCATCACCTTGCCCCTCAGGTCATAATGACCCTACTGCACTGATAACGTAGTCTTGCTACCATCACCTTGCCCCTCAGGTCATAATGACCCTACTGCACTGGTAAGTAGCCATCATTCATTTTTAGTGGTGAATCGAAGTTATGAACGTCGACAACTCCTTAGCACACGTCCCGCAGCAAAGTCCAACTCATGAAGTCCACTCATTGGTTCCTATCTGGATCCTGAGTCAATACCCTTCTGTAACGGCTGGAAATTTTCGACTACTCGAGAGTCGAAAATTCCGCGACGTTAGTGAAAGAATTTAGAAGGTGAGAAAGAAAAGATAGAACTAATTGAATAGAAGAAGAAGAAGAACATCAGAATCATCAGAGTAACACGAATCTCACAGCGGAACAAATAACATATAATATATAACATAACTTTGAAGTAAACAGTTATATATATACAATAGCACTTATCAGAGTACAACGCTTACAACACAGCGGAAATAACTATAGCTATAAAATCTTGCAGCCTCCTGCTCCAAGCTCTCCAAGTATATCTGTAAATCCCGACTACTTGACTGCCCGTACAAATTTAGGCACCCAAGAGTTTAGGGAAAACAACAAAGTAAACTCCGGGTCAGTCATCGGACTGGTATGAGTAAAATAGTTTAAAACAGGTATAGGATACCTCATAAGACCACGCCATGAATACGGAACGGGTTTTTCCCTTATGAGTATCTGAACAACTTTTACAAGCAATATCATTGTGATATTATAATAATGTCTAAGTACAAATAGGTATCAATCTAGCAGAAACGCTTGCATCTCACGTTCTACATACATAGTATAAAATCATAAACCGCAGGGCGCTTATCGGAGAATGGATTCCAACAGACAAGGTATGGGAGCACCTTCTGAATAGTGTACTCTAGAGGTGATACACTCAGGGTTCAACAAGAACGTCTTGCAACCCGGCCACACATGACCACTCACTCATTTAGCTTGAGTGTCGCGAATATATTGCCACCACGGTTGTAGGCCATCAAACCGTCATCCGAAGATACAGAATCAAAAAGAAGTATAAATATGAATATTCTCTAGATCGGTGACAATACACCCTGCTTGGGGATGACCCAACTAGCCATGCTGCCTAGCCCAACTTTTGTTACTTCCCGGTGTGAGGCTAGAAGCTACGTCTATCTTCAGAACATCTGATCACCATTCACTTTGAATGCCACATCGTCATACCCGCCAAATCACAAATTGACTTATCCAAAAATAACACGGGTATATAGCTAAGAGAAACGAATTCCTCCGCCACCAAACGTGAATACGTTTGAACAGGTCAACTTACGCGATCCATTGGATATACTCTGTCAGACCTTCTTCCATATACGTTGTCCTGGGACTGGACAAACCGAAGGCACTATTCAGTATATCCATCTTAGTCACTGTTATCTAAGACTTATACAACAGCCCTTGCACATTACTCCGTCTTCAATTTATCTTTGGCAGATATTGCTCGCAACGCTTATGTCAATACAGAGTGGTTCTTTGGATAATAATCCAACCGGTCTCTCCATATTAACAATGTTAAAATGGTAAAAACTTTGATAGTCTGTGATTCAACTATCAAATGAAAACATGTCGGTGTACAAACAACGATCTTATTTCCAAATGGAAATTCGATCGATCAATCATCACATGTTCATATTTCCTTATTTCATATATTTAGAAAATATATGTTATTAATCATTGGAAAACATTTACATAGCTTATTTTCACATCACTATTATTTCGCAACTATCAGTCCCTAACTGTAACTAGTATGAGAACAATTCTCTAAGTATCAATCCGGAAGGTCGAAACCAACATCAGATCGTCACTTAGAAAACTGTTCAACTTACCCTCTCCAGTTAGTTTCTGAATTTGCTTAACTCTATTTCTTAAATTCTTATCATGAAAACATTTCATTTTCTATGTTTAGAAAACATATCTGACTATATTTGGAAAACGTTTCCAAAACTCATTTACGGATTTCCAATGAACGTTGTATAAAACATCGTTACGCTTAATCCATTAATCGCTTATTACTTAACTATATTTCAAATCAACCTTTTCTATCGAACCACAACTATTCCTTTGTCAATTCTGAAGTCAATCAAGTTGGGGTATAATTACCTCTCAGACCTTAATTGAACAACGTCCTTTACTGTGAAATAGATGAAGCTCGTCACTCACTTTTTCCAATCATCTGTTTACGCAAATTCTCGGATTCAGGTTACGAATCTACTTCTTATATGACAACGTTTGATTATAACTATAACGTTATAATTCCTACTTCTATAATATCTAACCTAAATTATAACTTTATCTCCTAACTCGAATAATTAAACGGACACCTAATTTCTTAATCAATAACTAAACCTTGATATAAAACCCGGAAAGTAAATAGTACTTTCCCGAATTCGATATAATTGAATTCGACGTATTACTCTCTTTTGAGTAATCTCTATTCGATTAACTCTCCCTTTTTAATAACTGATATTCGATAAACTCTATTTCGATTAACTCCTATCGAATAACTAATATTCGAATAACTCTTCTTGGTTGGCTCTATTTCATTAACTCTTATCGAATAACAAATATTCGATTTTCTTAAATGTGTCAATTCTTATCGAATAACTTACATCCGATTTAACTTAAATGGATTTACTCTTATCGAATAACTTATTCAATTAACTCAACTTGATTTTCTTAACTCGATTATCTCAACTCAATTACTTAACTCGATAAATCTTAACTCGATAACTTAACTTAACCCAAATCGATTAACTCAACTCTAATCGATTAATTAATTTGATTTACTCCTTCGAATAACTCATTCGAATAACTTAATTGATTAACCCCTTCGAATAACTAATTCGAATAACTTACCTTCGAATAACTAATATTCGATTTACTCTAACTCGATTAACTTAATTCTAATCGATTTACTCCATTTCGATTCAACTTAATTCCAATCGATTAACTTAACTCAAATTGATTAACTCTTTTCGAATAGCTAAATTCGATTTAACTCTTCTCGAATAACTACATTCGATTAACTCAAATTGAATAACTAATATTCAATTAACTCTTACGTGTTTAACTCTATTCGAATAACTAATTCGAATAACTCTAATGTGTTTAACTCTATTCGAATAACTAATTCGAATAACTCTAATGTGTTTAACTCTATTCAAATATCTAATTCGAATAACTCATTTCGAATAACTAAATTCGATTAACTCTTTTAACTTTACTCGAATAACTATATTCGATTAACACCTTCTTTCGAATAACTATATTCGATTAACTCTTCGACTAACTCCTTTGGATTAACTAACTTCGAATAACTCCTTTGGATTAACTAACTTTGAATAACTCCTTTGGATTTAACTAACTTCGAATAACCAATATTCGATAACTACTCTTCGAATAAATAATATTCGGTAACTCTTCTCAAATGAATAACATTTGATTTCTCCACTCGAATAAACTATATTCGATTACTCTTCCCTCGAATACACTATATTCGATAACTCTACTTCGAATAAGTGATATTCGGCAACTCTACTCGATTAACTCTACTTGGAGAACTCTAACTGGTCTACTCTAACTGGTCAACTCTAACTGGTCAACTCTAACTGGTTAACTCAACTGGTTAACTCTAACTGGTTAACTCAACTGGTTAACTCTAACAGATTAACTCTAACTGGTTAACTCTAACTGGTCAACTCAACTGGTTTAACCTAACTGGTTAACTCTAACTGGTTAACTCAACTAGTTAACTCTACTGGTTTAACCTAACTGGTTAACTCTAACTGGTTAACTGAACAAATCCACTTAGTTTAACTTAGCTAATTTCACGTTGATTAACTCTAACTGATTCACTTAGTTTAACTCAACTAATTCACTTTGATTAACCACTTAGTTAACTTAACTAATTTACTTCGATTAACCACTTAGTTTAACTTAACTAATTTACATCGATTTATCGCTTAGTTTAACTTAACTAACTTACTTTGGTTAACCTAACCAATTACTTTGTTTAACTCGACTAACTTGCTTTGATTTACTTAACCAATTACTTTGTTTAACTCGACTAACTTTGCTTTGGTTAACCTAACCAATTACTTTGTTTAACTCGACTAACTTTGCTTTGGTTAACCTAACCAATTACTTTGTTTAACTCGACTAACTTTGCTTTGGTTAACCTAACCAATTACTTTGTTTAACTCGACTAACTTTGCTTTGGTTAACATAACCAATTACTTTGTTTAACTCGACTAACTCGCTTTGGTTAACTTATGGTTTTTAACACATCATCTAACAACGGTGAATATTTGTCCAAACCCGCATAATCACAACGGATTATATACATCACATTATATGTCACAATATATAAATCACAGTAAAAATAACTGTTGAGGAATCCAATTGGATTCCTCCAACCTGTTTCCCTGCATCCACAGATGTTAGACAATGTAACAACATCGGTTCTACTTTGATATGAGTTATTCTGATAGTAGAATCACATATAAACACTTAACAGTTTATATATATATATATATACATATACATATATATATATATATAATTTCTACTAACTGACTAGCAGTTCAAGCAAACAGTCAACACACAGTCAACAGACAGTCAACAGACGATAATTAACAGTCCTAAGAATACACTGTACAAATAGAACTATTAAGAGTTGGTGAGTTTTACTCACATTTGACGATCATCGTCAATGACGATAACCATCGCTTGATTGAGCTAGACAATTCATTTTGCTATAAATTGTGACGGACTCCAATCGACTCGCGGTCAGTTCCATCGTGGAGTGCTCGTCCATACGATCCCAACGCAACTTGCGGTTCTCGATTCTGACCTCGTATGGATGAGATATTGCTTTTACAAGTTCATACATATTTGAATTTAAACTAAACTTTAAATAAATAACCTACTGGGCTTTACCCTTTAATTGTCGGCCCACTAACATCCACTAAGGCCCATCCTCACGTTTTAAAACCCGACCCCTTAACCTCATCTTCCCATCGCAAGCTCCAGCTTCATCTCCTCCTCATTTTCGAATTCTTTTACCCACCATAACTCCCTTGTCATCACACGAGGATCCAAACCGACATCACCATTTTACTCCTCATCGACTCCTCAACCTCGCCGACCCCTCCTCCTTCAACTCGCGCTCCTGGACTGAAACGCGTCGGTTTCAGCAACAACCGCACCCATGAAGAAACCATCGACAATGGTTATCACGGATTTCCCTCACAGACCCCAAATCGCATCTAAATCCAACCACCAACCCAAAACAAACCCTCATTTCAAGAACTGATCACCACACACGCCGAAAAATCGAACCCTAACTCACTGCACCCAAACCCAGTATCGACCAAACGCGATCGAACAACCCAGAACGGGTACCGAATTGAAGAGAACTACCTCATGAACTCATATATAGGTGTTATACGATTTTAGGATTTTCTTTTGGTTTGTTATTGATTTTTTTCATTTGGAATTTTTGGCTGTGAAATGCATTGTCGGCCTTATATAGCCTGTTTTGGGTTAGGTGCCGTTTGTGGCCGAGATTAAAGGCCATGTGGCCTGTGCGGAACCTCAGAAAATGGGAGGGATATTTTCAATTTGATTTTTGTAATTTATTTACTCGATTTTCTCCTTGCATATGTCTTCTAAAAATCCTAGCGATCACATACGATCCCCAAAAATCACAATAACTGACATGCCACTAGAGTTTGACATTACGGACCCAACGAAACTGGTTTCGTTGAATTCCGACTCCGTTTGCTCAAACTGCGTATTTTTAACTGTCGAAAAACTGACTATTTCTCACTCTAAAAATCCGTACGACCACATAGTGGCACCAAAAATCACGAAACTGGAAATCTAACAACTATTTGATATTGCGGATCCAACAAAACTGGTTTCGTCGAATTCTGACTTCGTTTCCAAAAGTGGCTATTTTTAACGTCCTAAATAGCCTATTTAAATATATAAAGATATTTAAATATAATTAAATTTAATATTTAAAAATAAATATTCTTGTCTATATTCACAGTGGCATACTATACAGCTTCAGAATAGTCCTGTATGTATTTACAACTCGATATTACATCGTCAGAGTTATATCGACGCTCGATTTCTATTTAAATCCATATTTAAAATATAATTAAATCGTTATGGTCAGGGCGCTGCATTTCTGATAATTTGATTTGGACGTAACTCAAAATCTACATGACGAAATCCCAATTTTTCTCTTCCACTAGAAAGATATACTCCACCAGCTCCACATGTTTCTTATTTCACAAAAATCCGATTTAAAACGAACCCTGTTCGTCCACTTGAAGTTCGAATCGCCAAATAGCGAACTGCCGCGCCATTTCGAGCTCGATTATAATTATATTATAAATTATACGTTCAACTATCGTTTATTTAATATATTCGTTATTTAAATAATTAAATAACTTAATTATTATACCTTACAAAACGCGCCATTACACCTTCATTTGGACTACCTTTGCATCTCGCGTTATCATTCTACATCGGTTCGGTTCGGCCTTACATACCCCATGTGGATCAGATCGGCTCTTCAGCACGCCACGGTTCGGATCGTCATCGCGGTCCTCTTTCTCTTTGCTTCAGATCGTGCTCCTCTCCTCGGTTCGGATCGGAATACCCCATACGGGTCGGGTCGCGCTCCTCCAGCTCGTGGCTTCCCCGGTTCGGATCGGCGTCTCGTAGTGCATCGGATCGTGGATGCTGCTTTCCTCTAGTCGGATCGTGATACGAAGCACGAGTGGATCGGATCGGGTAGCGGTTCACGGTTGGTGCTCGTGGGCCTAGCGCAGATGGTTCGGCTCGGAGGAGATGACTCGACTCGTGGTGATGTCCCACGATCCCATAGGGCGATCCGATCGACCCTCAACCCCCATCCGATCCGAACTCCTGCACCTCGTCCAGCGAGTTGTTCACGCCCCTCGATGGCGTTTTCGACCATTCCGACTATTCTAATCAGTCACAAAGCATACCATACAGTCATAGAAACATATATAGTCAACCACAAACAGCAAAACATCAATATAATAGGTTAAAATGGATCAAACATACCCCAAAATCCCATATTTCCCCTTAAGCATGTTCAGGTGAAACTAATGATAGGATTAGCAAAACTAAACCAAATTAACCCAAATTCATATCAGAGGTCTAAAACATCATTCCGAATTTTATAAACATTTTTCCAGAAGTTTATTATGTTTAAATTCGCTAATTAACACTAATCATCCCTAATTAGCCATAATTAGTGCAAAACTATGCAAATCACTCACCTTAGCCACAAAATAAACTAAGATCTGAAATAAATCTCTGATTTGATGTGAATCTCAATGCTAAACAGCAGCTCCAATGTTGCTTTGGTGTAGATCTTCCTTGATTAGAGGTTGCTAAGCCAAATCCTTGACCAAAAAGGTGATTTGGAGGTGATTTAGAGATTAGAGGCCATTTTTAGGGTTCCTTGGTGATAAGTGGAGGCTAAAAAAACTGAAATGGAATGATCCTCTATCTCATTTCAGCCTCCCCATAACCCTAATCCCGAAATGGGTTATGGGCCTACTCACTAATCACCCGATTTGGCCCAGTTAAGCAGTTTTTCACCCTCCAAACCTTGTTTCAGCCATATCTCCCAAACGGTAAGTCCGTTTGGCCATTGTGACCACTCTATGGAAAGGTAAACCATCAAACGAATACAATGGTAGTGGTTTCAGGTTAAAGTTCCTTTCCAATCAAAAGTTATGGCCAAAACAGTACCAAGTAGGGGCAAAATGGTCATTTAAAAATCGACAAAAATTATGAACATGGGAAATGACTCTAATGGATGTTTCCCAAAGTTACATGACCATACGACTTCATATGGAAAAGAAATAAATATTCTACGATCCCCCGATGCGTAGAATGCGGGTCGTTACACTCTCCCCCCCTTAAGAAATTTCGCCCCCGAAATTCCCTAATCAAAGCACACACAAAGGTCCCGCATGCCTATCAATCATAGAACAACAATCAAACATGCAAAACAAGTAAAATAAGTCTACCCTAGCATGAGGAATAACTAAATCGCAAAGTAAATCTTACCAGGCAAAGAGTTCTGGATATGCCTTCCTAATGCTCTCCTCTGTCTCCCAAGTACAATCATTCTTGTTCTCGCCCCACTGAACCTTGACTAGCTTCACTGCCTTCCTTCGAAGTTGCTTCGTATCGTGCCCCACAATACGAATCGTCTTGCGGTTCCCAACCGCCTCGTGTTCTACTTCGAAGTCCTCTAACTGATCAGGTGAAATAGTCATATCTGAGTCGTGAACGAACTTCCTTAGTTGGGAAACATGAAACACATTGTGAACTCCCGCCATTTTCTCTGGTAAGCCAACTCTATATGCCAAATTCTCGACTAATTCAAGAACAGGGAATGGGCCAACAAATCTTGGTGCCAACTTGCCTCTCCTGCCAAATCGAATCACGGTCTTTAACGGAGAGATCTTGACAAACACCAAGTCACCAACGGAGAATTTCAAGTCTCTTCTCCTCTTATCAGCATAACTCTTCTGCCTATCTTGGGCAGCTTTAATTCGTTGCTGAATAATCTTAACCTTATCCGAAGTTTCTCTCACCACATCTGGTCCAAGCACAAACTTCTCGCCAGTCTCTATCCAACATGATGGTGAGTTGCACGGTCTTCCGTACAAAGCTTCATATAGAGCCATACCGATACTGGATTGGTAGCTATTATTATATGCAAACTCTACTAGATGCAAATGGTCATCCCATGATCCACCAAAATCCAATATACATGCTCTCAAGAGATTTTCCAATATACGATTCACCCTCTCCGTCTGACCGTCGGTCTGAGGATGATATGCGGTACGGAGATGTAATCCTGACCCTAGAGCCTCTTGTAAGCTCTTCCAAAACCCACTAGTGAACAACGGGTCTCAGTCACTCACAATGCTTTTGGGTACTCCGTGAAATCTCACTACCCACTTCATATACAATTCTGCCAACTTGGCTGCCGTCCTGGTCGATTTGACTGGTATAAATCTTGCACTCTTAGTCAATCGATCCACAATTACCCAAATGCTATCATATCCCGATCTAGTCCTTGGTAAACCATCGATGAAATCCATCGAGACTTGCTCCCATTTCCATTCGGGAATTTCTAATGGTTGCAACAACCCACTAGGCTTCTTTTGCTCGGCTTTAACGAGCTGGCAATTCATGCATTTGGATATAAACTTCCCAATGTCTCTTTTCATCCCTTCCCAGTAGTAAGTCTATCTCATGTCTCGATACATCTTATTACCACCGGGATGTATAGTCAGTTTTGAGTGATGACATTCTCTAAGAACTTCATCTCTCAAACCATTCACGTTGGGCACAACTAGTCTTCCATTCTTTTGAAGCCATCCATCTCGATCAAGCCCATACACATTCATTTCCTCACCGTCGATGTTCATCTCTAACTTGGAGATGATTTCCAATAGGTTAGGATCGTCCCTCTGACTAGAACCAATCCGCTCTATCAAAGTGGGTCTGATCGTCAAACTAGCTAGCATGACTGGATCCAATTCGCACCATGGTCTGAAATCAAACCCTGCGATATACTCCAGTTGCTTCCACTCAAGAAACATTGCCCCTAAGCTGGCATGTCTCCTACTCAAGGCATCGGCTACCGCATTACCTTTCCCAGGTGTATATGCGATATCAAAATCATACGAAGCCAAGAACTCTAACCATCTCTGCTGACGGAGATTCAAATCTTTCTGAGAGAAGAGATACTTTAACGATTTATGATCGGTAAACAACTCAAATTGTTCTCCCAAGAGATAGTGTCTCCACATCTTCAGCGCAAATTCAATCGCTGCCAATTCCAAATCATGGGTAGGATACTTCTTCTCATGCGGCTTTAGCTGTCGACTAGCATAAGCTACAACCCTACCTCTTTGCATCAATACAGCACCCAGTCCGGTACCACAAGCATCCGTGTATACCGTCATCTCTTCATTCCCTTTAGGAATGACTAACACTGGCGCACGCGTCAACCTCTCCTTTAGACTCTTGAAGGCATCCTCACACACTTCGTCCCAGACGAAGGACTGATTCTTCTTAGTCAACTTAGTCAACAGTGCTGCCATCTTGGAGAAGTCCTGGATAAACTTACGATAATATCCAGCTAATCCCAAGAAACTCCTTACATCTGTTGCATTCTTGGGCGTAGGTCAATCCTGTACCGTAGCCACCTTCGCAGGGTCCACGGCAATACCACTCTCTGAAACAACATGACCCAAGAATCTCACTTCCCTTCTCCAAAAATGACACTTAGAGAATTTCGCTTTCAATTGGTGTTTCCTCAACACCTCCATCACTATCCTCAAGTGCCCCTTGTGTTCCTCCTCTGTCCTTGAGTAATCAAGGATATCATCCACGAACACAAGAACAAACTTATTCAACTGATCTCTGAATACTCGATTCATAAGATCCACAAAGTAGGCTGGTGCATTGGTCACCAACCACTCATAAAATCCAGACGGTATCCTAAATGCCGTTTTCGGAACACTCTCATCTGCTACTCTAAGCTGATGAAATCCTGTTGCGAGGTCCAACTGGGAGAACACTCTAGCTCCTTCCAGTTGATCAAACAAATCATCTATCCGTGGTAGAGGATAATTATTCTTCCTCGTCGCCTTATTCAACTCGCGATAGTCCACACACAAACGAAGGGAACCATCTGCCTTAGTGGCAAACACAACTGGTGCTCCCCACTTGGAGACACTCCTTCTAATAAATCCCTTCTTCAAAAGATTGCTGACTTGCACCCCGAGCTCTCGCTGGTCCCTTGGTGCCATACGACGAAGTGGCATCACTATAGGTCTGGCATCTTTCACTAAATCAATACGGAACTCAATCTCTCGGTGTGGTGGAAGCCCGGTCACCTCCTCGAAGACGTCCGGATACTAGCCAACCACGGGCACATCTGACAACTCATCCTGCGGGATGTCGAGGGAATTTACAAAACTAGCCATAACCCCATCACTTGGTAGACTACCAAACACTACCCTCCGCCCATCATCCGCCCTCACTGTCACCAAAAAGCCCTCACAGTCTACCACCACCCCGTATCTTTGGAGCCAATCGACTCCCAATATAATGCCATACCCAGTAAAGCCCAAAACAAAGCAATCACAAACAAACATACATCCATGAATCGATAAGACCAAATTCCTACAAATCATACTAAGGCTAGTCGAACCACCAATCGGGTTCGTCACAACCAATGGTCTATCGACTATTTCGGGTTCCAGTCCCAACCTATCTACCAGGTCACTAGATATGAAGGAACGGGAAGCCCCAGTATCAAACAAAACTCGAACTGGTACATCAAAAATAGAAAGCATACCTTGAATAACAACATTCTTTCCTTTCTCCGTCGCAATTGGGGCATTCGACGAAGGAGGAATAGCAGCAATAGCATATGCTTTCACAATCTGCTTCTCCTTAAGAGTTTGCGGACACTTGTCCTTAAAATGTCCCACTTGACCATAGTTGAAGCACTTCTTATCCCCTGGCTTGGCCCGACAATCTTTAGCATAATGGCCCTTCTTTCCACAGCTGAAGCACTCAACATCCTTCTTGCTCTTTTTCTGGCCACCCTTAGATTGGTCCTGCTTCCTCTTATTCTGAGAGTTATTCTTGCCTCCACCGCCTGCTTGCGGCTTTGGCCCTTCTGCAGATGCAGCCTCGGTCTTTGACTTAGGGTAAAGACTCTCTGATCTCAAAGCTTTCCCCACGATCGATTCAAAAGTCTCATCGATGTGGTTGATAAGCCTTTCCCCCAAGTATCCATCCAAACCAGTAATGAACTTCTCATTCTTCTTCTCAGGAGTATCGATAAGAGACAGTCCATACTTCGACAAATGTCGAACTCAGCAATATAATCAGAAACTGCCCTTCCGTTCTGCTTGAGTTCCAAGAACCTCTTGAACAACACTGACTTCTGGGCAGCTGGAATAAACTTCTCGCTAAAGCGAGCCTTGAACTGAACCCAAGTAACCTGATCTTCTGGAGTAGCTGTTCTAATGGCATTCCACCAATTCATCGCTCGCCCTTGCAGCTGACGACACGCTAACCTTCTCTTCATCGCATCCTCAAGACCCAAGTCATCAAAGATACGATCACAGCTGTCCATCCAATCTTGGACATCTGTGGCCGACTCCGTCCCATGGAACGGCTTTCCACCAAGGTTAGTGTAATCCTTGCACAACTTGGCGAAATCGACCCTAGGCGCCTGCACTACTGGGCCAACACCAACTCCGGGATTGGGAACTGCCCCCTTGCACTTCTCTAAGCATATCTCTCATGAGGTTAGTAAACATCGCCCTCATGTCAGCGGCATTCCCCTGGTTGGTCCCTCTACCAGCACCCCTCGTGTCTCGGCTCATCGTCAATCTGAAAAAGGGAAACGATTAACGACCCCATAGTGGTGCTAGTTCAGTGCGACTTCATTCTTATACTACCAATAGTATATATATATATATACATAGCTTTTGAAAACCAAAGTAATTACAAATACGCGCTCTCATATACGTACTAACTCTCCCTGGTGTCTTTCCTTAGGTTAACTACGCAACCTGGCTCTGATACCAAGTGTGACGACCCGCCCCGTACCAACCGACATTTACTCCAAAAGTGCGCTGTACACATGTCCAGTTAGCACGGAACGGGTCGTCAGAAGGAAAAGGAAGAAGGAAATGAACTAACAAAGAACCTGTAGAATGTCTCACAGCGCATAGAACAAAATATAATAATAACATACTTGACATAAAACAGGAGAGACAATGCATAAGCTAAAAACCAGAACTAAACATCATAGCAGCGGAAATCCAAAATATAGCTTATTACAACTTTTCAAACTGTCTCAAAGCAAAAGTAAGATAAAGGAGGTACACTACTAATGCCCAAGTAGCGACCACCAACGACACATGGAGAATGTGTGTGTGTGTATATATATATCATACATGGAAGCCTCCTGCCCACCTCCGAATCAGCTACTCGTGCACCACCAGCTAACCTGTCTCTAGTCTGCTCGTGTGAGCACCCAGAGTAATAAGAGGAGACATAAAACTCTGGGTCAGACATAAAGCCTGGTATGAGCGATAAGCATCTAAAGTGAACAATAACAGGTAGACTAAAACATACCTGAACCTGGACCTGCAACCAAAGAGTTAGCACTACATACTATACAACACTCTAAGGTATCATATCAAACGGTGTAAAGATACGGAGGTAGGGGAGGTGTGCATGTCATAGAGATGGCAAACAATCAAACATAACATCCATCCTCACATCTCTCACTCAGTGCATAAAGCATACGATATTCACCACTTCGATCACCCAACATACCTTGCTACGATCACTCTGCCCCATGAAGTCATAAATGGCTTCACTGCACTGATAACGTAGCCACTAATTCCTCGCTATGTCCACTCGCCCCATGGAGTTATTCACCCCATCTGCGCTGGCTCATAGCCTTACCAATCCTTACTATGTCCACTTGCCCCATGGAGTTGTTCACCCCATCTGCGCTGGCTCATAGTCTTACTACGAATCACCTTGCCCCTCAGGTCATAATGACCCTACTGCACTGATAACGTAGTCTTGCTACCATCACCTTGCCCCTCAGGTCATAATGACCCTACTGCACTGATAAGTAGCCATCATTCATTTTTAGTGGTGAATCGAAGTTATGAACGTCGACAACTCCTTAGCACACGTCCCGCAGCAAAGTCCAACTCATGAAGTCCACTCATTGGTTCCTATCTGGATCCTGAGTCAATACCCTTCATTTGGACTACCTTTGCATCTCGGGTTATCATTCTTCATCGGTTCGGTTCGTCCTTACATACCCCATGTGGATCAGATCGGCTCTTCAGCACGCCACGGTTCAGATCGTCATCGCGGTCCTCTTTCTCTTTGCTTAAGATCGTGCTCCTCTCCTCGGTTCGGATCGGAATACCCCATACGGGTCAGGTCGCGCTCCTCCATCTCGTGGCTTCCCCGGTTCGGATCGGCGTCTCGTAGTGCATCGGATCGTGGATGCTGCTTTCCTCTAGTCGGATCGTGATACGAAGCACGAGTGGATCGGATCGGGTAGCAGTTCACGGTTGGTGCTCGTGGGCCTAGCGCAGATGGTTTGGCTAGGAGGAGATGACTCGACTCGTGGTGATGTCCCACGATCCCATAGGGCGATCCGATCGACCCTCAACCCCCATCCGATCCGAACTCCTGCACCTCGTCCAGCGAGTTGTTCACGCCCCTCGACGGCGTTTTCGACCATTCCAACTATTCTAATCAGTCACAAAGCATACCATACAGTCATAGAAACATATATAGTCAACCACAAATAGCAAAACATCAATATAATAGGTTAAAATGGATCAAACATACCCCAAAATCCCATATTTCCCCTTAAGCATGTTTAAATTCGCTAATTAACACTAATCATCCCTAATTAGCCATAATTAGTGCAAAACTATGCAAATCACTCACCTTAGCCACAAAATAAACTAAGATGTGAAATAAATCTCTGATTTGATGTGAATCTCAATGCTAAACAGCAGCTCCAATGTTGCTTTGGTGTGGATCTTCCTTTATTAGAGGTTGCTAAGCCAAATCCTTGACCAAAAAGGTGATTTGGAGGTGATTTAGAGATTGGAGGCCATTTTTAGGGTTCCTTGGTGATAAGTGGAGGCTAAAAAAACTGAAATGGAATGATCCTCTATCTCATTTCAGCCTCCCCATAACCCTAATCCCGAAATGGGTTATGGGCCTACTCATTAATCACCCGATTTGGCCCAGTTAAGCAGTTTTTCACCCTCCAAACCTTGTTTCAGCCATATCTCCCAAACGGTAAGTCCGTTTGGCCATTGTGACCACTCTACGGAAAGGTAAACCACCAAACGAATCCAATGGAAGTGGTTTCAGGTTAAAATTCCTTTCCAATTAAAAGTTATGGCCAAAACATTACCAAGTAGGGGCAAAATGGTCATTTAAAAATCGACAAAAATTATGAACATGGGAAATGACTCTAATGGATGTTTCCCAAAGTTACATGACCATACGACTTCATATGGGAAAGAAATAAATATTCTACGATCTCCCGATGCGTAGAATGCGGGTCGTTACAAGGGCGCTGATAGAAGCTGATAAAGGGAGAAACAGATTCACCGTCTTAAGCTTCCGATGATGGATACAAAGAGACTAGAGCTCCAGCGGACAAAATTTTGATGGTGGAAGTAGAGGACGAACAAAATAATCAGAGAATCAAGTATATTAAAGATTTTAATTAGAATTAAAAGAATTATAGGGAAATTCGGTGGTGTACTATATCTTGCGGAGTTAGAAGAAAGAAAAGAAGGCGGCATGGGAACCGCGTAATGAAAAAAAAACTCAAAATGAAGCGGCTTAATTTCAACAGTGTTTCGATTTTTAGTTTTTAGTTTTATAAATACTTTATCAGCATTCTAGGTACAAACATTGTCCAATATTGTGTTGAATAGCATATTTTCTTGTAGTATGTTGGTGTTGCTTGCCATTTAATATCTACGTGAGATAATAAATAATAATAAACTATTGCATCATTTATGTACAATATATATATATATATACAACTTTTGACAATCAAAACTATACATAATGTTGCATATTTATATATACAAATTAAAATATGCTCCCACTCAAATCAATATCCCTATACACACACACACACACACACACACACACAAATATTTAAGTGATCGAAGGTCCATATCTAATCATGCCTTCAGTTAGCTTTGGCTAATTTCCAAAAAACAATCTTTTATGTTGACATCATATGTCAATTATATCATATATAATTCTTGGATAGAATGATGAACAATTTTTGTTCACTTTTAATATTGGATATTTCATTCTTTTTGTCTTTAAGCCCATAATCTTATTATGGCAGCCTAGTTAAGTCAGACCCAAGTATAATCAATTTGAGTAACGTAATTACTCTATTGCATGTAACCTCAATAAACAGTGTGCTTATTCTTTGGCATAACCCACAACTATTGACTATGGCACTACTGAGTGTTTTTTCTTGGAAGACATCACTTTGGACTTAATATTAATAATCAGTTTAAAGGTATTTTATAAATTGAAGTGTGCAACTATGTATTATATAATTTAAAAGGATGTTGTAAACAAATTTACACTAGAATTATACATTTCGTATTCAATCCATTTTGAAATATCTACACACACACACACACACACACACACACACACACACATATATATATATATATATATATATATATATATATATATATATATATTACTTTTGTATTTTAATTGTACATAGATGCATTAAAAAAACACTTGTATGTCTATTGAATGTCATATAAGTAAACGGGCCGATCTTTTGCTTTTATGAACATTTCAGTCGCAGGTCAATAAAACCTTTTGTTCAAACATAAAATTTGTACAAACAGTCACAAGCACAATATCACACACACACACACAAACACACACACAAACACACACACACACACACACACACACACACACACACACACACATATATATATATATATATATATATATATATATATATACATGAGAACTATGACATATGCAACATTTACAATAATAAAGAATTTCATACATGCATATTTGCACCATTATACAAGTCCTAATAGTGGTTACACAACAAAATAATTGTATTCAGGCATCATACTTGCAATATTATACAAGTCTGAGTTAATATATATACATCTAAGTCAATATAAAACTACAGCCTGCATCTTTTACATATTCTCATACATATGTATATGTCACATGTCCATAACAACGCATATCAACCAATACATGTATACAACAACGTATTAACTCAATGGTGTAAACATCTGCATATACATATATATCATATATTCAACAGTGTACCTCTTACATGCAATATTTATACTATAGTGCTTTCTAAATCATTCATGTTGCATTCAACCGTATGAGCATGTTTATATTAAGACAAATGACGTTCCACCAATTTTAGTAAAGTGGTAACAATGTACAATGGATCTAGCTTAAGTTTCTCTGTGTATCATGTACTAAAACACGTACATAGAAGGATTGTACAAATAAGTCCATGTATTAATAAATGTGTGTATAAATAGCATGAAAGGGAAAGAGAATAAACACAAATATGTAAATAAAAACATTTAAAACAAGTCACACTTGCTCTATTTTTTAAATCATATTTGCATCATAAACACCAGTATCTCTTTTATGTGTCTGCAACAAATGCACAATTATTTATGAAATAATAAAATTGCATGTTGGGCCTTACTTGTAAAGAATTCACATATATTTTAGCAATTTGTATAACAAGGAAGGGTGCATACCAGTTTTCATTATCCATACTTATGAGTGTGTATGTCATGACTTAAACAAATTAAATAAAATCAGCCATACCGATTTGAATTTAGATAGATCAAGGCATGTATTAAACTTTAACAACAAACTGCATAAATTTTGAAATGGTTAAGTCAACAGTGTTCACTATCAATAATCAAACATTTCGCATCAGTGTTAAAGAGATATTATTTCAGACCTAAACATATATATTAAAACATACAGAGGAAAACATTAATCCAAAATTCCAGAGTTCAACATGATTGGTACTTGCAATATGAAATAGAGTCAATATCAAATATTAACTATGAATTCATTTCGAAGTTTTATATCAAGTATAAAATGTATTTACATTAAAAAAATTACATCAGAAATGAATTTTTATATTATATCCCTTTTCATATTTTTGCATCATTGACAGTGTTCACAAACACTTCAAATTATCACATGTAGTTATACATACAAAAACCAATTACAGATTTAACTCCACAATCCCTTTTCGCATGCCTTGCTTTGATACCATTGTTGGGTATCTTCGATCATTAAGCAGCAGAATTTCAAACTTTTTACCCAAATTGATAGGATTCATGCGAAAGAAAACGAATCTAATGTAATAAATACCAATTTAAGGTTTTACGAATTCACAAAGTCAAAGAAATTTGGATTGATTTAAATTACAAACGTTGTTGGTTACGACGACACCTCTATCGATGTCCACGAATGTTGCATCGGAATCGTCAAAGGATTTCGAGATGGAGAGAAGAGGTACTAGCTAAATGTGAACTCCCCCTTTTCTTTTTATTTGGATATCGATTTCTATATACATGTTAAAGAATGGGTCGGCACCTCCTTTTAAAATAAATGAGAACCATAAATGAAAACGAAATACACAGTATACCATTTCAAATGAATAAATATCAACGTTTGAAATTTTCTTTTCTTAAGAATGATTCACCCCCTTTTAAACATTCTAATTATGTGACCCTATAGGTTATTATAACATTTGCAATAATTTAAATTATAAACGGTGAGTGGCATCTAGTAATACATCATTGTCACACAAGTTATAATAAAATCAATGACTCGATACAACCTTTTTATGACCGGTGTTTTGACGTAATTTAATCCTTTTAACCATTATATCCAAGATTAAACTCGAGGCATGGAATGTATCATCGTCTTTATAATTTAATTCTTTTACTTTGATCTATGAGCAGATTATATAAAACAAATCAATATTTGAGCATGACAATGCATTTTATAACTTAGTCAATCAAGAGGCCCATGAATATCACTGTTTATATTATAAGGTTAAATTCCACCTAGGTCATTCATATTATTTAATAAATTTGAGATGTATCCAATAATCATCTTTATCGTCTACTCTTTTAAGAGTAACTTTTGATGATTTCAAAAAACAAATATCCTTGAATAAAATATATAATGATTTCAGGTCAGAGGACCATTACATCATTACCACCATGAGAATTACTCATGACACTATTAATCATTCTCCATGAAGTTTTCTCATATTGGAATTGTCCAATAAACAATTCTCTAATATGTATTCATGTATTGACATTAATATCACATATATTAATGATTAATGAGATATGATCATCAGTTAATCAACATACCAGCCTCAGTGTCTCATTGCAATGAAACTATACAAGGGACATTTAAGAATTATAATACTTATTATATTATATAATCTCATGTTCAAGTCACTTACTTGAAACTATTTAATTTTGTATTATTATTCAAATGACTTATATTATGTTAATATTTATTTTATGCAATAAATATAACATAAAATAATCTTTTATTCAAAATAAAATATAGCATCAACAATGTTATTAGTTACATCAAATAGATTGCCTCTAGAGCACAAACTCAAACACCAAATTCAAATAATACGAAAATAGAAGTTTAGAATGTCCTTTTCAAGTTTCAATAACTATGAAGCCATCTTTTGATTTAATAGAAGTCTTGAATGTCTACTTCTGATTTTTGGTGGTTATGAAGCCATCTTCATCCTCTTTCGATTCTTGGTATGAATGTGCTTTCAGTTCTATTTTATACTTTGCCAATTCTAGGCTTTCATAAGACAGAGGCTTGGCATAATTTATAGACTCCTTTGTAACAATCATTCCCTTCTTTAGAATGAAATATAACTAGAGGCTTGGCATGCTTGTGTTCAATTTGGAAAAGTAATGTCACCAGGAGTAGATTGCTCGTCCCTCCTCCAGAAGGCTCTTACAACGCCAAAGGTTTTCTTAGAATCGATAGTGTCACCGGAAATATATTAACTATCCCTCCTCTGGAGGGAACCATAAGTGCATCAAGGACTTTTAGGGCAAGGATTCTTTTTGGTGAATAACCTTTGTATACTAAGGGATTTAATCAGGTTGCTTACCCAATTCCCTTCCGTGATGCGCCACGACAACGTGAAGGGCTTTTTTTAATTAAAACATTTATGAAGGGCATTTTAACCCAACTGAGTAGAATTTCTTGTTTTTGGCTCTTAGTCATTGTCTTCATAATAAACTTTTCTTTAGAATTTAGTCCAATTTCTTTAAAAATTTATTCACAATATTTCAGTTATTCCTTTAATTTTCCTTGCCTATAGAAGTGGAAAATCATTTTCCTGAGGGCTTTATATTGGTTGGTTTCATGACCATTCATCAAATGGTATTGGGAAAATGTGCCTCCTTCGTTCCTTTTGTATTTCCTTTCTCTTTTCGTTGTCAGTCAATAAGCAAGGTCTTCTTTCATAAATAAAAATATATTTTCCATTCAGGTAATTAAATTATATTCCGTAGACAAATTGAGTTTTGGTTTTTTGTTCCAAGACTTTTTCTTCAACCTTTTACCTTTTGGCCATGATTCTTGGTTATAATTAGCCATTTTCCTTTTTGGCTTTTCCTTCAGGACGTGGCATGGGAAGACTTTATTGGTAAAAATTGTTTCTTTTTCTGACTCCTCATGTTGGATATCACCTAATTACGGCTTGCTTTCGTTAGGTTGCCATTTTTGGGTGAAGGCCTCATAATCCTTTATTATTTTCATTTTAAACTTTGTCAATTGTGTATAAGTCCACATTGCCTGTTTCATTTGAAGGAAGAAATTACTATTGTGACGGCCCGCCCCGCACTAGCCGACATTTTCAATGAAAGTGCGTTGTGCCATTGCCCGACTAACACGGGATGGCCGCCTATGAAAGGAAGAGAAAGGAATTTGAACTAATAAGGAACTTGTATAATGTCTCACGGCGCATGGAATAAAATATAATAATAACATACTTGACATAAAACAGGCAAGACAGTGCATAAGCTGAAAACAAAACCATAATCATTGTGGCAGTGGAAATTCAAAATACAGCTTATTACAACTCCAACATACTGTCTCTAAAGCAAAGAAAAAGGTGCACTACTAATGCCCAAAGAAGTAACCAGCAACAACACAGGGAGAATATCTATATATATCATACGTGGAAGCCTCCTGCTCATTTCCGGTACAGCTACTCGTGCATACCACCTAACCTGTCTCTAGTCTGCCCGTTTAAGAGCACCCAGAGTATTAAGAAAAGACATAAAACTCTGGGTCAGACAAAAGTATGGTATGAGCGATAAGCAGTAAAACAGAATAATAATAGGTATAACTAACCATACCTGAACCTACAACCAAAGAGTCAGCACAACAAGCTGTACAATACTCTAAAGTAACACTAGCATATGGTGCATAAATACGGGGGAGAGGGTGTGCATGTCATAGTGATGGCAAACAATCAAACATAGCAACCATCCTCACATCTCTCACTTGGTGCGTAAAGCATACGATATCCACTTCTTGACCACCCAAATACTTTGCTATGGTCACTCTTCCCCATGGAGTGATAACAACTCCACTGCACTGATCCATAGCCACTAGTCTTTTGCTATGTCCACTCTGCCCCATGAAGTCATGACAACTCCACTGCATTGGCTCATAGCCATGCTACGATCACTCTGCCCCATGGAGTAATAACTACCCCACTGCACTGATCCGTAGCCTAACATCCGTCTTGGTGGTGAATTAAAGTTATGAACGTCGATAACCCCTTAGCACACGTCCCGCAGCAAAGCCCAACTCATGAAGTTAACTCGTTGGCTCCCAATTGGATCCTGAGTATAAACTTCCCATTTGGACTACCTTTGCATCTCAGGTTTTGGTCTTCATTTCCGTTCGTGACTCTTCATTCGATTCCTGCTCCTTCACATTGGTTCGTTATAGTGCTCCGGACTCGCGATCTATGGTTGGCTCATGGACCATATGTGGACCCGGCTCGTGGTCATCCAAGTGGCTCGTTGGTCCATGAAGTGACTCCGGTTCCAGATACATGGTTGGCTCGTGGTCCACCTCCTCGCATCAGCTCGTGACCCCTCACTTTGGTCTAGTTCGTGGTCATCTCTCTCTCGGTTCGTGGTTCGTCTGGCTCGTGAGACCCCACCATGTTTCGTGGCTCGTGATGATGTCCGGCTCGTGATCTGGTTCAAGTTTTTGGTTGAGTCCCACACCTTGGTCCGGTTCGTGATACCTCCTTCCACCACAGTTCGTGGATATCACTTGGTCCGGTTCATGGACCCTAGGTCACGAACGGATTTGGGTCCTGGGAGGGGGGCTTGTCACGAACGGAATACTACATGATTCCTGCAACTCTTCCGGCAAGTTATTTAGGCCATACGACTGCGTTTTCGACCAATCTAATAGTTCTATACAATCACAAAACATTCAACGGTCATAGCAACATGTATAATTAACCGTAAACACCAAAACAACAATTATAGCATGTAAAATGGATCAAACATACCCAAAAAACCCTTGTTTTCCCCATAATCATGTTTAAGAATAACTAACCTTAGGATTGGCAAAACTTAACCCAATTAACCAAATTTATAACAGAGGCCTAAAATAATATTTAGGAATTTCTAAACATTTTTCCAGAGTTTAATCATTTATAATTTCGTTAATTATCACTAATCACCCCTAATTAGCCGTAATTAGTGAGAAACAATGCAAATCACTCACCTTAGCCACAAATAAAATATCAAATCTGAAAACTCCACTGTTTGGGTTGAATTCTAATGCCTTGCAGCACCTCCAACTCTGATTTTGTGCTATTTCTCCTTGATTTGACGTAGATTAGCTTAATTCTTGATTAGAGTGCGATTTGGGATGAAATTAGAAGGTGGAGGCCATTGTTAGGGTTTCTAAGAGGTAAATGGTGGCTAGAAAACTGAAATAGAATGAAAATCTAACTCATTTCAGCCTCCCTATAAATTTATTCCCAAAATGGGTTACGGGCCCATTTGCTAATTACCTTAATCAGCCCACTTATTAAGTTTTTCACCTTCTAAACTTTGTTTCAGCCATATCTCCCAAACGGTGAGTCCGATTAGCTAACGTGACCGCTCTACGGAAATGTAAACCATCATCCGAATCCAATGGAAGTGGTTTCAAGTCAAAACTCCTTACCAATCAAAAGTTATGGCCGAAACAAGACCAGCTAAGGGCAAAACGGTCATTTAAAAATCGGCAAAAATCATGAACATGGGAAATGACCCCAATAGTCGTCACCCAAAGTTGCATGACTATATGACCTCATATAAAAAAGAAATAAATATTCTACGATCCTTCGATACGTAGAATGCAGGTCGTTACACTTTCCCCCCTTAAGAAATTTCACCCACGAAATTCCTCAACTAAGAAACAAACAATGTATCCCGCATGCCTATCAGCCATATACAACAATCAAACATGCAAAACAAACAAAATAAATCTATACTAGCATGCGAAAAGACTAAATCGAAATGAAAATCTTACGAGGCAAAGAGTTCTGGATATGTCTCCTTAATGCTCTCCTTTGTCTCCCAAGTACAGTCATTCTCATCCCTACCCCATTGTACGTTGAGTAGATTCACTGCTTTCCTTCGAAGTTTCTTCGTATCGTGCTCGACAATACGAATCGGCTTGTGGTTCCCAACCGCCTCGGGTTCTACTTCGATATCATCCAACTGATCAGGTGAAATAGCCACATTGGGGTCGTGCACGAATTTCCTTAACTGGGAAACATGAAATACGTTATGAACTCCCGCAATCTTGTCTGGCAACTCAACTTTATATGCTAAATTCCCAACTTGTTTGAGAACTGGGAATGGACCAACGAATCTTGGTGTTAACTTACCTCTCCTACCAATTGAATCACGCTCTTTAACGGAGAAATATTGACAAGCACCAAGTCACCAATGGAGAATTTTAAATCTCTTCTCCTCTTATCATCATAACTCTTCAGCCTATCTTGGGCAGCCTTCATTCGCTGTTGAACAATCTTGATCTTGTCTGACGTTTCTCTTATCACATCCGGCCCAAGCACAAATTTCTCACCGGTTTCTAACCAACATGATGGTGAGTTGCATGGTCTTCCGTACAAAGCTTCAAATGGAGCCATACCAATACTGGACTGATAACTACTATTATATGCAAATTCCACTAGATGCAAATGGTCATCCCATGACCCTCCAAAATCCAATATACAAGCTCTCAAGAGATCCTCCAATATACGATTCACCCTTTCTGTCTGACCGTCGGATTGAGGATGGTACGCGGTACTGAGATGTAATTCTGATCCTAAAGCCTCTTGTAAGCTCTTCCAAAATCCACTAGTAAACAACAGATCCCGGTCACTCACAATGCCTTTGGGTACTCCATGAAATCTCACTACCCACTTCATATACAGTTCGGCTAACTTGGCTGCTATTCTATTCGACTTGATTGCACTTTTGGTCAATCGGTCCACAATCACCCAAATGCTACCATGGACCGATCTAGTCCTTGGTAACCCATCCATGAAATCCATTGAGACTTGTTCCCATTTCCATTCAGGGATATCTAATGGTTGCAACAAACCACTAGGCTTCTTTTGCTCAGCTTTAACTAGCTGGCAATTCATGCATTTGGATATAAACTTCCCAACGTCTCTTTTCATTCCTTCCCAGTAGCAGGTCTGCTTCACGTCTCGATACATTTTGTTACCACCGGGATGTATGGTTAGTTTTGAGTGATGAAATTCTCTAAGCACTTCATCTCTCAATCCATTGGCATTGGGCACAACTAGTCTTCCATTCTTTCTAAGCCATCCATCTCGATCAAGCCCATACTTGTCCATCTCCTCATCGATACCCATCTCTAACTTGGAGATGATTTCCAATAATTAGGATCGTCCCTCTGACTGGAACCAATCCACTCAATCAAAGTGAGTCTGATCATCAAACTTGCTAGCATTAATGGATCCAATTCAGACTTTGGTCTGAAATCATACCCTGTGATATACTCTAGTTGCTTCCATTCAAGAAACATAGCCCTTAAACTGGCATGTCTTCTACTTAGTGCATCAGCTACTGCATTGCCCTTTCCAACTGTATATGCGATATTGAAATCATAGGAAACCAAGAATTCTAACCATCTCTACTGACGGAGGTTTATATCCTTCTGAGAGAAAAGATACTTCAATGATTTATGATCGGTAAACAACTCGAATCTTTCTCCCAAGAGATAATGTCTCCATATCTTCAACGTGAATACGATTGCTGCCAATTCCAAATCATGGGTAGGATATCTTTTCTCATGCGGTTTCAGTTGCCGACTAACGTAAGCTACAACCCTACCTCTTTGCATCAATACAACGCCTAGCCCAGTACCACATGCATCTGTGTATACCATCATCTCTTCATTCCCTTTAGGAATGACTAACACTGGTGCACATGTTAACTTTTGCTTTAGACTCTTAAATGCAACCTCACATTTTTCGTCCCAAACAAAAGCTTGATTCTTCTTAGTTAACTGAGTCAACGGTGCCGCTATCTTGGAGAAATCTTGGATAAACTTACGATAATATCCAGCTAATCCCAAGAAACTTCTTACGTCAGTTGCATTCTTGGGCGTAGACCAATCTTGTACCGCAGTCACCTTCACGGGGTCCATGGCAATGCCATTCTCTGAAAAAACATGGCCCAAGAATCTCACTTCCTTCCTCCAGAAGTGATACTTAGAAAACTTCACTTTCGATTGGTGTTTCCTCAACACCTCCATCACTATCCTCAAATGTTCCTTGTGTTCTTCCTCTATCCTCGAGTAAACCAAGATATCGTCTACGAACACAAGAACAAACTTATTCAATTGATCCCTGAATACCCTACTCATAAGATCCACAAAATATGCTGGTGCATTGGTCAACCTGAATGGCATGACCAACCACTCATAGAATCCAGACAGCATCCGAAATGTCGTTTTAGCTATACTCTCAGCTTCCACACTAAGCTGATGAAAACCTATCGCGAGATCCAACTGGGAGAACACTCTCGCGCCACTCAACTGATCAAACGAATCATCTATCCGTGGTAGAGGATACTTATTCTTCCTCGTCGCCTTATTCAACTCGCGGTAGTCCACACACAATCGAAGGGAACTATCTTCCTTGGTAGCAAACACAACTGGTGCTCCCCACTCAGAAACACTCCTTCTGATAAATCCCTTCTTCAACAGATCACTCACTTGCACCCCGAGCTCTCGCTGCTCCCTTGGTGCCATGTGACGAAGTGGCATCACTGTAGGTCTGGCATCTTTCACTAAATCAATACGGAACTCAATCTCTCGGTGTGGTGGAAGTCCGGTCACTTCCTCGAAGATATCCGGATACTAGCCAACAATGGGAATTCCTGCTAACTCGTCCTGTGGGATGTCGAAGGAATTTAGAAAACTAGCCATCACCTCATCACTAGTTAGGCCACCAAACACAACCCTCCACCCATCATCCGCCCTAATAGTCACCGAAAATCCCTCACAGTCTACCACCACCCCATATCTTTGGAGCCAATCGACTCAAAAAAATAATACCAAACCTAATAAAGCCCAAAACAAAGCAATCACAAGCAAACATACATCCATGACTCGATAAGACCAAATTTCGAATAAATCATACTAAGGCTAGTCGAACCACCAATCGGGTTCGTCACCGCTAAAGGTCTATCGACTATCTCGGGTTCCAATCCCAACCTATCTACCAGGTCACTAGATATGAAGGAACGGGAAGCCCCAATATCAAACAATACTCGAACAGGAACATCATAAACGGAAATCATTCCTTGGATAACGACATTCTTTCCTTTCTCCGCGCCAGTTGGGGCATTCGACGAAGAAGGAACAGCATTGATAGCATATGCTTTCACAATCTGCTTTTATTTAGGGGGTTGTGGACACTTATCCTTGTGATGTCCCACTTGGACACAGTTGAAGCACTTCCTGTCCGCTGGTTTCGCTCGACATTCTTTGGCATAGTGGCCTTTCTTGCCACAGCTAAACCACTCAACATCTTTCTTGTCTTTCTTTCTCTGACCATCCCTAGCTTGGTTCTGTTTCCTCTTATTTTGCGAATTATTCTTGCGTCCACCGCCTGCTTGCGGTTTTGGCTCTCCTGTAGATACCACAGCAACTTTGGTCTTTTACTTAGGGTAAAGACTCTCCGATCTCAATGCTTTTCCCACAATCAATTCAAAAGCCTCATCAATATGGTTGATAAGCCTTTCCCCAAGTACTGGTCTAATCCTGTTATGAACTTCTTATTCTTCTTCTCGGGAGTGTCAATAAGGGATAATCCATACTTCGATAAAGTGTCGAACTCAGCAATGTACTCCGAGACTGCCCTACCATTCTGCTTATGCTCCAGAAATTTCCTAAACAACTCTGATTTCTGAGCAGCTGGGATAAACTTATCATGAAGCAGTTCTTAAACCGATTCCAAGTAACTTGATCCTCTGGAGTTGCTGCTTTAATAGCGTTCCACCAATTCATTGCCCGTCCTTACAGCTGACGGAATGCTAGCTTTCTCTTCATCGCATCCTCGATACCCAAATCTTCGAAAATGTGCTCGCAGCTGCCAAGCCAATCCTGAACTTCTGTAGCCGATTCTGTTCCATGGAACGGCTTCCCACCAATCCTTACAATGCTTGGCGAAATCGGCCCTAGGCGTCTGCACCGCTGCACCACCACCATTTGCAGCATTGGGAGCAGTCCTCTGAACATCCCTAAGCATCTCTCTCATGAAGTCAGTGAACACCGTCCTCATATCAGGAGAATTCCCATTATTAGTTCCTCTACAGTACCCCTTGTATGTCGAATCATCGTTCAATCTATAAGGAGAAAACGATTAACCATCTCTTCAGTGGTGCCAGTGCAGTGCGACTTCATCCTTAGATATACTAATAGTATATATATATGTTGAAAACCCAAAATATAACAAATACGCGCTCTCATATACATACTATCTCTCCCTGGTGTCTTTCCCTAGGTTAACTATGCAACCTCGCTCTGATACCAAGTGAGACGGCCCGCCCCGCACCAGCCAACATTTCCAATGAAAGTGCGTTGTGCCAATGCCCGACTAACACTGGACGATCGCCAAAGAAAGGAAGAGAAAGGAGTTTGAACTAACAAGGAACCTGTAGAATGTCTCACAATGCATAGAATAAAATATAATAACATACTTGACATAAAACAGGCGAGACAGTGCATAAGCTGAAAACTAAACCATAATCATCTTGGCAGCGGAAATTCAAAATACAGCTTATTTCAACTCCAACATACTGTCTCTAAAGCAACAAAAAAGGTGCACTACTAATGCCCAAAGCAGTGACCAGCAACAACATAGGGAGAATATCTATATCTATCATACGTGGAAGCCTCCTACTCGTCTCCGATACACCTACTCGTGCATACCACCTAACCTGTCTCTAGTCTGCGCGTTTAAGAGCACCCAGAGTAATAAGAAGAGACATAAAACTCTGGGTCATACAAAAGTCTGGTATGAGCGATAAGCAGCAAAACAGAACAATAACAGGTATAACTAACCATACCTGAACCTGGACCTGCAACCAAAGAGTCAGCACAACAAGATGTACAATACTCTAAGGTAACACTAGCATATGGTGCATAAATGCGGGGGAGGGGTGTGCATGTCATAGTGATGGCAAACAATCAAACATAGCAACTATCCTCACATCTCTCACTCAGTGCGCAAAGCATTTGATATCCACTGCTTTGACCTCCTAAATACTTTGCTATGATCACTCTGCCCCATGGAGTCTTAACGACTCCACTGCACTGATCCATAGCCACTAGTCCTTTGCTACGTCCACTCTGCCCCCATGAAGTCATGACAACTCCACTGCACTGGCTCATAGCCATGCTACGATCACTCTGCGCTATGGAATAATACCTACCCCGCTGCACTGATCCGTAACCTAACATCCGTCTTGGTGGTGAATCAAAGTTATTGACATCGATAACACCTTAGCACATGTCCCGCAGCAAAGCACAACTCATGAAGTTAACTCGTAGGCTCCCAACCAGATCCTGAGTATAAACTTCCCATTTGGACTACCTTTGCATCTCGGGTTTTGGTCTTCATTTCCGTTCGTGACTCTTCATTCGATTCCGGCTCCTCTACATTGGTTCATTATAGTGCTCCAGACTCGCGATCTATGGTCGGCTTGTGGACCATATGTGGACCCGGTTCGTGGTCATCCAAGTGGCTCGTTGGTCCATGAAGTGACTCTGATTCGTGAAACATGGTTGGCTCGTGGTCCTCCTCCTAGCATCAGCTCGTGATGCCTCACTTTGGTCTAGCTCGTGGTTATCTCTCTCCCGGTTCGTGGTTCGTCTGGCTCGTGAGACCCCACCATGCTTCGTGGCTCGTGATGATGTCCGGCTCGTGATCTGGTTCAAGTTTTTGGTTGAGTCGCACACCTTGGTACGATTCATGATACCTCCTTCCACCACGGTTCGTGGTGATCACTTGGTCCGGTTCGTGGACCCTTGGTCACAAACAGATTTGGGTCGTGGGAGGGGGGCTTGTCACAAACAGAATACTACATGATTTCTACAACTCTTCCAGCAAGCTATTTACGCCATACGACGGCGTTTTCGATCAATCTAATAGTTCTAGACAATCACAAAACATTCAAAACAGTCATACAAACATGTATAATCGACCATAAATACCAAAACAACAATTATAGCATGTAAAATGGATCAAACATACCCCAAAACCCTTGTTTTCCCCGTAATCATGTTTAAGCATAACTAACCTTAGGATTAGCAAAACTTAACCAAATTAACCCAAATTTCTAACAGAGGCCTAAAATAATATTTAAGAATTTCTAAACATTTTTCCATAATTTAATCATGTATAATTTTGCTAATTATCACTAATCACCTCTAGTTAGCCGTAATTAGTGAAAAACAATGCAAATCACTCACCTTAGCCACAAATAAAATATCAAAACTAAACACTCCTCTGTTTGGGTCAAATTCTAATGCCTAGCAGCAGCTCCAACTCTGATTTGGTGCTATTTATCCTTGATTTGACGTAGATTATCTTACTCCTTGATTAGAGAGCGATTTGGTATGAAATTAGAAGGTGGAGGCCATTGTTAGAGTTTATAAAAGGTAAATGGCGGCCAGAAAACTGAAATAGAATGATAAACTAACTCATTTCAGCCTACCCATGACCCTAATCCCGAAATGGGTTATGGACCCATTTGCTAATTACCCTAATCAGCCCACTTAAGAAGTTTTTCACCTTCTAAACCTTGTTTCAGCCATATCTCCAAAACGGTGAGTCCATTTGGCTAATGTGACCACTCTACGGAAATGTAAACCATCACCCGAATCCAATGGATGTGGTTTCAGGTCAAAACTCCTTACCAATAAAAAGTTATGGCCAAAACAAGATCATCTAGGGGGCAAAACGGTCATTTAAAAATCGGCAAAAATCATGAACATGGGAAATGACCCCAATAATCGTCCCCCAAAGTTACACGACTATAAGACCTCATATGAAAAAGAAATAAATATTCTACGATCCTTCGATACGTAAAATGAGGGTCGTTACAACTATCCTGTTTCATAGCTTGTCCATAAGCAAGCAGTGATATCTTTTTTTCCTGAGTGAGTTTATCCTCTTTTTGCTTAATTCGTAAGCCTCAACCTTTCTGTGATTAACCATATTCGAAGCCTTCACTCGCGGTATTTTCTCTTCAATGAATCTTATATATACGTAGGGCATTTCTTGCGTGATTGGATCTAAAGATTCTTGTCTTTTCATTCCTCCTTCTTCATTTTCATGATATGAAGGAGTCGCAACCTCTCTTTCCTTATTAGACTATGGAGGTGTCTATCTTATTCTTTCGGGCTTATACTCAGTCCTTCGAGAACATACTTTTGCTTTACATGGGTTCTTTTCCAAATCAACTTTATTAATATTTGGCTTAGATGAAATATCATTTGAGGTGTATGTTAGTTGGTGGTGTTGCTAGTTTATTGGTGTTTTGGTTGTACTTTCTGCTATAACTTTTTTGGTGTTAATATATGGCATGGCACTTTTGCCACTACCTAATTTATCAAAAAAAAATCATTTGAGGTATACGTAATCCTTCGCAAGCCATTTCGAGTTCTTAAATATTGAGGATCCACTTGTTTATTCAAGAAAAAAGCTCTTATCGAGTTAGGGAGATTAAGGGTTTCGAGGGATCATGCAATCCTTCTAGCGCCAAAGTTGCTAGCTGTATTTATGGCTAACACCCTAAAATAGGGTGTTCTAGTAGAATTCCTCGGTAATGAAAGAAGTGAGCCTGGTTTATGTATTATATCCGTAATCATGTTACAGTTGAATGCTTCTGGTGTCTTTCGAAAGTGAATTCATGTAGAATGAAAGATTAAACGGCAAGATTCTTATAGTATTAAAGATAATGGTCTATCCCAACACGGTTTGGATTTCTTTATTGATCGGTTTTCGATCGATATCTCTCCAATACTTTCAATATAATCCTTTTGGGTAAGCTAGAGGCCCTTTGAGTCAAGATTGGGGATAAATTATTCTTTCGTTTTCGAAATGCTCATATAATCTCAAATGTATCCTTTTGTTAAGGCTAACATCAAGTCTTTTGATAATATATGGGGGAAGTGTTGAACTCTTATTGGGTTAGTTATCCACTGAAACTAGTAGCTTGACTATACACTTAGGTAGTTTGGGTCAAGCCAACGAAGGCTCTATTAGGTGGTCAGCATATAATCTAAGGTCTTAGACAAATTAAATGATTTTTGGCCACTACCGATAATCGACACTCAATAAGGTTTTATATATTTTACCTTCGGTATTGGCTCAGATAAGAATTATAATCTTCCGCAATTCATTTGGAAAGTATCAATGTTTGATTCTTTAATTATGGGACCATCAAGTTGGAAACCTACAAGGTTATGATAGTAATATAATAATAATTAAATGGTTATGAGTTCATTACCTTATTTTCTTGGCAAACGCCCTTTATAAATGATCTTTGCAAGTAGAGACTCTTTTCCCCAAAATAAATTTAGAATTCAAGGTTTACCACTCAAACTTACCATTACAAGATTGAGAAATGAGAAGTTGGAACCAGATTCTGAACTCCTAGGGTTGTAGTTATAGGTGCAGGTTGATCCCTTCCTTCATTATTTTGCTTCGTACCGGCTTTCTAGCAGAAGCATTTGTAGAGGCATTGTGAATACCTTTTCCGTCGTTCCTTGAGAGAGTTGTTATGGGGTTGCATTAAGTGCTTGCGAAAGGGTTTCTCCGGAAGCAGGAGCTTTAGTTGGATTCGAAGGAAGTGAGCTTGTTGGAGACTCTCGATACTACTTATGACTTTTTTCTTGGTTCTTTTCTTGCTATGCTTAGTTGGTGGAGGCTCAAGCTTTCCTGCATTCCCGTTTCAGGAAAACCGAAGAAGTATACAAAGCCTTGCTCTTCACGATTAGAGATAACAAATCTAAGGTTATTTCCTTTCAATTTAACGCCGACAGTAGCTGTCCTTTAGAAGGAGAATCCTTCTTCTTTTCATCCTTGATTCCTAAAGATTATATTTAAAATTTGATTCTATCTCTTCCAAAGCAGTGCTGACCTTTGCACCCCTTCACCCTGATTCTTGCTTTCGGTCTTTCCTCGGTTATTTTTGTTCTAACACTGAGGGTATGCAAAATGTTAGTTCAAAAATATCCCTCAAAGGCTAATGGTATAAAAGAAGGCTAATGAAAGTTGCAAAAGGTGATTTTCAAGAGAAAGGTCAATCAAATCTTAAGAAAGAAGTCTTTTGAAATCAATGCCTAAGCAAAAGCAAGGCTAGCCAAAAGAAATAAAGAGGACAAAATGCTTTCAAAACATACAAGGAATAGGGAACACCATCTTGTGAGGATAATGCCCTTTGGGAGAGTCGAAGAGTACAACCCCGCTCAGCACATGCGATAATCACTACTAAAAAGGAGCAAATCCATGCCATACAGGCCTAAATGCACCCTTTTGTTTACCCGAAGGAGGGTCCCATCAATATGAAAACCAAAGGAGAACTAACATCGCACAAAAATTGCATTATTCTATGGAAACTTACCTACTACACCACAAAAAGAAAAGCCTTTAAAGATGGTAGTCCTCAATTTATGTGTATCCTCGCCCAACCCGAAAGTGTAACAACCCATATTTTTCTACTATTTAAAATACTGAGCTTAATATGATTTTTAAATATTTTATTGTTGTAAATAAAATTTAATGATTTAATTATGTAATTTTATGATGTAAACTTAATTTAATTGTTTATGTAATCAAATACTGAGATTTAAAATTTTATATTTAAAGAATTGAATTAATTTGGTTTAATAAATTTGTAATTAAAATCTAATGATTTAACTTTGAAATTTATGGCGTGAAATTAATTTAATTGTTTAAATAATGAAATTCAAATTATTTGGACAATAGTAAATTGTATTAATTCCAAATAAATTATGATTTAGTTTATATTTATAAACATTGAAAGTTGAAATTTAATACTGAAATATTTAAATGAAATTAATTTGACTAATTTATAATTGGAATCTAGAATGAATTTGATAAGTAGTAAATGTAAATTTAAAGTAATCGAAATATGATTTACAAATTTGATTTCAATTTCAATTTTTATTTGAATGAAGTTACTGAACTTTGAAATTTACTTTAAAAAGTGAAAAAATGAAAATTGATGTGTAATATAATAAATTACCTATTAAAATACCAATTTTGCAAATGATATCGGAATTCGATGATATCAATTCATCGGATCAAAAATTGTAAATTATTGTAAGATATCAAGTTTCGCATCAATCGAAGTTGTTATGTGATCATGCATGATCTAAACGTGCATCGATTAAAGATTTGAGGTTAAAGTCATTTTTCAAATGATCTCAGAATTTGACGAAACTGGTTCCATAGATTTCGGAATATTGAAATATAACAGAGTGTCAAGTTTTGCGGCGATTGGAGTTTTGGTGTGATCATGTGATCATGCGAGCTTAAGACGCTCAATGACATTATAATTGAATATAAAATAAAATATCTACGGAAATACCTCTCATATAAATAAACCCTTATAAAACCTAATCCATCCTTTCCTTTTACTATCTGCAAAGAAATAAAACGTGGTAGCCTATCCATTTACCTTCATCAAATTTACTAAAATTGAACACTTACTAATATCAGGCTAAATATGGTTCGTTGAGATCATGGGGCCGTATACTTCGTAGAGGTAGGCTTCGTTGTTGACGTGATCCGATTAGGGTTCGACCCATTTTTTCCAATAAAGCAAGGATTTGAGTTTATGGTTTTTTCTGAGTTGGATTCAAGAATAGAACACCGGATTTAAATTCATGGTGGATTTTCACATCTACATCCAAATTTTGGGAGATTCGCAACAAATTTGTGTAACACTGATTCATGGTAGTGTGCATCAATGGACAAAGGACGGAAATGGCCTGTTTGGTGCGAGCTTGGTGATGTGGGGTCGAATGAGTTGATGTCGAGGCGAGAAACACGTTGGTGTAGACGGTTCGTGAAATGGTGAAGTGGATTTCTGTATCACTATACCTCGTGCATAGTGGAAATTGGGTAGGATATGCATGGTTACATGAATAGATGAAAGGGGAAGAAGAAGATTGTGGGGGATGACAGTGGCATAAGGTAAGTGGGTAGATTTTGTTTTGTTTGTCTTACGTTAATTTAAAATTCAAGTGTTTAAATGCTGATACCTGTTACATATGAACTCAGATTCATGTGCGGTTTTCTCCATTGCTATCATGTCGAAAATTCAGACGAATGGATCTGGTTTGGTTGGATTTGGAGACTATTCAATTTTGGGCATCCATTTGTATTTCAAATACCTTCGAAAGTAAAGATGAGTGATAAAACTCACTCACACTAACTAAAATATTCGATTACTAGTTAAATTAAAATCATGTTATGATATGATTGTATTGATCGATGTTTGGTAGTTGAAATTACATATTTATGCTGATTGGCATCAATAGTGTAATTTAATTTGACTTTTAGTTTAAATTTTACAATTAAGTTAAAACTTGAAATTTAATTTCTAGTTCAAACTCGACATCTGGTGACCATTAAATTTATACGACATTGAACTATTTGGATGGATGTATCGATTTGACAGATGACTTGGATCGATAGGTTTGATATATTGATGTTAGATTGTGTGAATTTACCCGTTATTTACCTTGATTTTATATGATCATTGTATGTGTTAATTAATCCCAAATCATTTACCCTATATGTTAAAGGCATCAAATAAACCCGAGATTAATCATTAAAATGAATTAAGAACATTCATTGAAATGATAAATACCTATGGTTCCTGATTTGGATTGAAATTACATATATCCTTTCCCAAAATACTAGAATTAAATTTAAGTATTACTTGGCCAAATAATAGAAAATTATACACGACACGTGATGGTTAAATAAAATTTGTTTTAATCTTTAATCTTTAATCTTGAAGTATTGTTTTAAAGACAATACAAATGAAGTTTATAAATCGATTCCCATTGATTTTGAGTTTCAAAATTTAAAGGAAAATTATTAACGTTGTAAAATGAAGTTAAAACTAAAAATGGAATATGGATTGAATTTATTGAAATTGAACTGTTATTCATCCTTGAAATTTTCTTCATATTAATTTGATTCCAAGTAACATATGAATTGTTAACTTGAGATTTTATAAATCGAAATAATTCAAACCAAGAAGTCTAGTTTTGAAACTTTAAATATGTGGATCCAATGGGTGAATTGAATTGAATTTGAAGTGGGACCTGATTTGAATTGAAATATAGAAATTAAGTCGAACTGATTTGAAATTGGAATATGATTTTTTTTAATTTAGTAGAATCAATCCTAATCTAAATTGTTTTATTTAAACCCTTACATAAACTATTTTATTTATTAATTATTTTACTTTATAAACTATTCTGTTTTTACTTGTATATAATAACTATTTTGAATAAACTATTAAGTTTTAAATATATATACTATGTTTGAATAAACTATTATAACAATCAACTATATATATTTTATAAACTTCTTTAATATTTAACCGTATTTAACTATATTTTTGATAAATACTATTTTTATATTTAAAACTATTTACTTAAACTTTTATTTTCCTAAATACTAGTTTTCAAACTATTTCAAATATATATCTAGACTATTGAAATATATAATTTAACTATTTTAAATATCTAAATTATTTTAAGATTCTAATTGTTTCTAGATTCAGAGTTGTTTTAGTTTACTTTATTTTTAGGTATAAAATGATTTGAAAGCATAAACATGATATTTCGATATGAAGTATGAACCATATGAAATGTAAAAATCTGACCGTTGTGAAAAATGTAAACGTTTGGTTATGAAAGAGTTCGGGATCGGTTATTGTCATGCCCTCTACCAATACTGAAAACCACTTTAACAACTGTGCACATGTGGAAAATCCAAAATGAAGTTGGGTGGTTTGGTGATTGATTCTGATATCAGGCACTACTAACACGACCATAACTCCTGTGAGTCAGCTTGAAGTGACTAAAACAGGAGCTACACGGAGACCAAGTGAGGTCATTCCTCATATCGAGTATACTTCTCTCATACCTTTTTATTACTTTTGTGATGTGATTCGGTGGCCACACTTCAATTTTGATTATGTGAGTATGCCTCGAGGTAAGCGGTAGTAGCTGCTGTGCATTACCACCAGTTCGGCTCTGCAAATAGTGTATCCATCCTAGCATTCCTCATGTGCCTTGTCACATGCCTTATACGAATCTACTACGATTTTGGTTAGTACTGTATAATATGAAGTGCCCTCTAATAGAGCTCCAGTTTACGGAGGAAATACGATACTGTATATATACTGCGGGAATATATAAACGGTGTAAGGGTAATATTGGTAATCCCGCTTGCGTTATTTTGATACTTCACTTTATTGAGTAAACATTATTATAATAGCGAAGTTATGATATATTGTATCTAGTCTGATGGATCCTTAGGAAAAGGAAATTCTTGTAACATCTCTTAAGTTATTGCACTCACGTATACATTGGGTAGGAGATGTGAATTACCGTAATTAAGCTTCTCTGATGCCATAACACTCATATTATTACCTAGTTTTGATTTGAATGATATAAGAATATTTTAGTTTTGATTCGAGTATTTTTTATATTTTCGTTTGTGCTCGGGTTAGCCTGAGTTATTCGGTTAACGAAGACTGCATTATATTGGAGGATGAAAACGGAGTTTATTATATGATCTATTATATGTTCCCACTACATCATTCCAGTTTTGTTGTATGATTGTATTATGTTTAGGTGTGAATTGTTGTAAAGTATAATCAAAGGTGTATCTTAACAGCTTCATAAACTGTTATTTGATAATTATATGTTATCCTTCCATCATGAGATCTTGTGATTGTTTTCTTCTTCGTTCCTTCTTTCCTCATATTTACCCCAATAACTACATGTATTTTAGATTTGTTTGGGTCGATATGTGTGGAATTTTGTCAACTTAAATGGTCAAAAATTTCGGGTCATTACAGTCGGTATCAGAGCTTTGTTTTAGCGATAACCTTGGCTCTATTTGGGGTTAACCCATTAGAGATAGGGTAGGTAGAAGAACCCTAGAATGAGCTTGAGTGTATATGAGAGAGCATACATGTAATTTTGATATAAAAATCGTTTTGTATTGTGTTAATTTGTTCCATTGAGTATTTGTGAATTCCGTCGATACTTAGGACGTCAAGGCATCGATAGGGATTTATAAACACTCAAATAAGACAAATCTTTCGGATACATATTTTGACTCATTTTGGATATTGTTAGCCTTCTTTTTTTGTAAAAGACGTAATGGGCCAAATCGAAGCGCAAACGCGCAACCAATCAAGTTAGACAGATCACATTCCAGGAAGCCCAGCAGAAGCTCGGCCCGAAGAAGTCACGCATCGGGCCAATGAAGCCAATATCTCACTCCGGATGACTCGCTCTTCCAGTCGACCGAGAGAACTGCTCTCGCGCAGGGAGTATCGACCGAGTATTTCGGGTCTACATGAAATATCCAGTTAAGCTTATCAAATGCTTGGCCCGACTCTCAAGGAAGAAAAGGCGGTCAACCACATTTGAAAAAACTCTACTTTTGATACACCTCACTATGGATGCCACGTAAGCCGCAACTTCCGAGGATACTATTTAAGATTTGTGGAACCAGTCTTCCATCCGCTATTCTATCCAAGGGGTGAGCTCCACACGTCCAAGTCTTCCCAAAAAGGCCGGGCCACGTCACAACAGCCCAAGCTGCCATCTCCGCTTATAAATACCTCAAAGCTTAAAGAGGAAAGGGAACCTTTTCGGCTGATACTTCTTCTTCTTCCCAGAAAGGCATTATCTAGAAGAGAAAAAAGTCGCCTTCTTTCTTTTCTTCAAATAGAAAAGGCATTGTACTTGTAATCTAAAGCAGAAGTAATATATAAAGTGGACGTAGGCACAGTCTTTGCCGAACCAGTATAAAAAGACTGTGTTTTTCCCCATTTCCTCTACTTTTTCTGTATTTTATAATCAGTATTCGTGTGCTCTTCACACGATTGGAGGTTGAACGTCACTAGTGACCAACTTCTGACGTCAACACTTTGGCGTGCCAGGTAGGGGAGCTTGCTTTAGTCTATGACGAACAAACGAAAGAAAGATACAACATCCTCTCGTCCCACAAACGCTGATGCAGCCAATACTAATGCTACAGAAGCAAGCCACAAAGTTTCCTCTCATGAAGATATGTCTCGATTTCTTACCCGGGAAGACATGGATAAAATCTTGGTCGAGTTCATAGACCATATGACATCTCATGATAAACTGCTCGAACGACAGCAACAGTTGATGGATCACCTTCTCGGTCGACTGGAGACAGATTGAACGCTTCAACATCAATTCCTCCACCGGTCGGGACTGGGGCAACAACTAATCTTCGGTCTACACAGAATCAGGCCGCTGATCAGGCTACACCTTTATTTCATTGGTCCCACCAACCGATCGTTCACAACCAGGAGTATCACTTCCAGCGACCAACGTAGCTGCAGCAGCAGAACCTCAGGAGGCTTACGATCAAGATGTAGATTGATCGAACACTTTGCCTCCACTCTTGGGAACAGCTCGACCTATCGAACCAATCGAGCAACCACCGGGTCCATCAGAATCAATGCCATTCCCGTTACAACTTGGAATCTTACCACAAACCAGTCTAACCACTATTCCCCTTCAACGAAGAGCTGGTGTGGCCTTCCCTTTGAACCAGGGAAGCCGCCTCGCTATACCGGTCCTCACAGTGGCAGAAGAAAACGTTGCCGTAGACCCTACTAACCTTGCTCCCACCAGGGGCACCTCCGAGCTCTGAACATCACATGCTATGCTGGATCAGCCTAGGCCCTCTATTACAGGTACATCTCGACCCACTACTCCTCAGGTTCAAGAGGGGCCATTCTCCCCAGAACCACCTACCAGAGCTCACCTTCCCTCACCCTTCACTCAAATCTTGGAAGACGAGCCCAGCCAACGGCCGCCCTTCCGAGCATGCTTTTGTCGGATCCTCACACCGAAGTTCTCCAAGATGCTGATCTAAATTCATGGCAACGACTCCTCGGAGATGGAAGCCAGCTTGCAAGCATTATCCGACGCTTCACTCGGGGCACTTCCTCGCAGCAAGACGCATATAATGTCAACCGTAGCCCCTTCACCAGGGAAATCAGAAATTCTTGAAACCCTCCGGACTTCAGGTTCCCAGCTATCGAGTCATGCAAACGACTGCACTGACCCAACCATCCACCTCATGCGATACATGTGACATATGAAATTACATGGAGCATCGACCAACGTCATAGCTAAGTGCTTCCCACTCTTTCTTATAGACATAGCCGGAATATGGTTTTGACAGCTGACAACGGAGTCGATCAGCAGCTGGAACACTCTGGTCACCAGCTTCATCGAACAATTCAGAGTACATATCTCTCGACCAAAGAGCGTTATGTTTTTATCCACCATTAAGCAGAGATCAGGAGAAATGCTCAGATCCTTCCTCGAAAGATTCAACGCAGCTGTAGCATCAGTCGATCGGCCTGAACCATCGATGGTACTTATGGTCGCCACTGCGGGAGTTCAGAATCGATCAGAATTCTCAATCTCTTTAACCAGAGATCCCCCCAAGGATATAAATGATTTCTATTCTGAGGCCGAGCGATTCCTCCGACAAGAAGATGCCAGCATTGAGATAGAGAGCCTAGAGGTCTTAGCCGCCAAACAACAAGGTCCATCCCGCAGCAACGACCAGAATAAAGGAAGACAGAAGGCCCTGGAAAAGAGCGAGTATCATGTGCGACCTCGGATCGAAAGTAAGTACGATCAGTACATCGAACTCAATTCCACTCTGCTCGATATCTACCCTGACATACGAGGGTCCCTGCCCACTCTGAGGTCACCTCGACGAGAGCTAACATAGATGGAGCTCGATTTCGGCAAACATTGCATATTCCACAACGTAGCTGGATATAGCACCAATGAATGCCGACATCTGCATGATCTCATTGAGGATCGAGTCAGAAAAGGAAAGCTTCCCGAATATGTCAAAAATCGTGCCCCGGCCTTGCCGCCACGATCTTCTGTCCAAACTCCTCAGGTCGATCCACGAGCTCCTAGAAACAGAAAGGACCCTGAGACTAGCACTCACGACATTATCATTAATTAGACTTTTTTTCTGATGTATTTCTTTCAATAAAAAGGACACCTTGATGTACACATGTATGGGGTTAGTATTTAGCTCCTAGGCATGCTCAATTTATTTGTAATGATTCATTAGTTTCTATGAATGTTCTTTTACAAATATGGATAATGTTTGGGAAACTCTAAAGCCGAGCATGGATAATGCTCACCCCCCTCTTTTAATGTGGTCAGCGCGAAAGCCTACTACCATATCTTAACACCTACTACCCTAGCTGAGTGTGGTATATTTCTTTAAGCCGAGTATGAGTGATACTCTCCCCTTCTTTTTCTATACCACGAGCTTTTACCGCGCATTGGACACACTAGTCTAACATGAGTCAAGCATGAAAAACACTTGCCCTAAGCCGAGTATGGTTAATACTCGCCACCAAGCCGAGTATGGTTAATACACGCTACTAAGCAGAGTATGGTTAATACTCGCCACTAAGCCGAGTATGGTTAATACTCGCCACCAAGTCGAGTATGGTTAATACTCGCCACCAAGCCGAATATGGTTAATACTCGCCACTAAGGCGAGTATGGTTGATACTCGCCACCCCTCAAAGCCAAGTGAACTAAAATGCTCGACCCATCAGCCTTCTCCAAGCCAAGTACGTTTTATTTTTGTCTTTACAGGAACCAACTCTCATAAAGACGATTAATATCTCGGCCTTAATACAGTTCCCGATAGTTGTCAATTTTTTGGCCTTAATACGACCCAGTTCAGTCGTCGCTTTTCTGGCCTTAATACAACATCAGAGCCATCGGATTTCAGGCCTTAATATGGTCCGACTCGACCATAGTTGCTCGAAAAATTGTGCTTCGATTCACATTTTAGAACACACCTTCATATATTGAAGAAGATGCATTCTGAGGGGAAAAATGTTAGCCTTCTTTTTGGTTAAAGATGCAACGGGCCAAATTGAAGCCCAAACGCGCAACTAATCAAGTTAGACAGATTGCATTCTAGGTAGCCCAGCAGAAGCTCGGCCCAAAGAAGCCACGCCCCAGACCAATCAAGCCAATATCTCACTCCGGAAGACTCGCTCTCCCAGTCGACCGAGAGAACTGCTCTCGCACAGGGAGTATCGACCCAGTATTTCGGATCTACATGAAATATCCAGCTGAGCTATTCAAATACTTGGCCCGACTCTCAAGGAAGAAAAGGAGATCAACCACATCCGAACATAGCTCTACTTTTGATACACCACACTATGGATGCCACGTAAGCCACAACTTCCGATGATACTATTTATGAATAATGGAACCAGTCTTCCAGCCGCTATTCTATCCAAGGGGTGAGCTCCACGCGTCCAAGTCTTCCCAGAAAGGCCGAGCCACGTCACAACAGCCCAAGCTGCCATCTCCGCCTATAAATACCTCAAAGCTTAAAGGGGAAAGGGATCATTTTCGGTTTATACTTCTTCTCCTTCCTAGAAAGGCAATATCTTGGAGAGAAAAAAGCCGTCTTCTTTCTATTCTTCAAATAGACAAAGCGTTGTACTTGTAATCTAAAGCAGAAGTAATATATAAAGTGGACATAGACACAGTCTTTGCCGAACCACTATAAAAAGACTGTGTGTTTTCCCCATTTCCTCTATTTTCTGTATTTTATAATCAGTATTCGTGTGCTCTTCACACGATTGGGGATTGAACGTCACTAGTGACCAACTTTTGACATCAACAGATATATATATTTTATATATATAAGAAATTATTTTGAAAATCTATAAACTTTGATTTCATTGGTTGATTAGAATATGATAGTCCTCAATTATCGTCGTTTATTAGTTGATTAGTCAATATATCTAAAGTATTGACTATTGAATGATTTTAAGAAAAAAGAAGTATTGCAAACTAATTGATAATGAAATAAAATGAATTTTAATATGAAATTGAGAATTTAAAATTCTGGTGCTTTGAAATATTGATTTGCAAAGGTTTTTAATAATATAAGCATGATATGCGATGGATTTGAATAGAAATTGGTTCCAAATGAATTTGTAGAAGTGTATATTCCCCTTTTGTCTTGGTAAATGACTTCGGTGATGAGTGAACACATCATCAACGTTTATTTTGGAGGATCTAAGTTGGGGAGACAACTTAGAACTTTTATACCTTGTTTTGAAAGCTGAGTTTTATTTGAATCTTTTAAAACATATGGTTTTATATAAAAGGTATAATATATATCATTTCGAAAGTTGATTTGGAAATGAACTCGCAGTTTGAATTCTTAAGTTCTATAATAATTAATAATTTTTAAATCATTGAAATGAATTAAACATGAAATTTTAGAAACTTCTGAATTGTGACATAAGAGATTGAACCTAAGAGAGATAAATTAAAGTTGTAACTCTTAAAATGTGAAATAGTTAAACCAAATTGGAAACTGTTGAACTTTTATAATACTCGATTCTTTTCTATAGCATGTATATATATATATATATAACTTACCAAATATTTAAGAAGTTAAAATGTTATAGGAATAAGCAATTGAATAATATTATGAATAATGAAAGGTGAAATAAAATTGATGGTTTATAAATATGGATAAAACTTAAGTTTGACAATAAATGACATATACTTAGTTATGTTACAAAATTGAATTCAAATTAGTAAGCAAAATAAACTTAATCAATGAAATAAGCTAATAATGTGAATTGTTTGGCTATGAATTAAACGTATTAGTATCGATGGTTGTATGTTTGATGATTTAGGATAGTCGATATTTCCAAGTAAAATATGAATGTTTAACTAGTTTAGGTGAAAACTTAAGGGAATAGGATTATAATTTATAAACTTAAAAAGCAATGAAAAAATTAATTAAATTAATTAAAATGAGCTTGTCGCTTAGAGGTGGTTCGAAATTTTTTGAATTAAAATTTAAATGAATGTATATGATCCAAATAAGTCAGAGTTCTTTGAAAGAAGAATCTTTCGAATCTATTGGAATTCAGTTTTCTAATGGAAGAGAAAATTTAGATTTCAAATTGTAGATTTTAAGATATGTGTAAATCAAGTTTTTATAAAAATCTTTGTTTGATAGTTCGTGATTCAGAACTAAAATATTAACGAAATGGATATTTAGAATATAGAATTTGAGAAAAAATGAGTCAAAACCGGTTTTGAAATTATTGAACTAGTTGAGTTGAGTAGAATGAGCATGTTTGTGTTGACACACGTAGGTAATATTAGAGTATGTTGAAATTTAGAATAACTATTGAATGAATTATAAACGTATATAAAATAGATTATGCTTATAATAAGGTTATTAAACTAAAATATTGACATTTGGAAATGTGAGTTATATACAAATGGAACAAACAAAACGAAATTGTATAAATAATATATTGACACTACAAAACTTGAAATTGTGCTTGGTTGGATGAATATGATTATTGGATATTTATTTGTTTCTTTGGTTATGTTAGTTATTCAATTTATTTCTTTTATATTTATAAGTTCTTATTTTGATGTTGAGGGTTTTAGTAGGTATGAATGACATATGTTTTCTTCTGGAGTCACTTGCGCATCATATTACTTTTGCTTGCTTAAATAAGCTAAATTGCTGGTAACACTAATGAAAAGTACGTATATAGAATTATATGTAACACCCTGTAATTTTAAAGAACACTAATAAACTAAAGGGGACATTGAATTAAATATTGGGAATTAAGTAAAACAGACTGTACCGTTGTGTTCATCTCAGAATTCTGGTTCAGATAGACTCCGAGTTTGCATAAAACGGGTATTGTATGAGAAAGATAGCAAGGTTAGAAGTTTGTATATACATAAGAGACTTATGTATAAATAAAACAAACCAGAATTTCAAAATAAATCAAATAGAGAAAGTGGGAAAAGGAAGCAGGAAATCACCCTGTTAGGGGACGACCCGCTCCAGCCTGGGTCGACCTAAGGGATAGTTGGGTCGACCCCACTTGGATCGGTCCAAATTCTTTGAGCGGACCTGGCCTATTTTGTTGACCAGGTTCATTATTTTACTGTGCAGTTGGATTTAAAAGAAAAGATCTGATGGTTAATGATTGTCTTGTAAACTCTATATAAAGGCATGCACTCCTATCAAATCAATTACACATCTTCATACTTCTTCCTCCAACTCCTGTTCTAAAAATATAAAATGAAGATGAGGAGATGCTGATGAAACTTCGATTGAATCAAGACAATTCTTATCTAAATCATACAAGAATCTCTTCCGTAACAACATCATATTATCCTCTGTTTGTGACAACCCAAATTCCGACAGGCAAATATTTTTTTTCGAAATTCTAATCCATCGAAATTCATGTTGGTTGCTCTGGTATCCTACAGAAAAAACAAAGATATAAAATATATCAGAGTTCCAAAAATATCTGACAGCGAAGTGGATAAAATATAGTATAACCAAAATATAGCCTTGCCATAGTAATAATACTATCTAACTAGTATCCAAAGCTATCATATCTCTGCCACAAATCTGACCTTCGAGTATGTTATGAGAAGGGGTTAGAACACAAGTTCGGGTGACTGGATTTAAACTACACATTTTGGATAATCCTAAATATACAATTCAGATACATTTTCTTGTTTATTAGGTTACTGGGGTTAACAACACTCAAGGCTTACACATATGTCATACCCATCTATTTTCCAGTGGTTTAACCTAATCCAGTATATATGTAGCTACCCTCATGAGGTACATCCATGGTACCCCACTTGCACGGCCCCCACCATAATGCCACAGAAATGTACGCAGTCCCTCATCCTATGCCAGAATAACGTACATATCCTTATATAACAATGTTACGTTCTGCATATATCTGCCATTACTATGCTATGTAAGCATACGAACTTCCACCTTCGATCGAATTAGATACCATCACAGTGTAATGCCCCATGAGTCTACGATACACCACCCAGAGCAGATATACATGTATCTAAACTTTCCCACATACGTACCGTCAATCGTACTTGATGCCTCAACCACACATATCCACTACTGTACGCTGAGTTCCGTGGCAGGGCTGTACAAGAAACATGGAACTCGGTCAGGAGCTTTTCCATATCTATACAAGCCCGCATTTAAGGAACTCAAAATACAAATATCCTTCGGGTCTGTTTTCCATGGTGGCTATGGCCCCACCTCGACCCTTCCTTCAACTAGTAAAGACTAAAAGGGCTAAGAGACTCACCCCTAACAAACAATCTAGACATCTTGTTGGCGTCTTCCTTCAACCACCGTGCCTTGATAATGAAAGGTGGATGGTGTCTTGGGTTTAGCTCTAGTCTTTTCGCATCCCACTGGCTGCCGATGACAGGTACCCGACTATCTACTATCCTTGTTGGTCCTGACCCCGCCTCCCTGTTGAGGCGATCACTAGATCACCCTAGTGTCACCTCGTCACAACTTTCTGACTGCAAAGCTACTTTCGCAGTCAAGGATTACTCACCGGGTATTTATGCGCAGATCCAACCTCTGTGAGCATAGCCCAAACATTGCACCACCACATCGGACTACCAGGATCACTTCCCACGTCCTAGGAAGTCGCGTGCTTCCCCTTCCATTCCTTCGGAGCCGACAGAATAATTATATGAATGTGCGCTCCCCTCGTACCTTATGACACCACGATGATCTACCCCGTTGGGTTATTCACCCTCAAACGTACGGACTGGTCCAAGTGCCTCAGTTTAATTTGTTATTAGACCCTATGTCTAAACATTCAGTTACGTGCTTGCTCTACCTTATCGGGTTTCCATTTAACTTGGTTATTCCCATTGATATTGACTTCTTATTCAAGTTAGCAAGTTCCTCTTGCTTATCAATTTCAGTCATATAACTTAACCCATTTAAGTTTATTAATAAGTGCACAACATGTTATTCTCTAGATTGTGATCCAAGGTCTGTAATCCACAATCTCTTTATATCATTGTTTGATTTCATAGCTATAATAACATGTTTTACTTAGTGTGTAATTAAGTATATCTTAATTCACATGTTTTCTGTTTAACATGTCACTTATTATTTATGATTAAATATAACTTATTTAATTTCATAAGTTTGCCTCATTCTTTCTTATTTAATCATAATTCCATCTTATACTGTCACTATCACTTATCATTGTTTACTTATTGACTTAGTTCTCTTAATTAAGGTTTAATAATAAGTTTCTTTTCCCATAAATATAATTTATGTTGCCCTCATCCGTGGATTTTAGATTCTCGTTCTTATAAATAACTTAATTTACAATTAAGTTCAACTTAACTCATTACAAAAGTTATTCCATTTCCTTTATCTTTTATTATAACCTAAGCTATAATTTCCACTTGTCCATAGTACAAGCCAACCTATTATATATCATTCTTAGTAATGTAATTTATTTATAATAGTTTATTATCATTCCCCATTCATTCCACTTCTTTTGCATTTGTAACTTCCATTCATTTCCATTCGCTTCCATTAATGACAATTGGTGCCATTTATCTCTATCCTTTCATATATACATACATATATATATATATATATATATATATATATATATATATATATATATATATATATATATGCTTATGTACCAGACCTCTCACATTAAGCTTACCACTTGTGGATGCTGGAATTGTCGGCCGGTTCCGGGAAGACTTCTTCCACAAGTTGACTTAACCTCATGTCTTATCTCCGTTACATGTTTTATTTACGCACTAGACCACTCACATTAAATTAACAACTTGTCGATGCTGGATTTTCCTGGCGGTTCCTGGAAGACTTCTACCACAAGTTGAATTTAACCTCGTGTCTAGATGCGTTACAGTTTTCGATTTACTGTAAATTTAGGCATATTATTCTTTCCAAATTTTTACTGTAATCTATTTTACATTTCATTATATTAAGTCCATTTTATGTCGCGTGTTCTTCATAACATATAATTAATTTCATCTCAAAATAACATGTGGTCATCAAATCATATAATTATTCTAATTTAACATGTAATTATTCCAATTTCTATAGTTAAGGGTTCAAGTACATAAATGACACAAGTGAACATGTAATTTGAACAATAATAATCGCTACACATATTTTAACAAGATTTCATTTCAACATGTGAACATTTCAGCACATTAAACGTTTCAACATATGAATTTTCCAACATATTAATATTTCAACATGTCATATTAGTATTTCAACACTTTTTATCATTCTAGCAGATTTACATTACATATTAACGGGGAATGTCCAACGATAATATACCATTTTCAAAAATGATGTAACTTAAATCCACTCACCTAAATTGCTTTCCAATTCTTAAACCTGGTCCAGATCTTGCATTCCATGGTTTCCCCTAACTGGATTTAGAACCTAACATCCATGGATCCACAATTCTTACAAAAAGAATAAGAGAAGAAAGAGGAGAAATTAAATTGATCAGATCCAAGAAATTACCTTACTTTGAATAGAATTATGAACACCTTCTTTATTAATTTACATCCTTTTCCTCCAGATCTTGATTCAGAATTTTTCCTAGACTAAATGTTCTACTTTTATGAAGAGATTTGAGGAGGAAAAAGAATGGCAGAGTATAGACATTGTCTCAGAAATATGAGATTTAGCCTAGGCTCTGTTAAACAATTTATAGGTGTTCCGGATCTTATCGTACACGCAGCGCTGAGTCAGCAACGAACGTAGTTAAGAAAAACAGTCCAGATTCATCGATGAATCTACCTGGATCTGGGGTGGGTCGCCCCCTATGGGTCCCGCGAGCTCTTTTGGCGCAGAAGTATTTTTTTTTTGAATGTTTGAATTTCTGGAATTTATTTAAACATAATATTTACATATAATCTCCTTATATGTATATAAAACTTCTAATGACCATCTTATGAGTATATATATATATATATATATATATATATATATATATATATATATACACGCACAACTTTCATTCCGTTTTTAAAATTCAAACGGTGTTATGCCGTTATTTAATTCTTACCACATTTCTGTGATTGCTGCCTTGTTTTGAGTTTTTCTCTTGTATGTATATATATATACACACACACGCGTATATTCTATATACATATATACACATATTTTCTTTACTTCCTTATATGTATATTTTTCTTTATATGTGTGCTTATACATATTTTCTCTTATGAACATGTTTTATTCTTGTCGATCGCTTAAAACAAAAAAATATGACGGTAGAGGGGATCAAAATCTGCACCTCTTACATGAGATTCACATGCTCTAACCAACTGGACTACTTAAGCTTTTGTTAACAAGGCTTAGAACAATGGTAGTCATTGTTCTTTTCTTATTCCTCTTTTTCATATTTGATGTAATCTTTTAATTAAACCATTGTGTGCATCTTTTTCTTTCATTTCTCTTTTATTATTAATGCATAATATTTGTAAATCAGTGCATGCAACATAATTACACTGCTTGCAACTAATTTTTTCTTTATTTTAATGTATGTGTTGCATTTTTATTTGCATTAATCTTTTCTTTCTTTTTTAGTGCATGTATTTATTACATGCATTCATACATTATCATTATTTTATTCTTCTTAGATATATTTATGTCTATGCATATATTTATACACATATGCATTATTTAAATATTTAAGTGTTATAAAATGCGGGGTGTTACATTCTCCCACCCTTAGGAAATTTGTCCCCGAAATTTGATAAGGGTAAAAATCAAATAACCCTTCGCATAATGTCCATCCATCATGTGTGCATCCAATTTTTGGAAACATTGTGCACTTATGCAAAGTGTAATACAACATAATAATACATATATGCCTAAGCAGTACCTCCTATCTGTATGCAATTTTTCAAAGATTCTTTAAAAACATGGTGCTCACATCCTAAATATACTAGTAGTTCTACATGAATGCAATATTTTGAAAATCAAAATACATTTTCATCTAATATTTACCGCATTCTTGCAGAGCAAGAGCGCAGTTCATCTAATTGTTGCGTCCAAAATCCTACCAACCAACTTTATTTTTTGAATTTCAGAAAAATCTAATTTTTTAAATTCGATTTATTATGTTACAAAAAGGTGGAAAATGGAAAATTTCACATCTTCCATTTTCTTATATGTACCTTTTTCCAGCCATACTTGGATTTTATGTAACTATTTATAAAATTTCCATATTTTCCTATCCAAGCACAACCCTCATAAGAAAAAAAATTTTGTTACTGATTTTCTTTTTCATCTTATCTTGGAATTTTTTTATTCTTATCCATCTTTTCTCAGAATTTGTCATGTTTGTCGCTTTATTGAATTTGTTGTTTCTTTTTTAGTTATGCCATTACTCTTTTCTTAGCTTATTTAACTTAATCCTCTGATCTAAGTTTAATTTTAAATAAACCATCTAGTCCTTCAACTAAAACAGGAAAATAGACCCTATACTCAGCTACTATTATGGGCCAAGAATCTCAGGAATATATTCCCCTATGAAAAATTCAAACAACAGGATGTAAATATTTATTTTCCCTTTATTGTCTAGTAGTCACCACTAGTCTTTGATGTGTACTAATAGAAATTTTTTAGCAACACCCTAGGCTTTTCAATGCTTATGCATTTTACGGGAACTTACTATTATTCCAAGACAAGATAATTCTCGCTACTTACTTCATAGCCTCAAAACTTTTCCCTTCTTCCCTAGGCACTAATCCTTACTTACTCCATAATTTTAAAACACGGTTCGGCTTTTTCATTTAAATTTTCTTCCAAAATTAAAAGTGTCAAATTTTTATTTTTCTCATAAAAATTTACTTTTGCCATACCATAAAACATGTCAAAATGTAAATTATTTTTCTTCAAATCACAAAAACTGGAGTAGATAAGGACAACTATTTCCCAATCGGGTTTATAATTTGTTCTTACCTATAAGGTCGGTTCAGTTACTTACTACAAGGTGCAAACATCTACTCTATTCTTAATTTCTATAACTTATTCTGTCCACCCAACAAAATTCTCCTGTAAAAACAATTTATCAAAAATGATTGTCCAAAGAATAGAGATTTCAAAACTTTCTTTATTGGAAATTACAGTTTTCAACAAAATGCAACTTTTTCTAAGTTTTGCTTTTTAATCCTTTTCATGCGATATAACAAGAAAACTAGTGAGTTATACACGCTCTATAATATGCGCCTTTTACCGAGAGAATTTTATTTTAAACAAATTTTTTTATAAGATCATTATTAACAAAATATACCCCATTTTACTTTAAAACTCAATATGTGTACTTCACATATTTTTAAAACAATTACTTTCAAGGTTAAAACTTAAAATTACCACAAACCATCTTCCAAAAGCTTTTATGATTTCAAGTTCTTAAAAGTTAATCACGGGGTTAGACTCAAAGTGGGTTTCCAATCTTCCTAGGCTTTCTTAGACACTCCCATAAAGTCAATTCTCTTAACTATTTATATTCCTAATCCATTTTTCTCATTTCAACCTTTTCCAATTTATACGGTTTTACTGCCAAACCCACTAATATGAAATACTAACACATGCGATTCACCTTCCTTCCGTACAAAGGATATTGTACACTTCCCACCTAAATTACCTACGGGTTTCATATTTCCGTATTCATTCCTTTAGTGTACAAAACATACATCCTAATTCTTACTACATTATTTTTTTCTATTTAGTGGGTTCCTCTAGGGATCTAGGTGTATATATATATATTAAAATACAAATACGTTCACTCACAATCTATATAGGAATCATAAACCTAAGCTCGGATACTAGATGTGACAACCCGAATTCCGAGAGACTGATTTTTTTCTTCAAAATTCTATTCCATCGAAACTCGTGTTGGTTGCTCTGGTATCGTGCAGAAAAGACAAAGATATAATATATCAGAGCTCAGAAAATATCTCATAGCGAAATGAATAAAATATAGAATAACCAAAATATAGCCTTACCATAGTAATAATACTGCATAATCAGTATCCAAAGCTATCATATCTCTGCCACAAATCTAACCTGCGAGTTTGTTATGAGGAGGGGGTCAGAACACAATTTCTGGTGATTGGATTTAAACTACACATTTTGGATAATCCTACATACACAGTTCAGTTACATTTTCTTTTTTATTAGTTTACTGAGGTTTACAGTACTCAAGTTTACACATACGTCGTACCCATATATTTTCCATTGGTTTAACCTAATACAGTATATATGTATATACCCCACTCGCACGGTCTCCATCGTAATGCCACCGAAATGTACGTAGTCCCTCATCCTATGCCAAAGTGACGCACGGGTCTTTATATGACAACATTATGTTCCGCATATATCTGTCGTTACTATGCTACGTAAGCGTACGAACTGCCACCTTCAATCGAATTAGATTCCATCACAGTGTAATGCCCCATGAGTCTACGATATACCACCCAGAGCAGAAATGCATGTATCTAGACTTTCCCACGTACGTATCGTCAATCCTACTCGAAGCCTTAACCGCGCATATCCTCTACTGTGCACCGAGTTCCGTGGTAGGGCTGTACAAGAAACACAGAACTCGATCGGAAGCTTTTCCATATCTGCATAGGACTGCCTTTAAGAGCCTCAAAATACAGATTACCTTCTGGTCTGTTTTTCATGGTGGTTGTGGCCCCACCTCAGCCCCTCCCTCAACTAGTAAAGCCTACAAGAGCTAAGCAACTTGCCCCTAACAAACAATTTAAACATTTAGTTGGTGTTTCTCCTCAACCACCGTGCCTCGATAGTGAACGGTGGAAGGCGTCTTTGGTTTAGCTCTAGTCTTTTGCATCCCACTGGCTGCCGATGACGGGTACCCAACGATCTACTATCCTTTTTGGTCCTGACCCCATACCCCTGTGGAGGCGATCGCCAAATCATCCTAGTGTCACCTCGGCATAGCTTTCTGACTGCAAAGCTACTTTCGTAGTCAAGGCTTACTCACCGGGTAGTTACACACAAACCCAACCTCTGTGAGCATAGCCCAAACACTACACCACCACAGAGGACTACCAGGAGCACCTTCCATGTCCTAGGAAGCCGCATGATTCCCCTTCCAGTCCTTCGGAGCTGACAGAGTAATCAGATGAACGTGTGCTCCCTTCGTGCCTCATGATACCACGATGATCTGCCCCGTTGGGTTATTCACCCTCAGACGTATGAACTGGTCCAAGCGCCTGAGTTTAATGTGTTATTAAACCCTATGTCTAAACATTTTATTATGCGCTTACTCTACCTTATCGGGTTTCCATTTAACTTGGTTATTCCCATTGATATTGACTTCTTATTCAAGTTACCAAGCTCCTCTTGCTTATTAGTTTCAATCATATAACTTAACCCATTTATGTTTATTAATAAGCCCACAACATGGTATTCTCTAGATTGTGATCCAAGGTCTGTAATCCACAATCTCTTTATATTATTGTTTGATTTCATAGTTACAATAACATGTTCTACTTAATATGTAATTAAGTATATCTTAATTCATATGTTTTCTGTTTAACATGTCACTTATTATTTATGATTAAATATAACAAATTTCTTTTTATAAGTTTGCCTTGTTATTTCTTCTTTAATCATAATTCCATCTTATATTGTCACTACCACTTATCGTTGTTTACTATTAACTTAGTTTTCTTAACTAAGGTTTACTAATAAGTTTCTCTTCCCCTAAATATAACTTGTGTTGCCCTCATCCGTAGATTTCAGATTCTTATTCTTACAAATAACTTAATTTACAATTAAGTACAACTTACCTCGTTACACAAGTTATTCCATTTCCTTTATCTTTTATTATAACCTAAGTTACAATTTCCACTTGTCCCTAAGACAAGCCTACCTATTATATAACATTATCAGTAATGTAATTTACTTATAATAGGTTATTATATTTCCCCGTTCATTCAACTTCTTTAACAGTTGTAACTTTCATTCATTTCCTTATTTATTTCCATTCACTTCCATTAATCATAATTGGTTCCATTTATCTCTATCATTTTATATATATATATATATGCTTACGTACCAAACCTCCCACATTAAGCCTACCACTTGTGGATGCTGGATTTGCCGGGCGGTTCCGGGCAGACTTCTTCCTCAAGTTGACTTAACATCGTGTCTTATCTCTGTTACATGTTTTATTTACACACTAGACCCCTCACATTAAATTAACAACTTGTAGATGCTGGATTTGCCTGGCATTCTACCACAAGCTGAATTAAACCTCGTGTTTAGATGCATTACATTTTTCTATTTACTGTAAATTTAGGCATATTATTCTTTCCAAATGTTTACTGTAATCTATTTTACATGTCATCATATTAAGCCCATTTTATGTTGCATGTTCTTCGTAACATATAATTAATTCATCTCAAAATAACATGTGATCGTTAAATCATGTAATTATTCCAATTTAACATGTAATTATTCTAATTTCTACAGTTAAGGGTTCAAGTAAATAAATGTCGCAAGTTAACATGTTATTAGAACAACAGTAATTGCTACACATATCTTAACAAGTTTACGTTTCAACATGTGAATATTTCAACACATTGAACGTTTCAACATATGAATTTTCCAACATATTAATATTTCAACATGTCATATTAGAATTTCAACACTTTTTATCATTTTAGCAGATTTACATTGCATATTAACGGGGAATGTCAATGGATAATATACCATTATCGAAAATGATATAACTTAAATCCACTCACCTAAATTGCTTTCCAATTCTGAAACCTGGTCCATATCTAGCATTCAATGGTTTTCCCAAACTGGATTTAGAACTTAACATCCATGGATCCACAATTCTTGCTAAAACAAAAAGGGAAAAAAAAGGAAGAAAGAGGAGAAATTAAATTGTCTAGATCCAAGAAATTACCTTACTTCAAATAAAATTCTGAACGCCTTCTTTATCAATTTACATCTTTTTCCTCTAGATCTTGATTCAGAATTTTTCCTAAACTAATTATTCTATTTTTCTGAAGAGATTTGAGAGGAAGAAGAATGGCAAAGTGTAGACATTGTCTTAGAAATATGAGGTTTAGGTTAGGCTCTACTAGCCTATTTACAGGTGTCCAGGATCTTATTGTACATGCAGTGCTGAGTCAGCAACAAACGTAGTTAAGAAAACAGTCCAGATTCATCCATGAATCTGCAAGGATCTAGTGTAGGTCGAACCCTGGGTAGACTCCCCTATGGGTCCCGCGAGTTGTTTTGGCGCAGAAGTTTATTTTATTGAATGTTTGAATTTCTGGAATTTATTTAAACATAATATTTACATATAATCTCCTTATATGTATACAAAACTTCTAATGACCATCTTACATGTATATATATACACACAACTTTCATTTCGTTTTTAAAATTAAAACGGTGTTATGTCGTTATTTAATCTTACCATATTTCTGTGATTGCAACCTTGCTTTGAATTTTCTCTTGTAGATATATATACATACATATATATATATATGTATGTATGTATGTATATTTCTGCACATATATACACATATATTCTCATATACATATATACATATATTTTATTTACTTCCTTATATGTATATTTTTCCTTATATGTGCGTTTATACATATTTTTTCTTTTGAACATGTGTTATTCTAGCCGTTCCCTTAAAACAAAAATATGACGGCAGCGGGGATCGAACTCTACACCTCTTGCATGGAAGTCACATGCTCTAGCCAACTGGACTACTTAGGCTTTTGTTAACAAGGCTTAGAACAATGCCAATCATTGTTCTTTTCTTATTCCTCTTTTTCATATTTGATGTAATCTATTAACTAAACCATTGCATGCGTCCTTTTCTTTCATTTCTCTTTTATTATTAATGCATAATATTTGTAAATCAGTGCATGCAACATAATTACACTGCATGCAAACAATTTCTTCTTTATTTTAACGTATGTGTTGCAATTTTATTTGCATTAATCTTTTCTTCCATTTTCAGTGCATGAATTTATTACATGCAATCATACATTATCAATATTTTATTCTTCTTACATATATTTATGTCTATGCATATATATACACATATGCATTATTTCAATATTTAATTATCAAAAATGCGGGGTGTTACCCTATTCTTTAAATCCAATCTCTGTGAGTTCATGTTACTTTTAGATATAAATATTTAACAGTAACCTTGACATGTTAATGAACCTGGATCCGAGCCTATGCCTGTTAAGAAACTAATTCATATCTAAATAGTTCTGTATAATTACATGTACACCTGTTCTGTTGTTCAATTGTTATTATATGCCTATTTCTATTATCTTATGCATATTTCTGTTCATTTCCCTCTCTTATTCCCTTTTTATTTTATAAGCCTAGGCTATCTTCAAGCCTAGGCCAATCTCGTAGGAGATCTGCGTATGAACGAAATTTCGACAATTAGGGAATGTTTGGGAATGGAAATAAAAAAGGAAAAATTGGGGCATATCCTACACTATGGAATATGACTGAAATTTAGGGTATATGAACATGTAAATCTGTAGGATTAATTCAAAGATTAAGTGGAACATGTTAATGAAACTGTATATATAACCTATGGAACCTATTTAATCTGTTGGGGTTATACGAACCTATTAACCTATTTAATCTATTAGGGTTATATGAACCTATTAACCTGTTTAATATGTTGGGGTTAAGTAACACTATTTAATATGTTGGGGTTAAGTAAAGCTATTTAATATGTTGGGGTTATATAAACTTGTTAACCTGTAATACTTAACCTGTTTAATCTGATGGGGTTATATGAACCTGTTAACCTGAACTTAACCTGTTTATCTGTGGGGGTTAAGCAACCCTGTAATCTGTAAGGCTAAACCTGTTAAAATCCTAGTTAATTGGGGGACACAAGTTTTAAGGTTTGAGCTTGTGTCATCTACTGTGTGGGGCCCATATCCATTAGTAACCCATTCTGGTATTAAAAGGGGATCCTGCACTAGATAGGGGTCAGGGCATGCATACTGAAATCATAGTGAGAGGTTCATCTGAAAAGGGGGTGTATACGGGCGTGTACCAACAGAGTCATGAGCGTGCGTAATTCCGGTCTGTGGGGTAAAATATGCCGCTGCAGAACCAGTAAATAGGTCTATGTCCTTCTGTAGGTTGCCAATTTAGGAAGTAATACACCCCACTGTGAGGCTGACACAGGGAATTTACACATTAGGGAGTCGTTCGCTAGGGGGTAGTTATTAGGTTACATCTAGTCCTGCCTATTTCTGTTGAGGTACCCGTTATTTCTGTTTAGAGTAACACCCATTGTTTCTGTTGAGATACCTGTTATTTCTCTCTGGGGTAAAACTCGTTATGAAACTAGAGTACACCTAAAATTACCCTTATGTTTCTATTGGGATCATTCTGTTCTGTTAAGTAATTATGGGAAACCTAATCTTGTCACACATCTTTTATACTAGTATTGGTGCAGAAAAAAGTAATTGAGAAGCATAATTTACTCTGTTTATTCTTCTTATTATGTTCATCCTGTTTATAACTATTGCATGTTACTATTATCTCTCATCCAGTTTATTTATTTTTCTTGATACTTTTACTTCTTTATATGCCAAAATTCACTAGACTTGCCAGACTTTATGTCTAACCCTTTTTATTTCCCTTTCTCCCTTTCCTCCCCCCTCAGATTCTCAAGGTGGGAACGCTCAGGCGTGATTATGACTTTCTCTCTCTTCTGTTACTGCTTGGATCTGCTTTGATGTATTGGTTCGACTACTTGTCTAATTTTTTATGGCTATTATTAGGGGTTTTGATTTTATATTTATGTACTCCGATAATTTTTAGCGTAAGACAAATGTTTTGGTTTGATATACTTGGTTTCAGTATTTTAGCTTAATCTTGTAACTGGTTTTTTTAAACTACGATGTTTTTCACTTGAATAATGAAGTTTTAAATTTCCGCTGCTATTTTTATATCTGTCTTGTGAGATTCTGTTTCTGTTTATCTATAATGCTTCACGGAACCTAATGCATTCTGATAAAGAGTGACATTAAAGGACATGGGGTGTCACATATTGTATCAGAGCTGAAGGTTACAAGATCAGATAAAAGTTTTAAATTTTTTTTTCAAAAATAAAAGTATTTTCAAAGAAAAGTCTGTTTTTGAAAAACATGTTCCCCAAAGCCATATAAAATATCTTTCTGATTCTCTATTTGAGTCCCTTTTCCTTTTCTTTTCAGCATGTCTGGGGAACCGAATCTTCTCGAGGGCATTTCAATATTGGCTTGGTTCTATAGATATCTTGAGGCTACGACACCTACCAGAGGCCAAGGGGAAGCTCCCTCCCCTAGCAGCAGCCACTGTTCCTCCACCTTCGCGAGTAGATAATTTCTCTAAGATATGCAAGGACTTTTGTGCTATGGGTGGAAACCATTCCATGGAACTTAAAGCTTTATGGAAGCATGGAATTGGCTATGAGAAGCTGAGAACTTGTTTAGATTTTTTGATGTCAAAGACTGTAGGAGGATACAGTTGGCTGCATGGCAGCTTAAGGACGACGCATTGTTTTGGTGGGAGGTGACGCAGGCAGGGTGTCCAATTGATACTTGGGCTGATTTCCGACAGAGAATCGAGACGAAGTTTCTTTCCTAGGCAGAAGAGAGTATGCAGATGGAGAGATTCTTGGCACTTAAGCAAGGAGTATGTCTGTTAAAGAGTATGTCAATAAGTTCAATCAGTTGGAAAAGTTTTGGCTAGAATTGGTGAATACTCCACACAAGAAAGCTTTAAGGTTCGTGAGAGGGTTAAATCAACCTCTCCAAGCAGGAATTGTCTCATATACCGATGGAGGCAACTTTTGAGAGGCTTGTTGACATGGCAATGATGCATGAAGAGGGTTAAAGATGAAAATATAGAGGTTAAGACTGATGAGACTCAAAACAAGAAAGTGTGGCCCAAGGAAGAAAGCAAAAGAAAGGTGGTAAAAGCAACAAAGTTCAGAACAAGAAGAAATGTCTAGGTTGTGGGAGCTCAGGTCATTTGGTCAAGGATTGTAGAAAAAGTAAGAATTCTTGCTTCAACTATGGTGAAGTTGGATATTATACTAGGGAATCCCCAAAGAAGCAAGGACATGGGCAAAGAGAGGGATCTTCTGGCTCGATGCCAGTGAACTAGACAAAGGTAGGAAAGTTTCTGTTGAAGGTTTGATCTGCCTTTCCCATCATCCAGTTAGGACTCTTTTTGATTCTAGCACTTCTCACTCTTTAATATCTGGTTCTGTGGTTGAGTCTCTGCACCTTGGTACTAGTATTGTTTCTCATCCCGTTATCATCTCAAACCCAATTGAAGGCACAACTCATCTGTTTATGACATGTCGGGGTTTGAGAATATCTGTGTTAGGCATCCAGTTTAAGTGCGACGTGTATATGCTTGGTTTTATGGGCTATGCTCTGATTTTAGGGATGGATTGGCTATCCATGTATGGTGCCATCCTAGACTGTGAGAGGAGGGTCGTTAAACTTTTGACTTGCCGAGGGAGGACTCTCAAGATTTCCTATGACCCTAAAGGGTGTGTTATGCTTAGTTTCCTAGAATCACTTGATGCTTCTGTCGATGATTTTCTATCTGTACCCATAGCCTATGAGTATCCAGATGTTTTTGATGAGGTTCGGGGCTTACCTCTGAGGCATAAGATTGATTTCCGGATATACTTGGTGGATAATGCGAGGCCAGTAGCATTGCATGTGTGCCACATGACTCCTAGGGAAAGGAGGGAGCTTATCAAGCAAGTAGGGGAGCTACTTGAGAAGGGGTTTATTATGAGAAGTATACCAAAATAGGGTGCTTTAGTTGTCTTCGTAACCAAGGCAGATGGCTCACTTTGCCTTTGTGTGGATTATAGGGAGTTGAATAAGCTCACCAAGAAGAATAGGCACCCACTCCTGAGGATTGACGATCTGTTTGACCAGCTTGTTAGCGCATTTGTTTTCTCGCAGTTAGACCTGGCCATGGGATTTCCTCAGTTGAGAGTGGTCGAGGGCAGTATAGATAAAACCACTTTCAGAATTCCAGATGGCTTCTTTGAGTGACTAGTCATGCTGTTTGGGTTGACGAATGCACCCACGTATTTTATGGATCTGATGAGTAGTGTGTTTAGCGAGTTTCTGAATAAGTTCGTGGTGGTCTTTGTGGATGACATCCTGATTTTCTCGAAGTGCGAGGAAGAGCATGCCCTACATATAGGAGCGGTTTTAAGAACTCCCGGAGCACACCAGCTTAAGGCGAAATTCTCCAAGTGTCACTTTTGGAGAAAGGAGGTGAGATTTTTAGAGAATGTGGTCTCCGAGAATGGGATAGCGGTGGATCCCGCAAAAGTAGTTGCATTTCAAGTTTGGATGGTTCCAAAGAATGCAACGGAGGTGAGAAGTTTTCTTGGTTTAGCAAGGACTTCGCAAAGATATCATCCCCACTCACCAGACCGGCAAAGAAGAATCTGACCTTTTCTTGGAATATTGATTGTGAGGATGCTTTCCAGCGGTTGAAGAGGGTTGTTAAGGATGCTTTCCAGCGGTTGAAGAGGGCTCTGACAACAACCCCAGTTTTGACATTGCCTGATGGGAATAAGGTGTTCACAGTGTATTCTGATGCATGTGGTACAACGCTTGGTGTCGTTTTGATGCAAGAAGGAAGGGTAGTATGCTATGATAGTAGACAGTTGAGAGTTCATGAGAGGAACTACCCTACCCATGATTTGGAGTTAGCTACTATAGGGTTCGCACTTAAGACTTGGCGACATTATCTCCTTGGAGAAAGGTTCAAGTTATACATGGACCATAAGTCGCTCAAGTATTTATTTTCGTAGAAGGATCTCAATTTGAGACAGCAGAGATGGATGGAGTTCCTAGCATCCTTTGATTTTGAGATTGCTTATATCCATGGCAAGGGTAATGTAGTGACGGATACGTTGAGTAGGCAAAGGATGAACTTGAGTCCTCTATTGGTAGAGAGGCAGAGTTTGGAGTACATATTGACCTTTGATTTTAGGCCATCTATGGATCTTACACCTAGTTTGTTGGCATCTTTAGAGGTGCGACCTACTCTTATGGATCAGATAGGATCTTCACAGCGAAAGGAGCCACAAATAGCAGACATCTTTGATAGGCTCAGTAGAGAGGAGACTTCTAGTCACCTTAGTGGATATTCCGCGGATGACAAACGGTGGCTACAGTGAGATGGGAGGCTTTGTGTTCCCTGAGTTAGGGATTTGTTGAGGACAGTCTTTGAGGAAGCCCATCATTCTAGGATGACTATCCATACGGGCGACGACAAGATGTACCGAGACATGAAGAGGATTTCCTTTTGGGCCAGGATGAAGAAAGATGTAGCAGAGTTTGTAGCTCGATGTTTAATTTACCAGCAAGTGAAAGCTGAAAAGAAGAAGCCTTGTGGTTTGCTTAATCCTTTGGAGGTCTCACAATGGAAGTGGGGAGTGTCTCTATGGATTTCATCGATGGTTTGCCTAGAACAAGGAGAGGCAACACCAGTATTTGGGTTATAGTAGACATGCTTACTAAGAGCGCTCATTTCGTTCCTGTTAAGAGCAAGAGAACAACAACATGGTTGGCATCAGTTTAACTTCGTGAGATAGTCCGTCTACATGGAGTACCTTCTAGCATAGTGAGTGATCGTGATCCCATCTTCACTAGTGAGTTTTGGAAGAGCCCGCAAGAGGCACTAGGTACACAGTTATGTTTGAGCACTGCATACTACCCTCAAACCGACGGACAGACTGAGAGGGCAAATAGAGTTCTTGAGGATCTTTTGAGGCCGTGTATCCTAGACTTCGGAGGGACTTCGGAAAGAATCTTCCATTGGTGGAGTTCGCCTATAACTATAGCTATCAGACTAGTATAGGCATGGCACCCTTCGAGGCACTATACGGACAACCTTACAGATCACCGACTTGTTGGTAAGAGACTACGAATAGGCTTCTACTTGGACCTGAGATGATTAGAGAGACTAAAAAAAGATTGATCTTATCCGCAGACGTATGAAGACAACTCAGGACAGGCAGAAATCCTACGTAGATAAGAGAAGGACTGACATTGAGTTTAAGGTAGGAGGCATGGTTTTCATCAAAGTATCACCTCTAAGGAATGTAGTTCACTTTGGATATGTAGGGAAATTGGCGCCAAGGTTTGTAGGTCCATTTCCCATAGTGGAGAGGATAGGTCAGGTGGCCCATAAGGTGAGATTACCAGAGAGATTGGCAGGTGTTAATGATGTTTTCCACGTTTCCCTTTTGCGGAAATGACTTCATGATACAGTAGAGGTGGTTGAGCCGAGCATATTTGAGGAAGTAGAGGTAGAAAAGGAGGCAATAGTTAAACAAGTTCCTACCCATATACTTGGATTAGAGGTTAAGAAACCACACAACATAGAGGTTTAGTTGATGAAAGTTCAATGGGAAGAAGACCGCGACGATGCGACTTGGGAGACTGAAGACAAGATTCGCGCTTCGTACCTTTTCTTTTCAAGGTTATGTTCTTAACTTCTTTTTCAAAGCTTTTATTTGTACTTGCTTCTATCATTCGAGTATATCCTATCGATCGAATCTTCGACCTTTAGGTAGAAAACCAATGGATGTAAACATGTGTTTGGGACATGTTATGTTTGATGGATGCAAGTGTTTGCTAGAGGCTGCTCGTGGATGCATATACACACACTAAGCTTTGGATCGGCCCAAACACTCTCATATTGCATATGGATATGCGTGCATTTTATTTTTTTATGGGTGAAAATGGATGTATCATCATGGATGTTGCATTTGGACAAATGATTTTGCACACATATAGAGTTTACATGATATACTAGGACTATTTGCGTACATTTTGGATTCATGGCACAAACATATATTGTATTAAGGAGGTCAGCTGAATCAGTAAACCGCCTGATTTTCGCACTAGCGTAGGAACATATACACAAGCCTTTGCATATGTTCATACAAGCATTAGAAATTACTAAGGATAATGGATGTTTGTGGATGAGTAGATTATTGTAGGTGGATGTTAGGATAGTAACATTCTTCTTAACTTGGAGATTTCGGGGACGAAATCCTTTAAGTAGGGTAGAATGTAACACCCCGTAATTTCAAAGAACACTAATAAACTAAAGAGGACAATTAATTAAATACTGGGAATTAAGTGAAATGGATTGTACCATTGCGTTCGTCTTGGAATTATGGTTCAAATAGACTTCGAGCTTGCGTAAAAGGGTATCGTATGAGAAAGATATGAAGGTTAGAAGTTTTTATACACGTAAAAGACTTATGTATAAGTAAAACAAACCAAAGCGAGCTGGAAAAGGAAGCTGGAAATCACCCCGTTAGGGGACGCCCGCTCCAGCCTGGGTCAACTTATGGGTCGACACATAGGTGTGTGGTTCGACCCTAGGGTCGACCCAGGAGGTAGGTGGGTCGACCCCACCTGGAGCCGTTTGAATTCTTTGAGCGAACCTAGCCTGTTTTGTCGACCAAGTTCATTACTTTACTGTTTGGTTAGATTTAAAAGCAGAGATCTAAAGGTTAAGGATTGTCTTGTAAACTCTATATAAAGGCATGCACTTCTATCAAATAAATTACACTTCTTCATACTTCTTCCTCAAACTCTTACTCTAAAAATATAAAATGAAGATGGGGTGATGTTGCCAAAACTTGGATTGAATCAAGACAATTCTTATCTAACTTATACAAGAATCTCTTCTGCAAAAACAACATATTATCCTCTGTTCTTTTAATCCATCTCCGTGAGTTCATGTTACTTTTAGATATAAATATTTAATAGTAAGCTTGACATGTAAATAAACCTGGGTTTGAGCCTATGCCTGTTAAGAAACTGATTCATATCTAAATAATTCTACTATAATTACATGTACACCCGTTCTGATGTTCAGTTGTTATTATATGCCTATTTCTGTTATTTTATGCATATTTATGTTCTTCTACATTTCTTATTCCCTTTTTATTTTATAGTCCTAGGCTACCTTCGAGCTTAGGCCAATCTCGTAGGAGATCTGCATATGAAAGAAATTGGGGCAATTAGGGAATGTTTGGGAATGGAAATAAAAGAGGGAAATTGGGGCATATCCTGTACTGTGGAATATGACTGAAATTTGGGGTGTATGAACATGTAAATTTGTAGGGTTAATTCAAAGATTAAGTGGAATATGTTAATTAAACTGTATATATAACCTGTGGAACCTATTTAATCTGTTGGGGTTATATGAACCAGTTAACCAATTTAATCTATTAGGGTTATATGAACCTATTAACTTGTTTAATCCGTTGGGGTTAAGTAAACCTGTTTAATCTGTTGGGGTTAAGTAAACTTGTTTAATCCGTTGGGGCTATAAAAACAATGTGTTAACCTGTAATACTTAACCTGTTTAATCTGATAGGGTTATATGAACCTATTAACCTTAACTTAACCTATTAATATGTAGGGGTTAGGCGAACCTGTTAATCTGTAAGGCTTAACCTATAAATACTTAACATGTTTAATCTGCTGGGGTTATATGAAATTGTTAATCTGTAAGGCTTAACCAGTTAATACTTAATCTGCTTAACCTGAACTTAACCTGTTAATATGTGGGGGTTAGGCAAACCTGTTAATTTGTAAGGCTTAACTAGTTAAAAATCCTAGTTAACTGGGGACACAAGTTTTAGGGGTTAATCTGCAGGGCTTAACCTGTTAATCTATAAGGCATAACCTGTTAATACTTAACCTGTTTAAGCTGAACTTAACCTGTTAATATGTGGGGGTAAGGTGAACCTGTTAATCTGTAAGGCTTAACCTATTAAAAATCTTGGTTAATTGGGGGACACAAGCTTAGGGGTTTGGCTTGTATCATCTGCTATGTGGGCCCATATCCGTCAGTAACCCATTCTGATATTAAACGGGGACCCCGCACTAGGAAGGGGTCAGGGCCTGCATATTGAACTGATAGTAAAAGGTTCATCTGAAAAGGGGGTGTATACGCGTGCGTTCCAATGGAGTCATGAACGTGCATGGGTCCTATCTGTGGGGGAAAATAAGCCGTTGTAGCACCAGTAAATAGGTTTGTGTCCTTTTGTAGGTTGCCACTTTAGGAAGTAATGCACCGTACTGTAGGGCCGACGCAAGGTATTTACACATTAGGGAGTCGATCGCTTGGGGTAGTAATTAGGTTACATCTGGTCTTACCTGTTTCTGTTGAGGTACCCGTTATTTTCGTTATAGGTAACACCCGTTGTTTCTGTTGAGGTACCTATTATTTCTGTCTGGGGTAAAACCCTTTTATTAAACTAGAGTACACCTAACACCTCCATTATGTTTCTGTTGTGATCATTTATATTAAGTAATTAGGGGATACCTAATCCTGTCACACATCTGTTATACTAGTATTGGTGCAGAGAAAAGTAACAAAGAAGCATAGTATACTCTATTTATTCTACTTATCATTCCCATCCTGTTTAAATCTGTTGCATGTTATTGTTATCTCTCATCCATCTTATTTACCTATCTTGATACTTTTACTTCTTTATAAGTTAAAAGTCACTGGACTCGCCAAACTTCATGTCTGACCCTTTTTTGTTTTCCTTTCTCCCTTTCCTCCCCCCTCCCCCAGGTTCTCTAGGTGGGAACGCTCAGGCGTGATTATGACTTTCTCTCTCTTATGTTACTGCTTGGATCTGGATCTTCTATGATGTATCGCTTCGGCTACTTGTCTACTTTGTTATGGCTATTATTTGGGATTTTGATTTTACATTTTTGTACTCTGATGGTTTTTAGTGCAAGAAAGATGTTTTGGTTTGATATACTTGGTTTCAATATTTTATCTTGACGTTGTAACTGGTTTTTGAGACTACGATGTTTTTCTGCTGAATATTAAAGTTTTAAATTTCCGCTGCTATTTTTATATCTGTCTTGTGAGATTTTTTTTTCTATTTACCTATAACGCTTCAAGGAACTTAATGCATTCTAATAAAGAGTGACATTAACGGACGTGGGGTGTCACATTTGGTATCAAAGCCGAAGGTTACAAGATCAGATAAAAGTTTTGAAATTTGTTTTCAAAAATAAAAGATTTTCAAAGAAAAGTCTGTTTTTGAAAAACATATTCCCTAAATCCAAATAAAATATCTTTCTGATTCTCTTTTTGACTCTCTTTTCCTTTTCTTTTTAGCATGTCTGGGGAACCGAATCTTCTCGAGGGTGTTTCAATACTGGCTTGGTTCCATAGATATCTTGAGGCTACGACACCTGCCAAAGGCCAAGGGGATGCCCCTCCCTTAGCAATAGCCGCTGTTCCTCCACCTTGGATTTCGACGAAACTAGTTTCATCGAGTCCGGAATATTAAAATATAGCAGAATGTCAAGTTCCATGGCGATTGGAGTTTCGGTGTAATCGCGCAATCATAAGATGGTGAATTTTCAAACTATTTCACATATAAACTATTAACTTTTAAATATATATACTATATTTAAATAAACTCTTCTAAGTATAAACTACATATTTTATAAACTACTTTAGTATTTAACTAAATTTTGATAAATACTATTTTTGTATTCAAAACTATTTATTTGAACTTTTTTTGTCCTAACTATTAGTTTTAAACTATTTCAAATATATATATACTATTTAAACATATATTTTTAACTATCTTAAATATTTAAATTGTTTAAAGATTGGAATTGTTTCAAGATTATGAGTTGTTTTCAATAGATATTTTAATACGAAGTTTATTCTATTTTTGGGTATAAAATGATTTGAAAGCAAAAAACATGATATTTCGATATGAAGTATGAACCGTATGAAATGTAAAAATCCGACCGATGTGAAAAATGTAAACGTTTGGTTGTTAAAGAGACCATGATCAGGTATTTTCATACTCTCTGGCAATACTGAAAATCACTTTAACAACTGTGCACGTAGTGGAGAATCCAGAATGAAGTAGGATGGCTCGGCGGCCGATTCTGATATGAGGTACTAACGTGACCCTGACTCCCATGAGTCAGCGTAATGTGACTAAATAGGAGCTACTCTGAGACCAAGTGAGGTCATTGCTCTTATCGAGCATACTTCTCGATATCTTTATACTACTTCTGTGATAAGATTTAGTGGCCACCCTTCAATTTGGATTATAGGAGCATGTCTCGAGATGAACGGTGGTAGCTGTTATGCATTACCACCACTCCGGCTATGCAAACGGTGTATTTACCCTTGAATTCCTCGTGTCCCTTGTCACATGCCTTATACGAACCCACTATGATTTTGGTTTGTACTATATTATTTAGAGTGCCCTCTGACAGCCCTTTAGTTTATAGAAGAATTACGGTACTATATATATACTATGGGAATATATAGGCAGTGTAAGCGTAATAATGGTAAATCTTCTTACGATATTTTGATACTTTACTGAATAAACACTATTATAATAGATAAATTATATTATATAGTATCTAGTTTGACGGATTCTTAGGAGATGGAATCTCCGGTAACATCTCTTAAGTTATTTCACTCACGAACACATTGGAAAGGAGATGTGAACTACCGTAAGCATCTATGATGTCGTGACACATATATTATTACCTGGTTTTGATTTGAATGATATAAGAATATATTAGTTATGATTTGAGTAATTTTTGTATTTTCATTTGTGCTCCGGTCAGCCTGAGTTTTTCATTTAGCGAAGATTGCATTATATTGGAGGACGAAGACGGAGTTTGGTATATTATCTATTTTATATTCGCACTGCATCATTCATGTTCCATTGTTGTATTATGTCTATGTATGTATAACTCTGATAATTATCATAAAGTATAATTAAATGTGTATTTTAACAGCTTCATGAGTTGTTATTTGATTATTATATGTTATTCTTCCGTTGTGAGATTTTGTGATAGTTTTCTTCTTTCTTTCTTTTCTTATATTTACCCCCAATAACTATTTGTACTTTAGATCCATTTCGACATGTATTGATTATTGTCGACTTAAATGGTTAAAAAATGCGGGTAGTTACAGAAAGACACCCTTTGAAAGGATCAAAGGCAAAATTGAAGGCATGCGTCAGAATCCATCAAAGGGAATAACGGAAAACTCAAGACCATGTCATAGGCACTAACGACGCGAATGTTGAAGCCTATTTTACTAAAAACTTCGAGACCACTCCTATATAAAAAATGTGCCATGAAGGGCCGGAAGCGGAGGTGGGGTCGACCCGCACTTATAAATACGACCACAAAGGTCCAAATTCTAGATAACTTTTTCATTTTGAAAATTGCAATCAAATGTGCGAAGTGTAAACCCTAATTTCCAAATAAATTTAGGGATTTCTCATTTCTTTTAATCTATTTAAGTAATAAATCAATCAAAAACGGAGAATTGATCGGCTTTGATTAAGAGTGTTAATTTGGAGGATAAGAAAATCAATCATTATGTATATTAGCTGATCTAATATCCTATTGCACATTACTTGAGCTTCCATCTTTTTTGATTCAATACCTGAATTAAAGACTTATCATGCGGTCCTTCGAAGGCAAAAAAGGGGTTATGGGGATTTCTTTCATCCTATCGAGACAAAAGGAAAAATTCACCGACACTAGCTAGATCATTCCTCTTAAATGGGAATGACGATGGGGTTCCACCAAAGTGCTTCATGTCAAAGGAGATGTCAATGATGCTTATCGATTTCTATTAAATAGGACTTGACAATAGGTAATCTAGAAGCCATACTTTCGAACTTGGCTTCCATCAATATTGCACTAGGTATTAGCAAATTTTATGGCTAAAGTAAAGGTTTTAAATATTAATTAACTAATTTAATAATGTTGCTCAAATTAATTGGTTTTTCCAATATGAAAGAGTTTAAATGCGATTAATTATTTTATAAGGTAAAAGTTGCTTTCATAATTTCAAAAAGATTAAATTTGATTTGTTTTCTTGTTTCGAAAATTAATATAATTTTAGAATTATAAAATGAGTATTATAAATTATCCATTAGAATTATTAATGTTGATTTAAGTGTTTACAAGTTTTTGAATTGATTTAGTATCCTCTTAGATAATAAATATCATTTTTAATTTTATAAATTATGGTTATAAATGAGAAGATCTTTCAGAAGGACTTATTTCACGTAAAGCTAAGCTTAATTGTTTTTGGTCTATAGTAAACGATGCTTTAATGAAATTTGTTTTTTTTCCCTTGCTCTATTATATTTAATATTATTATTTACCCTTTCAAAAGAATATTTCATAATTATTTTCAAAATGTTTTATAGAACTTGAAATGTGAAAACCAAGCATAAGTGTGAATCAAATATTTTAAAAGTTTGATTCATGTATCAGTGGTATGTGTATGTGATTTAATTCCAATACAGAATCAACTTTGTTATTTCAAAAAAAATAATTTATCGATTTTGATTCTGCTATCTTATTTTATTTTTCATTGTAAGATGATGTGTTTCTTTTTTAGCTTAAATATCCTTGTCGCAAATGGATGAAACGAAAGAGCCGGTGAGGGGAACACTCTCCCGGCCATTGTAATGCTTCATCATTCTAAGGTGATTTTGTTATCTTTTTAGAACCCAGCATTAGAAATTTAAACAAAAGCGTGAGTAGAAGTTAAGACCATATATGTTGCACCCATTAGGTTATATTCCCATTTATCTAGTGGTCGTTATAAGCATGCATGCATTATTGTGATTACATTCAGATACTTTAGATTTAACGGGGTCCATATTGGATGTTCCCGAGAGTGTTGCATGTTTCGCGTGGATTCGCAAGTATATTTAATCTAGATATTTTTTTTGTCTAATGAGGTGAGCACCTGCCTAGTTTTGTTAAATAAAATTATTTTCCTTAATTCATTCAAATCTCGGAATAAATATTTTTTTTGTGTTTCGTCAATTCAAGATGATTTATTACTCATTTGAGCTTTTTCGTCCTTTTTCAGGAATAAGTGAACAAAAAACGAGTTGAGATCAAATTTTGTCAAGTTGCTTCCATTAAGGTATTATCACATTTATTCTAGATAGGATTAGAATATATACTCATTAAAATTTGAAATAGTCAAATACTTGGATTTTCTATCGAGTTGGCTTGGAGGTTTCTACGAATCATTCGTTTTCTCAAGTATATTTCTAGTGGTATACTTCTGGTAAGGGGCGCATCCTCCAAACCATTCGTGAGAAAGTCCTTTTTCCTTCTTTGATTCAAAGACTTGATTCAAGTCTTCGAATTGTTCCCTTAATTGCATCAAGAAGTGTCTTCTTCTCTTCTTTGTGTTTTATTTCTCCATCCATATTCCACTAAGTCTAGATTTTTTATATTATTCAAGTCATTTCTTTTCTGTTTTTTAATTCTAGTTCTACCATGTATGGATTATGTTCTTATGATGTAAAAATTCATTCTATGAATAGCGGCATAGTCTTACAGAACTATTATATGTTACGTGTTACTTGAATTTTATAATATTGATTTTCTAGATTAACTCATGTATTATTTTATTATAATGTTCAGGTCTAATCGAGCATTTTTCAAGATTGTCGTTTCTTAGACATGGAGTTGAGTAGTAGAGCTGGATGGTCACCAATCTGTGTAAATCATTTTTTGCTATATTTTATATACCAATCAGTAATTGCAAGGTTAGAAACTTATAACTCTCTAGACGATGGCATTTGTTATAACTATGATATATTTTGTATTTTGGAATGATAGTTCTAATGCCTTTATTATTACTATATGTCGTTGTTTTCGCTATGAAGTTTTGTTTCTCTTGTTCCTTTTTTTTATTAACCCTAATAACCTGTTTTGTCGACGATTGAATGCTTGGCACTAGAATGCTATTCGGTGTTGAAATTCGATGGTCGAAAAAGAAGATCGTTACAATTACCCTATCTCACTCACTGTTAGGCAAATGTCTCCAAGCCTATTCCATATATGTTAATCCATATGAAATTCAAAATTTGTAGGCAAATAATGGGCCTTAGATCAATTTAAGTCCAAGTCAAAATACTATGTAATAAAATCTAATTAATCATACATGGATATTGTATATCCATCTTTTGAAAATACCAAAATGTCTACGAATTTGCCCTTCTGATATGCGACATCTTGCACATCATTTCATCACGACACTAATCAACCATTATGCCACTAACAATCTTAATTGCTTTGGGGTTTCATCTACTTTCTCTACAAACTCAAATCAAAGTGAACTGTTGATTTCATTACTTGTCAGACATGGAAAGCACAAGAGCATGTGAATCGGTTTATGAAATTTCAGTAACCCGGTTTTATTAATTTATTTACATAAGAAATACCTATAAATTGTATGTTATTGTTCATAATATTGATATTAAAATAAGAAAATAGATTTTAATGCAGCCTCTGTAACTAACCAAGTTGGCTAAGACTTCTTCATAGAATTAAACTTGCAATAATTGTAAAATAAGTAAACTTGAAATAAAAGGAAGAAAGAGAACGTAATAGACAAGAGTTGAAAATTTCGTTATTTGCAGTTTTTCTATAATAAATTTCACAAGTTCTGGGAATGTCTAATTATGTAAATGTTAGTAAAAAAAGACATAGATTTAATTCTTTTTGTATGCGAAAAGTAAAATAAAGTATGGAATTTTGAGAAAATGGATTATATAAGAGAGAACTAAATTTAGCAAACATACTTACAAATTGTAGATTTTTATAAAAAAAGAAATAGACTGAATTAAGCAATTTTGATTATTTGCAAGTAAAATTATAAAACGAAGGTTGTAATCGAAAGAGGCTTATTATGTTAAAACTTTGATCATGGACTAAGTTAATAAGAAAACGGTTAAAACCCAGAATTAGATGGAATTGGGCAAAAAAAAACGCAAAATAGCAGCGGAATAAAAGAAAAGAAAAGTAATCTAAACGCATAGTGAAGGATTAGACATATGGTCCAATAAAATAGTGAGGGGCGTTTGAAGAAGTCTAAAGGGACTCTGGATGAAAATCCCAATGAATCGGATCATCATAGATGTCTTGGAACAGTGGGAGCACGTCCAACATGTTGTTCAACGATGTTGGAGGAAAGTGTGAGACTTCTACGGGATGTGAGGATACTTGAGGATGACCCTTGGGTAGGCCTAACGAAGCTGCACCCCCGAAGGCAGATCTGTAGAGGGTTCCATCAAAAGAGCATGTCTTGATAGCATTAGTATTGTAGGCCTAACGAAGTTGTCCTTTACTAGCTGTCAGAAAACAAATGGACAGATGAGGGTGTTCGTATGACACTTGGGTTCATGGCCTTATGAGCAGGTTTTTATTGGACGGAAACCCATGAAGATAGTCGCATATGGATATCGACTAATATTAGTAAGAACGAGAATAGAGAAGACTGGAGCTAAACCAAAAAGGCAGTGATCTTTCACTATCGGGACATTGGATGAGAGAGAACTCCAACTAGATGTTTAGATTGTTTACTGTAAGGCACGACCACTTAGCTCTTGATGGGTTTTTCAACTAGTTGAGGGAGGCTGCATGGAGCCATAGCCAGTCCGAATAGAATATCTGTATTGTAGACCTAATGAAGCTGTCCCCTTTACATATATAGAAATCCCGGCCGTGTTAAGTATTGTAGGACTGTAGTAGTTTTTAAGATTTGGGCAACATCATATAGAGTAATTGTCATTTCTCCAAATGGCATACGGAAAGAATTGGTCTTTGGATGCCATCTTTTGATGAATTCAACATTCTTATATGTATAATGTACTAAATTATACAAACCAGAATTTTTAACCTTCTCCACAATAGGATTGGGCATGTCCTATAATTTCAATTCCTGTAGCTTTTCTCCAATATAAAAATACATTTTAGTGACCCTTTCCTACTATAATACAATAAATCAAAATTAACAGCGTAAATTATATAAAATAAGTATGTTCTACTAAAATACAAGCACATCATGCTTATTCCAAATGCCGTATGCATTCTGTGTGTTGAAATTTAAGGAGAGAATCATTGATGCTTAGAGAAGAGTGGAAAACTTTGGTTACTTTAGAAGTGGTTGGACCACTAATTGCCAATTTAGTACATGGTTCTTGAATTCATCTTCCAACTCATCCTCCTCGCTATAACTATCACCGTCATTTGAATCATCATAACCACTTGAACCTTCACCAGTGGAAGTTATTGAACCATCACTAGTTGTACCTTTAGAATCATCACCAATAAATCTTTATAGTTTGATTCTTCTCCATTGCTTCTTTCATGTTCTTCGATCTCCTTTTCTGACTCTTAATTTAACGGAGGTCATTTTCCATGCTTTCTCAAGTTCTTCAGCTTGTTTACGACATAATGACGCAGTCACTAGTTGTTTACCTTTTTCTGTATAAATATAAAAAAGACTAAACATATAAATGGTTAAAAATTAAAATTAAAGGAGGAGTGGATTAACATATTTAATAAGATTGATGCGTACAGTCAGTAGCATTTCATGTTATCATAAATGCAGAAATTTTATGTCTAATTGATGAATTGTCTTAGAATTAAAATAATATTAGCATGAATGATTAGCGCATCACTTTGGGCTTATCAAATGTTCAAGGCCTAAACTCTAGAATGAACAAAATGGACTTGAGTCTGTATTGTATAAAACAGGTTTCGTAGAAATGCCTATTAATGTATTTTCCTTTTCTTAGTGATCTAGCCAATTTGCAACTTTTTTACTAAGATTGTCATGGTGTTTGCAAATGTAGAATTGATTTTAAAGGGAAAAAAAATTCCTCGAATAAAAGTCGATTATCTTCCTCGTACTGTAAGTGACCATAACGCAATTTTGATTTCAATAGCTAATTTTGTTGAAATTTCTCCTAAACCATTCCAGTGTCTAAATTTTTGCATTTACATTTAACTATCATCATCATGCTTGTATAAAATTTATAACAATAACTAAAAAACATTTCAACATTAGGTTCGAACTGTGATCAACCACCGTAGCTTTAAGCAGCACACGACGTTTAACCACCATTCGAACATAATGTCCACGATTATCTAATGCTGCCATTAATTTCTCTTTACACAAGCTAAATCTTAGCTGAAACTACCATGAACTATGAATTAGGGTTCAGAATTTGTCGCGACGAGCCTTTTGTAGATTTCTCCATCTTCGACGTTGATTGCAATTGCAATTGTTGAGGCTTGCCTCATCTCCTCATTTTCGACGTCGATTGAATGTACGATTTGGGGTCGAGATCGTACGATTCCAATACAAGGACGAAAAAGATGATGAATTTGAGAATGAGAAATATGAGTTAAAGAGATGTTAACCCCTATTTTGAATTTATGATATTTGAAAGCGTGGACGATTATGTTTTGCAGTATTTTTTAGTTATGATAATAGAAAAAGAATTCGAGATGTCATCAGCACCACACTTTTTGAACTCTAAGTCTCTACTTAATCTGTATTCAGTAAGGGGCCAAGGGCATATGCATAATTGAAACAAAACATTGAACGAATTACCATGCAGTTAGAAGTGCCCTTTTCACTTTAGAAACTAGCCAAAAATAACCGCTACTAGTCTTCGTGCCTCCAAGAACTGGATCAAAGGAGAAGGACTAATTAGTAAAGCGGCAAACAACTTGCCATTTTAGTGAATAATATCTGACAAACAAATTAATGTTTTAATGAATATGCATTGAAACGTTAATCACTTTACCGCTTTAATGGTTTTTATAAAATGGGAAATAGTAATAGCATCTTCAACAAGGTTACGACCCGTAACATTACGACGCGTAACATTCAGGGAGATATCTTTGATATCTCTCAACAGTCGCGCGCTGATTTTATTGGCGCGCCGCTCAAGAGCCGCTTTTATTGGCTTGCGAGCCGATCGGCGCGCGTCCTCCGCGCCTACTAAGTATGGCGCGGGTGGCCTTACTTATTAATGAAACAAGTAGTCATCGATCAACATGATACAACTTATATTTCGCATAACGATAAAACTAACAGTTGGCATACTAATACAACAAGTCATACACAAAATGCAACTAATGATAGTAGTTGGCGACTAAAAATCAAAGCTAACGTAGGAAATAATTACTTAGGCCACTTGCATGTTACATTCAAGCTCAAGGGAGTCACATTATGTTCAATCGCAACTGTTCAATATCATTTTGGAGACGTCTAATCTCTCGTTTGAGTCTGTTTGCATAAGTTATTCCCCTTGGGCACAAAGTTTCGTCTATCCATTCCGTGTAATTGCATCCGTTTGGATAGGATGGACATTGCTGCATGCGCCGACCTATATTGTTGTGTACGCGACACCCCTCTCCATCAGTGGTGGATTGATCCAGGAGAAAAAATTACAACGTTCCAACCCCTATTGGTTAAGTGCAGTAATGTACGCTTTGCAACCATAAAAGTGACAACCTGCATTGCTTTGGCTTTTAGAAACAACCACATTACATTCCACTCCGCAGTAGCAAAGTACTGAACGACCCATCATGCTGGAGCATGACCTATCTGGGTTCTCCCGAGCAATTACTTCCCTTAACCAAGCATTGACGGTTTTTTGAACAGGTCCAATACGTGGGACGACAACGTTCGGTTGCATGACACTGAAGAGTTCAGACTCCACTTCTCCAACTTCCACTTGATCTTTCAATTGCATTTCGAGCACAAACTCGATTGGTTGCTTATTTCTTTCATATTGATCGTACATTTCAACCGTGGATTCATCATCGTATTCCCAAGCATACATGTTGAACTACTTGAAAAGTGGTAGGTAAATAAAATGAATAATTTGACAAGCCTAAGAATTCAAAAGTGCTAAATTTAAAGATAAAGGGCTAATTGTTTTGTTTACTAGTTGTTCAATATTTCATGTATTTGATGGTCCTACGTAAAATATTGAGTTCGTCAACTATAACACCCCTAAGTCCCATATCATGGAAGCCTGTGTGAAGTGGGTACTTATATAGTAGAGCCCATCTCTTACTAACGCCGAGCCTTTTGAGGAACAAAACCCCACGCCTATACAGTGGCTAAGTTGGGGACAATATCTTGCATGAACGGAGGTGCGGGCTGTTACATTGGTATCAGAGCCAATACCCAACCAGAATTGTGGCTCCTGTGTGGACCACAGTGCTTGGGTGAGGTGTTTATGAGCCAATGAGGACGTTGGGCTCTATAGGAGGGGAGAATGTAACACCCCTAAGTCCCACATCATGGAAGCCTGTGTGAAGTGAGTACTTATATAGTAGAGCCCATCTCTTACTAACGCCGAGGCCTTTTGAGGAACAAAACCCCACGCCTATACGGTGGATAAGTTGGGGACAATATCTTGCATGAACGAAGGTGCGGGCTGTTACATCAACTTTAGTACACAGTATGAAACTATCATCTTACGGAAACAATAGCAATAAAAAAAAAGCACACATCCCATTTATAAGAAAATCGTTACTACAGCAGGAAATATTAGGTTACTACAACAAAATAACACAAACAACTAGTAATAGATATAGTGGTGAACCATCAACTTATAACTGAGGAAACCGTGACATTAGAATAGGATGTTTCATTCCCATCCAAAATTCCTGCTCCAAGGGAGGCATTCCAGTCAGATCTTTGTCCATGATAGCATTCTCTTTGCATTCTTTCTTATATGCGTCTTGCTCTTTCTTGTACGCTAAGTCCTCCACTAGAATTTGTAGCTTCTTCTCTTCCGCATTAGCAAACATTTTCATAACTTCTATTCTTTCCCTGGCTTCTGCACATCTTTCTTCAACTCTACGACTGTGTTCTTCATGGCGTGCGTTCACTTTTCCTTCAAGCTCAACCATTGTTTGGCCCCTTCTTTTCGCAGCTTTGACTCCCTCGTGTCTACAGTCTTCGTCAATCGTGGTATTGAACTCATCAAGTAGGTTTTCCCCTTCACATTGAGTAGTTTTGGCAGTTGACCCGCATGGACTAGAAGAATACCCAGATTTAGAAGCTTTTTTCTTGCTATTGCTAGCAGTTTGAACATCGCGGAGGCTCTTAGCAAGTCCTAAGTTCCATTTTGGTTGACTAGTAAGCAGATCATAACAATGCATAAACTGATAATATTGTGCCCTTTTCGTCCCATTTTCTCTAGGAAAAAGCTTTTGAACTCCTCATTTTCCATTCGTTTATGTTTAAAAAAGGGAATATGGATCATAAAAACAATCTACCAAACACTAACGTAAGTAGTAAGAAAATATACAAGATTATCTTCCCCTCCCATGCCGTTTGGATTTGTTATCTTTATTTTGTACACTTGTGACTCATAAAACCGAGTTTGAAGACTTATTTTGCCAAAACGGCCTTGAATCGCCGAACGTCCGTTCGCATTCTGGATGCTTCTCAACGAACGCAGTCTTAATTTTTTTTCAAAAGGTAGTGGCTCATTGGTCGTTCCCCGTTGTCGGATCTTGTGAGAAATGACAATAGATGTTGTATAGATCGATGTCCTCTTGGTTTGTCCACGGCATGATTCCTTGTCTGCTTGACTGATTTCCCAAAATATTGCTCGTATTGCCTTGGGAAAATTGACTTTCTTCCATCGTGGATGTGAAAAATCTTCGAATGGTGATGCCATTACAGAGTCAGAGTTTGTTTAGATTAAAGAGATAGCAGAGAATTGTGAGTAGGTTGGGATGTAAAATAGTTGATTGGAGCCATTTTATAATGGAAAACATAGCCGTTTGAAAATTTATGACCGTTTTATAGCTGTTGGTGAAATAAGACCGTTTTCTTGTTCTTTACTCAGTAGGGGTTTTAGACATTGGAGACGACGCGCCAATTTTTTCGGCGTCTAACATAACGAGCCGATTTTTTCGGCGGGCACCGAAAAAAATCGGCTCGCCATGTTAGATGCCGAAAAAGTCGGCGCGCCGGGCTAATTCCTGATTCAGGATAGACCCCGTAATATTTTCTTTATTATTACGTTATGTAATATCTGTTAGGACCAAAAATCAACCCATATTACGAAAATAAGAGAGGAATACGATGTTGTTGGAGATGCTTTAAACAAATAATAAAACGGGAAATAGTAAACATACATCACATATTTTATAAAACGATAAACAAATAATATCTGACACAGTTTCATGAAATGGGAAAGGTCACAGGAGACGAGTCCATTTACATATTTAACTTACTGGTATACCCGTATATGCAAAAAGAGAAGAAAACAAAATCACATAAAATGTTGCACTCATCCTGAGTTGCAAACCCTCTTCTCTATTGATGTCAAATTTGTGAACAAAGTTTGTGAACAAATGTAGAAAAAGTGAGACACTAATAAAAAAAGTTAAATTAAAGACTGAAAATTTCAGCCTTTAACTGCATAATTCAGTCTCAAATTGCCTTTAAAGACTAATTTAAAACCAATTATTTCAGTTACAATTTCTCAAGTCTTAAAAATAATTGAGACTCTACGTTAAGTCTTAAAATGTAAAGACCGAAATTTCAATTTTAAGTTTGTTTAAAGACGGAATTTTAAAAACCAAGATGTAGTTACTAATCAGTCTTAAATTGTAAATATATTTATTGATTATATATATTAATAAATTTGTTTCGTGTTGTTTGCAGTTGCGCGTAATGCAGTAGTTGTCATTTTTTCTTTGATTGGCTTGTATTGTTTTTCTTATAGAAACTTGTTACTTTATTACAGAACTAAAAATGAGATTTGAACAATAGTTGCTGATTATTTTTCAAAACAAATGAAATGAAAAAACTACACGAAACTCACTTGCAAGTACAACTAGGGGTGAGCAAACCCCGGTTCGGTTTGGCTTTGGGGTAAAACCGAAACTGAAAGATCTCGGTTTTAAAAATCGATAACCGAAACCGTAACCGAAGCATCGGTTTCGGTTTTTATCGGTTCGGTTTTAAAATCGATTTAAACAAAAAATATTATAAGTTTAAACAACCATAAAATAAATTAAAATAAGTGTTTCGAGACACATGGTACAGAGTATAGACTATAAATCATTCAAAGTAGTACAAAGTTAAGCTAGCTAGCTCTAAGCCGAAGACAAGAAACAAAAAAAGGAAATGAGCAGGAGCATTCCAGTGAACTACACTACAGCAGATCGGCAACAACTTGAAATTCTAGAAAATAGTCCACTGTTACCTCAACTTTCATCTTCAATTCAAAACATCCAAGAATCTTCAATTAAAAATATCTATAAATTACAAATATTATATGTTTATTTAATTGTTTACATAATTCGGTTCGGTTTCGGTTTTTTTAGGTACAGTATGAACCTAAAACCGAAATCGAAATATTAGTACAGTTCGATTTTTTGATTTTCGATTTTTTTCGTTCTCGGTTCGGTTTCGATTTTATTTCGGTTTTTTGCTGACCTCTAAGTAAAACCCAAACCAAAGAAAAAATGATTTCTATAACCCCACGGGGCCATCATCCACGTTCACACCTCATCCATCGCTACATGAATTAACTTCCACCGACCACACAACAAATGACCACCTAACCAATGCTTCATCACATTTACAGCCACCCTCTTACACACATAACGTTCTCATTCAAAGTCCAACCCCCTTCCTATTAGACCCACCCACAACCTTCTCTTTCGCAATCGCAGCATCCACAATCTCACCTACCTTCTGTTTTCCTTCTCCTTCGCTTCGTCCGCCCACCGACTCCTTTCTCCTTCTGTTTTCTTTTTCCTTCTCCTTCTCCTTCTTTAGTATAAATTATTAAAGACCGGTTGATTTCAGTAATTAATCGGTTATTTGAATTTGTTGAAATCAACAACGGTGAAAAGTGGAACGAAGAGCAGTAGACCTAAAGTTGAAATCAACAACGGTGAGTATCTGACTTTGGTGTAGCCCTAATTCCTGAAGTGTTTATTTGAATTTGTTCGGTTTACTTGCAAAACACAGGACTTCCACTATGATTTCAATGAATTTCACAAAATCAAACTCTTGATCATATTTATGGCTTTATGCGTGGATATTGTTGAATGGTCAGTATGTTCATTTAGAAGTTTGTTTTTGTTTTTGAAATAAATTACCTGGGAAGGGTCTGTTTTGGTTGCCAGCTAAGATGTTAAAATAGCGTACTTATTCCGACGCCATAGATTATTCTTCATAATAAATATTTTAGAGAATTAAACTACATAAATATTAGCACTTCTTATTGCCATGTTATTGGGCAGTATGCCAATATCATGGCAAATCAATTAATTATATATTGTTGGGCAAAATTATACTGAACCAAATGTTTTTCTTTTCTTTTACTACTCGGAAATGTTTTGCCGAGCAAACAAAAGCTGACGAATTACTTTTATGTACATTGTTAGAAACAACAGGCTAATATCCTAAAAGGTTAACATGAAATAATTTGAATTTGTTGAGTTAGAACGAGTTTTTTTTTTTTTTTCAAAAAACACACAGGAAACTTCTTTTTTTAAATAAAAAAGAGAAAAACATCCATGGTGCTTTACCAAATGCGACCGCTTATTTGTTAGAAGAACAGTGTGTTTTTGTAACGGATAAGAGCAGTAAAATGTGATTTTGTTAAATTGACGTTTTTTCAATGTAATCTCCATTATTTTAATTTAAGTTTCCCAAATAAATAGCAATGGAGAAAATGTGTTAATTAAGTAATGTAATGGAGCATTGAAATTCATTTTGGTAGGCAACACATATTCCTTTGTAGATCAATTTATTTTCTGGATGTTTGGTTACTCCAAACAGTAGAATAAAGTTATAGGATGTAGCTACATACAATAACTTTAATGCTGTGTCAAAATTTTGAATCCATATAAAAACTAAAAAAATATAATTTATGCAACTCTATTATATATGAGTATACATTTTAGCATGTATTTAACTCTTGAATCTAATTAAGGCATTCATAATAATATGATGGGAAGCCTCGTCGTTTTAAATATTTATACGTATAGACCCAAACAAAAATAAAATTTTAGTTCTAGACGCCAAGAGAAGATCAATGATTTTCAACTTTTCCCCTAATCTAGGTTCCGCCATGCTTACATCAATTAAATAAAAAAACATCTTTCCATTAGATGATTGTTTTATATAAAAGAAAACATGATAATAAGCTTTGTCAGACGTTGTACTCAAGAATTAAATTTGAACAGAAAGCGATTATGGCAATAAGATTATTTGAAACATATGTTTACCCAAGCCATGGGTTATTCGTCCGCTTTTTATTCAATTTAAATTGTTAGCTCTTTATATATTATCGCATGCATAAGGGAGAGAACATGATTTTTTTTTTCTTGTTTCTAACAGAAAACACTAAATACAAAACCATGAACTAAATGCTAAATCACACTGTCAATCATAGCACATAACTAACATCAAATTTCTACTTCGTCTTCTAAATAGAATCAAATATAAAATATCAACCCGGTCAACAACCAAGCGATCTATGATGTATAGACGAAAACTATTTTTGTTTTTTGTTTTTTTACAAAATCTATCAAATATAAGTTATAATTATAGTGATTTAAACTGTTATTTAATAGAAACCGTGGCATTAAATTTATTTGAAATATATGTTTACATAATGCAAGGTGTTTCTTTATTTTCGGATTTTCAATCATCTAGAATCGTAAGCATAAGTTAAAAAGTAAACAAACTCAAAAGTAAACAAATTTATGATTACTTGTAAACTCATCTCATGTGAATAGATGGTAGTAGTAACAAAATTTACGTTTGCACTAAGTTTACCGCTTTTGTGAATTAAAGATAGAAAAAAAAAACTATTTTTGAAATAGAACCATGCTACCTAAGGGTTATAAAAAACCATTTAAAAACATATAACAACAAATCTTTATAATTTTAAAGAAAGGCTATTATAAACCTGAGAACCACTTGATTATGGTTACCATTAACATACATTTAATTCTAATTTGTCTTCTCGAATAATATGTTTTAGACATAGCATTGCACTTTTTTTTTTTTTTTTTTTGCTAGAAATCATATTTCTCTTAGGGAAATAAAAATTAAATTCTAAAGTAATTATGAAATGTATAAATTAGAAATCATTAAAAGATATAAATTATAGTCTAAGGTATTTTCAAATTGATTGTTTTAAGTTCATATACTGGTAAAACAATAAAATGCGCTTTTCAATTCAAATATATATTTATGGCCCAACTATTCATTATCTTATATATATATATATATATATATATATATATATATATATATATATATATATATAGACACACACATGAGGGGGGTTATATAGGACCCCTATTTCGTGGCATTCATTTTGCACCCCAATAATAACCACTTGTTTATATTTAAGTTAAGTGTGAGTGCGAGAGAGTGTTAGTGGAAGGAGAAAGAAAGATGATTGTGTGGTGGAAATTAAGGGGCTAAAGGGGTGCTGTACTATTTGAGGTCTTCTTGATCCTATACACACACACCGAAAAATAATCCATCTGAAAAACAATAAGCATTTACTCGTTACTCTAGCTAACATCACTTAACAAAACTTTTGGCATCTTTTTTGATTAATCAGTACAATTTGGTTGTATAACATATGGGAAGTTACCAACAACTTGAAGGGAAAGCCGACTTCTGTGTAAAAAATGGCATGGAAACAAATGTTGTCGAAAAAATATTTATTTTACCTCGCTTACCCAATCAATGAGCTTTATGCCTATGAGATGATGTTGGCTACAGAATCATCATATATATTAATGGAACCCCCACTGTGAAATTTGGAACTCAATTTCTTTAGCAGTCAGCAAATGCAAGAAGAGAAAGTTGCCGTTAAAACATAATTTTATAAGATTTCACTATGTATATTTTGTTTCTGAACTCATAAATGGAAAAAAGAAAGATTGGTAAGATCAGTGTTATACATATGAACATGCCGTGAGTTGTGACATAATAGTACAGTGAGATAACGTCATCATTAGATTATTATAAATATAATCTTTATAAATACAGTCCATATTTCACCTTCCGTATTCGGAATGAATGCAATATAAAACATACAAAAATACAAAGGTTCAGTTCAAAATGACAAAGCTTGCCAACATGCAATGGATATCAAGGCGATAGGAAGTCAATGCCATTATGGCAAACCATCTATCTAAATTTGTCATATGTACCATAATTGATGAAATTGGAGGCATTGCCATACCTAGCTAAAGTCAATTGCTTCTGAATTGGCTGCTCTCCCTTCTTAAAAAAATTACCATTTATTTTTCAACATAGTCAATTTACATTCAATATCCCTACATTAAGTTAAATTGACAACTGGAAACGAACCTGACTACATAATCTAATCTATGCTATTAATATTGTCATAAACATGAAAATTCAGTGTAATAAATGAAATCAGATTGGAAGTTTAATGAAATCAATATGTGAAAAGTAAGACAGAAGTACACCCGAATGTATAAATTGACCTAGATATATTTCTTGTCATATATCGAGTTTTTGAAATAAGAACCAATGGATAACAAAATCATTAAATAATAAAAAGTAAAATAAAATAGATAACTGGATTTTCAATAATAAAGGATATTGTTATTGACACTACAAATATTGTTAAGGGTAGGTCAAATTTTAAAAACACTCCAATCATAAAAAGAATGTTAGGGGGAGTCACATACTTAAATTTTTACGTTCCCATTTTACCCAGGTAATAACATCAGTTAACATCCCAAATTTCAATCAATTTGGAATTCAAAAGAACAAAATCTCTAAATTATTTGCAAATAAAAAAAGCGATCGTTTGGGAAATGAGGTGGATCGGCAAAATTCGACGGTGGAATACCATATTTTTTTCTCGATATATGCATATTAATTTTATATGAATGTTATATTTTTATCCGATCAGATGTATATCGACAAATGAAATTGTTGATAATTTGGTATAAAAATCTAATGCAGTTCGACTAATATGCCGTATAATTTTTTCGAATCAACAACTAACAAAAAAGGATTATTGTAAAGAAGGCTAATTTAGTAAAATAAACTTTATTTTTTAAGGGGGTGACCTCTGCATTGATACTCCCCTTAACAAATTTTTGTTTCTTTTTAAATTGGCCTCCCCTTAACAATACTTGGAGTGTCAATAACAATTCCTATAATAAATTAAAATAAAATGGTCTATATTGCAATGATGGTAAACATAGATGATTTTCAAATTAAACCACCGATAATTCTACTGCAATGAAATTGAAAAAACAATCAAAAAAACATGAATATAACTTGTTACAATCTAATAAAACATTAAATTTTCACATGGATTAAGCATGAAACGTATATAGCAACATGTTTTCCATATTCCATGTATGCAAGGACGGACGCAGCGTAGGCCGAGTGGGGTCCTCCGCCCCCACTGAAATAATTGTTTTTAATCTTCAATACCGGGTTAAAAGCAAAAAAAAAAAAAAAAGGACGGACATAAGAAATGGCGACTGAGAATAGGCGATACTCCTGGCAGACAAAATCCACGTCCTTACCCACCTTCCAACCGCCTTTCTCCTCACCGCCGATTAGCGCATCCTCTCCTCTTCTTCCCCCTGAACCGCTTGATGCCAGAAGAAGAAAACTCGACGCTCGCTGCTCCACAAGCAACGAAACCCTAGCGTCCAGACCTCCGACAGCAGCGAATCCACATTCGTCACCAGCATCTCCACCTTCTTCCGCTGTAGAAACCCCCATTACACACTAGTTCCTTTCCTTCGATAATAACTCCACCCGCTCTGGACGTATTAGCAGTCGAGTCTGGTGCTGAAGCATCTACTATAGTCGCTCTTAAGGAGATCCCAATTTTTCCAACCCTAGCTGGTGAATTTGCCCCTTTTGCGGAGTCAGCGCCTCTTTTTGGTATGTCTACATCTGGTGGTTTTATGCTCTGTCCTATGCTTGCTAATAATGCTTAATCACTAGAACATTGGAACATTGATGATGTTAGTATCCCTGATTTATCTAATGTCAATAATATTAGTGGTAATATTAAGGAAAGTGAGGTATGGTAATTGTGAACTCTACGCCTGCATTCTCTGGATTTTTGGTCAATAAGGATGCTAGTGGTAGTATGAATATGCTTAAATCCTATGGCATTAAGAAAAACCCAGTTCCATTGCCTTTTGAAAGTTACCTACCAACTGTTTGTATAAATGCCAAGCTGAAGCTTGTAACTCTAGTTGCTAAACTGCCTATAACCAGTGCCAATCAATATGTTTCTAGGAATAAATGGACCTCTTCTTGGCATTAAGAGAAAACGATTATACGTGTTCTGTTAACATTATTCGAACTTTATCACATACTCACTTAAAATGAAATGTGGTGAATGCCTTATGTGTTTATCAATTTATTTCTAAAAAATTGTTTTAAGGGAAAAAAAGTAATTAAAAATAACATCTGTCATCAATATTTCCAAAAATACAATATGATGGTTATATCATGTTTTTCATATATGCGTTTGTGTGCGTCCGCACACGTGGAAAATATTTGTTTTCGCCCCCACTGTACCGATTTCTTGCGTGCGTTCCTGCATGTATGGGTACTAAAAATTTACAAAATAATCCGCAGCCCTAACCTTTCACTTTGAAAAACTGAATATTATGCTATTGTGTACATAAAGCTTGATTGTTCTCAAACTAAATAATTTCACATATGCAAGTTAAGCAAATAGAAGAACTAAAGATTGGGCTTAAACAATTCTACTGATATTTGACACGTACAAGTTACCTGGAAACAAGCCAATGGTAGAATAAATTTGGTTTCACAGAAAATCAAATCCGAAAGTAATCAAAACAGAAGAAATCAACTGGTTAAAAGTCTACGATCGGAGGGGAGATAAGAGGAAGACGAAGGGAAATGAAATTTTGCTTTTTTTATTTGAAGGAGACAATAGAAGAGGCACTGTAAAAGAGGAAAAAAAAGAGGAAAAGACGTAATTGTTGAGTTTAAGAAGTCAGAGGGAGCTTTGTGCGCTCCTAAACGGCCATTGTTATTGACACTCCAAATATTGTTAAGGAGGGTCAAATTTTAAAAACAATCCAATAATAAAAAGAATGTTAAGGAGGTCACATACTTAGGTTTTTAGCCTCAAGGACAAAATAAACAAAAAATTGTTCCATAAAGGCAAAAGACTAAAAATTTGTCCATAAGGACAAATTTTAGTGTAAAGGGAGGAATTCAGGGGTCAACTATAATTCCACCCTTTACACTAAAATTTGTCCTTATAAACAAAATTTTAGTCTCTGGTCCTTATGGAAGAATTTTTAGTTCATTGTCCTTCAGAGTATTTTCCTGCTTAATTTTTTACATTCCTTTTTGCCCTGCTAATAACATCAGTTGTCATCCCAATTCCCAGTCAATTTCAAATGCAAAAAAACCAAATCCCTAAATTATTGCAAACAAAAAAAAGCAATCGTTTGGGGAGAAATAATGGTGCAAACGAAGAACCTGAAATGCTCCTTCTAAGATCCTAAGATGATGGAGAAGTTGTTGACAAGGTATGTGAAATCGATTGTATAATGCCCTGGAAATGATGAAGGTTAGGTCTGTTATGTCGGTCTCGAGAGTCGAATGTCGTAGTGTCAAATTATGTTCGGTGGAAGATGGTCATTTTGATTTTTTTCGATTTTTCATCACCGAAATAGGTGAATTACTACATTATGACATGGACGACGTAGGTCTGTTGTATAATATACTTTTGTTCAACATTTTTTCATCGTTTTTGAAATTTGTATTCGTTGTCGGGTTGCCGAAGTGGGGGGAATGGGTGTGTCGACAAATTCGACAGTGAGATACCATATTAAAAAAAATCGATTATGGATATCAATTTCCTGTGAATGATATATTTTCATTTGATCGAATTCATATCAACAAATGAGATTATTGATAATTTGGTAAAAAAATCTTATGCAACTCGACTAGTATACAACTAAAAAAAGAATTATTGTAAAGAAGACTAATTTGGTAAAATAAACTTTATTTGTTAAGGGGGTGCTCTCTGCATTGATACTCCCCTTAACAAATTCTTTTTCTTTTTATATTGACCCTCCCTTAACAATATTTGGAGTGTCAATAACAGTCCTCTCCTAAATCCAAAGTTTGTAATTATAGTATGTATGGTATAAAAAATATTCTTCTACGCTATAGAGTTATATTTGGTTAGAAATGGTCGTGACTCGAATTTATCTACGGTGAGCTCCAGCACCCTAAACTGACCAATCGATACCCATAGACATTTCTCTTCCCCGAGGTAGAAAAAGGCTTTTCTTCACTTTGTTTAAGTAATTTACATTTAACTTTTTGCGTTAATGCTTCATACTCGATCTGCCTTACATTTCCCCTAATATGAATGTCAATTTCCATTTTAGGGTTTTTGACATTGCACTATCCGACCTGCTTAATATGTTATTGGCTACTAGGGTAAATTTCACATCATAAGTATATTGCTCTGTAATAGATTGTGGATGAGTTAAAACTAAAATAAATTTCGAAATTTGGCATGAAGAGAGAGGCACAAAGAAATTTGGCTATTTGATTTAAGTCAAAAATAAGCGATTTGCAGCCTACTTGATACTCAATGCAACTTTTGTGGCTTGATTAATTATACATGTGTATACTCAACACATCTATAGGTTTGAGTAGAATTTCCCAAGCTAGTTATGCTATCTTTTCTTAAAGAAATTTCTTTGTTTCTCAAAAGAGTTGAACTGCCTTTTGAAGAAATAAAGTTTTATTTTCATCCCTGATACTTCCTTCATAAGAGAACGATCAACTTCAGTAGCTTCCCTAGCGAAGTTTAACTTCGTGTCTTTGTAATTGAAAAAAGTTTTTATGGTTTATTTTCAAGAATAATATATACATATGTATGTATGTGTGTGTATACATACATACATACATACACATACACACACACACACACACACACACACACACACACATATATATATATATATATATATATATGTGTGTGTGTGTGTGTGTGTGCGCGCGCGCGCACATATGTGCGTATAAATACACACATATTCTTTTCTAAGGAAGTTTAAATTCATTCTTTTTCGAATGAAGCTAAACTCTCTTCCTAAAGAAAATTTGAACTTTATAATGAATTTTTTTGACTTAATTTTATTCTCAAATATTATAGTCCTATTAATTAAATATATAATTAATGGATTATAACAAATCTTCAACTCGACTATTCTATATATAGCTAACACATTCTGTAGAATCATGAGAAATAAGGGATGAAATAATGATATTTAAACTTTAGATCGGGCATGTTCTATATTATTTGGTATTGTGACATGATGAAATCTACACAACAATAATGCTACTGGGATTTAGAACTAATTTCCAACTTAGTTTCAAATACTGAATTTGAGATTCGATTAAAAAAATTCATGAGTTGACAACTTATTTAGTTTAAAAATATAGAAAATGATCCAATTCCTTGCATTTCTCACTTAAGTTTGAAGTTTGTTAGTCTGATCAGCTTTCATATTCAGTAAAAATGGGGACTAATTAAAAATTCACACTAAAGAAAGTTTTAACTTATTAACAAGAGAATTACGAAGTATTATTAGTTCTCTTAGCGAATGTAATTTCAAATGTTATTTGATGAAATATCAATTAATTACCGTAGAAAAAACTTGAAAAGGAAAAGCAAAAAGCTTATTTTGTTGTCTCTTTGTAGTTAAGGTGCTTAATTCAAATTTGGAGCCATAGCGTCAAAGTGTAAAAAGCCTGCCCTTGCAGTACTATTTAATCATCTATGCAATTTTAAACACAAAATGATTATTCTTCTACAACAAGCCAATTCTTCATATAAGAATTCACAACAAAAAAAAAAAAAAAAAAAAAATGAATACCTTATGTTCATGAAAAATAAATGAAGGCCAGTCTTCCTTTTTGTAATTGGATTCTTAGTTTGAACATCCTTTTTGTTTACCGTTTACTAATTTTGCTATTTGTGAGCCTTTTGATGAAATTTTAGTGTGTTGATTTTCCTCATTTAGTGCAGTTTCTATTGTTATTATCGCTTCACTTTCTAATGATTTTTCAGGATTATCTTCCTCTTCATTTATTTCAACGTCTTTGTCTTTTAGCGGTTTTTTTTTTTGCATCCACTTCTGCCCCGTTATATTTGGGAATAACGGGGAAGAAGAGGATGCAAAAAATTGCTAAAAGGCAAAGACGTTGCAAAAAATGTACAAACCGCATAAATAAATGAAGAAAAAGATGATGTTGAACAATCATTACAAGGTGAAATGACAACAACCGTAGAAACTGCACTAAATGGAAAATAATGAGGACACTCAAACTTTATCAGAAGGCTCACAAATAGCAGAATTGATAAGTGGTGAAAACAAAAAGGATGTTCAAACTGAGATTCCAATCGCAAAGGGGAAAACCAACCTTCATTTGTTTTTCATCAACATAAGGTATTCATTTTGTTTTCTTTATTGTGAATTCTTTAATGAAGAAGTTTGCTAGCTGTAGAAGTATAAACATTTTGTGTTAAAGTTGCACAAGTGATTAAACAGTGCAACATGGGCACTTTATACTTTGGCTATATGACTCCAAATTTAAATTAAGCACCTTAATTACAAAGATGCAAAAAAATTAGCTTCTTTTTCTCTTTTTTGCGGTAGTTACTTCATATTTCATCAAATGACATTTGAAATTGCATTTGAGAAGAGAATTAACAATAGTTCGTAATTCTTTTATTAAGAATTTAAAACTTTTTTCAGCGTGCATTTTTAATTATCCTCTATTTTTACTTAATATGAAAGCCGATCAAACTAATAAGTCTCAAACTTTAGTGAGAAATGCAAGGAATTGAATCATTTTCTACATTTTTAAACCAAATAAGTGGTCAACTCATGAAATCTTTTAATTGAACATCAAATTCAATATTTGTATTTAAACCAAAAATTAGTTCTGTTAATGTCAAAAATGGAACACTAACACCCGTGGGATGTGAAAACACCTCTAAACAGTTTAGTTCTATAATGCGGAAAACCACGAACCCAAAGGTAGTAAAAAGACAGGAATTTATAGTGGTTCGGCCTAGATCTGGCCTACGTCCACTTTTAAGAGTGCTTTCATTATCACTTTCAATGTTACAAGGTACATGATTTCTATAACTTTGCTCATTTTCTCCCTTTTCAATGATTCTCTCTACTTCTCTTTAATCTCTTGATTCTCTCGATTTTGCTATGGAAATGGCTAGATCACTATGATTATTGGAGTAGATCTTCAACAATTGAGCACTTAGACGATCTTTGGCGATTCCATGGTGATTGAGATGTTGGATCGAAATTTGAAAGAGGTTTAATGGAGGTTCGGATGATTTGGAGTTGTTGAGAAATGAGTTTGGCAGCGCTTCATGGTGGAAAAAGTCAGTCCCTTTAATGGTGGAAATGTGGGGGTATTTATAGGAGTGGAAGTGAAGGGGTGAAGCTCATAAATGGGTATGCAGGCTTTTAGGTCGTTCGACCAACCTGGGATGTTAGGTCGTAACCGACGTTCCGACCTAGTTCATGTCTTGGAGCACACGAAAGGATCTGATGCTTTAGCTCGTTGAACGACCTAACAACGTACACACGGGAACGACCCGCTTCACACGAGCTACGAACTAATGAGCTGCTTCACTGGGCCAACCCGCTTGTACATAAACTAAATGCACACGGTCTGGATGCCTGATGACAACATTTGAGAACCAACAACCCACAATCCAACGATCTGGTATTTGACGAACCGACTTGATGAATTTAGGATCTAACGACCTAATTGGAGTCGAGCTAAGCATTGGTGCTGACGTGGCGCTGGACGACCTACGACTTAACGGCCTGACATGAGTTAATGTTGAGCGACTCAAGCTTTAACTACCCATGCTGATCTTAATAATGCATCATTTACAAGTGATATACTTTTTATGGGTTAACATTTTCCCCACGGAGTTCGTATTATTAAAAAATAATATGAGCTTCGAATTGACTCAAATCTGTGCATTTTTAGAAAGGTCGTTGTTTGCTTCTATGAAGGAATGCTTCACACATAAGCCACTAGGCCGTTCGGGCTTTAAATTGAATAGGGTGCGGCCCGACTGCATTTTAACTTTGCCTTTATGTTCCTCTTCAGGTCGCCAGCGTCTCTTTATTTCTTTTATGCTGAAGAGATCTCGTTAATGGTGGTTAAGACTAAAGAAAATAATTCACTCTCCAATCATCGTTTGAGTTTGCCATTGCTGATCAGATCTTCATCGCAATTGTTTGTCAAAGCTTCGAGTGCTTCTAAGCCCAATCACCGTCTCCTTCAAGCCTAATTCAAACTCACCTGTCATCGATTCCCCAAATCTGAATTTCTCCATAATTATCAAGCTTTTCAAGAGCTATTACACCAGATTTTGATAACCTCTGATCAATGATAGCAGCACTGGTGATGTAATCCTCTTTTTTGCTTTTTTGTTGAATCGATTTCTGGTTTTAGGGTTTTTGAGTTGTGAATTTGGGAATTGGCTATGAAATTAGGAATTTCATCTTTAATTCGATCCTATTAAATTTTGGTCCTTTGTAATTTTTAAAATCTGAATTGATTTGAGGAGCCGTATGCGTGAACCAATTGCAGCTTGTACTCGAAATAATGTGTGAATCTTTCATCTTGAATTTTAGCTATGTTATTTGATATTTTCCAATTTGCGTCGATCTGTACTATCTATTATCAAATCTGAACATGATGTTTTAATGTTTGTAGCAATCGATATTGGTTTCAAACAATTTTTCTGTGATGGTTTTACTTGGATATACATTGGTATTGGATCTTGATCGCAGTCTTGATCGGATTCAGAATGTTGTATGATGGCAAACTTGTGATGTACATGCCCTTAATCTGAGTTGATTGTGAGCTTGTACCCATAATGTTAACCATCTTATTGCATACACTGTTGTTTTAGCATGGATTCGTCACTGTACATTCTGAAATTCATTGCTTTAATGACTAACTTCTTTCAAGTAGTTCTAAGATTCAGGTTGAAACCCATGGTATGTTATCAGGTCGTTGGAGTGACTTACGACCTCAAGCTGCTAACCATCTGAGCATGCGTATGACGTGCGACCTACTTTCATGAGTCGTTGGATGACCCTAGTTGCCATTTCCAGGTCGTAGGACGACTTGTGTCTCTTTCATGGCGTGCGTCCGGAGCCTTTGAACAACTTAAGCCCTTAACGACTTAAGCCCCGAATGATCCCGGTCCTCAGCTCGTTTGGACGACCTGCGTCTTCTAGTCAGTGTGTGCTCCAGGCTTTTGCAAATAGTAGAACGATCTAGCTTGTTACGCCGTTGAAAGATCTTCCCCTACAAAGGAGCACCTTTCACACCTCAATCTACGCCTGTAGCATCATATATTGCCGCTTTTAGAGAGGGTAGTGCATCACAAAGCCAAGTCGATGAATCCTTACTAAAGAAGTGCTCGGATCCTGCCAACGGTAGTAGAAAACCTCTCAACCCCAATTGCCTTCAATCGAAGAGGAAGAGTTTGTACACCGCGAAGGCAAGAGTCTCGTGAAGGAGAGTCAGCAAATAAAGGAGGTAGAAATCACAACTGGAGGTGATTTGGATGTCGAGAAACTCGGTGAGAGTCCCGTAATCTCACACGTTCATGAGGATGGTTCTACGGACATTTTCAATGAGCTAAGTGATCTTAACACTGCAAAAGATCTTGCCCCAAGGGACATTGTGACTTCGGAACTTGCAGCTAAGGTTTCGAAAGCGGTAACTATGTTGGCTTTGACTCGAACTCCTCCATTGCGAAAGACTTTTTCGGAGATAGGGCCTGCGTTAGCTTTGCAAACTATGAGCGGTTCGTTATTAAATACGCGTTAAACCATGCATTACACGCACTCTAAGTTTTTGTTGTGTTGCAAACGCTCGTTACCCTACCCTAATATCTCGTCCATATATGAAAAGCTTTAAGCACCGGACCAGGTCTTATAACCCGAGGCATTGCATGTAATCTCAGCATTCTCAGCAAACTTACTACTCTCAGCAATCTCGTCATCCTCATAGCTAGAGACTGAGGAACAAAGGAGATGGAGGCATGAGGCCCGTGATCATCTAGAGAAAGAGGACCGGGATTGAGGCTCTTACGGTGATCTCTATAACGATCGCTAAGATGGTCGCCATGAGCGGAGAAAACGGGAAGAAGAGGAGAGCCAAAGAAGGAAGAGAGAGAGAGGGATAATCAGGGCAAAGATAATAGCAAGGATGATCCTTACTTGCGTCCCAGATTAGATAAAGTCCAGTCCCAGCTACTCAGACTACCTCCGGCTGTCTACCCCTTGCTGCACCATCTGTTACTCCTCCTCCGACTGATATTCGGACGATCATCAACAGACCACGCTATACCCCTGAACCTGCACCTACCAGGCTTGATCAATGCTTCAAAAATTGGTGTTTGAAAGGAGTTTTCTTCGATCTCAACATACATCCGTCCGATAAGAAAAATATGCTTAAAGACTTGAAGGTAGTGAGGAGAAACATTGAAAAGCAGCTGGGTATGGTAAAGGAATATGCTAATAAGCAGTTAGATGAAGTTAAGGGCATGGTTGAGAAGTTGCACTTAGGTACAAACTGGCTTATGATCTCTAACGGGTCAATAAAAGTGACTTCAAGCAAGTAGCCACGCTTGAGAATGACAAGGTTGAGTGGGCCAAGGTTCTTGAGTCTCGGGATGCCAACATTGCATCTCTTGCACAGAGGAATACATAGTTAAAAGCCAAAAATCAAAGGCTTAAAGAAGAGCTCGCCGCTGCTAAGTTGAGGGAAATTGCTTTGAACAATCAGGTAAAAGAGGCTTGCTCTGCCCAAAAGACTGTCGTAGACCATTTCTCCATGGAGGAGAAAACTTCTGCAGGTTATCGGCTAGATAACGCTAGTCTTCACGAAAAGAACATTGGTCAAGCATTGGTGTTGAAAGCTAAAGTAGAAATACTTGAGCAGAGAGAGATCAAGCTTTAGCAGGCAAAGCAACTGCTGAGAAACCATATAATGAAGCTGAGGTTAATGCTAATGCTACTTTATTTAGATTTTACACCCTTAGTGTCATGAGTCGAGGCAGCTTGCGTTACTTGGGAGATGACATTGCAGTTACTTTAGCTGAGGTCTGGGAAGCGGTGCTTGACCAAATTGGAGATATTTATACTGAGGAGTACCTCCTGGAGAATCTGTTGAATGAGGAGTCCAGCGAAGCTTTGGCTAAGGGGAAGAAACAACTTATGACCGAGCGCGATTTATTGGATGAAGCTGGATCTTCTGGGCAAGAAGCCTTGGATGTAACTGCAATTTCTACCTACACTGATCCTGTTGATGCTCAAGTCTCCATTTCTCAGACTCATATTGTGTCTCCCAATGATCCTTCTACCACTCACGAAGAAAAGGACAAAGCTGCTGAAGAGCATACTGCTAAGGAGCATGTTATTGAGGAGCATGCAGGAGATGATGACAACCTTGGTAATTACAAAGTGGATGTGGACAAGAATCTTCTTGCCTCAGGTAAAATTGAGATTGACCAAGCCGTAGCGGACTTAGACTATCTTTGGACTTCACCCAGGTATATCGAATTCCATGCTCACTATTCATTTGTATCAGGCCTGATTTCGCCAAAAATTTCTCCTGTTTGAATTGACACGACAACTGAAGTCATCATTACTGACTCAACTTTGGTGTCAATCACCAGTGCCCCGCTTAGCACTCCTCCTCCGGGCGATGCATCTCTAATCTCTGCTTCCACTCCCGCTTTGCATCTTGAGTCACAAGAAGCAAAGATTGATGCAATAATTGACTTGGATGACATAGACTGTTCTCCTAGCGAACCAGAAGACCTTAACGACGTGGATGAAAGCCCGGGAAAGGGAGCCAAAGGCAAGAAAAAGAAGAGGATTAAGACTTCATCATCCTCGAGGCGCAAGGAAATTGCACTGTTTCTAAGAAAGGAGGACTTATTCTTTCTTCTCCTGAGAGTCCCCTTGGTGGTACAGAAGCCAAGGATGAAAGTCAACTTGATGACACACCACCTCATCCTTCCACTCAGATTAATAAACCATCTTTGAGGTCTGGTGACTCTAATAATGGGAAAAAGAAGAATTAGCGCTTTCAGGCTATTGTACTTTGTTTCCCTATAGATTTATTTTATGCATTCTGCTTTAGACCGGATGTTTATGCAAGTACCGGCCTTTGCTTATGACTTTCTGCACATTTGTATTTGAGACTTGTGTTGCTGTTATGAAGCTATTTTTGATAGTTGTACTTTAGCTGTTATATTAGCTTTTGTCGTACTTTTATGTGCATTTGCTTCTTTTTAGATTACAAGTCTTTAGGTTGTTAGGACGTTGTGATGAGGCTATGGTATGCTTGTGAGCATTGGCCTATCAATGTTATGGTGTTGCCACCGTATCATAAGTTATCACAAGTCGCTATAACTGAATGCAGTCAACGATGCTAAGTTCCTTTGTATTGGATTGACGTACTAGAAGCTTGTCGTTTGCTGACAAATTTTTTTGATTCTGCCAGTGCACTCTAAGCTTCTGAGCTTGCAAATTCATTAAGAGACTTTGATTTATTGATTGATCCTGAGCTTCTTCTTGGAGAAATCATTGATATTTATGCCCCTGCATGGGAGGTCTTTAGCCTTCGCTGTAGGAAGTACCTTTGGCATATACTGTGGAGAGGTTGCCTTAAAGGGTGGCACGAAGGACTTGGGTAACCCAACGTTGGTCTGCTTTCTCCGATCAGTGTGGACATCAGAGACTTCATTGAGTATCTGCCAAGAGGTCGTTTATAACTCAACTAGTCTTCTCGTGTCGCCCGAATCAAGCATCAGAGACTCCATTGAGCGCCTGCAAAGAGGTCTTTGGTAACCCAACATTGGTTTGCTTCTGCCGATTGGTGTTGACATCGGAGACTTTATTGATTACCTGCAAAGAGGTCATTTATAACTCAACTAGTCTTCTCCCGTCGACTGAAACAAGCATCGGAGACTCCATTAAGCGCCTGCAAAGAGGTCTTTGGTAACTCAACGTTAGTCTGCTCCCACCGATTGGTGTGGACATCGGGGACTTCATTGAGTGCCTGCAAAGAGGTTGTTTATAACTCAACTAGTCTTCTCCCATCGATCGAATCAAGCATCAGAGACTCCATTGAGCGCATGCAAAGAGGTCTTTGCTAACCCAATGTTGGTCTGCTCCTGCCGATTGGTATGGACAGCGGAGACTTCAGTGAGTGTCTACAAAGAGGTCGTTTATAACTCAAATAGTCTTCTCCCATCGACAGAATCAAGCATCGGAGGCTCCAATGAGCTCACCTTACTGTGGAGAGGCGACCTTCATGAGCGATGCGAAGGATTTTGGTTGTTGCATCATTCCGTAGGGCGAACATCAGTCTTCATGTCGAATCCGCTTAACTACGGTATGCGATCGCAGCCGCACCGAGAGGTTCTTTTAACTCAACTATGGTGAGGTGCCCCCTTGGCAGAACTTTGTAGAATTTGTATCATTCGGCAATGTAATACCCGGTATTTTAATAACATGTTAAACCATAAGTCAGGGCAGAATTAATTTTTAAAATAGGAATCAAGGGGGACGGGTTGCGCCGTTGCGTTCGTCTCGAAATTCTGCTTGGAAACGAGTCCGAGTTTTCGAGAAACAGAGTCCGTATGAGGGAGATATGACCCTGCGAAGTTTCAAGGATTTTCAGAACAGAAAAACAGCTCGAATTTGAATTCGAAATACAAATTCAAACCCCAGCGCAGACTAGGGGGAATTTTCCCACCCAGGACCAGGTCGACCTGGGGGTCGACACTATGGTCGACCTCCCAAGGACCAGGTCGACCCTATGGTCGACCTGGGGGTCGACCTGGTGCTGAAACCCTGTTTTGAGCCTGGGTTCATTCTGATGTTTCTGGTCTCGTTTCCAGTCTAGGTTCGTTCGTCTAATCCTATATAACAGCCTCCTAGCCCCATTCTCTTTACACCATTCTTCTCTAACCTTATGCTGCACAAATTCTTGATGGATATGGCTTCTTCTTCAGAATTAAATTAAAAGTAAATTAAAATAAAACACGAAGACAGTTTCTTGAAGACTACGGCTAGGAATTGCATATTGGGGATTTTCTTCTACAATCAAATCGAGATTCAACGATTCAACAATTTGATGACTAGTTTCTAGATTCGACTTCTGCATCTCAATTTCTTTGTCCACGATCTGTAAGTTCTAGTTACATTAAGATTTGAACTTGTTAATTGTGATTTGGACATGAGATAAAGTGAAATTGGACTTAAGTATAATAATCGATTCACATCTATTCTAGTTTCCATCTTGGATCTTGACATTTGGGAATAATGCTATGAAATCAGTTTTGACCTATTCATGTTGTAAATCAAACTCTTTCATGTCCATAACATTATCATGCATGTCATGTTGGATCAGTCTATTATTTACAAGTTTGGGACTATCACCTTATGCCATGTCTATCACCTTGTTATGCTAGATTTGACATCCTATTATTTTCTCTATGCCAGTGATGTTGTAACCAATCATCTCAAGTTATGCCATGCTAGTCTTGTAATCCCTTTTATCACTTTATGCTCGTCCTTTTTTCCTATCATAGTTTTGATGTTATTCCCTTTAATTCTGGATTTGGATTTACTTGTAATTTAGATCGATTCACGTTTATATGCAATGGGAATATGATTTGGGTAGATTAGGCAAAACATGAATTAGTTATGAACATGAATCATGAACTTGATAATAGGCATAAGTTGAAACATGAAACTTGGCATGAAACTTGACACGAACTTGATATGAAACTTGAACATGGACATGACACTAGAATGAACTTGAAAATGGCCAACTCGAGGTTGGGTTGAGTTTGCAGTGTAATTCTGCCCGGAATCGCCCGGAAAATCTAATGACTGCAAACAATAGGATCCAATGTGGGTAGTTAGTCATATCACGCTTGAAACCCGAGGACAGACTGAGTTGTGGTGTAAATCTGCCCGGAACCGACTGGCATATCCAGTTACCATAACAAGTCTAATGTGAGAGGTTGGGGTACATTAATGAATTAATGTCACATGATAGGGTTAAGTCATGAACACGAAAGACAATACTTAACTAGCTTGACACATGATTAGTGGGGTTAAGTCATGAAATTGAAAGACAACACTTAACCAACTTGACATGCTAAACCGATAAGGGTTAAGTCACGAATTTAAATGACAACACTTAACCTGCTGGACGGAAACCTTAGTTACGCGGTCCATTTCAGCAGTAACCCACTTAGATGTATCATGGTACCCTGGAACTAGGCAGAGTGGGGCACGATTACTGGGCTGATTGTAAGCAACCAGTACGACGGCTGAGTTGGTGCGCCAGTGTAGGTTCAGGCGGACTATGGTCATGCACGTAGTCCGGAGTTGAAAAAGCAGGCATTGGGCATCAATAGGTTTGCACTGCGCATGCTTGATTCATGTCGGTGGTTGGCACCCTAGGGCTTGATACACCTTATGGTGGACCTAGCACAGGTGACTACATTCGTGATAGGGTCGAATGACACAGACACACGACGAGCTAGAATTTGTAGGGAGCCGATCGATTAGTGGATCGTTCCGTTGGACCTAGTAATGGGTCATTCATGATATTGGGCCAAGGGATCATTTCGTGGTTAATATATAACATGGGTTTGGGATACTAGTACAGTTGGTGCAGCGAGTCTTGAACGTGCGATGCTATATTTGATTTATACTTGAATTATCATGCTATCTTAGTCCATCTTGCCCATCTTGCCATCATCCTTATGTTTACTTTCAGTTTATACATGTCATGTTACCTTTACCTATTTTTATGCTGAAAGTCACTAGGACTTACTAGTCTTTATGATTGACCCGTTTTCTTTCGTCTCATTTTCTTTCGTTTCCCCCCAGGTTCTCAAGGAGGAAACTCTAGCACTTAGCTTGGATTTCGCTTGCTTTCGGTTCAGCTCATGTATGGTTTGATCTTGAGCTATGCTATGGCTGCATTTCTGCTACCTTTGGGGAATTAAGCTACTTTTGTTGTTTTAAGTTTTATGCTTCTTTATTTATTCAAGGCAGAACTTGTTGTAATGGAAAATGATAGTTGGTACTTTGGATGTAAAAGGTTTTGACTCTTTTTGAAAGTAATGAAATTTAGCTTTTAATTCTTCCGCTGTTTTATTTATGTTCTGTCTTGTAATATTTCTGTGTTTGTTCACCTCGATAATGCTCCTCCAAAATAAGTGCATTCCCTTTGTGAGTGACCCTAGCGGAGGTGGGGTATTACACTTGGTATCAGAGCAGAAGGTTATCAGACTGGGCAAAAATTTTTAGAAAACCTTCTAAAACTATTTTCAAAACCGTTTTCAAAGAAGCATTTTTCAAGAAAAGTCTTGTTTTATTTAAAGGCTATTCCCCAAAAGCCATTAGCACTATCCTTTGTTTCCTCGTTTTGAATCTCTTCTTTTTCATTTCAGCATGTCTAGGAATTTTAACCTTCCAGAGGGCATGCCAATACCTGCCTGGTTCATGAGGCACTTAGAGGCTAGGACAAACGATGCAGGCCCAGCAGACATTCCTCCTCCAACTGCAGCGGTTCCTCCTCCTCCTCGTGCAAATGCTTTCTCAAAGTTCAGTTGAGATTTTAGGGCCATGGGTGGAAAGGATTTCAAGGGAACTGAGTCATTTGTAGAAGCGAGGAATTGGCTCAAAGAAACTGAGGATCTATTCGTTATCTTCGAGGTGGACGATAGGCAGAAAATACAGTTGGCAATATGGTTGCTCAAAGACGAAGCTTCCTATTGGTGGGAAGTCACTAACGCTGAAAGACCTATTGACACATAGGTGGATTTCAGGGTAAGGTTTGAGATGAAATTCCTCTCACGAGCTGAACGAAGTCTACAGCTGGAAAATTTCTTATCTCTTAAGTAAGGAAGTATGACAATCAAGGAGTACGTCAATCAATTCAATCAGCTGGCCCGATTTGGATTGGACTTAGTAAACATTCCTCATAAGAAGGCTCTTCGTTTTATCAAGGGATTGAATGAGCCACTTCACAGCTTGGCTATGACCCACATACCCATGGGGGCTACTTATGAAATATTAGTAGACATGGCGCTCTTAAATGAGGAAGACAAGGGAAAGGATGAGGCAAAAGCAGAAGTGCCTCAAGATAAGAAGGGGGCTGGGTCACAGAACAAGAAGACTGATCCAAATAAAGGCGGGAAGAACAACAAACCCCGTGAAAAGAGAAAGTGTAATTTCTATGGCACCCCAGGACATCTGGTCAAAGACTGAAGGAAAAAGAAAAGGAAGATGAGTTGTTGTTTCCACTGTGGTGAGACAGGACACATGGCTAAGGCATGCCCAAGGAAGCAAGGGCAGGGAGCTGGACCTTCTTCTGGAGGACAAGTCCACGCTCTCACGGTACCTCCGCAAGAACGAGGTAGAAATATTTTTGTCGAAAATTTAGTCTATCTTTTTGATCATCCTGTTCGAACCTTGTTTGATTATGGCGCATCGCATACTTTTATTTCTTTTGATATTGTTGAAACTCTGCACCTAAGTACTAGTTTAGTTGAGGATCCCGTTATTGTTTCAAATCCAATTGGTGGCTCCGCTCATTTATCTATGATTTGTGTGGATTTGAGGATTTCTATCTTAAGCGTAGAATTCACGTGTAATGCTTATGTTCTCGGATTTATGGGATACGGTTGGATTCTAGGAATGAATTGGCTGTCCAATAATGGAGCCATTCTCGATTGTGAACGAAGGGTATTTAGGCTCGTGACTCGCCTTGGTAATACCCTTGAAATTTCTTGTAACCCTATGGGTCCTGTCATGTTATGTTATCTAGAATCTCTTGACTTGTCTATCGATGATTTGCAATCAGTAAGGTTAGTCCGAGAATATCTTGATGACTTTGATGAGGTTAAGGGGTTACCCCCTAAGCGCGAGATGGATTTCCGTATATATCTTGTTGATAATGCTAAGCCAGTTGCATTGCCCGTTAGGCACATGGCCCCGTGAGAGAGAAAAGAGCTTAGTAAGCAAGTTAAGGAGTTGCTTGAGAAAAATTTCATTAGGCGAAGCATTTCTGAATGGGGTGCTCCGGTGGCATTCGCTACTAAGGCGGATAGTTCGCTTCGTCTATGCGTAGATTATCTTGAGTTAAACAAGCTGATTAAGAAGAATAGGCACCCACTACCAAAAATCAACGACTTGTTCGACCAGCTTGCAGGAGCGTCTGTTTTCTCTCAAATCGATCTAGCTACAGGATTCCATCATCTTAGAGTGGCTGAGGATAGCACTGACAAGACTGCGTTTAGGACTCTGGATGGTTTCTTCGAATGGCTCATCATGCCGTTTGGTTTGACGAATGCACCCACGTACTTTGTAGACTTGATGAGTAGAGTGTTCAGGGAGTTCCTTAATAAGTTTGTGGTGGTCTTCGTGGACGATATTTTGATCTTCTCAAAGGACGAGGAAGAACATGCTAGACATTTCAAGGAAGTCATGGATACGCTTAGCGCACACGAGTTAAATGCTAAGTTCTCCAAGTGTCATTTTCGGAGAAAAGAAGTTCAGTTTCTTGGACATGTAGTTTCTAAGCAAGGTATAGTTGTGGACCCCGCAAAGGTATCTGCGATGCAAGACTGGAAAGTTCCTAAGAACGCAACGGAAGTGAGAAGCTTTCTCGGTTTGGCGGGCTACTATAGGAAGTTCATTAAGGACATCGCTAAGATTTCAGCCCCTCTTACTAGGTTAACGAAGAAGAACCTAACTTTTGCATGGGACATAGAGTGTGATGTTGCTTTTCAAAGGCTTAAGAGAGCCCTTACCATAGCTCCAGTTTTGGCATTACCCGACAGAGGTAAGATGTTTACGGTGTACACAGATGCGTGCGGCACGGGATTAGGCGCTGTCCTAATGCAAGAAGGGAAGGTGAAATGCTACGGGGATAGACAACTTAAAGTTCATGAGAAAAACTATCCCACACATGACTTGGAATTGACCGCGATTGTTTTTGCGCTTAAGTCTTGGCGCCACTATCTTCTAGGTGAGAAGTTCGAGTTGTATACCGATCACAAGTCGCTTACGTACCTCTTTTCGCAAAAAAGATTTGAATCTAAGGCAACAGAGGTGGATGGAATTCTTGGCATCGTATGACTTCGATATAGCTTATACCCCTGGCAAGGGTAACGTGGTAGCAGATGCGCTAAGTAGGAAAAGGTTGACTTTGAGTCCTTTGTTTGTTGAAAGGAAAAGTCTAGAGTTTATAGCAACCTTTGATTTCGCACCTGCTGTTGAGTCGTTAGCTAGCAAGTTAGCATCTCTTGAGTTAAGGCCTACACTTCTAAACCAAGTAGGGACTTCATAGAAGGAAGACCCACAGATAGTCAAGATCATAGACAAGTTGATTAGAGGTGAGATGTCATGTCACCTCAGTAGGTATGCCACAAATGACAAGGGATGGCTAAGGCGTGATGGTAGACTATGTGTCCCACAAGTAGGAGACTTAGTAGTAAAGAGAGTTCTCGAAGAGGCGCATCACTCGAAGATGACTATACATCCCGGAGGGGATAAAATGTACAAGGATATGAAGCGCATTTTCTTTTGGAACATGATGAAAAAGGACATGCGGAATTCGTTTCTAAGTGCATGGTGTGCCAACAAGTAAAGGCCGAGTCGAAAAAGCCCGGAGGGCTATTGCATCATCTAGAGGTTCCGCTGTGGAAATGGGAGAGTATCTCGATGGATTTCGCGGATGGATTGCCTAGGTCAAGGAAGGGCAATACTAGCATATGGGTTATAGTAGATAGACTCACGAAGAGCGCTCACTTCATTCCTGTGAAGAGCAAGAGGACCGCATCATGGCTAGCGGCTATATACCTTCGAGAAATAGTACAGTTGCACGGAGTTCCTTCTAGTACAGTTAGTGATCGTGACCCGATTTTCACTAGCGAATTTTGGAATAGTTTACAAGAAGCAATGGGTACACGACTAAGTTTAAGCATGGCCTATCACCCACATACGGATGGACAACCTGAAAGGGTAAATAAGATACTAGAGGATCTTTTGAGACTATGCATTCTTGCTTGGGAAGATCACTTACCTGTCGTTGAGTTCGCATATAATAATAGTTACCAAGCTAGCATAGGAATGACACCATTCCAAGCTTTATACGGAAGACCGTGCAAGTCACCAACTTGTTGGTGGGAGTCGACAGACAAGCTCATACTTGGACCCGACATGATAAGGGACACTTCCTAGAAGGTTGAGTTGATAAGAAGACGGATGAAAACGACCCAAGATAGATAGAAATCCTATGCGGACAAGAGAAGAACAGACCTAAAGTTCGAAGTCGGAGATATGGTCTTTATAAAAGTTCCTCCTTTACGCAATGTGGTTCGCTTTGGAGCAGTTGGAAAGTTAGCACCAAGGTTCGTAGGACCGTTCCCCATCATCGAGAGGATTGGACAGATGGCCTATAAGGTAGAGTTACCCGAGAGGTTGGCTGGAGTACACAATGTCTTTCACGTTTCGCATCTCCGAAAGCGCTTGCATGAGTTTGCCAAAGTGCTTGAGCCAAGCATCCTTGAAGGCATAGAAGTGGAAAAGGAAGCAACATTGAGGCGAGTTCCGATTCGTATCTTAGGAACAGAGATCAAGAAGCTAAGGAATCGAGAAGTCAAGTTAGTTAAAGTACAGTGGAGTGAAACCCAAGAAGACACAACTTGGGAAACCGAAGAGAAGATACGCTCGCTATACCCATTTCTTTTTTAGGGTACTTTCTCGATCTCTTTTTCCTATAAGTTTACATACCTTCGTATCATGTACATGCTTTTGCTATCCATGTTTGTCTTGTTATCTTCTCGATCCTATCCTGAGAACCTTAGGTAGAACCCTTTTGGATGTAAACATGTGATTGAAACATGTTATGGTTGATGATTGCAAGTGGTTGCTTGTGGTTGCATAACACACATTAGGCACTAGATCGGCCCAGTCACATATCTCATATTGTATATGCATGGGTGCTTATACCTGTATATGGATGGAAACTTGATATGCTATCATTTGGATGTTGCATAAGAATGAATGTGTGTGCACTCATGTAGAGATTATAAAGTATGTTAGGAATTTGCATACATGTTGGACTCATTACACTAACATATTTTGCATTAAGGGGGTTTACTGAATCAGTAACCGCCTGATCTTTTACATTAGATAAGTACATATACACACACTCTTGCATAAGTTCATACAGCATTAGAAATGTGTTAAGGACAATGGTTGCTTGTGGATGATGGTTAAGTAGATGGATGTTGGATGGTAGGACACATTCTTTATAACTTGGAGATTTCGGGGATGAAATCCTTTAAGGAGGGGAGAATGTAATACCCAGTATTTTAATAACATGTTAAAACCATAAATCAGGGCAGAATTAATTTTTAAAATAGGAATCAAGGGGGACAAGTTGCGCCATTGCGTTCGTCTCGAAATTCTGCTTGGAAACAAGTTCGAGTTTTCGAGAAACGAAGTCCGTATGAGGGAGAAATGACCCTCCGAAGTTTCAAGGATTTTCAGAACAGAAAAACAGCTCGAATTTGAATTCGAAATTCAAATTCAAACCCCAGCGCAGACTGGGCGGGAATTCTCCCGTCCAGGACCAGGTCGACCTGGGGGTCGACACTATGGTCGACCTCCCAGGGACCAGGTCGACCCTATGGTCGACCTGGGGGTCGAACTGGTGCTGAAACCCTGTTTTGAGCCTGGGTTCATTCTGATGTTTCTGGTCTCATTTCCAGTCTAGGTTCGTTCGTCTAATCCTATATAAACAGCCTCCTAGCCCCATTCTCTTTACACCATTCTTATCTAACCTTATGCTGCACAAATTCTTGATGGACGTGGCTTCTTCTTCAGAATTAAATTAAAAGTAAATTAAAATAAAACACGAAGACTGTTTCTTGAAAACTACAGCTAGGAATTGCATGTTGGGGATTTTCTTCTACAATCAAATTGAGATTCAACAATTTGACGACTAGTTTCTAGATTCGACTTCTGCATCTCAATTTCTTAGTCCATAATCTGTAAGTTCTAATTAATTTGAGATTTAAACTTGTTAATTATGTTTTGGACATGAGATAAAGTGAAATTGGACTTAAGTATGATAATCGGTTCACATCTATTCTAGTTTCCATCTTGGATCTTGACATTTGGTAATAATGCTATAAAATCAGTTTGGACCTATTCATGTTGTATATCAAACTCTTTCATGTCCATAACATTATTGTGCCTGTGATGTTGAATCAGTCTATTATTTACAAGTTTGGGACTATCACCTTATGCCATGACTAGCACCTTATTTTGCTAGATTTGATATCCTATTATTTTCTCTATGCCAGTGATGTTGTAACCAATCATCTCAAGTTATGCCACGCTAGTCTTGTAATCCCTTTTATCACTTTATGCTCGTCCTTTTTTTCCTATCATAGTTTTGATGTTATTCCCTTTAATTCTGGATTTGGATTTACTTGTAATTTAGATCGATTCACGTTTACATGCGATGGGAATACGATTTGGGTAGATTAGGCAAAACATGAATTGGTTATGAACATGAATCATGAACTTGATAATAGGAATAAGTTGAAACATGAAACTTGGCATGAAACTTGCCATGAAACTTGACACGAACTTGACATGAAACTTGAACATGGACGTGACACTAGAATGAACTTGAAAATGGCCAACTCGAGGTTGGTTGAGTTTGCAGTGTAATTCTGCCCGGAACTGCCCGTCAAATCCAGTGACTGCAAATAACAGGATCCAATGGGGTAGTTGGTCATATCGCGCTTGAAACCCGAGGTCAGACTGAGTTGTGGTGTAAATCTGCCCGGAACTGCCCGACATATCCAGTTACCACAACAACAAGTATGATGTGAGAGGTTGGGGTGCATTAATGAATTAATGCCACATGATAGGGTTAAGTCATGAACATGAAAGACAACACTTAACCAGCTTGACACATGATTAGCGGGGTTAAGTCATGAAATTGAAAGACAACACTTAACCAACTTGACATGCTAGACTAATAAGGGTCAAGTCACGAATTTAAATGACAACACTTAACCTGCTGGACGGAAACCCTAGTTACGTGGTCCATTTCGGCAGTAACCCACTTAGATGTATCATGGTACCTTGGAACTAGGCAGAGTGGGGCACGATTACTGGGCTGATTGTAAGCGACTAGAACAACGGCTGAGTTAATGCGCCAGTGTAGGTTCAGGCGGACTATGGTCATGCACGTAGTCCGAAGTTAAAAAGCAGGCATTGGGCATTAGTAGGTTTACACTGTGCATGCTTGATTCGTGTCGGTGGTTGGCACCCTAGGGCTTGATACACCCTATGGTGGACCTAGCACAGGTGACTACATTCGTGATAGGGTCGTATGACACAGACACACGACGGGCAAGAACTTCTAGGGAGCCGATCGATTAGTGGATCGTTCCATTGGACCTAGTAATGGGTCATTCTTGATATTGGGCTAAGGGATCATTTCGTGGTTAATATATAACATGGGTTTGGGATACTAGTACAGTGATGCAGCAAGTCTTGAACATGCGATGCTATATTTGATTTATACTTGAATTATCATGCTATCTTAGTCTATCTTGCCCATCTTGCCATTATCCTTATGTTTACTTTCAGTTTATACATGTCATGTTACCTTTACCTGTTTTTATGTTGAAAGTCACTAGGACTTACCAGTCTTTATGACTGACCCGTTTTCTTTCGCCTCTTTTTCTTTCGTCCCCCCTAGGTTCTCAGGGAGGAAACTCTAGCACTTAGCTGGATTTCGCTTGCTTTTGGTTCAGCACATGTACGGTTTGATCTTGAGCTATGGCTGCATTTTTGCTACCTTTGGGGAATTAAGCTACTTTTGTTGTTTTAAGTTTTATGCTTCTTTATTTATTCAAGGCAGAACTTGTTGTAATGGAAAATGATAGTTGGCACTTTGGATGTAAAAGGTTTTGACTCTTTTTGAAAGTAATGAAATTTAGCTTTTGATTCTTCTGCTGTTTTATTTATGTTATGTCTTGTAATATTTATGTGTTTGTTCACCTCGATAACGCTCCTCCAAAACTAGTGCATTCCCTTTGTGAGTGACCCTAATGGAGGTGGGGTGTTACACGCAGGGCGGAAAACATTAGTCTCCGCGTCTGATGCTTAACGGTAGTGAGTGAACGCATCCGGACGGATGTCATTATGGCCCCTTGGGTGGAACTTGCAATTTTTGATTTTGGCTCCATAGCTGCTTGCTGTGCTCTTCGCCGCTTGAATCATGGCAACTCTTTACATTCACTCTTCAAGGCGGTTCTCGTCATCGTTGCATTTACGTGTATTGACGTTTATAACACTCGATGCTTGAATTGGTGTTATTGGGGTCGTCACGCTGTGTTAGACTTTGTTGAAGCGAACGCTTGCCAGATAACCTGCAATATAAAACCGTCTTTAAGAAAATTTTGAATTAATGAAAATTTGGCAAATAAGAGATTTAATCAGGTAGGCATTCTTTTATTCATGAGGCTAGTGTTCAGTACAATGCTTGCAAAAATATTTACATACTTTTTACAAGAAATTTAAACATAGCATTAAGTAATATAACGACGGAGATAAATGCTATTCCAGGCCCTTGGAATTGGAATGCCATCAACAATTATCAGTTTGAAAGTGTCTTCCAGCAGCATTTGACTTATGATGTATGAACCTTCCTAGTTTGGCTCGAAGACTCTAGTTCCTATCATAACTCTTTTCAGCACAAGATCCCCGACTTCGAAGGTTCTTTGTCTAACTTTAGAGTTAAAGTGCTAGGTAATTATTTGCTAATGGGCTGCAACTTTGAGTTCTGCCTCATCTCGCCTTTCCTCAAGTTGATCAAGAGCCTCTAGCAGTATCTTTTCATTCTCTGCTTAATTGAAATGGATTCGGCCGTGTGTAGGAACCTCTAGCTCCACCGGAATCATAGCCTCTGAGCTAAAAGCCAAGGAGAACGGAGTGTGCCCAGTAGCAGATTCATGAGTCATCATATACGCCAATAGTGCAAGTGGTAATTCGTCGACTCAACCACCTTGAGTTTTTTCGAGTTGCTTCTTGATAGTTGATTTGATGATCTTGTTCACAACTTCCACTTGCCCGTTTGCCTGCGGATGAGCCACTATTGCAATGCTTTTTTTGATCTTGTACTTGGCATAGAATTCTTTAAACTCTTCGCTTTCAAATTATGTCCCTTTGTCTGTGATTATCTTATGTGGCACACCAAACCTGCAAATGATGCTCTTCAAGATGAAGTTGATGACTTTCTTTAAGGTGACAGTGGCCAGAGGCTCTGCTTCGGCCCATTGGTGAACTAATCGACAGTTACAGTGGCTTATTTGAAACTGGACTTTGCAGTAGGTAATGCCCCAATTAGATCGATTCCCCAGACAGTAAATGGCCAAGGACTGACCATTTGAGTCAGCTCGGTAGATGGTGCCCTTGGGATCTTTGCGAATTTCTGGCATCTGTCACACTTCCTGGTATAAGTTGCGGAGTGTAGGTTCACATCTGGCCAGAAGTAACTATATCGATGTATTTTCTTTGCTAGTATCTGACCACTAGTATGACCTCTACACTCTCCGTCATGCAATTTTGTCAAGATTGCTTTAGATTCCTCCTTAGTAACACAGCGGAGCAAATACATAGAGAAGCCTCGCCTATATAGTCGACCATCCTGAATGAGATACATGGGAGCCTTTCTGGGCAAACTCCCTCGCTTCTTCGGATCATCTGGAAGCACACCTTTGAGGAGATAATCTCTGACTGGAGTCATCCACGAATCTGGCTCTACGGCAGTTTCCATGGTCTAATCTACATCGTTGTCATCAGTGCTGGGATTTGAGAGAACTTCAACTGGCACTAATCCCAATAGTTGCGCATCTCCTGTACTGTCAAGCTTTGTGAGCGCGTCATCCTTCAGATTTTCTTCTCGAGGAATGTGCGAGATAATGTAGTAATCCAAGTTGTCGAGCTTATCACATTGATTGCCCTTCGCGGATGGTAAGTGATATCGTATTGGCTGATTTTGATGTTCCAGTTTAACAACCGTCCCGAAGTCCTCGGACGAAACAGGACTTGCTTTAGAGGCTGATCTGTGTGAACCTTTTGTAATGACCCGGATTTTCAACGGTATAATTATAACAACCCTGAATTTTGGGGCCAATTTAAAAATTTATTTTAAGCAATTTTAATGAGTTTTGATATTTAAAATAATCTATTTTAAATAATAATGATCACAAATTTGGTTCAAATCGAAGTTAGAATGAATAATTTAATTTTAATTATAAAAAGAGTTAGAAATAGCGCGGCAGTTTGAAAAGTCAAACTTGAACTTTGACTGACCGTACAGGACGCAAAATTTAACGGATTTTAGTGAAACCAAAAATATTAGAATCTATTTAAAAATATCTTTCCAACGAATCTGAAAAATCGAAATTTCATAGCGGAAATCAAAAGTTATGGCCAATTCAATTTTTAGAAAGGTCGCTAGGTAATTTGCATAGGTCAAAAATGCTACTTTTTGCATATAAAGGAATTTCGACTCGAAACCACTTCCATTGAGTTCGAAATGATGTTTCTGCATTGAAAAACAGTAAACACTTATATATTTCGAAATTATTTGTTTAAAAATGTATTTTTAATATTAAATATATACGCCTTAAAAATGGAAATTTTGCAAACGACTTCCGTTTTTGACGAGACCACTTTTGTTGGATCCGGAATATTAAATTATTACTAGATTCCGAAATTCGTAATTTTTGGAGTCAGTATGTGGTCGTTATTAATTTTACAATGAAAAACGGTCAATTTTCAGACTTTAAAAATTCATAATTTATTCATACGGGCTCGGAATTTAACAAAACCAGATTCTTTGAATCCGTAATATCAAGAAATATTTATGTTTCAATTTTCATAAAAATTGAAATTCATAGGTGTTAACACGAATTTTTAGAATATGAAAATGAGTGCAAATTGTATAAATACATAAAAGGGTAATTGGGCCTAATAACATTCTTAACCCCATATAAAATATCTTTTCCTCAGCCATTAGCTGAATCATAACCCTAAACCTACCAGCCACCTTCTCCTTCTTCGTTTTCATGGCCTCCACTCTAAATAATTATTTGCAAATAAGCCCCTAAAAACAAAACAATTTATAACTCTCAATCCAAACCAAATCAGACCAAACCCTTTCTGGGTTTTGTTCATCTTCTTATCCTCTATCTACCACGAAAAATTCAAGACCTATCGTCGCACGGGTTCGCCGGAATATCAACCTAAAGGCAGCAGCCAAATTTTCGTTTTTTGGCTATTGCGGGCCCCACGAAGAGATTTAGCTCGAGTGACTTCAGGCAGAGGTAGAGGGGAACCATACGGTTCTTTTGGCGGTGGTGGCATGGTCTCAGGTGGTCGGAGTTGGCCGGAATGTCAATTTTATTGGAGGGGTGCTGAAAACAGGACAGTTGCAAAGATGAGCAATTTCCCGTCAATCCGTGCATTTTCAGGCGAGGTGACAAACAGAGAAGTTGTTCGGGAGGTCGAGGCCAAGCTACTGTAAAAATTTGGGGGCATTTAGAGCACCGAGGCGGCCGCAGCACCAAGATGAACGGAAACTGTACTTTCCCGTTCATCTGCTGATCGTGGGACCCACGTGGCGAATTGGAGGGGGGGACCACCAGCCATGGAAAGAGGGGGAGAAGCCGGAGAGAATGGCGCTGGTTTTGTGCAATTCCGACGTACGGTTTGGCCGTTGCGAGCATTTTAAGTTCAGGGTGCTGTTTGAAAAAAAAAAGGTTAGGGGCTTAAACGCGAAACATTTATGTTCTATGTTCGTAATGCAATATCTTTTACATACGAGATCGAAATTTGACGATTTCAGGTCTGCTATGATCGTGGCGATGAGAGCTTCGCGTGGACACCAAATTTGTCCAATTTGAAGAAAATTGAAATTTTGGGTAATTTTTACAAATTTAAATATTATTTTAATCGATTTGTTAACTTCGCAAGTGCATAACTTTTTGTCACGTTATCGAAATTGCATGAAACTGAATCCGTTGAGATCGTTATAACAAGAGCTTAGAGCGAGCAGTAATTTTGTCCAATTTGGAGCAAGTTGGAAATTTAGGTAATTTTCATAATTTAAATTAATTATTTAATTATTACAAACTTCGAAAATTCATATCTTTTTGATACGAACTCGAAATCGTACGAAACGGGATTTGCTGCGATCAGTGAGTCGAGAGCTACGCGTAGACACTAATTTCATCAAATTTGGAGCATGTTGAATTTTGGGCTAAAATTGGGCCCGAAAAGCATTTAATGCCGACAAAGGTGAGAACTCTTTTCTCACTCATTTTTAATGTTCAGTAATTATTTATTTTATTAAATAATTATATTTTAACGCCCGTGATGATTTGTTGTGAATTAATTCCGTGTTATTCATAATTGGTTGTGAGTTAATGTTTGGGTTATTGCGATGTTTGGATTTGAAATTGTGTAATAGGCATGTAAATTTATTAACACTAATTATTAATAAATTATGTAACACAACCATACACAAGTTACCTGACTTGTGTATGTTGATTGGGCCGTTATTTTCACACTAATCGCCCAAGTGCACAAACAATACACTGTTATTTGAATTTTGTTGTAATGATCATTATGTGTTGTTTGTATGTTAAATTTAATGTATATTGGTTTAATGTCAATTGCATGAATGATGAACGTCGATTGAATTATTGAAATGAAATTTTGTGATTGTTGGAATTAGCATTTACCTTATTTTGAAAATGCGTTGTTTTGGAAATTCATGTTTTGAATGCATTGGTTGTGTCTCATTCCGATGAAAGAAATTTGAAACTTTTCAAACGATTTTCCGTTACAGAATTAATGTGGAATTTAATAACATTAAATGTAATTTAATGTGAATTAAGCTGTCTTGATAATTTCATGCTATCTTTGGCGAAAATGGTTAATAATATTAATTTCATTTATCATATAATAAATGATTCAAGTTTTGAAATTTGAAAATTATCACTTAACATTTATTTTAATAATTAAAATAAATAGGATATGCTTGACCCGAGGTTAGATTGAGTTGTGGTATAAGACTGCCCGGACCCGCCCGGCATCTCCAGCAACCACAACAATATATATCTAATGTGAGAGGTTAATGCGATATTAATTAATTAATATAAAGGTTTGAAATTCAAAAGGTCATACATTACGAAATATTTAATATAATGATAATAAATGCAGCATTAATGATGGATTAATAAAGAAGGAGAGTTTTTTTTTTTAAATTCCAAAATGTAACATTTCATTAAAAGTCTTATAAGAACGTTGAAAATGTTTAGTAATAAAAAGTCTAATCTTTTATTAAAGATTAGAACGCTGAAATATTAGTTAATAAAAGTTGTTTCTTTTATTAAAGTTATGAACGCTAAAACGTTTTTAATGATAAAAGTCTTCTTTTATTAATGTTAAGTACGTTAAATAGGTTTTGATAATAAAAGTTAATTCTTTTATTAAGATTAATAACGTTAGGTATGTTTAAATAATAAAAGGTATTCTTTTATTAATATTAATAACTTTAAGTATATTTTTGTTAACGTAAGTTATTAAGATTAAGAACGCTGAATTTATTTTGATATGTAAAGAAAGACATTAACATTGATTTTTATTTAAAAAGAAAATGTTTTCATTTTGGTTAAAAAGGAAAGATGGAATTTCACCGTCATTTTTGTTGAATTGAAAAGACACAAATTTTCACCATCTTGCATTAATAATGAAATATAAAAGAATTCCACTGTATGTAAATTTACATTATTTTATAATGTTAAAATTTAAGAAAATGCACCGTATGTTAGATTGACATTTTTTTTAATGTTAAAAGAAAAGAAATCCACCGTATGCTATTTTACATTAATTTATAATGTAATATAGTTGAAATACACCGCATGTTAAGTTAACATTAGTTAAAATGTTAATATAAAGAAAATTAACTGTATGAAGTTAACATTATTTTTAATGTTAATAAATAGGAAATGCATTGAATGTAAATTTAACGTTATTTTTAATGTTAATAAATAGAAAATGCATTGTATGTAAATTTAACGTTATTTTTAATGTTAATAAATAGAAAATGCATTGTATGTAAATTTAACGTTATTTTTAATGCTAATAAATAGGAAATGCATTGTATGTAAATTTAACGTTATTTTTAATGTTAATAAATAGGAAATGCATTGAATGTAAATTTAACGTTATTTTTAATGTTAATAAATAGGAAATGCATTGAATGTAAATTTAACATTATTTTTAATGTTAATGAATAGGAAATGCATTGAATGTAAATTTAACGTTATTTTTAATGTTAATAAATAGGAAATGCATTATATGTAAATTTAACATTATTTTTAATGTTAATAAAAAGGAATTGAACCGTATGTAAATTTAACATTATTTTGATGTAAATAAAAAGGAATTGAACCGTATGTAAGATTAACATTATTTATAATGTTAAACAAAAGAGAATTTACCTCGTAAGAAAAATGTACATTATTTATAAATGTATATGAAAAGGAAAGATTGATTTACATTATTCTAATGTAAATATTAAAAGAGAATGGATTATATGATTTATTAACATTATTTTAATGTTATATAAAAAGAAAAGATTGTTTAACATTATTTTTGATATTGATTAAAAAGAAGATTGCACCGTATGTATTAACACACTTTTATTAATGTATGTATAAAAAGAGAAATTTACATTGTAAGAGAAATTGACATTAACATTTATTTATAATGTTAATATTAGAGTATTTTCACCACATGATAAGATGTACACTTTTATTTGTAAAAGTAAGTTGGCATTTTCACTGTATGATAAGATTTACTTTTTATTTGTAAAATAAGATAGGAATTCACCGCATGACAAGGTTTACTCTTTATTTTGTAAATATAAAGTAGGAATTTGCGATGTATCAAAATATACATTTTTCATGTGTAATGTAAAGATAGAAAAATTAACATTATTTTCAATGTTAATAAAAATAGAAAATGCATTGTATGTTAAGGTAACATTATAAAAAGAAAAACATACCGTTGGATAAAAATACATTATTTTTAATGTATATTAAAAGAGAATTTTTCATCGTAGGAAATGTACATTATTTATAATGTGAATATAATGGAAATGTCATCGTAAAATAAAATTACATTTTAGATGTAATTGAGATTGAGAATGCATTTAGAAAGAGAATGAGTATTTTATATATGTAAATGGAATCATAATATAATTGAAAGATGAAATGGAATAAATAGAGCGATGAATTATAATTTACATTTTAATGTAAATTATAAAGATTTTAAAATAAAAATAAAATAAAAGGGAATAATTCACCGTCTAATTATAAATTACATTTTCATGTAAGATTAGGAAGTAGAAAAAAAAAGGAAAAGGGGAGATGTATGTAAGAACGATGAATTAGACGAATTATATATATATATATATATATATATATATATATATATATATATATATATATATAACATTAAACGAATCGAGCGCGGTAGTTCGCGTTTTGAAATCGAACTTTTAAACGACTATACCGGAAGATCCGACCGTCGGATTTGCCCGAAACTGAAACCGCTAGGACCGTCTTGGAAAGATCTTTCCAACGATATATAATACGTCAAAATCCAACGGTTAGATTTTTGAGTTATGTGAAAATCAAAATTGGTTGAAAACAGCGCCAAAATCACCATTGAGCTGAATCGTCGTTGATTAAAGATTTAATTATTTTTAATTAAATAACGATAAGGAAGAGTTTTCAATATATTTACATATATATATATATATATATATATATATATATATATATATATACGAAGATTATTTGGGAAGACCGAGTTAATCTCATTCCAAATAATCAAACGACGATGAGAATTGAAGAAGAAGACGACTAATGAAGACCGTCAATCTTCCCCTCAGGAGGACAGCGATTGAGACTTTGAATTGATTTGCTCCCAAGTCAAGGTCATGGTCGTCGTCCGAACGAACATGTTGATTGAACGGATTTGGCTTTCGCGCAGACCCAGAGCATAAGCTTTTAAATGGATTGTGTGTCTGACATCGTACTCCATTATATATCATGTTATTAATCTTCTGTCGAATGTATGGATGTTTGGTGGCGGAGAATTTATTCTCTTGCTTAACACCCGTTCATATATTTCGGCAAAGGATTGGTAGTGTGATATGGAGTGATGATGTGGCATGCTAAGATGCATATGATCAAGGCTTTGTTGAAAAGCAGGCCTTGTGGGATGATCAAAGCATAACCTGTTTAGGTATAGCTTTGTGTATGACGTGACTTCACGAGCCTCACACACCGACGGAGTCTAAAACGGGAGAAGGGAACGTAGGGATAGCAGCACGTTTCTTTCTAGCTAGAGTGGTGTCAGTGACCTACCAGCCCTGACATTTTACTTATGTGGATGATGGAATGAGGCGCCTCGGATAGGTCCTATAGGACCGGGGAACGTGTGCTTAGGAATTGCCAATCCTCTAAGCTGTATTTGAGGACCGGCCCTGCCATTTCCAAGGGTTAACTGCGGGTAATCCTGAGGCATTAGCTAGAGTGTCTCGAATCGGTAAGGAGCTCCTCCCTAGCCTTGACTCATGATGGAAACCAATTTCCAATACGCACCATTCGGTTTTGATTGTATTACTAGTACGGAGGCATAGCATATGGTACCTATGCTTCCTAGGATTGATACATTATGATTGAAATTGTTTTTAAAGCATATACACACTAATAATAATATCAAACTCGTATTTGCCGTATTTATCATGTTTGATCACCATAAGGTAAAACTCTATCCTCTGGTGTGCGTTGCATTGTGTGATGGGCCCTGAGTCTTATGGTGATTTCATTTTTCTAAAAAGCATTGCGCTGTTTTACGATTTACTTTAAGTTATGCACGGCAATCCATTAGAGTAAACCCGTTCTGCATTAGCGGCGTGGTCTTTGGATTTGCCCTATTAATAGTGATTTATTAGTTAAGAATTCTCACACCAGTCCCACGACTGACCCGTTGTTTGTTTCCACCTTTTTGCAAACTAGGGTGCCCTCTTTCCACATGGGCAGTCGAGCAGTGTCTACAGGTTTATCTTTTTAGCAGGATCCTGGATTGAAGCTTAAAGTTGTGTCCAGAACATTGGAAGTCTTCCGCTGCCTTAGTTATTTTATTTCCGCTGCACTTTATTTAATTTATTGTAAATTTTCCTTTCGCTGTATTTTAATTTCGATGTACTCTGATATATTCTGTACTCTGTTATATTATCATGATGTAATAAAAGTCTGCTGTTATTGTTCTGATGTGTTGTATTCCCAAAGTTAACGTATGCGGATTTTGAACGGTCTTGGTCGATTTTGCGATCGATTAAGGTCGGGCGAAACCCGTGTCGTTACAGTTGGTATCAGAGCTTGGTTAGCTCAAATCTTGGGGGTACAACTCATTAGAACTGAACAAAAGACTCATCAGAGATTGGATTAGTAACATCCAATAAGAATACTCATTAGAGATAGGATCAGTAGTATCCTAGAATGAGAAAACTCATTAGAGATAGGGTTAGTAATGCCCTAGAATGAGTTGGGAGTAGCAAGCCTATAATATACGTATTTGGGATTAATTATACTTTATTTTGGAAAATATAATTTTGAATATACAAAAAGTTATATATTTGAAAGTTAATCAACTAATGAAATTATTTAAACCAATGGAGAATGTATATATATAAATTAGTTAGTTAATTAATCAACTTTTAGCTTCGTCCCTTTTCGAGGACGAAAAGTTTTTAAGTGGGGGAGACTGTAACAACCCTGAATTTTGGGGCCAATTTAAAAATTTATTTTAAGCAATTTTAATGAGTTTTGATATTTAAAATAATCTATTTTAAATAATAATGATCACAAATTTGGTTCAAATCGAAGTTAGAATGAATAATTTAATTTTAATTATAAAAAGAGTTAGAAATAGCGCGGTAGTTTGAAAAGTCAAACTTGAACTTTGATTGACCGTACAGGACGCAAAATTTAACGGATTTTAGTGAAACCAAAAATATTAGAATCTATTTAAAAATATCTTTCCAACGAATCTGAAAAATCGAAATTTCATAGCGGAAATCAAAAGTTATGGCCAATTCAATTTTTAGAAAGGTCGCTAGGTAATTTGCATAGGTCAAAAATGCTACTTTTTGCATATAAAGGAATTTCGACTCGAAACCACTTCCATTGAGTTCGAAATGATGTTTCTGCATTGAAAAACAGTAAACACTTATATATTTCGAAATTATTTGTTTAAAAATGTATTTTTAATATTAAATATATACGCCTTAAAAATGGAAATTTTGCAAATGACTTCCGTTTTTGACGAGACCACTTTTGTTGGATCCGGAATATTAAATTATTATTCGATTCCAAAATTTGTAATTTTTGGAGTCAGTATGTGGTCGTTATTAATTTTACAGTGAAAAACGGTCAATTTTCAGACTTTAAAAATTCATAATTTATTCATACGGACTCAGAATTTATCAAAACAAGATTCTTTGAATCCATAATGTCAAGAAATATTTATGTTTCAATTTTCATAAAAATTGGAATTCGTAGGTGTTAACACGAATTTTTAGAATATGAAAATGGGTGCAAATTGTATAAATAAATACATAAAAGGGTAATTGGGCCTAATAACATTCTTAACCCCATATAAAATATCTTTTCCTCAGCCATTAGCTGAATCATAACCCTAAACCTACCAGCCACCTTCTCCTTCTTCATTTTCATGGCCTCCATTGTAAATAATTATTTGCAAATAAGCCCCTGAAAACAAAACAATTTATAACTCTCAATCCAAACAAAATCAGACCAAACCCTTTCTGGGTTTTGTTCATCTTCTTATCCTCTATCTACCACGAAAAACTCAAGACCTATCGTCGTACGGGTTCGCCGGAATCTCAACCTAAAGGCAGCAGCCATATTTTCGTTTTTTGGCTATTGCGGGCCCCACGAAGAGAGTTAGCTCGAGCGACTTCAGGCAGAGGTAGAGGGGAACCATACGGTTCTTTTGGCGGTGGTGGCATGGTCTCAGGTGGTCGGAGTTGGCCGGAATGTCAATTTTATTGGAGGGGTGCTGAAAACAGGACAGTTGCAAAGATGAGCATTTTACCGTCAATCCGTGCATTTTCAGGCGAGGTGACAAACAGAGAAGTTGTTCGGGAGGTCGAGGCCAAGCTACTTTAAAAATTTGGGGGCATTTAGAGCACCGAGGCGGCCGCAGCACCAAGATGAACGGAAACTGTACTTTTCCGTTCATCTGCAGATCGTGGGCCCCACGTGGCGAATTGGAGGGGGGGACCACCAGCCATGGAAAGAGGGGGAGAAGGCGGAGAGAATGGCGCTGGTTTCGTGCAATTCCGACGTACGGTTTGGCCGTGGCGAGCATTTTAAGTTCAGGGTGCTGTTTGAAAAAAAAAAGGTTAGGGGCTTAAACGCGAAACATTTATGTTCTATGTTCGTAAGGCAATATCTTTTACATACGAGATCGAAATTTGACGATTTCAGGTCTGCTATGATCGTGGCGATGAAGCTTCGCGTGGACACCAAATTTGTCCAATTTGAAGAAAATTGAAATTTTGGGTAATTTTTACAAATTTAAATATTATTTTAATCGATTTGTTAACTTCGCAAGTGCATAACTTTTTGTCACGTTATCGAAATTGCATGAAACTGAATCCGTTGAGATCGTTATACCAAGAGCTTAGAGCGAGCAGTAATTTTGTCCAATTTGGAGCAAGTTAGAAATTTGGGTAATTTTCATAATTTAAATTAATTATTTAATTATTACAAACTTCGAAAATTCATATCTTTTTGATACGAACTCGAAATCGTACGAAACGGGATTTGCTGCGATCAGTGAGTCGAGAGCTACGCGTAGACACTAATTTCATCAAATTTGGAGCATGTTGAATTTTGGGCTAAAATTGGGCCCGAACAGTCATTTAAAGCCGACAAAGGTGAGAACTCTTTTCTCACTCATTTTTAATGTTCAGTAATTATTTATTTTATTAAATAATTATATTTTAACGCCCGTGATGATTTGTTGTGAATTAATTCCGTGTTATTCATAATTGGTTGTGAGTTAATGTTTGGGTTATTGCGATGTTTGGATTTGAAATTGTGTAATAGGCATGTAAATTTATTAACACTAATTATTAATAAATTATGTAACACAGCCATACACAAGTTACCTGACTTGTGTATGTTGATTGGGCCGTTATTTTCACACTAATCGCCCAAGTGCACAAACAATACACTGTTATTTGAATTTTGTTGTAATGATCATTATGTGTTGTTTGTATGTTAAATTTAATGTATATTGGTTTAATGTCAATTGCATGAATGATGAACGTCGATTGAATTATTGAAATGAAATTTTGTGATTGTTGGAATTAGCATATACCTTATTTTGAAAATGCGTTGTTTTGGAAATTCATGTTTTGAATGCATTGGTTGTGTCTCATTCCGATGAAAGAAATTTGAAACTTTTCAAACGATTTTCCGTTACAGAATTAATGTGGAATTTAATAACATTAAATGTAATTTAATGTGAATTAAGCTGTCTTGATAATTTCATGCTATCTTTGGCGAAAATGGTTAATAACATTAATTTCATTTATCATATAATAAATGATTCAAGTTTTGAAATTTGAAAATTATCACTTAACATTTATTTTAATAATTAAAATAAATAGGATATGCTTGACCCGAGGTTAGATTGAGTTGTGGTACACGAACTGCCCGGACCCGCCCGGCATCTCCAGCAACCACAACAATATATATCTAATGTGAGAGGTTAATGCGATATTAATTAATTAATTAATATAAAGGTTTGAAATTCAAAAGGTCATACATTTCGAAAGATTTAATATAATGATAATAAATGCAGCATTAATGATGGATTAATAAAGAAGGAGAGTTTTTTTTATTAAAATTCCAAAATGTAACATTTCATTAAATGTCTTATAAGAACGTTGAAAATGTTTAGTAATAAAAAGTCTAATCTTTTATTAAAGATTAGAACGATGAAATATTAGTTAATAAAAGTTGTTTCTTTTATTAAAGTTATGAACGCTAAAACGTTTTTAATGATAAAAGTCTTCTTTTATTAACGTTAAGTACGTTAAATAGGTTTTGATAATAAAAGTTAATTCTTTTATTAAGATTAATAACGTTAGGTATGTTTAAATAATAAAAGGTATTCTTTTATTAATATTAATAACTTTAAGTATATTTTTGTTAACATAAGTTATTAAGATTAAGAACGCTGAATTTATTTTGATATGTAAAGAAAGACATTAACATTGATTTTTATTTAAAAAGAAAATGTTTTCATTTTGGTTAAAAAGGAAAGAAGGAATTTCACCGTCATTTTTGTTGAATTGAAAAGACACAAATTTTCACCGTCTTGCATTAATAATGAAATATAAAAGAATTCCACTGTATGTAAATTTACATTATTTTATAATGTTAAAATTTAAGAAAATGCACCGTATGTTAGATTGACATTTTTTTTAATGTTAAAAGAAAAGAAATCCACCGTATGCTATTTCACATTAATTTATAATATAATATAGTTGAAATACACCGCATGTTAAGTTAACATTAGTTAAAATGTTAATATAAAGAAAATTAACTGTATGAAGTTAACATTATTTTTAATGTTAATAAATAGAAAATGCATTGAATGTAAATTTAACGTTATTTTTAATGTTAATAAATAAAAAATGCATTGTATGTAAATTTAACGTTATTTTTAATGTTAATAAATAGAAAATGCATTGTATGTAAATTTAACGTTATTTTTAATGCTAATAAATAGGAAATGCATTGTATGTAAATTTAACGTTATTTTTAATGTTAATAAATAGGAAATGCATTGAATGTAAATTTAACGTTATTTTTAATGTTAATAAATAGGAAATGCATTGAATGTAAATTTAACGTTATTTTTAATGTTAATAAATAGGAAATGCATTGAATGTAAATTTAACGTTATTTTTAATGTTAATAAATAGGAAATGCATTGTATGTAAATTTAACATTATTTTTAATGTTAATAAAAAGGAATTGAACCGTATGTAAATTTAACATTATTTTGATGTAAATAAAAAGGAATTGAACCGTATGTAAGATTAACATTATTTATAATGTTAAACAAAAGAGAATTTACCTCGTAAGAAAAATGTACATTATTTATAAATGTATATGAAAAGGAAAGATTGATTTACATTATTCTAATGTAAATATTAAAAGAGAATGGACCATATGATTTATTAAAATTATTTTAATGTTATATAAAAAGAAAAGATTGTTTAACATTATTTTTGTTATTGATTAAAAAGAAGATTGCACCGTATGTATTAACACACTTTTATTAATGTATGTATAAAAAGAGAAATTTACATTGTAAGAGAAATTGACATTAACATTTATTTATAATGTTAATATTAGAGTATTTTCACCACATGATAAGATGTACACTTTTATTTGTAAAAGTAAGTTGGCATTTTCACTGTATGATAAGATTTACTTTTTATTTGTAAAATAAGGTAGGAATTCACCGCATGACAAGGTTTACTCTTTATTTTGTAAATATAAAGTCGGAATTTGCGATGTATCAAAATATACATTTTTCATGTGTAATGTAAAGATAGAAAAATTAACATTATTTTCAATGTTAATAAAAATAGAAAATGCATTGTATGTTAAGGTAACATTATAAAAGGAAAAACATACCATAGGATAAAAATACATTATTTTTAATGTATATTAAAAGAGAATTTTTCATCATAGGAAATGTACATTATTTATAATGTGAATATAATGGATTTAGATGTAATTGAGATTGAGAATGCATTTAGAAAGAGAATGAGTATTTTATATATGTAAATGGAATCATAATATAATTGAAAGATGAAATGGAATAAATAGAGCGATGAATTATAATTTACATTTTAATGTAAATTATAAAGATTTTAAAATAAAAATAAAATAAAAGGGAATAATTCACCGTCTAATTATAAATTACATTTTCATGTAAGATTAAGAAGTAGAGAAAAAAAAGGAAAAGGGGAGATGTATGTAAGAACGATGAATTAAACGAATTATTTATATATATATATTTATATATATATATATATATATATATAAAATTAAACGAATCGAGCGCGGTAGTTCGCGTTTTGAAATCAAACTTTTAAACGACTATACCGGAAGATCCGACCGTCGGATTTGCCCGAAACTGAAACCGCTAGGACCGTCTTGGAAAGATCTTTCCAACGATATATAATATGTCAAAATCCAACGGTTAGATTTTTGAGTTATGTGAAAATCAAAATTGGTTGAAAACAGCGCCAAAATCACCATTGACCTGAATCGTCGTTGATTAAAGATTTAATTATTTTTAATTAAATAACGATAAGGAAGAGTTTTCAATATATTTACATATATATATATATATATATATATATATATATATATATATACGAAGATTATTTGGGAAGACCGAGTTAATCTCATTCCAAATAATCAAACGACGATGAGAATTGAAGAAGAAGACGACTAATGAAGACCGTCAATCTTCCCCTCAGGAGGACAGCGATTGAGACTTTGAATTGATTTGCTCCCAAGTCAAGGTCATGGTCGTCGTCCGAACGAACATGTTGATTGAACGGATTTGGCTTTCGCGCAGACCCAGAGCATAAGCTTATAAATGGATTGTGTGTCTAACATCGTACTCCATTATATATCATGTTATTAATCTTCTGTCGAATGTATGGATGTTTGGTGGCGGAGAATTTATTCTCTTGCTTAACACCCGTTCATATATTTCGGCAAAAGATTGGTAGTGTGATATGGAGTGATGATGTGGCATGCTAAGATGCATATGATCAAGGCTTTGTTGAAAAGCAGGCCTTGTGGGATGATCAAAGCATAACCTGTTTAGGTATAGCTTTGTGTATGACGTGACTTCACGAGCCTCACACACCGGCGGAGTCTAAAACGGGAGAAGGGAACGCAGGGAGAGCAGCACGTTTCTTTCTAGCTAGAGTGGTGTCAGTGACCTACCAGCCCTGACATTTTACTTATGTGGATGATGGAATGAGGCGCCTCAGATAGGTCCTATAGGACCGGGGAACGTGTGCTTAGGAATTGCCAATCCTCTAAGCTGTATTTGAGGACCGGCCCTGCCATTTCCAAGGGTTAACTGCGGGTAATCCTGAGGCATTAGCTAGAGTGTCTCGAATCGGTAAGGAGCTCCTCCCTAGCCTTGACTCATGATGGAAACCAATTTCCAATACGCGCCATTCGGTTTTGATTGTATTACTAGTACGGAGGCATAACATATGGTACCTATGCTTCCTAGGATTGATACATTATGATTGAAATTGTTTTTAAAGCGTATACACACTAATAATAATATCAAACTCGTATTTGCCGTATTTATCATGTTTGATCACTATAAGGTAAAACTCTATCCTCTGGTGTGCGTTGCATTGTGTGATGGGACCTGAGTCTTATGGTGATTTCATTTTTCTAAAAAGCATTGCGTTGTTTTACGATTTACTTTAAGTTATGCACGACAATCCATTAGAGTAAACCCGTTCCGCATTAGCGGCGTGGTCTTTGGATTTGCCCTATTAATAGAGATTTATTAGTTAAGAATTCTCACACCAGTCCCACGACTGACCCGTTGTTTGTTTCCACCTTTTTGCAAACTCGGGTGCCCTCTTTCCACACGGGCAGTCGAGCAGTGTCTACAGGTTTATCTTTTTAGCAGGATCCTGGATTGAAGCTTAAAGTTGTGTCCAGAACATTGGAAGCCTTCCGCTGCCTTAGTTATTTTATTTCCGCTGCACTGTATTTAATTTATTGTAAATTTTCCTTCTGCTGTATTTTAATTTCGATGTACTCTGATATATTCTGTACTCTGACGTTATATTATCATGATGTAATAAAAGTCTGCTGTTATTGTTCTGATGTGTTGTATTCCCAAAGTTAACGTATGCGGATTTTGAACGGTCTTGGTCGATTTTGCGATCGATTAAGATCGGGCGAAACCCGTGTCGTTACAATAATAATTAGTTTATTTAATTATTTAAAGAGTGGTTTAGAGAATTTAAATGGTCATTTAATTAAATAATAGTGAATATTTAATTAAAATAATAGTTAAATAATATATTTAATTCTAAAATAATCAGAATGGGCTGAAATGGCGATATGGTGTGAACTGGATCATCTGTGATATATAATTCAGTTTAGAATTGAATTTGAATAACGAATATATTATTTGAACGACAGTTTGAACGTATAATTATATTATAATTAAAATCGAGCTTGAAATGGTGCGGCAGTTCGTTAATTGGCGATTTGAAATTCAACTGAATATACAGAATTCGTTTTAAGCCGGACTTCTGTGAAACAAGAAACGTGTGGAGCTGGTGGAGTATATCTTTCTAGTGGAAGAGAAAAATCGGGATTTCATCGAGTAGATTTTGATTTAAGTCCAAATCAAATTTCAGAAAAGTCGTAGTGGAATTCCTTTATAATTTATAAAGGAATTATTTATATTTTAAAAAGGAATTTCATTTTAAATCGAATATCAATTTAATCGGGATTTGAAATATCAAGTTATAAATCGCAGTAGAGCTGTATAGTATTCCACTGTGATTATAGACGATAATATTTATTTTTAAATATTTAATTTAATTATATTTAAATATATTTATATATTTAAATGGGTCATTCAGAGCTTTAAAAATAGCCGGTTTTGCAAACGAAGTCGAAATCCGACGAAACTAATTTTGTTGGATCCGCAATATTAAATTATTGTTAGATTCCAAGTTCCATGTTTTTGGGGTCACTGTGTGGCCGTACGGATTTTTAGAGTGAAAAACAGACAATATTCTAATAGTTAAAAATACGCTGTGTGAGCAAACGGAGTCAGAATTCGACGAAACCTGTTTCGTTGGGTCCGTGATGTCGAGCTGTAGCTGCATGTCCAGTTTCGTGATTTTTGGGTATCGTATATGGTCATAGGAAATTATGAATCGATCAAAACAAATGAATAAAGAAATGAATGGACAGGGTTTGTACACCAAGCCAAAAACCCGGGTCATTACAGTTGGTATCAGAGCTTAAGGTTAAGTAATTACCTTGGCTCTGTGGCGTGACTCGGTAGAGATAGGGTTAGTAATGCCCTAGATTGAGTTTGAGGGTATATATACGAGTGAACGTATTTGTTATTCAATATAAAAAATTTGTTTTATATTGTGGAGATTTATTGGTTGAGTTTATAATGGGTTCTGGTCGATCAGTTGATCCACTGTATCGATAGGAGTTTATAAACACTTGAATATGATGAACCGTCATGGTATGTTTTGAAAAGAGGGTAAATGAAGTAATTTACCCAAATTATATTTTGATATAAAGGATTTATACTGGAATGATTGTAATATATTGGATATATTGGTTGTGATTATAATCGAGTAAGATTATAAATTAAATGTTTATGTAAATAATCGATCAGAATTCGTATAAGTGAAATATATGAAATCGAAATGAATTAAATCTAAATTTAAACCAAAATTGAATTAAAATTCTGGAAAAAATTGGATAAGTGTTTGTAAATGGATTTGGATTAAAAATAAGGAAAATTTAAGATCTTGGGAGATTTTTAATTGTTTTACAAGCAGTGTGAATTATATTTTGAAATGAATTTCAAAGTGGAAATGTTTAGAAATGGTTTTACAGTATTGAACTCACTTCGATCGCTGGAAATAGATTCTGATGATGACAGCTGCATCATCAGTATTCATTTTCGAGTTGTAAGTGACGAATTACTACCAGAGATACTGTTTTGAATTTGTTTTGGGAAAGACAAGTTGGGTTGAATTTCAAAAAGGAAAAGTTGATTTTTGAAAAGAGTAAACTGTTTAAAAACTCTCAGGGAAAGACTGTTTGAATTAAAAACAAATTTAACAGAAATTTGTGAAAGAAAATTGAATTAAAGTAAAGACGGTAAAGTGGTAACTGAGATTGAATTAGAATGATATTAAGACAAATTAGATCGTGAGATTCTAATTTGAAGTGTAATGTGATAATCAAGTTAAGAGTTGGGAATCGAGAATAAACTCGAGTTGAAATGATATTTGGCTCGGATATAAGCGAATGGCTGTGTTGTGTATAGAAGGAGATTGGAATTTGATTGGGATGACCCTTGTATCCGCTGAATTGATAACATGTGGAAAGGATATAATGGTATGCCGACAGAAGGTACAAGTTTATATTTCTATTGGATATAAGATTTATGAGCCGAATTAGCAAGCCGCTTGGCTGTTTGATTTTCTTTTGGGATGAAGATGGCCCAGAGAGGCGAGTTGGAGTTTGACCGATTGGGAGGTGCTAGCGAAATTTTTCAATAAAAATTAAGGTGTTAGAAAATTTTCAGGAATTTTGAAAATTTTCGTTGATAAGAATTAATTAATATTTAATTGAAATTAAATTGGTCAAGTTGGAAACTGAAGTTAAGAAGTGAACAAATAAGTTAAAACCAGTTAATAGAGTTGTTTTCTAACTTAGCAATTTCGAGGACGAAATTATTTTAAGTGAGGAAGAATGTAATGACCCGCATTTTCAGCGGTATAATAATTAATTAATTTAATTATTTAAAAGTGGTTTAGAGAATTTAAATGGTCGTTTAATTAAATAATAGTGAATATTTAATTAACATAATAATTAAATAATATATTTAATTCTGAAATAATCAGAATGGGCTGAAATGGCGATATTGTGTGAACTGGATCATCTGTGATATATAATTCAGTTTAGAATTGAATTAGAATAACGAATATATTATTTGAACGACAGTATGAACGTATAATTATATTATAATTAAAATCGAGCTTGAAATGGCGCGGCAGTTCGTTAATTGGCGATTTGAACTTCAACTGAATATACAGAATTCGTTTTAAGCTGGATTTCTGTGAAACAAGAAACGTGTGGAGCTGGTGGAGTATATCTTTCTAGTGGAAGAGAAAAATCGAGATTTTGTCGGGTAGATTTTGATTTAAGTCCAAATCAAATTTTAGAAAAGTCGTTGTGGAATTCCTTTATAATTTATAAAGGAATTATTTATATTTTAAAAAGGAATTTCATTTTAAATCGAATATCGATTTAATCGGGATTTGAAATATCAAGTTATAAATCCCAGTAGAGCTGTATGGTATTCCACTATGAATATAGACGGTAATATTTATTTCTAAATATCTAATTTAATTATATTTAAATATATTTATATATTTAAATGGGTCATTCAGAGCTTTAAAAATAGCCGGTTTTGCAAACGAAGTCGGAATTCGACGAAACTAATTTTGTTGGATCCGCAATATTAAACTATTGTTAGATTCCAAGTTCCGTGATTTTCCGGGTCACTGTATGGCTGTACGGATTTTTAGATTGAAAAAGAGATAGTATTCTAACAGTTAAAAATACGATGTGTGAGCAAACGGAGTCGGAATTCGACGAAACCAGTTTCGTTGGGTCCGTGATGTCGAGCTGTAGCTGCATGTCCAGTTTCGTGATTTTTGGGTATCGTATATGGTTATAGGAAATTATGAATCGATCAAAACAAATGAATAAAGAAATGAATGGACAAGGTTTGTACACTAAGCCAAAAACCCGGGTCGTTACAACCTTGATAGGGTATGCCTTGAAGTATGGCCTTAGCTTTTTCGAGGCGATAAGTAGACAATACATAAGTTTTTCCAACTTTGGATAATTCAGCTCTACCTCAGTAAGCCTCTTGCTGATGTATGATACCAACCTTTGGACTTTCGAATCCTCTCTGACCAATGCAGTGCTCAATGCATGGGATGAAACTGTCAAATATAGAAATAGATCTTCTCCATCTATAGGCTTTGATAACATTGGTGGCAATTCCATGTGTTTGACCGACTCCTTGAAAGCTGTTTGACATTCTGGAGTCCATTGGAAGTCTTTCCTTCCTTTCCTCCGAGCATCAAAGTGTGGATTGCATCTATTTGTTTCCTTAGATATGAAGCGACTTAAGGCAACAACCTTCTCGTTCAAGCTTTGTAGCTCTTTCTTCATTCTGGGAGCTCGCATCTCTCTCAAAGCGGGAATCTGTGTAGGATTGGCTTCAATGCCCCTGGCATTACCATAAATCCAAGAAATTTTCCCGATGCAACTCCAAACGAACATTTGAGAGGGTTCAGTTTCATGCCATATTTTCTTAGGATATCAAACATCTCGGCAAATTCTCTAGATTCTCATTTTCTCTTTTGGACTTCAGTAGCATGTCGTTTAAATAAACCTCCATAGTCTTGCCTATGTGAGATTTAAACATCAAGTTCACAAGTCGCTAGTAGGTCGCATTGACATTCTTCAACCAGAACGACATTACTTTATAACAGTATAAGCCAACATCTATGATAAATGTAACGATCTGGGAAAAATCGACCTTGATTATCCGATATACAACACATATCGAACATCCCGGGTGAAACACCCCACCTCCGTTAGGGTCACTCTCAAAGGGAATGCCCTAATTTTGGTGGAGGTTTATAAGTATAAGTCACAGATATACAAGACAGATATAAGAACACATATTTTAGAGCAGCGGAGAAACAACAAACTTTTATTTCATTAAAAAATACGTGTCACAACATCCATACCACCATTGTCTTACAATACTTCCAAAAACATAACATTTTCATAACTGTCTTGATTACATTATTTAAAGAAGCATAAAGAAAACATAAATAAACTGCAAAAGTACCATTGTTGCTGTCCAAAGCCATAGTCCAAAATGAAAAGATCCAAGCAATACATCTTTCTCTTCAAGCTGGATGTGAAGGCTGGTCAAGCTGCAGTATTCCCTCCCTGTGGACCTGGGGGGGGGGGGGGGAACGGAAGAAAAGAAGACGAAAGGAAAGTAGAGTCGGACATAAAGCCTGAGTAAGTCTAGAACTATTCAGTCTATGAATAAAGAACTGGGTATGATAAGTACAACTAGAAATGGAAAAGCACCATAAACTTAATTAAGTTGTCTAGGGTCGAATATACTATCGTACCCCATTTTAATCTCTGAACCCATATAAACTAGTCCCCAACTGGCACCCCATAATCAGGGTGAAGTGATCCATTTTACAATGATCGGCTCCTACTCGCATAGTTACATGTGTCTTACGGCCCCCGATGTTGTAGTTACCTATGCTGGTCCCACCATGGGGTGTATCAAGTCCCATGGTGGAGGCCCGACACAATCCTAGAATGCACAGGTATGCTATTGGTGCCCAGTGCCTTATTTTTCTGCGCCGGAGTGTGTGCACGCCCGCACCCCGTTAGAACCTACACTGCTGCACCACCGCCGTCGATTTGACCTCTTACAATCAGCCCAGTAATCGTGCCCCACCCTGCCTAGTTTCAGGGTATCATGATACACCTTATAGGGTTACTGCTGAAAAGGGTCCCCCGCTACTAGGTTTTCTATTTCTAGCCAACATGCTAATTTGGTTAAGTGTTTTGTAAACCTAACCCCCAATCAGTCTGTTTAGTTTAGCATGTTCCATTTTGATTAAGTATTAATATAATTTACTTAATCCTATCAATCCTGACTCAGCCTTAATTGTCTTATTAAAGCCTTGACCTCTCACATTAGACAGGTATTGTTGTGGCTGCCTGTTGCCGGTTGGGTCCGGGCAGTCTTACACCACAACTCAGTCTAACCTCGGGTCCTTATTGGGCTCCATGTTTAACCACCCACATTGGATAGGTATTGTTGTAACTACAGGACAGCCGGGCGGTTTCGGGCAGGTTTACATCACAACTCAATCCAACCTCGGGTTAAACACATCGTATTTTCTACATTTACATATTTTGTCTTTCTTCTTTTTATATGTAAATATTTGCGGCCCATTATTCAAAAATCAATTTAAGCTAATGGTGTAAAGGTTTACACCAATCATGGGCCCAACCCATTCTTGAATTTGGGCCCCTCTACTTTTATATTTTCATTTATTAATTAATTTGGCCCAACGCTATTTCCCCCGTTTAATACGTTCGTTTATTACAATATATGTTGGGCTTAGCCTTTTAGGCCCAACCTAGCCACGAGAAAAAGGGGAGGCTTAAAACGTGGTTATATACAGAAAGGGGAATGTGAACGCATGAACTTGCAACATAACGTTGGAACTACAAAATAGAAACTGGTGTACTTGCATTGTGGTAACATATACTTTGGTCATAAAGCATAAGTGACATGAATCAAAGCATGTAAACTTGTAGTTAAGTTAAGAATCTAAATTAGATTTCATTATTGACACATAGTCTTAACTACAACATAAACCTATATTTTTTTTTATTTAGGCATAATATCAAACATAAGCAAATCATGTTTATAAGATTACTACATGTTTACAAAGGTGCTTACTTTTGTTACTAATACAAAAGTATAGTTCCACTAAAATTATTCCTACTTAATCATGATTTTAAATCTATTCACATAACCATGGCACAAATATACTTATGCATAAATATTCCTAAACATGAAATCATGGTGTTTACTTTATTCAAGCGAACTTGCAAATGGGATTGTAAATCTAACCTAGCTATGTCTCACATATATTATCATATAATTCTTGTTAACAATATAGGCCTAACATGTTTTTCAATTAGGCATAATATCAAACATAGCCTAGTCATATTCATAAGTTCACAAAGAGGCTTACTTTTGTTTTCTAGTACAAAAGTATGGTTTAATACATAGATTATGATGCCAATTCCAACATAATTTCATATGAACCATAATACCCCAAATTTGATCTAATTACACAAAAAGTGATTTTATACAAAAATATACATTATGTTGGCATAATAGCAAAACCACATACTTGCATGAATCTCAATTAAACAATCATAAACATGTAGCTTCAACATGAATTACATACTTTGCGAATATCCAATCGTATACTTGCATAAAACTACCGCAAACATGTAGTTTTTATAATGAATTACATACTTGCGAATATCCAATCGTTAAACAACATTCCAAATCGATAAGAATCATAGTAACGCACAAATATGAATTATTAATCACCACAAATCAAGTGTACAAATCAAACACAGTTATTTATTCACACCGGAATAATACTCTACTTACAATCGTGTGGCGAATTCCCCAATTCAGGAATTTGGAGATGCGACTCCTTTTGACGTAGGCGTTGATTTGATTTGTTTAAGTTGCTTTATGCTTTAGAATTTGCCTCCTAATCTTCTCTCAAATTGGTGGCTACTCCTAGTCGTTCCTCAGCAGCATGACGGCCTCGTTCTTATTTTTTGAATGAATAGATTAGGTAGAGTCTAGGGTCATTTTTATAGAGTTTATGAACTGATTAGGACCATCGATGTAGCTTGGGTTAATCGTAGCCATTCATTCGAAAGAGAGACCAATTAGGGGCTGCCACCTAGCCCTAGTGACAAAGCAAGCTTCTGAAAATCGACCAACATAGACTAGGCCAGCTAGGGTGGGCTGGGTTCGACCTGGCTCTGGACCAGGTCGACAGCCCTGTCGACAGCCCTGTCGACATGGCTAGCTCAGGTCGACAGCCCAGTCGACCTGGGTGCCTTAGGCGGGAATTTTCCCGCCCTGGCCAATTGGGCCCGATTTTGAATTTTGAATTGTTTTTTCTGAGCTGTTTTTCTTATGTTCGAATTTTAAACTTAATTCAGAAACTTCCGGAGGCCATATCTTCTTCATACGGACTCCGTTTTTCGAAAACTCGGACTCTATTTCGCGTATTTTTCCGAGACGAACACAATGGCGTATCCCGTTTCCCTTAATTCTTTGATTTGAAATTAATTATACTTTAATTTATGACTTTCACGGTTATAGAATACACGGGGTGTTACATTCTCCCCCACTTAAAAGGATTTCGTCCCCGAAATCTTCAAGTTAGGAAGAATGTATATCCTAACATCCAACCATCCATCTACTCATCCATCAAACACGAACATCCATTGTCCTTAAAAGACTTCTAATGCTTCATGATCATATGCGAAGTGTGTGTGTACATGTACTTATCTAATGCAAAATCAGGCGGTCTACTGATTCAGTTGACCTCCTTAATGCGAATTATGTAAGTGCCATGAATCCATTATGTATGCAAATTTTCCTATTCATGATTCTACATGAGTGCACAATCATTCATACAAATGCAACATCCATATGACAACACATTAAAGTTCAACCATATACGAATGCAAACATATATGCATATGCAATATGAAGTGACTGAGCCGATCTAAAACCTAGATTGTGTGTGTATATGCAACCACGAGCAACCACTAGCAATCACTTGCAACCACTTGCAACCATCATCCATAACATGTTTCAATTACATGTTTTCATCCAAAAGATTTCTACCTAAAAGATAAGGTCGAGGAAATATACCTAAAAAGATAGATAAAAGCGCAACTTAAGGAAAAAGAAAGATCAAGGATGTACCCTCGAAAAGAAAAGGGTAGGCAGTGCGTATTCTAGCCTCAGTTTCCCAAGTCGCATCTCCCTCGGCGTCGCTCCACTGAACTTTGACGAGCTTGACTTCGCGGTTGCGTAGCTTCTTCACTTCCGTTCCCAATATGCGGGTTGGGACTTTCGTCACGGTTGCTTCGCGCTCCACTTCAGCTTCTTCTAGGATATTTGGCTCTACCACTTCAGCAAACTCATGTAGACATTTTCGGAGATGTGAAACATGAAAAACATTGTAAACTCCGGCCAGCTTTTCTGGTAGCTCTAATCTATAGGCCATTTTCCCAATTTTCTCGATGATAGGGAATGGCCCTACGAACCTTGGTGCTAGCTTTCCTGTGGTTCCAAAACGAACAACGTTCCTTAGAGGAGATACCTTAAGAAAAACTCTGTCCCCAACCTCAAATTCAAGGTCGGTCCTCCTCTTGTCGGCGTAGGACTTTTGTCTGTCTTGGGCCGTCTTCATCCTTCTTCGTATTAAGTCTACTTTCTCTGAAGTCTCTCGGATCATATCTGGTCCAAGTATGAGCTTATCAGTAGACTCCCACTAACAAGTGGGCGATAGGCACGGTCTTCCATATAAAGCTTCGAAGGGCGCCATTCCGATGGTTGCTTGATTGCTGTTGTTGTAGGCAAATTCCACCAAAGGAAGATGGTCTTCCCATGTCCCTCCGAAGTCAAGGACGCACAGTCTTAAAAGGTCCTCCAAAACTCTGTTCACTCTTTCTGTTTGGCCGTCGGTTTGGGGATGATAGGCTGTGCTCAAGCATAACTGCGTTCCTACTGCTTCTTGCAGACTCCGCCAAAACTCACTGGTGAAGATAGGGTCTCGGTCACTAACAATGCTGGATGGTATTCCATGGAGTCGAACGATTTCTTTGAGGTAAAGAGATGCTAGGGATGAGGCAGTTCTTTTACTTTTGACTGGTAAAAAGTGGGCGCTTTTAGTAAGCCTATCCACTATTACCCAAATGTTAGTATTGCCTCTCCTAGACCTAGGCAGCCCATCGATGAAGTCCATTGAGATGCTATCCCACTTCCACTGCGGGACCTCTAGAGGATGTAGCAGACCGCCAGGCTTTTTCTGTTCCGCCTTAACCTGTTGGCACACCATACACTTAGAAACGAATTCTGCCACGTCCTTTTTCATGCCATTCCAGAAGAAAGTTCTTTTTATGTCTTTGTACATTTTATCTCCGCCTGGGTGTATCGTCATCTTGGAGTGATGTGCTTCCTCGAGAACCTTCTTTACTAAATCTTTTGTCTGTGGGACGCATAGTCTTCCGTCTCGCCTTAGCAAACCCTTATCGTCGATGGAGTATCTGTTGAGGTGACTTGAAGTCTCACCCCTAATTAGCCTATCAATCGTTTCCACAAGCTGAGGGTCTTCTCGTTGTGCTGTCCCTATTGAGTCCACTAAAGTCAGGCGTACTTCGAGAGATGCTAGCAAGCCTGGTACAAAATCGGAGGAGGGCCTAAAGTCGAAGCTGGCTATAAACTCTAGGCTTTGTCTTTCAACAAACAACGGGCTTAGGGTCAATTTCTTTCGGCTCAACGCGTCTGCCACTACGTTGCCTTTTCCCGGAGTGTAGGAGATTTCGAAATCATACGAGGCAAGAAACTCCATCCATCTCTGTTGCCTCAAGTTAAGATCCTTCTGCGAGAAAAGATATTTCAATGATTTATGGTCAGTGTAAAGTTCGAACTTCCCACCTAGGAGATAGTGTCGCCAAGACTTGAGTGCAAAGACGATGGCAGCTAACTCAAGATCGTGGGTTGGGTAGTTCTTTTCGTGCACTTTCAACTGCCTCCCGCCATAAGCTACTACCCTTCCTTCTTGCATTAAAACGGTGCCTAGCCCTGTCCCACATGCATCTGTATAAACAGCGAACATCTTGCCCCCATCTGGCAGCGTCAAAACTGGGGCTGTTGTAAGAGCCCTTTTCAGTCGTTGGAAAGCAAACTCGCAATCCAAGTCCCAATTGAGCACTAGATTCTTCTTGGTCAATTTCGTGAGCGGAGCTGAGATTTTCGCAAAATCCCTTATGAACTTTCGATAGAAACCTGCTAGTCCTAGAAAACTTCGGACCTCAGTTGCATTCCTTGGTGTCTTCCAATCCTGTACCGCCACTACCTTAGCAGGGTCCACTGCTAACCCGTGTTTGGATACTATGTGCCCAAGGAACCTCATCTCTTCTCTCCAAAAGTGGCATTTGGAGAATTTGGCTTTTAGTTGATGGACTCGCAAAGTTTCCATGATTGCCCTTAAGTGCTGAGCATGTTCCTCTTCACTTTTTGAGAAGATAAGGATATCATCTACGAAGACCACTACGAACTTGTTGAGGAAATCTCTAAATACCCTACTCATCAGGTCCACGAAGTAAGCAGGTGCGTTTGTCAAGCCGAAAGGCATGACCAGCCATTCAAAGAAGCCGTCTGGGGTTCTGAATGTCGTTTTATCGATGCTATCTTCAGCCACCCTTAGCTGATGAAAACCGGTTGCTAAATCGAGCTGGGAGAAAACAGACGCTCCTACAAGCTGGTCAAACAAATCATCAATTCTAGGGAGAGGGTGCCTATTCTTTTTCGTTAGCTTGTTGAGCTCCCTATAGTCAACACATAGACGGAGTGAACCATCCGCCTTTGTAGCGAACACCACTGGAGCGCCCCATTCTGAAATGCTCCTCCTAATGAACCCCTTTTCTAGAAGCTCTTTAATCTGTTTACTGAGCTCTTTCCTTTCTCGTGGAGCCATGTGTCTAACGGGCAACGCAATGGGCTTTGCATTATCTACAAGATATATGCGGAAGTCTATTTCCCGCTTCGGAGGCAAGCCCTTCACCTCTTCGAAGACATCCGGATATTCCCGGACCACTCTAACTGATTGCAAATTTTCAACAGAGGCATCTAGCGATTCAAGATAACTAAGCCTTACTGCATACAAGGGATTACAAGAAATTTCCAAAGTATTGCCGAGCTGGGTTAGGAGCCTGACAACCCTTTTCTCACAATCAAGGATGGCCCCATTACTGGATAGCCAATCCATGCCCAAAATCAAACCATATCCCGAAAAGCCCAAAACAAAGGCACTACATTGAAATTCTACGCTTAGAATAGAAATTTTCAATCCCAAACAGATCATAGACAAATGAGCTGGGCCCTCAATTGGGTTTGAAACAATTAAGGGGTCCTCTACCATACTAGTTTTTAGGTGCAGAGATTCTACTAAAGCAGACGAGATAAAGGAGTGTGATGCGCCAGAATCAAATAAAGTGCGAACGGGGTGATCATAAAGATAAACTACACTTTCTACAGAAGTATTTGTACCTCGCTGTTGCAGAGGTGGCGCTTCTAGCACATGAACCTGTGCCCCTGAGGTGGATCCAGCCCTCTGCCCCTGTCCTCGTCTCTTTGGGCAGTCCTTAGCCCTGTGGCCTGTCTCACCGCAAGAAAAGCACCCACCATTCTCCTTGGCCTTCTTTTTCCGGCAGTCCTTTACTAAGTGCCCCACTTTGCCACAGAAATTACACTTCCTCTTCTCTTTGTTGCCTTTCCCGCCTTTCTTAAAGTCTGTCTTCTTAGGCTGCAAACCCTCTTTCTTCCCTTGAGAGCTTTCTGCCTTTGTCTCCTTCTTTCCCTTATCCTCTTCGTTCAGCAATGCCATTTGTACCAACCTTTCATATGTAGCCCCCATGGGTATACTGGTCATGGCCAAACTATGTAATGGCTCATTCAACCCTTTGACAAAACGAAGAGCCTTCTTGTGCGGGGTGTTGACTAGGTCCAGCCCAAACCTAGCCAGCTCATCGAACTGATTAACATACTCTCTGACTGTCTTGTTCCCTTGCTTAAGAAATAAGAATTTTTCCAACTGCAAACTTCTTTCCGCATCTGAGAGAAATTTAGTCTCAAACCTTGCCCTAAAGTCCTCCCATGTCTCCACTGGTCTTTCTGCATTAGTGACTTCCCACCAGTAGGAAGCCTCGCCCTTTAATAGCCACACTGCCAATTGTACTTTCTGTCTATCTTCTACCTCAAAGATGATGAATAGGTCCTCAGTTTCTTTCAGCCAATTCCTAGCTCCCACGAAGGACTCAGTTCCATGGAAATCCTTTCCTCCCATAGCTTTAAAATCTTTACATATCTTAGCAAACGCGTTTCCCCGCGGGGGAGGTGGAGGAAGAGGTGCTGCTACAGCTGGCTGATTTCCTGCAGCTGGGGGAGGAGGAACGGTAGGACCTAGCTGAGTGGCCCTTGCTTCTAAGAACCGTCTAAACCAACCAGGTATTGGTACCCCCTCTGGCAAGTTAAGTTCTTCGGACATGCTGAAACAAAAAGGATAGATTCAAAACGAAAGATAAGAGATAATACCTATGGCTTTGGGGGGACTTTGCCTTTTTAAAATAAAATAACATTTTTCTTTTAAAGATGCTTCTTTAAATTTCCCTTTTGGAAATAAATTTTCAAAACTTTTTTTTTTATCTAGTAAACCTATGCTCTGATACCATGTGAAACACCCCACCTCCGTTAGGGTCACTCTCAAAGGGAATGCCCTAATTTTGGTGGAGGTTTATAAGTATAAGTCACATATATACAAGACAGATATAAGTACACATATTTTAGAACAGCGGAGAAACAACAAACTTTTATTTCATTAAAAAATACGTGTCACAACATCCATACCACCATTGTCTTACAATACTTCCAAAAACATAACATTTTCATAACTGTCTTGATTACATTATTTAAAGAAGCATAATGAAAACATAAATAAAGTGCAAAAGTCCCATTGTTGCTGTCCAAAGCCATAGTCCAAAATGAAAAGATCCAAGCAATACATCTTTCTCTTCAAGCTGGATGTGAAGGCTGGTCAAGCTGCAGTATTCCCTCCCTGTGGACCCGGGGGGGGGGGGGGGGAGGGGGGGACGGAAGAAAAGAAGACGAAAGGAAAGTAGAGTCAGACATAAAGCCTGAGTAAGTCTAGGACTATTCAGTCTATGAATAAAGAACTGGGTATGATAAGTACAACTAGAAATGGAAAAGCACCATAAACTTAATTAAGTTCTCTAGGGTCGAATATACTATCGTACCCCATTTTAATCTCTGAACCCATATAAACTAGTCCCCAACTGGCACCCCATAATCAGGGTGAAGTGATCCATTTTACAATGATCGGCTCCTACTCGCATAGTTACATGTGTCTTACGGCCCCCGGTGTTGTAGTTACCTATGCTGGTCCCACCATGGGGTGTATCAAGTCCCATGGTGGCGGCCCGACACAATCCTAGAATGCACAGGTATGCTACTGGTGCCCAGTGCCTTATTTTTCTGCGCCGGAGTGTGTGCACGCCCGCACCCCGTTAGAACCTACACTGCTGCACCACCGTTGTCGATTTGACCTCTTACAATCAGCCCAGTAATCGTGCCCCACCCTGCCTAGTTTCAGGGTATCATGATACACCTTATAGGGTTACTGCTGAAAAGGGTCCCCCACTACTAGGTTTTCTATTTCTAGCCAACATGCTAATTTGGTTAAGTGTTTTGTAAACCTAACCCCCAATCAGTCTGTTTAGTTTAGCATGTTCCATTTTGATTAAGTATTAATATAATTTACTTAATCCTATCAATCCTGACTCAGCCTTAATTGTCTTATTAAAGCCTTGACCTCTCACATTAGACAGGTATTGTTGTGGCTGCCTGTTGCCGGTTGGGTCCGGGCAGTCTTACGCCACAACTCAGTCTAACCTCGGGTCCTTATTGGGCTCCATATTTAACCACCCACATTGGATAGGTATTGTTGTGACTACTGGACAGCCGGGCGGTTCCGGGCAGGTTTACATCACAACTCAATCTAACCTCAGGTTAAACACATCGTATTTTCTACATTTACATATTTTGTCTTTCTTCTTTTTATATGTAAATATTTGCGGCCCATTATTCAAAAATCAATTTAAGCTAATGGTGTAAAGGTTTACACCAATCATGGGCCCAACCCATTCTTGAATTTGGGCCCCTCTACTTTTATATTTTCATTTATTAATTAATTTGGCCCAACGCTATTTCCCCCGTTTAATACGTTCGTTTATTACAATATATGTTGGGCTTAGCCTTTTAGGCCCAACCTAGCCACGAGAAAAAGGGGAGGCTTAAAACGTGGTTATATACAGAAAGGGGAATGTGAACGCATGAACTTGCAACATAACGTTGGAACTACAAAATAGAAACTGGTGTACTTGCATTGTGGTAACATATACTTTGGTCATAAAGCATAAGTGACATGAATCAAAGCATGTAAACTTGTAGTTAAGTTAAGAATCTAAATTAGATATCATTATTGACACATAGTCTTAACTACAACATAAACCTATATTTTTTTTATTTAGGCATAATATCAAACATAAGCAAATCATGTTTATAAGATTACTACATGTTTACAAAGGTGCTTACTTTTGTTACTAATACAAAAGTATAGTTCCACTAAAATTATTCCTACTTAATCATGATTTTAAATCTATTCACATAACCATGGAACAAATATACTTATGCATAAATATTCCTAAACATGAAATCATGGTGTTTACTTTATTCAAGCGAACTTGCAAATGGGATTGTAAATCTAACCTAGCTATGTCTCATATATATTATCATATAATTCTTGTTAACAATATAGGCCTAACATGTTTTTCAATTAGGCATAATATCAAACATAGCCTAGTCATATTCATAAGTTCACATAGAGGCTTACTTTTGTTTTCTAGTACAAAAGTATGGTTTAATACATAGATTATGATGCCAATTCCAACATAATTTCATATGAACCATAATACCCCAAATTTGATCTAATTACACAAAAAGTGATTTTATACAAAAATATACATTATGTTGGCATAATAGCAAAACCACATACTTGCATGAATCTCAATTAAACAATCATAAACATGTAGCTTCAACATGAATTACATACTTTGCGAATATCCAATCATATACTTGCATAAAACTACCGCAAACATGTAGTTTTTATAATGAATTACATACTTGCGAATATCCAATCGTTATACAACATTCCAAATCGATAAGAATCATAGTAACGCACAAATATGAATTATTAATCACCACAAATCAAGTGTACAAATCAAACACAGTTATTTATTCACACCGGAATAATACTCTACTTACAATCGTGTGGCGAATTCTCCAATTCAGGAATTTGGAGATGCGACTCCTTTTGACGTAGGCGTTGATTTGATTTGTTTAAGTTGCTTTATGCTTTAGAATTTGCCTCCTAATCTTCTCTCAAATTGGTGGCTACTCCTAGTCGTTCCTCAGCAGCATGATGGCCTCGTTCTTATTTTTTGAATGAATAGATTAGGTAGAGTCTAGGGTCATTTTTATAGAGTTTATGAACTGATTAGGACCATCGATGTAGCTTGGGTTAATCATAGCCATTCATTCGAAAGAGAGACCAATTAGGGGCTGCCACCTAGCCCTAGTGACAAAGCAAGCTTCTGAAAATCGACCAACATAGACTAGGCCAGCTAGGGTGGGTTGGGTTCGACCTGGCTCTGGACCAGGTCGACAGCCCTGTCGACAGGCCTGTCGACATGGCTAGCCCAGGTCGACAGCCCAGTCGACCTGGGTGCCTTAGGCGGGAATTTTCCCGCCCTGGCCAATTGGGCCCGATTTTGAATTTTGAATTGTTTTTTTTCTGAGCTGTTTTTCTTATGTTCGAATTTTAAACTTAATTCAGAAACTTCCGGAGGCCATATCTTCTTCATACGGACTCCGTTTTTCGAAAACTCGGACTCTATTTCGCGTATTTTTCCGAGACGAATACAATGGCGTATCCCGTTTCCCTTAATTCTTTGATTTGAAATTAATTATACTTTAATTTATGACTTTCACGGTTATAGAATACACGGGGTGTTACATTCTCCCCCACTTAAAAGGATTTCGTCCCCGAAATCTTCAAGTTAGGAAGAATGTATATCCTAACATCCAACCATCCATCTACTCATCCATCAAACACGAACATCCATTGTCCTTAAAAGACTTCTAATGCTTCATGATCATATGCGAAGTGTGTGTGTACATGTACTTATCTAATGCAAAATCAGGCGGTCTACTGATTCAGTTGACCTCCTTAATGCGAATTATGTAAGTGCCATGAATCCATTATGTATGCAAATTTTCCTATTCATGATTCTACATGAGTGCACAATCATTCATACAAATGCAACATCCATATGACAACACATTAAAGTTCAACCATATACGAATGCAAACATTTATGCATATGCAATATGAAGTGACTGAGCCGATCTAAAACCTAGATTGTGTGTGTATATGCAACCACGAGCAACCACTAGCAATCACTTGCAACCACTTGCAACCATCATCCATAACATGTTTCAATTACATGTTTTCATCCAAAAGATTTCTACCTAAAAGATAAGGTCGAGGAAATATACCTAAAAAGATAGATAAAAGCGCAACTTAAGGAAAAAGAAAGATCAAGGATGTACCCTCGAAAAGAAAAGGGTAGGCAGTGCGTATTCTAGCTTCAGTTTCCCAAGTCGCGTCTCCCTCGGCGTCGCTCCACTGAACTTTGACGAGCTTGACTTCGCGGTTGCGTAGCTTCTTCACTTCCGTTCCCAATATGCGGGTTGGGACTTTCCTCACGGTTGCTTCACGCTCCACTTCAGCTTCTTCTAGGATATTTGGCTCTACCACTTCAGCAGACTCATGTAGACATTTTCGGAGATGTGAAACATGAAAAACGTTGTGAACTCTGGCCAACTTTTCTGGTAGCTCTAATCTATAGGCCATTTTCCCAATTTTCTCGATGATAGGGAATGGCCCTACGAACCTTGGTGGTAGCTTTCCTGTTGTTCCAAAACGAACAACGTTCCTTAGCGGAGATACGTTAAGAAAAACTCTGTCCCCAACCTCAAATTCAAGGTCGGTCCTCCTCTTGTCGGCGTAGGACTTTTGTCTGTCTTGGGCCGTCTTCATCCTTCTTCGTATTAAGTCTACTTTCTCTGAAGTCTCTCGGATCATATCTGGTCCAAGTATGAGCTTATCAGTAGACTCCCACCAACAAGTGGGCGATCGGCACGGTCTTCCATATAAAGCTTCGAAGGGCGCCATTCCGATGGTTGCTTGATAGCTGTTGTTGTAGGCAAATTCCACCAAAGGAAGATGGTCTTCCCATGTCCCTCCGAAGTCAAGGACGCACAGTCTTAAAAAGTCCTCCAAAACTCTGTTCACTCTTTCTGTTTGGCCGTCGGTTTGGGGATGATAGGCTGTGCTCAAGCATAACTGCGTTCCTACTGCTTCTTGTAGACTCCGCCAAAACTCACTGGTGAAGATAAGGTCTCGGTCACTAACAATGCTGGATGGTATTCCATGGAGTCGAACGATTTCTTTGAGGTAAAGAGATGCTAGGGATGAGGCAGTTCTTTTACTTTTGACTGGTAAAAAGTGGGCGCTTTTAGTAAGCCTATCCACTATTACCCAAATGCTAGTATTGCCTCTCCTAGACCTAGGCAGCCCATCGATGAAGTCCATTGAGATGCTATCCCACTTCCACTGCGGGACCTCTAGAGGATGTAGCAGACCGCCAGGCTTTTTCTGTTCCGCCTTAACCTGTTGGCACACCATACACTTAGAAACGAATTCTGCCACGTCCTTTTTCATGCCGTTCCAGAAGAAAGTTCTTTTTATGTCTTTGTACATTTTATCTCCGCCTGGGTGTATCGTCATCTTGGAGTGATGTGCTTCCTCGAGAACCTTCTTTACTAAATCTTTTGTCTGTGGGACGCATAGTCTTCCGTCTCGCCTTAGCAAACCCTTATCGTCGATGGAGTATCTGTTGAGGTGACTTGAAGTCTCACCCCTAATTAGCCTATCAATCGTTTCCACAAGCTGAGGGTCTTCTCGTTGTGCTGTCCCTATTGAGTCCACTAAAGTCGGGCGTACTTCGAGAGATGCTAGCAAGCCTGGTACAAAATCGGAGGACGGCCTAAAGTCGAAGCTGGCTATAAACTCTAGGCTTTGTCTTTCAACAAACAACGGGCTTAGGGTCAATTTCTTTCGTCTCAACGCGTCTGCCACTACGTTGCCTTTGCCCGGAGTGTAGGAGATTTCGAAATCATACGAGGCAAGAAACTCCATCCATCTCTGTTGCCTCAAGTTAAGATCCTTCTACGAGAAAAGATATTTCAATGATTTATGGTCAGTGTAAAGTTCGAACTTCTCACCTAGGAGAAAGTGTCGCCAAGACTTGAGTGCAAAGACGATGGCAGCTAACTCAAGATCGTGGGTTGGGTAGTTCTTTTCGTGCACTTTCAACTGCCTCCCGCCATAAGCTACTACCCTTCCTTCTTGCATTAAAACGGCGCCTAGCCCTGTCCCACATGCATCCGTATAAACAGTGAACATCTTGCCCCCATCTGGCAGCGTCAAAACTGGGGCTGTTGTAAGAGCCCTTTTCAGTCGTTGGAAAGAAAACTCGCAATCCAAGTCCCAATTGAGCACTAGATTCTTCTTGGTCTATTTCGTGAGCGGAGCTGAAATTTTCGCAAAATCCCTTATGAACTTTCGATAGAAACCTGCTAGTCCTAGAAAACTTCGGACCTAAGTTGCATTCCTTGGTGTCTTCCAATCCTGTACCGCCACTACCTTAGCAGGGTCCACTGCTAACCCATGTTTGGATACTATGTGCCCAAGGAACCTCACCTCTTCTCTCCAAAAGTGGCATTTGGAGAATTTGGCTTTTAGTTGATGGACTCGCAAAGTTTCCATGATTGCCCTTAAGTGCTGAGCATGTTCCTCTTCACTTTTTGAGAAGATAAGGATATCATCTACGAAGACCACTACGAACTTGTTGAGGAAATCTCTGAATACCCTACTCATCAGGTCCACGAAGTAAGCAGGTGCGTTTGTTAAGCCGAAAGGCATGACCAGCCATTCAAAGAAGCCGTCTGGGGTTCTGAATGCCGTTTTATCGATGCTATCTTCAGCCACCCTTAGCTGATGAAAACCGATTGCTAAATCGAGCTGGGAGAAAACAGACGCTCCTACAAGCTGGTCAAACAAATCGTCAATTCTAGGGAGAGGGTGCCTATTCTTTTTCGTTAGCTTGTTGAGCTCCCTATAGTCAACACATAGACGGAGTGAACCATCCGCCTTTTTAGCGAACACCACTGGAGCGCCCCATTCTGAAATGCTCCTCCTAATGAACCCCTTTTCTAGAAGCTCTTTAATCTGTTTACTGAGCTCTTTCCTTTCTCGTGGAGCCAAGTGTCTAACGGGCAACGCAACGGGCTTTGCATTATCTACAAGATATATGCGGAAGTCTATTTCCCGCTTCGGAGGCAAGCCCTTCACCTCTTCGAAGACATCCGGATATTCCCGGACCACTCTAACTGATTGCAAATTTTCAACAGAGGCATCTAGCAATTCAAGATAACTAAGCCTAACTGCATACGAGGGATTACAAGAAATTTCCAAAGTATTACCGAGCTGGGTTAGGAGCCTGACAACCCTTTTCTCACAATCAAGGATGGCCCCATTACTGGATAGCCAATCCATGCCCAAAATCAAACCATATCCCGAAAAGCCCAAAACAAAGGCACTACATTGAAATTCTACGCTTAGAATAGAAATTTTCAATCCCAAACAGATCATAGACAAATGAGCTGGGCCCCCAATTGGGTTTGAAACAATTAAGGGGTCCTCTACCATACTAGTTTTTAGGTGCAGAGATTCTACTAAAGCAGACGAGATAAAGGAGTGTGATGCGCCAGAATCAAATAAAGTGCGAACGGGGTGATCATAAAGATAAACTACACTTTCTACAGAAGTATTTATACCTCGCTGTTGCAGAGGTGGCGCTTCTAGCACATGAACCTGTGCCCCTGAGGTGGATCCAGCCCTCTGCCCCTGTCCTCGTCTCTTTGGACAGTCCTTAGCCCTGTGGCCTGTCTCACCGCAAGAAAAGCACCCACCATTCTCCTTGGCCTTCTTTTTCCGGCAGTCCTTTACTAAGTGCCCCACTTTGCCACAGAAATTACACTTCCTCTTCTCTTTGTTGCCTTTCCCGCCTTTCTTAAAGTTTGTCTTCTTAGGCTGCAAACCCTCTTTCTTCCCTTGAGAGCTTTCTGCCTTTGTCTCCTTCTTTCCCTTATCCTCTTCGTTCAGCAATGCCATTTGTACCAACCTTTCATATGTAGCCCCCATGGGTATATGGGTCATGGCCAAACTATGTAATGGCTCATTCAACCCTTTGACAAAACGAAGAGCCTTCTTGTGCGGGGTGTTGACTAGGTCCAGCCCAAACCTAGCCAGCTCATCGAACTGATTAACATACTCTCTGACTGTCTTGTTCCCTTGCTTAAGAAATAAGAATTTTTCCAACTGCAAACTTCTTTCCGCATCTGAGAGAAATTTAGTCTCAAACCTTGCCCTAAAGTCCTCCCATGTCTCCACTGGTCTTTCTGCATTAGTGACTTCCCACCAGTAGGAAGCCTCGCCCTTTAATAGCCACACTGCCAATTGTACTTTCTGTCTATCTTCTACCTCAAAGATGATGAATAGGTCCTCAGTTTCTTTGAGCCAATTCCTAGCTTCCACGAAGGACTCAGTTCCATGGAAATCCTTTCCTCCCATAGCTTTAAAATCTTTACATATCTTAGCAAACGCATTTCCCTGCGGGGGAGGTGGAGGAAGAGGTGCTGCTACAGCTGGCTGATTTCCTGCAGCTGGGGGAGGAGGAACGGTAGGACCTGGCTGAGTGGCCTTTGCTTCTAAAAACCGTCTAAACCAACCAGGTATTGGTACCCCCTCTGGCAAGTTAAGTTCTTCGGACATGCTGAAACAAAAAGGATAGATTCAAAACGAAGGATAAGAGATAATACCTATGGCTTTGGGGGGACTTTGCCTTTTTAAAATAAAATAACATTTTTCTTTTAAAGATGCTTCTTTAAATTTCCCTTTTGGAAATAAATTTTCAAAACTTTTTTTTTTAATCTAGTAAACCTATGCTCTGATACCAAGTGAAACACCCCACCTCCGTTAGGGTCACTCTCAAAGGGAATGCCCTAATTTTGGTGGAGGTTTATAAGTCACAGATATACAAGACAGATATAAGAGCACATATTTTAGAACAGCGGAGAAACAACAAACTTTTATTTCATTAAAAAATACGTGTCACAACATCCATACCACCATTGTCTTACAATACTTCCAAAAACATAACATTTTCATAACTGTCTTGATTACATTATTTAAAGAAGCATAAAGAAAACATAAATAAACTGCAAAAGTCCCATTGTTGCTGTCCAAAGCCATAGTCCAAAATGAAAAGATCCAAGCAATACATCTTTCTCTTCAAGCTGGATGTGAAGGCTGGTCAAGCTGCAGTATTCCCTCCCTGTGGACCTTGGGGGGGGGGGGGGACGGAAGAAAAGAAGACGAAATGAAAGTAGAGTCAGACATAAAGCCTGAGTAAGTCTAGGACTATTCAGTCTATGAATAAAGAACTGGGTATGATAAGTACAACTAGAAATGGAAAAGCACCATAAACTTAATTAAGTTGTTAGGGTCGAATATACTATCGTACCCCATTTTAATCTCTGAACCCATATAAACTAGTCCCCAACTGGCACCCATAATCAGGGTGAAGTGATCCATTTTACAATGATCGGCTCCTACTCGCATAGTTACATGTGTCTTACGGCCCCCGATGTTGTAGTTACCTATGCTGGTCCCACCATGGGGTGTATCAAGTCCCATGGTGGCGGCCCGACACAATCCTAGAATGCACAGGTATGCTACTGGTGCCCAGTGCTTTATTTTTCTGCGCCGGAGTGTGTGCACGCCCGCACCCCGTTAGAACCTACACTGCTGCACCACCGTCGTCGATTTGACCTCTTACAATCAGCCCAGTAATCGTGCCCCACCCTGCCTAGTTTCAGGGTATCATGGTACACCTTATAGGGTTACTGCTGAAAAGGGTCCCCCGCTACTAGGTTTTCTATTTCTAGCCAACATGCTAATTTGGTTAAGTGTTTTGTAAACCTAACCCCCAATCAGTCTGTTTAGTTTAGCATGTTCCATTTTGATTAAGTATTAATATAATTTACTTAATCCTATCAATCCTGACTCAGCCTTAATTGTCTTATTAAAGCCTTGACCTCTCACATTAGACAGGTATTGTTGTGGCTGCCTGTTGCCGGTTGGGTCCGGGCAGTCTTACGCCACAACTCAGTCTAACCTCGGGTCCTTATTGGGCTCCATGTTTAACCACCCACATTGGATAGGTATTGTTGTGACTACTGGACAGCCGGGCGGTTCCGGGCAGGTTTACATCACAACTCAATCCAACCTCGAGTTAAACACATCGTATTTTCTACATTTACATATTTTGTCTTTCTTCTTTTTATATGTAAATATTTGCGGACCATTATTCAAAAATCAATTTAAGATAATGGTGTAAAGGTTTACACCAATCATGGGCCCAACCCATTCTTGAATTTGGGCCCCTCTACTTTTATATTTTCATTTATTAATTAATTTGGCCCAACGCTATTTCCCCCATTTAATACGTTCGTTTATTACAATATATGTTGTGCTTAGCCTTTTAGGCCCAACCTAGCCACGAGAAAAAGGGGAGGCTTAAAACGTGGTTATATACAGAAAGGGGAATGTGAACGCATGAACTTGCAACATAACGTTGGAACTACAAAATAGAAACTGGTGTACTTGCATTGTGGTAACATATACTTTGGCCATAAAGCATAAGTGACATGAATCAAAGCATGTAAACTTGTAGTTAAGTTAAGAATCTAAATTAGATATCATTATTGACACATAGTCTTAACTACAACATAAACCTATATTTTTTTTTATTTAGGCATAATATCAAACATAAGCAAATCATGTTTATAAGATTACTACATGTTTACAAAGGTGCTTACTTTTGTTACTAATACAAAAGTATAGTTCCACTAGAATTATTCCTACTTAATCATGATTTTAAATCTATTCACATAACCATGGCACAAATATACTTATGCATAAATATTCCTAAACATGAAATCATGGTGTTTACTTTATTCAAGCGAGCTTGCAAATGGGATTGTAAATCTAACCTAGCTATGTCTCACATATATTATCATATAATTCTTGTTAACAATATAGGCCTAACATGTTTTTCAATTAGGCATAATATCAAACATAGCCTAGTCATATTCATAAGTTCACAAAGAGGCTTACTTTTGTTTTCTAGTACAAAAGTATGGTTTAATACATAGATTATGATGCCAATTCCAACATAATTTCATATGAACCATAATACCCCAAATTTGATCTAATTACACAAAAAGTGATTTTATACAAAAATATACATTATGTTGGCATAATAGCAAAACCACATACTTGCATGAATCTCAATTAAACAATCATAAACATGTAGCTTCAACATGAATTACATACTTTGCGAATATCCAATCGTATACTTGCATAAAACTACCGCAAACATGTAGTTTTTATAATGAATTACATACTTGCGAATATCCAATCGTTATACAACATTCCAAATCGATAAGAATCATAGTAACGCACAAATATGAATTATTAATCACCACAAATCAAGTGTACAAATCAAACACAGTTATTTATTCACATCGGAATAATACTCTACTTACAATCGTGTGGCGAATTCTCCAATTCAGGAATTTGGAGATGCGACTCCTTTTGACGTAGGCGTTGATTTGATTTGTTTAAGTTGCTTTATGCTTTAGAATTTGCCTCCTAATCTTCCCTCAAATTGGTGGCTACTCCTAGTCGTTCCTCAGCAGCATGATGGCCTCGTTCTTATTTTTTGAATGAATAGATTAGGTAGAGTCTAGGGTCATTTTTATAGAGTTTATGAACTGATTAGGACCATCGAATTAGGGGCTGCCACCTAGCCCTAGTGACAAAGCAAGCTTCTGAAAATCGACCAACATAGACTAGGCCAGCTAGGGTGGGCTGGGTTCGACCTGGCTCTGGACCAGGTCGACAGCCCTGTCGACAGCCCTGTCGACATGGCTAGCCCAGGTCGACAGCCCAGTCGACCTAGGTGCCGTAGGCGGGAATTTTCCCGCCCTGGCCAATTGGGCCCGATTTTGAATTTTGAATTGTTTTTTTTCTGAGCTGTTTTTCTTATGTTCGAATTTTAAACTTAATTCAGAAACTTCCGGAGGCCATATCTTCTTCATACGGACTCCGTTTTTCGAAAACTCGGACTCTATTTCGCGTATTTTTCCGAGACGAACACAATGGCGTATCCCGTTTCCCTTAATTCTTTGATTTAAAATTAAGTATACTTTAATTTATGACTTTCACGGTTATAGAATACACGGGGTGTTACACCGGAAATCGAAATTACCGGTAGTTACTGAAAGAATTTAGAGGGCGAGAATAGATAAGATAGAAATTTAGAATAAAAGAAGAAGAAGATACAACATCAGAGTAACACGAATCTTACAGCGGGACGAACAACATATAATAGATAATATATCCTTGAAATAAAATCAGTATATGTATACAGTAACATTATCAGAGTACAACACTTACAACATAGCGGAAATAACTATAGCTATATAATCCTGAAGCGTCCTGCTCCAAGCTCTCTAAGTATATCTGTAAAATCCTGACTACTTGACTGCCCGTATAAAATTGGGCACCGAAGAGTTTAGAGAAACAAAACAAAATAAACTCCGGGTCAGTCATGGGACTGGTATAAGTAAAACAGTTAAAAACAGTTTGAAAAAGTAAACGATATCTCATAAGACCACGCCGTATAACGGAACGGGTTTTTCCCTTATGAGAATCCTAAATAATCTTTATATCGAAACTCATTGATATTATAATAGTGTCTATCAACCACAATATAATAATCATCTAGCAGAAACGCTTTCATCTCACGTTCTATATATATAGTATACAATCAAAACCGCAAGCACGTATTGGGTAATGGATTTCTAACTATAACAAGGTATGGAACCACCTTTCGCTAGTGTACCTCCAGAGAGGAATTCACTGGGTTCAACAAGAACATCTTGCAAACCGACCACACATGACCGACCACTCATTTCGCTTGAGTGTATCGAATGTATATTACTAACGGTCGGGATCAGCAACCGTTTCCCGAATGGGACAACATCGACAATAGATTTTTAGAAGTAAATGAAACTCTAGATCAGGTGATTATACACCCTAATAGGTGCGACCTACATAGCCATGCTACCTGCCTGATTTTTGTCATTTCTCAGTTGTGAGGCTAGAGGCCACGCTTATCTCTGACAGATCGCACATCTATTCACTTTGAATGTCACATCATCATACCCGCCAAATCACAAATTGATTTCCCCAATAATACCACGGGTATACAGCTAAGAGAAACGAATTCCTCCGCCACCAAACGTAAATACGTTTGAAGAGATCAACTTATGCGATCTATTAAATATACTCTGTCAGACATTCTTCCATACAGGTTGTCCTGTGAGTGGACAAACCGAAGGCACCATTCAGTACAACCATCTTAGGCAATCTTTACCTAAGATTTATACAATAGCCCTTGCACTTTACTCCGTCTTCAATTATCTTTGGCATATATGATTCGCAAGACTTATGCCAATACGGAGTGGTTCTTCGGATAGTAATCCAACCGGTCTCTCCATATTAACAACGTTAAAATGGTCGAAAACTTCGATAGTCGATGAGTTAACTATTAAAGAAAAACACGTGTCCAAACAACGATATTATTTCCAAATGGAAATTATATCGATCAATCATCAGCCATATATATATATTCAGATTTCCTTATTTTATACATTTAGAAAATATACGTTATTAACATTGGAAACATTTCCATAGCTTATTCACGCATCACTACCGTTCCGCAACTATTAGTCCCTAACCGTAAACTAGTAAGAGAACAATTCTCTAAGTATAAACCCCGAAGGCCAAAACCAACATCAGATCGATACTCAGAAAACTATTCAACTTAACTAATCTCTAGTCAGGTTCTAATCTTATTTAACTCTATTTCGATTAACTCTAATTGAATAACTCTATTTGCTTAACTCTTATTCAAATAACTAATATTCAATTTACTCTAGTTGCTTAACTCTTATTCGAATAATTAATATCGATTTAACTCCATTTGCTTAACTCTAGATCGTAGCGATCACAATGGTTACGCCTGATTCCCCAGAAAACATCCGACCGCCTTAGGCTATCTGCAGCCCTGCGAATTACGCTAGCAGTCGTGCAAAATGGCAACTTATCCTGAATAACTATGTTTGACTAACTCTATTCGACTAACCATATTCGATTTAACTCGACTTCGAATAACTAAGTTCGATTAACTCTTTTATATCTCATCAACTTCCTTCTTTATAAATCCTGTTTATTTTCCCAATAAATATTCCTTTTATAATTCTATTTACTTTCTAAATAAATATCCCTTTATTCTATTATTTTTTCTAAATAAATATTCCTTTATTCTATTTATTTTCTAAATACATATTCCTTTATTCTATTTACTTTCAATATACATATTCCTTTATTCTATTTATTTTCAATATACTTTGAAAATTCCCTTTTATACCTTCACGCATTTCTTACGGTATTTAAAATACCAATTAACCGTGATCGATATCATTCAACACACAGAATCCACAACAGATTTTATATCACATCATATATTACAATATATGAACTAAACAGTATTATAAATATTGAGGAGTCCAGTTGGACCCCTTCAACTTGTTTCCCTGCATCACAGATGTTAAATAGTATAATTAACATCGATTTCATTTCAATATGAAATATTTTGCTAAACAGAACTAATATTTGATTAATGATTTATATATATATATGTCGTTATCTATAATTTCAACCAATACATAAGAAATTCAACCAAACAGTTAACACACAACAATCAACAGATAATTATCAGTTCTAAGAATACGTTAAAAAATATAACTGTTCAGAGTTGGTGAGTTTTACTCACATTTTGCGTTAACCGTTAAATAACGATTTGTGTCTATTGATTCAGACGGACAATTTATTTTGCTATAAATTGTAACGAGCTCGGATTCACTCCCAGTTAGTTCCACGGTGTAGCTCCCGTCCATACAATCCCAACAGATCTGACTGTTCGAAATTCTGATTTAATATGCAGAAGTTGCGATATTCAGAAGTTAATAAACATTTTTATTTGAAATTAATCAAACTTTTGAATAACTAATTGGGCTTAACTTAAATGAATCCCCGACCCACTACACATCAGACCCAACCCGCTCCTTTACCAGCCCGCTCATTCTTCATCTCCTCCAAATGAAAACACGCCGTCACTCCTTCCCATTTCCATTACAACGCCTTCAAACACCACGTTCTCCTTCCATCCATCATTAAACTTCAAACCAAACTCACCAAACATCATCTCGCTCGAAACCGTACCACTCCATCTCATCCCATTCGCACGCCCTTCCCTCCACCTCGACAACATTCCGCCACGCTCCCATACAGTACCATCCGACGCAATTTTCCCCAAAATCAAACCAAAATAATCACATAGTTGCGGTTTTAACCCCTCATTCCACTTCTAACCCCGAAAATCTCAACCGATTCACCATTTCCCCGAATTAGGTAACCCTAGCTAATGCTGTAAAAATGGACAACGATGAAACCCAAATCGAGTTCAATGAAACCCCTAGCAACTCGAAGAGAACCACTTAGTGAATCTAAATATATATAGATTATGATTTTACAGAATTTGTATGATTTGTTTTCTGATTTTCTTCCTTGCGTTTTTGTGTTTTTTTCTGTGGGTGAACGAGAATTTGTTTCTCCTGTTATGAACTTGTGGTGGTGGTTGAGGGTTGTGGTTGAGATTGAGGATGGGTGGCCTTGTTTAGGCCCACACAAAATTTAGGATATTTTTACTAATTTTATTTTCATTTTATATTTGTTTCAGTACTCTAAAAATCCTTACGAACACACATGATATCCAAAAATCATGTAAACCGGCATGCAGCTACAGTTCGACACTACGGTCCCAATGAAACTGGTTTGGTCGAATTCTGACTTCGTTTGCTCACATAGCGTATTTTTAACCGTTGGAATATCGATTGTTTTTCACATTAAAATCTCGTACGGCCACATACTGACTCTAACAATCATGAAACTTGACATCTAACAATAATTTAACATTACGGATCCAACAAAATTAGTTTCATCGAATTCCGACTTCGTTTGCAAAAGTGGCTATTTTTAAAGCTCGGAATAACCCATTTAAATATATAAATATAATTAAATTAAATATTTAAAAATAAATATTATCGTCTATATTCACATAGAAATACAATATAGCTTAGAAAAATCCTATGTGGGTTTCTAATTCGATATTTCATCATCAGAGTTATATCGATATTAAATTTATATTTTAAATCCTTTTTAAAATATAAATAGATCGTTATGGTTATTGTGTTGTTTTTATGAGAATTTGATTTGGATGTAAACCAAAATCTACATAACGAAATCCAGATTTTTCTCTTCCACTAGAAAAATATACTTCACCAGCTTCGAACGTTTCTTGTTTCACGGAAATCCGGTTTAAAACGGACACTGTATATTCAGTTGAAGTTCAAATCGCCAAATCGCGAATTGCTGCGCCATTTCGAGCTCGATTTTAATTATTATATATACTATATGTTCAGACTTCGTTTAAATAATATATTCGTCAATATAATTCAATATAAAATGAATTATATATCTTATATCATCCAATTCACACCATATCATGAATTCTGCTATTTCCGATTATTCCGGAAATATTTTTTTTCTATTGTTTATATTAATTAAATATAAATATTATTGAATTTCAGTTATCGATATCGTTAAATCGATAATTAATAATTAAATAAATAAACTATTCGCCTGCTAAAAATGCGGGTCATTACAATAAAGCTCTTGTTTTCTTGATCAGGCTCATGCATCATGATATAATTATAACCCGAGTATGCATCCATGAAAGATAAGAGTTCATGCCTCGCTGTCGCGTCAACATGTTGATCAATCTTAGGTAATGGGAAACTGTCTTTGGGACAGGCCTTATTAATATCAAATAATCAATGCATACTCGCCATTTGTCGTTGGGCTTTTTCACTAAAACAGGATTCGACACTCAGTCAGAATATGTGGACTCTCAGATAAAGTGATTCTCCATAAGTCTGTCCACTTCTTCTTTGAGAGTCATTGACCTTTTAGGGCCCTGAATCCTTCTTTTCTGCTTTACTGGAGTGATGCTTGGGTCAATGTTGAGTGCATGAACCTCCACATCGGGGGATATGCAGCACATGTCAGAATAACTCCAAGTAAACACATGAAGATTAGCTGTAAGAAACACAATCAACACTTTCTGTAACCTTTGGCACAACTGAGACCCTATCTTTAACACTCTATCAGGATCTTCAGGATGGAAAGATATGCGAATGGTGATCTCGGCCGGTGCCCCTCATTCATCCCCTGCACTGGTTCCATTTCTTTGTAAGCTCTGCTATGTTCTCCAGTGCAGGGACCTCGCTCTAATTGCTTTAAGGCGGGCTCTCGAATGCGGAAGGGAGCCACCTCCACACTCTTTCCTATGTCCTTTTTTCAGTCTCGCGTAGTTCAGTAAGATAACATTATCTTGCAGTCTCCTGATCTCCCTTGACTACTCCGACACCATTTTCTGTAGGGAACTTCATGGTTAAGCACCATGGTGCCAAAGCAGCCCTGAAATTTGCAAGAGCGGGTCTTCCTAAGAATGTGTTGTGGGCAGATACTTCGTCGACTACCACAAAGGTTTATTTCAGGATGGCCACTCTATCTTCCTCTCTCAACTCGACTAGCAAATCAATTGTTCCAATAGGCTGCTTGGGTTCCTACGTGAACCCTTGATTTTCGTTTGACATGCTTGGACATCTGTCATTGAGAGATTCATTTGGTCGAACGTCTTGCGGAATAAGACATTGCATGAGGCATCGCAGTCCACAAGCACCCTCTTGACCATCGCTGGACCTATTCCAACGGTTACAACCATGGGATCTAGAGTGGGCGTTATCACGCCATTAGCATCTTTTTCCTTGAAGGTGATATCTTGATAAGCGATTTTTTGCTGTTTAGCTGGTACTGTGTTACTCAGAATCAAGCATCTCTCCTCCTTTGGGACATACTTAAGAGATCGTGCATACCGCTCGATATCCCCCCAAATTCTTCCTGCTGGATGAGAACCTCCTGAAATAGTGTTTATCACAAGTTGTGGATTGCTCTACATCTGAGCTCTATTGCTTTAACCTGGCTAATCTGCGGATGCACCTTACCCCTAAGCAGCTGAAGCAGAATTCTGAGCTTGAGGCTTCTTTACATACTGTTGAAGCCTATTCTTCCTAATCAGTTCCTCGATCAATGTCTTCAAATGTTTGCATTCGTTGGTATTATTACCAAGCTGATTGTGAAATCGACAGAATTTTGCCGACTTAGCAGCTTGATTGGCTATCCTCATATGCTTTGATTTTGCATACTGTTCGGAATCCTTCGTTGCAAAGTAGATGTTCTCGGGGGTGTCATTCAGAGGCATCAATTCTGATGAGTTGAAAAGATGAACTTTCTTGCTACTCTTGTTGCCTTTACCCTTCTGACTGACTTGAGTATCAAAACTCTTTGGAGCCTCCACAATGCTACTACCATCAACATTTAGACTACGAGTAGGATCGTCGTCCACCCTCGTGTACTCCTCTGCTTTCTTATAGAATTTCTCGAGCATGTTTGGTTCTTTCATCTTTATCCATATGCCAAACTCACTCTTCTTATCTATAACACCAATTAGAGACATGAGGATCATACGGGGATCCGGATTCCCCACTTCGGACAAAGCAGTATTGAACCGACTGAGAAAAGCTTTAATAGGTTCCCCTGGATTCTGCTCCATCGATGTTAGCGAAATGACATCTTTGGACTTCGTAACTAGCAGCCTAAACTGCTCTTTAAACTTCTTTGTCAAATCAGCAAACTGGTCTATAGACTTAGGCGACAGCTTCCTGAACCACAATGATGCAACACCTTCCAAATAAAGAGTAAAATATAAGCATTTGATCTCGTCTGTCGCCTTAGCTGCATTCATGTGACATTCGTATTTGCACAGAAAGAAGTTAGGATCAAAAGTTCCGTTGTAGGGAGGCAAAGTAGGATGATTGAATTTTTGGGGAACTCTGCTTTGTAGAACCTTTCGGTGAACAGATTTTTATTGAGATAAAAATCCCATTCCCTTTCATCGTAATTACAAGCCATACTGTCTTTCATAATTCTCTGTATCATGTCCATGATATACTCCTCAGTGTTGTGTTGTTTCGCATAGCGGAATTCAATATCTTTGTTGGATGCTCGTGTTGGCGAGCGATTGCAGTTAAAGGATTGAGGTCTTTTACCTCCACTATGGGGAGGTGCCCCCTTGGCGATACTAGCAACCTTTCGGGTATTTCGATCGGAATGATTTCTAGCCTTTGGCTTTGAATCTTCAACAATAGCTTCATCTTTACCGCTCTCCCAACCATCAAGACCTTCCATGTTGTCATGACGGTTATGATCAGAAGCCAATGAATTCGCATTCTCCTCAAGGTCGACATGGACTCTTTGAGGAGGTGTGGGATTGGCTTGAGCGGTGATAAGAGCATTTATCTTGTCCATCAACGCTTGATTAGAATCCATCAACGCTTTGTTAGAGTTTTCCATTCATTGATTCAAGCTGGCAACGACTGCACTCAATTCATCTCTAGTGACGCGATCCAAAAAATAATTACCCTCGTCACCGCGGTATTTAAAGACCGTAGTTAAATTGTGAACCAGGTCCAAGGATTTATAGTCTCAACAACGATGCTACGACTACACAACGAACTTAAAACAGGAAATCAGTTAGAAATCCAAAATAAAATTAAAATGGATTTTCCCTTTAACTAGCTGACAACAAACAAACGGCGAAATCAAATACCCCAAAATCAAGATGAAGGATAGCCTTTTCGATGAAAAAATTAAAACTTTTCCAAAAATGGAATTTATTATAAACTAACGGTTTCGTATTTATAATTCTATTTTATTATCGTTATTATTATTCCAGTTTATATTTGAAATTGGGAAAACCTTTTCATGTTCAAAATGTTGGAGCTTTAAAATCTTAAGGATTAATTATGATGATTTCAATAAATTATCCAATATATATAGGAAGAGGGATACAAAAAATCACAAGGAATAGATATTTATTATTCTTAAATTTTAGTGGCATATTACTTGTCATTTCTAATTTCATCTTTCCTACCAATCGGATTATATTTATTAGAATCACACAATAGCCCTATAATTTTGAAACACGAATAGATTAAAATTCTATAAACCATTTTCCGAATCCGTATTTCAAAAATTTCAAGACTCATTTTTATGTTTTCCAAATAGTTTTAAAATAAAATTTCCTCGAATTCAAGACCAAGAACTCAGTTGAATGTTCCAATAAAGGTAGATTCGGAAATTCAACGAATTAACGAATGGATACACGTCGTAATTATTTTTTTGAAATAGATACAACATACTAATGTGAAATTTTCCCGTTTTGGATTGAGTAATGGTCTTAACTGAAACTACCAACGAATCCAAAAACTAGAAATCGCGACTATCTCGGTTTTAGCTAGATTTTATATATATCACTGTTCCAATATCCAAACTTGAATCAATGGGATTCACCATATGTCATCCTCATGCTCTTCACGATAAGATTGCCAACGTACTCTCTGGGTAAGATAGAATTGGCTAGAAACCCGAACTCAACATATTTCAACCCTTAGTCGCTTAAAGCCCATTTTTATTACTAGGCCCATGACTAATTCATCCTCGAAATAAATTAAAGCCAAGTAAGAAAGACGAAGAAAAAAGAAAAGAAGATCGAATTACGTTCTCTCATGAGTCCTAATTTAGCTAATTCCTATGATCGTTTAACCTAAGCTATGATACAAAATGTAACACCCCACACTTTTCTATGACAAATTTCGACAGAAATCGAAACTCAAACACATCCAAGCATGGAGTTTGTAAATCTGGTACCTGCAATAAATGAACATGAGCTTAACCAGAGTACGATAAGATAACTCACAGAAGGAACAAAATAGGATAAATTAGTATTAACTCAAGTAACTAACTTTTTCAAAGTAAGCCACTTTGCCAATACCGAGTACGAGAGAGAACGAGAACCGAAAGCCAAACTTAAGCACCTGTGAGAATCTGACCTTCTCTAGAAAATCTGGGTGGTTGTAACGAGGATGGGGTTAGAATAACAAGATTCTAGTGAATAGGAAATGTACAACACATATTATAATACACATATGTGTCCCATTTGGTTCAACCCAAAATGTATGCCTACCAAGGTTAGTAGTTCTAGCCTAACCTTGTAAATGTTTAAGCACGACTTTACTACTCTTTCCAAGGTAGTGTTCCCAAAGTATAATACCATGATAGGATGTTTACATATTTTTGTGAAGCTGTTACGCCAGAGCTAAGTTAGTCAACATATCAGGATTAGACCCCTAATTATGGAGTTCCTATATCCATATACTTTCTTTCTCTTATCCTTCATCATTTATTGCCTCACTATCAATGATAGATAGGGTGGATTCTTCCTGATCGCTTAAGACCTTAGACGGACCGATTGGTCACTTATAATTTCTTGATAATTTACATAACGTTAACATGAAATAGAGGGCACTAACTCTGGGCCCTACTAGTTAAGGCTTCCGTCATTCACACATATACCCTTGCCTCACATAAGGCGAGAGATGGTATTTTTTCGTTCGCTATACCTTCTAACTAACCTTGTTAGATAACCCCCTTAGTCACTTATTACTTCTCATAGGATAGGTAGCCATATCTAATGTTTTCAGTTTCCAGGTTTGGGTAGGCCCACACACCTGCCATTTAAGACCTATTACGACCCGAATTCGCTAGCCTCCAAGGAGAACAGAAAACACGGATTGTAATGAGAACACAACAAATCAAAATGCAAAAAGAAGAACATTTCATTGCTATTACAATAATTTACATCATAATATAAGAATATAACAGAGTATGAATAAATAATACACATCAAAAAAATCTCAGAGATTAAAATACATTAGCAGTGGAAAAACAATACATAACACAACTGAAAGAGATACACGGATACAAAGATTTTCGAATATAGCTCTAACTGTAAATCCAGGATCATGTGAATATAATATATGTAAAACCAAAACCACTAGCTACACGTGTGGAAAATAGGGGCACCCAGAGTTTAGGTAGAAACAATAAACTCCGAGTCAGTCATGGGACTGGTGTGAGAACTAAAACAGTTGTTAAAACTTTACATTAAAATAGAGTAAATCAAGGGATCACGCCATATAACACAGAACGAGTTTTCTCCCATTAATACCAGTGCATAAAACAGTTTATAAACAATGCAATGTTTTTTGAAAAATGAAGCTTATAAGACTCAGGTCCCATCACACAATGCAACGCAAGCCGGAGGATAAAGTTTTACCTTATAATAGCCAAACATGCATGATACATTTAAAACCAATCATTTTGATATTACTATAAGTATATAGTGTCAAAATCACTTGATATATAAATGTATTAATCATATACGACATAATATCCCATGCTACTACGTCGCTATATTAGGTTTTACAACTAAAACCGAAATGTCACATATTGGAATTTGTGTTTCCGTCATGAGTCGAGGCAAGGGATGTACTCCTCACCGGCTTCGAGACACTCTAGCAAATGCCTCAGGGTCCCCCGCAGTGAACCCTTGGATCTTGCAGTGTCGGTCCTCCCTTACGTTTGAGGATTGGTTATTCCTGAACACATGTTTCCTGGTCCTATAGGACCTATTCATCGGCACCGTAGTGACCAGTATATCCGAGGCGCCTCGCTATCCATCATCCACATATCTAAAAAAAATATAAATTCTGGGCTCCATACCATGACACCACCCATAGCTAGAAAGAAACGTCTTGCACTCACTGCGTTCTCTTATCCCATTTTTAACTCATACCGAGGTGTGAGGCTCGCGAATGAACGCTATACACAAAGCCATGTTATTTAAATCCGTGCTTTGATCATCAACCATAAGGCTCTTCTTTTCAGCAAAAGCCTTGATCATTTGCATCTCAACATGCCATACTGACAATTCACGCCATGCGACTGATGTCTATCGATATATAACCTCTAAGCTCGTACATCTCGGAGAAGGGTGTTAAGCAAGAGAATAAATTCTCTGCTACCAAACTGATATATATTTAATAGAAATCAATCAACACAGAATAAAATCCAATGTCAGACACACATCCATTTACTAGTTCGTTCTGGGTCTGAACGAAACCGGAGGCACCTTATTCCTCATCCCATACGTCCAATAAAGGAGAGAGGTCTGCATATCCGGTCGATCTCCAAGTACGTCTGGATGATCACCACTTATTACCTTGTCTTGGGTGTATAGCCCATTCAAGACATTAGTAATCATTCAAACGATGTGAAGACCTCCAGTCTTCAACCACCATCTTCATCATCCACTAATCATCGAATCAATTATTCAGAATGGGTATAAACCTGGCCTTTCTGAATAATTCACGTATCTCATAATCAAGTGCTTTAAAAACATAACATACGCCTCATTCCAATTCTGAATATTCTTTTATTCAAATATTCATATCTTTTCGGAAAGGTTCCCATTAGTTTTATCAAATATGAATTCTTTTAAATTTATACTTTCATCTTCCTTTGTATATCAATTCTAAGCCAAATTATGGTTTATCAACTAGTCGGGATTATTGAGCCTTACCGAAATAATCATTTATTCATTAATCCCAATCCCAACCTATTCATCCCAAGGAGAAAAACTAGTAATCCTCCATATCTAACACCACGGTGTTATCGGTAAATTTAATTACCATTTCACATTCAAATCTAATTAAAGATTTAACTATCGCATGGAGTAAAACTGGTGGTACTCCATTCTCGATCATTTCCCAAATTTGATAATTTAAATTATCACATTAACATTTTAATCTAATTAAAGATTCATTAAAACTCCACTTAGTTTTAATCTTCCAACAATCATTATTAATGATTATTTAACATTGGGAAATTAAACATGCCGCATCGACAATCTACACCGTACCACTGATTTTTGCCGATATATAACCTCTAAGCTCGTATGTCTCAGAGAAGTGTGTTAAGCAAGAGAATAAATTCTCCACCACCAAACAGATATATTTAGTAGAGATCAACAATACAGTTTGAAATATGATGTTAGACATGTAATTATGTCTTTAACTGGGTTAAAGAACCAATGTCATTTAAAACACAGTTCACGATAAACCCAAAATTACATTCCATTAATTATGGAATCTTCACGAAAAAAAAGATCAATATATAATCGATATCAATTTCAGTATCCAACTAAAAATATAAATGGAAAAATGACAAAGCCTTTTAAATTCCACATATATTAACAGTCTTCCTCCATAGAAGCTCACTTTGATTATTACCAAATCAAATTCCATTCAATCCCAATTTATTTTATTAAATTGGAAAATTTTACTTTGGATAATTTCCATTAAATCATAATAAAAAGAATTATAAATTCCAAATCATATTTCACTGTTAATCGGATTAAAGAACGAATGTCGTTAAAAACACAGTTCACAATAAACCCATTTCACATTCCATTTTATTCCAATTACTAAATATAATTGGAAACTCTAATAATCTTAATTAAAAGATTTATTCTTTTCACACGGGGTTTAAGAACAGCGTTACTGAAGACACTATTCACGACAAACCCAAAATCCACTTTGATATTAAATATAAGGCTCTAAACAGAAATTATACCGGCTTATATTCAATATCAAATTTTGAAACCAACACATATCGTATGGGGAATAACGATATATATCTATCTTCCAAATTCCTCCATAATATCCGTATAGTCACGGAATCCAATATCGAAATATCCCGAAGGTGATTTCTATTCGAATCCATTCCAATTCATACATTGGAAAAATCCTAGTTAAATTAAAACCATTTCCCTATCCAGTTTATTTGTTTAAAACCATTGGATTATTTTTCTAGTTAATAACTAGTTTATTTTTGATAAAAATATATTTTTATTTTTTCAAATATGGAATTTTTCATCCTAATTCTTTCCAAATCATTTATTATGATTTTACAAAAATTATTAATATTTTTAATAAATTTATTAAGGCCCTTTCAATTGATTTCCATAAACGGTCATCGAACTACATTTATAGCGACCTTTTCCAAATTTGATTTGGACATAATTCCAATTCCAACTGTTAGATTTCAAATCTATTATATTCGTTGGAAAATTCTTTTCGATACGAACCCAACGGATCCGGTGTTAGGAGAATCCAACGATCGGATCTCTCTTAATGTCAATTCGTAGTCAATGGTCGAAATTCGCAAACGGACGCGGCGCGGCGCGACGCGTTCTATTAAGGCTATTATATTATATATATATGTATATATATAATATATCGCTCAAAACGTATTTTATAATTTCGTTTTAAAAAACGATTCCCACTTTCACTTCAATTTTAAGTCAAAATTGAATACTCCTTATCATTATAATATTTAAATGATAATATTTTCGAAATATCAGATTTTGAAATAATTTCCATTTAGGTATTCATTATAAAATGAATAAAATCGATATAAATATCATTTGCGTTAAAATGACTCATATCTAATCAAAAAGGGTCCACATATTTTAATATTATCGTGTCCATCCAAAATCGGACATCAAATTCACATTTGAATCCTTTACTGAATATTATTTTATTTAAAATATTCATTCCTTTTGAATTGGAATCAGACCCAATCAACTACCATATAATTTTAGTTATATGGATTTCATACAACATATGTACACAACAATAATGATACACAATCAAACATCATCCAGAGTGCATTACACAACTACATAATCATTAAATATAAATAATTAACGCTTACAACAGTCCGTCAACCAATCGATTGACATACCACAAAACAATTTGGATTAGTGTACGCCAAATATCATCCCAATACCAGTGAGGTTTAAACCAACAAATACTAAATACTATTTGTGCAGTTGGGCGATGTGCAAAATTTATCGTCTCAATCCATGTCAGTCAAATGAGTGTACATAAACAAATCGTCGGATTTGTAAATGAATATTTATTTTCATTTCAGGAGATTTTTATGCCATTCAGATATACATTAAAAATTATATTTTTAACGATAAAATATTTATTTTAGCACTTGACTATATAGTTTATGTACACATTAAAAATGATATTTTTAATGAATAAATATTTATTTCAAAAAAATTCGGCATTATGATGACGCGATATTAAAACCAGAGTAATGTCTAGCACTACCCCTCTCCTGATACTGGCTCGCGCCATACACAATAATCAATCCAATCACAAAACCACATTACAATTCATTTCACCACAATATAGTCAATTATCGCAAAATTCAATCCAAACAAACAAACAATCATGATTTGTACAAATAAATAGTGTCGAGGGCTAATAAGTCCCGTCTGCAACCTAAAATATTTTTAACTGTAAAATAAATTAAGTGAGAAGGAGTTGTCACATTGGGATCCACTCCACCGTGCTTTTCTGACGTTCTGGCTCGCTGTTCTGATCCCAGACATTGCAAACGAGCTCCAACTTTCATGCCATCTTTTTTTAAAGCTTAAGCGTGCTATTTCGGACAACTTTCGCTTAGTGGCCTTTCTTCCGAAATTGGTCCATTTCGCCGGAAATCGCGAAAAGACATAAATTGGACTGCTGACTTTGGACGTGTTTTTTGAACAACTCCGCAATCCAAAATATGACTTCGATATTGCCTAATCGAAGAGAAAATCGTGCTCTTCGATTATGGCATTGTGGAGTTTTGGGCAAAAGTGCTCGGATTGGAAGTTATAGGCTGAAGAGCGTCAGGATGTTATTTGCAAAACTGAAAATATTAAAAATTGGATTTTTAATTGAAACGGAGCGCACGGCCAGAGGTGGGCGTGCTGGGGCGGCGCTGGGCTTAGAAAGGTGGCGGGGGGTCGAGTGGTCGGAGGTGGGGCCACAGTGGCGGCGCTGGGCTGATTAAGGGCTATAAGGGGCTAGCGCTGTTAACGATGTGAGGAGGAGGAGGGAGCTCATCAGAGGAGGGGATGGCCAGCGCCAGTTTAGGAAAGGGTGGTGGACTTGCGATGGTGGCAGCATCTTTCCAGGAGGGCGACGGTGACGGGTATCGCGGGTTTCCCTTTTGTTTATTCTTTTGAAATGAACGGCGGTAAAGAGAAAGAGGGTTGACCTTTTTTATAATTATTAATTTCCAATTCCAAAAAGTTAAGTTTTCTTTCGAACCCAACAACGATCGCTACTAGCCAAATACCCCCATTCCGGACACAATGAGATATGTCGCATAAGCCAACTCGACTGTTTCGATTAGTTTTCCTTTAAATTAAAATATAAATCAATGTATATTGAATTTAAACGTACATTTTAATTTACCGGGGCCACAAACTGACACCAAAAATTCCAAAAAATTAAATCTAGCTATGTTTTGATGATATGATCCTAACAAAACTAATTTCATCGAATCAAATTTGGAGGCCATTTGAAAAATGGCCATTTTCCAATCGATTAAATTCAACCTAAAATTACCAAACACGTTTAAACACACCACGCTCACATATTAATACCAAAAATTAAGAAAATTAGAATCTAGCAATAATTTGACATTCCGGATCCAATAAAAGTGGTTTCGTCGAAAACGGAGGTCGTTTGCTAAATGGCTATTTTTAAGGGCTATATATTATATTATATATATATAAATTTCATAGTGACTATTTTAAATTTTAAACTGGACATAAATTTTAATCCTTGTTGTGAAATCTAGATTTTTCATATTCGTTAGAAAGATATAATTAAACAGATTCGAATATTTCTGGTCTTACTGAAATCCGATTTATTTTGAATCCTGTACATTCGTTTGAAATTTGAAATCGAATTTTCAAACTATCGCGCCATTTCAAACTCTATTTATAATTAAAATAAATTTATACATTCTAACTTTGATTAAAATAAATTTTTAGTCGTTATTATTTAAAATAAATCATCTTAAATATCCAAAATTCATTCAAATAGCTAAAATAAAAATTTTAAATTGGCTTTAAAATCCGGGTTGTTACAAGACCACTAAACTAAAAGACCTATTCCCAGGTGGACTCCTCAACACTAGCCGCTTAAGACCCAAGGAAGCAGACTATACGCGAAGGTTATTGGATTCGTACGCCATTTGCCTTTAGTACCTTTCCCTATTGGGATAAAGTAGGCTACGTTATTAAGTTATTTCCGGTTAGTCCCTCTACACGGAAATGCTATACGTATACGATTCATTATCGTCATGGGTTTGTATAGTTAATATTATTTTATACTATTAACCTATTAAGTCCAACTATATTTTATATTTTAAGCTCTATATTTATTAACATAGTTGGTGAAGGTTGTATCCCTTCTTCCTTAGGGTATTTTTTTGTTTTCTTCCCAAATTTGGACTTATTATTTAAACGACAATCAATACCCATCAATCCTCTTTTTGACACCCATTTTCTCTTATTTCTTTTTTTATTGCTCTTTATGACCATAATTGTCACATTTTCCTAAGACAACTATTTATCAGTCCCAAGGTATCTATTTGTTGTACCCCAACAGACAATTACTATTCTTGATTATTTATTTATTGGTTGACTGTTATATATATATACACACACACACACATATATATATATATATATATATATGTACATATATATATATGTATATATATATATATATATATATATATGTACCAGGCCTCTCACATTAAGTTGACAACTTGTGGATGTTGGATTTTCTGGTCGGTTATGGGCAGACTTCTACCATAAATTAACTTAACCTCATGCCTTAGTACGTTTATATTTATGCATTAGACCCCTCACATTAAGTCGACAACCTATGGTTACTGGACATATTGGTCAGTTCCGGGCAGGCTTATACCATAAGTTGAGCTTAACCTCGTGTCTAAATGCGGTTATAATTCAAATTCCCTAATTTAGGATTTACAACATTTATCCTAATTAAATTAGAAATTGTAACCATTTCCCTATTAATTTCATTTTCCCCAATCAATATTGGCTACCATTGTTATTTATTGATTCGCGGTCCTATTTATAGCAATTAATTATCTTTATTGCTACAAATGGTCACAAAAAATATATTAATTCAATATGGATTATATTTACAGACAATTCCATAATTGAACCTTATCCATACATTGAAACATTCCATATAATGTATATTTTACCATTTTATGCTGATTTGGAAGGATAATACATAAATATTTATATTTATGTTTTCATGCGGAGTTTTTTTTATTATTATAACTTAAATGATTTGGTTTAGTCAATAACTAAACATTCCTTTTTGCATTTAATCTTGTCAAAAGGTTCAAATCGTACAAAAAGTTCATTAGCCATAATCATTGTAAATATTGCCTAATAAGTTAAATTGGCATGTCTCAAAATCACAAGAAATATATGAAAATATATAATATGGAATAGCTTATGCAAATTACGCACAAGTATATATTTATATTTATCCGTACATTTGTGCCACATTTCCCTTTTTGATCTTTTTATCACACCTCTTGTGATTTCAAAATAATGCCTTTTTATGCAAAAGGAGGAAAATGACACATTTACAACAGTTAAGCAAAATCCAACAATATTGTATACAAAAAAGCAATTTCTTTTAATATTACAATCGCAAAAATTACCAATTTCATCTTTTTACCCAAAATCACATACTTTGCTATTCTACAATGAACCGAGGATCTGGAATTTAACTACATCTACATGGTGTGTAATGGGACTGATTTCCAAATCTACAGTGCTATGCAATGTCCACAATACATTTTACAACATAATTGCAATATCTTCATAACATAACTATATGAATATGTGTGAAATTTTTTAAGAATCCTACAATTGGTGTTAAGCATAACCACAACTTACAATTCACAGTTTTTAACAATACTTATAATTAGATCCGATGGTTATCAATAATTTCTCAATATTTAAATGAATAGATCTGATAGGGAATAGGCAAAAAAACATAGATCTAATTCAAACGAAATAGATAAGTTATTATAACTGTATTCATAAATTTTCCACTCACCTTATAGCCTCCAAATCCAAAGTCTGGACCCTTTAAGCCTACAAATCCCCAAATTCATATAAATCTACAATTTATCTGGAAAGGGGAAAATTCCATATCTGTAGAGATATAAGAAAATAGGGAGAGAGAGAGAGGGGAGAATCTGATTTGGGGCGTCACTTTGCATTCTTTTCCATTAGATCTGCTTATCCTCTCAATTTCATATGAATTGGTTTTGATTTGTTATGTATGAATATATTTTTATTTTAGAAATTAGGTTTGAAGAAGGAGGAAAACAGAAGAGCTCTACTGCCTCTGCAGATTTAGGTGGAAAAAGAATGAGGCCTTGCCCCTTTATTTATAGGGGTGGAAATGGCCTAGAACCGTTGGATTAGTTTTAAGTTATATATGTCCATTCATTATATAAATATTATAACCTAATCTCTCAAAACATAGCCGCCAATGGGCAGACTGATGCCAGTAGGTTGACCCTTACGGTCGACCGCCTAGGCCTTAGATTGCCCAGATCGGCTTGGTCAAATAAGGTAAGTTTTGATTATTTATTTTCCGTCCATTTTCGTATTTCATCTGTATCTTTTTCATACAAACTCCAATCGGGAAACTCCAAACATGAAAGTTGACCAGAATTCTGAGACGAACGCATCAGTTAAAGTTTCGTGGCCAAATTCCATCGTTAGCATAAATTTCTATTTTTGAGATTAATTAAATAACTATTTTTGTTAAAATTCCGGGTTGTTACACGAGCTAAGCATAGGTGTTGATGTGGCACTGGACGACATAGGAGTTAACGACCTGATATCAGCATATGTCGAGCGAGTCAAGCTTAGGGCTGTCAACGGATGCTTTCGGATATGGATAGTGCCATATCCATATCCGTATTCGAAATTATTTTCAAATATCGGATATCCGTATCTGCTTAATTTTCGAATATTGGATATCCATATCCGTTTAATTTTCGGATATGGATGGATATCAGATATTTATCCGCTCCAACAGTAATTAATGAAATTTTAAGAGTATAAATAAAAATGTTTCGATCAACATAAAATATTTTTTATACTAATGTTTATAAAAAACCAGAAAATAAAAGAATGTGATGATGAAACATTTTTTAAGGCTAATACCCATAACCATATCCAAAAATATTCCAAAATTAATCATTAAGGCTACTATTTTACACTAAAAATGGACAAAGATTCATATCATAGTAACATCCGACAGTTACAAAATAATTATTAACTCTATTTTTCTATTTTGATTTATATATATTACTTCAATTAGTCGGACGGATATTTTTCGGATACGGATACCACTATAACCATATCCGTATCTGAAAAACTTTTTGGATGTCGGGTTTTCGTATCCTTTTTTGGATAATGCTGGATAACGGATAATTCGGATACAGATTCGAATGGATATCGGATATTCATTGACAGCCCTAGTCAAGCTTAACGACCCATGCTGATCTTATTAATGCATCATTTACAAGTCATATACTTTTTATGGGTTAATAAGTTCTACATCCCAATAGCATTATTGTTGTGTAGATTTCATCATGCCACAATACCATATAATATACTACATGCCTGATCTAAAGCTTAAATGTCTTTATTTCAACCTTATGTCTCACGTTTCTATAGAATGTGTTTGCTATTCATTGAATTGTCGATTTGAAGATTTGTTATATTCTATTAATTATATATATTTCATTCATGGGATTGTAATAGATAAGACTAAATTAACTCAAAAAAATTTCATTTATAAAGTTCAAATTTTCTTCAAGAAGAGAGTTTAGCTTCATTCGAAAATGATTGAAATTAAGTTTTCTTAAAAAAGAGTTATATATATATATATATATATGAGATGGGATCAGGAGCATCCCAAAAAATGAAACACCCCTACAGCCTCTAATTTCCACAACACATTCCCGTTTCTCTGTCTTTTCACTATTTCTCTCTCACCCTACTAACTTATTTAATTATAAATGTGTTTCTATTATTAGGGTGCAAAAGGTGTACCACTAAAGAGAGATCCCATATAACCCTCCTCTGTCTATAAATAAATAAATAAATAAATAAATATATATATATATATATATATATGCATATGTACATATATATAGTTCTTGAGAATAAACCATAAAAAGTTTTTTCACTTATGAAGACACAAAGTTAAACTTCGGTAGGGAAACTGCTAAAGTTGGCCATTCTCTCTTGAAGGAAGTATTAGGGAAGAAAATAATTCTTTATTACATCAGAAGGTAGTTCAACTCGAGAAACAAAGAAATTTCCTTTAGAAAAGGAAGTATAACTACAAGCTTGGGTAATTATATTCAAATCCGTAGATTTGATGAGTGTACCCATGTAAAAGTAATCAAGCCACACAAATTGCTTAATTTGTTACTGGTTACAGTAGTTGAAATTGATATATCATTAATTCATTCATGAAAGAACAATTAATCAATTTTGATTCATTTTGATTATTGTTATATAATTCTAATCAAAATTATTTCTTTTCAGGTAAAACCTAAAACAAAACAATGTTTTTTAGGAAGATGGATCATGGATTAACAACTAAAGTTAAAAATGTTGTTTTAGTCTTACATTGATAGTTTGGATGTCGTTTCTATCGCATTAGAAAAATTATGGTATTCTGGTTCTCAATCTAACTTTCCATATGTTTTGATGTGCACATATTCTTGGTTTCTTATTGAATTGTGTACTCATGGCTGTTTACCATCATGAAACATTTTGTTGAGTAAGAAAGACCTTACATATATGTGGAATTCACCGTCCATTCTCGCACGATGCTTAGTAGAAACAAGCATGACATAGGCACTATAAACGTGGGTGCTTTTGATTACGAAATAGCTTTTCCATATTTCAATTTAAATGCATGAGTGGAAGCGATGATGCTATAAAATGGCTAAGATTTTATTCAGAGGCGAAGCTAGTAATAGGGACGATAGGGCCACTGCCCTATCTGAAAATTTTCAAGCTAGCATTGAAAACAATTAGATTTTGTATTATTTACTCAATTTTTTTGGCCATATCTGAAAGTAACCAAGAAGGCGAGAAATTCGTTACATTAGCTGAAAACCATCTCGAATGTTTCCCTACCTCAAATCCTGTGCTAGTTCTGCGACTAATTTCAATAATTGTGATCACACATCAAAGTTTCTGATGATAGCGGAAAGCATCCATTTATTAATCAAGATAAAAGTTTGGATAAGGTATAAAGTTTCTTTAACAAACACCTTGATATTTATTTATGATTATGAGAAGATCCTGATATTTGGATTTTATTTGTTTATTTATGCTTTATTCCACCTCCAACAAATGTCGGTATATAGTACCAGCATAATGAAAATACCTTGATCAAGACCACACAATCCTTTCCCTATGCAATGCGGAAATGAGTTAGATCATGATTGATAGTGTATGAACAACCGGATCTGTTATCAAAACCAACCTCAAAGACACACAAACCGATCATAGCACCAAAACAATAAATAATAATAGAGCAAACAATGATAAATGAATCACATCAAAATTTATAGTGGTTTCACTAAAAATTTGTTTGTGTATGTCCACTTGAGAGAGAGAACCGTTTATTAATACCAAAAGAAGGGTACAAAAGATTGATTACAATGGCCACTCAATTCACTCAAGAATTTGATTTATGGAGATAAGAATTAAAGATAACAGATTTAGGTTAAAGATCCTAAAACTTGATTGAGAGATAATTGGATGTATTTCACTCCCTCATCTAGGCTCCTTTTATAAGATCAATTACTTTATACTCAAGTTTACTTTACCCCATGTCAAGTAAACTTGACATCAAAGTTTTTATATATATGGAAAAAGATCTTATTAAATATGCCACTGAAATTAGTCGCAGATCTTAGTAAACATGTACCTATTTGTCGGGAATACAATTTTATTCCTCTTCCTAGCTTCCTCGCTATGACCTGTTTAATATTTGATTCGATTTTGCTTAATTTACCTTTTCATTTTCATATTGGTTTCATTATTCCAATATTTTAATTAATCAAACTAATTATCAAACAACACAACCAGCAATCTATTAGTTGATTATCTTTTTAAACATATGCTTATATATATATAAAAAATCATATTTCACTGCCAAATCACAAATAAATAACCCTATCTAGTTTTGGTTCTCACACCAGTCAATTGGAAATATATAGATATCCCACTTTCGAAACCCAAACATAAATGCTGATGATGCTCGAGCGATCATCAGATTCATCTCCGGGCGACTAGAGTGTGATTCTATCTCTACCCATTATATTTAAGGCTTCAAATACACGTGGATCAGACGTATATTCAAATCTCCATATACCCGATAGTCCAAAATTAGTTTAAAATAAAAATACTCAAATAGGTATAATAAGATTTAAATTTTCAAAACAAAATTTGTTTTCATTTTTATTTTAAAAATAACACTCTTCCAACTCATTCTAGGATACTACTGATCTCATCTCTAGCGAGTCATTCTTATTGGATATTACTAATCCAATCTCTGATGAATTCTTTCGTTTGGTTCTAATATGTCTGGTTCTCAAGCTTTGTAAACCAAATCTCTGTTACTAAGCTGAAACGACCCAAACTAGCCCTTACGGGAAAGCCCAGATTGAGTTGAGAACATGACAAAACAGAACACAAACCATAGAACATTACGTTGCTTATTACAACAATTACATCAGAGTACTAGAATATAACAGAGTATGAATAAATATTACACATTGGAAAATATCAGAGATTTAAAATTACAATGCCACGGAAAAATAATACATAACACAACTGAAAGAGATACACGGATAAGAGCTTTCCGAGTATAGTTCCAGCTGTAAATCCAGGATCCTGTGAATATAATATCTGCAAATCAAAACTACTAGCTGCCCGTGTGGAAAATAGGGGCACCAAGAGTTTAGGTTAAAGATATAAACTCCAGGTCAGTCATGTGACTGGTGTGAGAACTAAAACAGTTATTTAAAACTTTACTTTAATATAAAGTAAATCAAGGGACCACACCGTATAACACGGAACGAGTTTTCTCCCAAGAATACCAGTGCATAAAACAGTTTATAAACATTGCAATGCTTTTTTGAAAAATGAAGCTATTATAAGACTCAGGTCCCACCACACAATGCAACGCAAGCCGGAGGATAGAGTTTTCCCTTATAATAGCCAAACATTCTTGGTACGTTTAAAACAAATCATTTGATACTATTATTAGTGTATAGTGTCAAAATCAACTTCAAATATAAATGTATCAGTCAAAGATGGCATGGGTACCATATATCATGTCGCCATACTAGGCTCTACAATCAAAACCGAAATGTCATATATTGGAAATTGGATTTTCGTCTATGAACCAAGGCAACGGATCGTCTTTACCGAATTCGAGACAATCTAACCTACCATGTCTCAGGCTATAGCAGCAACTGCACCTTGGATCTTCAGGGCTGGTCCTCTCTTATGTTTAAGGATTGGTAATTCCTGAACAATGCGTTTCCCCGCCCTATGGGGCGTAATGGTCAGTAAGTCGACCATAACATCCATCGGCCCTATAGTGACTGATATAATCGAAGCGCCTCGCTTTCCATCATCCACATAAGTAAAAAATGTTTGGGCTCCATACCATGACACCACTCCTAGCTAGAAAGAAATGCATGTCCTCCCTGCGGTCCTCTCCCGTTTCTAGTTCACACTGGGGAGTGAGGCTCGCGAATTAACGCTATACACAAAGCTATGCTATTTAAAGTTGTGCTTTGATCATTAACCACAAGACTCTGCTTTTCAACAAAGGCATTGATCACTTGCATCTCAGCATGCCACATTGACATTCCACGTCATGCAACTGATGTCTATCGATATATAACCTCTGAGCTCGTACGTCTCAGAGAAGGGTGTTAAGCAAGAGAATAAATTCTCCGCCACCAAACAAATGTATATTTAATAGAGATCAATCAACATAGAATAAAATCCAATGTCAGACACAAATCCATTTAATAGTTCGTTCTGGGTCTGAACGAAACCGGAGGCACCTTATTCCTCGTCCCGTGTCCACTACAGGAGAGAGGACCTCGCATGTCCGGTCGATCTCCAAGTACGTCTGGACGATCACCACTTATTAACATGTCTTGGGTGTACAACTCAATCAAGACATCAGTAATCATCCAAATGACGTGAAGACCTCTGGTCTTCAACCACCGTCTTCATCGTCGACTTATCGTCGAATCAGTTATTCAGAATGGGTATAAACCCAGCCTTTCTGAATAACTCGTGTATCTTATAAACAAGTTCTATAAAATACAACATACGCCCCGTTCCAATCCAGAATATTCATTTATTCAAATATTCACATTTTTAGGGAATGGTTCCCATTAATTTTATCAAAGATAAATTCTTTAAATTTATTCTTTAATCTTCCTTTGGATATCAATTTAAACCAAATTAAGGTTTATCCAAACCAGTCGAGATTAGCGCACCTTACCGAAGTAATCATTTGTTTAATTTCCCACCAACCTATTCATCCCATGGAGCAAAAATGGTAATACTCCATATCTAACACCACGGTGTTATCGGTAAATTTAATGACAATTTCACGTTCAAATCTAATTAAAGATTTAACTATTGCTTGGAGCAAAACTGGTGATACTCCATTCTCGATCATTTCACAAATTTGATAATTTAAATTATCACTTTCACATTTCAATCTAATTAAAGATTCATTAAAACTTCACTTAGTTTTAATCTCCCCAAAAATCAATATTAATGATTATTTAACATTGGAAAATCAAACATGTCGCATCGACAATCTATATCGTACTATTGATTTCTGCCTATATATAACCTCTAAGCTCGTATATCTTAGAGAAGGGTATTAAGCAAGCGAATAAATTCTCCGCCACCAAACAGACATATATTTAGCAGAGATCAATAATATAGTTCGAAATACAATGTTAGACATGTAATCTTGTCTTTAACTGGGTTAAAGAACCAATGTAATTTAAAACACAGTTCACGATAAACCCAAAAATCACATTTCATTAATTATGGAATCTTCATGGAAAACAGATCAATATATAATCGATATCAATTTCTGTATCTGACTAATAATATTAATGGAATAATGACAAAGCCTTTTAAATTTCATATATCAGTCTTAATCCACATAAGCTCACTTCGATTATTACCCAATCAAATTCCATTCCAATTTATTTTATTAAATTGGAAAACTTTACTTTGGAAAATTTCCATTAAATATTAATAAAAAGATTTATAAATTCCTAATCACATTTCGCTGTTAATTGGGTTAAAGAACGAATGTCATTAAAAACACAGTTCACAATAAACCCAATAATCCAATTCTATTATTCAATTCCAATTAAATATTAATTAATTGGAAAACTTCACAAAATCTTAAATTTAAGATTTATCTTTGTCTCAACTGGGTTTAAGAACAGTGTTATTTAAGACACCGTTCATGACAAACACAAAATCCAATTTGATATTAAATATAAGGCTCTAAATAGAAAGCATATCGACTTATTTTCAATATCAAACTCTGAGATCAACAGATATCGTATTGGGAATAACGATATCTGTATCTTCCAAATTCCTCAACAATATCAATATAATCACGGAATCCACTATCGAAATATTTCAAAGATTATTTCCATTCATATCCATTCCAATTCATACGTTGGGAAAAATTCTGGTTATCAAAACCATTTCAATTCATTTTCGTTCCTTTTTGTGTCCATCACAAATCGGACATCAAAATCATATCTTGATTCTTCACTGAATATCGTTTTAAAATATTCGTATATACTCTAAATCAGAATGTGACTCAATCAATTACCATATAATTTTATTTATATAGGTTCCATACATCTCATGAATTAAAAAATAGTGATGAACAACTATTAAACATCCGATTCACTTCCAGAGTGTAATCTACAACTGTATAAGCATTTAGTAATTATCTAACGCTTACTAAAGTCTATCGATCAATCGATTGACATACAACTAAACACAAGGGAGATGTGTGAAGTTATTATCATCCCCAGACCTGTGTGGGGGTTTCAGTCAATATCCAATGATTATTATTTGCTTACTTGGGCGATGTGTAAAACTATCGTCCCAATACCCGTGTGGGGTTTATATCACAATCCATGTGAACTTATATATTATTTTCACAGTTCAATAACGATAATATATGAAACTATAACATCCATCAACCATCAACCAAATATTGCAATCACATGCAATAAACATATATATTTATTCATAGCTATGATAAATGTAAAAATAGTTTGAGTGAGAGAACTCTCGCCATTGGTTTCCACTCCGTCATTCTTTAATTGATGATTTATAAAAACGATTACGCATGCATCTGGCTGCTGAAATCTACGAATCAGAGAAACTAACAAGTCACAAACGAAGTCGAAATGGGCCGAAACTTGGCCGGGGAAGAGCCTGGATGCATCTAAATTATTGACTGTGGTCTCCACCAGTCAACCGTTCAAAAACAGGTTCAGTCATCTGAATCATTTAGGTCAGACGTCCGAACTGGGTTTTTCAGAAACCAGTAAGGATTTAGTTCATTTTTGAGCCATTTCAGACGTTTGAATTTTTCTGGTCAGACATTTGAATTACAATTCAGACATCTGAGTTAAAATTTCAGACATCTGAATTCTGTTGCTTGAAACTATAAATATTTGGAGTAGGTCAGACGTCTACCCCAAAATATTCAGACGTCTGAATCTTGTTCCAGGGCATGTTTTGCCTAGATAACAAGCTCGAAGTGATCTCGACAATTCGCTGAAGACCTATGATGTTATGTACATGTATATGAGGCTTCTAAGACTTTCTGAAACAACTTATAACATCCAAATGCATATACACAAACATTCGTACAAGAGATTTGCGATGATTCAGCTTATAAATTCAAATGTGAACTAAATTCCAAATCAAAGCATGCAAAAGCGGTTTATGTGATTCGTGAAGACTTAAGACTTTGCAGGGGCAACAATGGAGCTACACAATACCGCCTAAACCACTTCTAACATATGCATACAATTGTGGGTACAATCCAAATGAGAAATTCCAATTTTATGAAACTAAAACTAATGAATCAGAAAGTATATACTTATCTAGCCCATTCATATGCATATACACAAATAAAAATGGACCTAAACTACACTTTACAAGCCTCTAAGCTTGTGTCATAGATGTGAATTCATGAAGAACTCACAAACCTTTCACCTTTGATGGTTAGAAGCTATTAATCAATCCAATAACAAGCTAGAATGATCTCTCTTCGAATAAAACACTAGAATCAATAACCTATGATTAATAAAACATGTTTCCTAAGAGTTAGGTCATAGGAATTATGACGAATTGAAGTGGAAATGAGACGGAGAAGATGGGATGGGCTTACCTAAGCTTCGCCCTTGATTTTGCACTTGATTCCCACAAGATTGGAGCTCCTAGAATCAAATTAGGTTTAGGGAATTTTAATTCCCCTTTCCCCATTTCTATATTTTTTTTCTAAGTGTTGGAGAATGAGTGAAGAGAAGAGGGCTATGGAGCACTTAAGTGAATGGGTCAGGTTTAGCCAACCAAGACCCAACCAAGGTGCTAAATCTCTGAAGCTCGGAATATATCGAAGTTTATACTTTTTAACGTTCTAAACGACATTTTGGACACAACGGAAGTGGTTTCGGTTCCAAATTCGTCCATATGCAAAAAAGTGATATTTTGATCTTATATCGATTGAAAAAGACCAAAATTTCTCCAACTTCAAAGGTATCGATGTTTACAGTTTTCGAACACCTAAATGACATTCCGAACTCAATGGAAGTGGTTTCATTGAAAACAGATGTCGTTTGCAAAATGTGACTTTTCTATGGGCTACATATAATATTAAAAATATATGTATATATATATATATATATTCCATAGCGACTATTATAAATTTTAATTAAGTCATAACTTACAATGTATAAAGTGAAATCTCCATTTCATATACTCGTTATAAAGTTATAATTCAAAACATCTCAACTGTTTTATCCAATTCTGATTTATATTGTATTCTATATATTCATTCAAAGTTTAAAATCGAATTTTCAAACTACCGCGCCATTTCGAGTTCGTTTTAATTAAATTTAAGGTTTTTACATTCTAACTTCGATTTAACTAAATTTTAAATCGTTTATACTCCAAATAATTCATCTAAAATATTGATTATGATGGAAATCAATTAAAATAAATTATAAATTGGTTCCAAAATTCTGGGTTGTTACAAATACTCAGGGTAGGATTCTACCGTTTACTGAGCCATGCTGGTGGTATTGCTTAGCAGCAGCTACCGCCACCTGGATACAATGCAATATTATAGTAATGTCCATCAATAAAGTATATTACCGAAAAATAGCGTTAAGGCATTACATTTTACCTTGATATATTTTATAAGCATTTTAGTCTGTACGGTACCATAAATTCATCGTGAACTGGAGTTATCAGAGGGAACTCCATAGTGTACAACTCAAAACAAAAGTAGTTGTGGGCTAAATTAGGATAAATATGACAAGGCACACGAGGTAATACCAAGGGTAGAATTCTACCATCTTGCAAAGTCGGGATTGTGGTATTGCATAGCCATAGCTATATCCTATCTCGAACAACACATCCATAATCATGGATATGCATTAAAATCAAATCAAACCAAGGAACTATGATAACAAACGCAAAAGTTTACCCAATAAGGGGAGCAACCCTACTTGGCATCAACATAGCTCTAGTTTTAGTCATTTTAATTATTACTCAAAAGTCAAAGATTTCCGTCATCGTTCTCTTACTTTGTTGTTGTAATCGTTCACCAAAACATTCTACTTCATTTTGTTTTCTCTTCACGTACACAGCTGATAAAGTGGTTTCAATATTGGTAGAGACTATGCTAATATCTGACCTCGGTCTCTTTAATAACCAAATGATTATTCACGCCATGGATATTTACGTTTAAATGAAACATATTTCAATGTCGTAAATAAATTTGCTTGAATTATTGATTTTCACCATCATTTACTCAACTCAGTTAAATATTAGATTCAATTTCAAATTTCAGAACACGGATTATGAGTTGGTTCATTTCCAAAACTCGCATTTCGATTCTAGATTTCAATATTAGGAATATCATTATCCAAAGAAATATTTGGACTTAATATATTCAAATTGGAATTGATCTTTTATTTAAAAATAATTAAATCCATATAAAATAGTTTAATTTAAAGTAGTTGTAAAATAGTAAATTTTAATATAACATATCTTGATTAAAATAGTATAAAATATAATAGTAGTTAAATTAATATACAAAAATTGTTTTATAAAATAATTATAAATACAAGTGTTAAGTTTAATATAAAATAATTTAATTTTATTGGCAAGTCCGACAAGGTTGAGTGGTGCCATATCATTTTATTGATATACCAAGAAATTACAAACAATTAACACAATACATGAGAGACAGGGCCTACTCATGCAAAGATGAAAACAAAGAGTCATGGTTCCCCATTACACTGAAAGCACAACAAAATAAACAGAAAAAAGAAGCACAAATGAACTGCTAGACATACTTCAAACAGAGACAGCCTAAAAACACGCTCAACAAAAAGTCCACATAGCATTAGAATATTGGATGACTTGAATCACTTACCCAGCAGCAACAAAGATGCAAACTAACTTGCATAGCCAATTAAAGTAAGAGCAAATAACAAACACTTCATCTTCTTAGTAAACCCAGTTCATGAAAAAGGCACATGACATGAAAAGAAACCAAAAAAAGTTATTATTGATTAGCGCTCATGCCATACGATAGTTCCACTTTCATTCTCCTTCTGACCAGAGTATTGAACTCGTTATACCTTAAAATTGTAGCAAAGAGCGGAGAGTCATTAGAGACAGAATTGACATTATCCAGTTTACTGGAAGGACCAATGAAGGTAATGGGTAGGACATTTTTGGCTTTAGGAAAGATTGTTGTGTGAAGAGGCGGTTAAAAGGTGCTTTGTATGCTGAAAGAGGGAGATGTGAGTGTAGGGATGGTTAAGTTTGTGCATCTTCTTGGCCTTGGACTTTTGTTTAGAGTAGGAGGAAGTGGAGGCAGTGGAGACATTGGTTGAATTATAGAGAGGGGTAACCTTCTCGGCCAAGACCCGAGACAAGGTTTGGTTGGGAGTTGGTTGATCAGAACATTGTTGTCAAAAATCTTAAAATCCTGTGATTTAAATCCCATTTTGGATCGAATCTTACCCCTTACGATTCGATTCACATATAGTCTGATTCAAATTTAGCTAAAACTTCAATTACGAACAATTAGTAAGTTTATAATGATATATTTAGTATGCTTATTTGCACTCACAATTTAAATTCTAATGTTTTGCAAATAATATAAAAATACAATTAATGCAAAAATTGAGTTTTAGTTTAAATGTAAAGGTTCAAACGTTCAAATCAATCTCAAAGTGTGCATGTACCTTGAAATATCGATTATATAAATCTACAATTTATGATTTGCGATTTAAATTTTGAACTTCACAATTTGCGATTCGAATCCTAGTTTAGAAACATTGGATCAGAAGAATGGAGAGAGAGTTCAAAGGTAGCAATAGCTGAGAGCTTGTCAGAGTGCCTGGGTGAGAATTGAGAAGATACACTAATATGTGAGTTGCACATTGCTGCAGCTGCTTGTGCATCATGCACATGAACATTAGAACAAGCGTTGAAAAGTTCAGGAATAATTTGCATTTCTTGATTAAGCTTTGAAGATTCCTTATTTTACGGATTCTTGTTGCAAGTTTAGTCACTAACATCAAGATTTATAGCTAACTTCAAGGCAGCGCTATCAAGTCTTCACATTGCTATGAGTTGCCATAGGAGCTACTTTAAGAACAATCGGGCTAAAAACTGATTTGTTGAAATTGGTTTCTACGGGCTTCATCACATCTTTGATTAACACTTCAACTGGGGCTATTATTCCATCACTGCCATTCTTAACTTTCTTAGTGCCCTCATGAACTAGAACTTCTTTTACAGACATGTCATTGATATGGCAGACATCTCGTTTAACCACAGAAAGTAACTCTCCTTCTTCACTGTAGTTTCAAGCATATCATGTAATACGTCAAAGGGGTTATTGAATAACATAAAAGAACTAGCATTAGCATCTTCACATGCCTGAGAATTATTCTGCCTAACAACTTTGTCGCAAACTATCTCAAGACTCTGTTTCTTACTGTTTGAAATCTTTTCATTCGAAGTATCCTTACTAACATACTGTTAGGATTGTCTCGCATAATGTTAAGAAGGAATGATGATTTAGATCACGAAATAAATTAGAGGAAGCAAGTACAAATATGAGCTGGTAGGCACGTAGCAACATGAATTCCTTTTGTTACAAGGATGTGTTGTCAACTCATATGCGCTCTATGCTGGAAGGTAGGGATGCTTTTCTCTGACTATCATTACATAACAGTGGTATCAGAGCCGAAAATTCAGACTCGGCTATGTAGACAAGGCAGTGCTATCAAAAGTTTGCGAGTCAAGGGTGAGACTGTTAGGATTCTCTCGCATGTTGTTAAGGAGGAATGATGGTTTGGATGCAAAGTCCCACATCACGAAATAAATTACAGGAGACAAGTACAAATATACTTTCAACTACATAATGTAATAAACCAGATGAGTTACTATATAACACCAGAGTACTAGCATTAACAATGTCACTTGTCACTAGACCATGCTTTGTTAAGCCTAACAACTTTGTCACAAGCAACTTCAATGCCATGTTTCTTTTTATTGGTTAAATTTTCATTTGGTGTATCCTTCACTGTCACAATGTTGTAATATGGGGTTGCTAAGCTTAGACAACACAATCTAAGTATCTGTTTCACTATCAGTTTTCTTACTTTGCAAGTTCATCTCATTCCTACCCATTATTTTCCATTCTTGAACTCTGGATTTGTTCTCTTTACTTTATTAATTGCTTATCGCTTTCTCTTTTTCAATAAAACCTTCAATATTATAACTAGGAATAATATACTCATAGGTCAATTCATTATGCCCAAAAGATTTACACGAACTACAGATGTCTGGTTTCCACAAGTACTTAACCTCAATCCTCTGCGTTCCTCCATCTACTAGCTTGACCAAGAAACTATCCACTAATTCACGATCGGGATACACTTCAATATGGCATTTGGTATACTCTAATCTATCAATCCTCTCTGATGTTCCATCCAAGCACAATGATTTACCTAGCATACTAGTTAGTTAGTTGATACTGACTTGAGACCAAGCAAATAAGGGAATTTTGTAGAACCCAAACAGGAACCAAACGTATACAACCATGAACGTTACTGATCGTAGAATCATATGATTTAGCTATGAAGAGTTCACTTTTCATAACTATGAGGTCTCCTTGTAAAATGTTATTCTTGTCTTCAATGTTGGAGAGAAGGAAAATGAAGATAGTTCTTTATTTTTTTGAAAGCCAAGTGAAATTTTTTATTCACTATTTCAAGAGTAACATCCAAAGAATACAATTAAAGCTTAATATAGACTCTTGACATTATCTAGCCTTAGACTACCAAAACAGAAACCGTATTACAACTGACAGAATCCCTTAATGTGCAGCAAACCACCAAAGAGGCAGCAGTGCTAAGAATAATCTAGCCGAAAGCAGAAAAATGACTTAAACAAATTAAAATATCTAAAACAACCGCTCCATGCTAAGAATAACAAATCACGCTCATTTAAATTGAAGAGACCCAAGTATATAAGTGGGATTGCTTCTGGTATGTCTTCCAAATTTCCTTGAATTAGTTGCTGACATAACATCTTCTGGTTTGTAATCTAACCCATCATTCAAATCATCATCATCAGATTGTTGCTTTTTCTTGCTTTCCTTTTTCTTACCACTCATTGATGATGACATAAGTGATGAGGCAGTAGATGGTCTAACATTGGGTGGTGGAGGAAGAATAAAGTGAGGAGGTGTAAGGTGAGAGTAAGGCGATGCTGATGACATAGCAGTATAAGATGTACTGGCTGTACTAACAAAAGAAGGAGCAGACATTGTAGTATTTAGGACAGAAGAGAAAGATTTGCTCAAGGAAGAAGGCAATGACGAAATGGATGCTCCAAAATCAATGGCAGCTATATGTGTATTAATCAAACCCTCTTTACTGTCACAAAATAAATTTCCAAGGAATGTATCATTCAAATCAATACTAGTCGTATTCAAACATTCTTGGTTTCCAATTGTAACCCCTTTACCATGTATAGAAGCTCCATGAATTTGGACTGAAGATGTATTAATTATAATGTCCTGACGTAAAGATTCATCATTCTCAGCTTCAGTAATAATCTGAGTTGCCTATTCAGCCAAAACTGTATCATCCTCATTGGTCTTATCCGTGTTTTCAGTAGTTAAAGCTTCGAATGGATTCACATCTGCCTTCTTACCCTCCTTAGAAGCAATATTTTCTTTATTGTTATTCGCCTCTTTTCTTTTCCAATATTTCTTTGCTTTTGAATTCACTGTTGTCCAGTTACTTTGATTTGCATTAGAAAAAACTTTATTGTAGTTCTGATTTATAGGAGCATGATTCCTAACATGTGTGGCAACCTTTTCCTGCACATCATTTTCCTTCATAGCCTTGGGATTGTGTTCACATCTATTGGTGTCATGGCGGAAAACTTTGCAAAATGTACAAATCCGAGGTCTCCAATCATAAGTCAACTTAACAAAAAGCCAATTATCACCTAGGCCGTCAACCTCTATTTTATCAGGTAATTCAAATTTTTCTAAACTTTCAATCAAAGATTTAGCGTATCGAAATCTTTAAGTACTGTTATCAAATCGTATAAGCTTCCCAACGTGACAGGCAAGCCAGTTAATCCCAATGAGTGTCCGAAGTATGCTTGGAATTCTGTAAAAATGAACCCATACCGGCACTTTCTTAATCTGTGCTTGGCAATTTCCAGTGGAAGGATCGCAGCGTGTAATTATAAACATTCGACCTCTAATAAAAATCGGATCAGATTTAAGTATTTTCTCCCTATCCATTTCATTTGAAAATTTGAAATAAGAATGTATACTATCAGATTTTATATCAACCTCGCCATCCAATTTCCAATATCGGTTCAAAAAAGTAACAACGGAAGTATAAGACAGAGTACCATCTAGGAAGAAGCCAACGAGGTGTTTGCTCCAGTACTTCATGCCTTCATCCCTTACCAGATCTGGCGGTTTTTTTGGTTTGCCATCCCTCTCAATATTGAAATGTATTGGCTTGAATACCCCTGCATTTCGAGGAAGTGAACTAAAAAGTGACGCATAGTCAAACTTGGTGAAAGATGGATAGGAAGAATTCGGGGAATTCAGATTGGCATTTAGATTAATCACAAATTCACCCTGAGTACGATTAGGGTTAAGAGGTGAATCACTAGAATAATTGGAAGTGCCCAGATCTGGATTGGATGAGGTCGCTCCCAAATTTAAATCAGAGGGGTTAGCAGATGATGGACTAACACGAGGAGGTGGTGGATCAGGGGGAACGGGTGGAGAAGAGCGTGAAGGGAGAGGTGGGAAAGAGGTGTTGAAAGAGGAGGGTGATGAGAAGTTAGATCTCACAACCGCCATGGAATTTGCGTTGGTTTAATTAATGTTGCACAACCCAAATATTTACCTTTTTATCTTAATTCATAATTATAAAAGTTATAAATATAAAAAGTGTATTGTGAAAATGAAGATAGTTCTATCAGACTTTATCTTGATTGAGCCAGTCAGTCTCCAAACCGTTCGTAGCTTTTGGACAAACGGCAATGTACGAGAGTAGAGAGTCAAAAAAATTCTAACCAGAGCATCTTTACAGACATTTGCTCTATCACTTACAACTTCCATGGTCTAGATCATAACTTCTCCTTTGTACTGAGACATCGTGTCGATAGGGATGAATTTCTTAGTGTTACAAGGCTTTTTCTTGAAGGGAGAGGTCTAAGTTGGTTGCTTTTCTTGTTGAAGAGACGGGAAAGGAGGAACTGCATGGGATGCCAAAAGTACGGGTGGTGGATAGTGGGCCGAGGAGGTACAAGTGGGTGGAAGGTGGAATTGAACATTGTGAGTGGATGGAGAGAGGAGAAGCAATGAGAGAGGAGGAAGGTATGATTGGAAGGGTCAGATAAATGGTAGCCGCCATTGATGGGCTCGATAGAGAAATAAGTTCATTGAATAATTCAGTTAAAATAGTTATGAAATATAGTAGTTTTTTTTATATAAAATGGCTTAATATGAAATAATAATCAAAACATATAATAGTTAAATTTTTATACAAAATAGTTTGATTAAAAAAGTTATAAAATATATAGCAGTTAAATTTAAAATAGTCATTATAATATGTAATAGTTTTTTTTTTGAATTTGTTCGGGGGGAAACCAACCAGAGCCGTAAAATTCCCCCTAGTGCACCTAGCCCAGTCCGCGGATACCACATAAGTGGCTAATCGTAACGTTTGCATATGATAAACACTTTTAGCATGTCATTTTGGATTTCGATCTTGTATCGTTGTTACCTCGACACAAGTCCTTTAGCGTTGGGCTATTGTCGCGAACATAGTAGTTAAATTTTGGTACAAATATTAAAGTACATTATAATTATGAAAATAAATACTAAAAAATGAATTAGTTTAAATAAAATAGTTTAATATAAAATAATACCACTTGAAATAATTTTAAAACTTATCATTAACAAACTCAAATTTGTAGTTTTGATAAAATATTCATTTGACCACAGTATCCATATTTTATTTTCTATCCTATTATCAAGTGATCATTTAATTTAAATTCACTTTCACGAGTATATACCATTTCAGTTTGTTTTGAATGTCATAGGTATATATCATTTTAACTTATTCCTTAATTGAAGCATTCGATATCCAAGGATGAATTATCAATTTATCTCATTTAAGTGATATACAAGGTGACAAAGATACATCATAAACAATAATCATTGAAAATAACCACATCCAATCATCACATCAATAAATAAGCATACGCATGCAATCACCAACCAAACAATTGATATATATCATCGGTGTTAGTTATCAAATGTCTAAAATTTATCTAGCAATTTAACTTCAGTGATAGTTAAATATCGATGACAATTTATTAATAGTTCATATCTAAACATATATAAAATTTGCAAATTTTAAATCAATAAATTTTCACATCCATGCCAATTTATCAAATATCGGGTGTCAATTAGCAGCTAAATCAATTTAAATGTCAAAACAAATTCCTGAATGTCAGTTAAATGAATCATAACATATCATAAAATTAATTTAACATGCAAAGAAATTTTAGTATGTCTTGAGTAGACTAAAACACACATATTTGACTTTATGTCCAAATATGAAATCCAAATGAACGCTGAAATTCAACAGTCTCTAAATCTAACCAAAACAATTCCATGTTGTCTGGAACTTCGATGCGAATTCAACAAAGAAAACCTACAACAATCGTGATTTTGAAAGATTTTTAAATTATAGTATTATTTAAATTTAAGTAAAATTTAAAATAACGAATTTGGGATTTGAATATCGTGTTTGACCAAATTTATCAAAATAAAAAGATTACAAAAAATACAATTTTTAGTCAAACTTGATCAAAATTTGATCTCTAGTCGAAAATTTAAAAGTTTTAAAACTCAAAATTTTCTTCTTTGCTTTTCTACTCGATATTATGTAGTAGTCTTCACTTTTCATTTCGTCAAAATTTGATTTTGTTTGCTCGAATTTCGCAATCTACATTTGCTGGACGTGCAAACACAGATCGCATTTGTGCATCTATCTCTCCTATGTATTCTCTCTGGCATTTGTAATAAATAGTATTTTTACTAGTATAATTTGAAAGTTGGATATCTAGATTTTTGTGTTGTATCAATTGCAAAAGTTATATGAGATAAACTACATATCTTTTTTTTCCTTCTCATTTCTCCGTCTCTGTAATTCTCCCCTACAAATCTCCATAGCTTTTCTCTCTCCAAATCACAAAATCCAAAATCTCTTCTCTAAATTTCAAAATCCTAATCACTTACCTTTCTTCCACCTTATTTTCCCATCTCTTCCTCATCCAAAAAATTTCCTCTACCCTACCTATTGTCCACTGTTGATCCTCTGGTAGTTCGCCATCGTTCGGAAGCTACAACCACCCGAAGCATAGTGGTCTCGACCACCTGAAAACACCAAGTCCAAAATCATAAAGTTCCTCTCTTTAAAACCTAAGGGTGCGTTTGGTTAAAAATGAGTTTTGAGTTTTAGTTTTTAAAACTAATTACAAAACAATAAATGTATGAAAGGAGGAATGGTAGAATGAAAGGAAGATGGAGGGGACCGCGGAAGGGATGTAGAAATCATGAAAGGAAGAATTGGTCTCTATGTTTCTCTCATTTCTCAAAACATAAAAATAGATAAAAGTTATTTTTTATTTTGTGTGCTAACTTTGTTTTTTAAAATGGTTGTTTTCCATAATATGCATGTGTTGCGCACATTTTTGTATGGATGAAAACCCAAAACTTAAAATGGTAAACCAAACGCTACCTAAGATTTTCCACTTCCAAGCAACCAAACTTGACACCTCCATCACCTAAAACCACGTCCCCTCATCAGTTGAAACCGCCAACCCTTGCTGACCCCTACAGCCTCCTACCGTGCCCAGACACCTCTGACCGAGCTTGCTTGCCTAAGTACGGACCCTCTTTGGCCAAATTACCCCTCTTTTTTTATTCTAAGTTCGGTTTGTATTGTATTCGTTGTTTGGCTTGGATCATTTGTCATCACTCGAGATTTTCATAGCTTATGATGGTGTTATATTGTATCCGGTGTTAGTTCATTTGTAGCTTATCCTTTATTTGCCACGAAAGGTGAGTTGTAATTGCTCACGACTAATGATTTTGTCAGGGAAAATAACGTCGATTAAAATGTAAATTGAAAATTTTTCATGTATGTAGGATATGCTAGTTATTATTTAGAATTTTGATATGTTAGTATTGAAATGAATTTATGTTATGGCAGGAAATAAATACTCATTTGTGTCACACATGATATGTTATGTATGTTATTGACATAAAAGACATGATATGAATTAGCTATGAGACATGTAATTATGTTATGTTTTATTCGAATGTTCTCACACAATCAGTTCCTTATAGATTTAGGAAAAATCACTATGAGTTGAAATGATACATAACTGAATGACTAAATAAATTTAAGAAAATTAGAAATTGGCTTGAGATTCGGGTTGAAATGATATATACGCGAAATTTGAATTAACACGCATTACAATGGTGCACGCTCATATTACCCGACTTTAAGATGGAAAATTATACACGGATGATGACGGTCGATTTTGAAAATTTTGGATAAATATAAAAGTTTCAAAATTTAAGTTTAATATTTAATTATGTATAATTTTTAAATATTTTTTTTAGAATTAAAACTTTAAAATTTAACTCATAATATTTTATTTATTTTTAAAAGTAAATTTAAAATAACATAAATATCAAATTAATAAAATAATTTAATTTTATATTTAGTTTAATATAAAAATTTAACTTGAACAAATTAATTTAATATAATATTTAATTTAATAAAATAATCTATTAATGTTTTAAATTTATAAGTTTTGAATTTATTTTGGAATACAATTTTAATTTTAATTTTAGTGTAAAGATATTTTAATAACTTTAATAAATATAAATTAAGAAAGATATGATTAAGTTTAAGATTTTATTATGTTTACTATTATGTGATTTCCAAATATATTTAAGAATTGAATATTTAATTTGATAATAAACTTAATAATTTTGTTTTATAATGAATAAGAATTATTTAAATTAAATAATTTAGAAATAAATTTTGAAATTTATCTAAGTATAATTTGTAGTTTTACTTAAAGTATGTTTTATGAAAAAAATACCATGGTGTAAAATAAGCGATTTGTTGTTAAGGAGACAAGAATCGGTATTAACATAGTGTCTATCAATATCGATACCACTTTAATAACTGTGTGTGGTGAATAATATAGAATTAAGTACAACGGATTTAGCAAATGCTTTTGGAATAAAGTAAGAGAACGATGATGGACAACCTTGACCTTCGGGTCATAATTAAAATGACTAAAACAGAAGCTATATCATAACTAAGTGAGTTAGCTGTTCCAATCAGACACGCTCCTTTGAACCATATTTATTGCTATCTAATTTGATTGTTGGTCGCCTTTGATTATGGGAGTGTTGTCTCGAGGTGGGTGGTAGCTGCACATTATGCCTTACCACCAGTCCAGGAGTGCAATTGGTAGAATCCTACCCAAGATATTGCCTCGTGTGCCTTGTCAATTTATCCTGATCGAGCCCTCCATGATTTTTGATTTCATGTTGTTACCAATGGAGTGCCCTGTGATAACACAGATGTGGTGAATTCACGGTACTATATAGACTGCAATACTTATAAAATGTATTAAGCATATAAATATAATATCCTTTAATGTTATTTTCAATAGTATATTTACCGTAGATATTATTATGCTAGTGTATTTCATTATATGATATATAGTTTAACAAATCATTAAAACTTGAATTCCACACATTCTTTAAGTTACAGATGAATTTCTTTGAACATTTCACTTGATTGATTCATTTACACAAGAATGTTAGTCCTAACACGATTGTTTTATTTCTACTTATTGCTCGGGTCAGCTTGAGTATTACAACCATGGAAATTCATCTAGTAGCTAGAGTTCCATTAGAGCTTTAGCTATCCATCTGCTATTTTTGTTCTAGTTATTTTCGTTATGTCATTTGCTTTAAGTAAGTTTCTTTTGTATTAGTGGACCATGTATGCTTTTAGGATTTTATTTGTATTTGCATTTTATGACTCTATTACTATATATTTTATTTTGAGACTATGTACTATATAGTAGCTGTTGGATCTAGAATAACCCTAGAGGGGGTGAGGTGAATAGGGTTTATCACAATTTTTACGTGATATTAAAAATTCAACAGGATATTAAATAAATACAACAGAAATAAAAAGCAAAAAGGAAATAACACATAGAGATACCCAACTTCGGCAAAATCCTGCCTACTGCTGCATTCCTAAGGTTTCTACTAGGTGTTATAAACAGATCCCGCTTACAATCCCATGTAAACTCACAGCGCCTACTCCTGTCCTAACCCTACACTCAAAACCCTAGACTGGTCTGTATCCACTAGACCATATTTCCCCCTAGTTTTACAGACAATGGTAAACTATCAGTTAATCCCTAACTGAATCACCTAGATTTTACAGACCTAGAAACTGTTCAGTCAGTTTACAAAAGAAATTAAAAATACAACAAAAATAAAACTAAAAACAGATAAAACCTAGGAGTTAAAATAGAATGGTCATCCCCTTTCACACTTCAAAAATAGGCCGGCCCATTATTCTTCTTTGTTAGACCCAAAATCTCTTTGCTCTAGAAATTAGAAATGGCGGCCTCTAGGATTTTTTGAGAGTCCCAAATCTGAATCGATTGCTGAGAGAATTGATGCGTGGTTTCTATAATTGCTCTAATGTGTTGAGTTGCTTCTCCGTTGATCGATTATCTGCCTCTCTTTCTGGCAATTTGATCGAAAATATTCAGGATAAAATTGTGAGTTTTACTGATTTAATTCCTCCGATTTTCTCTTTGAATTGTTGTGTTGGTTTTCGATAAGGCCAGTGATGAATTGGTGTGGATTTTAGGGTAAACAGAAAACCCTAGCCTCTGATTTCTTGTATGTGACTTGGCTGATTTCATGTTTCCCCCTTTTGGTTTGATCACCTCAGCTTGATTGGTGTTGCGTGATTTCTGTTGCCATGGTTTCCTCTTTTGGAAAGTCATGGCTTTGAGTGATTTTATCAATTCTGGATGGTTTTGTATCACTTTAAATGCTTGAGATAATTCAAGAAAGATATGGCATGATTGTAGCTTTGATGATTTTGAAAAACTTACCTGATATAAACCTGCAGTGAAATCCATTTCGAGATGACTGAATTAATTCTCCATTTCCATAAAAAACATTGCTTGCCATATTAGATTGAATTGAGTCTTGATGACTTTATGGAAACAATTAAGTTGTTGCCAATTTTGATTTTCTGCCCCTTTGAATTTTAATGAAAATGAGTCGTACTGATTTGTGAATTTCAGAACTGTATTATATACTTGCCAAAAAAACATTGTTGCCATAAAAGCACTGCTTCATTTTTGGATACTGATTTGCCAATTGTTCTTTTTCCATATATAAATTGATAACTATAAATCAATTTCTGATTTTAGAAAACATTTTGCCAAAAACTGTTAGTTCCCTGATTCCATTTGTAAGGCTGGAAACAAAATAAAAACTTGCCAAAGATTGATCACTGAAATTCTTAAATTATTTCCTTGCTAAAAAACTGGAAAGAACAAACTGTTGCCCATTTAAATTATTGTCAAAAAATACTAGTTCAAAACCAGAATATTTTGAAACTTTCCTTGATTTGAAAACTGCCTTGAATGTCACATTGATCTTTGCTATGCCATGCTATGTCACATCCATATGTACATGCTACTGTGCTTTGAATTGATGAACTGATTTCTTGCCTCGATATTGGAATTTGATTGCTTTTCTGTGCGTGCTTCCTACTTGTAGCACCATTGTGTATTTGCACTTGCTCGAGAAGTTGTACAGTTGCAATGTCTATTCTTGCATAAGTTTGCCATTTGCCTTGAATAAAATGCTTTGCTTTGCCCACTGTAAAATTGTCTTGAGCGTGATTACCCAAGCTTCACATTGCTGTGAATTTGCTTTGAATTATGAGCACCAATATACATGAGAAAACTGAACCTGAACATTTCTTTGTGCATGATACTTGAGTTGCTTTGTTCTTTTGAACTGAGCTGTACACTTCATATACATCTCACATAAACTTTACCATTCATGAATCCATGCTTGAGCCATAGCGTCATGCATATACGAGTACATAATCATGAATATTTGCTCCATACTATTCCCATCATGTGTGATCTTGTGCATTTGTATGTTCCACCATTCTTGTATATGCTGCACGACACATAAACTTGTTGATAATGATTCACTTTGGCTTAAACCAGAAACATGTTAGCTTTTCCATTCAATGTGAATGAAGATATCTTGTTTTCTTTGCTGCATGTCCACACTAGCTTGTGCAACCCTTATTGTCTTGCTGCTATCAAGCTTGTACCTGCACCAGTGTTTAACTTCTGGAATGTATGGCATAACTATGCATTACCAGTACATGCTACATGACCACTCTTATCTCCATGTATATGTTTGACCTGACCATGTTGGTTTGACCAGTATTATATATTTGCTGTGTGTTTCATTATGGCTTGTTCATACTTGCATTTGACCTTTTGCTTTGAACGACTCGACTTGCTTGATCCTTACTGTTACTATTTGCATTGATGCCATGAACCAATTTCTTGTGTACATGTGGCACTAACTCGACACTTGGGCTATTTGAAAACTTCTTTGGCTTCATTTCTCTCGACCATATTTGTTGATAGCTTCAGTGTCTTGAAATTTGTTGAGTTGTGCACTGAGTTGAGATGGTCCACATGGCTACTCCCCAGTTGCACACTGCATTGGCAAGGCAGTGCATACGTGTATATATATATATACATGTGTGTATTTGCAGTCATCCAGACACGTTTTCCAATCCCTGCACTATGCATGTACAAACTGACTAGACACAGGTCAGATCAAGTCATGAAAAATGATGAAAAACGCACCAGAAATCTAAGGCAAATAAAATTTTAAAAATAAAATTTATATTCACATGTATTTTGAAAATTATTTCTGTTCCATATACTGTGTGTGTTTCTGTATATGACAGGTATGAAGATGACTGGACTGACAGTGAAGTGGTGTGAAGACCGAAGACAGCAGACAGAAGTTGACAGTGAAAAATATACAAAAGCATCTGTATATCAGTGTAACTGAATGTATATATAAAATTGTATGACTGAGTGTGGGTGTTGTAGAGAGGAACTGTGTAGTAATGAGAGAAATCACCTGATTTTTGTGTTAAACAAATTTGACTGAAATAAAATATTATTTTTATTGTGTTCAAACAAATTTGTCTAACACATTCAGTTTATATACAAGTACAATATCAGGTGTAATATCTGTGAATGTGCACAAATAGCGGAGTCATATAATTTGTACTGTTTGAATGTTGAAGTATAATATTTATATTTAAATAAAATACTATGTGAATATATGAAATTTCGTTCAGTCGTATTCTATTTAAATATGAATATTATATTCCTGTCTGTGATGTTATATAACAGTATAATAACAAACACATATAAAAGAATATATATTTGGTTGTTATCATCAAACAAAAGTCATATAATTGTGTATACAACATCGTTATATACAACAGTAACTTCTTGAACTACTAACAGTTTTATTTAATCTACCGCGAGATATTCTATATTTTATTTGGGTCTTCTGGAAGTTTCTAGTTTACTGAAAACTTGTTTAAGGTGTAGGCTGGTTATGACCTTGGTAAGGTTTTCTTGGAAATACAGATGTAATTTTCGTGCAATTAGTATTAGCCCATAAGCTAATTTCTAAATAACCAGGTAACAAGTTTCAGCATTTATTAACCTTCGACTAACATAATAAACCTGCAGTGGTGTGTCATCTACCTCTCGTATTAGGACTAAGCTAACGGCGAATTCCATTATGCTAGATAAAGATACAAGGTTTCCACATCATTTAGTCTTGACATTATAAATGGTTTTCAAAATTATTTTTCAAATCTTAGAAGCCCCTTTGGTATTCCTCTCTCCATTCCAAATTTCTTTCCTTCCTAATTGTGTCAAAGAAAAACACTTATTTATCAGTAGCTCTGGAAACAAACCTACTTAGGACTACTACCTTTCCATTAAGGCTCATTACATCCTTGTTTGTTTTAGGTTCAGGCGATTCTTTTATTGCCTTAATATGCACGGGACTTTCTTTTATCCTTTGTTCACTTATGATGTACCCAAGGAATTTTCCTGAGTGAACACTGAAATGGCACTCTTGGGGGTTTGATTACTGTAACACCCCACCTCCGCTAGGGTCACTCACAAAGGGAATGCACTAGTTTTGGAGGAGCGTTATCGAGGTAAACAAACATAGAAATATTACAAGACATAACATAAATAAAACAGTGGAAGATTCAAGAGCTAAATTTCATTACTTTCAAAAAGAGTCAAAACCTTTTACATCAAATAGCCAAGGTCATTATTTTCCATTACAACAAATTCTGTCTTGCATAAATAAAGAAGCATAATCTTAAAACAACAAAAGTAGCTTAATTCCCCAAAGGTTGCAGAAATGCAGCCATAGCATAGCTCAAGATCAAACCGTACATGAGCTAAACCAAAAGCAAGCGAAATCCTAGCTAAGTGCTAGATTTTCCTCCCTGAGAACCTGGGGGGAAAACGAAAGAAAAAGAGGCGAAAGAAAACGGGTCAGTCATAAAGAGTGGTAAGTCCAAGTGACTTTCAGTATAAAAACAGGTAAAGGTAACATGACATGTATAAACTAAAAGTAAACATAAGGATGATGACAAGATGGGCAAGATAGACTAAGATAGCATGATGATTCAAGTGTAATCAAGTATAGCATCACATATTCAAGGTTCGCTGCATCAACTGTACTAGAATCCAAACCCATGTCTTATATTAAACATGAAATAATACCTTGGCCCAATATCATGAAATGACCTATTTCTAGGTCCAACGAAACGATCCACTAGTCGATCGGCTCCCTACAAGTTCTAGCTCATCATGTGTCTGTGTCATATGACCCTATCACGAATGTAGTCACCTGTGTTAGGTCCACCATAGGGTGTATCAAGCCCTAGGGTGCCAACCACCGACTCGAATCAAGCATGCACAGATAAACCTACTGATGCCCAATGCATGCTTTTTCAACTCCGAACCACGTGCACGACCATAGCCCACCTGAGCCTACACTGGCGCACCAACACAGCCATCGTTCTGAATCAGCCCAGTAATCGTGCCCCACCTTGCCTAGTTCCAGGGTACCATGATACATCTAGTGGGTTACTGCTGAAACGGATCGCGTAACTAGGGTTTCCGTCCCATAGGTTAAGTGTTGTCATTTAAATCCGTGACTTAACCCTTATCAGTCTAGCATGTCAAGTTGGTTAAGTATTGTCATTCAAGTTCGTGACTTAACCCACCTACGTGTCATGTCAAATTGGCTAAGTGTTGTCGTTCAAGTTCATGACTTAGCCCTACAAATCATGTGTCAAGTTGGTTAAGCGTTGTCTTTCATGTTCATGACTTAACCCTATCATGTGGCATTAATTCATTAATGCACTCCAAGCTCTCACGTCAGACCTGTTGTTGTGGTCACTGGATATGCCGGGCGGTTCCAGGAAGAATTACACCACAACTCAGTCTGACCTCGGGTTTTCAAGTGCGATATGACCAATTACCCACATTGGATCCTATTGTTTGCAGTAACAGGATTTGTTGGGCGGTTCCGGGTAGAATTACACTACAAACTCAACCCTACCTCGAGTTGGCCGTTTTCAAGTTCATTCTAGTGTCATGTCCATGTCCAAATTTCATGTCAAGTTCGTGTCAAGTTTCCAAGGCAAGTTTCATGCCAAGTTTCCTATAATTACCGATTTTTCCTAACGTTACCTCGTCTAAATATTAGGCAAACATTCTGTAACAACCCGTATTTTTGGATAACATATTATAACATAAATGGAGGCAGAATTAAACTGTAAAATCTGAATCAAGGGAAACGGGCTATGCCATTGCGTTCGTCTCGGAAAAATACGCGAAATAGAGTCCGAGTTTTCGAAAATCGGAGTCCGTATGACCAAGATATGGCCTCGCGAAGTTTCACAGAAAATTCAAATTCAAAACAGATTCAAATTTCAGAGAAATCAGAAGTGGCGGGAAAAATCCCGCCAGACCCAGGGGGGTCGACTGGGGAGTCGACCTCCCCCCCCAGGTCGACTGGGGAGTCGACCCCAGGGTCGACCTGGGAGTCGACCTGCCTGGTCGGCCCAGACAACCTGGTGCACTCATCTTGGCTGTTTTGACCTGTTTTGGAGGCTTGTGACGGGATTTGATGGCTTGGATTGAATCTAGGGTTAATCCTATGGCTAATACTATCCTAATCTTCTATAAAAAGGACCTAACACCTAGCCTAAATCATCATTATTCATTCCTACAACTAAACTATGTCAAATTTGTTCCTCTCATGGCCTCCACTCTCATGCTAAAATTTCTAAGTTAATTTATATGAGAGATTTTGAATGCATACAAGTGTTTCCAAGCTTGTATGAGTATTCTTAGTTTGCATTCAAGTCAAGTTGCAACATTTCTATTTCAAAGCAAGGGTTTTTATTGATTTGGCTCAAGGGTTTTCATTTGGAGATTGCATATTTGGGTTTTTGGTGCTTGCATAAGGGTTTCGTCTCAATCTTTATAATAAATATTTATTTGTGTCTTCATAGCATTGTAAGCCCTTTTCTACTTTCTTTTTATTAACTCTAAAGTTAAATGAATGATGCAAGTTTGGGGTTGATCATTATGATATGCAAGTTTGGTTGATCATTATATGCAAGTTTGGTTGATCATTATATGCAAGTTTGGATGATCATTATGCAAGTGGGTTTAATCATTATGTATGACACATGTTGCTATGTTATGCAAGTTTGGGTTGATCATGTTATCATGTTATGCAAGTTAAACTTGAAGTTGTGAGCTTAAAGCTTCAAGCTTTATGTTGAAGTTTGCATTTTGGCAACATGAAAGTTATCATATCGCTTATGATAACTTGCATGTGAGGCTAAATGCGAACTTCTAGCAACTTCTACATGTCATTTATCACCATGTATCACTCATATGCTAAGTTTGGTTTTATGCATGCTTTTGAACCCTAATAATGCAATATGCAAGTATATGAACATATGTACATTTCATATGCCACCATGATAAACTTGTGGCTTCAACACCTTTTTGTCATGATTATGCCAAGTTCCCTATTTTATCCTTTATGCGTTATTGCGATTATGTAAACGATGGGATTACGTTGGGGTTGGGTAACATTATGACAAAAACATGGTTTTTATAACATAACGTGATATGTTAACTTGTAATTATGTTTTGGAAACATAATGGACATGACACTTAGAAAATATGAGAGTGGCCAACTCGAGGTTGGGTTGAGTTTGTAGCATAAATCTACCCGGACCCGCCCGACTTAACTAGTGGCTACAAACAATAGGACCCAATGTGTGAAGTTGGTCATGTTGTGCTCGAACCCGAGGTTAGACCTAGTTGTGGTGTAAAGCTACCCAGACCCGCCCGGCTTAACTAGTAACCACAACAGGGTCTAATGTGAGAGGTTAAGCACATTAAGTTAATGAATGCTTCCTGATTAGGGTTAAGTCATGATCCACTTAATACTTAACCAATTTGGGCTTGATGGGTTAATCAGGGTTAAGTCAGGGACCTTGCGTACGCTTAACCAATTTAACCCACGTTTGGATCGGGTTAACCACATTTAACCCATTAAGAAACCCTAGTTGCGTGGTCCTTTTCAGCAGTAACCTTCTAGATAGTATCATAAGACCCTAGGACTAGGCTAGGGTGGGGCACGATTACTGGGCTGATTGTAAGAGACCAAAAGAGACGGCTGATTGATGCACCGGTTGTTCAGGCGGACCATGGTCGTGCACATTAAGTCCGGAGTTGAACACGGGGGCCGGTAGGTTTGGACTGTGCATCCTGTAATGGTGTCTGAGGGTTACACCGTAGGGCCTGATACACCCTAGCGGTGGACCCTGCACAGTCAACTACATTACATGATTAACCCGTATGACACCGACACTTGACGAGTTAGGCTTATAGGGAGCCGATCGACTAGACCGAGTAGTTGGACCTTGATTTAGGTCACCTCATGATGTTGGGCCAAGCTTGGGCCAAGGGATCAATTCTTGTTTTTACTTGACATGTTAGAATGCTAGTACACCCACGGTGCAAAACTTAACCTTGATTATGCGATGACACCTTTATCTACCTTGTTAGCTAATCATCATGCCAGTATGTTGCTATCCTTATGTTCATCTCAGCTTCTCATGCCAGTTAACTTTACTAGTTCATAGACATATAGTAGTAGGGCTTACCAGTCTTTTTTACTGACCTGTTTTCTTTCGCCTCTTGTCTTCCGTCCCCCCCCCCCCCCCCAGGTCCTCAGGGTGGGAACATTGGAGCTTAGCTTGGATCTTTATAGCTTGCTTACTGGATTTGCTCATGTACGCTTTTGGACATTGAGCTAGCTATGGTTTATCCCTTCACTTTGGGGATAGTACTTTATGTATTTCAGTTTTTCAGTTTATGCTTTTGTCTAAACTTTGTTTGTTGGAAAATAATGATCAAGTACTTTGTTGTAATATGACTATGGTTTTGAAATGCTAGTTTAATCCGCTGCTTTATTTACTCTGTTTTTACTTATATGTTCTGTCTTGTGATATCTGCATGCATGTTTACCTCGTTTAACGCCCCTCCAAAGCTAGTGTCCTTGCAAGAGTGGCCATGGCGGAGGTGGGGTGTTACATTTGGTATCAGAGTATAAGGTTTACAAGATTTGAGCAAAATTGTTTTTAAAACTTACCTTTTGAAAAACTATTTTCAAAACCAATTAAGTATTTTCCAAGAAAAGTCTAGTTATTTTAAAAAGGCTATTCCCCAAAAGCCATAGCACTATCCTTCGTTTCTTCGTTCTGAATCTATCTTTTTCTTTTTCAGTATGGCTGATCTTAACCTTCCCGAGGGAGTGAACATTCCCGGATGATTCCGGAGGTACTTGGAAGCTAGGGCCAACGATGTGGGCCCAGCAAATACCCCCAATATAACTGAGGTTCCTCCTCCTCCCCCTCCTCAGAACCCGCAAACAGATTTCGCTAAGATTTGCAAAGACTTTAAGGCGATGGGTGGCAAGAATTTCATAGGGACGGAGACTTTTGTGGAGACAAGAAATTGGTTGAAAGAAACCGAAGATCTTTTCGCTATCTTTGATGTGCAAGATCATAGGAAGGTTTTATTGGCAGCATGGTTATTTAAAGAAGAAGCTGCTTACTGGTGGGAGGTCACCAATGCTGCGAGGCCTATAGAGACTTGTGCCGACTTCAGGACAAGATTTGGGCTTAAGTTTCTATCATTAGCTGAGGCGAATCTGCAATTAGAGAAGTTCATATCTTTGAAGCAAGGGGACATGACAGTGAGGGAGTATGTGAATGAGTTTAACAAGCTCGCCCGATTTGGTTTGGACATGGTTAATACCCCCAGAAGAAGGCTTTACGTTTTGCATGAGGGTTGAACGAGCCCTATCTCATATACCCATGGGGGCCACTTTTGAGGGACTAGTAGACATGGCATTGCTTCAAGGAGACGATAAGAATAGCAAGAAGGAAGACAAGGCTAGTGAGACTCAAGCCAAGAAGATGAACTCCAAGTGGGGAGGAAATCAGAGCAATCAGAACAACAAAAACAACAAGAACAACAAGGGCAACAAGGCCAAGGAAAAGGATCCAAGAAAATGCAATTACTGTGGGATTGTTGGGCACATAGCTAAAGACTGTAGGAAGAAGAAGAGGAAGTTGGGCGGATGCTTTCATTGTGGAGAGGCCGGACATTTTAGCAAGGATTGCCCCAAGAAGCAAGGGCAGAATCAGCGTGCAGGACCTTCTGGAGGGCAAGTGCATGCTCTCAACGCCGCTCCAGTTAAGGATCGAGGTAGTATTTCTGTAGAAAGTCTTGTTTATATTTCTGATTATCCTGTTCACACCTTATTTGATTCTGGCGCATCGCATAGTTTTATCTCTTCTGACATTGTTGAAAGTTTGCACCTAAGTACTAGCCTAGTTGAGGATCCCGTTTGTGTTTCAAATCCAATTGGGGGTTCCGCCCATCTATCTATGATTTGTGTGGATTTGAAGATTTCTATCTTGACTATAGAATTCACGTGTAATGCTTATGTTCATGGGTTCACGGGATATGGGTTGATCTTGGGCATGGATTGGTTGTCCAGTTATGGAGCCATTCTCGATTGTGAGCATAGGGTGGTGAGGCTCGTGACTCGCCTCGGTAATCCCCTAGAAATTTCTTTTAACCCTAGAGGTCCCGTCATGTTATGTTATCTTGAATCTCTCGACTCGTCCATCGATGATCTGCAATCTGTAAGGGTGGTCCGAGACTATCCTGATGTCTTTGAAGAAGTTAAGGGGTTACCCCCTAAACGAGAGATAGATTTCCGCATTTATCTAGTCGATAATGCCAAGCCTGTATCATTGCCTGTTAGGCACATGGCCCCTCGTGAAAGAAGGGAGCTCAGTAAGCAGATCAAGGAATTGCTTGAGAAGGATTTTATTAGGCGAAGCATTTCTGAATGGGGTGCTCCGGTGGTATTCGCTACTAAGGCGGATGGTTCGCTTCGCCTATGTGTTGATTATCGAGAGTTGAACAAGCTGACAAAGAAGAATAGGCACCCGTTACCAAGGATTGATGATCTCTTCGACCAGCTTGTAGGTGCTTCTGTTTTCTCTCAGCTCGATCTAGCCATCGGATTCCATCAGCTTAGAGTGGCTGAGGATAGTATCGATAAAACTGCGTTTAGGACTCCAGATGGATTCTTTGAATGGCTTGTCATGCCATTCGGTTTGACTAATGCACCCGCCTACTTCGTAGATTTGATGAGTAGGGTGTTCAGGGAGTTCCTCAACAAGTTTGTTGTTGTCTTCGTGGATGATATTCTGATCTTCTCAAAGGATGAGGAAGAGCATGCAAGGCATCTCAAGGAAGTGATGGATACACTTAGAGCGCATCAGTTGAAAGCCAAGTTCTCCAAATGTCATTTTTGGAGAAGGGAAGTTCGGTTTCTTGGACATATAGTTTCTAAACAAGGCATAGCGGTGGATCCCGCGAAAGTGGTTGTGGTTCAAGATTGGAAGACTCCTAGGAATGCAACTGAAGTAAGAAGCTTTCTCGATTTGGCGGGCTACTATAGGAAGTTCATCAGGGACTTCACTAAGATTTCGGCCCCTCTTACTAAGTTGACGAATTTGCATGGGACTTGGAGTGTGAGCTTGCTTTTCAAAAGCCCAAAAGAGCCCTTACCTCAGCTCCAGTTTTGGCATTACCTGATAGTGGTAAGATGTTTACCGTGTACACAGATGCATGTGGCACGGGGTTAGGGGCTGTTCTGATGCAAGAGGGAAGAGTGATATGTTATGGGGGTAGGCAACTTAAAGTTCATGAGAAGAACTATCCCACTCATGATTTGGAGTTAGCAGCGATCGTCTTTGCACTCAAATCCTGGCGCCACTATCTTCTAGGTGAAAGGTTTGAGTTGTATACTGATCACAAGTCACTCAAATACCTCTTCTCGCCAAAAGATCTGAATCTAAGGCAGCAAAGGTGGATGGAATTCTTGGCATCTTATGACTTCGAGATAGCTTATACCCCTGGCAAGGGTAATGTTGTGGCGGATGCACTAAGCAGAAGGAGATTGACTTTGAGCCCCTTATTCATTGAGATGAAGAACTTAGAATTCTTGGCAACCTTTGATTTCACGACGACTGTTGAGTCGATGACGTGTTCATTAGCATCCCTCGAGCTTAGACCCACACTTCTTGATCAAGTTGGGGTTTCGTAGAAGGAAGATCCACAGATAGTCAAAGTTGTGGACAAGTTGATTCGGGGTGAGACGTCTAGTCACCTTGCTAGATATACTATTGATGATAAGGGTTGGCTAAGGCGTGATGTGAGATTATGTGTTCCTCGAGTGGGAGATTTAGTCCATAGAGTTCTTGAAGATGCGCATCACTCGAAGATGACTATACATCCTGGAGGGGACAAGATGTATAGGGATATGAAGCGTATTTTCTTTTGGGATGGAATGAAGAAGGATGTAGCAGAGTATGTTTCAAAGTGCATGGTGTGCCAACAAGTGAAAGCCGAGTCAAAGAAACCAGGTGGGCTATTACATCCATTGGAGGTCCCGCAATGGAAGTGGGAGAGTATTTCTATGGATTTCGTGGATGGATTGCCCAGGTCAAGGAGAGGGAACACAAGCATATGGGTCATAGTTGACAGACTTACGAAGAGTGCTCACTTTATCCCAGTAAAGAGCAAGAGGACCGCATCAGGGCTGGCATCTATTTATCTTCGAGAAATAGTGCGGTTGAATGGAGTTCCTTCTAGCATAGTTAGCGATCGTGACCCAATTTTCACTAGCCAGTTCTGGAACAGTTTGCAAGAAGCGATGGGTACGCGATTGAATCTGAGTATAGCCTATCACCCCCAGACGGATGGCCAAACCGAAAGGGTGAATAGAGTGCTAGAAGATCTCTTGAGGCTTTGTGTTCTCAACTTTGGTGGTACTTGGGAAGACCACCTTCCTTTTGTAGAGTTCGCTTATAATAATAGCTATCAAGCCAGCATAGGGATGGTACCATTTGAAGCTTTGTATAGGAGGCCATGTAGGTCACCTTCTTGTTGGTGGGAGACAACAGATAGACTTATACTTGAGCCCGATATGATACGGGATACATCTGAGAAAGTTGAATTGGTGAGAAGACGGATGAAAGCGGCCCAAGACAGACAGAAATCCTATGCTGACAGACGAAGGGCAGATTTGGAATTCGAAGTGGGAGACATGGTTTTCGTGAAGGTCTCTCCTTTGCGTAATGTGGTACGTTTTGTAGCAGTTGGGAAGCTGGCACCAAGGTTCGTAGGACCCTTCCCTATCATAGAAAGAATTGGAAAGATGGCCTATAAGGTGGAATTGCCCGAAAAGCTAGCTGGTGTGCATAATGTCTTTCATGTCTCGCATCTCCGAAAGTGCCTTCATGAGTCCACCAAAGTGGTTGAACCAAGCATTCTTGAAGACATTGAGGTAGAGAAAGAGGCAACCCTGAGAAAAGCTCCGATTCGTATTTTGGGAACAGAGATCAAGCAGTTAAGAAATTGGGAGGCCAAGTTAGTGAAAGTTCAGTGGGGTGAAGCCGAGGAAGACGTAACTTGCGAAATCGAGGAGAAGATGCGTGGGCTTTATCCATTCCTTTTTGAGGGTACACTCTCGATCTCTTTTCCTAATTAGCATATCTTTCTTTTTATCCGTGTTTATCCTATTTATCTTATTATCTCGTTAAACTTGTCATGAGGACCTTAGGTAGAAACCGTTTGGATGAAACATGTATTTGAAACATGTTATGCTTGATGGTTGCAAGTGGTTGCAAGTGTTTGCACGTGGATACTCGTGGATGCATGATACACATTAGGCACTAAGATCGGCTCACACACTTTCATACCGCATATGCATGAGTGTTTATGCTTATTCGTGGATGAAACTTGCTATGCTATCATGTGGATGTTGCATATGGATGAATGTTATGTGCACTCATGTAGAGACTATGAGTTATGTTAGGAATTTGCATACATATGGACTCATTTCACTAACATGCTTTGCATTAAGGAGGTTTACTGAATCAGTAACCGCCTGATTTTTGCATTAGATAAGTACATATACACACACCTTTGCATATGAACATACAACATTTAGAATCTTTTAAGGACAATGACTGCACGTGGATGATGTTTTGAGTAGATGGATGATGGATGGTAGGATACGTTCTTCCTAACTTGGAGATTTCGGGGACGAAATCCTTTAAGGAGGGGAGAACGTAACAACCCGTATTTTTGGATAACATATTATAACATAAATGGAGGAAGAATTAAACTGTAAAATCTGAATCAAGGGAAATGGGCTGTGCCATTGCGTTCGTCTCGGAAAAATACGGGAAATAGAGTCCGAGTTTTCGAAAATCGGAGTCCGTATGACCAAGATATGGCCTCGTGAAGTTTCACGGAAAATTCAAATTCAAAACAGATTCAAATTTCAGAGAAATCAGAAGTGGCGGGAAAAATCCCGCCAGACCCAGGGGGGTCGACCTGCGGGTCGACTGGGGAGTCGACCTCCCCCCCCAGGTCGACTGGGGAGTCGACCCCAGGGTCGACCTGCCTGGTCGGCCCAGACAACCTGGTGCACTCATCTTGGCTGTTTTGACCTGTTTTGGAGGCTTGTGACGTGATTTGATGGCTTGGATTGAATCTAGGGTTAATCCTATGGCTAATACTATCCTAATCTTCTATAAAAAGGACCTAACACCTAGCCTAAATCATCATTATTCATTCCTACAACTAAACTATGTCAAATTTGTTCCTCTCATGGCCTCCACTCTCATGCTAAAATTTCTAAGTTAATTTATATGAGAGATTTTGAATGCATACAAGTGAATCCAAGCTTGTATGAGTATTCTTAGTTTGCATTCAAGTCAAGTTGCAACATTTCTATTTCAAAGCAAGGATTTTTATTGATTTGGCTCAAGGGTTTTCATTTGGAGATTGCATATTTGGGGTTTTGGTGCTTGCATAAGGGCTTCGTCTCAATCTTTATAATAAATATTTATTTGTGTCTTCATAGCATTGTAAGCCCTTTTCTACTTTCTTTTTATTAACTCTAAAGTTAAATGAATGATGCAAGTTTGGGGTTGATCGTTATGATATGCAAGTTTGGTTGATCATTATATGCAAGTTTGGTTGATCATTATATGCAAGTTTGGTTGATCATTATATGCAAGTTTGGTTGATCATTATATGCAAGTTTGGATGATCATTATGCAAGTGGGTTTAATCATTATGTATGACACATGTTGCTATGTTATGCAAATTTGGGTTGATCATGTTATCATGTTATGCAAGTTAAACTTGAAGTTGTGAGCTTAAAGCTTCAAGCTTTATGTTGAAGTTTGCATTTTGGCAACATGAAAGTTATCATATCCCTTATGATAACTGGCATGTGAGGCTAAATGCGAACTTCTAGCAACTTCTACATGTCATTTATCACCATGTGTCACTCATATGCTAAGTTTGGTTTTATGCATGCTTTTGAAGCCTAATAATGCAATATGCAAGTATATGAACATATGTACATTTCATATGCCACCATGATAAACTTGTGGCTTCAACACCTTTTTGTCATGATTATGCCAAGTTCCCTATTTTATCCTTTATGCGTTATTGCGATTATGTAAACGATGGGATTACGTTGGGGTTGGGTAACATTATGACAAAAACATGGTTTTTATAACATAACGTGATATGTTAACTTGTAATTATGTTTTGGAAACATAATGGACATGACACTTAGAAAATATGAGAGTGGCCAACTCGAGGTTGGGTTGAGTTTGTAGCATAAATCTACCCGGACCCGCCCGGCTTAACTAGTGGCTACAAACAATAGGACCCAATGTGAGAAGTTGGTCATGTTGTGCTCGAACCCGAGGTTAGACCTAGTTGTGGTGTAAAGCTACCCGGACCCGCCCGGCTTAACTAGTAACCACAACAGGGTCTAATGTGAGAGGTTAAGCACATTAAGTTAATGAATGCCTCCTGATTAGGGTTAAGTCATGATCCACTTAATACTTAACCAATTTGGGCTTGATGGGTTAGTCAGGGTTAAGTCAGGGACCTTGCGTACGCTTAACCAATTTAACCCACGTTTGGATCGGGTTAACCACATTTAACCCGTTAAGAAACCCTAGTTGCGTGGTCCTTTTCATCAGTAACCTTCTAGATAGTATCATAAGACCCTAGGACTAGGCTAGGGTGGGGCACGATTACTGGGCTGATTGTAAGAGACCAAAATAGACGGCTGAATGATGCACCGGTTGTTCAGGCGGACCATGGTCGTGCACATTAAGTCCGGAGTTGAACACGGGGGCCGGTAGGTTTGGACTGTGCATACTAGAATGGTGTCTGAGGGTTACACCGTATGGCCTGATACACCCTAGGGGTGGACCCTGCACAGTCAACTACATTACATGATTAAGCCGTATGACACTGACACTTGACGAGTTAGGCTTATAGGGAGCCGATCGACTAGACCGAGTAGTTGGACCTTGATTTAGGTCACCTCATGATGTTGGGCCAAGCTTGGGCCAAGGGATCAATTCTTGTTTTTACTTGACATGTTAGAATGCTAGTACACCCGCGGTGCAAAACTTAACCTTGATTATGCGATGACACCTTTATCTACCTTGTTAGCTAATCATCATGCCAGTATGTTGTTATCCTTTTGTTCATCTCAGCTTCTCATGCCAGTTAACTTTACTAGTTCATAGACAGATAGTAGTAGGGCTTACCAGTCTTTTTGACTGACCTGTTTTCTTTCGCCTCTTGTCTTCCGTTCCCCCCCAGGTCCTCAGGGTGGGAACATTGGAGCTTAGCTTGGATCTTTATAGCTTGCTTACTGGATTTGCTCATGTACGCTTTTGGACATTGAGCTAGCTATGGTTTATCACTTCACTTTGGGGATAGTACTTTATGTATTTCAGTTTTTCAGTTTATGCTTTTGTCTAGACATTGTTTGTTGGAAAATAATGATCAAGTACTTTGTTGTAATATGACTATGGTTTTGAAATGCTAGTTTAATCCGCTGCTTTATTTACTCTATTTTTACTTATATGTTCTGTCTTGTGATATCTGCATGCATGTTTACCTCGTTTAACGCCCCTCCAAAGCTAGTGTCCTTGCAAGAGTGGCCCTGGAGGAGGTGGGTTGTTACACATTCATAGCCTAATTTTCCATCCGCATGATTTTTAACATATAATATTAGGCTGAAAACTTAGCCTAATTTAACGTACACAAAATTTGCATAAAGAAATTTATTAACATAAACATGACATAGGTGTAAACTTGGCATCCTCGGCATAGTCAATATGAACACCATAGGTGTGTACTTGCAAAATAATCAACATGAATATCATAGGTGTGATCTTGCAACGTAGACTAAATCAACATACATATATGTGAATTTACAACATAGACTAAATCAACTTACATGTATATGAACTTGCAAATCAATCATGAGCATATGAATAAGTGTGATCTTGAAATATGACATAGGTTTAACATATACACATAAACATGTAGATCTAACATGTGGTCACATATGTGATATGATTTTACAACCTAAAACTTGCATAACATGATAAACTACACAGCTTGTCATAACAGGTTATACTCCAATATACATATGAATAGACTTATTCATTAATATTCCCAATTTAACATGATAATAAAATAGAATATCATTCAATTCCACATATAACATAATAAACATTGTTCTATTATCAATTTATTTCCAAGGCATGACATAGCTGAATAAATTGACTAAACATCACAGGCGAATAGTTCCAATAACATTATGAACATGAAAAGGTTTGAATAATAATCTAGGTTCAAGAACATGGATAGATCTAAAAATAGAAAAATCCCCAAAATCAAGATCCACGGGTAAATAAAGAAAATAGGTCTGAATCGAAAGTCAAGCTTAGATCCAATTCCATAGTCACAATCCTAGGCAATAACCTCATGGTCATGAATCATAGGTGATTAGCCACAATTGTCCTTGTCATAGTTGAAAGCAATAGTCTTATGTTCATAGTCATAGGCAAAGGCATAGTCTTATGTCCACAGTCATAGGCATAGTCTTATGTTCACAGTCATAGGCATAGTCTTATGTTCACAGTCATAGGCATAAGCATAGTCTTATGTTCACAGTCATAGGCATAGTCTTATGTTCACAGTCATAGGCATAGGCATAGTCTTATGTTCACAGTCATAGGCATAGACTTATGTTCACAGTCATAGGCATAGGCATAGTCTTATGTTCACAGTCATAGGCATAGTCTTATGCAATTAACAATAGTTTCAACGTCATAGATAATATTCCCAATAGTCAAGATCCAAGAAGAAAACAAGAATAGATATGAATCATACATAAATCAATTCCAATTTATAACATGCCCATATTAAGTTTATAGTTTTATCTAAAAGTAACTTGAACTTACAGATCGTGGTCTAAGAATTTTAGATGCAGAATTCAAGTCTAGAAATTTGTCGTTGAATCGTTGAATCTTTCTTTGATTGTAGAAGAAAGTCCCCTAATATGAAATTCCTAGCCATAATCTTCAAGAAATAATCTTCGCGTTCTAATTTAATTTATCTTAATTTAATTTAGAGGAAGAAGAAGTAGCTATGCTCATCAAGATTTTGTGCAGCATGAGGTTAGAGAAGAATGGTGTAAAGAGAATGAGGCTAGGGGGTTGTTTATATAGGACTAGGCAGATGAATCTGGACAGAAAACGAGTCTAAATACATCAGAATGCATGAGGTTCAGAAAGTGGGTTCGGGAGGCAGGTCGACCCCCAGGTCGACACTATGGTCGATCTGGTCCCTGGGAGGTCGACACTATGGTCGACCACCAGGTCGATCTGGTCCCTAGGCGGGAAATTTCCCACCCAGCTTGTTCTGGGTTTTGAATTCGAATTTTCGAGCTGTTTTCGATTCTGAAAATTTCTGAAACTTCGGATGGTCATATCTCCCTCATACAGACTCCGATTTTCGAAAACTTGGACTCGTTTTCAAGAAGAATTTCGAGACAAATGCAATGGCGTAACCCGTTTCCCTTGATTCTTGTTTTAAAAATTAATTCTTCCTTGATTTATGGTTTTAATACATTATTAAAATACGGGTTGTTACATTCTCCCCTCCTTAAAGGATTTCGTCCCCGAAATCTTCAAGTTAGGAAGAATGCATCCTATCATCCAATCAACCATCTACTCAAAACATCATCCACAAGCCTGATCTAGTGCAAATGATCAGGCCTGATTGATTTTCCTAATGCAAAATATGTTTAGTGCCATGAATCCAATATGTATGCAAATAGTCCTAGTCACATAAACACTATATGCGTGCACAAACATCCATCCATATGCAACATTCACATGATAACACATTCAGTTTCATCCATAAACAAGTATAAACACTCATGCATATGCAATATGAAAATGTGTCTGAGCCGATCTAGTGCCTAATGTGTGTTATGCAACCACGAGCAACCACTTACGACCACTTGCAACCATTTGCAAACATCAACCATAACATGTTTCAATCACATGTTTACATCCAAAATGGTTCTACCTAAGGTTCTCAAGACAGGATTGAGAAGATAAGCAAGATAGAACAAATCATCAAGGAGAAGAAGTTAAAGATGTACCCCCAGAAGGTCCTGCTTGCGGGGCTTGCCCTTGCTTCTTAGGGCAGTTCTTGCTGATATGTCCAATATCACCACACTGAAAGCATGCTCCCATCCCCATCTTCTTCTTTCTAAAATCCTGGACTATATGCCCCTCAATACCACAGAAGTGGCATTTTCTTTTTTCACGTGTCGTGTTATCATTATTGTTGTTGTTGTTCTTATCTCCTTTCTTGAAGTCTACCTTCTTGTTTGGAGACTCATTCTTGCCATTCTTGTCTTCTTCATTTAAGAGCGCCATGTCTACTAGCTTTTCGTAAGTAGCCCCCATAGGTACTGTAACAACCCGTATTTTTATAACATGTTAAAGTCATAAATCAAGGCAAAATTAAATTTTAAAATAAGAATCAGGGGAAATGGGTTGCGCCATTGCGTTAGTCTCAGAATTCTACATGAAATCGAGTCCGAGTTTTCAAAAATCGGAGTTCGTATGACCAAGTTATGACTCTCAGAAGTTTCAGGAATTTAAATAAAATAAAACAGCTTGAAAATAAAGCCAAAAATTCGAAATTCAAACCCAGAGAAGGCTGGCGGGAAAATTCCCGCCCATATACCCACGTCGACTGGGGAGTCGACCCCCTACCCCCAACCAGATCGACTGGGGAGTTGACTGGGTGTCGACCTCCCCATGACCAGGTCGACTGGGGAGTCGACCTAGGGGTCGACCTAGCCCCTTTTTCCTGATCCGAGTTTTTTTGTATTTTTCTGAATCTAGACCTATTTTCTGACCATATTCGTGACTCTAATCCTATATAAACTCACCCCTAGCCTCATTCTCTCCACACCATTTCATTCTGTCCTTATGCCACTTCTGAGATAATCAAAATAATAATATAAAAAGGAAGAAAAATGACTGCTTCTTCTCCACCAAGACTACGCTTAGAGATTTGCAAATTGGGGGATTTCAATTAGATCACGATCAATCAAACAGAGATTCAACAATCAAATTCTGCTTTCTAATTCTCAATCCACACACTGTAAGTTCCAGTTACTTTTAGATGAAAACTATAAACTTGATATGGGCATGTTATAAATTGGAATTTGATATACGTATGATTCATATCTATTCTTATTCTTCTTGGATCTTGACATTTGGGAATATTTCTTTGAAATCATTTTGGGCCTATTCGCATTAAAAAATCAAACGTTATCATGCCTATGACATTGAAACCATTGTCAATGGCCAAGGACTATGACTGAGAACATAAGACTATGCCTATGCCTATGACTGAGGACATAAGGCCATTGCCTATGACTATGACAAGGACAATTGTGGCTAATCACCTATGACTCGTGACTATGAACTACTGCCTATGATTATGAACATAAGACTATGACCATGACTTTGAAACTATTACAGTTAATTGCCTATAACTATTAGGGTAGTTGCCTAGAACTCTTTTGGATAATTATCCATGACTATTGTATAACTATTGTAGTTAATTGACTATTATAGTTGATTGCTCATAACACTATAGTTGAAAACCATGTTGAACACCGAATTGGCATTTAGTTGGATCCCATACCTAGGGTGTGACTTGCTTAGTTTATTCGTTATTATGTACACCAAAAACCATTGACCCATTATCCTTGTATTTGGCTTGCTTTTGCATGCCTATTCTTTTATGTCAAGTTTTTATCAGGACTATCGCCTTATTTTGCTAGATTTGAAACCCTGTTAATTTCTATATGCCAGTGATGTTGTAACCGATTATCTCAAGTCATATCATTCCAGTCTTGTAATCTCTTTTATCGCTTTATGCTTGTCCCTTCTGCCTATCATAGTTTTGAAATTATTCCCTTTATCTCTAGATTTAGATTTGCTTGCAATTTAGATCGATTGATGTTTACATGCGATGGGAATACGATTTGGGTAGATTAGGCAAAATATGAACTGGTTATAAACATGAATCATGAACTTGATAATAGGCATAAGTTGAAACATGAAACATGACACGAACTTGACATGAAACTTGAACATGGTCATGACACTAGAATGAACTTGAAAATGGCCAACTCGAGGTTGGGTTGAGTTTGCAGTGTAAATCTTCCCGGAACCACCCGACTAATCCAGTTACTGCAAACAATATGATCCGTTGTGGGTAGTTGGTCATATCGCGCTAGAAACCCGAGGTCAGACTGAGTTGTTGTGTAAATCTGCCCGGAACTGCCCGGCATATCCAGTGACCACAACAACAGGTCTGATGTGAGAGGTTGGGGTGCATTAATGAATTAAATGCCACATGATAGGGTTAAGACATGAACATGAAAGACAACACTTAACCAACTTGAAACATGATTGGTAGGGTTAGGTCATGAACTTGAACGACAACACCTAACCAACTTGACACGTAAATTGTAGGGCTAAGTCATGAACTTGAATGACAACACATAGCCAAGTTTGACATGAAACGTAGGCGGGTTAAGTCACGCATTTAAATGACAACACTTAACCCATTGGACGGAAACCCTAGTTACGCGGTCTGTTTCAGCAGTAACCCACTAAATGTATCATGGTAACCTGGAACTAGGCAGGGTGGGGCACGATTGTTGTGCTGATTGTAAGCGACCAAAACGACGGCTGTGTGGGTGCGCCAGTGTAGGTTGAGGCGGGCTATGGTCGTGCACGTGGTCCGGAGTTGAAAAAGCAGGCATTGGGCATCAGTAGGTTTATCTGTGCATGCTTGATTCGTGTCGGTGGTTGGCACCATAGGGCTTGATACACCCTATGGTGGACCTAGCACAGGTGACTACATTCGTGATATGGCCGTATGACACAAACCCACAATGAGCTGGAACTTGTAGGGAGCCGATCGATTAGTGGATCGTTCCGTTGGACCTAGTAATGGGTCGTTCACGATTTTGGGCCCAGGGATCATTTCATGATTAATACTTGACATTGGTTGGGCTACTAGTACAATTGGTGCAGCGAACCTTGAACATGCGATGATATACTTGACCTATACTTGATTCATCATGTTATCTTAGTCTATCTTATCCATCTTGACATCATACTTATGTTTACTTTCAGTTTATACATGTCATGTTACCTTTACCTGTTTTTATGCTGAAAGTCACCTGGACTTACCAGTCTTTATGACTGACCCGTTTCCTTTTGCCTCTTTTTCTTTCGTTTCTTCCCCCAAGTTCTCAGGGAGGAAACTCTAGCTCTTAGCTTGGATTTAGCTTGCTTTCTGTCAGCACATGTATGGTTTGGTCTAGAGCTATGCTATGGCTGCACTTCTGCTATTTAGGGGGAATAAATTACTTTTGTTATTTTAAGTTTATGCTTCTTTATTTAGAACTTGATTTAATGGAACAATGACAACTTGTACTTTGAATATATGAGGTTTTGACTCTTTTCTTAAAATAATAAGATTTGGTCTTTAATTTCTTCCGCTGTTTCATTTGTGTTCTGTCTTGTAATATTTCTGTGCTTGTTTACCTCGATAACGCTCCTCCAAAACTAGTGCATTCCCTTTGAGAGTGACACTAGCGGAGGTGGGGTGTTACATTTGGTATCAGAGCAGAAGGTTACCGGACTGGGCAAAAGCTTTTAAAAACCTTCTGAAACTATTTTCAAAACCGTTTACAAAGAAGTATTTTCCAAGAAAAGTTTATTTTGAAAAGGCTAATCCCCAAAAGCCTTAGGACTTTCCCTTGTTTCCTCTTTTGAATCTCTATCTTTTCATTTTTCAGCATGTCTGGGAAACGTAACTTTCCAGAGGGCGTGCCAATACCTTGCTGGTTCAGGAGGTACTTAGAGGCTAGGGCCAACGATGCAGGCCCAACAGGTATTCCTCCTCCAGCTGAAGCGATTCCTCCTCCTCCTCCTCCTCGTGGAAATGCTTTCGCAAAGACGTGTAGAGACTTCAAGGCTATGGGTGGAAAGGACTTCTATGGGATTGAATCCTTTGTGGAAGCGAGGAACTGGCTGAAGGAGACTGAAGATTTGTTTGTCATCTTCGAAGTTGACGACAGGCAAAAGATACAGCTAGCAGTGTGGTTGTTTAAAGATGAAGCTTCGTATTGGTGGGAGATTACTCATGTTGAGAGGCCAGTGGAAAATTGGTAAGACTTCCAGATGAGATTTGAGATGAAAATTTTCTCCTAAGCTGAAAGAAGTCTGCAGATGGAGAAGTTCCTAAAAACCAAGGAAGCATGACGATCAGGGATTACGTCAATTAGTTTAATCAGCTGGCCAGATTTGGGCTGGATTTAGTGAACACCCAACACAAGAAGGCTCTTCGCTTCGTTAGAGGTTTGAATGAGCCGCTACACAACCTTGCTATGACTCATGTACCCATGGGGGCGACCTTTGAGAGCTTGGTGGATATGGCCCTACTTTACGAAGAAGACGAGAATGGCAAGAAGGAGGTCAAGGCGAATGATTCTCAAAACAAGAAGAAAGACTCCGAGAAAGGAGGCAAGAACAACAACAACAGTAATGACAACAAGACACGTGAGAAAAGAAAATGCAACTTCTGTGGTATTAAGGGGCATATAGTCCAGGATTGTAGAAAGTAGAAGATGAAGATGGGAGCATGCTTTCAGTGTGGTGATATTGAACATATCAGTAAGAACTACCCTAAGAAGCAAGGGCAAGGCTCGCAAGCAGGACCTTCTGAGGGTACATCTTTAACTTCTCCTCCTTGATGCTTTGTTTTATCTGGCTTATCTTCTTGATCCTATCTTGAGAACCTTAGGTAGAACCATATGGATGGAAACATGTATTTGAAACATGTTATGGTTGATGTTTGCAAATGGTTGCAAGTGGTCGCAAGTGGTTGCTCGTGGTTGCATAACACGCATTAGGCACTAGATCGGCTCAGACACTTTTTCATATTTCATATGCATGAGTGTTTATACTTGTTTATGGATGAAATTGAATGTGTTATCATGTGATGTTGCACATGGATGAATGTTTTTGCACACATATAGTGTTTATGTGACTAGGATTATTTTCATACATGTTGGATTCATGACACTAAGCATATTTTGCATTAAGAAGATCAAACAGGCCTGATCATTTGCATTAGATAAGGAACATATACACACACTTTCTGCATATGTTCATATAGCATTAGAAATCTTTTAAGGACAATGATTGCTCGTGAATGATGTTTGAGTAGATGGATGATTGGATGGTAGGATATATTCTTCCTAACTTAGAGATTTCGGGGACGAAATCCTTTAAGGAGGGGAGAATGTAACAATCCGTATTTTTATAACATGTTAAATTCATAAATCAAGGTAGAATTAAATTTTAAAATAAGAATCAAGGGAAACGGGTTGCGCCCTTGCGTTCGTCTCAGAATTCTGCATGAAATCGAGTCCGAGTTTCGAAAATCGGAGTTCGTATGACCAAGTTATGACCCTCAGAAGTTTCAGAAATTTAAATAAAATAAAACAGCTCAAAAATAAAGCCAGAAATTCGAAATTCAAACCCAGAGAAGGCTGGCGGGAAAATTCCCGCCTATATACCCAGGTCGAGTGGGGAGTCGACCCCCCCCCCCCCCCCCAACTAGGTCGACTGGGGTGTCGACCTCCCCATGACCAGGTCGACTGGGGAGTCGACCTGGCCTCTTTTTCCTGATCCGAGTCTTTTTGTATTTTTCTAAATCTAGACCTATTTTCTGACCATATTTGTGACTCTAATCCTATATAACCTCACCCCTAGCCTCATTCTCTCCACACCATTTCATTCTGTCCTTATGCTGCTTCTGATATAATCAAAATAATAAGATAAAAAGGAAGAAAAAGGACTGCTTCTTCTCCATCAAGACTACACTTAGAGATTTGCAAATTGAGGGATTTTAATTAGAACACGATCAATCAAATAGAGATTCAACAATCAAATTCTGCTTTCTAATTCTCGATTCATGCACTGTAAGTTCCAGTTACTTTTAGATGAAAACTATAAACTTGATATGGGCATGTTATAAATTGGAATTTGATATACGTATGATTCATATCTATTCTTATTCTTCTTGGATCTTGACATTTGGGAATATTGCTTTGATATCAGTTTGGGCCTATTCGCATTAAAAATCAAACGTTATCATGCCTATGACATTGAAACCATTGTTAATGGCCAAGGACTATGACTGGGAACATAAGACTATGCATATGCCTATGACTGAGGACATAAGACCATTGCCTATGACTATGACAAGGACAATTGTGGCTAATCACCTATGACTCGTAACTATGAATTACTGCCTATGATTATGAACATAAGACTATGACCATGACTTTGAAACTATTACAGTTAATTGCCTATGACTATTAGGGTAGTTTCCTAGAACTCTTTTGGATAATTATGCATGACTATTGCATAACTATTGTGGTTAATTGACTATTATAGTTGATTGCTCATAACATTATAGTTGAAAACCATGTTGAACATCGATTTGACATTTAGTTGGATCCCATACCTAGTGCGTGACTTGCTTAGTTTATTCGTTATTAAGTACACCAAAAACCATTGACCCATTATCCTTGTATTTGGCTTGCTTTTGCATGCCTATTCTTTTATGTCAAGTTTTTATCAGGACTATCGCCTTATTTTGCTAGATTTGAAACCCTATTAATTTCTATATGCCAGTGATGTTGTAACCGATTATCTCAAGTTATATCATGCCAGTCTTGTAATCTCTTTTATCGCTGTATGCTTGTCCCTTCTGCCTATCATAGTTTTGAAATTATTCCCTTTATCTCTAGATTTAGATTTGCTTGTAATTTAGATCGATTAACGTTTACATGCGATGGGAATACGATTTGGGTAGATTAGGCAAAACATGAACTGGTTATAAACATGAATCATGAACTTGATAATAGGCATAAGTTGAAACATGAAACTTGACACGAACTTGACATGAAACTTGAACATGGTCATGACACTAGAATGAACTTGAACATGGCCAACTCGAGGTTGGGTTGAGTTTACAGTGTAAATCTACCCGGAACCGCCCGACAAATCCAGTTACTGCAAACAATATGATCCAATGTGTGTAGTTGGTCATATCGCGCTAGAAATCTGAGGTCAGACTGAGTTGTGGTGTAAATCTGCCCGGAACCGCCCGGCATATCCAGTGACCACAACAATAGGTTTGATGTGAGAGGTTGGGGTGCATTATTGAATTAAATTCCACATGATAGGGTTAAGTCATGAACATGAAAGACAACACTTAACCAACTTGAAACATGATTGGTAGGATTAGGTCATGAACTTGAACGACAACACCTAACCAACTTGACACGTGAATTGTAGGGCTAAGTCATGAACTTGAATGACAACAGTTAGCCAAGTTTGACAAGACACGTAGGCGGGTTAAGTCACGAATTTAAATGACAACACTTAACCCATTGGACGGAAACCCCAGTTACGCAGTCCGTTTCAATAGTAACCCACTAGATGTATCATGGTACCCTGGAACTAGGCACGGTGAGGCATGATTACTGGGATGATTGTAAGCGACCATAACGACGGTTGTGTGGGTGCGCCAGTGTAGGTTCAGGTGGGCTATGGTCGTGCACGTGGTCCGGAGTTGAAAAACAGGAATTGGGCATCAGTAGGTTTATCTGTGCATGCTTGATTCATGTCGGTGGTTGGCACCATAGGGCTTGATACACCCTATAGTGGACCTAGCACAGGTGACTACATTCGTGATAGGGCCGTATGACACAGAAACACAACAAGCTAGAACTTGTTGGGAGCCGATCGATTAGTGGAACGCTCCATTGGACCTAGTAATGGGTCATAAACGATTTTGGGCCCCGGGATCATTTCATGATTAATACTTGACATGGGTTGGGCTACTAGTACAATTGGTGCAGCGAACCCTGAACATGCGATGATATACTTGACCTATACTTGATTCATCATGTTATCTTAGTCTATCTTATCCATCTTGACATCATACTTATGTTTGTTTTCAGTTTATACATGTCATGTTACCTTTACCTGTTTTTATGCTGAAAGTCACTTGGACTTACCAGTCTTTATGACTGACCCATTTCCTTTCGCCTCTTTTTCTTTCGTTTCTTCTCCCTGGTTCTCAGGAAGGAAACTCTAGCTCTTAGCTTGGATTTAGCTTGCTTTCTGTCAGCTCATGTATGGTTTGGTCTTGAGCTATGCTATGGCTGCACTTCTGCTATTTTTGGGGAATAATTTACTTTTGTTATTTTAAGTTTAGGCTTCTTTATTTAGAACTTGATGTAATGGAACAATGACAACTTGTAATTTGAATATATGAGGTTTTGACTCTTTTCTTGAAAGTAATAAGATTTGATTTTTAATTTCTTCCGCTGTTTCATTTATGTTCTGTCTTGTAATATTTTTGTGCTTGTTTACCTCGATAACGCTCCTCCAAAACTAGTGCATTCCCTTTGAGAGTGACCCTAGCGGAGGTGGGGTGTTACATGTACGTGGGTCACAACCAAGCTGTGAAGTGGCTCATTCAGTTCTTTGACAAAACGGAGAGCCTTCTTATGAGGGGTATTCACTAAGTCCAGTCCAAATCGAGCCAGCTGATTGAATTGATTGACGTACTCCTTGACCTTCATACTCCCTTGCTTAAGGGATAAGAATTTTTCCGTCTGTAGACTTTGTTTAGCTTGCGAGAGGAATTTCGTGTCAAACCTTATTCTGAAATCCATCCATGTTTCAACCAGCCTCTCGGCGTTAGTGACTTCTCACCAATAGGAATCTTCATCTTTGAGCAACCATACCGCTAACTATACTTTCTGTCTAGCATCCACCTTGAAGATAACGAATAGATCCTCAGTTTCTTTGAGCAAGTTCCTTGCTTCTACGAATGATTCAGTTCCCTTGAAATACTTTCCACCCATGGCCCTAAAACCTTTACAGGTCTTTGAGAAAGCAATTGCACGAGGAGGGGGCGGAGGAGGAGGGATCGCTGCAGCCGGAGGAGTAATATCTGCTGGGCCTGCATCGTTGGCCCTAGCCTCTAAGTACCTCCTGGACCAGCCAGGTATTGGCATGCCCTCTGGAAAGTTAAGATTCCCATAGATGCTGAAATGGAAAAGAAGAGATTTAAACGAGGAAATAAGGGATAGTGCTAATGGCTTTTGGGGAATAACCTTTAAATAAAACAAACTTTTCTTGAAAAATGCTTCTTTGTAAACGGTTTTGAAAATAGTTTTAGAAGGTTTTAAAAACTTTTGCCCAGTCTGGTAACCTTCTGTTCTGATATCAAATGTAACACCCCACCTCCGCTAGGGTCACTCACAAGGAGAATGCACTAGTTTTGGAGGAGCGTTATCGAGGTAAACAAACACAGAAATATTACAAGACAGAACATAAATAAAACAACGGAAGATTCAAGAGCTAAATTTCATTACTTTCAAAAAGAGTCAAAACCTTTTACATCAAATAGCCAAGGTCATTATTTTCCATTACAACAAATTCTGTCTTGCATAAATAATGAAGCAAAATCTTAAAACAACAAAAGTAGCTTAATTCCCCAAAGGTAGCAGAAATGCAGCCATAGCATAGCTCAAGATCAAACCATACATAAGCTGAACCGAAAGCAAGCGAAATCCAAGCTAAGTGCTAGAGTTTCCTCCCTGAGAACCTGGAGGGGAAATGAAAGAAAAAGAGGCGAAAGAAAACGGGTCAGTCATAAAGACTGGTAAGTCCAAGTGACTTTCAGCATAAAAACAGGTAAAGGTAACATGACCTGTGTAAACTGAATGTAAACATAAGGATGATGACAAGATGTGCATGATAGACTAAGATAGCATGATAATTCAAGTGTAATCAAGTATAGCATCACATATTCAAGGTTTTTTGCATCAACTGTACTAGAATCCAAACCCATGTCTTATATTAATAATGAAATAATATCTTGGCCCAATATCATGAAATGACCTATTTCTAGGTCCAACGAAACGATCCACTAGTCAATCGGCTCCGTACAAGTTTTAGCTCGTCATGTGTCTGTGTCATACGGCCCTATCACAAATGTAGTCACTTGTGCTAGGTCCACCATAGGGTGTATCAAGCCCTAGGGTGCCAACCACCGACACGAATCAAGCATGCACAGATAAACCTACTGATGCCCAATGCCTGCTTTTACAACTCCGGACCACATGCACGACCATAGCCCGCCTGAACCTACACTGGCGCACCAACACAGCCGTTGTTCTGGTCGCTTACAATCAGCCCAGTAATCGTGCCCCACCCTGCCTAGTTCCAGGGTACCACGATACATCTAGTGGGTTACTACTGAAACGAACCGCGTAACTAAGGTTTCCGTACCATAGGTTAAGTGTTGTCATTTAAATCCGTGATTTAACCCTTATCAGTCTAGCATGCCAAGTTGGTTAAGTGTTGTCATTCAAGGTCGGGACTTAACCTGCCTACGTGTCATGTCAAATTGGCTAAGTGTTGTCGTTCAAGTTCATGACTTAGCCCTACGAATCATGTGTCAAGTTGGTTAAGTGTTGTCTTTCATGTTCATGACTTAACCCTATCATGTGGCATTAATTCATTAATGCACCCCAACCTCTCACATCAGACCTGTTATTGTGGTCACTGGATATGTCGGGCGGTTCCGGGTAGAATTACACCACAACTCAGTCTGACCTCGGGTTTTCAAGTGCGATATGACAAACTATCCACATTGGATCCTATTGTTTGCAGTAACTGGATTTGTCGAGCGGTTCCGGGCAGAATTACACTGCAAACTCAACCCAACCTCGAGTTGGCCATTTTCGAGTACATTCTAGTGTCATGTGAGATGACCCCAAACCCCGTACTGACGGCGGCAAGGGTAATCCGTGGAATATAACACAGAAACAGATAATAGCAGAACAAAATTAAATGAATGCACAAGATAATGAACAATAGAATATACTGGATAAAAGTAATCATCAGAGTTACACAGTACACAGGATCTTACTTAGTACAAATACAGTTCAGCTATACATAAATGTCTACAGCGGAAAACAAACAAAACATGTACAATAGGAGCTGAACGCCATAAAATGAGATAAATGTTAGAATCCATCTTCATCTCCCGCTATCCAGAAAGAACCAGCTAAGCCTGAATACAAGGCTGCCCGTGTAGAAAAAGGGGCACCCGAGTTTGAGAGTGAAACAAACTACGAGTCAGTCATGGGACTGGCATGAGAAATCTATTCAACACATATATAATATGGCTAATCACAGGACCACGCCACTTTCATGGAACGGGTTTACTCCATTGGATTGCCAGTGCTTTAAAACAAATCTTTCTTTTGAACAACGCAATGCATTTTATAAAAATGAAGCCATTATAAGACTCAGTTCCCATCACACAATGCAACGCAAACCGGAGGATAGAGTTTTACCTTATAATGACCAAAATATGATTGATACGAATAAAAAAAGCAATTGCTATTATGCCTAGTGTTTATTTGTTTCTAAAACAATTTCAAAACATAACTATCAATCATAGACGGCATTAATGCCCCATACCACTCTGTCGCAATATATAGGTATACAATCAAAACCGCAAAGTCACGTATTTGGAAATTGGATTTCCGTCATGAACCAAGGCAAAAGATAGTCCCTACCGAATTCGAGACAATCTAGCTCATGTCTCAGGCAAGCGCGAAGGAAAGCCTTGGAGCGACAGGGCCGGTCCACCGATGTGGATTATTATACCTGAACAATACGTTTCCCCGCCCTTTGGGGCGTAAGCGAGCCAAAGAATGACTCCATCGGACCCGGATCGTCCGATCAAACCGAGGCGCCTCGCAACAGCAACAACCAGATAGGTGAAAAGTATATAAATGTCAGGGCTGGTAGGTCACTGACACCACCCTAGCTAGAAAGAAACGCATGCCCTCCCTGAGGTCCTTCTCCCGTTTCTGGTTCATCCCGGGGTGTGAGGCTCGCGAATTCACGTTATACACAAAGCTACGCCACACCGGCGGTGCTTTGATCATCACCACAAGACTTTGCTTTTCAACAGAAGCCCTGATCACTGCATCTTAGCATGCCACGCAGGCAATTCATGCCATGCGACTGATGTCCATCGATATACAACCTCTGAGCTTGTGCGTTTCAGAGAAGGGCGTTAAGCAAAAGAATAAATTCTCCGTCGCCAAACAGATGTATATTTAATAGAGATCAATCAACACAGAATAAAATCCAATGTCAGACACACAATCCATTTACAAGTCCGTTCTGGGTCTGAACGAAACCAGAGGCACTAAATACCTCGCCAACCCATTGATCACCACGTACGTCTGGACGATCACCACTCATTATCCAAATTTCGGGATGCCTCCCAATCAGGACCTCGGTTACCATCCAAACGAGGTGAAGATCTCCGGTCTTCGACCACCGTCTTCATCTTCAACTTTCAATCGTCGGTCAATTATTTGAAATGAGAATTAACTCGGCCTTTTCAAATAATTCACGTATATTTAGAATTTCAAATCAATTTACTTCAATGGTTAAATTATTCGATAACACCAATTTTGTTCTTTAAGGTAATTTTCACACCAAACACATTTAACCACCAAGTACCACATAAATCAAGCCAATTCAGTTTATTTCTGTTCCATATTGTTTATGGTATTTTATAACGATTTATCGCTATTTTTATTTATTTTAAACTAGCCAATTTATTCAAAACGACGCTTCGGGCCATAAAGCGGCCGTGGCGCTGTTTTTCTTCAGATTTGATTTACACATATCTGGAAATCTAACCATTGGATCTTCACAAAATTTACATCATTAGAAAGGTCTTTTCAAAACGAATCCAACGGTCCCAGTTTCGGGAAAAATCCGACGGTCGGATCTCCCGGTACAATCATTTGAAGTTTCGATTTCAAAATACGAACTGCAGCGTCGTTATTCGATTAAATATAATTATATTTATATATATATATAAATAATCGTTTCTGGCGCTGTTTTTCTTCAAATTTGAATTAAACATTCCAGACAACCCAACCGTTGGATTTTTACAAAGTTGATGCCTTTGGAAAGATTTTTCCAAAGCGAACCCAACGGTTGTGGTTTCGGGAAAATCCAATGGTCGGATTTCCAGCACTAGATGTTTGAAATCACGGTTTCAAAACACGAACTGCACGGCCCCGTTTCGTTTTAATTTTATTTATATTTATATAAATATAGTTCATTCAACAATTTCAATATCGTTTTCACTTCAAATATTTCACTAACGCCTTTAAAATTTGGAAAATTTCGCCATAACCTCCTTTGTACGGGAGGGGCTGGGAAAATTCCCAAATAGCCACACGGGCGTCTCATGTCAAAAAGAAAAAGAAAAAGCCAAGCGGCTAGCCAACAGGCTCATAAAATCATCACCCAAACAAAACAGTAAATGTGTACCTATTTGTCGGGCACAAAATTTTATTCCTCTTCTCTAGCCCCTTTGCTATAACCTGTTCAATAAATATGTATGTACATATATACAGTTCTTATCACTTATCATTTTCTATTCAACTTCATATTTGACTCCATTTGGTTTAAAAACACCATTCATTCTAATGTTGCATGTATAGGCAAAAATCATATCATTAGCTAATTAATGAATATTTCAACTCGTATATATTTATTTGAACGAGTGGCTATTTTTAACACTTCACATTTCAACGGTTCATGTATATAATAAAAATGTGATTTTTATTGTAAAACAATTCATTTCAAAACACTATTATTTTATATAGTTTATATAGGTGATAAAAATAGGATTTTTATTGTAAAACAATTTCTTTTGAAACGAGATTATTTTACATAGTACATATAGTTGATAAAAGGTGATTTTTATTATGAAACAATTTATTTCAAAATATGAATACCATTCAACACATGAATTTCAATTCAACGAAGGAATGTCGATTCAACACATGAAGGTTTTCTATAGTTTCTATATATAGATAAAAACGTGATTTTTATATTTAAAACACGAATACCATTCAACACATGAATTTCTAATCAACAAATGAATATCGATTCAACACATGAAGGTTTTCTATTCAATGAATAAATGTAGTTTAAGCAAATGAAAATAATTCAAACACATGAATATTATTCAAAATTTCGGCAGCATAACGGCAGGGTAGTTAAAACCGGGACCGTCCCTAGTACGGCTCCTCGCTCTACCTTAAAACCTCGCGGTTTTTGACAATGGGGATCATGCATCTAGTTCGCACGCAGGCGGCATGTATATTTATTTCATTTCCACAAACTAATCCTATGTGGTTTCAACCAAATATTTCTCAACCACAAATGGGTATTTTTCAACCACAATCAACCAATATCAACCACAAACAATCCCAAACAACCATTCGCTATCAATCAATTTTCACATCAATCACAATCAATAAATATCGTCCATAGTTTGTGGACGAGGGGCGTATATATATATATACATATATATATATTTATATATAGCAATTCACTTTTATTTCAACACATATATAATTTTTACAATGCATATATAACTTATACATCGAACGTACAACTTATACAACGCTTATACAAGAGGTGTACAACGCTTATATAACTCATACATCAACTATATAATTTATACATCGTCGTTCTCCATATTGTTTATAAATTAGAAATCTCACAATGGGTTCCACTCCACCAAAAATAGCAGAAGGCTCAGAAAAATATGCGGTCTCTTCTAAAATGTAGAAGACGTCCACACGGTCACGATGCTTCCTGTTTCATCGAATTTTGTTAACGAACGAAAAAGATACGATTTTTATTCGATAACATGAATTTGCGTCACTTTTAAAAGTTGAAAACAGTTTATAAAATATAAACCGCACCTCAGTTATTTGATTCGAAACTAGGTTTCGATTCTGCGTTCAATCCGCGAAGCTAGAGAGCAATCGGCCAGCACCACCGCATAGAGCGTCGAGAGGCGCACCTGGCGCTACCCACGAGGTCAAGCTCGAACTCGGCAGGAGGGGGGATTCTGACTCGATTCGGCGCAACTTCGGGAGGGTGGTTCTTCACGATCACTTAGCGAAAAAATCCAAGAAGGGTATGGATTTAGAGCTCTTGGGATGCTCTTCAAAATCCTTAACAGGAGCTCTCAATTTTATTGAGAGATTGGAAAGAAAAGGAGGTGGGAAGCGAGGAACAACAGTCGCCGTCGGCTTCTGAAGTCGGGGAGAGAGAAGACGGGGGGGGGGGGGGCTGACGTGGGCTAATGGGGTTTTTCTCTTATTTATTTATTTATAAAGTTTTAAAATCCGAAAATACCCCTTGCCTCCTGCGAACCCCAATCCAAACCCAACGACTGTCGTCCCTAGCGTTTTACCCCCATTCCGAACACAATGGGATATGTTTCGAAGGCCCATTCGACTGTTTCAGTCAGTTTCCCTTCAAATTAAAATATAAAACATTCAATATTTGATTTGAACGTGCATTTCAATTTGCCAAGGCCACAAACTGATTCGAAAAATTCCAGAAAAATAAATCTAGCTATGTTTTGACGATACGGTCCTAACAAAACTAGTTTCGTCGAATTCTGAGACCGTTTGCAAAAAGGCCCATTTTTGATCGATCCAATTTAACTGTAATTGACCAAAACACATTTTCCTTTGCCACGCTTACATACTAGCTTCAAAAATTATGAAATTTGAAACCTAGTAATAACTTCACATCCCGGATCCAACAAAGGTGGTTTCGTCGAATTCCGAGGTCGTATGCAAAATGGCCAACTTCACGGGCTATATAAATTCCATAGCGACCTTTCTGAAAATTCATTCGGCCATAACTTTTGCTTTCCGCTATGAAAATTCGATTTTTCAGATTCGTTAGAAAGGTATTCACTAACAGATTTAAATATTTTTGGTTTCACTAAAATCCGTTTTGTTTTGCACCCGGTACAGTCCGACAAAGTTTGAATTCAATTTTTGAAACTGCAGCGCCATTTCAGGCCTTGTTTATAATTATAATTAATTATATGCGTTTTCAATGGTCAATTCAAACTCACTTTTCATTGCCATTATTTAAAATATTTATTTTAAATATTTAAAATCCATTATTTTAGCCAATTTAAAAATTTTAAATTGGTTCAGATTTTCTGGGTCGTTACAATCTCCCCCACTTAAAACTTTTCGTCCCCGAAAAGGAACAAAGTCGAAAGTGGTTTGATAATTCTACGATCCTACAACACAACCAATAATCAAATCGTTTTAACCTTTCAAAAATATACCGATCAACTTCTACACTCTTTTTAAAATCATTCTGACTATAGAATTTAAAAGTGCACATCCATGGAAAGAAAATAACAGCAGAGTAGAGAATTAAATGGTAATGCAAAGTAGAGTAAATGTAACTTGCACCAGAATCAATCAGAGATATCCACTCGGCATCTGGGATAGGCTTTCTGAATGCTCTCCTCAGTTTCCCAAGTACAATCTCGTGGATCTCCACTCCATTGCACTTTGACTAAGTGAACCTTCTTGTTCCTCAGCTCTTTGGTTTCTTTGCCGATGATCTTTAGCGGCTCCCTTCTCACAGCTAATTCGAGAGTAATTTCAATGTCCTGTTGAGCTGCTTCTTCCACGATCAAGTCTGGATCATGAACGTGTTTTTGAAGTTGAGATATATGAAATACATCATGAACTCCAGGCAACCAGTCAGGCAATTTGACCCTATAAGCGAGAGTTCCAATCCGTTCCAGAATAGGAAACGGACCTATGAATTTGGGCGCCAACTTTCCAGTTTTACCGAACCGGATAACTCATCTCATCGGCGATACTTTCAAATATACATAGTTGCCAACAATAAAGGATATATCTCTCCTTCTTCTATCGACATAGCTCTTTTGTCGGCTTTGAGCGGCAAGTAATCGCTTCTTAATAAAATCGACTTTGTCCGCAGCTTCTCGAATCATATCGGGACCCAACACAAGTCTATTTCCGGGCTCGACCCAACAAGCAGGCAATCGGCACGGTCTATCATACAATGCTTCGAATGGCGACATTGTCAGACTCGCCTGGTAGCTGTTGTTATAAGAGAATTCAGCCAAATGCAGATTGTCTTCCCAGGATCCACCAAAATCTATAACACAAGCCTGCAATAGATCTTCTAAAATACGATTCACCCTCTCAGTCTGACCGTCTGTCTGAGGATGATAAGCGGTGCTCAAGTTCAACTTCGTTCCCAGTTCGACTTGAAATGCTTCGCAGAATTTTCTAGTGAATATTGTATCTCTATCACTGACTATACGAAGCGGCACTCCATGCAGTCTAACTATTTCCCTGAAGTAAATCTGCGCCAGACTCTGAGCAGTTCTGTTTGATCTGACAGGTATGAAATGGGCGGTCTTCGTGAAGCGATCTACGATCACCCAAATAATGTCATTCCCTTTTCTGGTTCTGGGCAAACCATCAATGAAATCCATAGAAATATGTTCCCACTTCCAACCAGGAACTTCTAGCGGTTGTAATAATCCAGCTAGTTTCTGTTGGTCGCTCTTGACTAGTTGGCAAGTAGGGCATCGGCTAACATATATTGAAACGTCTCTTTTCATAGCCTTCCACCAGAATGTTCGTTTGAGATCAATATACATTTTGGCCACACCAGGATGGATACTTAGCTTGGACTTGTGACTCTCGTCTAACACTTCCCTTTTTAACTCTGGGATATCAGGAACACAAATCCTTCCTTTCAACCTCAAGGTCTCATCGTTATCTAATTGAAAACACGAGGGTTCGCCTTTCTGAATCCTTTTAATCATATCCTTAATAAAGTTATCCTCCTTCTGAGGAATAGATATTTTGTCAATCAAGGAAGTCGTGATAATAAAGCTGGCGATCATTACATTCTTTTGGCTCAGCGCATCGGCCACGACATTGGCTTTCCCTGGAGTATATATAATTTCAAAGTCATATGCTGCAAGAAACTCCAGCCAACGTTGCTGCCTCAGATTCAAGTCCTTCTGTGTGAATAGATATTTTAACGATTGATGATCTGTAAACAGTTCAAATCTCACACCCATAAGATAGTGTCTCCAGATTTTCAAGGCGAATACTATGGCCAATAACTCAAGATCATGAGTGACATAGTTTTTCTCGTGCGGCTTCAGTTGACGGCTAGCATAAGCAATCACTTGGCCTCTTTGCATTAACAGCGCGCCAAGGCCTTCTCTAGAAGCATCAGTCCAGACTTTTAAATCTTGGTTGCCATCGATGATGGTTTACACTGGAGCTATCATTAGTCTTAACTTTAGCTCTTCGATAGCCTCCTCACTTTCTGGAGTCCATTTGAATTTAGAGTGCTTCTTTATAAGCTTCGTTAAGTGGCCAGATATCTTCGAAAAGTTTTTGACGAACTTCCGGTAATAGCTAGCCAATCCGAGAAAACTGCGGACTTCAGTGGGGGTACTGGGCTGTTTCCAATTCTGAATAGCTGTGATTTTGCTTGGATCCACAGCAATTCCTTCTTTCGATACCACGTGGCCCAGAAATTTTACTTCATCCTGCCAGAATATACATTTGGAAAACTTTGCTTTCAACACATTCTTTCTGAGAATCTCTAGAACCTGTTCCAAATGCTTTTCATGTTCGGCCTTTGATTTAGAGAAGATTAGAATATCATCGATGAAAACCAGAACAAATTTATTCAAAACCCCTCTGAACACTCTATTCATCAGATCGACGAAGTAACCAGGAGCGTTACATAAGCCTAACGGCATTACTAACCACTCGTAGAATAAGTCGGGACCTCTGAATGCTGTCATTGCAACACACTCTTCGGCAATTCGAAGTTGATGGAAGCCTGTAGCTAGGTCCATTCGTGAAAATACTTGTGCCCCATTTAATCGATCCAACAAATCATCAATCCGCGGCAATGGATATATGTTCTTTATCGTTCGTTTGTTTAGATCACGATAGTCCACACATAGCCGTAGAGTACCGTCAGATTTTGGGACAAACACCACTGCTGCACCCCAATCAGAGAAACTAGGCCTGATCAGACCTTTCCATACGAGCTATCGTGTTTGATTGTCTAATTCCTCCTTCTCTTTCAAGGACATTCTTCGAATAGCGTGAACTACCGGCCTTGCATTCGGAATTAAAGCAATTTTAAAATCTATTTCTCTCTGCGGAGGTAAGCGAACAACTTCTTCGAACACATCAGCATAGTTCTTGACGACAGGAATATCTTTCACTAGATCGGGAATATTCTCTGTGATTTCAGGGACATTTTCCATTTGGGAGGGAGAAACATTCAAAGCTGCCCAGAAGTCCTTTCTATTTGAAGTCGGGCCTTCACATGGTATGGTTATATAATTCCCCGATTGGGCCTTTGCTTTAACCACTCTCTCGGCGCATCTAACCTCCGCTTCATATTTGGTTAGCCAATCCAATCCCAGAATAATATCGAATTCATTAAAATTCATGACGATATAGACAATAGGGAATTTAAAGCAAGAAAAGGAGACATGTACTGCACAAATCCAACTGAGATTGATAGAACCCCCGATCGGATTCTGGACAGTCGTTGGTTCCTTGAGCATCCTCAAATTCAAATCTAGCTTCTAAGCCTCACTCTTTGCAATAAAGCTTCGTGACGCGCCTGTGTCAAATAGTACTTTGACTGGAATGTTTTCGACAGTAAGCGTGCCTTCTAACACATCAGGCCTTTCCAGAACATCTGCGGGCCCAGAAGTTTCTGCTATTTCATTTACCTGAGCCTCTTTGACCCTTTTTAACAGCCAGCAATCTCGCTTTATATGGCCGGACTGATGACAAAGATTGCACTCTCGAGTCACAGGAGACTTGTTCTTGGATTTAGATTCATTCCTCCTTCGCTTTTTCGAGGGTTTGCAATTCCCCTGGAAATGCCCTGGCTTATGGTAGTTGTTGCATATGGCAGTCGTTGCTGGTTCTTTTCCAGAAATGGCCCTTTTTCGATTGGCACTGGGCTTCTTATTGGCCTCAGACCTCGTACTGGCTTCAGGAATATTAGTTTCCGACTCTGCTTTGTCAAGAGAACAGACTTCTTCGTCGCGTAACATTCCTTTCTTATCGAGATCTTCATACTGATAAGCCATATAAATCATTTAAGAAAAAGGAAGTTTCACATTCCTCAGTACACTATTCTGATATCTCCTTTGCAGGCCATGAATAAATCTCAGATTTTTCCTCTTTGGATCTTGAATCAGATGAGGAGCAAAGTGAGAAAGTTCATTGAATTTCTTATGATATTCTGGGATGGTCATATCACCTTGTATCAAATAAGAAAATTCATCACATAATCTCTCGGTTGCTTCGGGAGGAGTAAATATTTTTAAGAAAATCACTTTGAATTTGTCCCAGGTGATATCACCTTCTGGATTATCTTTAATAATTGAATCTCACCAAAACAAAGCTTCTTCTTTGAGTGCCCAAGACGCCAGTAATCTTTTCTGATCGTCTCTCAGCTTTAAACCCTCAAAGATTTTCTCTGCAGAACGAATCCAAGCTTGTGTTTCCATAATGGGCTCCTTGCCTAAAAATGGCGATCCACCCAGATTTCGAAATCTCTTAAATAGAGCTTCTATATCGGATTCTGGCTACGGGAGCACAACTGGCTCATTAGCTGGTCGAGCCATACGATTATTTCTTCTGTTCCTGTCACTCATTTTCTAGTGCGTCTGCAATTAGCAGACAAAGTGTCAGGTCAACAGAAAAGATATTTCAAAATATAGAGACAAATACTTCAATGTAAATGTGTCTACTTGGGTGTATTCCATTCTGCCACTCATACTAGGATATTACTGATCCTATCTGTATAGAGTTACCCATCTTAGAAAACTACTGGTACTATTTCTGACGAGTTCCTTAATATGTTATATCCCAGAACTAAGCTTAACCAAAGCTCTGATACCACGTGAGACGACCCCAAACCCCGTACTGACGGCGGCAAGGGTAATCCGTGGAATATAACACAGAAACAGATAATAGCAGAAAAAAATTAAATAAATACACCAGATAATGAACAATAGAATATACTGGATAAAAGTAATCATCAGAGTTACACAGTACACAGGATCTTACTTAGTATAAATACAGTTCAGCTATACATAAATGTCTACAGCGGAAAACAAACAAAATATGTACAATAGGAGCTGAACAGCATAAAAAGAGATAAATGATAGAATCCATCTTCAGCTCCCGCTATCCAGAAAGAACCAGCTAAACCTGAATACAAGGCTGCCCGTGTAGAAAAAGGGGCACCCGAGTTTGAAAGTGAAACAAACTACGAGTCAGTCATGGGACTGGCATGAGAAATCTATTCAACACATATATAATATGGCTAATCACAGGACCACGCCACTTTCGTGGAACGGGTTTACTCCATTGGATTGCCAGTGCTTTAAAACAAATCTTTCTTTTAAACAACGCAATGCATTTTATAAAAATGAAGCCATTATAAGACTCAGTTCCCATCACACAATGCAACGCAAACCGGAGGATAGAGTTTTACCTTATAATGACCAAAATATGATTGATACGAATAAAACAAAAGCAATTTCTATTATGCCTAGTGTTTATTTGTTTCTAAAACAATTTCAAAACATAACTATCAAACATAGACGGCATTAATGCCCCATACCACTATGTCGCCATATATAGGTATACAATCAAAACCGCACAGTCACGTATTTGGAAATTGGATTTTCGTCGTGAACCAAGGCAAAAGATAGTCCCTACCGAATTCGAGAAAATCTAGCCCATGTCTCAGGCAAGCGCGCTGGCAAGCCTTGGAGCGGCAGGGCTGGTCCATCGATGTGGATTATTATACCTGAACAATACGTTTCCCCGCCCTTTGGGGCATAAGCGAGCCAAAGAATGACTCCATCGGACCCGGATCGTCCGATCAAACCGAGGCACCTCGCAACAGCAACAACCACATAGGTGAAAAGTATATAAATGTCAGGGCTGGTAGGTCACTGACACCACCCTAGCTAGAAAGAAACGCATGCCCTCCCTGAGGTCCTTCTCCTGAATCTGGTTCATCCCGGGGTGTGAGGCTCGCGAATTCACGTCATAAACAAAGCTACGCCACACCGGAGGTGCTTTGATCATCACCACAAGACTTTGCTTTTCAACAGAAGCCCTGATCACTGCATCTTAGCATGCCACACAGGCAATTCATGCCATGCGACTGATGTCCATCGATATACAACCTCTGAGCTCGTGCGTTTCAGAGAAGGGCGTTAAGCAAAAGAATAAATTCTCCGCCGCCAAACAGATGTATATTTAATAGAGATCAATCAGCACAGAATAAAATCCAATGTCAGACACAAAATACATTTACAAGTCCATTCTGGGTCTGAATGAAACCAGAGGCACTAAATACCTCGCAAACCCATTGATCACCATGTACGTCTGGACGATCACCACTCATTATCCATATTTCGGGATGCCTCCCAATCAGGACCTCGGTTACCATCCAAACGAGGTGAAGATCTCCGGTCTTCGACCACCGTCTTCATCTTCGACTTTCAATCATCGGTCAATTATTTGAAATGAGAATTAACTCGGCCTTTTCAAATAATTCACGTATATTTAGAATTTCAAATCAATTTACTTCAATGGTTAAATTATTCGATAACACCAATTTTGTTCTTTAAGGTAATTTTCACACCAAACACATTTAACCACCAAGTACCACATAAATCGAGCCAATTGAGTTTATTTCCATTCCATATTGTTTATGGTATTTTATAACGATTTATCGCTGTTTTTATTTATTTTAAACTAGCCAATTTATTCAAAACGACGCTTCGGACCATAACGCGGCGTGGCGCTGTTTTTCTTCAGATTTGATTTACACATATCTAGAAATCTAACCGTTGGATCTTCACAAAATTTACATCATTAGAAAGGTCTTTTCAAAACGAATCCAACGGTCCCAGTTTCGGGAAAATCCGACGGTCGGATCTCCCGGTACAATCGTTTGAAGTTTCGATTTCAAAATACGAACTGCAGCGTCGTTATTCGATTAATTATAATTATATTTATATATATATATATATATAAATAATCGTTTCTGGCGCTGTTTTTCTTCAGATTTGAATTAAACATTCCAGACAACCCAACCGTTGGATTTTTACAAAGTTGGTGCCATTGGAAAGATTTTTCCAAAGCGAACCCAACGGTTGTGGTTTCGGGAAAATCCAATAGTCAGATTTCCAGCACTAGTTGTTTGAAATCACGGTTTCAAAACACGAACTTCACGGCCCCGTTTCGTTTTAATTTTATTTATATTTATATAAATATAGTTCATTCAACAATTTCAATATCGTTTTCACTTCAAATATTTCACTAACGCCTTTAAAATTTGGAAAATTTCGCCATAACCTCCTTTGTACGGGAGGGGCTGGGAAAATTCCCAAATAGCCACACGGGCGTCTCATGTCAAAAAGAAAAAGAAAAAGCCAAGCGGCTAGCCAACAGGCTCATAAAATCATCACCCAAACAAAACAGTAAATGTGTACCTATTTGTCGGGCACAAAATTTTATTCCTCTTCTCTAGCCCCTTTGCTATAACCTGTTCAATAAATATGCATGTACATATATACAGTTCTTATCGCTTATCATTTTCTATTCAACTTCATATTTGACTCCATTTGGTTTAAAAACACCATTCATTCTAATGTTGCATGTATAGGCAAAAATCATATCATTAGCTAATTAATGAATATTTCAACTCGTATATATTTATTTGAACGAGTGGCTATTTTTAACACTTCACATTTCAACAGTTCATGTATATAATAAAAATGTGATTTTTATTGTAAAACAATTCATTTCAAAACACTATTATTTTATATAGTTTATATAGGTGATAAAAATAGGATTTTTATTGTAAAACAATTTCTTTTGAAACGAGATTATTTTACATAGTACATATAGTTGATAAAAGGTGATTTTTATTATGAAACAATTTATTTCAAAATATGAATACCATTCAACACATGAATTTCAATTCAACGAAGGAATGTCGATTCAACACATGAAGGTTTTCTATAGTTTCTATATATAGATAAAAACGTGATTTTTATATTTAAAACACGAATACCATTCAACACATGAATTTCTAATCAACAAATGAATATCGATTCAACACATGAAGGTTTTCTATTCAATGAATAAATGTAGTTTAAGCAAATGAAAATAATTCAAACACATGAATATTATTCAAAATTTCGGCAGCATAACGGCAGGGTACTTAAAACCGGGACCGTCCCTAGTACGGCTCCTCGCTCTACCTTAAAACCTCACGGTTTTTGACAATGGGGATCATGCATCTAGTTCGCACGCAGGCGGCATGTATATATTTATTTCATTTCCACAAACTAATCCTATGTGGTTTCAACCAAATATTTCTCAACCACAAATGGGTATTTTTCAACCACAATCAACCAATATCAACCACAAACAATCCCAAACAACCATTCGCTATCAATCAATTTTCACACCAATCACAATCAATAAATATCGTCCATGGTTTGTGGATGAGGGGCGTATATATATATATATATATATATATATATATATATATTTATATATAGCAATTCACTTTTATTTCAACACATAGATAATTGTTACAATGCATATATAACTTATACATCGAACGTACAACTTATACAACGCTTATACAAGAGGTGTACAACGCTTATATAACTCATACATCGACTATATAATTTATACATCGTCGTTCTCCATATTGTTTATAAATTAGAAATCTCACAATGGGTTCCACTTCACCAAAAATAGCAGAAGGCTCAGAAAAATATGCGGTCTCTTCTAAAATGTAGAAGACGTCCACACGGTCACGATGCTTCCTGTTTCATCGAATTTCGTTAACGAACGAAAAAGATACGATTTTTATTCGATAACATGAATTAGCGACACTTTTAAAAGTTGAAAACAGTTTATAAAATATAAATCGCACCTCAGTTATTTGATTCGAAACTAGGTTTCGATTCTGCGTTCAATCCGCGAAGCTAGCGAGCAATCGGCCAGCACCACCGCGTAGAGCGTCGAGAGGCGCACCTGGCGCTACTCACGAGGTCAAGCTCGAACTCGGTAGGAGGGGGGATTCTGACTCGATTCGGCGCAACTTCGGGAGGGTGGTTCTTCATGATCACTCAGCGAAAAAATCCAAGAAGGGTATGGATTTAGAGCTCTTGGGATGCTCTTCAAAATCCTTAATAGGAGCTCTCAATTTTATTGAGAGATTGGAAAGAAAAGGAGGTGGGAAGCGAGGAACAAAAGTAGCCATCGGTTTCTGAATTCGGGGAGAGAGAAGACGGGGGGCAGGGGGGGGGGGGGGGAGGGGCTGACGTGGGCTAATGGGGGTTTTCTCTTTTTTTTTATTTATAAAGTTTTAAAATCCGAAAATACCCCTTGCCTCCTGCGAACCCCAATCCAAACCCAACGACTGTCGTCCCTAGCGTTTTAACCCCATTCCGAACACAATGGGATATGTTTTGAAGGCCCATTCGACTGTTTCAGTCAGTTTCCCTTCAAATTAAAATATAAAACATTCAATATTTGATTTGAACGTGCATTTCAATTTGCCAAGGCCACAAACTGATTCGAAAAATTTCAGAAAAATAAATCTGGATATGTTTTGACGATACGGTCCTGACAAAACTAGTTTCGTCGAATTCTGAGACCGTTTGCAAAAAGGCCCATTTTTGGTCGATCCAATTTAACTGTAATTGACCAAAACACATTTTCCTTTGCCACGCTTACATACTAGCTTCAAAAATTATGAAATTTGAAACCTAGCAATAACTTCACTTCCCGGATCCAACAAAAGTGATTTCGTCGAATTCCGAGGTCGTATGCAAAATGGCCAACTTCACGGGCTATATAAATTCCATAGCGACCTTTCTAAAAATTCATTCGGCCATAACTTTTGCTTTCCGCTATGAAAATTCGATTTTTTAGATTCGTTAGAAAGGTATTCAATAACAGATTTAAATATTTTTGGTTTCACTAAAATCCGTTTTGTTTTGCACCCGGTACAGTCCAACAAAGTTTGAATTCAATTTTTGAAACTGCAGCGCCATTTCAGGCCTTGTTTATAATTATAATTAATTATATGTGTTTTTAATGGTCGATTCAAACTCACTTTTCATTGCCATTATTTAAAATATTAATTTTAAATATTTAAAATCCATTATTTTAGCCAATTTAAATTTTTTAAATTGGTTCAGATTTTCTGGGTCGTTACATCATGTCCATGTCCAAATTTCATGTCAAGTTCGTGCCAAGTTTCCAAGGCAAGTTTCATGCCAAGTTTCCTATAATTACCAATTTTTCCCAACGTTACCCCGTCTAAATATTAGGCTAACAATCTTAGCCTAATTTTCCATCCGCATGATTTTTAACATATAATATTAGGCTAAAAACTTAGCCTAATTTAACGTACACAAAATTTGCATAAAGAAATCCATTAACATAAACATGACATAGGTGTAAACTTGGCATCCTCGACATATTCAATATGAACACCGTAGGTGTGTACTTGTAAAATAATCAACATGAATATCATAGGTGTGATCTTGCAACGTAGACTAAATCAACATACAATATGTGAATTTGCAACATAGACTAAATCAACTTACATATATGTGAACTTGCAAATCAATCACGAGCATATGAATAAGTGTGATCTTGAAATATGACATAGGTATAACATATACACATTAACATGTAGATCTAACATGTGGTCACGTATGTGATATGATTTTACAACCTAAAACTTGCATAACATGATAAACTACACAACTTGTCATAACAAGTTATACTCCAATATACATATGAATAGACTTATTCATTAATTCCCAATTCAACATGATAATAAAATAGAATATCATTCAATTCCACATATAACATAATAAACATTATTCTGTTATCAATTTATTTCCAAGGCATGACATAGCTGAATAAGTTGACTAAACATCACAGGCATATGGATCCGATAACATTATGAACATGAAAAGGTTTGAATAATAATCTAGGTTCAAGAACATTGATAGATCTAAAAATAGAAAAATCCCCAAAATCAAGATCTAAGGATAAATAAAGAAAATAGGTTTGAATAGAAAGTCAAGCTTAGATCCAATTTCATAGTCACAATCCTAGGCAATAACCTCATGGTCATGAATCATAGGTGATCAGCCATAACTATCCTTGTCATAGTTATAGGCAATAGTCTTATGTTCACAGTCATAGGCATAGGCATAGTCTTATGTTCACTGTCATAGGCATAGTCCTATGTTCACAGTCATAGGCATAGTCTTATGTTCACAGTCATAGGCATTGGAATAGTCTTATTTTCATAGTCATAGGCATAGTCTTATGTTCACAGTCATAGGCATAGGCATAGTCTTATGTTCACAGTCATAGGCATAGACTTACGCCATTAACAATAGTTTCAACGTCATAGGCAATATTCCCAATAGTCAAGATCCAAGAAGAAAACAAGAATAGATATGAATCATACATAAATCAATTCCAATTTATAACATGCCCATATTAAGTTTACAGTTTTTATCTAAAAGTAACTTGAACTTACAAATCGTGGTCTAAGAATTTTAGATGCAGAATTCAAGTCTAGAAATTTGTCGTTGAATTGTTAAATCGTTGAATCTTTCTTTGATTGTAGAAGCAAATCCCCCAATATGAAATTCCTAGCCATAATCTTTGCGTTCCAATTTAATTTATCTTAATTTAATTTAGAGGAAGAAGAAGTAGCTATGCTCATCAAGATTTTGTGTAGCATAAGGTTAGAGAAGAATGGTGTAAAGAGAATGAGGCTAGTGGGTCGTTTATATAGGACTAGGCAGATGAATCTGGACAGAAAACGAGTCTAAATACATTAGAATGCATCAGGTTCAGAAAGTGGGTTCGGGAGGCAGGTCGACCCCCAGGCCGACACTATGGTCGATCTGGTCCCTGGGAGGTCGACACTATGGTCGACCCCCAGGTCGATCTGGTCCCTCGGTGGGAAATTTCCCGCCCAGCCTATTCTAGGTTTTGAATTCGAATTTGAATTCGAATTTTCGAGCTGTTTTCGATTCTGAAATTTATGAAACTTCGGATGGTCATATCTCCCTCATACGGACTCCTATATGCAACCCCTTTCCCTTGATTCTTATTTTAAAAATTAATTCTTCCTTGATTTATGGTTTTAATACATTATTAAAATACGGGTTGTTACAAATTACATTTGGAATTTCCTCGTTACCCCCAACATCTCCACCAAATATTTTAGGTGGTTTTCTTCTTTTCATGACGTAAATAGCATATCATCAACATAGATTTCCATGTTTCTCCTGATTTGTTCATAAAACATCCTATTCACAAACCTTTGGTAGGTTTCTCCAGTGTTTTTCAATCCTAAAGACATTGCTTTATAACAATGTGTTCCATTGTCAGTAATAAAACTTGTATGCTCTTCATCTGCTTTGAACATTATAATTTGATTGTACCCTGGATATGGGTCCATAAGTGGCAATAATTTGTGTCTGCTTGAGGAATCTACTGGATGATCAGTTCTTGGCAAGAGGTAACAATCCTTTAAACATTTCTTGTTTAGATCCATATAACCGACACATGTCCTCCATTTTCTGTTGGATTTCTTTACCAGGATAGGATTTGTTAACCATTTGGAGTAATAATGATCTCTAATCAATCTATTTTCAAATAATTTCTTTAATTCTTCTTTCTAAGCTTCTGATCGTACCTTGTCAAATTGCCTTTTCTTCTGTTGAACAAGGGTCACATTAGGTTTAATTTTAAGGGAATGACACATAACCGAAGGGTCAATTTCCACCATGTTCGAGTGTGTCTAATAAAATATGTCCTTATTTTCCTTAAGAAAATGGATTATTTCCTAATTTAGCTTTGGTTCCAAATTCTGCCTTATTTTCACAATTTTTCTAGTGCTGGTAGAGTCTATATTTACTTCCTCAATTTCTTCGATCGGTTCGATCCTTTTGAACTCTCCTTGATAATCCAAGTCGATTATGATTTCCTTTTCCTCCATTATATCAATTTCTTGTTTTTTTTTCCTTATTTTGTCATTTGACCTCCAATCGTTATTTTTACACTTAATAGAATAATTATTTCTTACCTCTCTTACCTTTGCTTCAAATGTTGGGTTCGAAAAGACCATCATCCAAAGGCTTTAATTAGATAAAGGCATCAATGTAAGCAAAGTACTCCTTTTTATATTAATCCTAAGTGGAAAAATACATTTCCCTTGAATTGAATTGTTTACCCACGATTTTTACCCAGCCCTTCTTTGTTAAGAATTTCACCATCAAATACTTTCGGAAAACAAAAGCATCTACTTCGTCTAATGCTGGAGTGTGAAAAAGGAATTATAAAAGGAGGGTTAAACAATAATGACGAAGAAGACTTCGAAAGTGCGGCAATATGGGGGGAGTTCTAATTGAACTTTTAGATTTATTTGGCCAACGAGCATTGAAACATTGATGTTAAATCCGAAGATTCCAAATTCACTTCTAGATTGCTCATTTGATCGAATGCGTGTTTGAAGATGATATTTACGACACTCCCAGTTCGACTAGTATTTTTGCTACTACAGGCTATCCTATTTGAGTGATGATCATGAGTGGGTCATTATGAGGGTGGTGAATTCCATTCTAAAGTTCTTTGATGTTATATAACCAATGGATGCATATGAATTCCTCTCGGAGGATGATCTGGGATGCCTTCTCGAGCTATGAAGATCCCTTCTCTCGCTTCTCCAATAAATCAATTTTAAAAATCTTGGCTATTCCCCACAATATTCGGGCCCCCATGAATTATGTTAGCATGATTAATTGGTGGAATCATTTATACCGCATCTTTTCCTTTGACCATGTTAACTGTAGATCCGATAGAGGGTTTTGAAAACTACCTATTATCCGGAGGAACACTGTGGGCATTTTGAACAGATTCCAGCTAAGACTCTACAATTATTTGTTTGGTAACAATCTACCCTATGATAAATATGGTATTTTTTCCTTTTCTTGGCCTCTAGATCTTCCTGAGCTTTGAGAGGAATAAAGAAATTTATTTTCTCTTTCATTGCTGCATAGATATAAGTTATAGGTTTATTTAGCTCCACTGAATTATTGTCAAATTCTTTCCATCTTGTCTGTTTATTGTTTCGGTCGAATCATGGTTTTGCTTCGCCCCTGTGTTCTGCCTTCTTCTTGGCATGATAAATTTCATCCATCCAAATGAATTTGTCAGCACAAAAATGGAACTCTTGTAAGGTTTTAACTTCATTTACCATGAGTTCCCTCCAGAAGGGTGTATTATTTTGAAGTCTTGCATGTACAACAATATGCTTTGACTCATCATTCATTCCCTAAGCCCTTATTGCTTTAGCATTAAATCTTTCTGGATAATCTCCTAAGAGTTCTCATGGTTGTTGTTTGATGTTTCCTACCATTGTGTAATCTACAGTAGGGTCCTTGCTAGCGTAGAATTGAGGAGAAAACACATAAAGAACTGCTTCCAAGTGTATATGGTCTTATCTTGGTATTATCGATGCCATTTTGCAACAATACCATATAGGCATACGGTAAAAAATCGGTAGCAGATAGCTCTAGAGGCATCGTACAAATCCATCTAGTTATCGAAGGACATTAAATGGTCATCGATGTCTGTGGTTCCTTGGTATTTAATCGTTGGGATTTTAACCTATGAAAGTATTGTTTCAGACATGATCTCATCCGTGAACATAGCAATTCTTTCATTTCCATTTTCCTCCATGTCATAGATTCTCATTTTAATTTATGTTGAGCGAGTCTTTCACTGCCATTGCTATTAAATTCTTGATATAAGCATCCTCGTCGGGATAATTTCTTTGATGGGGTTTGTAGATTCGGTGGTGGAGCTTCCAGAATGCTCCACCTTACTTTGCAATTTTCATTGATAATCAGCCTTCACATTTTTATCCTTTGGCTTCTAGTACCCCGACGGTTCGTTCTTCTACCTTTCATTTTGAGCAACCTTAGACTCTTTCTTCATGGAATCAACTACCTGGCCCACATTCTTGGTATTACTCTGGCTTTTAACCGTCTTTGGAGACAGTAGGTCATCTATCAAAACTTTCATCCCAGCAATTTGACCATCTAGTTAGTTGATTCTTTTCGTGTTTTCCTCTAAGACTCTGTGATAGAGGGTTCTTCCTATATGGCATTTGCTTGGTTAAAGGATGTGACAACATTCTACTCGACTCAAGAGCGGTGAGCTTCATTTTCATTAATTGGGTCTGGCGTCCTCGATTTAGTTTTCATGATTCCTATATTCAATCAAATACGAAAAAAATTAGTTTACGTTAACCACAAGGTCAAAAGATTTAAGCCCTCCTTCTAAAGCCAAAAATGTTAGCCATAAAAATGGTTTAACATCCCAGAACTTATTTCCAAAAGGCGGATGATGACGATGCTTATTTCCACTATAGTTTTGACAACCATATAGCCATCCTTTAAAGGATAACAACACTTGTTATTGGATTTCAATCTAAGTTGTGGTATCAATCTATTTTTATTTAAGTTATATCCTTTCGCAAAGGAAGGGAACTGTAATGGGAACCATAAACGAAGTATCTTATACTCTGAAGCCTTTCGGTGCAACCCCTCTTTACGGACCTCACATTATAGATTTGGATACAAGTAAGAAAGTAGAAGATAAATCATCTGTTATCAGTTATTAAGAGGGTTAATTGCTGAGGTACTCCATTCTCTTAAAATTAAACACCACTAGCTAGATTTCTCGAATCCTCTTTATTTTAGAAATAAGATTACAAAAAAGTAGAAAAATTACACAATCTGATTTGTAAATTACGGTTCTCCTCCACGATTCAAGTTTACTAATTTTGGAAATGAATTCAATACCTCCATTTTGAGTCCCCGGGGTTATGTTTATAGGTGCGGACTGACCTTCCCTTCGGCTTAGGTGCTTTGCTCCAGTCACCCGTTCAGGGTAAACATGGAGGCTTCGTGAGTGCACTTGGTGTTTTTCATTGTGAGTGGATTCATGAGGCTGCTTTTGAGGAGCTTAGCAAAGGGAATTTTAGTTGGATGCAAAAGAGATGGTCGTGCAGAAGCTTTCAAGTCTTCTTCACTCTTGTCCCATGCTTTGGCTTGCGCAGCTTTCTCCCAAGGGAGTTAAATTTTCATGTTTTACCATTTTGGGTAGACCGAAAGGCTTACTAAACTTAACCTATAATGCTTAATGGTGTTAGATCTAAATCGGTTGCCCTTTGTATTATGTAACTCTTGACTTGTTCTCGTTAAACTTTGGAGGTGTGCATTAAAAGCCTTACTTCATCTCTTCCAAAGGGCTTTACAAGTGACTAGATTAGGTTACCTCCTGGAAGTATATTTGGGTATGTATGCGAGCTTCCCCATGATGGTGCCAGATGGACTCGAAATGTTGCTCCTTCCCATTCTCATCCTTAATTGCTTTCAGAGATCCTTTTCTTCTATTTTGTGCTTCTTTCACATTATTCGATTGATTTTTTGTGTTAGCAAATGATTGAGAAACTTATATGAGAAAAATTACATATATTTCTTTCTTCCTCCTTCTCATTTCTCCTTCCTTGCAAATATTCACTACAAATTTCCATAACTTATTCTCTCTCTTAATTGCAAAACTGAAACTAAAATCTCTTCCCTAAATTTCCAAAAACCTCTCTTTCTTGCTCCTTATTTTTCCATCTCCTCCTTATACATACATTTGTCGTCGCCAAACTTATTGTCCACCACTGACCCTCTGGTAGGTTGTCGCTGTCTGGAAGCTCTAACCATTCCGATAGTAGCCACTACGACCTCAAAACACCAAGCCCAAAAGTCTAAATCTCCTATATTTAGAAATCTAAGCTTCATCTCTTCCTAGCAACCAAACCTGCTACCTTCACCACCTGAAATCACTGCTTCTTATCACCTAAAACCGCTGCTTCTTATCACCTGAAACCACTACTAACCATTGTCGACCTCGTACTGCCTTCTATCATGCCCAAACATGTAACAACCCATAAAACATACCCAAAATAGACATATATAATTAAATTTGATATTGATAATAATGAACAATAATAAACGTATAAGATATTAGTGGGCTGAAATAAGAATTTTGAATAATTGAGAATTGGGCCACCAAAGTATTACGGTTATATTCATGGCGAGATTCCAGTCCATATTCACATTGTATTTTTTATAAACGGAGTACGTATGAAGAAATTATTAATAAAACAAGTTATGCATAAATTGTACACACACAAGAATTGAAATTAAAACTAAATGAATATAAACCAATAATAAGATAATATACTGATTGACATAGTGGGATATTCCTTGGAGATTTGAATTTGTGTATAAATATTTATACATATAAGGGGACAAGAATAAATAATAATCGAAAGAATCAATCATAATTGATTACAAATTACCAAAAAGGAAAGAAATAAGCAAAAAAAAAATTTTATGACCTAAATAGAAGAGGTGTCAACTACCCCACATTAATAGCGGTTGACCTAGGAGTCGACAACCCTTCTAAGGAAGAGGTCAACCGCCTTCTTGTCTGAAGGGTAGGTAGAGGCTATTTTTATTTGGTTTTTTTATTAAACAAACCACCCATATTTTATATAACTAATCATATCTACATACACACTAGCAACTACAAAAGACCCTAGTCTCTCCCCTAAATCCTACATTTCACACTCTTCTACGTTTCCACTTTGTCTCTTTACCATCTTTTTTAATGCCATAAACATGTTATGTTTCTTCTTCTTTTTTCCAACCTATATTTTATCTTTTCTAAATCTGAATTCTTATATAGATTCGGAAGTTAAGTATAATATACATATATATAAGATTCTAAACTTGATTCTTACATATATAAGAGGATTTAGAGTACGCTGATTCAAAAGGCTCAAAGCAGATTTATAGATTCTATAACGAAATCATTATTCTTCTCTTCTTATCTCTCTGAGTGGAAATTACATCAGTTTTCTATTTTCTATATTCTGTAGTGTAGACTTGTATCATTATGGCTAAAGGGGTTTGTATTTTCATAAAAACAGAATATGAACAGTAATCTGCGAAAATGGTTAATCAATTAGTGTAATTGGGTTTGGTTACTGATGTAATAAAAGGTAGACTTTTGGGTGTTGTACTATTTCTGATAATGGTCTGATCCACTTCCTTGTAGAATTATAAAAAGTAATGTATGTGTGTGCAAAGAAGCATAAGATCTAGGTATAGTATATTTAATAGGTTTAAGCATTGATTTTTAAAATAGATATTTTGAACGTATTATATACAAATCATTAAAGCCATAAACTTTTATATATAAATCATATGAAAAGTGAAGTAGTACCAAAAAGGAGTTTTTACATATACATATTTGATATACTGCACTTTGTCTTTCTTTTATAATTGAAATATTCTTTTAAACCTGGGTTATAAGTCCTTATGCATATATTGTTATTTCCATGTTGTTGATTGAATGTGAATATACATGCTTATGACATGTGGACGAAGTTGGGGAAATAAGCTTGTAAACCTTATTTTGATATTAGGAATGTCATTTTAACGGTTTAGGATGTTTCTTATGTGTGCTTGATTTACGTTTTATTTATTACTATTTATAACATAATTAGCGTATTATAAATGCGTATTAAATTTGTATTAAGAGCATGCTAAATGGATTCAGTAGGAAATTAAAATTATAGGAAATTTGTATGCGTGAGAGTATTAATAGATTTTATTAATGTTAATGATGCATAAGCACAAGGTGAGTCCCAACTTGCAGTAGAAGCCTTCCCGAAATCGATCGACAAAGCCACAATCTGCAAGTTAGTCGGGTTAATGTGGAAGGTTTAGGTACCATGGGCCATTATAATTATTACACAAAGATGCGAGGTTAAGCCCAACTTGTAGTACAAACCAACCCAAACCATTTGGCAAATCCAGCATCTACAAGTGGTTGGTTTAATGTGAGATCTCTTTTGTGTGTGTGTGTGTGTGTGTATATGAGTGAAGTAGGCCATCCTGGAGAAGGTATTAAGAGGATGACCTTCCTTGTTTGGGTATTAAGTGGTTAGGACATTTTGTCTCTTTTAATGTTAATTCTTTAGAAGGGATGAATTCATTGGGCCCACCCTTACTACACTGTGCCATAGATGGCCTATTGCAACAAAATTACAAGATGTTGGTAGATATAATGTAATGATAGCTATGCTGATTTTTGTCTATTGCAACACTCGTTTCAAGGTGTTAACATCAATATCAACAAGATGTTGCAGTAGCTTTAGTTATAAATTTATAAGTTTAATTTGCCATGTCATCAATCTGCATCTGTAAAAACATGTATACCTATCTTTCAGTTTACCTTTAAAAACAACATCTATAGTTAACACCTCACTAATCCATTAAAATCCCACATCACCAATAGGAAATAAACTTCCCAGAGCCATTCCATTCCTTTAATCTCAACTTCTCTGATTTGTTCGTTCTCAACTTCTCATTGTCCTCAACTTTTCAAATCTTCTCATCCCAAAGCCGCTCTTGAAAAAGGAATCAGATCTACAGAATACAAAAGCTTGGATATTTAGGCTAAAATTTGTCTATGCCATCTCATTGTCTCTGCAGTGTTTGAATAATGTTGGGTTGCTTCAGACATTGATTGATAGGCTCGGAAGTGGGGTTGTGTGGTGGGTTTTGGAGACTACCGAAGGTAGAGGTAGGCACGGTGGTGCTGTTGTGGGTTCTTATAGCAAGGTCTATGTCAGCAAGGCACTGGATGGGGCTAATGTGATGGAGTTTGGATAATTGATATGCCAAATATATCTTTAAATTCTTTGGATTTTTTATTTTTTCAGTTTCCATGCATCTGTTTGTGTTTTAGGATCAATAAATTTTGACTGTGAAACACGTACTCCACGAGTTTGCATTAATGCTGCTTCAAAACCTCTAATACTTGTTCCATGCTTCAAAACCAATTAATGCATCAGAGAGGATAAGTCTATCTTCCATCCGATGTTCAGAACAAAATAGACAAACTAAGCATTGATTTAAGTGAAGCCGCTACCACCTTAACAGAGAAAACAAATGAAAATTCAGCAAAATCAAAGGTGTCATTGATACTGTGTATGTTTCCTTACCATCTCAATGTATGATAATTCTGGCATCACATTGTTATTGTCGCTTCTTACACAGCTGCTACTGTTTGTTTTCTTATGTAGGAGGTGTGCATTGATAGTGGTGGCAATAATAATGCTTGTACTGGCCATATTGGGTTTCTATAAGTGTTCATCGATCCTTCTAATGCATTACAGTTTCAGGTCATTTGTACTCGACATATATTTTACTTGGTGTTGCTTGCAGTGCTTTCAATATTTGGGCACAAACATGCAATGGACATGTAAGCTGGGTTTATCCTTATGTTTCATTTGTAGACGACAAGTGAAGGTACCTACTATGTTATACTTATTCCCTATAAAGTTAATGTTTATCGACTTGGTATTTCATATTCATAATGAGTGGATGGCTACTTGTGGCAGCTACATTTGCTATTTGTGGATGTTTTCTTATCCTTGACAGGTGAACGGAACCTATTCGACGACGGGAATTATATTGATTAGAAATTCGTTGTGAAGTGTATAAAACCGCAAGCGCACAACGTACACTTGTAGTACGTTAGCGAATACGAGTCGATCCACAGGGAATGATATAACTTTAATTATATTCAATCAAATTAAACCAAATTCAAGTGAAGATTTAACTAACTAACTACAACTACGCTAAACTAACAAACTAAGCTAAATAAGAATATGAGAGTTAAATAATAACTTAGGAATAACTCCACTCTCTAGATCACGTGAATCAACATAAAATGAAACCATGATCTTTTTTTTGGTCATTTGTGAATTTAGTTGATATGATTATTATAAGCATAGATTATTCATTCTATTAATTAGCACAAAATAAACTATCAAACTATAACATACCCACTAAATCACCTAACTAGTTCTAATGAAAATGACCTAGTTGAAATTGAAATATACTTTAAGCATGGCCTATGAACTACTAATTAGAACTATAGACCATCAAATTTAATTTTCAACCTCCACTTAATCACCATCATTATATGTAGACGAAGAGGTAATTAGTGAACACATGACTAACCATAGCCTATTTAGTGTCAACAATATAGGCTATCAAATTCAATAATGAAAACATGAAACCAATAACATCGACATGATATGAAGCACAAAAAGAAAGCATGAATAAACAAATTATGTTTCATCTACATAATCAAAAGAGCTTCATTACCACTAAATTGAAAGGGATTAGCCTCTAATATATGTAATCATGACAACAAAAGTAGACTGCATAAAATAAACCTAGGCTACTTGCATAAAAGAAAAGAACATGTAAATAAAAGACAGTAAATTAAAATTGCATTAAAAAGAGAGATTACATAAAAGATAATGACTAAGAAACCATGAAATTAAAAAGAGAGCTTTGCTCCTCTCAGTAAATTAAAGAAGGGGATAAAAGAGAAGAGGATAGAAAAGGATTCACATGAACATAAAGGGGGTATATATACATGTTCTAAACCCTAAATCTGTAATCACTTTTGTTGGGGACTCCCAAAAATACCCCTTCATGAAGCTTCTGATCTTGTTTTAGCCACTAAAAATTCATGTAGAATGCATGAAACCCTTTGTCTCATCCAGTTAGTCTCTAATATAAAGCTTAAGAGAAAGAGTGAGAGTGGGTGGGGTCCTCCACTAAGTAGTGTATGAATTAATTCCATCTCCTCTTGTGTATATGCATGCATTTCTTTATATCTTCATGTGTGTGCATCATTTTTTCTCTCCTATAAGAGACAACTACAAGGAACAAGTAAATGATTACACAAATTTTAACATGCACAATTTACCATTTTACACCTTAAATGAGGAGGAATGCATGATAATTTGGGAATTTTAGGTTTTTGGTTAAAACATGTAGAAATAGCCCGATTATGTTATTTATTTAATCAAAATGAGAATAAATGTGTGAATGTAAATGTGCATTTTTACGTGCACATCACAACCGCAGACTTCGTTGAGTATTATTCTATTTATTTACACTTAAAGAAATTAAAGGACACATCATTACCGGCAAATAAGAAATTTACGTGTATATTTATAGGTTGAGTGCAATACAATGATGTTTTTTTACTTGAACACAGTGTCGTAGGTGGCATATGCACTGCATTCAATGAGTGGGTACAACATCCACATGCACAGACCACTCTAAGCAACATTTTACCAAAAAATGTGGAACTTTTGAAGTTTAAAGTTTGTTGTTGTTGTCTAACGCTTTGGACGATGATGGACTTGGTGTGTAGTGTTTCAAAAAAGGATTTACTCGGCTCACCTTCATTTCGGCACTTGGCTTGGCACTTGACTCGTCATATATTTGTCAGTGTCACTATGTGTATAAATTGAAACTGCATATGTAATGAGTGAACCGAGTGACGTAGTGAGGAATATCTGTATATGTGGATAACCAGAGTTGTAGTAAACCATTGAGTTGTAAATAGTTGGACTTAGAAATTTGTACTATTTTGGTTGTTGAAATAAAACACTGTTTGAATTCAATTTCTGTTGAGTAGTATTATATTAAATAAATATTTAATTCTGTTAGCGATGAAATATCTATAGTCAAAATGTATCCTTTGAGGTCTGCATCAACGGTGAAAATTGTATCACAGTAAAAGTGTTGCCAAAGACCTATGCCAACATTTTTTGGGATTACGCAAACATTTTCGTGTTGAAGAAGGTCGTTTATGGCGTAGTGTTAAGGTCTTAAGTGGTCATTGGGTCCACTTTTCTCTTAGAAGGTTTTAATGGTCTTAATTAAAATTATAGATGTATGAGTGAGGTAGTTCTCCAGAAGTTGTCCACTTCTTATCTAGGGGCTATGTGAGGGCATACTTAGGGATGGGAAAACAAGAGTTCCTAAGAATGTGTTAAATGGGTCAACTTTCAAAGTGAACTATTAAGTGGCTAGCAGTTCACCTGGAATGATAGCTAGATAGTAGTAACAAAGGGTTCCACCGGGTAAAGGTCATAAATGATGGAGTCGTCAACCTAGCTTGCTGGTAATAAGTGACTGCTTACTATCTCTCGATTTAAACTAAGAGTATGTTTAATAACATAGACGATTATAAGACGAGGTCTTATGTAACAAGGGTACGTCGTTTTGTATTAAGTGACATCAGGTATCCATGCATAAATAAATATAGAAAATGGCCTTCAGTGAACAAATGGTAGTCTACCTCATTGGGTATTAAGTGATAACTGGAATAAGAGATATTTTCTCAAATAAAGGAATTGTGATATTGAAATTGTTTTTCAAAGAATCGAGAGGGGAAATCGAGCTTCAAAAGAATACGAAAGATGGGAAATGAGAATTGTAAATGATAGTATAATAAGTAATTGATTTAAAGGGGCCAATGTTGATTGATGATTGATCTATCGAATTCCTACATGGAAATAAGATCATTGGTTGTACACTTAGTTTTCTTTGATAGTTAAATCACCGACTATCGAAGTTTTTGACCATTTTTCCATCGTCAATACGGAGAGACGGGGATCAGATCCAGTATCTGAAAACCACTATGTATGGACGTTAGCGTTGCGATCGAACGTGATGAAGAAGATTGAAGTCTGAGTTATGCAAGGGCTATCCTGTTTATGCGATAGTGCCTTTGGTTTGTCCAGCCCAGGACAACGTGAATGGACGAATGTCTGACAGAGTATATATAACGAATCGCGTAAATTGATCTCTTCAAACGTACTTACGTTTGGTGGCGGAGGAACTCGTTTCTCTTAGCTTTACGCCCGTGGTATTTTTGGGGAAATCAATTGTGATTTGGCAGCTATGACGATGTGGCATTCAAAGTGAATGGTGGTCAGGTGTTCTAAAATATACGTAATGACCTCAAGCCTCACAACTCGGAATTGATAAAAATTGGGCAGGCAGCATGGCTATGTGGGTCGCACCCATTAGGATGTGTAATCACCTATCTAGAGAAATTCCATTTGCTTTTGTAATCTATCGATGTTGTCCCTTTCGGGAAACAGTTGCTGATCCCAACCGTTAGTGATATACATTCGATAAACTCAAGCGAAATGAATGGTCGGTCATGTGTGGGCCGGGTTGCAAGATGTTCTTGTTGAACCTAGTGTATTTGACTCTAGAGATACAATATCGGCATGTGGTCCTATACCTTGTCACGTTGGAAATCCAATCTCTAATAAGCGCCCTGCGGTTTTTGATTTTATGTTACATATAGAGCGTGAGATGCCAGCGTTCTGGTAGATTTTATTTATTTGTTGTAGACCTTATTATAATATCACCGGATTTGATATCAAAAATAGTTTTGGTTATCGTGAGGTAAAAACAGTACGTGTTTATGTGTGGATCGATTTTACAATTATCATTTCTTTGAAAGGATTTTTGAAAGTTAAACCAATGTTTGGAGTTACTCACACCAGTCCCATGACTGACCCAGAGTTTATTTTTCTTGTTTCCCCTAAACTCTTGGGTGCCCAAATTTGTACGGGCGGTCAAGTAGTCAGGATTTTTCACATTTACTTGGAGGAGCTCGAAGCAGGAGGCTTCACCAATTAGCTATAGACTATTATATTTTCCGTTGTGTACTATGTTGTATCTGGAAATAGGAGTTTATAACTGTTCCAGAAATAGCTGTTGTGCTCTGATGATGGTATTTATATACAAATACTAATTTGTATTTCAAAGTTTATGTTATCTAATATATTTTATTCGTTCCGCTGTGAGTTCGTGATCTTCGTTTTCTTCTATTCTAATATTTCTTTCTTCCTATTTCTCATCCTCTAGCTTCTTTCTAATAATGATTCGTGTTTCTGTGCAATTTGGATTGGACGTGTTGTGTTATTAGTCGACTCAAAGAGTACGGAAATTCGGGCCATTACAGTTGGTATCAGAGCTGAAGGTCGAGTGATAACCTTAGCTCTGTGGCGTGACTCAATAGAGATGGGGTTAGTAATACCCTAGATTGAGATTGAGTGAATATATATATGAGCGCGTATTTGTAGATTTGATATAAAATTGTTTTATATTGTGTTGACTGGTTTGTTCAGTGGTTTATGAATTCTGGTCGATACAGGATGTACAACTGTATCGATAGGTGTTTCTAAACTCTCGAACAAAGCAGTTCGATACAGTATTGTTCCTAAAAAATGGGTAATGATAAAATTTTGCCCAAAAAGTATTTGATATAAAAGAAATAATTTTTGAATTATTATATAGGAATGTGTTGATTATTATTACAATCAAATGGGATTATGAAATATTGAAATGGTTATATAATCTGCATATGGATAATGTGTACAAATGAGATAAACCAAGATTAAGTTCAAACCAGAATTGGAATTTAAATTTCGGGTGTTTAGAAAATATTTCTAAAATATTATAAAGTAATATAGCATTACTTTAAAGTACTTTTGAATAAGAATGATTTTAAATGGATTTTAAAAGTGATTAAGCACTGAAATGACTTCAGGGGCCGAGAAAATAGTACTGATAATGGGTCACGACATTATCGATATTCATTTTCAAGTTTCTGAGCGCCGGATTGCTACCATAATAATTTGGGAATGAAAATTTGTCTGAAAATGACGAGATGATTTAGAAATTCGAATGTTTTGAATTGATCTGATTATAAATATATGTGTATAAATATATATGATTTCAAACCAATTTGAAATAAAACCCGGGAATTTGAATTCTAAAATTAAAATTTAACTTGTATAAGTTGAATAAATTGAAATGGTAAAAATGTATCAAATGAATTGAAATTTAACTTAACTTAAGTTAAACAAAATTGGATTGGATTAAAAATAATTCCGAATAAAATTAAATATAGAGAAATGTTGGAGTTCGAATTATTAATATGAATTCGACCTATGTATAAACAAGTTGAATATAATTGGATGTCGTTGTTTGGAATTAGACTGGGATGGAATTGAACTCAAGCAGAATAAGAGGGTTGATTTTTGAAAACAGTACTCAGTTGGATTAGTGAATAGAAGTGAACTAATCTAAAAACTGGAAGTTGGTTTGATTTGAAACCAACCGGAAATGGATATATGTATGCTGAGAAGATATTGAATGGAAGCAAATGCAAGAGATAGAATTATGCCCGACAAAAAGGTACATGTTTATAATATTACTTGGGTTTGATGGTTTTATGAGCCTATGGGGCAAGCCACTTGGCTTTTTGATTTTCTTTTGGATTGGAGAAGGCTTAGAAAGGCGAGTTGTGGTTGTATCGATTGAGTCGTGCATAGGAGATGCTGCCGAAATTTTTCAGAATTTAAAGAGTTAGAAAATTTTCAGAATTTTTTTGAAAATTTTCGTTAGTAAGAATAAATTAATATTTTAATTTAAATAATTGGTCCAGTTAAACTGAAGTTAAGAATTGAACAAAAAGGAATTTTGGACCTAGTTAATAGTGTATGTGGCATTTTTCCTACCTTAGCAATTTCGAGGACGAAATTATTTTAAGGGGAAGGAATGTAACGACCCGGTTTTTCAGCCATTGAATTCTGAATATTTAAATTGGTTTAAAATATTTTATTTGAATTATAAAACGATATTTATAAGGAAATTATTTATTAAAATGAAGTTTGAACGTATAATTTATAATATAATTAAAACGAGCTCGAAATAGTCGCGGTAGTTCGTAATATGCGGTTTTGAGCTTCAACGGAGAATACAGGATCCGATATAAGTCGGATTTATGTGAAACAAGAAACGTTGGAACCGTATCGACGATAATTTTCATATGAAAGAGAAAAATCCAGGTTTTGTGTTATAATTTGTTAGTTATGGTCAAATCAAATTTTGAAATAGTCGCTATGGAAATCGCTATTTAAATATAGGCCTTTAAAATAGTCATTTTGCAAATGGACTCTGATTTCGACGAAATCAGTTTCATTGGGACCGTAGCATTAATTTTTTGTACGGTGGTGAATTGCGTGACAAACCGATGTCGTATGTGACCACGGTAGCCATAAACGTCCGTTCATTTTCTATAACGCACAATTAATTTAATAAAGGGTTATTTGGGTATAACTTGAACAGACGATCGAGTTAGGCCACAAAACCAATTCCGTTGAGTTCGTATCGTAGATTAGATTCAGGATAGGTATATAGTTTGTTATTTTTAGAGGCCGGCAAATTTGGTGTTCCGAATGGCATTTGCGGTACGTGTAAAAATAGCCTACTGGGAAAATAGTCTCAAAATGCGACGAAACTGGTGTCATTGGGTTTGTATTGATTAATTGTTGAAAGATTTCAAAGTTTCAAGTTCTTTGAATTTATCTGGTGATCGTGAAAAAAATAAATGCGTGTTTGTTTCTGGTTTTATAAAGGAAAATTTTCAAATGATGTCGGAATTCGACCAAACTTGTCCCATTGGGTTCAAAATACGTTTTTATACCAAGATTAGCTTTTTTATCAGTAAACAGAAGTTGACTGTGGTTAGTTTTACTTGATACTTCACTGCAAAGTTTCATTATAATATAAAATATTAATTTCTTTTCCTATAAAACCATCAGGCCACAATCCCGTTTTCCCCATTCACTACCGTAATCCCTAACCCCCAATTTCCATCGTTCCCCTAGTTCAATTTTTTTTACAGTTCTCTCTAAAACCTTCATGAGCCGATTAAAATATCAAATACAAAATAAAATCCAAACATCCTTGCTTTGCTGAAATCGTTGTTTCCAAGGGTTTGAAGGATATCACCGTGAGTCAGGTCTCACGAGATTTCATGTCGTGATTTTTACTTTCAGCACAAGCAAGAGGATAGCTTTGCCTAAGTTCAAGGGGACAGAAATGGAAGTCGAGTTCAACGGTGGATGGCCGACGAGGATTCCGTGGGTTTTAGTGAACTATAGCAGCATCTCGAGGTCGTGGAAACTTTGGTCAATTTTGACGAGAAAGGGAAGTAGGACTGGGGCGCGATGTGGATAATGAAGGTTGTTGGGTGGAGCGTTGCATTCAGGAGAAGGACGGGTTGTGTAAGGTACTGAGAAGAAGAGAGTGTTTAGAAAAGGAAAGAGGATGGTAGGATTAGTGGGTGGCGTGTTTTGCCATTCTGTTTTTGTGAGGAGGTAGTTGAAGAAGGGTGAGTAGGTTGTAGACAGGGGATCGTGTTTTACATGTAAAGGTGGAAGGATTAACAAATGTTGGGGAAGGCTGTGTATATGGGAATTGTTGTCTGAGTCATGGTCAGTAGTGGGGATGTGCGAATGGTGATGAATTTTCTGCACCAGGACAAATTACTGTGTTGAGGATGGCATTTGAGATTGTTGACTGATTTTGTACCCTAAGTGGATTTTTAGGTGAACGTTCTTAGAAGATGGGGACGGTATTTGTTGAAGGGTGCGGTTCTATTGGTTAGCATTTAGGGTAGAGCTTGCTGATGGAGTATGATAGGGGAAATATGGATGGTGGTATTACTGTCAAATTTGAGTTAGAAACTTAGAATATCGAGAAGAGGCAGTAGTGTTTTAAATAGATATTTGTGGTGGTCTATGAATTTGAGGGAGGCGTTTAAGTTTGGATTGTGATCGATGGAACCGGATTGAAGTGTAAATGCAGTTGCTATGTTGAAAGACAGTGATGCAAGAACAGGAAGAATCCGTGATTGTCTGGGAAGAAGTAACTGCAGAAAGCCGTGATTCAAGAGGATGTGATTAACGGCTACAACATGATCTATAAGATTGTTAAGGAATTTTAATTAAATAATTAACTATTAATGATGTTTAATTATTATATATATAAACTTATAACCTGTATTTTTCACTTATACGTGAATAGAACTAAACGACGTCAGTTACGTTAGATGACGTCATGAAACTAATATGATCAACAACAAGGCTACAGAAATTTCGTGATAAAACCAAACTTGTTTGATTTTAATGGAAACAATGGCAGAATCGTCAAATGCGAACCAAGGTGAGTAAACTCACTAACTCTGCCTCGTTATATTTTTATATAAACGAGTTTTAAATTTTACACTGTGTGATGGTTGCTTGGTCGAATAGTTGGTAAAATTGGTTGATAGGATTACATCGTTGATCGATTATTAGTTCTAATATTTCATATTGATGTGAAATAATATTATTGATGTTATTAACATCTGTGGATGCAAGGAAACAGGTTGGAGGGATCCAACTGGATTCCTCAACATTTTATTTATGGTTTTATTTATTGTGATATATGATTGGTAATTGATAATGTTATGGTTGAATTACACCAGCCCCATTAATTTGATAATTAATTACCGTAAAATATTTTAGAATGGTGAAAAGGAATGTGAGATTTTAAAAAGGAAATTATTTCCAAAAATAGAAATTTGATTTCAAATAGATACAAAATAGAAACTTTTTTAATAAATATCTAAAGTAGTTAGATTTTTAAATGATGTTATAAATAAAGTGAAATATCTATCGTTGGATAATGTGAAAATATAAATTCAAGTTGAATTTATATATGCAAAGTGAAAATCGGGGTGACACCGATATTTGAAGTGGGATTTTAACGCAGTAGTTGTAAAAGAGATTCAAGTTGAGAAAAAGAGAATTCAAATGGAAATTACAATAAAACGAGAAATAATAAATCGATTTCAAAGGGAAACGATGGGTTTTATTCCAAGTTGGGAATATAAAATAAATTGAGATAAATCCAATGGATTTATAAATGGAAATTCGGCTATGTTGAATCTTATACAAATGACTTATTTCCTGAAAGGATATGTAAATTTTATTTAACATGAACTATAATTCAATTTGGATACGTTAAGAGGTTAATTCTATGTTTTGCAATAATACATAAAAAAGGATTTATATAAATCAAATTAAGCTAATTTCGAAGTTACAGAATGTATGGCTTATAAACCCATTCAAAGGAAAACTTGAATTGTTTAAAATAAATGGATGAGTAACAGTTCTGTAAACAGAGTTTATAAATGAAACAGAATGTGATGTGGTTTTAAAAAGATACTCAATAATGAGAAGTAGAGCAGTAATGATACTTATGAATAAGTACAAGTTATTTTTTTTAACTAAATATTTGAAAACAACCATTTTAATGCTGTTGTTATAATAGATGTCTTGTAAAATCTAAACAGCGATTTTTAACGCTGCCGTTATAATATATGTTTGTAAATCTAAACAACGATTTTAATGCTATTGTTATAAAAAATGTTTTATAATACTACACAGCAATTATAACGTTGTTGTTAAAAGCAATGTTTTATAAATCAAAAATTTGGAAACAGCGATTATAACGCTACCGTTATAATCAATATTTTTCTGCAAAGGAAGTGTGTTCTTAGATCGAATCCGAGAGTCGCGTAAGCAATGGTTTTTTAAAGTTGTCAGCTTTGACTATTTCAAAGTTGAGAATGTGGTTCAATTAAGATCTGAGAGGTAATTATACCCCAACTTGATTGACTTCATGGTCGATGGAGGAATGGTTAAGGTTCGATGGTGAATATAAATGATTAGGTGGTTGAGTTATAATAACGATGTTTTACAACATCACATTAATTTGGAATGTCTCCCAAATAAAATAAGAGTTATTTTCTACCCGTAGAAAATGAAATAGATTGGTCAACGAGGAATAAGAAAGGGAATTTGGAAATATTTTCTGATATTAATAATGTATATTTTCTGAATATAGAAAATAAGGATTCGTGAATATTTAGAAATGTTTTCTAACTAGAATAAGAGATATTTTCTCAAATAAAGGAATTGTAATATTGAAAGTGTTTTTCAAAGAATCGAGAGGGGAAATCGAGCTTCAAAAAAATACGAAAGATGGGAAATGAGAATTGTGATTGATAATATAATAAGGAATTGATTTAAAGGGTCCAATGTTGATTGATAATTGATCGATCGATCGAATTCCTACCTGGAAATAAGATCGTTGGTTGTACACTTAGTTTTCTTTGATAGTTAAATCACCGACTATCGAAGTTTTTGACCATTTTTCCGTCGTCAATACGGAGAGACCGGGATCAGATTCAGTATCTACAAACCACTCTTTATGGACGTTAGCATTGCGATCGAACGTGATGAAGAAAATTGAAGACGGAGTTATGCAAGGGCTATCCTATTTACGGGATAGTGCCTTCGGTTTGTCCAGTCCTAGGACAACGAGAATGGACGAATGTCTGACAGAGTATATCTAACGAATCGCGTAAATTGATCTCTTCAAACCTACTTACGTTTGGTAGCGGAGGAACTCATTTCTCTTAGCTTTATACCCGTGGTATTTTTTGGGAAATCAATTGTGATTTGGCGGGTATGACGATGTGGCATTCAAAGTGAATGGTGGTCAGGTGTTCTAAAAGATACGTAATGACCTCAAGCCTCACAACCCGGAATTGACAAAAATCGGGCAGGCAGCATGGCTGTGTGTGTCGCACCATTAGGATGTATAATCACCTATCTAGAGAAATTCCATTTGCTTCTGTAATCTATCGATGTTGTCCCTTTCAGGAAACGGTTGCTGATCCCAACCGTTGGTGATATACATTCGATACACTCAAGCGAAATGAGTGGTCATTCACGTGTGGGCCGGGTTGCAAGATGTTCTTGTTGAACCCAGTGCATTCGCCTCTAGAGATACACTATCGGCAGGTGGTACCATACCTTGTCACGTTGGAAATCCAATCACCAATAAGCGCCCTGCAGTTTTTGATTTTATATTACATATAGAGCGTGAGATGCAAGCGTTCCGCTAGATTTTATTTATCTGATGTGGACATTATTATAACATCACCAGATTTGATATCAAAAATATTTTTGGTTATCGTGAGGTAAAAACCATCTGTGTTTATGTGTTAATCGGTCTTACGATTATCATTTCTTTGAAAGGATTTTTGAAAGTTAAACCAATGTTTGGAGTTTACTCACACCAGTCCCATGACTGACCTAGAGTTTATTTTGCTTGTTTTCCCTAAACTCTTGGGTGCCCAAATTTGTACGGGCATTCAAGTAGTCAGGATTTTTCAGATTCACTTGGAGGAGCTCGATGTAGGAGGCTTTACCAATTAGCTATAGACTATTATATTTTCCGCTGTGTACTATGTTGTATTTGGAAACAGGAGTTTATAACTGTTCTAGAAATAGCCGTTGTGCTCTGATGATGGTATGTATATACAAATACTGATTTGTATTTCAAAGTTTATGTTATCTAATGTATTTTATTCATTCCACTGTGAGTTCGTGATCTTCGTTTTCTTCTATTCTAATATTTCTTTCTTCCTATTTCTCATCCTCTAACTTATTTCTAATAATGATTCGTGTTTGTATGCAATTTGGGTTGGACGTGTTGTGTTATTAGTCGACTCAAAGAGTACGGAAATTCGGGCCATTACAGTTGTCACATAAAGAACTCGGTTAAGCAATTTGGGAGGAATCATTGTTTTAACTTTTAGCTTCTGCTTGGCAGACTGATTATTAACTAATGGGCGGACTAGTGTTGCCCATTAAAATAATGACCTGGGGATATAAATATGGGGATTTAGGGAGAGGGTAAGTTTTCCCTCTTCATTCTAAACTTTAGGTTGAGCGTCTGTGGTTCTCCGGTTCAACCTAAATATAATAATTCTCCATTCTTTTCATCCAAATTCATTGTAGATTGCATATAGAAGATAGATCATCATCAAGGGAGGCTATATCACATCAAACTACATCAAATCCAAATGTTTTCAGCACTATCCTGATCTGATTTCATTGGATTTACATTGAATTGGGATTTAGGTGAGTGATAAATATCTATCACACGGAAGCAAAGGGTTATACGGGCTAGATCTATAATAATTTGATTCATACATATAAATTTCACTTAAATTTTATCTATACATGATAATTTCATGATCATATGTTAAATTCACTCTAAATCTGATCATCTACATTTAACTCAAATTTAGACGTCTTAGGAAAACCTAATTTAATCACATAAACTAGTAATCCATATGTTTATTCATAATTTCACGTGTGTTCAGATCTGTATATTGGTTGATTTGTTAGGTTATGATGTTTTTATGATTTGTGTTTGTTTATATGATCATGTATTGTTGTATATTTTTTGATTTGATTGAATTAATTACATTATTGAGTTTTTCTATTCGAAATTGGTTGTCGTAGAACTTAGGATTGAAGAACAGAGAAAAGAAGATGAAATTTGGCGAAGGAGCTCGGAAGGATACCGGGATGATACTTTGAAATTTTTACTTCGGAATTTGCTAAGTATATGGACCAGTACCGATCCATAAGGATAGATCAGATGGCTGAGATTTTGTGGTGCGGCTCTATGTTTATAAATAGGGGTTTCCTGCAAATTTTTGAGTTATTTGGAAGATAATTGGATGGGTCGAAGTTTGATCGCTCAAGTGCAATGATGGACCGGTAGGACTTTTAGCATATTTGGAATTAAGCTATGATATTGGACCGGCAGGAAGTACTCGGGGACTATAGTGAAGTGGTCGAGACATTTAGCCAAATTTGGCTAAGTGTATGCACTGGTACCGATCCATGATGGACGGTACCGATCCATCAGGATGTAGAATGGAGGGCTGAGATTTTGTGGACATGGTTGTGTTGGCTTTCAGGGATTTCAGGTCAAGTTTGGATGGAAATTGACTTCAAATGATTGATGTGCAACTCAAAGATGAATAGTGCTTCAATTTTGAACTCACATTGGTGTGGTCGGAGTCGGATTGATGTGATACTGATCCTGGATGATATACGATTCAATAGGATGACAGATCGATTGTACGAAAGTAGATCATGGATGATAATGGAATGATTCGATAATGAATAGAGTTGCCAAGAAGAAAGCTTGACAGTTTTAAAGTGCTGAGGAATCATTGGTAATAGGAGTGTTCTAGCAAACTCAAAGCAGTGGTACCATGGGGTGCCCATTAGGGTCATAATTAATAGATCGTGTACCCTGGGCAATCCTGATGGGCCTAGTTGTCTTGAATGGAAAAAGGCAAACATACGTGGTCATGATGGCGTACGGTAGTTTAGCTAGAAATGGGATTTTCAATTAGTTGTTTTGATCGTTGAAAGCAATTTCGATTATCGATGAATTCAAGGCTGTAGTAGATAATAACTAGTTTTTGGTTGCTATGGTTGTTCATGTGTGTTTTCTTCTTTAATTTTCTGGATAGGCTATCATCGTAGGTTGTCAAGAAGGAGCGGGATTGCGGTCTTTTCCTATTTTGGTAAATGGCATAAGATGGATTGTATATCGTGTGTGTAACACCTCAAATTTTAATAAATAATAATTAAATAGAAAAAAGTAATAAAAAGATATTATTTAAAATAATATTCAGAATTGGGCAAAGGGGATTACACCTTTGGGTACGTTGTGAAATTCTGGTTCGGATAGACATTTAGTTTACGTTAAATGAAAGAAAAACAAACTAGATATGATCAGTTAAAGTTTGAAATTTAAACCAGAAATTAGCTAACAAGTTCAACTAAATCAACGGTGCAATTGGGTAACCCATCCTATAACTGGATCGACCCAGGATCCATGTGGGTCGACCCACATAGATGGGAGTGTCAACCCATATTGAGCCAAGCACGATTCCATGCATGGCACGCGATCGAACCTGTTGTATGGTTCTAGAGACTTCTCTTAACGTGCTTCTAAGAGCTGAGATTGAAAACCTAAAATCCTAAGGCTTAGATTATCCTTTTACACCTATAAATTAACTATTACTCCTCACTTTTCCCCTACGCTTCTCCTTCTTCATTATCTCAGTGTCCACACCACTATGTTCTAAAATAAAATAAATTTGGGGAATATATCGGAGTATTGTCTAATTGTAGATCTGGAGGATTCTTCTTCTTCCAAAGACTTTTCTAGATTTACAATCTTTTCTTTGTGAGTTTTATTTAATTCTTAAATCAGCTATTTACATAAGAAGGATTGAGACAGTAAAATAGTTTGGATCTACAAGTTCTGCATTTAAAGTGTTTATAAGTTTGCTTTCTGCCAATAATTATATAATCTATTTGTTGTCTATATTTATTCCTTTTCATTTCATTATTTAATTATAAGCAATTCTTCTTCTTTATCCCCTTCTCTGCTATGATTTTATTTGCAATCTTGCAATGCACTATTTTATTCCTTTTGTTCATTTTTGAGTTTAGGCCTTACGAGTAGCCTAAACCAATTTCTTCTTTTCATTTATGTTTGCGCTGAACTTAGGCCAATGATAGCCTAGGCCTTTATCAAATAATTTGCACGAAAATTGGAATAATATTGAAAGTATGTCAAAAGGGGATTTTGGGCATTCTGGAAATTGATGAATATTATATTCAAATTATTGACTTTAAACTGGGATAAACCTTAATTGAAGAATATTCAAATGTATGAATTGGAATAAATTGCACTTAATTGGGCATTAAGTAACATGTAATTGGAAAACACGTAAATTGGGATGAATTGCACTTAATTGGACATTAAGTAACAAGTTGAAGGGTTGTATAAAAAGATTACATTAATTAGAGATGTTAATTACAATCTAGGAATATAACATGTGGTTATATTGTGCTTATTAACAAAATTAAATGTGTTAAGTTAAATTTATGAAATTAATCAACTAAGATAGAGGGAGTCTGTTCCGGTAGCACAGGGATGATTGGGGAAGACAAGTGGATCATATATTAGGTCTATTCCAGCAGCACAAAGATGATTGGGGAAGATAAGAGGCCTAATAGTATAATGAAATCATAGAAATGAATTGGGGACCAAGTCTAGGTGTGACATATGAAAATTGCATTTTTGGTTGGGAACTTGTATCAGTCAGTATCCTTTTTGTTATCACAGAGTCTCACGCTAGGTAAAGGCTAGGGCATGCTTTACTGAACTGGATAGTAAGTGGTTCAAACGGGCGCGTTCTGGTGGAATGATAAGCGTGCATCGTTTCGATTAGGGAAGATAAGACGTTGTAATTGTGATTAACGGTTATGACCTTTTAGTTAATGCGTTTAGGATTGATAACCCCGAATTCCATAGCTGGTAAAGGTTATTCACATTTGGGTAAAAAAGTCGATCTACGGGTAGACATTAGGTAAAACCTAATTGTGATATTTTTGTAATTGGTGCAACAAAATTTGGATATGAATTAGAAGCCTATTTTGTTTTAATGTTTATCTTTTCTTTTATTTCACTTATGATTTCATGTTCGTTGGTCTTAGAATTATTCTTCTGTTTAAATGCTTCGTTATCTTATGCCCATGCTAGAAATTTCTAGAACTCACCAGACGTATGTCTGACCTATTTTGTTTTCTTCTTCTATCTACCTCCCACCTCCCCCTAGGTTCAAAGGGTCTTAGTAGTGATTCTTAACTATTTGGTTAAGCTGGGATTCAGACACTTTCTTTCCTCATGTATTAGTTCAGTTCTTGTCTTTTAATAATTGTGTTGATTTGTGAGAGGGATAGCTTTTGTGGTTTTACTTATGTACTCTGATATTTCCCACGAGACAGTATGTTAGTTTTTTGATGATGACTATCTATTATTTTAAAATGTAATAAGTACTATGGTTTGACTACTTATTTAATAAATGCTTTTAAACGTTTTTGCTATGTTTTGTATTTCTGTCTTGTGAATTTTAGTCTTTATGTTGTAACATTATACCTAAGTGGTTCACAAAACTTAACTCATCCTTATATGGGTGACGTTAAGGGATGTGGGATGTCACATTTGGTATCAGAGCCTACGGTTACAAGACCACAGATTTTTTTTTGAAAAAGTATTTCCAAAAGTAAAGAATTTACAAGTAAAACTTATTTTTGAAAAATACCGCCTCAAGTCAATTATAATATTCCTTTGATTCCTTTTTAAACCCTTCTCTCTTTTCTTTTTAGCATGTCTAGAGCTCCCAATTTTCCAAAAGGTGTTCCCAATCCGATGTGGTTCTATAGATATATTGATGCTATAACACCTGCCCGAAGGCAAGGAAATGCCCTACCACCAGCTGTAGCCGTGGTAGTTCCACCTAATCCAGCAGTTTATTTCTCTACGCTCTATGAGGACTTTTCTTCTATGGGCGTAAAACCATTTCTTAGATCAGAGAGTATTGTAGATACTCGTGATTGGATGAAAAAGACCGATCGTGTGTTTGGATTATAAGAGCTTAATGACTGAAGGAGGATTCAGTTGGCATCTTGGCAACTGAAAGGAGAGGCGTTGTGTTGGTGGGATGTAGCTAAGGCCGAGTGGGCAGTCGAAACATGGGATGAGTTTAAGGATAAGTTCGAGAAGAAGTTTTTATCACAAGCCGAAGAAGGGAAGAAATTGGAAAAGTTCTTGAGTTTGAGGCAGGGTAGTATGTCTGTGAAGGAGTATGTGAATTACTTTAATAAGTTGGCGAGGTTTGGCTTGGATCTAGTTAATACTATGCACAAGAAGGCTTTGAGATTTGCGAAGGGAATGAACTAACCCCTCCGAGGATTGTCGATGACACATATTCCGACAGGAGCCACGTTTGAAAGGCTGGTGGAAATGACTCATATGCATGACTATTTGTGTCCTTGATTTGAACATTGACATTTGTGATGACACGTGATGGCAACTCTATGATCTTTTACATTGGTTTGCGATGCTTTGAATTTGGATTGGTTATGAGTGTGAATCTCTATTGTTGATCATCTTGTTATGAACATCGTTGTATTAACTTGTTTGAGCAATCAACACATCATACTTTGTAAGCTATCTTTGATTGAATCAACATTTAACAGCTTTAGGATGTTGATCAAACCCAAATTTTGCTGCCAGGTCGTTAGAGAAACCCAAGACTTTAGGTTGTTGATGGGTTAATACTTCCACGTCATTGAAAGCCCCGTTTATTTGAGCTAGCGAATGACCCAGGCTGTAAGCGGTGCGCAACCCATGCTAGTAGGTCGAAGGACGGCCCAAGATCCCAGGTCATTGAGTGATCTGTTCTTTCAAGTTGTTGAGTGTACCGCGGCGACCCAGAGCATTTGAAGCAGAGGGACGATATGAACCCTTCGAGTCATTGAACGATATGGACGCTAGGTCGTTTGAGCGACCTGGTTGCCAGGTCGTCGAGCGTCGAGCGACCAAAACCATAGCGCCTGACATTTGTTTTTGAAGCTTGTTGCATTTGAGGATCCCAGACTTTTGAACAACCCACAGTTATAACTTGAAAATTGAATGCCCATTTGTCCAATATCCTTCCTTACAACATCAACAAACACTTGCATATTTTTGGTCTTATACTTGGCTATCAACCACCCACATCAATAATAGATTAGTTAAATAAAGCATATTACAGTGAATTTCAAGACTTAAACCCCAATGATGCATATACAAAAGACTAACTCGTGTAATAATTTATGACTTGTTGAACTTTTCTTGCATACACACAACATTTTAGTCCAAGTTAGCAGCGTTGCTTGATATCAACTAATCGACGTACGTTTGACTGTGGATTTCAAGCCTCGCTTTAGTATGACTTGTATAATTCTACATGACACTTCGCACGTAGGAAATGCATACTTGTAATATGTTTATAAACAAAATTATTTGTGTAGAATGACTACCAGGTAGCAAACTCGCCTTCAGACCGAAGGGATATCCGCTTCTTCACAAGTTGAGATTTCTACATCTGCTTCTGGAGCTACAACGACTACATCTCCTGGAATGGTACCCGATCAGCCATTTCATGTTCCCCGTCCCCTTAGTACCCTGCCAACAGAGAGACATTCTACCACGATCAATCAGAGCATTTTTAAATAGTTGTGTAATAAATATGGTATCCCTGAGATCGACACGATATTGTCAAAGAAGAATGTGTTTGCTGATCAATCGCCAAGTGGATATGTTGTTGTTAACAGTCAGATCTTGATTAGCGGCGTTCTTCCTCCTTTTAACCCATTTCTAGATATAATCCTGAAACATAAGGCTATTGCCCCGTTCCAGCTTCATCCCAATGGCTATGCCATTTTATTAGAAATTTACATGCTTTTTATGGAAGAGAGGGGGTGTGCTCCTACATTTCAGGATATGTAATACCCCATGTCCATTAATGTCACTCTTAAAGGGAATGCATTAACTTTCATGGAGTATTATTGGTGTATAGAACAGAATATAACAAGACAGATACATATATTGGTACTTGAAATTTTTAAAACAACTTTTATTGCAGCGGAAAAATAGTTCGATTACAACAACATCATAAACCAATAGTAAAACCAAGTACACTTAATATCCATCTTGACAAATTGTTTTCTGAGTACAAAAAGTAAAAAGCATAACTCCAACATAAGTAGACATAAAAGAGATGAGCTGAACTTTACTTTCAGCAATCCTAGTACTTCCAAAAGAGAGAGAAAGAGATTCAAATCAAGCTCCACTAACACTAGTCCCACCCTGAGAACTTAGGGGGGAAGGAAGAAAAGAGGCGAAAACAAGGGGGTCAGACATAAAGTCTGGCGAGTACAATAACTTTAACAATATAATTATTAAAGTAATTAGGATAAGGCATAAACTGGTAAAACAAGGAATGACTGTGAAACAAGTGGGCAAGACAAAACAAACAGAGGAATATTCTGGCATTAATTGCGCTCCTAATCACTATAGGATAATTACTATACTACACCAATACTAGTCACTCTAAAAGTTGATCCCGCCTACTGAACAAAATAATAATAATGGTAGTTTCGTGTACCCCTATTTGTCTTCATAGGTGTCGCCTGCTCCTATCTCCACTAGTTGTACCCATTACCCTCACCATTCTAATTACAACATTTATTCATAATATGGTCGTTGTACTCCTAGTTGTCTTCATAGGTGTCGCCTGATCCTATCTCCGCTAGTCGTACCCACTACCTTCCCCATTCGATTGGCTCCCTAACTCGTAGATACCCGTGATGGTCCCACAGTGGGGTGTATCACTTCCCAAAGTGGCAACCCGATACCACTAAATATGCACGGCTTATACCTACATGATGCAACAACGTCTTACCTACCAGCCCGGGCCCTCGCACGCACATGACCCCGTTGGACTTGCGTTGCCGCCGCTAACCCGTTTTGACCTCTTACAATCAAACCCAGTAAGCATGTCCCGTCCTCGATCTAGATCGAGCTCACTTAGATACTAAATGGGTTACTCGTTGAAAAGGGTCTCCACGCTTGATACAAGCTTTCCACCTATGCTTGGTCCCCACTAGGATTTCCCACTTAACCCCCTCTTATTTATGTCTTCTTACATGTTTCAACTTGGTTAAGTGTTTATAATTATATCCCACATGTCACCCATGTTACCCACTTATCAAATCAACATGTGTTATTGGTTAAGCTTGTCTTAACCCTATTTGCTTATCAGATCAATATATATATATATATATATATATATTATTGGTTAAGCTGGTCATATCCCTATCCACTTATATATTATCGGTTAAGCTGGTCTTAACCCTATCTACTTATATATTATTGGTTAAGCTGGTTTTAACCCTATCCACTTATCAGATTATTGGTTTAGCTAGTCTTAACCCTATCCACTTAACACATTTTTGGTTAAGCTGGTCTTAACCCTATCCACTTATCATGTTTTACTTAATTTGTGATTAAGTACATCTTAGTTCCCAGATACATTGGTTAAGAGAACAATTCCCTAAGTATCAACCCCGAAGACCGAAATCAACATCAGATTGGTACTCAGAGAATTACTCAACTCAACCAAACTTCTGTTTGTCATTCATATTCGTCTTTGACTAGCATTAATTAATTATTAATGCACAGACCTCTCACATTAAGTCGATTGCTTGTGGCCGCTAGATATGCCGGTCGGTTCCGGGCAGACTCCACCACAAGCCAGACTTAACCTCGTGTCTAAGCATCTTTTAATTATACCAATGACCTCTCACATTAGACTGCCATTCGCTGTTGCTGGATGCGCCGGGCGGGTCCAGGCAGTCTTATACCACAAACGAGTCGTGTCTTAGGCATTTATTACTCATTTAATTTATGCCTTTGGCCTCTCGCATTAGACTACCGTTTGTGGTTGCTGGATGCGTCGGGCGGGTCCGGGCAGTCTTATACCACAAACGAGTCTAACCTCTTGTCTTAGGCATTTATTAGTCATTTAATTTATGCCACTGACCTCTCACATTAGACTACCGTTTGTGGTTGTTGGATGTATCGGGCGGGTCCGGGCAGTCTTATACCACAAACGAGTCTAACCTCGTGTCTTAGGCATTTATCATTACAAATTATTATTCAACCCCAATTTGAATTAATATCCCCATTTCAAATTGCCAATAACTTCCAAATTAATCTATGTCCATAATTGTCACCTAAATTATGTCCATAATTTCTATGCATATAAATTAAGCCAATTAATGTCTCAAATTAATTATATGCTTTTAAGCCATGTTTTGCCAACTCACAATATTAATACTTAATATTTTCCTATTGCCCCCACGTCGTTTGTACTTTTAATATGAAATATGTTAGACCCGCAAATTGTCTAACTCATAAAAAGAAAAGAAACATCACAACTTGCATAACGCATAAAATAGATCTAAGAATTATAACATAAGTTTGCATATCCAATAACTTGCATAGGCAATGGACATATAGAACATAAATTTGCATAAACTATCATGGATATAAATATAGATCTAAACATGAAATTGCGAACTTACATATATGAATATGGATTTCACCTAAACTTGCATACATGGGATACAGTTTTCACCTAAACTTGCATATGTGAATATAGTTTCCACCTAAAAACGTGTATATAGTTTTCACCTAAACTTGTATATATGGGATATAGTTTTCACCCAAACTCACATATGGATTCCTATAAACATGCATATGAATTTAAACACGTAAACTAATATCATATACTTGATTCACATATAAACTTGTGTATAATCCGTATACAGACTTGCATAAGATTCACATACAAACTAGCATATGTAGAAACATACTTGCATAAGATTCATATACAAACTAGCATATGATTTAGCATCCCAAACTTGCATAAGATTCACATACGATCTAGCATATGATTTAACATCCCAAATTTGCATATAAACTGATGTCAAAAAATAAAGGAATAATTGACACGAATAATCCAAAGTTTAACGTGTCCGCCAATATTAATCCCAAGTTTGTATTATTTTTAAATAATCCCAAGTTTAGGGGGTCCCTTCCCATATTGATCCTAGTGACTTGATGACCTGCTTAGCCGGTTCCCATTTCTTCTTCTCCCCCGCTTCTCTTCTTTTCAAAACCTGTAGCCGAATTCCAAAATCCAACCAGAAACAAATTCCAAAATCCAAAAGTTGTATGCCCTCGCTCATCACATCCAGCACTCTATCTCCTTACATACATGCCTCAAATCATAACGGTATCCACATCATAAACCTCAACAAATCTTCCAGCCTCCTCTTAGAATAATCCTCAGACAACATTACAGAATGATCCTCATACAACATTACAGTTTTAACAGAATAATGCCTCAAATCATAACCAGTTTCAACACTTCGTTGCCCCAGACAAATTCAATTGCGCAGAGAGGAATTGAAACCTAATTTCCAGTTTTCACGGTAATCCTCAGACAACATGCCGTGAAGCAAATTTGGAACATCTAGCAATCAGATCGAACTCGCCATCATCTCGCTGAGAACCGCCCCAACAATCTTGGTAAAGGAGGCATGCATCAGACTACAGGCAACCATGGGGCTCGCCGATCTTTGATGGGGAAGGGGTTTTGCGACAGGAAAATTTGCGCGCGATGACCATATTGCAGCGGAGGTGGTGGTAGTGGAGTGGAGGCACGGGGTATGATCGAGTTGAGGAAGGAGAACGTAAATTAGGGATTTCTTTTTGATTTGGTAAGCGTTGAAGTTGCTCAGCAGTGTGATGGCGGTGACCGATTGCTTGTAGACACGTGGGATCTTACTTTTTGATCTTATTGGGTTTGTTTGTAATTTTAGTTGTCCATCTTCTGGTTGTTATTTCTGCATAGCTTCACCAATAATTTCACCATGGCATACTCAGAATGGTGAAGATTTTTGCATTGCTTCATCAATGATTTCACCATGCTTCCCATTGTGATAGCATCATCAATGATTGAATTTCGGGAAAGAAACGATTTGGACTGATTCAGCAATTTGCTGTGGTTTACCATTTGGGAAATTGAATTTTGGGGGTTCCCTTGCAGCTGTTTGTGAATGAATAGTTAATGTTTGGGAAGATGAATTATGATCGGTTAAGCATGTTTAAGGTGAGATAAAACGGTAATTAATGAATTATGATGGGTTAAGCATGTTAGATTTGGTAAAGTAAAAGCTTTAAACCGGCTATAACAAGTTAGTAGGTCACTAGGATCAATATGGGAAGGGACCCCCTAAACTTGGGATTATTTAAAAATAATCCAAACTTGGGATTAATATTGGCGGACACGTTAAACTTTGGATTATTCGTGTCAATTATTCCAAAAATAAATCAAGTTAAACACATGTGATTTGACATATGAAATAGATTGTAACAACCCGTATTTCGATAGCATGATTAAGACGAGAATCAAGGCAGAATTTAAAATTAAATTCTGAATCAAGTTAAACGGGCTATGCCATTGCGTTCGTCTCGGAAAAATACGCGAAATAGAGTCTGAGTTTTCGAAAATCGGAGTCCGTATGACCCGATTAAGGCCCAACGAAGTTTTCAGAAAATTTCTAAGTAAAAAAAAACAGATTTCAAATTCAAACTTGAATTTGGAAAATTGGGCCAGTTGGGCCCGGCGGGAAAAATTCCCGCCACAGTACCCAAGTCGACAGCCCTGTCGACTTGGGAGTCGACTTGGTCTGACCAAGTCGATAGCCCTGTCGACTTGGCTGTCGACTTGGCTCAGACGAGCAGTCTTGCCTGGTGCACCTGTTTCTATCTTGGCTAGGTTTTTGGGCCTGGTTTGAGATCTGACGGTTCAGGTTGGTCCTAGGGTTAATCTAAGGGTCCTAACTAGCCTAATCTTCTATAAATAAGCCCCTAACCCTCCCCTAAACCCTCATTATTCACTCATGTAACTAAACTATGGCAAAATTTCTACTCTCATGGCCTCCACTCAACTATCCTAGCCTCCACTTCATTTCTATGAGAGGTTTCATGATCATGAGAGTATTAGAGAGTCCCTATGTTAGTATGAGAGCTTCTCAAGTTGATTCCAAGGCAAAAGCTTTGATCTTTGTTCATAAAGAGGGGGTTTTCATTGATTTAGAGGGTTCATCTTTGGGTTTTTGGGTGATGGCATGCATAGGCTTCATCACAAGCTCTAGTTTAATCGATTTAGGCCTTCATAGCAAAGTAAGCCCTTCCCTACTCTTAGATATTAACTATGAAGTTAAATGTTCATGTTGCAAGTTTGGGTTTGATCATTGAGAATGATATATGCTATCATGTCATGCAAGTTTATGAAGTCATTATCTTGATCTTATGAGCTAAAAGCTACAACCTTTATGTTGAAATGTTGCATTATGCAACATGAGAACCTTCATAATCATTATGTCTACTTGCATATGAAGTCATAACCCTTATATGATGATATATGCGAGTTTCTAGTCATCATTCCATGTCTTTTGTCACCATGATTCGCTTATGTGCCAAGTTTCGGTTTTATGCATGTTTTGAGGCTTAAGAATGTAATATGCAAGCTAATGAACACATTTGTGCCTCATTTGCCACCATGATTAACTTGTGGCTTAATATCCATTTTTGTCATGCCTTTGTCAAGTCTCTTCTTTTAGTCCATTACGTTGTTGCGAACGTATATGCGAGTTTAAAAGCGTTGGGTTATGTTATGGGTAATTTCTAATGACATGAAAATACAACTTGAGAACATGATTTGAAATATAACATGGAAGTTGACATGTAAGTGTGCATAAAAACATAAGCTTGGGAATTTACCTATTAAGTTAGGTCTACCCATTGGGAATTTACCTATTAAGTTAGGTCTACCCAATTGCTTGAAAACTTGACTATGAACATGACACTAGACTAAACAAGAAAGTGGCCAACTCGAGGTTGGGTTGAGTTTGCAACGTAAAACTACCCGGAACCGACCGGCCTAACTAGTAGTTGCAAACAATAGGACCCAATGTGAGAAGTTGGTCATGTTGTGCTTGAACCCGAGGTTAGACCAAGTTGTGGTGTAAAGCTACCCGGAACCGACCGGCTTAACTAGTAACCACAACAAAGTCTAATGTGAGAGGTGAAGGTGCATTAAGTAATTAATGCCACATAATAGGGTTAAGTCAAAATTGGATTAATGACTCTTAACCAAATATGACATGGACAAGTGGGTTAAGTAATTAGATTGGGCTAATGATACTTAACAAAACATGACAAAGTTGGGTAGGTTAAGTAACTTGATTTTCCTAATGACACTTAACCATTTTTATACGACTAGTGGACGGGGTTAAGTTAATCAACACTTAATCAATCCAACACGATAACTTGGTAAGGTTAAGTAAGTTTCCTTAATGACACTTAACCGAAAGATACAGTTAATGGATGGGGCTAAGATTAGACTCAATTTGTCTAAACATGGTAATCGGATGGGGTTAAGTTAACCTAAACTTAATTAATCCCACTTGGTAATTTAATGGGGTTAAGTTAAACACTTAACCAATCTAACTCGTTAATTTGATGTGGTTAAGTGACCTATACTTAACCAATCTAACCCGTTAATTTGATGTGGTTAAGTGACCTAAACTTAACCAATCTAACTCGTTAATTTATTGAGGTTAAGTTAACCCATACTTAACCAATGTAACTTGAAAACATGATAAGGTTAAGTCACGAATCGCTTGAATACACTTGACCGGTTTGACTAAGAAATTTGATAGGGTCAAGTTAATATATACTTAACCAACTTGAGCATGGTTTGTAGGGTTAAGTCTTGAACTTGGATACTTAGCCAATTTTGACATGATTTGTAGACGGGTTAAGTCTTGAACTTGGATACTCAGCCAATTTGGACATGATTTGTAGACGGGATTAAGTCATGAACTTAAGTGACACTTAATCTGTTATATAAACCCTAATTCGGAGAATTAGGTAGGTAACCGTAATTAACAAGGATAACGGAAATAAGGCTAAGTGGTAAACCTTAGTTGAAGGATAACTAAGTAATGATTCTTAGTCAAGGAAATTTAGACCAGTTCATAGATAGATGAGTAACCTGATACGGTAGGTCATCGTTTAAGTATACGGGTAGGAGCAAGTATCTGATTTAGATAAAGGCTCCAGCGAACTGGGTAACGAAGCAGCGGCTTCGGGGAACGTGAGGATATTTTTGGGATCCCTCTGTGGGCTGCCAGGTAATTATACTAGGATCATGAGAGGTTAAGGTCTGCGTTAGAAGGACCAAGAGTATGCCTTGGTTGCTATACGAGCAACCTAAAGACGGGGATGGATAGGGCATAGTCGACGAGACACGGTCGTACCCTAGATAGCATTTTCTCGTCAGGCTACCTTCCATCTTTGGTCAAGCGTGTACGTACGGAAAGGCAGAGAACACCCAATAGACCATAATTGCTATCTAATTATGGGTGCGGTAAGGCTCGGATTGGGGGTTGGCCAGTAGTGTGTTCTCGTACAGGATTTATCCTGTCTTGTCTTTCGCTAGTTGAGGGAGGGGTCGCGTGGGACCATAGCCACGTGTAGAAAAACAGACCTTAGCATCTGCATCGGCAGATAAATCGAAAGCTCCCGACCGAGTCCTGTATTTCTTGACCTGCCCTGTGACAGAACTCGGATGGCACGATGTGATACATGTGCATACAGTCATGGAAAAACGATTCACGATGAATGCGTGGGAAAAAGGGCGCGGTTGGCGGTTAGCGTAATCCCTAGTGGCCCTAGGTGGCTGAACCCAAACCGTGACATGGAAACGTTCATTAGGTAGCATAATCCCTAGTGGTCCTAGGTGGCATAAATACTAAGCGAACGCGCGATAGTTCATGGTAAGGAAACATAACTAGATCAAGGGTTGCAGTCCAAAACAACTTCAAGGATAAAACGTTTACATGGGAAAGCCCGTATGGCCTGCGGCAAAGGACTGAACTTATACATGGAAAGAAACATACGAGTTGGGAAAACCTACATATGATATATATTAGGTTGGCATGGACCATTACATGACATTGGGCAAGGGACATTCATAGTTAACACATGACGTGGGTTGGGATACTAGTATGAGAGGTGCAGAGCAAATATACATGTTAGAACCAGGAGAAATATACATGATAGAAACCGGGGGATGTTATACAGGATAGATACCTTGGGATATTATACTGGATAGAAACCTGACGATGTGATGCCTTGTTTTATCTTGACATCGTAATTTATCATGACACCTTAGTTTACCTGAGTTCAGTAGTTCATCCTGTTATTTTGATTTAGCTTATCTATCTTGTTATCATGCTTATGTTCATCTCAGTTTCTCATGTCAGTTAACTTTACTAGTTTTTATACTAATAGTAGATAGGGCTTACTCAGTCTTTTTGACTGACCCGTTTTGTTTCACCTCTTTTCTTCCGTTCCCCCCCAGGTTACAGGGAGGAAATGCTGTTGTTTAGTTCAGACTTCTTCTGCTTGAAGGTCATCATGGATGGCTTGGACTTATCTTGGCTATGGCTACTTTACTGTTTTTACTTGGGGAATAATTTATGAAAAAGTCTTTATGCTTCTTTACTATTGCAAGACAGGTTTTGATGTACTCTGATGTAAAAGGCTTTAGACCTTAATTATTAATGTTTATGAAAGTTCGATTTTACTTCCGCTATTTTATTTGCTCTGTCTTGTGATATTTCTGTGCATGTTTACCAATAATGCCCCTCTAAAGCTAGTGCATTCCTTTGCGAGTGACCCTAGCGGGGGACGGGGTGTTACATAGATCTACCAACATAAGATAACAAAATTGTCATATGTTCACCAACAGACGATAACAAAGTTAAATAACATCACTGTAACACCCCACGCCCGCTATGGTCACTCACTAAGGGAATGCCATAGTATCGGTGGAGTATTTTAGTCAATATAGAACAGAAAAATTACAACAAGACAGATATAAATAGTACTTGAAATTTAAAACATCATCTCATAACAGCGGAAATAAACATGTCTGGTTACATCATAAAACCACGATAAAAGTCAAGTACAATATCCGTCAAAATAAAGAAGTACATAATCCCACTCTCTCATACAATAGCCAGAACAAAAGAAAAGATAACTGGATAACTGGAGCTTTACATCTATCCAAGCTCCTAAAGACTGGAACAGCAATCCGATCAAGCTCCACTACTGCTAGGATCCACCGTAGGACCTGAGGGTTGGGAAAAAGATAAAAACAACGGGGTCAGACATAAGTCTGAGCGAGTCCTATAACTTTAACAATACAATCATTAAAGTAACCAGAGAAGATATAAACTTGACCCACGGTAATGTCTGGGGATGAATGGCTACACTAAGCAGCTTGATAGACTTAGGATAAACTAAGATAACCGTAAAGACGCATCTACCCACCCAAGGATAATTACTAACTGCACCACACCAGTCATTTCTTCTTAAAGGTTGATCCCTCCCAAGGACTTAGAAAATTTTTCCCCGGTAGTCTCGTATACCCCTAGCTGACTACATAGGTGCCGTCTGCCCCTATCTCCACTAGGTGTACTTAGTAATTTTACCCAGTAGTTCCGTGTACCCCTACATAGGTGCCGTCTGCCCCTATCTTTATTAGGTGTACCCACTACTCCCCAGCGATCGGCTCCCTACCGTAGATACCCGTGCTGGTCCCACAGTGGGGTGTATCACTCCCCTAAAGTGGCTACCTGATAATATCAACGGTGCACGGCTTTATATCTACACGATGCAACAACGGCTTATCTACCAGCCCGGGCCCACACACGCATATGAAACCCGTTGGACTTGCGTTGCCACCGCTAACCCGTTTTGGCCTCTTATAATCAAGCCCAATATGTGTGTCCCGTCACTCGACATGGGTCGAGCCCACAAAGATACGTTTGGGATATTGGTTGAAATGGGCCCCCACAAGCTACACACCTAAGCTTGTCACTTATCTAGTGTATCCCACTTAACCCTTTAATCATGTTTAATTACATGTTTCACTTGGTTAAGTATTCTAATCGTATTTTCTATTGCCACCCAAGGCAACCCACTAGATTCCACATGCCACCCAAGGCAACCATTAAATTTCCACATGCCACCCAAGGCACCCACTTAACCCCTCATGTCCCACTACATGCTAATATGGTTAAGTGTTTCTTAATTAATTAAGACCGTGATCTCCCATAAAGACCTCCCACATTAGACTGGTTGTTATGACCGCTTGGTTAAGCCGGTAGGGTCCGGGCAGTCTTACGTCATAACAGAGTCTAACCTCGTGTCTTTACTTTAATCACGTATTTAATTTATGGCTAAGACCTCTCACATTGGGCTGACATTTGTAGCAACTGGTTAAGCCGGTCGGGTCCGGGCAGTTTTACACTACAAATGAGTCCAACCTCGTGTCTTAGTCGATTAATTACACCTAATTAATCACCCCCATATTAATTATCCCTAATTAATATCAAGTTTTCCATAACATGGGTAGACCTAACTCAATAGGTAAATTCCCATGGGGTAGACCTAACTCAATAGGTAAATTCCCACTTATGGTAATTTATTTTTATGGTATGCTAAATCATACCCAATCATACTTTTATTAACGTATTTACCAACCCCATCGTTCCCCACGTAAATCGTTCTCAAGACATAGAAAAGGGGAAGATCCATTACAAATATCATGGGTTTAGCATATAACTTTGTCATGGGTTAAGAGGATGTCAACTTGCATATATGAGCACATATTAACCCAACTACATTTAACCCAAACTTGCATATTATCATACACATGATTTGCATAACATGCTGCATATGAGCTTGCATATTATCATACACATATCTTGCATAACATGTTGAACTTGCATATAAGCTTTCTCATAACTTGCATAACATGTTAAACATGCATTTAAGCATACACATAACTTGCATAAGCATTCACATACTTGCATAAGCATTCACATACTTGCATAAGCATGCATAACTTGCATATCATGTTAAACTTGCATTTAAGCATATACACAACTTGCATATGAACTTGCATATCAACCTACACATAACTTACATAACATCATACACATGACTTGCATATGAACTTGCATAACTCACTTTGTTAGACATGCATAAATCCACTTGTTAAATATGCATAAACCCACATATTAAACATGCATAAATCCACTTGTTAAATATGCATAAACCCACTTATTAAACATGCATAAACCAACTTGTTAAGCATGCATAAACCAACTTATCAAACATGCATAAACTCACTTATTAATTATGCATATACATAGAAAAACATAGAGTAGCATATCATTACAAATGATTCAAACTCACTAATCCGCATCTAAGACCATAAGTCTCATTACACCCAATCAACTTACTTTAACAATTGATGTTAAAGTGATAGAAACTCACCAAAACCAAGATTAGCAAACTTATGAAGTGGAATTAGTTGCTAAATATGAAGATGGTGATGATTAGAGATTGATTAGAGAGTGATTAGCTTGCAACTTCCTTCATAAACAAGTGGAGGCTCCTTCTAAGATTTAATTTGGCGGCATGAGGCCATCATTTCTATTTTTAGTATGGATTAGGGTAGGTTTAGGGTGTATTTATAGATTAGGAGAGTGTTTTAGGCCCTTAGATTAACCCTAAATTAGATTAGGTCCGTTAGATTTAGGAAATCTCTAGAACCCAGCCTAGCCCTAGCCAGAAAACCAGATCTGGTGCACCCAAGCACCCTGGTTCGACACGCCGTGTCGACAGGCAAGTCGACTCCCCCTGTCGACAGGCCTGTCGACAGCCCTGTCGACATGGTCAAGGCGGGAATTCTCCCGCCTGGCCCCGCTGGTTCTAATTTGAAATCTGAATTTAAATTTCTAAATCTGTTTTTAACTTTGAATTTTCTGCAAACTTCTTTGGGCCATAACCGGGCCATACGGACTCCGATTCTCGAAAACTCGGACTCTATTTCGCGTATTTTTCCGAGACGAACGCAATAACGCAGCCCGTTACCCCCAATTCCCACGTCTGAGATTATTTATCCTGTAATTAGTGAATTTTAGTATTAACTAAAATTCGGGGTGTTACATTCTCCCCTCCTTAAAGGATTTCGTCCCCGAAATCTCTAAGCTAAGGAGAATGCATATCCTACCATCCAAACAGCCATCTACTCAATCCATCAAAACACGGGCATCCATTGTCCTTAAAACAATTTCTAATGATGTATGAGCATATGCAAAAGTGTGTGTATATGTTCCCTATCTAATGTATGAACATATGCAAACCATGATAGTGACATGCATCCATTATGTATGCGAGAGAACCCTATCGACACATACAATATCTACATGAGTGCACAATCATTCACCAAAATGCATCATCCATATGATAACACAATCATTATACATCCATAAATATAGCTTCCTACACACCATTCTATGCAATATGCAATATGAAGTGATTGAGCCGATCTAGTGCCTAGAGTGTGTGTACATGCATCCACGAGCAACCACTAGCAACCACTTGCATCCACTTGCATCCATCAACCATAACATGTCTCAAACACATGTTTCAACCATAGATTTACCCTATCTAAAGGTCCATCAGTACTAACGAGAGGATATACTAAAGATAAGATAAGTACTAGACAACGATAGAGGAAAAAGTAAAAACATACCCTCAAAAAGAAATGGGTACAATGAACGCATCTTTGCTTCCGTCTCCCAAGTTGCGTTGCTCTCATCTTCTCCCCATTGCACTTTGACTAGCTGAACCTCTCGATTCCTCAATTTCCTAGTCTCTGACTCAAGGATGCGAGTAGGAGCTCGTCGAATCGTCGCATCACGCTCTACCTCTACATCTCTAAGCAAGCTCGGCTCTACCACCTCTGCTGTCTCATGTAAGCACTTCCTCAGATGTGATACATGGAATACATCATGAACACCACTAAGTCTGTCGGGCAACTCTACCCTATATGCCATCCGTCCAATCCTTTCCTTAATAGGAAACGGCCCAAGAAACCTCGGTGCTAACTTCCCAACGGATCCAAAGCGAACAACATTTCTCAACGGAGATACTTTGACAAAAACCATGTCCCCAACCTCAAACTCAAGATCCGTCCTTCTCTTGTCCGCATAAGATTTTTTCCTATCCTGCGCTGCTTTCATCCTTCTTCGAATCAAGTCAATCTTCTCAGAAGTCTCCCTAACCATATCAGGCCCAAGCAAGATCTTATCCGTAGATTCCCACCAACATGTAGGTGATCGACAAGGCCTTCCATAGAGAGCTTCGAAAGGAGCCATACCAATACTGGACTGAAAGCTGTTATTATATGAGAACTCCACCAATGGAAGATGCTCTTCCCATGTACCTCCAAAATCTAGGATACAAAGCCTCAAAAGGTCTTCTAGAACACGATTCACCCTCTCAGCCTGGCCGTCTGTCTGAGGATGATATGCGGTGCTCAGACACAATTGAGTCCCCACTGCTTCTTGCAAACTTCTCCAGAACTCGCTAGTGAAGATAGGATCTCGATCACTCACTATGCTAGAGGGTACCCCATGCAATCGAACTATCTCTCGAAGATATACAGAAGCTAGCCATGGAGCGGTCCTCTTGCTCTTCACAGGTATGAAATGGGCGCTCTTAGTAAGTCTGTCTACCACCACCCAAATTCCTGTATTACCCTTCCTCGATCTGGGTAACCAGTCAATAAAGTCCATCGAGACGCTATCCCACTTCCATTGCGGAACTTCCAATGGGTGAAGCAACCCACCAGGTTTCTTTTGCTCCGCCTTCACTTGTTGGCACACCAAGCATTGAGCGACATACTCGGCCACATCTTTCTTCATACCGGCCCAGAAGAAAACCCTCTTCATGTCTCGGTACATCTTGTCCCCACCGGGATGAATGGTCATCCTAGAACGGTGTGCATCATCAAGAATAGCCTTCCTCAAACCCTCGTCTTGCGGTACACAAAGTCTACCGTCTCTACGCAAGCACCCCCTATCGTCTAGGGTGTACCTACTCAAATGGCTGGATGACTCCCCCCTTATGAGCTTCTCTACCAACTCAACCAACTGTGGGTCGTCCCTCTGTGCTTCTCCAATCCGCCCCAAAAGAGTAGGTCTAACGTCCAAGGATGCTAGCAAACCGGGTACATAATCAATGGAAGGTCTGAAATCAAACATCGAGATAAATTCCAAGCTTCGTCGTTCCACGAACAATGGACTCAAGGACAACCTCTTCCTGCTCAAGGCGTCTGCCACCACGTTACCCTTGCCAGGGGTATATGCTATCTCGAAATCATAGGATGCTAAGAATTCCATCCACCTTTGCTGTCTCAGATTCAAATCCTTCTGAGAAAACAAGTACTTCAATGATTTGTGGTCAGTGAACAATTCGAATCTCTCACCAAGAAGATAATGGCGCCAAATCTTAAGCGCAAAAACAATAGCGGCCAACTCTAAATCATGGGTAGGGTAATTTCTCTCATGTGCCCTCAACTGCCTTCCACCATAGGCTATCACCCTTCCCTCTTGCATTAAGACTGCGCCTAGCTCTGTCCCACAAGCATCAGTATAGACAACAAATGGCTTGCTCCCATCTGGCAACACTAAAACTGGAGCGGTGGTTAAAGCTCTCTTTAACCGTCGGAACGCATCATCACAATCTACGTCCCATGTGAAAACAAGATTCTTCTTTGTTAAGCGGGTTAGCGGGGCTGATATCTTTGCGAAGTCTTTGATAAACTTCCTATAATAACCCGCCAACCCCAAGAAACTTCTTACTTCGGTAGCATTTTTCGGAACCTTCCAATCCTGAATTGATACTACCTTCGCGGGATCCACAGCTATCCCTTCCTTGGAGACCACGTGCCCCAAGAACCGCACCTCTTTCAGCCAGAAGTGACATTTAGAGAATTTAGCCTTAAGGGTATGTGCCCGAAGAGTCTTCAATACCTCCCCAAGATGTAGGGCATGCTCTTCTTCACTCTTAGAAAATACTAAGATATCATCCACAAAGACCACCACGAATTTATTAAGGAACTCCCTGAACACCCTACTCATCAAATCAACAAAATATGCAGGGGCGTTCGTCAACCCAAATGGCATCACCAGCCACTCATAGAAACCATCCGGAGTTCTGAAGGCAGTCTTGTCTATGCTATCCTCAGCCACCCTCAACTGATGAAACCCCGTGGCTAAGTCCAACTGAGAAAATACTGAAGCGCCAACCAACTGATCGAAAAGATCATCAATCCTCGGCAATGGGTGTCTATTCTTCTTTTTGAGCTTGTTGAGTTCTCTATAGTCTACACAAAGTCTGAGGGACCCATCCGCCTTCGTAGCAAATACTACTGGAGCACCCCACTCCGATATACTTCATCTTATGAACCCCTTCTCAAGCAACTCCCCTACTTGCTTATGGAGTTCCCTCCTCTCACGAGGAGCCATGTGGCGCACTGGTAAGGATACAGGTTTAGCATTATCCACCAGATATATTCGGAAGTCAATCTCCCGCTTCGGAGGTAAGCCCTTCACCTCCTCAAACACATCCGGATATTCCCGGACCACTCTAACAGATTGCAAACTCTCGACCGAAGCGTCAAGTGATTCAAGATAACTTAGCATAACAGAGTCCCTGGGATTACAAGAAATCTCGAGAGTGTTACCCAAGCGGGTCATGAGCCTAACAACTCTCCTTTCGCAATCAAGAACGGCACCATTACTGGATAACCAGTCCATGCCCAAAATCAACCCATAGCCCGTGAAGCCCAACACAAAAGCATCACACCTAAACTCAATGCTAAGTATAGAAATCCTCAAACCCAAACATATCATGGACAAATAAGGGGAGCCCCCAATTGTGTTTGAAACAACCAAGGGATCATCAACCAGACTGGTGTCTAAGTGCAGTGACTCAACTAATGATGATGAGATAAACGAATGCGATGCGCCTGAATCAAACAATGTACGGACAGGATGATCAAATAGAAAAACCAGACTTTCAACGGAGATAGTTCTACCTCTTTCCTGAATTGGTGGGACTGCGAGAGCCTGTACTTGCCCCCTAGCCTGACTCGGTGCCATAAGAGCTTGCACCTGTCCTCCTGAGGTAGACCCCGCCCTTTGCCCCTTCTTAGGACAATCTTTCACTAGATGCCCTGCTTCGCCACAGTGGAAGCAGCCAGTCTTCTTCTTCTTACGACAATCCTTGCTTAGGTGGCCAGGTGTCCCACAGTTGAAACACTTCTTCTTCTTGCCCTTGCCACCGTTGCCTTTCCCACCTTTATTTTGCTGTTGTTGCTGAGGTCTCTTTTGATCTCCCTTCTTCTCGGGTGCCCTATTAGCATTGGGACCCTTCTCTTCTTCATACATGAGTGCCATGTCAACTAGCTTCTCAAAGGTGGCCCCCATAGGGATATGAGTCATAGCCAACCCATGCATCGGTTCATTCAAGCCTTTCACGAACCTCAAAGCCTTCTTCTCCGGTGTATTCACCATGTCTAGGCCAAATCCTGCCAATTGATTAAACTTGTTGACATATTCCTTCACCGAGAGATTTCCTTGCTTTAGAGTCAAGAATCTTTCCATATACAAGTTTTCCTCCGCCCTTGAGAGAAACTTTGCCACAAATCTTTGCCTAAAATCCGCCCAAGAGTCAACGGGGCGTTCTCCATTAGTGACCTCCCACCAGAATGAGGCCTCTCCCTTCATTAACCAAGCAGCCAACTTGACTTTCTTTCCTTCTTCCATCTCAAAGATATCTATCAATTCTTCCACCTCCTTAAGCCAATCTCTAGCCTCCACAAAAGTTTCAGATCCTTGAAAAGGTTTCCCTCCCATAGCTTTAAATTCCTTGCAAGTCTTAGCAAAAGTATCCGTGCGAGGAGGAGGGGGAGGAGGAAGATCGGGTGCTACGGTTGGTGGAGGGACATTTGCTGGACCCGTAGTGGTGGCCCTAGCCTCCATCAATCTCCTATACCATGCTGGTACCGTCACACCCTCCGGAAAGTTAAGATTCTCGGCCATGCTGAAACGAAAAAGGAAAGATTCAAAACGGAGAATTCGAAGGATATAGATATGGCTATTGGGGATTATGCTTTTCCTTCAAAAACCATTCCCTTTAAAGACATGTTTTTGAAAATATCTCTTCCAAAAATTTTAGAAAAATAGTTTTCTAAAAATTTTATCTGTTCCGGTAACCTTTGCTCTGATACCACGTGTAACACCCACGCCCGCTATGGTCACTCACTAAGGGAATGCCATAGTATCGGTGGAGTATTTTAGTGAATATAGAACAGAAAAATTACAACAAGACAGATATAAATAGTACTTGAAATTTAAAACATCATCTCATAACAGCGGAAATAAACAAGTCTGGTTACATCATAAAACCACGATAAAAGTCAAGTACAATATCCGTCAAAATAAAGAAGTACATAATCCCACTCTCTCATACAATAGCCAGAACAAAAGAAAAGATAACTGGATAACTGGAGCTTTACATCTATCCAAGCTCCTAAAGACTGGAACAGCAATCCGATCAAGCTCCACTACTGCAAGGATCCACCGTAGGACATGAGGGTTGGGAAAAAGATAAAAACAACGGGGTCAGACATAAGTCTGAGCGAGTCCTATAACTTTAACAATACAATCATTAAAGTAACCAGAGAAGATATAAACTTGATCCACGGTAATGTCTGGGGATGAATGGCTACACTAAGCAGCTTGATAGACTTAGGATAAACTAAGATAACCGTAAAGACGCATCTACCCACCCAAGGATAATTACTAACTGCACCACACCAGTCATTTCTTCTTAAAGGTTGATCCCTCCCAAGGACTTAGAAAAATTTCCCCCGGTAGTCTCGTATACCCCTAGCTGACTACATAGGTGCCGTCTGCCCCTATCTCCACTAGGTGTACTTAGTAATTTTACCCAGTAGTTCCGTGTACCCCTACATAGGTGCCGTCTGCCCCTATCTTTATTAGGTGTACCCACTACTCCCCAGCGATCGGCTCCCTACCGTAGATACCCGTGCTGGTCCCACAGTGGGGTGTATCACTCCCCTAAAGTGGCTACCTGATAATATCAACGGTGCACGGCTTTATATCTACACGATGCAACAACGGCTTATCTACCAGCCCGGGCCCACACACGCATATGAAACCCGTTGGACTCGCGTTGCCACTGCTAACCCGTTTTGGCCTCTTATAATCAAGCCCAATATGCGTGTCCCGTCACTCGACATGGGTCGAGCCCACAAAGATACGTTTGGGATATTGGTTGAAATGGGCCCCCACAAGCTACCCACCTAAGCTTGTCACTTATCTAGTGTATCCCACTTGACCCTTTAATCATGTTTAATTACATGTTTCACTTGGTTAAGTATTCTAATCGTATTTTCTATTGCCACCCAAGGCAACCCACTAGATTCCACACGCCACCCAAGGCAACCATTAAATTTCCACATGCCACCCAAGGCACCCACTTAACCCCTCATGTCCCACTACATGCTAATATGGTTAAGTGTTTCTTAATTAATTAAGACCGTGATCTCCCATAAAGACCTCCCACATTAGACTGGCTGTTATGACCGCCTGGTTAAGCCGGTAGGGTCCGGGCAGTCTTACGTCATAACAGAGTCTAACCTCGTGTCTTTACTTTAATCACGTATTTAATTTATGGCTAAGACCTCTCACATTGGGCTGACATTTGTAGCAACTGGTTAAGCCGGTCGGGTCCGGGCAGTTTTACACTACAAATGAGTCCAACCTCGTGTCTTAGTCGATTAATTACACCTAATTAATCACCCCCATATTAATTATCCCTAATTAATATCAAGTTTTCCATAACATGGGTAGACCTAACTCAATAGGTAAATTCCCATGGGGTAGACCTAACTCAATAGGTAAATTCCCACTTATGGTAATTTATTTTTATGGTATGCTTAATCATACCCAATCATACTTTTATTAACGTATTTACCAACCCCATCGTTCCCCACGTAAATCGTTCTCATGACATAGAAAAGGGGAAGATCCATTACAAATATCATGGGTTTAGCATATAACTTTGTCATGGGTTAAGAGGATGTCAACTTGCATATATGAGCACATATTAACCCAACTACATTTAACCCAAACTTGCATATTATCATACACATGATTTGCATAACATGTTGCATATGAGCTTGCATATTATCATACACATATCTTGCATAACATGTTGAACTTGCATATAAGCTTTCTCATAACTTGCATAACATGTTAAACATGCATTTAAGCATACACATAACTTGCATAAGCATTCACATACTTGCATAAGCATTCACATACTTGCATAAGAATTCACATACTTGCATAAGCATGCATAACTTGCATATCATGTTAAACTTGCATTTAAGCATATACACAACTTGCATATGAACTTGCATATCAACCTACACATAACTTACATAACATCATACACATGACTTGCATATGAACTTGCATAAATCACTTTGTTAAACATGCATAAATCCACTTGTTAAATATGCATAAACCCACATATTAAACATGCATAAATCCACTTGTTAAATATGCATAAACCCACTTATTAAACATGCATAAACCAACTTGTTAAGCATGCATAAACCAACTTATCAAACATGCATAAACTCACTTATTAATTATGCATATACATAGAAAAACATAGAGTAGCATATCATTACAAATGATTCAAACTCACTAATCCGCATCTAAGACCATAAGTCTCATTACACCCAATCTACTTACTTTAACAATTGATGTTAAAGTGATAGAAACTCACCAAAACCAAGATTAGCAAACTTATGAAGTGGAATTAGTTGCTAAATATGAAGATGGTGATGATTAGAGATTGATTAGAGAGTGATTAGCTTGCAACTTCCTTCATAAACAAGTGGAGGCTCCTTCTAAGATTTAATTTGGCGGCATGAGGCCATCATTTCTATTTTTAGTATGGATTAGGGTAGGTTTAGGGTGTATTTATAGATTAGGAGAGTGTTTTAGGCCCTTAGATTAACCCTAAATTAGATTAGGTCCGTTAGATTTAGGAAATCTCTAGAACCCAGCCTAGCCCTAGCCAGAAAACCAGATCTGGTGCACCTAAGCACCCTGGTTCGACACGCCGTGTCGACAGGCAAGTCGAATCCCCCTGTCGACAGGCCTGTCGACAGCCCTGTCGACATGGTCAAGGCGGGAATTCTCCCGCCTGGCCCCGCTGGTTCTAATTTGAAATCTGAATTTAAATTTCTAAATCTGTTTTTAACTTTGAATTTTCTGCAAACTTCTTTGGGCCATAACCGGGCCATACGGACTCCGATTCTCGAAAACTCAGACTCTATTTCGCGTATTTTTCCGAGACGAACGCAATAATGCAGCCCGTTACCCCCAATTCCCACGTGTGAGATTATTTATCCTGTAATTAGTGAATTTTAGTATTAACTAAAATTCGGGGTGTTACAATCACATGATTCAACAGACATGTTTTCATAACCCAGATTATAACTCAACATAATTAATTTACTAATTATTTTGTGAAAGAAATTGTACTCACAAAGATAGGTTAGAGAAGGGAATAATTCATTTGTCCTTCGTATTAGAATTCTAACTTGCAAATCCCTAAGCTTTAGGAAGAAGAACTATCTTAGCAGCAGCATGGAGGCTAAGAGACTAATTTAGTTTAGGTTTAGGGCTTGAGTCTGTACATGCTTATATAGAAGTTTAATTTAACATGAGCCGTTAGATTATCATAGGAGCAATCACAACCGTCTAGACTAGATAGAGTTATCCAGAATTTCCGCCTATGCCCTAGTGAGTTAGCAATAGGTCAGGAAAGACTCAGCAATAAGTCAGAATCGTCTGATTTCAGATATTCCCCCGGGGGGTAGGTCGATCCCCAAATCGACCCCCAGGTCGACCCCCTGGTCGACCTGGCCTTGGGCGGGAAAATTCCCGCCCAACCCGCTTCTCTGTTTTCAATTCGAATTTTGAACTTTTAACCCTGAGATATTTTATTTTATATAATTTCGGAAACTTCTGAGGGCGATAACTTCCTCATACGAAGTCCGATTTCTGAAAAATTGGACTCTTTTCCAAGCAAAATTTCAAAACGAACGCAATGGCGTAACCCTTTTCCCTTAATTCTTCTCTTAAAAATTAAGTGTTCTCAAATTTGTTAATTTTAATATTTAAAATTACGGGGAGTTACATTCTCCCCTCCTTAAAGGATTTCGCCCCCGAAATCTCCAAGTTAAGGAGAATGTATATCCTACCATCCAATCATCTATCTACTCAATCATAAAACACAGACACCCATTGTACTTACAAGATTTCTAATGCCATATGAACATATGCAAAAAGTGTGTGTATGTGTTCCTTATCTAATGCAAAATCAGGAGGTTCACTAATTCAGTTGACCTCCTTAATGCAAATCATGATAGTGCCATGCGTCCATTATGTATGTGAAAGAATCCTAACGATACATATTACTTCTACATGTGTGCACAAACATTCATCAAAATGCAGCATCCATATGATAACACAACCATTATACATCCATTAATTTAAATATGTACACACATTTATATGCAATATGAAAGTGATTGAGCCGATCTAGTGCCTAATGTGTGTGTACATGCATCCACGAGCAACCACCAGCAACCACTTGCATCCATTTGCATCCACCAACCATAACATGTCTCAAACGCATGTTTACAACCATAGGGTTTTTCCTAACTAAAGATCAAAGATATCATCGCAAAGACATATTAAATGATAGGACAAGTATCAACAGAGCGGTAGAAAAAGGAGATGTTAGAAATATACCCTCAAAAAGGAAAGGGTACAGCGTATGCATCTTGTCTTCCATTTCCCAAGTCACGTCTCCTTGATCATCTCCCCATTGCACTTTGACCAACTTGACTCCTTTGTTGCGTATCTTTTATACCTCTGACCCAAGGATGGATGTAGGAGCTCGTCTAATCATGGCATCTCACTCTACTTCCACTTCTCTAAGCATGTTCGGCTCCACTACTTCCGCGGTATCTTATAACACTTCCGAAAATGCCATACATGAAACACGTCGTGAACACCACTAAGCTCGTTGCCTCTTCTCACGTCCCTCCAGAATCTAGGATAAATAACCTCAAAAGATCTTCAAGGATTCTATTCACCCCTTTCTGTCCGTCCATCTGTCTGTGGATGATAAGCGATGCTCGTACTTGCCGCCTTTTGCATATCACCTTTTCCCTTTGCATTGAAAACTGCTCCAAGCCCTGTCCCGCAAGCATCGTTATACACTGCGAATGGCTTACTTCCATCTGGCAAAACTAAAACTGGAGCTGTCGTCAATGTCCCCTTCAAATGCTGGAAAGCGTCATCACAGTCAACATCCCAAGCAAAAGTCAAGTTCTTCTTCATTAATCAAGTAAGTGTGGCTGATATCTTCGCGAAGTCCTTAATGAACTTCCTATAATAACCATATAGCCCTAAAAAGCTTCTTACTTCTGTTGCATTCTTAGGAAACTTCCAATCTTGGATTGCCACCACCTTTGCGGGATCCACAGCTATCCCTTCCTTAGAGACCACGTGTCCTAAGAACCTCACTTCTTTTCTCCAAAAATGGCATTTGGAGAAATTAGCTTTGAGTTGATGCGCTCGTAAGGTCTCTAAGACTTCCCTAAGATGTACGGCGTGCTCTACCTTGCTTCTAGAGAAAACCAAGATATCGTCCACAAAGACTACCACAAACTTGTTTAGAAACTCGTTAAACACCCTGCTCATTAAATCAATGAAGTATGCGGGTGGATTCGTCAAACCAAAAGGCATGACGAGCCACTCGATGAAACCGTCAGGAGTTCTAAATGCAGTCTTATCTATGCTGTCCTCAGCCACCCTTAGCTGATGAAATCCTGTAGCCAAATCCAGTTGCGAGAAAACCGAAGCTCCCACCAACTGATCGAATAAATCGTCTATCCTCGGCAATGGGTGTCTGTTCTTCTTTGTGAGCTTATTTAGTTCTCTATAGTCCACGCACAGTCTAAGTGAACCATCGGCTTTCGTAGCAAAAACAATTGGAGCACTCCATTCCGAAATACTTCTTCTTATGAACCCCTTCTCAAGCAACTCTTTCACTTGCTTACTGAGTTCTCTTCTCTCACTTGGGGCCATGTGGTGCACTGGTAATGCAACCGGCTTTGCATTATCTACTAGGTATATTCGAAAGTCTATCTCACGCCTCAGGGGTAAACCCCAAACTTCATCGAAGACGTCACTATATTCACGGACCATACGAACAGATTCCAAATCATCATTGGATGCGTCAAGGGATTCTAGGTAGCTAAGCATTACCGAACCTCTTGGGTCACAAGAAATATCAAGGGCCTTTCCACAACGAGTCAACAATCTAACTACCCTTCTTTCACAATCTAGGATGGCACCGTATCTAGCTAGCCAATCCATGCCTAGAATCAAGCCGTAGCCTATGAAGCCAAGAATGAAGGCATTGCATTCCATCCCAACGCCCAAGATAGACACTCTCAAATCCCGACAAATCGTCGAAAGATGAGCCGAACCACTAATGGGATTTGAGACTACTATGGGATCCGTAACTAGACTAGTATTTTGGTCAGTGATTTAACTAACGAAGCAGATACAAACAAGCGTGAAGCGCCAGAATTCAAACAAGGTTCGAACAGGATGATCAAAAAGAAAAACCAAACTTCCAATCAAGATATCTCTACCTCTATCAGATATGCCAGCCGTGAGGAACGCGTCTGCCCTTCAGAAGATCCTGTACCTTGTCCTTACTTTTGCCTTTTGCTTCTTTGGACGATCCTAATAAGATGTCCAGTAACGATAACAACTAGTTTTCTTCTTCTTTCTAAAGTCTTTATTTAAGTAGTCATGTATTTCACAAGTGTGGCCCTTCCTTTTCTCTTGGCCCCTTATTATCCTTACCGCCTTTCTTTGGATTTACTTTATCGTGTGTCCTATCCATGTCTTTCTTGCACATTCTTCGTTCGTGACCTCCTACAAAAATGAGGCTTTGTCCTTCATTAACCAAGCAGCAAATTGAACCTTCCTCCCATCGTCTATCTTAAATGTACCAACAAATCCTCCACTTCCTTCTAGCTTTGACAAACGTCCTAGTCCCCTGAAGCGGTTTTCGGCCCACTGTACGGAAGTTCTTACATATCTTAGAATAAGCATTTATACGTGGAGGAAGAAATTCAAAAAGGAAAGAGGAAGAGGTTTAAAACGGAGATTCGAAGAAAGGATATATGGCTCTTGGGGGTTATGTTTTTAAAATAAACTTTTCTCTTAAAAATACACTCCTTAAAACATATTTTTGAAAGTATTTCTTTATGAAATGCTTTTGAAAATCAGTTTTTCAAAATCTCTTATCTGTTCTTGGTAACCTTCAGCTCTGATACCACGTGTAACACCCCATGTCCGTTAATGTCACTCTTAAAGGGAATGCATTAACTTTCATGGAGTATTATTGGTGTATAGAACAGAATATAACAAGACAGATACATATATTGGTACTTGAAAAATTTAAAACAACTTTTATTATAGCGGAGAAATTGTTTGACTACAACAACATCATAAAACAACAGTAAAACCAAGTACACTTAATGTCCATCTTCACAAATTGTTTTCTGAGTACACAAAGTAAAAAGAATAAACCCAACATAAGTAGCCATAAAAGAGATGAGCTGAACTTTACTTTCAGCAATCCCAGCACTTATAAAAGAAAGAGAAAGAGATCCAAATTAAGCTCCACTAACACTAGTCCCACCCTGAGAACCTGGGGGGAAGGAAGAAAAGAGGCGAAAACAAAGGGGGTCAGACATAAAGTCTGGCGAGTACAATAACTTTAACAATATAATTATTAAAGTAATTAGGATAAGGCATAAACTTGTAAAACAAGGAGTGACTATGAAACAAGTGGGCAAGACAAAACAAACAGAGGAATATTCTGGCGTTAATTACGCTCCTAATCACTATACGATAATTACTATACTGCACCAATACTAGTCACTCTAAAAGTTGATCTCGCCTACTGAACAAAATAACAATAATGGTAGTTTCGTGTACCTCTAGTTGTCTTCATAGGTGTCGCATGCTCCTATCTCCACTAGTTGTACCCACTACCCTCCCCATTCTAATTACAACATTTATTCATAATATGGTAGTTGTACTCCCAGCTGGCTTCATAGGTGTCGCCTGCTCCTATCTCCGCTGAGTCGTACCCACTACCTTCCGCATTCGATCGGCTCGCTAACTCGTAGATGCCCGTGCTGGTCCCACAGTGGGGTGTATCACTTCCCAAAGTGGCAACCCGATACCACTAAAGATGCATGGCTTATATCTACACGATGCAACAACGTCTTACCTACCAGCCTAGGCATACGCATGCACATGACCCCGTTGGACTTGCATTGCTATAGCTAACCCGTTTTGACCTCTTACAATCAAAACCAATAAGCGTGTCCCGTCCTCGATCTAGTTCGAGCTCACTTAGATAATAAATGGGTTACTGGTTGGAAAGAGTCCCCATGCTTGACACAAGCTTTCCACCTATGCTCGGTCCCCACTAGGATTTCCCACTTAACCCCCTCTTGTTCATGTCTTTTTACATGTTTCAACTTGGTTAATTGATTATAATTATATCCCACATGTCACCCTTGTTACCCACTTATCAAATCAACATGTTTTATTGGTTAACCTTGTCTTAACCCTATCTGCTTATCAGATCAATATATATATATATATATTATTGGTTAAGTTGGTCTTAACCCTATCCACTTATATATTATTGGTTAAGCTGATCTTAACCCTATCCACTTATATATTATTGGTTAAGCTGGTCTTAACCGTATCCACTTATCAGATTATTGGTTAAGCTGGTCTTAACCCTATCCACTTATCAGATTATTGGTTAAGCTGGTCATAACCCTATCCACTTATCATGTTTTACTTAATTTGTGATTAAGTACATCTTAGTTCACAGATACATTGGTTAAGAGAACAATTTCCTAACTATCAACCCCGAATACCGAAATCAACATCAGATTGGTACTCAGAGAATTACTCAACTCAACCAAACTTCTGTTTGTCATTTATATTTGTCTTTGACCAGCATTAATAAATTATTAATGCACAGACCTCTCACATTAAGTCGATTGCATGTGGCCGTTGGATATGCCGGTCGGTTCCGGGCAGACTTCCACCACAAGCCAAACTCAACCTCGTGTCTAAGCATCTTTTAATTATACCTGCGACCTCTCACATTAGACTGTCGTTTGCAGTTTCTTGATGTGCCAGGTGGGTCCGGGCAGTCTTATACCACAAACGTGTCTAACCTCGTGTCATAGGCATTTATTACTCATATAATTTATGCCTTTGACCTCTCACACTAGACTACTGTTTGTGGTTGCTGGATGTGCCGGGCGGGCCCGGGCCGTCTTATACCACAAACGAGTCTAACCTCATATCTTAGGCATTTATTACTCATTTAATGTACGCCTTTGACCTCTCACATTAGACTATAGTTTGTGTTTGTTGGATGTGCCGGGCGGATCCGGGCAGTCTTACACCACAATTGAGTCTAACCTCGTGTCTTAGGCATTTATTATTACACATTATTATTCAACCCCAATTTGAATGAATATCCCCATTTCAAATTGTCAATAACTTCCAAATTAATATATGTCCATAATTTTCACTTAAATTATGTCCATAATTTCTATGCATATAAATTAGTCCAATTAATGTCTCAAATTAATTATATGCTTTTAAGCCATGTTATGCCAATTCACAATATTAATACTTAATATTTTCCCATTGCCCCCACGTCGTTTGTACGTTTAATATGAAATATGTTACACCCGCAAATAGTCTAACTCATAAAAAGAAAAGAAACATCACGACTTGCATAACACATAAAATAGATCTAAGAATTATAACATAAGTTTGCATAGCCAATAACTTGCATAGGCAATGGACATATAGAACGTAAATTTTCATAAACTACCATGGATCTAAATTTAGATCTAAACATGAAATTGTGAACTTGCATATATGAATATGGGTTTCACCTAAACTTGTATATATGGTTTATAGCTTTCACCTAAACTTGCATATGTGAATATAGTTTCCACCTAAAAATGTGAATATAGTTTTCACCTAAACTTGTATATATAGGATATAGTTTTCACCCGAACTTGCATTTGGATTCCCACAAACTTGCATATGAATTTAAACATGTAAACTAATATCACATGTTTTGCATATAAACTAGTATATGTATATACTTGATTCACATATAAACTTGTGCATAATCCGCATAAAGACTTGCATAAGATTCACATACAAACTAGCATATGTAGAAACAGACTTGCATAAGATTCATATACTAACTAGCATATGATTTAACATCCGAAACTTGCATAAGATTCACATACGAACTAGCATATGATTTAACATCCCAAACTTGCATATAAACTGATGCCATAAAATAAATCAAGTTAAACATATGTGATTGGACATATGAAATAGATCTACCACCATAAGATAACAAAACTATCATATGTTCACCAACAGACGATAACAAAGTTAAATAACATCACATGATTCAACAGGCATGTTCTCATAATCCAGATTATAACTCATCATAATTAATTTGTTCATTATTTTGTGAAAGAAATTGTACTCACAAAGACAGGTTAGAGAAGAGAATAATTCGTTCGTTGTTCATATTAGAATTCTGTCTTGCAAATCCTTAAGCTTTAGGAAGAAGAACTATCTTAGCAGCAGCATGGAGGCTAAGAGACTAATTTAGTTTAGGTTTAGGGCTTGAGTCTATGTGTGCTTATATAGAAGTTTAATTTAACATAAGCTGTTAGATTATCATAGGAGCAACCACAACCGTCCAGACTAGATAGAGTTATCCAGAATAGCCACCTATGCCCTAGTGACTCAGCAACAAGTCAGGAAAGACTCAGCAACAAGTCAGAATCGTCTGATTTGAGATCTACCTCAGGGGGGTAGGTCGACCCCTTGGTCGACCTCTGTAGGGGAGGTCGACCCCCTGGTTGACCTGGCCTTGGGCAGGAAAATTCCCGCCCAGCACGCTTCTCTATTTTCAATTCGAATTTTGAACTTTTAACCCTGAGTTGTTTTATTTTATATAAATTTCTGAAACTTTTGAGGACCATAACTTCCTCATACGAAATCCGATTTACGAAAACTTGGACTCTATTCCAAGAAGAATTTCGAGACGAACGCAATGGCGTAACCCATTTCCCTTAATTCTTCTCTTAAAAATTAGGTGTTCTCAAATTTGTTAATTTTAATATTTAAAATTACGCGGTGTTTTAGGATATCTGCTAACTTTGCTCGTTTAAAAGGAGGAAAGACACCGCTTCTATCATACATGTTGAGGGTGCATGAAACCGGAAGCTCATACTTGACTTCCCGGAGAGCGCTTCGAGATTTCTAACTCAATGTGTCTTCGTTCATTGTCCCGAGACCTTTCACGGAAACTGGACGGAAGGAGATAAGCATATTTGCACAGAGCTCTTCTCATATGACTTCACTTAAGTCCTGTTTACTAAAAATTTCTTATTTGTTTACAGTCTTTCCATCTCTTATACAGGATGATAAAGATTCTCCTGCTTGCAAGGATGCTCTTGAGGCTTTCAGAGCTATTGACATTGTAGGTAAAGGCAAAAAATATTTAATTAGAGAGGAATTCCTTCATAGATATGGATTGCTCTATCCTTCTAGGGAATACACCTCCAAAGAATCAACTTCAATGCCTTGGACTACACCTGTAGCATCAGATACTGTGGCTTTCAGAGAGGAAGCACATCAAAAAGAAATGTTGACGAACCATCATTAAAGAAATGCTCAGACCCTGCCAGCGGTACTAAAATACCTACTTAACCCTAGTTGCCTTCGATTGAAGAGGATGAATTTGTACAACGCGAAGAAAAAAGTCATGTGAAGGCTTCGGAACAAGTTGGGGGGGGGGGGGGTGAAATCACAACGGTAGGTGATTTGGATGTTGAGAAAGCCAATGAGGGTCTTACAATCCTGATTGCTCACGAGGAAGATTCCATGGATATTTATAACAAGCTAAGTGATCTTAATACCTCCAAGGATCTTCCCCCAAGCTACTTTGTGACTTAGGAACTTGCAGCTATGGTTAAAAAAGTGGCAACTGAGTTAGCTTTGACTCGAACTCCTCCATTGCGAAGGACTTTTTCTGATATCAGGCCTGTGTTAGCTTCACAAACGAAGAGTGGTTCGTTGCTAGATGCGTGTTAGACCACACATCACATGCACTCTAAGTTTTTGTTGCTTTGCATGTACCCTATATGCTGCCCCGGTACTTTCTGATCAAAGTACTAAAATCCTATTTTTCCTTATTTCACGCCCAACTATGAGTCGGCCATATACGAAAAGCTTTAAGCACCAAACCAGCTCTTATAACCCGAGGCATTACATGCAATCTCAGCATTCTCGACATTCTCAGTAGTCTCAACATCCTCATGGCTACGTGGAGACTAATTAACAAAGATGGTGGAGGCACGAGTCCCTGGATCAAGTAGAGGCAGATAACCGAACTAGGGGTTGGTGATCACTATGATGATCTCCACGAACGGAGCAGATGGGAAGAAGAGGAAAACTGGAAAAAGAAGAGAGACAGATGACCGAGGCAAGGATCATAGCAAGGATGATTCTCATAAACGGTCAAGATTGGACAAAAATCCAGCCCCTGCTACTCAGACCACTTCCAGATATTGGCCTCTTGTAGCTCCATCTATTACTCCTCCTCCAGCGGACATACAGAAGATATCCACAGGCCACACTATGCTCCTGAGTCTGCACCCACCAGACATGCTGAACGGTTCAAAAATTGGTGTGTTAAGGGAGTTTAATTTGACCTGGACATACATCCGTCTGATAAGAAAGAGATGCTTAGAGAGTTGGATGTAGTGAAGAGCAATATTCAAAAGCAACTGAATGTTGTGAAAGATCAGGCTAATAAGCAGCGGGATGGAGTTAAGAGTCTAGTTGAGAGGCTCCATTTATGGTATAAATTGGTTCACACTGCTACAAAACGGGTCATTTGCATCAGTTGTTAAACCCTTGTTGCATCAGTTGTTCAACTGATGCAAATGAAGATGATGCAACAAACCAATTTCTGTGGCGTCAGTTAAACAACTGATGCAAATGATCCTCAGTTGCATCAGTTCTTATATACAACCGATGCCATACAGCAGATGCAAATGGTACCATTTGCCATTGTAGGCGGAAGTATTGCATCGGTATTTTTAACAACAGACGCTAATGAGCAGATGCAAATGTTCATAAGTTACATCAGTTCTTCTATACAACCGATGCCATACTGTAGATGCAAATGGTAGCATTTGCTTTCCAAAGCTGGATGTATTGCATCAACTTTTTCAACAACCGACGTTAATGAAAAGATGCAAAAAAAAAACATTTATATCGTTCATTGCATATTATAACCATGAATCTAATCAAACAGACAACATCAAATAAAATCTTAAATTATATAAATAAATTTTTACCATGAATCTGATCAAGAAAATACTATAATTGTATTATCAAACAACGTAGTTCATGTGTACAAACAAAAAAAACATAAAAACACATCGTCATATAACAAAGGTCAACATATATAACAAAAAGACAAACTACATCCCATTGTGCATGATATAACTGGCTAAACTATCCTGAACTTCGTCTCTCTTGTTGGTTATAAGAAACATGTTGTGCGAAGTCCTGCAATTTATAAGAGAATATTGTTTTGGAAACATACATAATTAACATATAACAGCTTGGAATGAAACAAATTAAAGTACTACCTTTTGTAAATTGATGCTTTGATTGTGGTATTTTACTATGTCATGCATATACCTCGTCACATAATATACACAATCCTTTCCTTCAAATAGCTGCAGACACTGGTAGTATTACAAGATAATATAATAGTTAGTTTAAAATGAATGGAAAAAAAGCATGGGTTGAACTTTGGAAAAAAAATGAACAAGCATACTGCAGACAATTCTTTACGTGAAGTTCAGAAGCTAAAAAGTGAAATGGAAGTACAAAAAGTGAAAACTGTAAATCACTGACATAATCTCAAAATGAAAACTGTAAATCACTAACGTAACCTAACTGCAAAATAAGTGAGATATCAAACACCTAACTAACATGACCCAGTTCCAGTGCCAATACGTTCATAGACTAACAAACTTCGGTTCATTGTCCAGTCCATACGTTCACAATCAATGGTCATCAATACACCAACAACCATATACTAGTTCCAGTCCATAAGTATTGGCTCTGATCTGACATGGAACAAAACTTATCTAAATCTAGTAAATGCTCTGATCTTTCCTATCATGTGCATACCCAGTTCCAGTCCTTACGTATCATGTGCATGCTGGTTACAAATTATAGAACTTGATGTGGCAAACTCTTTATTTTCATCTCTAAATCTGTCATTCAACATGACCAATAATTTCAATACTCGGCAACACTGCATCTACACTATATATTGACTTTATTCTCATATCCACTTGTGGCATCAAAGCCATTCTTCATTAAATACATAAGATCATTACTTGAAAGTTCATTTCTGATTCCGACTTCATTTTCTTTTTAGGTCCTCTCATTAGCATTCTTATTGAAAATTGCTGATGCATTGACATCACTACCATTAGCCACAACATCAACCATTGTATCAACTTCGCTTAAAACGTCAAATCTATTGTTAGTTAAATCTATGAATATATTGAAAATAATACTATGTTGGAAATCTACGTGTATAAGAACTAGTTGTAAAAAGAATGTCATTGATCAAAAATCAACTTAATGATTCAATGCAGAATTGTAACTAGGTAAAATCCACCCCCTCCCCCAAAACTCCTAAAAGTTATTTTCCCCAAAACTCTCAGACCAAGGAAGGGTATTTGAATGCTTGTAAGCCTGTAAAGGATTACTTTATAGGCTGACTTTCTTACAATGATTTTTTGAACAATGCGTTCCACATTGAATGCAACTAAGCAAAGTGATACACTTGTGTCCTTCAGCATGTAAATAAACCAAGACAACAAGGACAAGGTGTGGACTGATTCAAAGGACAGGGATAGTGGCGCATGAAGTCAAAACAAAATTATACAATCATACGTAATGTGGGATAATGTTTTTTGCATAAACATGTTCATGGGTACTTTAGAAATGGTTTTGCAAATAACCAGAGGACTTTTTCATGAATATACAGTCATATGGTTATACAACTGGTGCCTTCTTTCATATGGTAGAACGCAGCTGGTGCCTTTTTTGAAGAAAACTGACTTTTTAAGGCTCAAACTCTATTAGAATTTGCAGAAATATAAACTAAATTTCCATTTGCAGAAAAGATATTAAATTCCCATTTGCAGCAATATAAACTAAATTTCATTTGATGAGCTCACAAGCTTTGCTCGAACCCTATTAGAATTTGAAGAAAACTGATAAAGTGAGGTTACACACTTAAATTATTTATAAAACTGTTAAGTATGAGCCATTCACTATTACAAAATACAATGGTAACATTATGTTGATAAATAATTATCTGTGCACAAAATAGCCATTTGAACGTTGAAAAATGTAATTAAATTCAACCAAGTCCCTCACATGCACTTCTGGTCCTTCACCTTCGACAATCTTTAATCAAAGACCAAGCATATTTAGTTCCCGAGTACAAAAGACAAGGATTGTAATAGAAATAAGTGATACACTAGCAATGAGTTTCGGTTAGTTACCTTGAAACTTAACGTATGTGCTTGGCTTTCTTCAAGTGGAAAATATACATATCATTAAGACTAAGAGTAAACTGAACAAGTCCATGTTATTTGGTAACCTGAAGCAACCTGAACATATACATATCATTACTTAATTAAAAGCATTATTAAAATTGCCCAGAACATATGACTTTCTTCTCAGCAAGGTACGTTGTATCAGGTTGCTCCTCTTCATTTACTAAAATGATTTCTGAAACAGCTTTGGGTAGATGATTTTCTGCAAAAAGCTACATGAAGGCCCTATCCATGAATATCAGAGCATTAAGTTAGATAGTAGGAAAGTTTTGTCTAGACTTCATAAAGTTAATTTAAATGTATCTACTTGCTAACACAAGTTGTACATACATAACACACCTGACATTTGTTACTTGCTGCGACTCTCATCACAGAGACTGAGGTTTAGTCTTCACATTAAGAAACATATATTTTTAACATGAAAAATATTTTATTCCCATCTTGGTCACCATAACCAACACGGAATAGGTAAAATAAGAATAACAGTTCTCCACATGTTAAATAAACACATCAAATGCATGAAAATCTCCAAAAGATACAATCATAGAAAATGTAAAATGGTACCTTCTTCGGACATAACTTGTGACGACCCCAGACCCCGTACTGACGGTGGCAAGGGTAATCTTTGGAATATAACACATAAACAGAAAATCGCAGAGCAGAATTAAATAAATACACCAGATAAAGAACAAATAATACACTGTATAAATGTAACCATCAGAGTTACACAGTATACAGGATCATACTTAGTACAAATACAGTTCAGCTATACATAAATGTCTACAGCGGAAAACAAACATAATATGTACAATAGGAGCTGAACAACATAAAAAGAGATAAATGATAGAATCCATCTTCAGCTCCAGCTATCCAGAAAGATCCTGCTAACCTGAATACAAGGCTGCCCATGTAGAAATAAGGGCACCCGAGTTTGCAAGTGAAATAAACTACGAGCCAGTCATGGGACTGGTATGAGAAATCTGCTTAACACATTATATAATTGGCTAATCACAGGACCACGCCACTTTTGCAGAACGGGTTTACTCCATTGGATTTCCAGTGTTTTAAAACAATTAAATTTTTTAAACATCGCAATGCTTTTTATTAAAATGAAGCCAATATAAGACTCAGTTCTCATCACACAATGCAACGCAAACCGGAGGATAGAGTTTTTACCTTATAATGGCCAAAATATGCTTGATACGAATAAAACAAAAGCATTTAATATTATTACTAGTGTTTACATGTTTCAAAAACAATTTCAATTATAACTATCAATCATAGACGGCATTAATGCCACATACCACTATGTCGCCATATATATATGTATACAATCAAAACTGCACATGTCATATTTGGAAATTGGATTTCCGTCCTGAACCGAGGCAAGGGATCGTCCTCACCGAATTCGAGACGCTCTAGCCCGTGTCTCAGGATCAGAGCTCGAGTGACCCTAGGAGCAAAAGGGCCGGTCCACCGATGTGGATTAAAATTCCTGAACACTGTGTTTTCCCGCCCTTTGGGGCGTCAACGAGCCAACGAATGGCTCCATTGGATTCACATAGTCACCGATATATCCGAGGCGCCTCGCAACAGCAACAACCACACAGGTGAAAATAATATAAATGTCAACCAGTTTAAGCACTGACACCACCTCTAACTAGAAGGAAACGCATGCCCTCCCTGAGGTCCTCTCCCATTTCTAGTTCATACCGGGGTGTGAGGCTCGCGAATTCACGTTATACATAATGCTACGCCACACAGGCGGTGCTTTGATCATCAACCACAAGACTTTGCTTTTCAACAAAAGCCTTGATCATTTGCCACTTAGGCATGCCACACTAGCAATTCATGCCACGCGACTGATGTCCATCGATATACAACCCCTGAGCTCGTACGTCTCAGAGAAGGGCGTTAAGCAAGAGAATAAATTTTCCACCGCCAAACAGATGTATATTTAATAGAGATCAATCAACACAGAATAAAATCCAATGTCAGGCACATAGTCCATTTACAAGTTCGTTCTGGGTCTGAACGAAACCGGAGGCACTATATACCTCGCATACCCATCGATCTCCACGTACGTCTGGACAATCACCACTCATTTTCCATATTTCGGGATGCCTCCCAATCAAGACATCAGTTACCATCCAACCAAGGTGAAGATCTCCGGTCTTCAACCACTGTCTTCATCTTCGACCTTTTATCGTCGATTCAATTAGTCAGAATGGGATAAACCCGGTCTTTCTGAGAAACTCGCGTATATAAAAAAAAGTGCTACACAAACACATCATACGCCTCACTTCAATTCATTAGTCACTAACCGTAGATCAGTAAGAGAACGATTTCCCAAATATTAACCCCGAAGGCCGAAACCAACATCAGATCAAAATCCAGGAAACCATTCGACTCAGCTAACCTTCAGTTAATTTCTAAATTTCACATTCCATATCGTTTATAATATTTTATAATGATTTATCGCTATTTCTATTTATTTTAAAATAGCCAATTTATTCAAACGACGCTTCAGGCCATAACGCGGCAGTGGCGCTGTTTTTCTTCAGATTTGATTTACACATATCTGAAAATATAACCGTTGGATCTTCACAAAATTTATATCATTAGAAAGATCTTTTCAAAATGAATCCAACGGTTCCAGTTTTGGGAAAATCCGATGGTCGGATCTCCCGATATAATCATTTGAAGTTTCGATTTCAAAATACGAACTACAGCGTCGTTATTCGATTTAATTTAGTTATATATATATATAAATATATATAAATATAATCGATTCTAGCGCTATTTTTCTTCAGATTTGAATTAAACATTCCAGACAATGCAACCGTTGGATCTTCACAAAGTGGGTGTCGTTGGAAATATATTTCCAAGGCGAACCCAACGGTTTCGGTTTCAGGTAAATCCGATGGTCGGATCTCCCGCACTAATAGTTTGAAATCATGGTTTCAAAACACGAACTGCAGCTTCGTTATTCGATATATACATACATACATACATACATACATACATATATATATATATATATATATATATATATATATATATATATATATATATATATATATATATATAGAAAACCCAGGAGAACCCGGCGGGCCGGTAAACTCCTGAGGAGGGTACAGTAAAGCCGTCCGCTAATCCAAGCCCCCATACCCCCGGGTAAATTTATCTAGGATGGGGAAGCGCATGGTAAGAATCGAACCATCGACCTTTTACCAGGAAGTTAGGCCTCCTTTCCACTGCGCCACACCCGCGGACGTTATTTGATATATTTTAATTATATATATATATATAAATATAATTGATTCTTCGATTTCAAAACCATATTCTTTTAATACACTTGATAAAAATGATATTTTTATCCAACAGACATTTATTTCGACACTTCACTATTTTTAACAATTTATGTATATAATAAAAATGTGATTTTTATTGTAAAACAATTTAAATCAAAACACAACTATTTTTTATAGTTCATGTAGATGGTAAAAATATGATTTTTATTATAAAACAATTTATTTCAAAACACGAATTTATATGTAGATGGTAAAAATATGATTTTTATTATAAAACAATTTATTTCAAAACACGAATATTTTATATAGATGATAAAAAATTGATTTTTATTATAAAACAATTTATTTCAAACACGAATACCATTCAACACATGAATTTCTATTCAACGAATGAATCTCTATTCAACGAATGAATTTCTATACAACACACGAATATAGTTTCAGCATATGATAGTTTCAGCATATGAAAATAATTCTAACACATGAATATTATTCAAAATTTCGGCAGCATAATGGCAGGGTAGTTAAAACGGGGGTCGTCCATAGTACGGCTCCTCGCTCTACCTTAAAGCCTCGCAGCTTTTGACAATGGGGATTTCATGCATCTAGTTCGCACACAGGCGGCATGTATATTTTTTTTCATTTCCACAAACTAATCCTATGTGGTTTCAACCAAATAATTCTCAACCACAAACGGGTATTTTTCAACCACAATCAATCAATTTCAACCACAAACAATTCTAATCAACCATTCGCTATCAACCAATTTTCACACCAATCACAACCAATAAATATCGTCCATGGTTTGTGGACAAGGGGCGTGTATTTATATATATATATATATATATATATATATATATAAGTAAATTTCACTTCTATTCAACAGATATATAATCTTTACAACGCATATATAACTTATACAACGACCGTACAACTTATACAACACTTATACATGTGGTGTACAACACTTATATAACTCATACATCGACTATATAATTTATACATCGTCGTTTTCAATATCGTTTATAATTCAGAAATCTCACGTTGGGTTCCACTCCACCAAAAATAACTGAAGGCTCAGAAAAATATGCGGTCTCTTCTAGAATGTAGAAGACATTCACACGAGTCCACTGTCTCTTGTTCCACTGAATTTCATCAAGAAACGAAAAAGATATGATTTTTACAGTGAAATCAAAAACCGTAGCGCTTTAAAGTGCTATAATATAATTGAAATTAAAATAGGCCATTACCTCCATGAGACCTTCAAAACTAGGTCTTCGATTTGCGCGCAAACGGTGGAACTTGAGGGCGATCGGCCTATGCCACGCCGTCGGCCTTGGAGAGGCGCACTAGAGGGTACCCTTCCTGATGAACTCGCGCACGCCTAGGGGGTGGCAAAAGGCTTCGAACGGCGCCTCTTTCGAATGGGATAACTCGAGGTAGGAGCGACGATGGTGGGTGCTCCACATACGGATTTTAAGAGCTCGTAGGGATCTATAAAAAGTTGAACTGGGGTATGGCGTTTCGAGGCGTGGATCAGTTAGAATCGAGAAGAGAAGGGAGGAGCAAAAACCACCGTCACGATTTAGGTAACGGGGAGAGAGAAATCTGAGTTGGCCCAATCAGATATTTTCTTATATTTATAAATTTTTAAAAATCCAAAATACCCCTCATCCCACATGAACACATATCCAAACCCAACGACTGTCGTCCCTAGCGTTTTACTCCCATTCCGAACACAATGGGATATGTTTCGTAGGCCCATTCGAAAGTTTCAGTCAGTTTCCATTCAAATTAAAATATAAAACATTCAATATTTGACTTGAACGTACATTTCAATTTGTCAGGGCCACAAACTGATTCGAAAAATTCCAGAAAAATAAATCTAGCTATGTTTTGACGATACGGTCCCAACAAAACTAGTTTCGTCTAATTCTGACCGTTTGAAAAATGGTCCTTTTCTGGTCGATCCAATTTAACTGTAATTGACCAAAACACGTTTTCCTTTGCCACGCTCACATACTAGCTTCAAAAATTATGAAATTTGAAACCTAGCAATAATTTGACATCCCGGATCCAACAGAAGAGGTTTCGTCGAATTCCGAGGTCGTTTGCACAACGGCCATTTTCACGGGATATATAAACTCTATAGCGACCTTTATGAAAATTCGTTTGGCCATAACTTTTGCTTCCTTTTATGAAACTTCGATTTTTCAAATTCGTTAGAAAGGTATTCACTAACAGATTTAGATATTTTTGGTTTCACTCAAATCCGTTTTGTTTTGCACCCGGTACAGTCAGTCAATGTTTGAATTCAAATTTTGAAACTACCGCGCCATTTCAGGCCTTGTTTATAATTAGAATTAATTATATTTATCTTCAAACGTCGATTCAAACTTACTTTTCGTCGCTGTCATTTAAAATATTTATTTTAAATATTTTAAATTCACTAAAATAGCCAATTCAAGAAATTTAAATTGGTTTAGATTTTCCAGGTCGTTACATAACTGTCTACAATCAAACAACAGTGGGCTTGTAATCGAGCACGATAACTTTGTCAAGTGCGTCCAGGAACTGATTCGCAAATTGTACATGAGCTGGATGTGCAATGTATTCTGTGTTAGAATTAGATATAGAGAGGAGGAGAGAGATTAAAACATATAATAATTTAATGACTACATTGTTCTTACTTTTTTTTTCCTTTTTAATTTTCCTTACACTCATACAAAATGACCACCTATATATATAGTGGTTTACATGACACTTCACATACTAATAGACACCACTTATTAAATAAATACAAACTTTCATATGACTCTTAAAACATAAAAGACACATCACTTACAAACCGACACTTAGAATTCATAAACTAATAGATTTCAAATTATGTTTCCAACACTTCCCCTTAATTTAAAATTTCTCTTCAATTTGTTGAGATAATAAACGAAGCACTTTCTCTTCGATTTGTGATGCACTTTCTCATCACCTTCAATAAACGAAGCACTTTCTCTTCGATTTGTGATGCACTTTCTCATCACCTTCAATAAACGAAGCATTTTATCTTCGATTTGTGATTCACTTTCTCATCACCTTCATTTTTTTTGTTTTTTTTAATATTGGATCACTTTCTCTCCATGGTGCACTTTCTCACCAACAACTCTAAAATAAATTCTCTTCCACAGCCACTTGTGTCATGTTCTCTTTCTCTTTAAAGATCTTTCTATCCCCTCTCATCAACCTAGCTCTGATACCATGTTTGAATTTGATATAGAGAGGAGGAGAGAGATAAAACGCAAAATAATTTAATGACTACATTGTTCTTACTTTTTTTTCCTTTTTAATTTTCCTTACATTCATACAAAATGACCACCTATATATATAGTGGTTTACATGACACTTCATATACTAATAGACACCACTTATTAAATAAATACGAACTTTCATACGACTCTTAAAACATAAAAGACACATCACTGACAAACTGACACTTGGAATTCATAAACTAATAAATTTCAAATTATGTTTCCAACATTCTGCAATGCCTTCCATAACAAACATAGCCACGAAATAAATAAATTACAGATGTTATGATTAATTACATTTGTAAGTGAGCAGTTCATTGATAGATTACTATTGAGTTTATAGTTTTCAAAAGTAATTTAAATATTTACGTGAATATAGCCTGCATGATTTACACATTTATTAGATATCAAACAAAAGTTTAAAAACATAATAGAAAAAAGAGTAGAAATCTCCTCGGTCTTAAGGCTACCTCGCATAACTCCAATAAAAAGTTTTGTGTTATTGTAATTAATTACCATTCAACTTGTGCAGTTCTGTTTTCACGTCTTACTTGATCAGTGCCATTCACCTCCAATAACTTCCATTGTCAAGTCACCTACACAGTTGTGTATACCTTTGTTGGCAGCCCGACGCAGTTCAATCAAATTAAACAACCATATCAACGTCCCTCTCCAAACCCTGCCCTGTTCACTGCCTCTACAAAAATCTTCACCATTATTCTTCCACCAATCCACCAAGCACAACCCACAGTCACAAAAACAAACTTCTGCCCCATTCGAATTCCATCCATCCTCACTGTCCAACAAAATCTTCTGCAATCACCATCAACATAACTTCCACTATCTCCTTAAAACTGCTCCTCACCATCATAACTTCTCCACTCAATCCACTATTTTCTATGGTTGTGTATACACTTATCACTAAGGGACCTCCATCGCCACTTCTTATTCAAAACAACCATCTTCTGTCCTTCTACAAAACTGCCTATACTTCTCCACGTTCATCATGACCAAACTGATACTATCTTGTAACAACCCGAAAATCTGGGCCAATTTAAATTTTTTATTTTGGCAATTTTAACGAATTTTGATTATTTTAATTGAATTATTTTAAATAATATTGACGAGAAATTTATTTTGAATATAATTCGAACGTATATATTCGTTTGAATCGACGATAGAATATAAATATTTATTTATAATTATAAAAGGAATTGAAAATGGCGTGGTAGTTTGATAATTCGATTTCAAACTTCAATTGAGCATACCGGGTGCAAACCAAACCGGATTTTAGTGAAACAAAAAATAATAGGATCTATTTGATAATATCTTTCAACGAATCCGAAAAATAAAAATTTCATAGTGGGGATAAAAAGATATGTCCAGTTGAAAATTCTGAATAGTCGCTATGGAATTCAGGCCCTTAAAAATAGCCATTTTGCAAACGACCTCGGATTTCAACGAAACCACTTTTGTTGGATCCGTGATGTCAAATTATTGCTAGGTTTCAAATTTCATAATTTTTCGAATCAATATGTGAGTGTGGCAAAGGAAAACGCGTTTGACCAGTTTTAGTTGATTTTAATCGACTGGAAAATGGCCATTTTTCAAACGGTCTTAGAATTCGATGAAACTAGTTTTGTTAGGACCGTATCGTTAATACGAAGCTAGAAAATATTTTTTGGGAATTTTTAGAGACTGTATGTGGCCCCGGTAAATTGAAACGCGTGTTCAAATTCAATATATAAAGGTTTATATTTTGATTTGAACGGAAGCTAATTGTAACAGCCAAATTGGGATACGAAACATATCCCATTGTGTTCGGAACAGGGGTAATTAGCTGAGGGCGACAGTCGTTGGGTTTGATTCAGGGAAAGGATTAATAAACAAAGATGTTTGAATTTAAAATAATATTAAATGTAAATAAAAAAATATATATTATTACTGGCCTAAACCCTAACTTCTCTATCACTTTCTAGAGCCGCCAAAAACAGAACGAACGGTTATTATCGTTCAGAATTTTAGCCCCTCAAATCTCAAGACCCACGCACCCGTTCAGGATCATTCCAAAGCAAATATTGATGAGATTTTTGTAAGCTTCAGACTGGTGCTGGTGTGATCGTTTATAATCGAACGAGGTGGGAGAATCTCCATCGCAAGGTGCTGCTGTTCGCAGCCAGATCGAGGAAAGAGGGGTGGCGCGAGTTGGCCCATCTTCTCGGCAGAGGAGGCGCAGGCGAGCGGCTGTGAGGTGGCGCCCTCCGATCACCCTCCGGCTTCCCCTAGTGGCGGCTATGGCGAACCCTAACGTGCGAAGTTTCTTCGATGTTGGCCTGGAAGTTACAGAACGATGAAGATAAAATTTAATTTAATTTTTTTATTATTATATTAGTAAATGTTTAATATAAATACATTGGAAAGAAAAAAATCAGTTTATATTTAATTTAATACATTGAAAAAATCATTTTTTATTTAATTTAATACATTGTTAAAAATCAGTTTGACAAGAAACAAAAAATGAATTTGCTTTGAAAACAAAAAATGAATTTGCTTTAGAAACAAAAAATGAATTTGCTTTAGAAACAAAATCTGAGTTAGCTTTGAAAACAAAGTATGCATTCTTTTTGAAAATGAATTTTGCATTGATTTTGAAAATAAAATTAACATTGTTTTTAAAATAGAAATAGCAGATTAAAAAGATGATTTTTATATATTGAATAGCGAAGTAAAAATTCGATTTTTATATATTGAATAGCGAAGTAAAATTTTGATTTTTCTATATTGAATAGCATAGTAAAAATTCGATTTTTATATATTGAATAGCAAAGTAAAAATTCGATTTTTATTACGAGCAGTGAAAAGTGACAAGAGGCAGAACGACGAAGATTTCTACCTAAGAAGAGTCGTGGCGTTGGATTAGCAATTCTATGAGAACTTCTCACCTTTTAATTTTGTTTTCTAGTTAATAATATATACTAGGATGTAGACGGTGTTTAGTAGCACCCGACACCCGTCGTCCACAGACCATGGACGGCTTGTATGCTTGTTTGTTTGATTTTGATGTGTAGTTGATTGTGTGATGTGAAACGAAATAAAATATTTTATAGTGGAAAATATTTTATAGTTAAAAATAGAATTTTTAACGTATGAAATAAATTAATATAAACAAATCGAATGATTTGTTTATATACACACATTTGACTAATATTGATTGGGACGATAAATTTTACACATTGCCCAACTACACAAATAAAATCTATGTTTGATTGTTTGAAACCCCACAGGGGTATTGGGATGATAATTGACGTACACTAATCCCGATTGTTTAGTTGTATGTCGATCGATTGATTGACAGACTGTTATAAGCGTTAAATATTGATATTCTATGCTTATACAGTGTAGAGTGCACTTTGGATGATGGTTGATTATTCATCGTTGTTATTGTATACATGTGTTGTAGAAAATCCATATAATTAACATTGTATGGTAATTGATTGGGCTTCATTCAATATTTGAAATAGAAATATTTGAATAGTAATATTTGAAAAGAAATATTTGAAAAAGAAATATTTGAAATAGAATATTTGAAAACAGAAATATATGAAGCCGTGTTGATTAGATTGACGCCATTTTGACGTGAACGATATTTATATTGATTTTATTCATTTTATAATGAATATCGAAAGTGATTTCAAATTCTGATATTTTGAAAAGAATTGAAATTCAAAACGAATTCGAATAGAATTGAATGGAAAACGAATTCGAATTGAATTGAATAGAAAACGAATTCGAATTTAATTGAATAGAAAATGAATTCGAATTGAATTGAATAGAAAACGAATTCGAATTGAATTGAATAGAAAAGGAATTCGAATTGAATTGAATAGAATTCGAATTGAATTGAATAGAAAACGAATTCGAATTGAATTGAATAGAAAACGAATTCGAATTGAATTGAATAGAAAACAAATTTGAATTGAATAGAAAACGAATTTGAATTGAATAGAAAACGAATTTGAATTGAATAGAAAACGAATTCGAATTGAATTGAATAGAAAACGAATTTGAATTGAATCGAATAGAAAACAAATCTGAATTGAATTGAATTCAATTGAAAACGAATTGAAATCAATTTGAATTGAAATCAAATAGAAGTGAATGTAGAAAGAATTAATAAGGGAAAATTCAATTTTGATTTGAATTTGAAATAAAGGTAGAAATTGTTTTTGAAACAAATTTGAAATGATTTATAAAATTCGTTTTAAAAAGGAAATCGACGAAATATATATAATATATATATATATTATATATATAATGGCCTAAATAGAACGCGCCGCGGCAGTTCGTGAATTTCGACCATTGACTTCGAACGGACATTGCGGGAGATCCGACCGTCGGATTCTCCTAAAACCAGAACCGTTGGGTTCGTATCGAAAAGAGATTTCTAACGAATATTAGAAATTTGAAATCTAACGCTTGGATTTGGAATTATGTCCAAATCAAATTTGGAAAAGGTCGTTGTAAGTGCAGTTCGATGGCCATTGATGGAAATCGACTGTATGGGCCTTGATAAAATTATTAAAAATAGTAATAATTTGTGTAAAATCAAAAGAAATGATTTAGAAAGAATTGGGATGAAAAACTCCATATTTGAAAAGATAAAAATAAATTTTTGTTGAAATGAACTAGTTTTGAACTAGAACTATAATTTTATTTATTTTTAAATAAATAAATTGAATTTGAAAATGGTTTTGAAAATAACCAGAATTTCCAATAATTATATTGGAATGAATTTGAATCGAAATTGTCTTCGGAATATTTCGATGTCGGATTTCGCGATGATACAGATGCTGTTATGGGAATTTGAAAGATATATATATATATCGTTATTTCCAATACGATATTTGTTGGTCGTAGAATTTGATATTGAATATAAGCCGGTATATTTTCTATTTAGTGCCTTGTATTTAATATCAAATGTGATTTGGGTTTGTCGTGAATGGTGTCTTCATTAACACTGTTCTTAAGCCCAGTTGAATAAAAGATTAAATCTTTTATTTAGATTTAATGAAGTGCACCAATTAAATAATATTTAATTGGAATTGAATAGGTATTGATTTTTGGGTTTATAGTGAATCGTGTTTTAAATGACACTGATTCTTTAACCCAGTTAAAGATTAAAACTAAGTGGGGTTTTAATGAATCTTTAATTAGATTGAAAAGATCGAGAATAGAGTATCACCAGTTTTGCTCCAAAGCGATAGTTAAATCTTTAATTAGATTTGAACGTGAAATGGTAATTGAATTTACCGATAACACCGTGGTATTAGATATGGATTATTACCAGTTTTGCTTCATGGGATGAATAGGTTGGGATTGGGAAATAAAATAAATAATTACTTCGGTGTGGTTCGCTAATCCCGACTAGTTTGAAAAACCATAATTTGGTTTGAAATGATATCCAAAGGAAGATTAAAGAATAAATTCAACAAATTTATCATTGATAAAATTAATGGGAACCTTTCCCTATGAATGTGAAAGTTAGAAACTAACTGTCGGTTAGCTAAGCAGAATGGTTTTCTGGATATTGATCTGATGTTGGTTTTGGCCTTCGGGGTTAATATTTGGGGAATTATTCTCTTGATTAATTTACGGTTAGTGACTAATGAATTGGAATGAGGCGTATGTTGTGTTTGTGTAACACTTTTTTAAAATATACGCGAGTTATTCGGAAAGGCCTGGTTTATACCTATTCTGAATAACCGATTCGACGATAAGTCGAAGATGATGACGGTGGTCGAAGACCGAAAGTCTTCACATCGTTTGGGTGATTACTGATGATCTTGATTGGGCTGTACACCCAAGATGAGGGAATCAGTTGGTGGTCGTCCAGACGTACTTGGAGATCGTCGGATATGCGAGGAAAGTGCCTCCGGTTTCGTTCAGACCTAGAATGGATTTGTAAATGGATGGTGTGTCTGACATTGTATTCCTTTATATTTTATTCGTTGATCTCTGATAAATATATATCTGTTTGGCGGTGGGGAATTTATTCTCTTGCTTAACGCCCTTCTCTGAGACATACGAGCTCAGAGGTTATATATTGGCAGAAATCAGTGGTACGATATGGATTGATAGTGTGGCATGCTGAGATGCAGTGATCCAGACTTTTGTTGAAAAGCAAAGTTTGGTGGATGATGATCAAAGTGCAGCTTTAATACAGCATGGCTTTGTGTATAGCGTTGATTCGCGAGCCTCATATCCCGGTATGGTGGTAAACTGATGGTTTGATCAGTATGCTTTATAGTGGATGGGCACCTTAGTGGTGTCGTGGATTCGGTCGACCGAGATGAGCTTGGTGCTCAGGGACATATAGAGTAAGCGGTGTTTTCTCTCGCTGGGACGTAAGCCGCGGTGATACTCTGGTCCCAAAAGTGCGGATGTGCATTACAGTGTTTTCTCTTGCTGGGACGTAAGCCGTGGGGAATTGCACTACGCGATCGATCTTTCGAATCAAGAGCCACCATGATGGAAATCCAACTTTCCAATATGTGTATTTTGGCTTTATTTGTAGAGCCTAGTATGGCGACATGATATATGGTACCCATGCCGTCTATGATTGATATTTATGATTGAAATTGTTTTGACACTATACACTTATTATAGTATCAAATGATTTGATTTTTAAAACGTACCAAGCATGTTTGGCTATTATAAGGGAATACCCTATCCTCCGGCTGCGTTGCATTGTGTGATGGGACCTGGGCCTTATAATAGCTTCATTTTTCTTTATTTAGCATTGCGCTGTTTGTTTTATGCACTGGTGTTCTTGGGAGGAAACCCGTTCCGTGTTATACGGCGTGGTCCCTTGATTTACCTAACTTTAAAATAAAGATTTACAACTATTTTAGTTCTCACGCCAGTCCCATGACTGACCTGGAGTTTATTGTTTTAACCTAAACTCTGGGTGCCCCTATTTTGACACGGGCAGCTAGTAGTTTTGGTTTTGCAGATTTATATTCACTGGATCCTGGTTTACAGCTGGAACGATATCCGGGAAGCTTTGTATCCGTATATCTCTTCTAGTTGTGTATTGTATTATTTTCCGCTGCTATACAATGTATTGTAATCTCTGATATTTTCTGTCTAATATTTATTTATTCAAACTCTGTATATTCTTGTAATCTGATGCATTGTTGTAATATACAATGAAATGTTCTCCCATCTGCGTTCTTTTGTGGCTTGTTCTCGAACTATCCGCGCTTTCCTAACCGGGGAAGTTACGGGTTTTCACAGTTGGTATCAGAGCTTTGGTTTGCAAAGCTCAGAGAACAAGACACATTAGAACCATACGAAAGAATTCATCATAAATTGGATTAGTAATATCCAACGAGAATGACTCGTTAGAGATGGGATCAGTAGTATCCTAGAACGAGTGTGAAGAGTATATTTTTGAAAATGAAAACAAATTTTGTTTTGAAAATTTGAATCAATTATTCGTATTTGGTTATTTATTTACATTGATGTGGACAATCCAGTATATATAGATTTTGCGTATACGTCTGATACGCGTGTATTCGAAGTTTTGATATATTGGGTAGATATAGAATCACATTCTACTCGCCCGGAGAGAATTCTGATGATTGATGCATCATCATCAGAATTTATGTTCGAGTGACGAAAGTGAGATTTCTATATATTTCCTATTGACTGGTGTGAGAACCAAAACTAGATAGGGCTTACTGTTGTGATTTGGCATCAAAAATCTGATTTTCGACTATATATCAAAGTTATGCATTTGAAAAGCTAATAAACTAATTGATTGCTGGTTGTGTTGTTGATTATTGATGCATTAATTGAAATTTGTACCATGTAGCCAATTTGAACCAAAAAGTGAATTGTATTGAAAATTAGTCGCATTTGCATGCATATACATGTACTTACATTGAACAGGTCATAGCAAAGAGGCTAGAGCAGAAGAATAAAATTGTTTGTCCGACAAATAGGTACATGTTTATCATAATTTACTGTTTTGTTTGGGTGATGATGATTTTATGAGCCGATTGGCTAGCCACTTGGCTAGCCACTTGGCTTTTTCTTTTTCTTTTTGAGATCAGAAGACCTGTATGGCAATTTCGGGATTTTCCCGTGGCTCCCGGTGCAGGGGTGGTTATGGCGAAATTTTTCGAAAATTTAGGGTGTTAGCCAAATTTTTGAAGAATTTGAAAATTCTCAGAAACTGAAAAGTTGGAGAATGGAAGCCAGATCGAACGTAGAGTTGATTAATCAAACCACTTTCGACTTCGTTCCTTTTCGGGGACGAAAAGTTTTAAGTGGGGGAGATTGTAACAACCCGAAAATCTGGGCCAATTTAAAATTTTTATTTTGGCAATTTTAGCGAATTTTGATTATTTAAAATGAATTATTTTAAATAATATCGACGAGAAATTTATTTTGAATATAATTCGAACATATATTTCGTTTGAATCGACGATAGAATATAAATATTTATTTATAATTATAAAAGGAATTGAAAATGGCGCGGTAGTTCGATAATTCGATTTCAAACTTCAATTGAGCATACCGAGTGCAAACCAAACCGGATTTTAGTGAAACCAAAAATAATATGATCTATTTGATAATATCTTTCCAAGAATCCGAAAAATCAAAATTTCATAGCGGGGATAAAAAGATATGTCCAGTTGAAAATTCTGAATAGTCGCTATGGAATTCAGCCCCTTAACAATAGCCATTTTGCAAACGACCTCGGATTTCAACGAAACCACTTTTGTTGGATCTGTGATGTCAAATTATTGCTAGGTTTCAAATTTCATAATTTTTCGAATCAATATGTGAGCGTGGCAAAGGAAAACGTGTTTGACCAGTTTCAGTTGATTTTAATCGACTGGAAAATGGCCATTTTTCAAACGGTCTCAGAATTCGATGAAACTAGTTTTCTTAGGGCCGTATCGTTAATACGAAGCTAGAAAATATTTTTCGGGAATTTTTAGAGACTGTATGTGGCCCCGGTAAATTGAAACGCGTGTTCAAATTCAATATATAAAGGTTTATATTTTAATTTGAACGGAAGCTAATCGTAACAGCCGAATTGGGGTATGAAACATATCCCATTGTGTTCGGAACAGGGGTAATTAGCTGGGGGCGACAGTCGTTGGGTTTGATTCAGAGAAAGGATTAATAAACAAAGATGTTTGAATTTAAAATAATGTTAAATGTAAATAAATAAATATATATTATTACTGGCCTAAACCCTAACTTCTCTATCACTTTCTGGAGCCGCCAAAAACAGAACGAACGATTATTATCATTCAGAATTTTAGCCCCTCAAATCTCAAGACCCACGCACCCATTCAGGATCGTTCCAAAGCAAATATTGATGAGATTTTTGTGAGCTTCAAACTGGTGCTGGTGTGATCGTTTATAATCGAACGAGGCGGGAGAATCTCCATCGCAAGGTGCTGCCGTTCGCAGCCAGATCGAGGAAAGAGGGGTGGCGTGAGTTGGCCCATCTTCTAGGCGGGGGAGTCGCGGGCGAGCGGCTGCGAGGTGGCGCCCTCCGATCACCCTCCGGCATCCCCTAGTGGCGGCTATGGCGAACCCTAACGTGCGAAGTTTCTTCGATGTCGGCCCGGAAGTTACAGAACGATGAAGGTAAAATTTAATTTAATTTAATTTTTTTATTATTATATTAGTAAATGTTTAATATAAATACATTGGAAAGAAAAAAATCAGTTTTTATTTAATTTAATACATTGAAAAAAATACAGTTTTTATTTAATTTAATACATTGTTAAAAATCAGTTTGACAAGAAACAAAAAATGAATTTGCTTTGAAAACAGAAAATGAATTTGCTTTAGAAACAAAAAATGAATTTGCTTTAGAAACAAAATCTGAATTAGCTTTGAAAACAAAGTTTGCATTCTTTTTGAAAATGAATTTTGCATTGATTTTGAAAATAAAATTAACATTGTTTTTAAAATAGAAATAGCAGATTAAAAAGATGATTTTTATATATTGAATAGCGAAGTAAAAATTCGATTTTTATATATTGAATAGCGAAGTAAAAATTCGATTTTTCTATGTTGAATAGCATAGTGAAAATTCGATTTTTATATATTGAATAGCAAAGTAAAAATTCGATATTTATATATTGAATAACGAAGTAAAAATGTGATTTTTATATATGTAGAGAATACGGGCAGTGAAAAGTGACAAGAGGCAGAACGACGAAGATTTCTACCTAAGAAGAGTCGTGGCGTTGGATTAGCAATTCTGTGAGAACTTCTCACCTTTTAATTTTGTTTTCTAGTTAGTAATATATACTAGGATGCAGACGGTGTTTAGTAGCACCCGGCACCCGTCGTCCACAGACCATGGACGGCTTGTATGCTTGTTTGTTTGATTTTGATGTGTAGTTGATTGTGTGATGTGATGTGAAACGAAATAAAATATTTTATAGTGGAAAATATTTTATAGTTAAAAATAGAATTTTTAACGTGTATATGAAATGAAATAAATTAATATAAACAAATCGAACGATTTGTTTATATACACACATTTGACTGATATTGATTGGGATGATAAATTTTACACATCGCCCAACTGCACAAATAAAATCTGTGTTTGATTGTTTGAAACCCCACACGGGTATTGGGATGATATTTGACGTACACTAATCCCGATTGTTTAGTTGTATGTCGATCGATTGATTGACAGACTGTTATAAGCGTTAAATATTGATATTCGATGCTTATACAGTGTAGAGTGCACTTTGGATGATGGTTGATTATTCATCGTTGTTATTGTATACATGTGTTGTAGAAAATCCATATAATTAACATTATATGGTAATTGATTGGACTTCATTCAATATTTGAAATAGAAATATTTGAATAGAAATATTTGAAAAGAAATATTTGAAAAAGAAATATTTGAAATAGAATATTTGAAAAGAGAAATATATGAAGCCGTGTTGATTAGATTGACGCCATTTTGACGTGAACGATATTTATATCGATTTTATTCATTTTATAATGAATATCGAAAGTGATTTCAAAATCTGATATTTTGAAAAGAATTGAAATTCAAAACGAATTCGAATAGAATTGAATAGAAAACGAATTCGAATTGAATTGAATAGAAAACGAATTCGAATTTAATTGAACAGAAAACGAATTCGAATTGAATTGAATAGAAAACGAATTCGAATTGAATTGAATAGAAAACGAATTCGAATTGAATTGAATAGAATTCGAATTGAATTGAATAGAAAACGAATTCGAATTGAATTGAATAGAAAACGAATTTGAATTTAATTGAATAGAAAACAAATTTGAATTGAATAGAAAACGAATTTGAATTGAATTGAAAACGAATTTGAATTGAATAGAAAACGAATTCGAGTTGAATTGAATAAAAAACGAATTTGAATTGAATCGAATAGAAAACAAATCTGAATTGAATTGAATTCAATTGAAATAGAATTGAAATCAATTTGAATTGAAATCAAATAGAAGTGAATGTAGAAAGAATTTATAAGGGAAAATTCAATTTTGATTTGAATTTGAAATAAAGGTAGAAATTGTTTTTGAAACAAATTTGAAATGATTTATAAAATTCATTTTAAAAAGGAAATCGACGAAATATATATATAATATATATATATATATATATATATTATATATAATGGCCTGAATAGAACGCGTCGTGCCGCGGCAGTTCGTGAATTTCGAACATTGACTTCGAACGGACATTGCGGGAGATCCGACCGTCGGATTCTCCTAAAACTGGAACCGTTGGGTTTGCATTGAAAAGAGCTTTCTAACGAATATTAGAAATTTGAAATATAATGGTTGGATTTGGAATTATGTCCAAATCAAATTTGGAAAAGGTCATTGTAAGTGCAGTTCGATGGCCATTGATGGAAATCGACTGTACGGGCCTTGATAAAATTATTAAAAATAGTAGTAATTTGTGTAAAATCATAAGAAAAGATTTAGAAAGAATTGGGACGAAAAACTCCATATTTGAAAAGATAAAAATAGATTTTTATTGAAATGAACTAGTTTTGAACTAGAACTATAATTCTATTTATTTTTAAATAAATAAATTGAATTTGAAAATGGTTTTGAATATAACCAGAATTTCCAATAATTATATTGGAATGGATTTGAATCAAAATTGTCTTCGGAATATTTCGATGTTGGATTTCGCGATGATACAAATACTGTTATGGGAATTTTAAAGATATATATATATATTGTTATTTCCAATACGATATTTGTTGGTCGTAGAATTTGATATTGAATATAAGCCGGTATATTTTCTATTCAGATCCTTGTATTTAATATCAAATGTGATTTGGGTTTGTCGTGAATGGTGTCTTCATTAACACTGTTCTTAAGCCCAGTTGAATAAAAGATTAAATCTTTTATTTAGATTTAATGAAGTGCACCAATTAAATAATATTTAATTGGAATTGAATAGGTATTGATTTTTGGGTTTATAGTGAATCATGTTTTAAATGACACTGATTCTTTAACCCAGTTAAAGATTAAAACTAAGTGGGGTTTTAATGAATCTTTAATTAGATTGAAAAGATCGAGAATGGAGTATCACCAGTTTTGCTCCAAAGCGATAGTTAAATCTTTAATTAGATTTGAACGTGAAATGGTAATTGAATTTACCGATAACACTGTGGTATTAGATATGGAGTATTACCAGTTTTGCTTCATGGGATGAATAGGTTGGGATTGGGAAATAAAATAAATAATTACTTCGGTGTGGTTCGCTAATCCCGACTAGTTTGAAAAACCATAATTTGGTTTGAAATGATATCTAAAGGAAGATTAAAGAATAAATTCAAGGAATTTATCTTTGATAAAATTAATGGGAACCTTTCCATATGAATGTGAAAGTTAGAAACTAACTGTCGGTTAGCTAAGCAGAATCGTTTTCTGGATATTGATCTGATGTTGGTTTCGGCCTTCGGGGTTAATATTTGGGGAGTTATTCTCTTGATTAATTTACGGTTAGTGACTGATGAATTGGAATGAGGCGTATGTTGTGGTTGTGTAACACTTGTTTAAAATATACGCGAGTTATTTGGAAAGGCCGGGTTTATACCCATTCTGAATAACCGATTCGACGATAAGTCAAAGATGATGACGGTGGTCGAAGACCGAAAGTCTTCACATCTTTTGGGTGATTACTGATGATCTTGATTGGGCTGTACACCCAAGATGAGGGAATCAGTTGGTGGTCGTCCAGACGTACTTGGAGATCGTCGGATATGCGAGGAAAGTGCCTCTGGTTTCGTTCAGACCTAGAACGGACTTGTAAATGGATGGTGTGTCTGACATTGTATTCCTTTATATTGTATTCGTTGATCTCTGCTAAATATATATCTGTTTGGCGGCGGGGAATTTATTCTCTTGCTTAACGCCCTTCTCTGAGACATACGAGCTCAGAGGTTATATATTGGCAGAAATCAGTGGTACGATATGGATTGATAGTGTGGCATGCTGAGATGCAGTGATCCAGACTTTTGTTGAAAAGCAAAGTTTGGTGGATGATGATCAAAGCGCAGCTTTAATACAGCATGGCTTTGTGTATAGCGTAGATTCGCGAGCCTCACATCCCGGTATGGTGGTAAACTGATGGTTTGATCAGTATGCTTTTTAGTGGATGGGCACCTTAGCGGTGTCGTGGATTCGGTCGACCGAGATGAGCTTAGTGCTCAGGGACATATAGAGTAAGCGGTGTTTTCTCTCGCTGGGACGTAAGCCGCGGTGATACTCTGGTCCCAAAAGTGCGGATGTGCATTACGGTGTTTTCTCTTGCTGGGACGTAAGCCGTGAGGAATTGCACTACGCGATCGATCTTTCGAATCAGGAGCCACCATGATGGAAATCCAACTTTCCAATACGTGTATTTCGGCTTTATTTGTAGAGCCTAGTATGGCGACATGATATATGGTACCCATGCCGTCTATGATTGATATTTATGATTGAAATTGTTTTGACACTATACACTTATTATATTATCAAATGAATTGATTTTTAAAACGTACCAAGCATGTTTGGCTATTATAAGGGAAAACCCTATCCTCCGGCTGCGTTGCATTGTGTGATGGGACCTGGGTCTTATAATAGCTTCATTTTTCTTTATTTAGCATTGCGCTGTTTGTTTTATGCACCGGTGTTATTGGGAGGAAACCCGTTCCGTGTTATACGGCGTGGTCCCTTGATTTACCTAACTTTAAAATAAAGATTTACAACTGTTTTAGTTCTCACACCTGTCCCATGACTGACCTGGAGTTTATTGTTTTAACCTAAACTCTGGGTGCCCTTATTTTCACACGGGCAGCTAGTAGTTTTGGTTTTGCAGATTTATATTCACAGGATCCTGGTTTAGAGCTGGAACGATATCCGGGAAGCTTTGTATCCGTATATCTCTTCTTGTTGTGTATTGTATTATTTTCCGCTGCTATACAATGTATTGTAATCTCTGATATTTTCTGTGTAATATTTATTTATTCAAACTCTGTATATTCTTGTAATCTGATGCATTGTTGTAATATACAATGAAATGTTCTTCCGTCTGTGTTCTTTTGTGGCTTGTTCTCGAACTATCCGCGCTTTCCTAACCGGGGAAGTTACGGGTTTTCACATATCTCAACCACCAATCCACTCTTCCGAAGCTCCTTACCTAATAGTAATTCAAACCAAAGTCATCACTTAACCCATTGCTTCTCCGGTCTACTCATTACCATACCCTGTCATCCATATTTCTTCCAGAAAGACTAAATCATCTTCTCCTTCAACCTGTTCAACATACATCATCGCACTCATTGATTATATTTAACAGTTATATTTTAGAACCAACAAACCTCGCAAAACACGAGTTACATCGATCGAAGAGGAAGTTAAATCACTACTACCAGATCTGAATTTTAACCGATGAGCAAGTGGGTGGATTGAGAAAAAGAGGACGTGAAAAAATGCCTCGGATGATCGAAGCAAGTGAGAGGAAAGCGATGATGAAGAGGGTGAGTAAGAGCTGAAATTTTGGGGCGGGGAAAGAAATCTGGAGCGATGAAGACTGACTTTTTAGGAAGAGGAGAAGAACCAAATGTCTTGGAGGGAAAAATTTGGGCCAAGCGAAAATTCGGCGGTAGACGAAAAATTCCGTTTTTTTCCACCTGATCGGAACGATGCGGATTGTTAATCTTACACGTTAGATTCCAAAGAAATCAGCAATCCGTTTGGCTAGTTTGAACCAATGGTATAATAGTTTGTTCCTTACATTAGATTTTGATAAGATACACTGTTATTCACCGATTAATTGGTGTGTCTCTAATACACCAAAATTAATTAAATATTAAGGAATATATTACCGCTTCTTTCTAAGTTAATATTTAGAATAGTTTCCTTTCTAATTTAAGCTTGTTTGCTTTAGTCGTACTCGGATTAGTATGTTAACCTTGCTATGTATCTTCTTAAAATTAATAAAAGTGTACCAATTTAAAAAAAAATTTAAATCTTGAATATTAAAATGCAGTAAAAAAATAAAATGTTAAATAATAAATATTAAGCATTGATATTAATTATTTATTAATTATGAATTACTATATTTTTTCTTAATTATTGATTGTTTATTAGTTACTACTTTCTAATAGTCAAGATTAATTAATAATTATCTAAAATTAATTATTAGATGCTAAATTTCATTTATAAGTATTACATTTTATTATTTTTACATGAATAGTGCCATATCCACGTTAATAATAAAATATTATTAAATTTCTTTAAAAAAATATTTCTTTTAAATATTAAATATAATTATGAGTTATCAAGTATTAAATAATGAATATTAATTTCAATATATTAATTTTCAATTTAGTGAACCTTTTTTAAGCTTATTATAAAAAAAGCATTTTTTTTGAAATATTACTTGTTATTGTTAATTATTCAATATATTTATAAATTAATACTTCTTATTTATGAATTGTTAGTCATTAAATATTAACTATCAATTAAATATGAAAGTTAAACATTAATTACTAGTTATTACTTATTCAATATTAATATTTAATATTTGATATTAAATGTAATTGATAAATATAAATTTGTTATCACCGTCCAGTTCAAAAGCCAACATTTTACCGTCTAGTTCAAAAGCCGGCATTTGAACTGCTCTACCCTCCATCTTGTTTGATAGCACCATTGGAAAAATCTCTCCATCACGTACCATGTGAACTATTGAGGATACAGATGAGGAATTAGAGAGGTTCGGTGTTTGACGGGCGATGCTTAATCAGTAACCGGTGAGCATCGTTGATTTGGCTGCATTTCTAATAGCCCTTCCTCACATATTTATAAATAAGCACAATAGATTATTATATATATGGAACATTAAACATCAAATATCAAATATAATTATTATTTGCAAGTATAAAATATTAAATGCTAAATGTTACTTCTCAATTATTAAATATGAATTAATAAATATTTTTCTTAATTATTGACTATTATATTAATTATCTAATAGTCATTATTAATTATTAATTATTTAAAATTGATTAACATAATAAATATCACTTCAAGAGCAATAAATTTTACTATTATTTATTGAATATTAGCCTTAACAATTATATAATTACTAATAGCTAACTATTTAATGCTAATAATTAATTAATATTTATTAAAAATTAATTATTCAAAATTAATTACTAAATATTACATATTATTAAATAAATAAATATTATTAGTAGTAATAATTAATAGTATTTGTTAAATAAATATTATTAAATAGAAACTACTATTTTATAATTTAAATTTATTTAAATATTAAATATAGTCATTAATTATAACTGTAAAAAACATTAAATGCTTAATGTTAATTCTAGATCATTAATATTTCTAGTTAATTATAAATTATTAAAAAAATCATAATTATTTGTTATTATTAATTATTTGTTTAATAGTCAATATTAATTATTAGTATTTAAATCTAATTACCAAATATTAAATATTACTTCATATGTATTAAAGTATATTAATAATTTTTAGGTACTATATGTTTGTCTTAATTGTTATATAATTAATTATTTAATAGTAGTTACTAAATATTACATCTTAATTATGAAATATTACTTAAATATTAAAAATTAATTATCAAATATTGATTACTAATTGTTTATTACTTGTTATTAAATATTAAATATTAATTGACTTATTAATTATTAATTGCATTTAATAAGTATAAACTATAATTTACCAGCTATTAGCAATTAATTAACAAATTATTAAATATAAATAATAATTATTGATTATTTATAATAGTTAGAAATTATAAATTACTTTTCAATAATCATTAATCATACTTAATTATGAATAACGACATTTATAAGCTATTGTTTATGACCATTAATATGTGCATTTTCTCATATTAATATAACTTATTGTTGCTTCGGTGCATTTGCTTAAGTTCTAGAAAAACCGATGCAAATAGCACTATTTGCTTCGGTGCATTTGCTTTGGTTCCTAAGGAACTAATGCAAATGTTATCATTTGCTCTCATCATAAAGACAACTAAAGCAAATAACATTATTTACTTCAGTGCATTTGCTTCGGTTGTAAATAAAACAGAAGCAAATGACACTATTTGCCTCGGTTGTGAGCACAACTGAAGCAAATGAGATGAAGCAATAGGTATGGTATCATTTGCTTTAACACATTTGCTTCTATTTTTAATAAAACCGAAGCAAATGATACCATACTCTTCGGTTGTAAGCTAAATTGAAGCAAATGAGATAAAGCAACGTGCTAGTTTTGTAGTAGAGCGATGAGCTCCAAAGAGTCAACAACTGCAACTTTTAGACTATAGATACACTGGAAAATGACAAGGCTAAGTGGGCCAAAGTTCTTCAATCTCGTGACGCCAGCGTTGCCTCTCTTACTCAGAAGAATCAAGAGTTAGAAGCTGAGAATCAAAGGCTAAGTAAGAACTCGCTGCTGCTAAGTTGAGGGAAACTGCGTTGAAAACGCAAGTCAAAGATGCTCAGTTCGCGCAAAACACAACCGAAGCCCAATTATCCATGGAGGAGAAAGCTTCTGCAACTTATCGGCTAGATAACACTAGTTTTTATGAAATGAACACTGCTCAAGCATTGGATATTTCTGTGCTGAAAGCTGTAGAAAGCCTCGAGTGGGAGAGAGATCAAGCTTTACAAGGCAAAGCAGTTGTTGAAAAAAAGTTTATTGAAGCTAAGGCCGATGCCAATGCCACCTTATTCAAATTCTATGTCCTCAGTGTCATGAGTCGAGGAAGCTTGCATTACTTAGGAGATGATTTTCTAGTTATCTTAGCTGAAGTCTGGGAAGCGGTGCTTTCCCAGAACGGAGATATTTATATTGAGGAGTATCTTATGGAGAACCTCTTGGATAATGAGAACCACAAAGCTCTAGCTAAGGGGAAAGAAACACTTATGAGAGAGCGGGGTTTACATGATGGAGCGGGATCCTCTGGGCAACAATCCCTGGATGTAACTGCCACTGCAACCCACACTGCTCCCATTGATGCTCAAGTCTCTGATTCCCAGACTCCCATCACACCTCCTGTTTATCCCACTACCACTCATGAGGAAAGGAAAGAAACCACCGGGGAGCATGCTATTGAGGAGCATGTAGGCGATGGAGATGGTGATGATGACAACCCAAAGAACTATGAAGTAGATGTGCATAAGAATTTTTATGCCTCAGGTAAAACTGAGATCGACCAAGTCGTATTGGACTTAGACTATCTTTGTACTTCACCTGAGTATACTGAATTAAATGCTCACTATATATTTGTATTAGGCCTGATTTCACCAAAGCCTTCTCCCGCTGGAGTTGTCACAACAACAACTGAAGTCATTATTACTTATTCAACCTTGGTGTCGACCACTGCTGCCCCACTCAGCACTCCTCCTCCGGGCAATGCATTTTTAATCACTGCTTCCACTACTGCTTCGTAGTCTGGGTCAAAAGATGTGAAGATTATTGCAATCGCTGACTTGGATGACGTTGACTATTCTCCTAGCGAAGCAGAAGATCTTGATGACATGGATGAAAGCCTGGTGAAGAATGTCAAAGGCAAGAAAAAGAAGAAGATTAAGTCTTTATATTCGAGGCGCAAGGGAAAGCGTCCTGCTCCCAAGAAAGGACTTGTTATGTCTTCTCCAGAGAGTCCCCAGGGTAGTACATAAGACAAGGATGAAGAGCAACTTGCTGGTACACCTCTTCCTTCTTCCGCAAAGGTTAATAAGCCATCTTTGAGGTCTGACGACTCTAAAGGCTGGAAAAAGAAGAACTAGTGCTTTTAGGTTGTTTTACTTTGCTTCCAGCAGCTTCTTTTTCATGTACTTTGCTTAAACCGGATGTTTATGCAAGTACTGGCCTGTGTTTACGACTTAATGAAAATTCGTACTTAAGACTTGTGTTTGTTGATATTTGCCTTTTCTTTTTGTACTTTAGCTGTTATTCTAGCTTTTTTGTACTTTTCTGTGCACTTGCTTCTTCACAGATTACAAGTATTTAGCTCGATGAGACATTGTGATGAGCTTGTAGTATGCCTTCTGAGCATTGGCCTATCTCAATGTGATGGTATTGCCCCCATACCATGAGTCATCACAAGTCGCTAGAGCTGGATGCAGTCAACTTTACTAAGTTCCTTTGTTTTGGATCGATGTACTAGAAGCTCATTTTTTGCTGATGAAGTTTATGTTTCTACCAGTGTGCTTTAAGCTTCTAAGTTCGCCAATTTTTGTAAGAAACTTAGCTTTATTGATTGATCTCGAGCTTCTTCTTGGAGAAGTCATTAATATTTATGCCCCTGCATGGGAGGTCTTTAGTGTAACGACCCGAGGAATTCGCGATCCTGATTAACCGACATAAACTCAATGTCGACTATCCATGCATCGGAAACACCGGATAGTCTATGAAAGAAATTAGAGGGTGAGAATAGATAAGATAGAAACTTAGGATAGAAGAAGAAGAACATACATCATCATCAGGGTAACATGAAACTCACAGCGGAACGAACAATATATAATAGATACATAACATTGAAATAAAACTAGTATATGTATACAGTAACATTATTAGAGTATAACACTTACAACATAGCGGAAATAACAATAGCTATATAACCCTGAAGCCTCCTGCTCCAAGCTCACAGTAACTGTAAAACCCTGACTACTCGACTACCCGTACAAAGTTGGGCACCCAAGAGTTTAGGGAAAACAAAATAAAATCCGGGTCAGTCATGGGACTGGTATGAGTAAACAATTTAAAATAGTTTGAAAGAATACACGATATCTCATAAGACCACGCCATATAACGGAACGGGTTTTTCCCTTATGAGAATCCAAAACACTTGGTCCAACATTTAAAAAACCTTTTGAAAGGAACGATAATCTTTATATCAAACTCATTTGATATTATAATAATGACTATCAACCACAATATAATAATCATCTAGCAGAACGCTTTCATCTCACGTTCCACATACATAATGTATAATCTAAAACCGCGGGCGCTTATTGGGTAATGAATTGCAACTGGCGAGGTATGGGACCACCTTCCGACAGTGTATCTCTAGAGAGGAATACACCGGGTTCAACAAGAACATCTTTCAACCAAGGCTAAACATGACCGCTCACTCATTTTGCTGCAGTGTATCAAATGTATTATCAACAACAGTTGGGATCAGCAATCGTTTCCCAAAAGGGACAGCATCAAAATAGATTATAGAAGTAAATGGAATTTGTCTATATCGGGTGACAAGACACCCTAACTGGCAGCTAACCACTTAGCCAGCGACCTACCCGATTTTATACCATTTCCGGTTGTGAGGCTAGAGGCCATAACGTATAGATCACACCTTTATTTACTTTGAATGTCACATCTTCATACCCGCCAAATTACAAATTTATTTCCCTAAACGTACCACGGGTATACAGCTAAAAGAAACGAATTCCTCCGCCACCAAACGTAACTACGTTTGAAGAGATCAACTTACGTGATCTGTTAAATATACTCCGTCAGACATTCTTCCATACAGGTCGTCCTGGGACTGGACATACCGAAGGCACTATTCTGTAAACAGGACAACCCTTGCAAAACTCCGCCTTCAATTATCTTCATCATATTTGATCGCAACGCTAACGCCCATACAGAGTGGTTTTCAGATAATGATTGTGATCCCGGTCTCTCCGTATTGACGACGGAAAAATGGTCAAGAACTTTGATAGTCAGTGATTTAACTATCAAAGAAAAACATATGTGCAAACAATGATATTATTTCCAGATGGAAATTCTATCGATCAATCATCAATCAACATTTATTCATTTCCCCATTTCTCGTTTTCATATATTCATTAAATCCATATTTTCTAGTTTTAGAAAATATACGTTATTAACTTTGGAAAACGTTTCCATTTCTGATTCACGCATCACTGTCTTTTCACATATATCGTTCTCTAACTATAAACTAGTAAGAGAATAACCCCCTACGTATTAACCCCGAAGGCCAAAACCAACATCAGATCGATACCCAGAAAGTCATTCAGTTCAACTAATTTCTAGTCAGTTCCAATTTTAGTAATTCCATTTAAATTCATAATTCAAACCCCAAATTCCTTTATAATATTTTATTTGCAAAATATTTACTTTAAATCAATATCATGTTACACCCGTGTACGAAGCACGGGTCTAAACCTTCCTAATGGAAAAATCTCTTTTTATAAAACTCTATTCATTTTCCAAATATTTCCTTTCCAATATCCTATTTATTTCATATAAATACTCCCCTTTTCAATATCCTATATATGAACTACTATTTCATATAAATGTTTCTCTTTTCAATATAATAATTATTTCATAAATATTTCCATTTATATAATTCTATTTATTCCATAAATAAATATTTCCTTTATAATTCCATTTATTTTCTAAATAAATGTTTCCTTTTATATTTGTTTTACAAATATTTGCTTTTCTATTCAATATCCACTTTGAAATTCTTTTTTTATAAAATCATTTGATTTTATATAAATATATTTTATTTTCAACATACACATTGAAAATTCCCATTTTTATTCCAGTATTATATATGTTATTTAAAATACCAAATAACAATGATGATATCATTCAAACACACATAATCAACAACAGATTTTAGATCACTTCATATATTATAATATATGAAAAATAGTAAAATAAATGTTGAGGAATCCAGTTGGATTCCTCCGACATGTTTCCCTACATCCACATATGTTAAACAATAGAATAACATCGATTTCATTTCGATATGAAATATTCTGATAAACAGAATCAACATTTGATTAACAATTTATATGTATATATCGTTATCAATAATTTCAACCAATACATCAGCAATTCAACCAACCAATCAACACACAACAATCAATCATCATTTATTAATACTAGATTATATTTATAAAAATATAATTGTGCAGAGTTAGTGAGATTTACTCACATTGGACGATCATTGTTAAATAATGACAATTGTCGCTTGATTCTGACGGACAATTTATTTCGCTATAGATAGTAACGAGCTTCGATTCGCTCTCCGTCTGTTCCACTGTGTAGTGTCCGTCCATACGATCCCGACGGATCTTGTTTTACTGAATTTCAATATCATACGAGAGAGTTATGCATTTTTAAGTTTAGATACTAATTCAAATTAAAAATAAACCAACTACTTATTCACATTGGGCTTAACCATTGAAATAAGGCCCATCACCCTTTTAAAATACTAGACCCGCACCAGACATCCTTTCTTCCCCAAACGAACTCCTCACCATTTACGCCACTTCTACCATCTTGTTCTCCCACCTCACGCCATAATTCAACAAACAAAATACACCCTTTATCTCCTCTTCCGATTCTTCTTCTTCTTCCCGTATACAACACTATCAACTCGCGCCTGTATCTCCAAACGCGTCGATGAACCCTACACCCTCCTATGATAGAATCGACGACGCTCTAATCACCCTCCTTCCATTTAAACATCAAACAAAAATCACTAAACAACTCAGCATCTGAATCTCGTTAATTCCATACCATTAACTTCAAACTCGATGCACAGCATCTCATCGCAGTTCCCAGGTTCTCCGTTGGATGCACAGTGATGGTGCATCACTTACCTCAACCGAATTCACCCATATTTTGTACACAGACACGATTTCTACCCTTAAAACCAAATATCAACTTCAAACGAGCTCAAACCCCATTAGTTCGGAGTTTATCGAAGCCCTAGGTTTGGCTGTGAATTTTCCAGCGACAGAAACATGGTTCGAACAACACCAACTGAATATTAATTGGAAGAGCAAGCTTCCAGGATTCCGCACACATATTTCTTTTGATTTTAGGAATTTTATTTCCATTTGTTTTGAATTTTTCAAAATCACATTTGTTGAAGAAGAATAAGAAAAGTAACGGCGGATTTATTTGTTGAGTACATAAGGAAATGAAATAGGTTTAAGCATAAAGGATAATTAGGGTATTTATAGAGAGATTTTATATTATTTTATTCTGTTAAAATATTGATTTTTATTCAATCGTAACTTCCATTTGTTATTAAAAATTCCATACAATCACACAACATATCCAAAAATCATGAAAATGGATATGCAGCTACAGTTCAACATTACGGACCCAACGAAACTAGTTTCATCGAATTCCGACTTTGTTTGCTCACAAAACGTATTTTTAACCGTCAAAATACTGACTGTTTTTCACATTCAAAATCCGTAAGGCCACACACTGACTCCAAAAATCACGGAAATTGAAATTTAACAATAATTTAATATTCCAGATCCAACAAAATTAGTTTCATCAAAAACGGAGGTCGTTTGCAAAACTGGCTATTTTTAAAGCTTTTAATAAACCCTTTTAAATATTAAATATATTTAAAAATAATTAAATTAAATATTTAAAAATAAATATTATTGTATATATTCACATACGATATCATACAACTCCAGAATAATCATATATGAATTTCTAACTCGATATTTCAAATCCCAATTAAATCGATATTCGATTTATAATGAAATTCCTTTTATAAATTGTTATAAATTATAAAGGAATTCCATAGCGACTATTTGAAAATTTGATTTAGACATAAATCAAAATCTACACGATAAAATCCCGAATTTTTCTCTACCATTAGAATAATATACTTTACCAGCTCCGAACGTTTCTTGTTTCATAGAAATCCGATTTAAAACGGATTCTGTATATTCATTTAAAGTTCGAATCGCCAAATAGCGAACTGTCGCGCCATTTCGAGCTCAAGTATAATTATAATATAAATTATACGTTCAACTATCGTTCAAATAATATATTCATTATTCTAATTCAAATTCCAAGCTGAATTAAATATTTTAAATTGTCCAATTCACATTATATTGTCAATTCACTATTTCCGACTATTTCGGAATTAAATATATTTTTCTATTACTTAAATTAATTAAAAATTCAATATTATTTAACTAAACAACCCTTTAATTCTCTAAATCACTAATTAAATTAATTAATTATTTATTATATCATAAAAATACGGGACATTACATTCTTCCCCTCTTAAAATAATTTCGTCCTCGAAATTGTTAAGGTAGAAAACAAACTTTATTAACTGGGTAAAAATTATCTTCTTAACTTCGGTTTCAACTAAACCAATTTAATTTCAATTAAATATTTATTCATTCCTACCAACGAAAATTTTCTAACACATTAACTTTTCGAAAAATTTCGCCAGCACCTCCTTTGTACTGGTCAATAGCTCAAACTGCAACTCGCCTCTCTAGGCCTTTTTCAACCCAAAAGAAAATCAAACTGCCAAGCGGCTTTCAAATTCGGCTCATCAAAATCTCAAACCTATATATAATATAAACCGATACCTTTTTGTCGGGCATATCTTTATATCCTTTCCTTCTACTGCTAATTCAGCATATACCAAGGTCATCCCAATCAAACTCAAATCACTTTTATTTCCAACACAACCATTCGCTATCCAAGCCAAATTCCATTATCAATCTCAAGTACCATTCTTGATTTTTAATTTAGTTTCACCAATTTCCATCTAATTTGTTTTAATTCGAACAATTTGTTTCTGGGAGTTTTTAAAGAGATTTTCTTTTCAAAAATCAAATATTCATTTTGGAATATCAAAACAACTCTTTTTCCCAAAAAAATTCGAAAACAATCTCTTTGGTAGTAATCCATCACTTAGCAACTCGAAAATGAACACCGATTATGCAGCTATCATCATCGGAATCTATTTTCTAGCGATCGAAGTGAGTGCAATACAATATCACTTTTCAAAACCATTTCTAAACACTTCCATTTGAAATACATTTCAAAATACGATTCACAATGCTTTGTAAACAATTTAAAATCTCCTAGGATTTTAAAATTCTCATATATTTAATTCAATTCCAATTACAAACACCTTTCCAAACCCCAGAGTTTTAAATTTCAATTCTGGTTTAAATTCAGTTTTAATTCATTTTAAAATATTATACGAGTTTCAATTTGTTATTTACATAACTGTTTCAATTATAATCTTATCTGATTATAATTACAACCAACACATCCAATATTATAATATTTCCAATATATATATTTTATATATCAAAATATATTTAGGTAAAATTATTTCATTACCCTCTTTTAAAAAAAATACTATGTCGGTTCATCATATTCAAGTGTTTATAAATCCCTACTGATACAGTGGATCAAATTGATCGACCAGAACCCATAAAAAACTCAATCAATAAATCTCCACAACACAAATCAATTTTATATCAAATAACAAATACGTTCACTCGTGTATATACACTCAACTCAATCTAGGGTATTACTAACCCCATCTCTATCGAGTTACACCACAGATCCAAGGTAATTACTAAACCTTAAGCTCTGGTACCATTGTAATGACCGGGAAATTCGTGATCCCGGTTAACCGACATAAACTCAATGTCGACTATCCAAGCACCGCAAACATCGGATAGTCTATGAAAGAAATTAGAGGGTGAGAATAGATAAGATAGAAACTTAGAATAGAAGAAGAAGAAGAAGAAGAACGTACATCATCATCAGAGTAACACGAAACTCACAGCGGAACGAACAATATATAATAGATACATAACTTTGAAATAAAGCTAGTATATGTATACCGTAAAATTATCAGAGTATAACACTTACAACATAGCGGAAATAACAATATCTATATAACCCTGAAGCCTCCTGCTCCAAGCTCTCAGTATCTGTAAAACCCTGACTACTTGACTGCCCATACAAAATTAGGCACCCAAGAATTTAGGGAAAACAAAAACAAAATAAACTCCGAGTTAGTCATGGGACTAGTATGAGTAAACAATTTAAAACAGTTTGAGAGAATAAACGATATCTCATAAGACCACGCCGTATAACGGAACAAGTTTTTCTCTTATGAGAATCCAAAACACTTGGTCCAACATTTAAAAAACCTTTTGAAAGGAATGATAATCTTTATATCAAACTCTTTTGATATTATAATAATGTCCATCAACCACAATATAATAATCATCTAGCAGAACGCTTTCATCTCACGTTCCACATACATAATGTATAATCAAAAACCGTGGGCGGTTATTGGTCAATAAATTCCAACTGGCAAGGTATGGGACCACCTTCCGACAGTGTATCTCTAGAGAGGAATACACCGGGTTCAACAAGAACATCTTGCAACCCAGGCTAAACATGATCGGTCACTTATTTCGCTTGAGTGTACCGAATGTATTATTACCAACGGTTGGGATCAATAACCGTTTCCCGAAAGGGACAACATCGAAATAGATTATAAAAGTAAATAGAATTTATCTAGATTAGGTGACAATACACCCTAATTGGCAGCTAACCACTTAGCTATGTGACCTACCCGATTTTATACTATTTCCGATTGTGAGGCTAGAGGTCATAACGTATAGATCACACCTTTATTTACTTTGAATGTCACATTGTCATACCCGCCAAATCACAAATTGATTTCCCTAAACGTACCATGGGTACACAGCTAAGAGAAACGAATTCCTCCACCACCAAACGTAAATATGTTTGAAGAGATCAACTTACGCGATCTGTTAAATATACTCCTTTAGTCATTCTTCCATACAGGTCGTCCTGGGACTGGACAGACCGAAGGCACTATTCTGTAAACAGGACAACCCTTGCAAAACTCCATCTTCAATTATCTTCATCATATTTGATCGCAACGCTAATACCCATACAGAGTGGTTTTCAGATAATGAATCTGATCCCGGTCTCTCCGTATTGACGACGGAAAAATGGTCAAGAACTTTGATAGTCGGTCATTTATCTATCAATGAAAAACATGTGTGCAAACAACGATATTATTTCCAGATGGAAATTCTATCAATCAATCATCAATCAACATTAATTCATTTCCCCATTTCTTGTTTTCATATATTCATTAAATCCATATTTTCTAATTTTAGAAAATATACATTATTAACTTTGGAAAACATTTCCATTTTAGATTCACGCATCATTATCTTTTCACATATATCAGTCTCTAACTGTAAACTAGTAAGAGAACAACCCCCTATATATTAACCCTGAAGGCCGAAACCAACATCAGATCGATAAACAGAAAGTCATTCAATTCAACTAATTTCCAGTCAGTTCCAATTTCAGTAATTCCATTTAAATTCCTAATTCAAACCCCAAATTCCTTTATAATATTTTATTTGCAAAATGTTTACTTTAAATCAATATCATGTTGCACCCGTGTGCGAAGCACGGGTCTAAACCTTCCTAATGAAAAATTCTCTTTTAATAAAACTCTATTCATTTTCCAAATATTTCCTTTTCAATATCCTATTTATTTCATATAAATATTCCCATTTTCAATATCCTATATATGAGCTATTTATTTCATATAATGTTTCCCTTTTCAATATCATATTTATTTCATAAATAATACCTTTTATATAATTCTATTTATTCCATAAATAAATATTTCCTTTATAATTCCATTTATTTTCTAAATAAATGTTTCCTTTTATATTTGTTTTTCAAATATTTCCTTTTCTATTCAATATCCACTTTGAAATTCCTTTTTTATAAAATCATTTGATTTTATATAAATATATTTTATTTTCAACATACACATTGAAAATTCCCATTTTTATTCCAGTATTATTTATGGTATTTAAAATACCAAATAACAATGATCGATATCATTGAGACACACATAATCAACAACAGATTTTATATCACATCATCTATTACAATATATGAAAAACAGTAAAATAAATGTTAAGGAATCCAGTTGGATTCCTCCGACCTGTTTCCCTGCATCCACAGATGTTAAACAATATAATAACATCGATTTCATTTCGATATGAAATATTCTGATAAACAGAATTAACATTTGATTAACGATTTATACATATATCGTTATCTATAATTTCAACCAATACATAAGTAGTTCAACCAACCAATCAACACACAACAATCAATCATCATTTTTCAATACTAGATTATATTTATAAAAATGTAACCGTACAGAGTTAGTGAGATTTACTCACATTGGATGATCATCGTTAAATAACGATAATTATCGCTTGATTAAGACGAACAATTTATTTCGCTATAAATTGTAACGAGCTTTGATTCCCTCCACGTCCGTTCCATTGCGTAGTGTCCATCCATACGATCCCGAGGATCTTATTTTATTGAATTTGGATATCATACGAGACAGTTATGCCTTTTTAAAGTTTATATACTAATTTAAATTAAAAATAAACCAACAACTTATTCACATTGGGCTTAACCATTGAAATAAGGCCCATCACCCTTTTAAAAATACCAGATCTGCACCCGACATCCTTTCTTCCCCAAACGAGCTCCTCACCATTTACGCTACGTCTACCATCTCTTTCTCCCACCTCACGCTATAATTCAACAAACAAAATACACCCTTTATCTCCTCTTCTGATTCTTCTTCTTCCTGTATACAACGCTATCAACTCGCGCCTGTATCTCCAAACGCGTCGATGACCCTGCACCCTCCTGTACCAGTATCGACGACGCTCCAATCACCCTCCTTCCATTTAAACATAAAACAAAAATCACTAAACAACTCAGCATCTGAATCTCGTTAACCCCATACCATTAACTTCAAACTCGATGCACAACATCTCATCGTGGTTCCTAGGTTCTTCGTTAGATGCACAGTGACATTGCATCACTTACCTCAACCGAATTCACCCATATTTTGTACACAGATGCGATTTCTACCCTTAAACCCAAATATCAACTTCAAACTAGCTCAAACCCCATTAATTCGGAGATTATCGAAGCCCTAGGTTTTGCTGCGAGTTTTCCAGCGATGGAAACATGGTTCGAACAACACCAACTGAATATTAATTGGAAGAGCAAGCTTCCAGGATTCCATACACATATTTCTTTTGATTTTAGGAATTTTATTTCCATTTGTTTTGAATTTTTCAAACTTCCGTTTGTTGAAGAAGAATAAGAAAAGTAACGGCGGATTTATTTGTTGACTACAGAAGAAAATGAATTAGGTTTAAGGGTAAAGGATAGTAAGGATATTTATAGACAGATTTTATATTATTTTATTCTGTTAAAATATTGATTTTTATTCAATCGTAACTTTCATTTGTTATTAAAAATTCCATATGATCACACAACATATCCAAAAAACATGAAAATGGATACGCAACTAATGTTCGACATTACGGACCCAACAAAACTGGTTTCATCGAATTCTGACTTCATTTGCTCACACAGCGTATTTTTAACTGTCAAAATACTGATTGTTTTTCATATTAAAAATCCGTACGGTTAATATTCCAGATCCAACAAAATTAGTTTCATCAAAAACGGAGGTCGTCTGCAAAACTGGTTATTTTTTAAGCTCTAAATAAACCCTTTTAAATGATAAATATATTTGAAAATAATTAAATTAAATATTTATAAATAAATATTATTGTATATATTCACATACGATATCATACAACTCTAGAATAATCCTATATGAATTTCTAATTTAATATTTCAAATCCCGATTAAATCGATATTCGATTCATAATGAAATTCCTTTTTTAAATCGTTATAAATTATAAAGGAATTCCATAGCAACTATTTAAAAATTTGATTTGGACATAAATCAAAATCTACACGATGAAATCCTGATTTTTTCTATCATTAGAAAAATATAATTTACCAGCTTCGAACATTTCTTATTTCATAGAAGTCCGATTTAAAATGGAATCTGTATATTCATTTAAAGTTCGAATAGCCAAATAGCGAACTGCTACGCCATTTCGTGCTCGATTATAATTATAATATAAATTATACATTCAACTATCGTTAACATAATATATTCGTTGTTTTAATCCAAATTCTAAGCTGAATTAAATATTTTAAATTGTCCAGTTCACATTATATTGTCAATTCACTATTTCCGACTATTTCAAAATTAAATATATTATTCTATTATTTAAATTAATTAAATATTCAATATTATTTAATTAAACAACCCTTTAATTCTCTAAATCACTAATTAAAATAATTAAATTAATTAATTATTATATCATAAAAATACGGGACATAACATTTAGCCTTCACTGTGGGAAGTACCTTTATAACCCAACGTTGGTCCGCTCCCGCTGATTGGTGTTAATATCGGAGACTTCATTGAGTGCCTCTTGTAACACCCCACCTCCGCTAGGGTCACTCACAAAGGGAATGCACTAGCTTTGGTGGAGTATTATCTAGGTAAACATACACAGAAATATTACAAGACAGAACATAAACAAAACAGCGGAAGGAAAACCAAATTTCAATGCTTTAAAATCTAGTAAGTTCTAAAGCCTTTTACATCAAAATGCTATTAAGTCAATTACATCGAAATCTGTCTTGCAGTAGTAAAGAAGCACAAAACCATAGTTATAAATCATTCCCCAATAAAGCAAAGCAAGCCATAGCCAAGAGAATATCCAAGCCGTACATGAAAGAGCTTTGGAGCTTGGTGAGACCTGAACTAAGCTGTATTCCCACCCTGCGAACCTCGGGGGAAACGGAAGAAAAAGAGACGAAACAAAACGGGTCAGTCATAAAGACTGAGTAAGATCTAGTGACTTTCAGCATAAAAACAGGTAAAGATAACATGGCATGAATAAACTGAAAGTAAACATAAGCATGATGACAAGATAAGCTACAGGAAAGATAACTAAGAATAACCTCATATGGTTTTTGTCAAGTATAACATCGCCAGGTTTCCATTCAAGACAAACTAAGTATAGTTTCGCAAGATTTCTATCAAGGATCGCAAGATTTCTCTGCTTTACCATTAAAATATTTATATGATATCTATTTGCTCTGCACCAACCGTACTAGTATCACAACCCGTGTCATGTGTTGACTACAAAATGATCCCTTGCCCAATGTCATGAAATGACCCACTACTTGGTCCCACGAAACGATCTATTAGTCGATCGGCTCCCTACAAGTCCTATTTCGTTCATGTGTCTTGTCATACGGCCCTATCACGAATGTAGTCACCTGTGCTAGGTCCACCATAGGGTGTATAAAGCCCTAGGGTGCCAACCACCGAAACGAATCAAGCACGCACAGTGTAAACCTACTGGTGCCCAATGCCTGCTTTTTCAACTCCGGACTACGTGCACGACTATAGTCCGCCTGAACCTACAATGGCGCACCAACTCAGCCGTCGTTCTAGTCGCTTACAATCAGCCCAGTAATCGTGCCCCACCCTGCCTAGTTCCAGGGTACCATGATACATCTAGTAGGTTACTGCTGAAAAGGACCGCATAACTAGGGTTTCCGTCCAGCAGGTTAAGTGTTGTCATTTAAATTCGAGACTTAACCCCATCAGTCTAGCATGTCTAGTTGATTAAGTGTGGTCATTCAAGTTCGTGACTTAACCCGTCTATGAGTCATGTCAAATTGGCTAAGTGTTGTCGTTCAAGTTCATGACTTAGCCCTGCGAATCATGTGTCAAGTTGGTTAAGTATGTTCAAGTGGTTCGTGACTTAACCCTACCAAACCATCGTGTCAAATTGGTTAAGTATATTCAAGTGGTTCATGACTTAACCCTATCAAGTCATCGTGTCAAATTGGTTAAGTATATCCAAATAGTTCATGACTTAACCCTATCAAGTCGTCGTGTCAAATTGGTTAAGTATATCCAAGCAGTTCATGACTTAACCCTATCAAGTCATCGTGTCAAATTGGTTAAGTATATTCAAGCGGTTCATGACTTAACCCTATCAAATTATCGTGTCAAATTGGTTAAGTATATCCAAGCGGTTCATGACTTAACCCTATCAAGTCATCATGTCAAATTGGTTAAGTATATTCAAGCGGTTCGTGACTTAACCCTATCAAGTCATCGTGTCAAATTGGTTAAGTATATTCAAGTGGTTCGTGACTTAACCCTATCAAGTCATCGTGTCAAATTGGTTAAGTATATCCAAGCGGTTCATGACATAACCCTATCAAGTCATTAATTCATTTATGCACCCCAACCTCTCACATCAGACCTGTTGTTGTAGTCACTGGATATGCCGGGCGGTTCCGGGCAGAATTACACCACAACTCAGTCTGACCTCGGGTTTTCAAGTGCTATATGACCAACTACCCACATTGGATCCTATTGTTTGCAGTAACTGGATTTGCCAGGCGGTTCCGAGCAGAAATACACTGCAAACTCAACCCAACCTCGAGTTGGCCATTTTCTAGTTCATTCTAAATGTAATGTCCATGCTCAAGTTTCAGGTCAAGTTCGTGTCTAGTTTCATGGCGAGTTTCATGTCAAGTTTCATGTTTTCACTTATGCCTATTATCAAGTTAATGATTCGTATTCATAACCAATTCATGTTTCAAGTTCATAAGCATGTTTACGTGCCTTCTAGATGTCCAATACATATCAGATTTACATATTAATATATATGCCCAAGTTCTAACTTTCCATGCATATAATATTTATGCAAATTTCCTCATAACAAAATTATACCAAAATTTACATATCAAGCCTAAACTCGCAAATACAATGATACTATCCAATTTCATGTTGCCAATAATTCCATCATATTCATATAGGCAATAATCCCATGATTCTCCCGTATACATATCGTACGCAAGTCGTGATTTTAGGCCAATGTCTGAAATTGACCAAGGTTCATCGAAAGAAAATAAATAGGGGAAAGGTAGAATCTTGCATCAAAATAAGATCGGAGAGAAAAATATCATCACAGGCATATTAAGATTACAACATGCTGAATAGACCATGAACTAGACATGAGAATAAAGATGAACAAGTCTCAAAACTCAAGGTTCAAGAAGCAACAGAAATAGATCTGAATCGATAAACATGCTTAAATCCAATTCCACTTTATTCCATGGCCATATTATAGTTAAATATTTAAATCGGAAAGCAACTAGAACTTACATTGATTGGCTAAGAGAGGACAAATCGATTCGTTGTCGCGTTGAGACGTCTAACTTGATTAATCTTCTGATTTGATTCAATATGGTCTAGGCGTCGTTGCTTGAAGCCTTAATCTCTAGTTTGAATTGAGTTGCTTAGGTTGATGTTGATTAGCTTCTAGTTTTGATTCCAGCAGAGTAGCGTCGCCATTTTTATTTTTATTTAGAACAGAGGCAGAGTAGAAGCAGAATAGAATTGTGTGTAGAGAAGGCTAGGTTTGGGGCTGTTTAAATAGGTTTAGGCAGATGAATCTGGACAGAAATCGGACTAGATACATCAGAACGAATACTGGCCCAAAAATGGGCTCATTGACCAGGTCAACACCCAAGTCGACTGCGCAGTCGACCTGGCCCTGGGGGTGTCGACTACCCAGTCGACTCCCCAGTCGACCTTGGTCTGGGCGGGAAATTTCTCGCCCAGTCTGTTCTGCGTTTGAAATTTGAATTTTGAATTCGAATTCGAGCTGTTTTGAACTCTGAAAATTCCTGAAACTTTGGAGGGTCATATCTCCCTCATACGGACTCCGATTCTCGCAAACTCGGACTCGTTTCCAAGCAGAATTTCGAGATGGACACAATGGCGCAACCCGTTTCCCTTGATTCTGATCTTAAAATTTAATTCTGCCTTGATTTATGATTTTAACATGTATTTAAAATTCGGGTTGTTACATTCTCCCCTCCTTAAAGGATTTCATCCCCGAAATCTTCAAGTTAAGGAGAATGTGTCCTACCATTCAATCATCCATCTACTCAATCATCAATCACATGCATCCATCGTCCTTAATAGATTTCTAATGTTGTATGAACATATGCAGAAAGTTTGTGTATATGTTCCTTGTCTAATGCAAATGATCAGGCCTGATTGATCTTTCTAATGCAAAATATGTTAAGTGCCATGAATCCACATGTATGCAAATAATCCTAGTCACAATAACACTACATGTGTGCACAAACATCCATCCATATGCAACATCCACATGATAACACATTCAAATTAATCCATTAACAAGTATAAACACTCATGCATATGCAATATGAAAGGTGACTGAGCCGATCTAGTGCCTAATGTGTAAATGCATCCATGAGCAACCACTAGCAACCACCTGCAGCCACTTGCAACCATCAATCATAACTTGTCTCAAACACATGTTTACACCCAATTGTTCCTACCTAAAGGTATAGCAAAATGATAGAAGCAAGTAAAAAATTTGTACCCATTAGGCAATGTCACAACTAGAAGTCTATGTTACATATATACTGATTAGGAGAAGAATTCCCTATGGGGTTTGCAACAGAAATAGGATCGAGAATAGGACCGAGAGGACATACTTAAAAGATTGCATGCAAGTAAGCTCTACAGGGAAAGGGGGATCAAGGATATACTCTTATAAAGAGATATGATGCACGTATCTAGTCTTCAATCTTCTAAGTCGCGTTTCCTTGAGCTTAACTCCATTATGCTTTGACCGTCCTTAACTTCACAGATTCCTAATTCTTGTTTCCAAAATATGAGTTGAAACTCATTTCACTGTTGCCTCTCGTTCCACTTTCACTTATCCTCCTTCTAGTATACTCGGCTCAAACTTAGCTACGTACTCATGGTTTCATGCAAGCTCTCCAAAATTCACTAGTGAATCTTTGATCTCGTTCACTTACTAGGAGGTATTTCACACAGATGAATTATCTCTTGAAAATAACAAATATCAACCATGTTGCCAAAGGTACTTACTAAGGCGATTTTCTATAACTCATGCATAAGCGAAATGAAACATCCGCCTTAGTGGCGAACACTACTCGAGCAGACCAATAAATGTGTCAAGAGATTCTAGGTAACAAATCCTGATAGAACCTTAAAGGTTACACGTGACTTCGAGGGTATTATTGAGGCAAGTCAAGAGTCTAACTACCCTCTATTCAAAACCAAGAACGGCACCCTTACTGGATAACCACTCCGTCCCCAGAATCAACCCATAGCCCGAAAACATAAGCATTACTTCATAGACATTCTCAAATCCAACAAGTCATGAATAAATGAGTTGATTTCCCTACAGGATTTGAGACAGAAGAAAAATGGGATCCTTTACTAGTACTAAGGTGCAGAGACTCAACTATCGAAGCAGAATTAAAAGGATGCAATGTTCAAAAACAGAGTCCTAACGGGATGATAGAAAAGAAAAACTAAACCTTTAACATCAACGTTACCACCCCTCTTAGGTACGCTAGTAGCGAGAGCATACAATTGCCCTTTCGATGATCTTGTCCTTTGCCCTTGTCCTTGTCCTATGATACTTAACTACATGTCCCTTTTTACCATACCAACGATGTTCTTTCTTGTCATGGGTTTTATTATTCTTTTACTTTGACCTCTTCCCTTTCACCTTTTCCTCCTTCGTGGATTACACCTTATCAACAAGTTTCTCATCCTTAGGCTTGTGTTCTTTATCCTCGTTCTTACTATCCTTGTATAGCTTGTTGATAAGTTTCTCGAAAGCTACCTCCATCGCACGGCAACCCTACAAAGCTTGAAATAAGATTAGACGCAGATGGAACTACTGCAGCTACAGATGGAGGTTGGGCACTTCTTTACCCTCCAACATATGTTGGATGCCAAGAAACTATGGTGAAAAGAGAGAGAAGAGATTTCAAGAGAGAATCAAAAGATAGTGCATATGACTTTGGGGAATATGACTTTTACTCAAAACAAAATTTTCTTGAAAAATTGCTTCTTTGTAAACGTTTTGAAAATAATTTCAGAAGGTTTTTAAAAGCTTTTGCCCAGCCTGGTAACCGTTTTCTCTGATACCAAATGTAACACCCCACCTCCGCTAGGGTCTCTCACAAAGGGAATGCACTAGCTTTGGTGGAGTATTATCTTGGTAAACATACACAGAAATATTACAAGACAGAACAAAAAAAAACAGCAGAAGGAAAACCCAAATTTCATTGCTTTAAAATCTAGTAAGGTCTAAAACCTTTTACATCAAAATGCTATTAAGTCAATTACATCGAAATCTGTCTTGCAGTAGTAAAGAAGCATAAAACCATAGTTATAAATCATTCCCCAATAAAGCAAAGCAAGCCATAGCCAAGAGAAAATCCAAGCCGTAAATGAAAGAGCTTTGGAGCTTGTTGAGACTTGAACTAAGCTGTATTCCCACCCTGCGAACCTTGGGGGGGAACGGAAGAAAAAGAGGCGAAACAAAATGGGTCAGTCATAAAGACTAAGTAAGTCCTAGTGACTTTCAGCATAAAAACAGGTAAAGATAACATGGCATGAATAAACTGAAAGTAAACATAAGCATGATGACAAGATAAGCTACAGGAAAGATAACTAAAAATAACCACATATGGTTTTTGTTAAGTATAACATCGCCAGATTTCCATTCAAGATAAACTAAGTATAGTTTCGCAAGATTTATATCAAGGATCGCAAGATTTCTCTGCTTTACCATTAAAATATTTCTATGATATCTATTTGCTCTGCACCAACCGTACTAGTATCCCAACCCGTGTCATGTGTTGACTACAAAATGATCCCTTTCCCAATGTCATGAAATGACCCATTACTTGGTCCCACGAAACGATCTATTAGTCGATCGGCTCCCTACAAGTCCTATTTCGTTCATGTGTCTGTGTCATACGGCCCTATCACGAATGTAGTCACCTGTGCTAGGTCCACCATAGGGTGTATCAAGCCCTAGGGTGCCAACCACCGACACGAATCAAGCATGCACAGTGTATACCTACTGGTGCCCAATGCCTGCTTTTTCAACTCCAGACTACGTGCACGACCATAGTCCGCCTGAACCTATAATGGCGCACCAACTCAGCCGTCGTTCTGGTCGCTTACAATCAGCCTAGTAATCGTGCCCCACCCTGCCTAGTTCCAGGGTACCATGATACATCTAGTGGGTTACTGCTGAAAAGGACCGCGTAACTAGGGTTTCCGTCCAGCAGGTTAAGTGTTGTCATTTAAATTCGAGACTTAACCCCATCAGTCTAGCATGTCAAGTTGGTTAAGAGTGGTCATTCAAGTTCGTGACTTAACCAGTCTACGAGTCATGTCAAATTGGCTAAGTGTTGTCGTTCAAGTTCATGACTTAGCCCTACGAATCATGTGTCAAGTTGGTAAAGTATGTTCAAGCGGTTCGTGACTTAACCCTACCAAACCATCATGTCAAATTGGTTAAGTATATTCAAGCGGTTCATGACTTAACCCTATCAAGTCATCGTGTCAAATTGGTTAAGTATATCCAAGCAGTTCATGACTTAATCCTATCAAGTCATCGTGTCAAATTGGTTAAGTATATCCAAGCAGTTCATGACTTAACCCTATCAAGTCATCGTGTCAAATTGGTTAAATATATTCAAGCGGTTCATGACTAAACCCTATCAAATCATCGTGTCAAATTGGTTAAGTATATCCAAGCGGTTCATGACTTAACCCTATCGAGTCATCGTGTCAAATTGGTTAAGTATATTCAAGCGGTTCGTGACTTAACCCTATCAAGTCATCGTGTCAAATTGGTTAAGTATATTCAAGCGGTTCGTGACTTAACCCTATCAAGTCATCGTGACAAATTGGTTAAGCATATCCAAGCAGTTCATGACTTAACCCTATCAAATCATTAATTCATTTATGCACCCCAACCTCTCACATCAGACCTGTTGTTGTGGTCACTGGATATGCCGAGCGGTTCCGGGTAGAATAACACCACAACTCAGTCTGACCTCGGGTTTTCAAGTGCTATATGACCAGTTACCCACATTGGATCCTATTGTTTGCAGTAACTGGACTTGCCGGGCGGTTCCGGGCAGAATTACACTTCAAACTCAACCCAACCTCGAGTTGGCCATTTTCTAGTTCATTCTAAATGTCATGTCCATGCTCAAGTTTCATGTCAAGTTCATGTCTAGTTTCATGGCGAGTTTCAAGTCAAGTTTCATGTTTTCACTTATGCCTATTATCAAGTTAATGATTCATATTCATAACCAATTCATGTTTCAAGTTCATAAGCATGCTTACGTTCCTTCTAGATATCCAATACATACCACATTTACATAATAATATATATGCCCAAGTTCTAACTTTCCATGTCGATATACATATGCCCAATTCTAGCTAATTTACATATGTTCAATTCATGTCGTTTTACATGTATGCTAATTTTATGCCAATTTACACATCTATCAAGATCCATGCCAAATTACATGTGCCAATTTATATATGCCTAATCCTATACAATTTACATTTATACCAAATTTCATGCCCTTTTACATATGTCAAGATCTAGCCAACATTACATGTATTAAGTTTCATATCCAATAAACCCAAATCGTGATTCATGATGTAGTTACCCCAAACCATAACCTTTTTATTACAATACAAGCCAGTTGTCCAATCTTTTGATTTGATTTACATGTCACATTACATAGATCCAAGTTTACACCAAAATTCCATGCATATAATATTTGTGCAAATTTCCTCATAACAAGATTATACCAAAATTTACATATAAAGCCCAAACTCGCAAATACAATGATAATATCCAATTTCACGTTGCCAATAATTCCATCATATTCATATAAGCAATAATCCCATGATTCCCCCATATGCATATCGTACGCAAGTCATGATTTTAGGCCAAGGTCCGAAATTGACCAAGGTTCATCGAAAGAAAATAAATAGGGGAAAGGTAGAATCTTGCATCAAAATAAGATTGGAGAGAAAAACATCATCACAGGCATATTAAGCTTACAACAGGCTGAATAGACCATGAACTAGACATGAGAATAAAGATGAACAAGTCTCAAAACTCAAGGTTCAAGAAGCAACAGAAAGAGATCTGAATCGATAAACATGCTTAAATCCAATTCCACTTTATTCCATGGCCATATTATAGTTAAATATTTAAATCAGAAAGCAACTAGAACTTACATTGATTGGCTAAGAGTGGACAAATCGATTCGTTGTCGCGTTGAAACGTCTAACTTGATTAATCTTCTGAGTTGATTCAATATGGTCTAGGCGTCGTTGCTTGAAGCCTTAATCTCTAGTTTGAATTGAGTTGCTTAGGTTGATGTTGATTAGCTTCTAGTTTTGATTCCAGCAGAGTAGCGTCGCCATTTTTATTTTTATTTAGAACAGAGCCAGAGTAGAAGCAGAATAGAATTGTGTGTAGAGAAGGCTAGGTTTGGGGTTGTTTAAATAGGTTTAGGCAGATGAATCTGGACAGAAATCGGACTAGATACATCAGAACGAATACTGGCCCAAAAATGGGCCGGGGGACCAGGTCGACACCCAAGTCGACAGCGCAGTCGACCTGGCCCTGGGGGTGTCGACTGCCCAGTCGACTCCCCAGTCGACCTGGGTCTAGGCGGGAAATTTCCCGCCCAGTCTGTTCTGTGTTTGATATTTTAATTTTGAATTCGAATTCGAGCTGTTTTGAACTCTGAAACTTCGGAGGGTCATATCTCCCTCATACGGACTCCGATCCTCGCAAACTCGGACTCGTTTCCAAGCAGAATTTCGAGACGGACACAATGGCGCAACCCGTTTCCCTTGATTCTGATCTTAAAATTTAATTCTGCCTTAATTTATGATTTTAACATGTTTTTAAAATTTGGGTTGTTACACCTCTTATGTAGAAAGGACATTTATAACTCAACGTTCATTTTCTCCAGTCGACCGAATCGTGCATTGTAACACCCAGTAATTTTATAACACATTAAAATGATAAACTAAGGAATACTTAATTAAATATTGGAAATAAGTAAAATGGACTATGGCATTGCGTTCGTCTCAGAATTCTACTTGAGATGGACTCTGAGTTTGCGTAAAACGGGCATCTTATGAATAAGTTATTAAAGTTTGAAGTTTGCACATATATAAGCTAATTATATATATATAATAAACATTTCAGAAATTCAAAATTGGTTCGAAAATCGAAGGCAGGACAATGCGGGAATCATGCCCATTAGGGTCGACCCCTGCCCCAGGGGTGTCGACCCATGGGTCGACACCATAAGGGGGTGTCGACACCCATGTCGACACCCCAGATCCGAGCCTGATACATTCCTGTGTATGTGGACTTGTTTTCTGACCAGTTCCATGAACCCTAGGCTATAAATAAGACCTCATTCCCATTGTTTTACTCATTCTAAAACAATGGAGAACTAGATGTTGCCTCTGCCTAGATTAAAATAGCCTATTCTTCTTCGACAAACACTCAAGTTCAGAGATCTGTTCTTCAATAGCTACAATCAATTTTCTTGTTCTTTAGATCCAATCATAGTGAGTCTGTGTTATTTTCACATATAAGCACTTAAAAGTTATCTTAACATGCCTAAGAATTGGATCTAAGCCTGTTACTATTTGAATCATATCAAATCTACCATTATTTGTATATTTAATCCACTATTTAGATCTCATCATGCCTGTTTAAGATATCCCTATTATGTTAGATTGCCTAATCATGTCACTATGCCTAATCAGTTCTATTATTACATGTTCATCAGATTTGTTCTTATATGCCTTCTTGTTATTATGCCAAATTCTATCACTGTATGCTTATTCAGTTGCTTTGTCTATTTCTGTCATCATATGCCCATCTTATTATTATGTTATTTCTATTCTCTTCCCTTTTTCTTTTCCCTTTTTATTTTATAGCCAGACTACCTTCGAGCTTAGGCATACTGCTGAAATACGCGAATGCGTGAAATTAGAAATAAGGGGAAAACGTTAAATTTGGGGCATAACTTGAATTGGAAACATGAATATGGATTTGGGACATAAACAAAAATTGTGATTAAGGATCTTAATATGGTACATGATAAATATGACTTGAAAAAGGGGCATGAAACCTATAATGAAAGAGGGATAATTTTTAAATAATGAAAACGCCTAGATTTACAGTAATTAGAAACTATAACCGCACTTAGACATGAGGATAGATTACACTTGTAGTAGAAGTCTGGTCGGTCCCTCCCGACATATCGAGCGACCACAGGTGATAAATTTAATGTGAGGGGTCTAAGTGCATAAACACGTAATGGGCTAAGATACGAGGTTAAGTCTAACTTGTGGAAGAAGTCCGCCCCGACCCGCCTGGCATATCCAGCATCCACAAGTTGTAGGCTTAATATGGGTGGTCTAGCGCATCATAACCATAAATGAATATATGGTAATGAGCTTGTAATACTTAACCTGTTTGAATCCATAGGGATTACATGAACATGTTAACTTGAGTACGGGTTATGTAAACTTGCTTGTAACAGTGGGACGGTTAAGTATATCTTTGGGGTGGTGGGTAGTATTTATATATATAGGCCCACAAACTTAACATGTTGGGGTTACGCAATCTTATTACACCCAATGGAAATCCTATTAGTGGGGATGCAAGCCAAAGGGGAAGCTTGTATCATCTTGTGTGTGGGACCCGTTTCAGTTAGTAGCCCATATATAGGTATCAAACGAGTACTCTGAACTAGGTTGTGGTATGGGCACGCTTATTAAGCTGATTGTAAGAGATCCAAAAGAGGGATGGTGTAGACGGCGCATTCCGACGGGCTCATGTGCGTGCATGGTCCGGATAAGGGAGGCTAAGATGCCATGACATCAATAGATATGGTTGTGCACATCCTGAAAACAAAGTTTTGCCACCTTAGGAAGTGATACATCCTACTATGGAGCCAACACAGGGTATCTACGAAGTAGGGAACCGATCGATTGGGGTAGTAATTAGGGTACGCCTAGTCTCACTTGTTTAGGAGCTTGTTATTATCCTTAGGGGTAACATCGGTAAGTTCAGTTGGGCTACCTGTTATTGTATAGGGTAAAACCTCTCACTAGAAGTACGCCTAAGTCTACCATCTTGTTGAGGATCATCTTGTTCATATGATACTAGTATTGGTGCAGAGAGATAGAGAAAGAGAAGGTATTAGAGAAGCACAATGCCTGTTCTATTCAGTTTATCCTGTTTACCTTGTCATACCTTCCTTGTATGTTATTATCTCTCTTATCCTGTTTATATACCTTTCATGATGCTTTTACTTATTTATATGCTAAAAGTAACTGGACTCGCTAGACTTTATGTCTAACCTATTTTATTTCCTCTTCTTTCTCTTCCGTCCCCCTTCCCCACCCCAACCTCTCAGGGTGGGAATACTCAAGCTTAATCAGAATTCTTCTTTCCTTCTGCTAAGAGCTGCTTAGATGTACTGCTTGATTTCGTACCTTCTCTACTATGGCTATGTTTTTGGGAATTATACTCTTTTCATTTTTATTGTACTATGATGATTTCAGTATAAGATAGAAGTTTTAAGTTGATGTACTGGGTTTTATGTATTTCAGACTCATGATGTAACTATGTTTTGACCCACGATATTTTCTATTTAATAAAGTTTTAAATTCCGCTATTTTTTAAATTTATCTTGTAATATTTCTATTTCTGTTTACCTATAATGCTTTACGAAACTTAATGCATTCTCTTTAAGAGTGATATTAATGGACGAGGGGTGTCACACTTGATATCAGAGCTGAAGGTTACCAAATCGGATAAAAGATTTTGAAAATTGTTTTCAAGAAGGTTTTAAAAAGAAAGCATTTTCAAAAGAAAAGTCTATTTTGAAAAATATATTCCCCAAAGTCATATGTAATATCTTTCGATTCTCTGTTTGAATATTTTTTTCCTTTTCTTTTCAGCATGTCTGGGGAACCTAAATTCCTGAGGGCGTTATGATACCGTGTTGGTTCTGCAGGTATCTACAGGCCACGACGCCTTTTAATGGTCAAACAGACGTTCCTCCCCCAATTGCACTCGTTGTCCCTCCTCCTTCTCTGTGTGTTGATAATTTCTCTAAGATATGCAAAGATTTCTGTGCTATGGGCGGAAAACCGTTCCGAGGAACTGAGACTTTTATAAAAGCAAGGAATTGGCTTAAAGAGACGAAGGACTTGTTTGGAATTTTTGAAGTTAATGATCGTAGAAAGATTCAGTTGGTCGTTTAGCAGCTGAAAATTGAGGCTTCGTTCTGGTAGGAGGTGACGCAAGCGGCACGTCTAGTTGAGACATAGGATGATTTCCGACAGAGGTTTGAAATGAAGTTTCTTTCTCAAGCCAAGCAAAGTATGCAAATGGAAAGGTTTTTGGTGCTTAATCAAGGAATCATTTTTGTGAAAGAATATGTTTATGCATTTAATCAATTGGCGAGGTTTGGTTTGGAGCTAGTAAATACATTGCACAAGAAAGCTTTGAGGTTTGCTAGAGGATTGAATGAACCGCTCCATCTATTGGCTATGTCTCATATTCCGATGGGAGCAACTTTTGAGAAGCTCGTTGACATGGCGTTAATGCATGAGGAAGATAAATGTGAAAAAAGAGGTTAAGGTTGAGGAAACATAAAATAAGAAAGTGTGGCCCAAGAAAGGACAACAACAACAAAAGAAAGGCGGAAAGGACGACAAGGCTAGAGATAAGAGGAAGTGCCATAATTGCGGATGCGGGGGTCACTTGATCAAGGACTGTAAAAGAAAGAAGAATTCTTGTTTCAATAGTGGGGAGGTCGGACACTTTTCTAAGGAGTACCTAAAGAAGCAAGGACAAGGTCAAAGGGTAGGATCTTCGAAAGGGCAGGTGCATGCTCTCGTGGCCGGTGCGCTAGATAGAGGTAGGAAAGTTTTCATTGAAGGTTTGATTTCTCTTTCCAATTATCCTACTAGAACTCTTTTTGGTTTGGGAGCTTCGCATTCTTTTATATATGATTCTGTGGTTGAGTCTCTGCACCTTAGTACTAGTATGGTTTTGGATCTCGTTGTTGTCTCAAACCACATTGGTGGTACCGCTCATCTGTCTATGATTTGTTGGGGTTTGAGAATATCTGTGTTGGGCATCCAGTTTGAGTGTGACGCATATGTGTGTGGTTTCATGGGCTATGGTTTGATTATAGGGATGGATTGGCTACCCATGTATGGTGCCATTCTAGATTCTGAGAGGAGGGTCGTTAGACTTTTGACTTGCCGTGGGAGGACCCTCGAGATTTCCTGTGACCCCAAAGGGTCTGTCATGCTTAGTTTCCTAGAGTCACTTGGTGCACCTATCGATGATCTGTGATATTTACCAATAGTCTGTGAGTATCCTGATGTTATTAAGGAGGTTCAGGGCTTACCTTTGAGGCGCGAGATCGATTTCCATATATACTTAGTGGGCAAGGCAAAGCCAGTTGCATTGCCTGTGCGCCATATGGCTCTAAGAGAAAGGAGGGATCTTAGCAAGCAAGTAGGGGAGCTAATTGAGAAAGGGTTTATTAGGCAAAGAATATCTTAATGGGGTGCTCTGGTGGTATTCGCAACTAAGGCGAATTGTTCGCTTCGCTTATGTGTGGATTACAGAGAGTTGAATGAACTCACTAAAAGAACAGGCACCCACTTCCGAGGATAGATGATCTGTTTGACCAACTTGCTGGTGCATTTGTTTTCTCTTAGATAGACTTGGCCATGGGTTTTCATCAGTTGAGGGTGGTCGAGGATAGTATAGACAAGACCGCTTTTAGAACTCCAGATGGTTTCTTCGAGTGGCTCGCAATGCCTTTTGGGTTGATGAATGCACCCACCTATTTTGTTGATCTGATGAGTAGGGTGTTTCAGGAATTTCTAAATAAGTTTGTTGTGGTCTTTTTTGATGATATCTTGATTTTCTTGAAGAACGAGGAAGGGCATGCCCAACATTTAAGGGAGGTTTTGAAAACTCTCCATGCGCACCAACTTAAGGCGAAGTTCTCTAAATGTCATTTTTGGAGAAAAGAAGTGAGATTTTTAGGACATGTAGTCTCTATAGATGGGATAGTAGTGGATGCCGCGAAGGTAGTTGCAATTCAAGATTGGAAAATCCCAAAGAATGTAATGGAGGTAAGAAGTTTTCTTGGATTGGCGGGCTATTATAGGAAGTTCATTAAGGACTTCGCAAAGATATCTTCCCCACTCACCAAGGTGACGAAGAAGAATCTGACATTTTCTTGGGATGTAGATTGTGACAATGCTTTCCAGCGATTGAAGAGGGCTCTGACAACAGCCCCAGTCTTGACCTTGCCCGATGGAAAAAAAGTATTCACATTATACACTGTTGCATGTGGTATAGAGCTTGGTGCGGTTCTGATGCAAGAGGGAAGGGTAGTATGTTATGGAGGTAGACAGCTAAGGGTTCATGAAAAGAATTACACTACCCATAACTTAGAGCTAGCTGCCATTGTATTCACGCTTAAGACTTGGCGCCATTATCTACTTGGAGAGAAGTTCGAGTTGTACACTGATCATAAATGTCTCAAGTACTTGTTCTCTTAGAAGAATCTAAATTTGAGGCAACAAAGATGGATGGATTTCCAAGCATCCTATGACTTTGAGATTGCTTATACCCCTGACAAGGATAATGTGGTGGCAAACGCACTGAGTAGGCAGGGGATGGCCTTAAGTCATCTGTTTGTGGAAAAGAAAAGCTTGGAGTTTATACCAACTTTTGATTTTAGACCCTCCACCGAGTTTATACCTAGTTTATTGGCCTCACTAGAGGTGCAACGTACTCTTTTGGATCAAATAGGAACTTCACAGCGAGTGGATCCACAAATCTCAGACATTTTGGATAGGCTCGGTAGAGGGGAGACTTCTAGTCACCTTAGTAGATACTTCACAAATGATAGAGGGTGGTTGCGATGAGATGGAAGGCTTTGTGTTCCCCAAGTTGGGAGTTTGTTAAAGACATTCCTTAAGGAAGCTCATCACTTTAAGATGACTATTCATCCAGGCGGTGATAAGATGTATAGAGATATAAAGAGGGTTTTCGTTTAGGCTAGAATGAAGAAAGATGTGGCGGAGTTTGTTTCTCTAATTTTGGTTTGCCAGTAAGTCAAAGCTGAGCAGAGGAAGCCCACTGGTTTAATTCATCCTTTGTAAGTCCCACAGTGGAAACGGGAGAGCGTCTTGATGGATTCCATTGATGATTTGCCTTGATCGAGGAAAGGCAACACCAGTATTTGGGTTACAGTAGAAAGACTTACTAAGAGCTCCCATTTCATTCCGGTTAAGAGTAAGAGGATGACAACATGGTTGGAACCAGTTTACGTTTGTGAGATAGTCCGTCTTCATGGAGTACCTTCCAGTATCATAAGTGATCGTGACCCCATTTTCACCAACGAATTTTGGAGAAGCCTACAAGAAGCATTAGGTACACAGTTTTGATTGAGCACCACTTATCACCCTCAGACAGATGGATAGACGGAAAGGGTGAATAGAGTTCTTGAGGATATTTTAAGGCTGTGTATCCTAGACTTCGATGTGACTTGGGAAGAGCATCTTCCTTTAGTAGAGTTCGCCTGCAACAACAGTTATCAAGCTAGTATTGGCATGGCACCCTTTGAAGCATTATACGGACGACCATGTAGATCACTGACTTGTTGGTAGGAGTTTACAGATAGACTTCTACTTGGACAAGATATGGTTAGAGAAACTTCATAAAAGACTAAGCTTACCCGCAGATGTAAGAAGAAAGCATAGGATAGGAAAATGTCCTACGCAGATAGGAGAAGGACTGACATTGAGTTTGATGCAAGAGACATGGTTTTCATTAAGGAATCACCTTTGAGGAATGTGGTTTGCTTTGGATCTGTAATGAAATTGGCACCAAGATTTGTAGGGCTATTTCTCATAACAGAAAGGATTGGCCAAATGGCCTATAGAGTAAAGGTACCAGAGAGACTGTCCGGCGTTCATAATGTTTTCCACATTTCACATCTACAGAAGTGTTTGCATGATGCTGCAGAAGTGGTTAAGCCGAGTATGCTTGAGGAAGTAGATGTAGTCCATGAGGCGACAGTTAGACGAGTTCCTACCTGTATTCTTGGATCAAAAGTTAAGAAGCTACGCAATAGAGAAGAAAAGTTAATGAAAGTTCGGTGGGGAGATAGCCAAGAGGATGCAACTTGGGAGAATGAAGACAAGATTCGTGCTTCATACCCTTTTCTTTTCAAGGGTATGTTCTTAACTTCTTTCCAAAGCTTTTATTCATGCTTGTTTCTATCATTTAAGTATATCCTATCGTTCGAGTCTTCAACCTTTAGGTAGGAACCCCATGGATGTAAACATGTGTTTGAGACATGTTATGTTTGATGGATGCAAGTGTTTGCTAGTGGTGGCTCGTGGATGCATATACACACACATTAGGCACTAGATCGGCTCAATCACTCTCATACTACATATGGATGAGTGTGCATCTTTCTTCTTTTAATGGATGGAAGTGATTGTATCATCATATGGATGTTGCATTTGGATGAATTACTGTGCACGCATATAGAACTTACATGTTATAATAGGATTATTTGCATAAATGTTGGATTCATGGCACTAGCATACATTGCATTAAGGAGCTCGATTGAATCAGTAGACAGCCTGATCTTTCGTATTAGTATAGGGATATATACACACACCTTTGCATATGTTCATATAAGCATTATAAATCTTTAAGGACAATGGATTACTGTGATTAATGGATGAGTAGATGGATGATGGATGTTAGTATATACATTCTTCTTAACTTGGAGATTTCAGTGACGAAATCCTTCAAGTAGGGGAGAATGTAACACCCCATAATTTTATAACGCATTTAGATAATTAACTAAGGAATACTTAATTAAATATTGGGAATTAAGTAAAATGGGTTGTGTCATTGTGTTCGTCTCGGAATTCTACTTGAGATAGACTCCGAGTTTACGTAAAACAGACATTGTATAAAGAAGTTATTAAGGTTTGAAGTTTCCACATATATAAGCTAATTATATGTATATAATAAACATTTCAGAAATTCAAAATCAGTTCGAAAATCGAAGGCGGGACAACGCGGGAATTAGACCCATTAGGGTTGACCCCTTCTCTAGGGTGTCGACACCCATGTCGTCACCCCTAGATCCGAGCCTTATACATTCCTGCATATATGGACTTGTTTTCTGACCAGATCGTGAACCCTAGGCTATAAATAAGACCTCATTCTCATTGTTTTACTCATTCTAAAACAATGGAGAACTAGATGTTGCCTCTGCCTAGATCAAAATAGCCCGTTCTTCTTCAACAAACATTCAAGTTCAGAGATCTGTCCTTCAATAGCTATAATCAAGTTTCCTATTCTTTAGATCCTATCACAAGTGAATCTATGTTATTTTTAGATATAAACACTTAAAAGTCATCTTCACATGTCTATGAATTGGATGTAAGCCTGTGACTATTTGAATCATATCAGGTCTACCATTATATGTATATTTAATCCACTGTTTAGATCTCATCATGCATGTTTAAGATATCCCTATTATGTAAGATTGCCTAATCATGTCACTATGCCTAATCAATTCTATTATCACATGTTCATCGGATCTGTTCTTATATGCCTATCTCGTAATTATGCCCAATTCTGTCACTATATGCTTATTCAGTTGCTATGCCTATTTTTGCCATCATATGTCCATCTTGTTATTATGTTTATTGCTGTTCTCTTCCCTTTTTCTTTTCCCTTTTTATTTTAATGCCAGGCTACCTTCGAGCCTAGGCATACCGCTGAAACATGCGAACGTGTGAAATTAGAAACGAGAGGAAAACGTTAAATTTGAAGCACAACTTCAACTGGACACGTGAATATGGATTTGGGGCATAAACAAAAATTGTGATTAAGGATATTAAATTGGCGCACATGGTACATGATAAATATGACTTGGAAAAGGGGCATAAAAACCTTTAATGAAATAAGGATAATTGTTAAATAATGAAAATGCCTGGATTTACAGTAATTAGAAACTGTAATCGTGCTTAGACACGAGGTTTGATAACACTTGTGGTAGAAGACTGCCCAGACCCGCCCGGCATATCCAGCGACCACAAGTGATGTATCTAATGTGAGGGATCTAAGTGCATAAACACGTAACGAGCTAAGACATAAGGTTATGTCCAGCTTGTGGAAGAAGTCTACCTGAACCCGCAAGGCATATCTAGCATCCACAAGTTGTAGGATTAATGTGGGAGATCTAGCGCATTATAACCATAAATGAATATATGGTAATGAACTTGTAATATTTAACCTGTTTGAATCCATAGGGATTAAATGAACATGTTACCTTGAGTGGCGTTTAGTAAACTTGCTTGTAATAGTGGGAGGGTTAAGTATATCATGGGGTGGTGGGTAATATTTATATAGGCCCACAAACTTAACCTGTTGGGGTTATGCAATCTTATTCCACTGTTAGGCATAACCTGTGGAAATCCTAGTAGTGGGGATGCAAGCCTAGGGGAAGCTTGTATCATCTTGTGTGTGGGACATGTTTCAGTTAGTAACCCATATATAGGTATCAAATGAGTATTCTGAACCAGGTCAGGGTCGGGGCATGCTTACTGAGCTGATTGTAAAAGATCCAAAAGAGGGGATGGTGCGGGCGGCGCATTCCGATGGGGTCATGTGCATGCATGGGTCCGGATAAGGAAGGATAAGACGTCGTGACATCAGCAGATATGGTTGTGCACATCCTAAAAACGAAGGTTGCCTCTTTAGGAAGTGATACATCCTACTGTGGGGACAGCACAGAGTATCTACGAAGTTGGGAGCTGATCGGCTAGGGTAGTAATTAGGGTACACCTAGTCTTACTTGTTTAGGAGCCCGTTATTATCCTTAAGGGTAACACTGGTATGTTCAGTTGGGCTGCCTGTTATTGTATGGGGTAAAACCTCTCACTAGAAGTACGCCCAAGTCTACCTTGTTGTTGGGGATCATCTTGTTCATATGATACTAGTATTGGTGCAGAGAGATAGAGAAAGAAAAAGTATAAAAAAGCGCAATGCATGTACTGTTCAGTTTATCGTGTTTACCTTGTCATACCTACCTTGTATGATGTTATCTCTATTATCCTGTTTATATGCCTGTCATGATGCTTTTACTTATTTATATGCTAAAAATAACTGGACTCGCCAGACTTTATGTCTAATCTATTTTGTTTCCTCTTCTTTCTCTTCCGTTTCCCCCCAGGTTCTCAGGGTGGGAATATTCAAGCTTGATCAGGATTCTTCTTTCCTTCTACTTGGAGCTGCTCAGATGTACTACTTGATTTCGTACCTTCTCTACTATGGCTATGTTTTTGGGGATTGTGCTCTTTTCATGTTTATTGTACTCTGATGATTTTAGTACAAGACAGAAGTTTTAAGTTGACGTATTAGGTTTTATGTATTTCAGACATGATGTAACTATTTTTTGGACCACGATGTTTTCAAATTAATAAAATTTCGCTGTTTTTTATATATGTCTTATAATATTTCTATTTCTTTTTACCTATAACACATCACGAAACTTAATGCATCCTCTTTAAGAGTGATATTAATGTACATGGGATGTCCCAAGCATCGGAGACTCTATCGAACACACCTCTATTATAGAGAGATGACCTTCACATGCATGAAGGATTTTAGCAACCCAACATTGGTCTACTCCCGTTGATTGATGTTGACATCAGAGACTTCATTGAGTGCCTCTATAGTGGAGAGGTCGTTAATAACTCAACGTTCGTCTTCTTCCAATCGACCGAATCAAGCATCGGAGACTCCATTGAGCGCACCTCTACTGTGGAGAGATGACATTCACTTGCGCGAAGGATATTGGTAACCCAACATTTGTATGCACCCGCTGATTGGTGTTGGCATCGGAGACTTCATTGAGTGCCTCGACTGTGGAGAGGTCGTTTATAACTAAATGTTCGTCTTCTCACATCGACCGAATCAAGCATCGAAGACTCCATTGAGCTCACCTCTACTATGGAGAGATGAACTTCACTTGCGTGAAGCATTTTGATCGTTTCATCATTCCGCAGTGCGAACATCAGTCCCCTTGGTTGGATGCTCAACTGTGGTGAGCGATCGTGGCAGGACCAAGATGCTCTTTTACCTCAACTATGGTGAGTGCCCCCTTGGTAGAACTTTGCAAGGTTTGCGTCATTCTGCAGGGCGAACATCAGTACCTTTGGATAGATGCTCAACTGTGGTGAGCGATCGCAGCAGGACCGATGTCCCTATGGCCACTTGGGCGGAACTTGCAATTTCTGGTTTTCGTTCCATTGCTACTTGTTGTGCTTTTCGCCGCTTCACTCTTGGTAACACTTTCCATTCACTCTTCAAGGCGGTGCTTTTCGTCGCTACATTTTTGCATGTTGACATTTATAGCACTCGACGCTTGAGTTGGTGTCATTGGGGTTGTCACGCTGTGTCGGACTTTGTAGAAGCAAGCGCTCGTCGGATAATCCTATAATATAAATTTATCTTTAATAAAATTTTGAATTAACGAAAATTTTGCAAGTAAGAGATTTACTCAAGAAGTCATTCTTTTATTCATGAAGCTAGTGTTCAGTACAATGCTTGCAAAAATATTTACAGACTTTTTACAAGAAATTTGAACATAACATCAAGTAAAACAGCGGCGAAGATGAATGTTGTTCCATGCCCTTGGAATATGAGTGTCATTAACAATTGTCAGTTTGAAAGTGCCGTCAACAGCTTTTGACTTATGATGTATGGACCTTCCCAGTTTGGCCGAAAAACTCTAGTTCCTGTCAAGACTCTTTTTAGCACAAGATCTCTGACTTCGAAGGATCTTTGTCTTACTATAGAGTTGAAATGATTGGCAATCCTTCGCTAATGGGCTGCAACTCTAAGTTCTACCTCATCTCGCCTTTTCTCAAGATGATCAAGAGCTTCAAGGTGTAGCTTTTCATTCTCTGCTTGGTTGAAATGGATTCTGTGGTGTGTAGGGACTTCTAGCTCTACCAGAATCATTGCCTCTGAACCAAATGTCAAGGATAAAGGAGTGTGCCCAGTAGTAGATTTACGAGTCGTCCTGTACGCCCATAGTGCAAGTGGTAATTCATTGACCCAACCACCTTGAGCTTTCTCGAGTCGCTTCTTAATGGTTGATTTGATGATCTTGTTCACATCTTCCACTTGCCCATTTTCCGGTGGATGGGCCACTGCTGCAAAGCTTTTCCTGATCTTGTATTTAACACATAATCCTTTAAATTCTACACATTCAAATTGTGTCCCATTTTCTGTGATAATGTTCTATAGTACACCGAACCTGCAAATGATGTTCTTCAGCATGAAGTTGTTCACTTTCTTTGAGGTAATAGTGGGCAGTGGCTCTACTTCGGCCGACTTGGTGAAGTAATCTACAGCTACAATGGCATATTTGAAAATGGACTTTGCGATAGGTAATTCCGCAATTAAATCGATGCCCCAGACAGGAAATGACCATAGACCGACCATTTGAGTCAACTCAGTAGATGGTGCTCTTGGGATCTTTGCGAATCTATGACATCTGTTGTAGGAGAATGGAGTTTTGATGACAACAACCTTGTCTCAATTATCATTGATTATAAAATATATATATACTAACATCTCTATCTAGAATATATAGACATATATATGCAGGATTTGTATACATGACTTAAACACTGAAGACTGTACAGTTTTACAGTTTCAAGAGATTCAGAATTAAAGATAGATTCAAGACTCATGAGTTATCAAGAATATCAAGAGTTTAAGAAAAATATAGTAATAGAGTCTAGCTTATATGTAAGACTCTGAATAGCACTCCAGATTTAGATTCTGTTCTTAAATTTCAAATTTCAAATTCTCTTTTTCAAATTTCAAAATTTCGATTTTCAAATTTCAAATTCTAATCTCAAATTATTTTACTTATGATTTCAAACATATGATTTTAAAGTATTAATATATATATTTATATATGTTTATATAAGTTTATATAGTTATATAGTTTTAAACCTTATAACTTTATAAATATGTATATGATTTCATATGATTTTACACTTTAGAATATTTATTTATATTATTAAGTTTTTATTAAATAATTTCAAACTTATGATTTCAAATATGTTTCCTAGTTTACTAAGTTTAAATTTGATTCTTCATATAACCTTCTGTTTATATAGTTTATAAATATCTCTTTATAAATAACTATATATGTTTATAATTATATTATATATAGTTTTTATATCACATATATATTAAAATTTTTAATCATATGTTTAAATTATATTTTCTTATGTTTTTATACTTGAAAAATAATGTTTAAACAACTAGTTTTGATTCAGGAATTTCTAATATGTATATATATATATATATGTATACATATTGGTTTAAATACTTTAAAAATGATTTAAAAATCAAAAATATAGTGGATATGTTGGCATACATACATGGGTACGTCGACATACAATTGTCGGAAAATTAAATTTCAAAGGAAATGTCTTTTCACTATTTGTAACGTTCTAGAAGCATTGCAACCTTTCAAATCTTGTAATATGGGTTGATTTCGAATTTTTTTAACCATTCTTCTTCTCCATCTTCACCCATTTCATTCCCCCATTATTATTTCATTTTTTTATTGATTTATACCCTTCTACTCTATCGATTTCAATTCTAATTACATAAAACTTCTGCTCTTCTCACTCTATACTCATTACTCTCTGAATTGAAGTGTTATTGAAGAGTTATAGGGATGTTGTAATCATTTGGGAGTGTTTAGGAAACTGTGTGTTCCTTGTAGCCGTGAAATCAACGATAGGAAACAGTGTTAACCTTGTAGCCGGGAAATCAAGGGTGGTGGAAACGGTGTTAAACTTGTTGTCGTGAAATCAAGGGGACTGTACTTAGATTTTGATCTAGTAATAAAACTCTGCGCAATCCAGCATTGCGTAGAACTGGACATAGGAGCAATCCGAACCAGTATAAAATCGGGTGTGTTCTTTCCATTTCTGCATTTTATTTTTGTTTATTTCTATGTTTGTGTTTGATTCTGTGTCTGTGATCATCTCTATGGTGTGTTATTCATATAGTAGATCATATAAATTTCAGATTTTCTTAAATTCCTTGAACACACTATTCACCCCCCTCTAGTGTTGGTTTTGCCTTAAGATCGATTCCGCATTCCCTAACAATTGGCATCAGAGATAGGTTTTTCAAAAAGTTCATAATCTGATTTTTGAAAATATTAAATGACAAATTTTGAATACTTGTTCGAATTCAAGCGTTGCATCAGTATTAGATGATTCTACATTCAATTTTTTTAGAAAAAAAAATCAAAATATCATGATATGATTTCTTGAAAAGTTTAAATGGATATATCATAGAATCATCATGATGTTATTATCTCAAATTACAATTTGTTATTTTGAAAAGTGACTTGATTCTTTGAAAAGGTTAGTTGTTGTGCAGGTAAAGTAGTTATATCTGATGACTGTTGACCACAAAATATCAAGATGATCATTCATCAATCAGGAAAAGTAGAGTTTATGAAGGGATATGACTTTTGGGCTTATAGTAGTTGAAGTGTCCATTCATTCAAAATTCAAAATTTTGAAGCCAAAAATGAAGATTTATGTTATAATTGCAAAAAACCAGGCCATACAAAAAGGATGTGCCCTTATTCAGATGATTCGGATTCATCATCAAGTGATGAAGAGCCAGAAACCGGAAATTCAAATTGTGTTTCACGGCAATTCAGAATTTAGAATTCAGTAAATATCGAAGAAATGGATCTAAAAACGAGGTACGCTTTAATTAATTTTTAAAAAATTTAGTTGAATGAATGCTTTGATTGTCTTGCTTGTTTGCTTTGCTTTCAATTTGAAATTTAAAACTTCAAATTTCAAACTTGAAATTTAAAATTTGAAATTTGAATTTTAAAATTCAAAATATCAATAAAATAATAATAATAATAATAAAATAATTTTTAAATTTTTGTTAGGATTAATGTTATTTCAGGAAATAGTTAAACCTGGTATATAAATATATAATTTAAAACCAAAGTCACAAAACTATATGTTCTTTGAAATTTATGCATGTATGCCAGCATACATATGTCCTTATGTCGACATAAAGGCCTGTAAAATGAAACTCAAATTTCGAGTTTCAAAAGCTTAAACTTTCAAACTTCCCTCCATATTTTAAATAAGAATATGTCAGTTCAAATTCTAGTTATTAACTTTGTCTGTCTACTTATTTTCTTATATATTGTTTCAAAATATATATAAATTAATAAAATTATATAGACATGTTAGTATGATATACAAAGTTAATATAAATTTTTAATATTGTTATTTATCTTTTATATATAGTTTAAACATGCATAGTTTAACTTATATATTATTCATATGATTTCATAACAATTTGGGATACATTATCACAAATACTATTTGTAACTTAATGCTTATTTTAATTTCTTAAGATTTATAAAAGCTTGAGTATTTAACCTAATATTTTGGTATAAAATAATATATATATATATATATATATTAGTGTGTGTGTGTGTGTGTGTGTGGTTTTATGTCTTGAATATGTAGTTATAGTTTAATTTATATCCATATTTCATAATTTTGTTGTAACCATAGATTTCTTTTAAAAGTTTTAATATATTAGTGGTTCCTTAACAAATTAATATGTTTTGATTTCCAAAATTTTAAATTGGTTTGCATCAAAAGACTAATGAATATCTTATAATAAATTAAATTTTTAAGTCCTTTTTTTATTAAAAAAAATTAGTTCATATACATACAATTATGGTTATATGTTTATATCAAAATTGTTTACTTCATATGAAAAAATTATATACTATCTTTAAAAAGATCTTCAATATTTACTACATTATTAAAGAAGCACCTTACTAATTTTATTTAACTCCGTAAGAATTATACCGAATATTTTACTATCCAATTATCATTAAAACTCTTTATCCAATTTATTAGTATCATTAACCTAAGCCTAGAAATTAATGTATATTGCCTTTGTTTGATTAAAATAATTTATAAATTACATGTATATATGCATATATTTGATATTACTTTAAATATCTTTTACAGAAATACATATCATCATCAAATCATTCTATATCATCATAATATTGTTACACATCTTATTTCATACCATACATCATTATTATGAATTACAGTTAATTTCAAATTAAAATTATTCACATTACAAGTTGCATTTCATTCAGTATATCGCTTCACATAGTTTTGCATATGACATACTGCATTATCACCAACACACTACATTACATGTTAACTTTAACTGCACACATAACAAGTATACTATATGATAAGTTTTTTATCTAATTAGAAATATAGGATTATTAATCAAATACATAACATATTAATCTGTCTAGATTAAGCTGATTGAATTGATTGACTTGTTTGGTTTGTTTGAATTGAATAACTTGATTGACTTACTTGACATGGTTAAATTTCATTAGTAGTTGATAGGTTTGTTAGAAAAATACCTATGCATGCAGTTGATAGGAGCTATATAGGTTTTAGGATAAATAGAAGTTACAAGAAATGTTTGTTTTTATGTTTGAATTGATGTTTTGTGACAACAAAACTTAAATTGATTGATTGTTTGGATTAAATTGCTTTACTTAACTTATATCATAATTTTAAGAATATCTTATCGATTTAATTCCTAGTCTAGATTAAAGTCTTATTGTAGTTTTAAGGGAATTAAAGTTTAGGATAGGTTTAGTTTCGAATTAGATTAAGGGAGAGTTTTAGAGTTTTAAAGGATTAGTTGAAGGTTCAAGAAGTGTCTTTTAGACATGTGTTTTTGCTTTGGTTGATTTAAATTTTTTAGATTGATTGTTTGAATTTCTTGTTTGGATTGATTGTTGGATTTGTTTATACTTTTAGAATTAGAATAGTATAGGCATAAAGTTAGGGGGAGTCATGTATATTAAATACATTAGTATAGATTCAAATATTATAATCTTAGCTTATATAGATAGATATAGGATTTAGAGGGAGTATTTTTAGAATTTTTTTTTGATAATGACAAAGGGGGAGAATTATGAAGTATAAGGATTAGTTAGACTTAGGATAAGGGAGGGTATATAGGATTCATAGTGAAGGGGAGTATTAGAAGGATTAGAATCAACAGGTATAAACAGGTATGAATATTTTATAAACCAAGTTTGTCAATATTAAAAAGGGGGAGATTTTTGGAGAATGGAGTTTTGATGACAACAACCTTGTCTCAATTATCATTGATTATAATATATATATATATATATATATATACACACACACACACACACACACATACTAACATGTCTATCCAGAATATATATAGACATATATATGCAGGATTTGTATACAAGACTTAAATACTGAAGATTTTTCAGTTTTAGAGTTTCAAGAGATTCAGAATTCAAGATAGATTCAAGAATTATGAGTTATCAAGATTATCAAAAGTTCAAGAGTTGAAGAAAAATATGGCAACAGAGTCTAGTTTATATGTAAGACTCTAAATAGCGCTCCAAGTTCAAATTATGTTTTTCAAATTTTAAATTTCAAATTCTCTTTTTCAAATTTTCAAATTTTAAATTCTAATTTCAAACTATTTTACTTATGATTTCAACCATATGAGTTTAAAGTTTTAGTGTGTGTGTGTGTATATATATATATGTTTATATAGTTTTATAGTTTTTAACCTTATAACTTTATAAATATGTATATGATTTCATATGATTTTACACTATAGAATATTTATTTATATTATTAAGTTTTGATTAAAGAATTTCAAACTTATGATTTCAAATATATTTCCTAATTTATAAGTATTCTTATTTTTTATATTTTTATTAAATATATTTTACTAAGTTTATATTTGATTCTTCATATAACCTTTTGTTTATATAGTTTATAAATATCTCTTTAAAATTCTTATATATATGTTTATGTTATATTATATATGTTTATAATTATATCATATATACGTTTTTTATATCACATATATATTAAGTTTAATCAAGTAATATTTTCATATTTTTTTATACTTGAAAAATAATGTTTAAACAACTAGTTTTGTTTTAGGAGTTTGGAGAATATATATTGGTTTAAATACTTTAAAAATGGTTTAAAAAACAAAAATATGGTGGATATGTTAACAAACATACATGGGTATGTCGACATACAACTGTCAGAAATTTAAATTTCAAAGGAAGTGCCTTTTCACTATTTGTAACGTTCCAGAAGCGTTGCAACCTTTCAAATCTTATAAATAGAGGTTGATTTCGAATTTTTTTAACCATTCTTATTCTCCATTTTCACCCTTTTCATTCTCCCATTATTATTTCGTTTTTTTATTGATTTATATACTTCTACTCTCCCGATTTCTATTCTAATTACATAAAAATTCTTCTCTTCTCACTATCTACTCATTACTCTCTGAATTGAAGTGCTATTAAAGAGTTATAGGGTTTTTGTAATCATTTGGGATTTTTTGGGAAACGGTGTGTTCCTTGTATCCGTGAAATCAAGGAAAGGAAATAGTGTTAACCTTGTAGCCAGGAAATCAAGGGTGGTGGAAACGCTGTTAAGCTTGTAGCCGTGAAATCAAGGGGATTGTACTTAGATTTTGATCTAATAATAAAACTCTATGCAATCCAGCATTACGAGGGATTGGACATAGGAACAATCTGAATTAGTATAAAATCCAGTGTGTTCTTTCCATTTCTGCATTTTATTTCTATTTATTTCTGTGTTTGTGTTTGATTCTATGTCTGTGATCATCTCTCTGGTGTGTTATTCATATAGTAGATGTAAATTTCAGATTTTCTTAAGTTCTTCGAAAACACTATTCACCCCCTCCCTCTAGTGTTCGTTTTGCCTTAAGGTCCATTCTGCATTCCCTAACATATGTCAAACTTCCTAGTATAAGTTGTTGAGTCTTGGTTCACATTCGGCTAGAAATAACCATGTCGCAGTATTTTCTTGGCTAGTGTCTGACCACCAATATAACCTCCACACTCTCCATCATGCAGTTCGGCCAAGATTGCTTTAAATTCCTCCATAGTGACACAGCGGAGCTAAGGCAGGGAGAAGTGTCGCCTATATAGTCGACCATCCTGGATAAGATGCATGGGAGCCTTTCTGAGCAGCTTCCTTCGGTTCTTCGGATCATCTGGGAGAACACCTTTGAGGAGATAATCTTTGATTGGAGTCATCCATGAATCTGGCTCTACTGCAGTTTCCATGATCCAATCTACATCATTGTCATCAGTGATAGGATTAGAGAGGACTTCAACAGGCACTAATCCCAACAGATGTGCGTCTCCTTTACTGGCTAGTTTTGCAAGTGAGTTAGTGCTCCAATTTTCTTCTCAAGGAATGTGCGAAATAGCGTAGTAGTCCAAGTTGTCGAGTAGTTCCCAAGATTTTGATAGGTAAGCTGACAAATTTCTTCCCTTAGCCTGGAACTCCCTTTTAACTTGGCATACCACTAATTGTGAGTCACTGAAATGTGTAAGGCTTTCAATTATCTCTGTCGCAATCTTCAGTCTAGCAATTAGAGCTTCATATTCAGCTTCATTATTCGTTGATAGAAATTCTAGTCTCAAGGCATAGCATAGCGAACGTCCTTCAGGAGTCTCTAACACTACTCCTTCCCCTGAGCAATACTCGTTCATATCCCCATCAACGAATAGCTTCCATCGAGTAATGACTTCGACAGTCTCTTCTTTCTCGTCTCCCCTATCCATAAACTCAGCAATGAAGTCTGCTAAAGCTTGTTTGTTGATTTCCCTTTGCGGATGTTAAGTGATATTGTATTTGCTGAGCTCGATGTTCCATTTCAATTACCTTCTGAAGTCTCCGGACGAAACAGGACCTGCTTTAGAGGTTGATCTGTGAGAACCTTTATAGGATGAGCTTGGAAGTATGGCCTTAGTTTTTTCGAGGCGATGAGCAGAAAGTATGCAAGCTTTTCTAACTTTGGATAATTCAGCTCTGCCCCAGGAAGCCTCTTGCTGATGTAGTATACCGGCCTTTAAACCTTTAAATCCTCTCTAATTAATGCAGCATTCAAGCGTGGGGTGAAACTGCCAAGTATAGAAATAGGTCTTTTCCATCTCTAGGCATTGATAACATTAGTGATGATTCCATATGCTTGACCAACTCCTTGAAAGCTATTTGACATTCAAGAGTCCACTGGAAGTCTTTCCTTCCTTTCCTCAATGCATCGAAAAGCGAAATGCACCTATCTGTTGCCTTAGAAATGGAGCGACTTAGTGCAGCAACTTTCCCATTCAAAACTGTGTAGCTCTTTCTTCGTTTTGGGAGCTCACAGCTCTCTTAAAGCAGAAATCTGTGCAGGGTTGGCTTCGATTCCCCTGGCATTAACCATAAACCCAAGAAACTTCCCTGATGCGACTCCGAATGAACATTTGAGAGGATTTAGCTTGATGATGTACTTTCTTAGAATATTGAACATCTTGGCCAAATTTTCTAAGTGATCATCTGCTCTTTTGGACTTTAACAGCATATCATTTATGTAGACCTCCATGGTCCTGCCAATCTAAGATTTGAACATTGGGTTTAACGAGTTGTTGGTAAGTTGCTCCGACGTTCTTCAACTCGAACGACATTACTTTGTAATAGTATAAGCCAACATCTGTGATTAAGCTCGTGTTTTCTTTATCCATCTCATGCATTATGATCTGATTATAGCTCGAATATGCATCCATGAAAGATAATATTTCCTGCCCTGCTGTCGCGTCAACAAGCTGATCAATCCTGGGTAGCTGGAAACTGTCTTTGGGACACACTTTATTAAGGTAGGAATAGTCGATGCACCCTCGCCATTTGCCGTTAGGCATTTTCACTAAAACGGGATTCGACACCCAGGCAGGATATATGGACTTTCGAGTAAAGTGATTCTCCATAAGCCTATCCACTTCTTCCTTTAGAGCCATTGACCTTTCAGGGCGCTGAACCCGTCTTTTCTGCTTTACCGGTGTGATGCTCGAGCCAATGTTTATTGCATGAACCTCCAATTCGTGGGATATGCCGCACATGTCAGAGTAACTCCAAGCAAACACATCAAGATTAGCTCTAAGAAACATAACCAAATCTTTTTGCAACCCATGGCACAACTGAGACCCTATCTTCAGCACTCTATCAGGATCTTCAGGGTGAACTGATATTGGAATGGTGATCTCAGCTGGTGCGGCTCGTCCAACCCCTGCACTGGCTTTACGAGGATACATTTCTTTGTAAGCCCCGCTTTGCTCTCTAGTGCAGGGGCCTCACCCTAACTGCTATAAGGCGGGCTCTCGAATGCGGAGAGGAGCCTCTCCATTCTTTCCCCCGTCTTTCTTTTAAGCCTCTCGCAGCTCTGTCAGATAGCATTCCCGAGGAATCTCTTGATCCCCTTTGATTACTCCGACGGTATTTTTAGTAAGAAATTTCATGGTTAATCACCATGGCGCAAGAGCAATTCTAAAGTCTACTAGAGCTGGTCTTCCCAAGAACGCATTATAGGCTGATAAATCATTAACTATAACAAAAGTCTGCTAAAAATGGCCACATTGTCTCCCTCTCCCAAATCGATGAGCAAATCCATGGTTCCAATTGGCTGCTTGGGTTGCCCCATGAACCCTTGGATTTTCATCTGACATGTTTGGACGTCTGTCATTGAGAGCTTCATTTGGTTGAATGTATTATGGAACAGAACATTGCATGAGGCGCCGCAGTCCACAAGCACCCTCTTGACCATTGTCGGACTTATTCCAACCGTTACAACCAAGAAATTTAAAGTAGGCGTTCTCAAGCCATCAGCATCTTTTTCCTTAAAGATGATGTCCTCATAAGCTATCTTTTACTGCTTAGTCAGAATTGTGTTGCTCAGAATCAAGCATCTCTCCTCCTTTGGAACATATTTCAGGGCTCCAGCATATCACTCAATATCCCCTACCTTTTTCTGGCTGGATAAGGACCTCCTGATATGGTGTTGGTCACAGGTCGTGGATTGCTCTGCACCAGAGCTCTATTACTCAGACCTGATTGATCTGTGGATGCACCTTGCCCTAAGAAACTGGAGTTGAGTTTGGATCTTGTGGTTTCTTCACATACTGTTGAAGTCTATACTTCCTAATCAGCTCCTCGATCAATGTATTCAAATGCTTGCACTCGTTGATATTATGAACTGGTTGATTGTGGAATCAACAGAACTTCCCTGACTTAGCTGCATTAGCGGTTATCCTCATCTTCTTTGGCTCTGGGTAGTCCTCCGCATCCTTAGTTGCGAAATAGATGCTCTCATGGATTTCAGTCAGAGGTGACAGCTCTGTTGAGTCCAAAAGGTGAAATTCCTTATTACCTTTGTTGCATTTCCCATCATTGGCTCGCTTCTACCCCTGATTACTCTTCGGATTAACTTGAGTATCAACATTCTTTTGAGCTTTAGCATTACTGCTACCGCCAACAATCTGACTAGGAGTAGGATCGTCGTCCACCCTCATGTATCCTCCGCTTTCTTATAGAATTTTTCAAGCGTATTTGGTTCTTTCATCTTTATCCATCTACCAAACTCATTCTTCTTATCTATAGCACCGATTAGAGACATTAGGATCATGCGCAGCTCCAGATTCCCCACTTCGGATAAAGCAACATTGAATCAATTGAGAAAAGATTTAACAAATTCCCTGAATTTTGCTCCGTCGATGTTAGTGATATAACATCTTTGGCCTTTGTAGCTTGTAGTATGAATTGTTCTTTAAACTTCTTAGTCAAGTCAACAAACTGATTCACAGACTTAGGCGGTAGCTTCGTAAACCCCAACGATGCCATACCCTCCAAGTAAAGAGGAAAATATAAGCATTTTATCTCGTCCGTTGCCTTAACTGCGTTCATGTGCTATTCATATTTATACAGAAAGAAGTTAGGATCAACAGTTCCATTGTAAGGAGGCAAAGTAAGATGGGTAAACTTTTCAGGAACTCTGTTTGGCAAATCCTTTCAGTGAACAAATTTTTGCTAGGAGAAAAATCTCATTCCTTTTCATCGTCATTGCGAGCCATGCTATCCTTCATGATTTGTTTTATCATGTTCGATATATACTCCTCAGTGATGTGTTGTTCTGCGGGGTGGACTTCAATCTCTTTGTCAGATGCTTGTCTTGGCGAGTGATTGTCGTTAGAGGATCGAGGTCTTTTACCTCCACTATTGGAAGGTGCCCCCTTGGTGGGACTAGCAACCTTTTGAATATTTTGAACGGAATGATTTCTATCCTTTGGCTTTGAATCTTCAATATTATCTTCATCCTTATCACTCGCTTAACCATCAAGATCTTCCATGTTATCATTATGATTACGTTCAGAAGCCGATGAATTCGCTTTCTCCTCAAGGTCGACATGGACTCTTTGAGGAGGTGATGGATTGGCTTGAGCGGTAGTAAGAGTAGTTATCTTGTCCATCAAAGCCTAATTAGAAGCCTCCATCCGTCGATTCAAGTTGGCGACAACTGCATCCAACTCATCTTTTGTTACACTGGCTCCGCCTACCGAACTTTGGCAACTTCAAAGTGGCTGGTTTGTGGCGTAACTTCATTGGCGACATTATTGGAATTTCCTCTAACGGACTTACTTCCATCTTTCTTTGGTGGAGGCACTATCTTAGACAAGCTTTTAAACTTTCAAGAAAATCTTTCAATGGGCTTGGATTTTAGACTTTGAGAATCTATTGTAAAAAACAGGCTTCATACTTCAACGTCCCCCACAAAGCACTTGACCTTTGGATGTGTATATGGCCCCACGGTGGGCGCTAAAAATGTTAATGTCAAAAGTGGAACACTAACACCACAGAAAGTGTAAGCGCACCTTCAAATAATACAGATCTAGAATATGGGAAACCACAAACGTAAAAGCAGTAAAAAGACAGAGATTTATAGTGGTTAGGCCTAGATCCAACCTACATCCACTTTGAAGAGAGTTTTCATTATCATTCTCAATTTTACAAAGTACATAATTTCTATGACTTTGCTCATTTTCTCTCTTTGCAATAATTCTTTCTACTTCTTCTCTTATTCTCTTGATTCTCTCGATTTCACTATGGAAATGATTAGATCTCTTTAATTGAGATGACTGTTAGAGTAGATCTTCAATAATTGACAACTTATAAAATCTTTGATGATTTCATGATGATTGAGATGCTGAATCGAAGTTTAAAAGAGATTTAATGGAGGTTAGGATGGTTTGAAGTTGTTGAGAAATGAAAATGGCAGCACTTCATGATTCGAGAAAACGGTCCCTTTCATGGTGGAAATGTGGGGTATTTATAGGAGTGGAAGTGAGGCGGTGAGGCTCAAAAATGGGTGTGCAAGAAGTTGGGGCATTCAAATGACCTGATGCCTTAGGTCGTAACCGACCTACCTCTGCCTTGACCCTCAAGACACGAACTGACTAGGTCATTTGACCATGTACGAGAGCGACCCGCTTACAACATTCTTCCACGACCTAACCATAAAGCGACGCGCCTTTGCATATGAATGAACGATCTGCTTGCTCAAATAGGTCATTGAACGACCTATCCCTTAAACAACCTAACCCCATATGTGATAGCAAAGACCCGCTTCTGCTTGATTGCACACGACCTTATTGTGAACGACTTAGGGATGTTTCAAACGACGTGGCACACAACGACCTGACAAGATGGCGACCTGATGCTTAGGTCGTTTAACGACCTAAGGATGAATGACCCGATGTTATTTGTCACATATGATTTCCAACGGCCTATGTTTTGATGACCTGAGCTCTTACGACCCATCACTTGCCTTATCAATATGTCATACATGAACCGTATTTTTTTTTTGGATTAACAAGTATTATGGTTTGATTATTATTTAATAAACATTTTTAAAAGTTTTTGCTATGTTTTATATTTTTGCCTTGTAAATTTTAGTATCTGTGTTGTTACTTTATACCTAAACGCTTCACAAAATTTTATGCATCCTTATATGGGTGACGTTAAGGGACGTGTGGTGTCACAATGTGCCAACTTATTATGGTTGTTGGGCAGATCATTGAGTTGATCCGCCTATACTCATATTATCCCGTCTAACTAATGTTAGTTATTTTATCGCTTAATAAGACTATTGTCTGACTCAAGGTTTTATGTTTTCCTCTTATTAACTTGGGTTGTTCATCAATGTTTATTCATGAGCAGACTGAGATAGCAGGTAGCAGCTTTGGTGGTGGCACTGATGTTATGCGAGGACGAGGTGGAGGCTAACGTATTATATGCTATCTACTATATTGCTAGTGCTTTTTTATTTCCCTGTTTGTTGATGATTATTGTTACTATGAGAGATGTAGTGAGACATATTGTATTCGGAGATTCATATATTGAGATGTATTGTACTTGAGATTCTATGGTTTTATGAAGATTTGATTTATGTTCAGTTATGCTTCACTACTATATTCTGTTGTATATTTTATTATTATATATTATCCATGCATTTTGAGTTATACGACATGTTTCATTTCGAGTTATTCTTCCTTGTTGATCGTCCCATATCGGCCTGACATGTCATACAATGCACTTATTCCTTAGTTCGGTGCAGGAGTTATGAGGTGGTCATTACAGGAAGGGTTAAGGAGGACTGATATAGCTTTCTATATAAGAATAAAATGTCATGCAATATTCTTCTCACTATAGGTGCAACATATTTAAGTCTATAATAATAATAGGTTAAACTTAACTACTAGTATATGTTAATATTAATACATTTCCCATTGTCAAATTTTGAATTATCCATGATGTACTCATACGGAATCATACTTTAAGAATTTGTAGCTTGACTTTATTTTTGACTATGTAAACAATATAACAAAGCGCATTTAATGTCATTGATCCTTCCTTGGTCATACTTGCCCAAAAAACTCTTCACTTACACCGCGATTTGGCTAACATTCATTTTTACTTGTTGAAATAGTTTTTCTTATTTTCAAAAATATTATTTTGCTCATTTTTATTTTTACTGCATAATCCTTGAGGTTTCTGCTTCGTAGCACTGCTACTATAATTCATGAGGGGGAGTAATTCTCAAAAAAGATAAAGTAGGGGTCAATTTTTTTATTTTTTTATTGACACATCATATGGTAGTGTTATATGTCTTTTGTTTGGTACATAACTATTTTGTTTTCTATATATATATATATATATATATATATATATATATGTGTGTGTGTGTGTGTGTGTGTACGTGCGTGTGTATGTATGTGTGTGTGTTCATTTTTCTATATGTATGAAGATCCGGGCACATTAAAATGCATTTTATGATGTATGGTATCATCTAGTTCAACAAGAGGCTTCTCTTAAGGATAATATAAAAATAGCGTAATGTGTTCATGAAGCTAAGTTTTTTTTTTTAAATAGAATTTGCTTTAGAGTTTATTTAGTAGTCATAAATTTATATGGAGTTTAGTGTAGTGTTTTCTTTAATAAAATTTAATGCGATGGAATATACCTTGAATTAGCTATAATTGTACAACCTAAGTTTAAAAAATCCAGTTTTATTACGGTTGTAAATTTGTATTTATATAGCCTTTTCTACGGTACCATTTTAAAGGATCAGAACAACACAACGTGGATTATGGATTTATTTTTTGTATGTAAAAATTTAAATGTAAATGATAAATAAATATGTAATATGACACTTGTTAACAATTTGTATTGAAACATGTTAAAAGTTAAGGCACTATTTGATTAATTTGGGATAATCATCAATCCAGTGTTGTATGACACCCACTGACAATTATACTATAATGTATGACACTGTTATGATATCTTAGATCTAAGTTTTTTACATATTTCATTCCGTTTTAGTTAGTAATCATTTATTCAATATTAACCCTTTTTATAGGTTGATGATGGTGAAATAAGAAATCGATATCTAGCACTTCAAAATTAGAATTTTATAAACAAAATTATTATTCTGGATTAAAAAATGTATCATAAATAATAATTATATTCATACGAGGCTTAATACTGTAACTTGATTTATCTGTCTATTTACTTGATTTATATAAAGAATCTTTACAGAGAGCCTGCATAGTTATATCTTTTCCTTCATGCCTCATTCATGAGCATGAAAAATTAATACATCTATTATCTTGCATTGATTATAATACAGTTTGAGAATTAACGTAAAACAATTGCTAAAAGAGAACCTTTTAGATAAACCATTTGTCAAGAAGCGAGGAATAGTACAATTAATCTATTGTTGTAAAATTTTCAAAACATGCTTTGGGTTTGGGTATTTTATTTGTGAAGAGAAGGAAGAATGAAAGGAAGAAGGAATAGGAAAATGTGTTTTGTCTCACATTGTATAATGTGTAAGGGTATATCTTTATATATACAAGAGCTTGATATATTATATCAAAAGAAAGAAAAGAGAAGGGAGAGATGAGGCTAAGCATGGTCATGGCACAGATATAAATATTTAATGCTCAAAAGATGGGCCTTAGGGTCTTGTGATCCATTAGGCCGCAGAAACAAACCAGTCGACAGGCCAAAATTCAACCGGTCAACTGTTTTAGTCTCTGGTTGAAAACGGTTGACCAGTGTAATTTGGGAGGTCGACCAGTTTCATCCTGAAGGGATGCGATGATCTTGAATTGAAACAGAAACAACCATTTCAAATGGTTGTGACATTTCGCTGAAAGGATACCTCTTCTTCTTTGTGAGAAATAGCGACGCTTTTCCGAATAGCAACAGATGTGATTGTTGCAAATAGACATCACACTTCGTTGTCTATAAGTATCCATGCCCAGAACTATTGCAAAGTACTTAGAATTAATCTTCTTCTTCCTCTACAATTCTGCAACGCCATTAAACTGTTACAAAACAGTTCTGTCTGAAACACTTATATATTGTTTCGATTCTGAAACTGTTGCAGAATTGCCATCTTCTACTTTCTCTTCTATTCTACATTGCATCATCAGAGATCTAATATCAGAGTGTTCTTGGTCGGATTAAAATTGTATAAATTTTGAATTTGATTGCGCTGTTTCAAGGCTTCATTGAATCCTGAAGTCAATAATTCGATAACCCTTTTGTACCTTGTGGGTTGAACTATTGTATTAAAGAATTTGCTCCGCAAATCCTTGAAGTCAGAAGTACGGCAGATTCTATTCCTCCAAAAGCATCTCAAACCAAAAAATCCCCAACAAATTTTCAGACAATAGTTTCAACCATGGAAGGTTTGAGCATATTATAAGTGATGAATCAGCATTTGAAGAAATTAGAGCGATTTGATGGAGAGAATTTCACTCGCTGGCAAGAGACCATGAATTTTTTTTTGATCAAGGTCAAGTTATTTCATATTCTCGAAGTTGGATTGGAGAAAATATCGGAGGAAACCGATAAGGATAGTGCAGAACTAAAAGCTAAAATGGTAAAGCGCAAAGAGGAAGATTTTCTTTGCAGAGGCCACATTCTGAATGCACTGTCTACTCCGATATACAATGCTCACAGGACCTTGGACACCGTGAAGGCAGTTTGGACTGCACTAGAAAGCAAATATCGCATCTCTGAGGCAAGTAATAAAAAATTTCTTATACGCAATTTTACAGATTTCAAAATGGTCACCAACAAGTCCATAATTGGACAAGTAAGTGAAATTCTACTATTGGTAAATCAACTTAAGGATGCCGGTATTGATCTCCCTGAATCTTTTATTGTTAGAGTTATTATTTCGAGGCTCCCAAATTCTTGGAATGATTATAAGAAAAAAATAAAACACGTGGAGAATGATTATGATTTAGATGGTTTACAGCATCATCTTCGTATGGAAGAGGATTCTCGTAAACGCGAACTAGATGATAATCCGCAAACTGAGTCTCAATCTAAGGCTAATAATGTTGAAATTAACGGTAAGTTGAAGCCTAAGAATGAGACACAGTTTAAAAAGAAAGGTAGTAATTCCAAGAATAAGAAGAAGGGTGATTGTTACTATTGTCAAAAACCCGGCCACTATGCCCGAGACTGTCGTCTTCGGAAGAAACAACCAAAAGCGAATATGGTCGAAGAAAAGCTTGCGGCTGTCGTACAAGAGGCAAACTCCGTTAGTGGTATTGATAATGATTGGTGGCTCGATACTGGAGCAACTATTCATATTTGGAAAGACCGTAATCTGTTCAAGACTTACGATGAGAATAACGGATAATCCAGCGAAGTAACTGGCGCAAACAAAGTTGTAAGCAAAGTTCTGGGAAAAGGCACTATTGAATTGGCATTCACCTCTAGGAAAGTTCTTACTTTAGTCAATGCATGTTATGTGCCTGATATGTGTAAGATTTTGATTTCTGGATACCTTCTTAACAAAGGAGGATTCAAGATGGTGTATGAGTCTGATAAGTTAGTGTTGTCCAAGAACAACAAATTTATTGGACAGGGATGTTCTTGTAACGACATGATTAAGTTGAATCTAATGAAGAAATCTTCTGCTTATATTGTTGACTCTGTTAATTTATGGCAAAGTAGATTAGGACATGTTAATTATAAGTCACTTAGAAATATGCATAAATTAGGATTAATTTCTGATTGTGATTTCGAATCTATTTCTAAATGTGAAAAATGTGTTCAAGCAAAAATACATCGGAAATCCTTTAAATTTGTTGAACGGAAAACTAGTTTGCTTGATTTAGTATATAGTGATGTGGGTGACTTAAAGAGTCATATCACCTATGGTGGCAACCAATACTATATAACATTTATTGATGACTGTTCTAGATATGCTTATGTATATCTAATAAAATCTAAAGATGAAGCCTTTGATAAATTCAAAATTTACAAAGCAGAAGTCGAAACACAATTAGGAATCAAAATTAAAGTGTTACATTCAGATCGTGGTGGTGAATATTTTTCAAATGAGTTTATCTTGTTTTGCTAACAAAATAGTATTATTCACCAATGTACTTCCCCTTATACACCACAACAAAATGGTGTTGTTGAGAGAAAAACTAGAACTTTAGTAGAAATGGTTGACGCCATGATCATTAGTTCTAATGTACCTTATAACTTATGGGGAGATGTTATATTATCTGCATGTTACATTTTAAATAGAGTACCACTTAAAAAGGATAATATTTCTCCTTATGAATCATAGTTTAATAGAAAACCTAATCTTACTAGACCTAAAGTTTGGGGTTACTTAGCATATATTAGAAAACCAGACCCTAAACGACCAAAGTTAGGTAATAGAGCTTTTAAGTGTGTTTTCATAGGATATTCTCTTAATAATATAACTTATAGATTTATGATTCTTGATACCTTAGAAGTCAAAGAATCAGTAGATGTAGAATTTTTTGAAAAATCAGACTATTGAGAATCCATTAAGATCAACTAGTCTAGAACAATCTGAGACTAATCGTACAAAGGACGATGAATATACTCCTGCTCAAAACAGCAAGGAAGTGTCAGTACCAGATGGTAGTACTGAACACAGGGGAAGTAAAAGAGCGAGAATAGAGAAGGAATATGGTCCTGACTTCATATCATATCTCGTAGAAGGCAATAAGGACGAAGTCCTTAATGTAACAAGATATGTAATGAACGTCAATGATGATCCCAAAACTTATTCCGATGCTATTAATTCTAGAGATTCTAATTTCTGAAAAGAGGCTATCAGTGATGAGATGAATTCCATAATGTTAAACCAAACTTGGGTATTAAGCGATTTACCTCCTGGTGCTAAACCTATAGGATGTAAATGGATATTCAAAAAAAATTTGAATACAAATGGATCCATTGATAAATTTAAAACCAGGTTAGTTGCTAAGGGATATAAACAAAGACAAGGAGTCGATTATTTTGATACATATGCTCCAGTCGCTCGCATATCTTCGATACGATATTTAATAGCACTTGCATCAATTCATAACTTGGTCATACATCAAATGGCTATAAAGACAGCTTTTCTAAATGGAGATTTAGAAGAAGAGATATACATGGAACAACTTGAAGGTTTCATAACCCCAGGCCAAGAAAAGAAAGTTTGTAAATTAGTTAAATCTCTTTATGGCCTGAAGCAAGCCCCCATGCAATGGCATGAGAAGTTTGATAAGGTTGCACTGTCATTTGGATTCGTTGTTAATGATGTAGATAAATGTATCTATAGCAAATCGGATATCAACGGTTATGTTATAATATGTTTATACGTTGATGACATGCTGATATTTGGTTCCAATATATCATGTGTGAATGAAACTAAGAAGTTTCTATCTTCTAAATTTGATATGAAAGATCTGGGAGAGGCTGATGTAATTTTAGGAATTAAAATCATTAGGAAAGCGGGGGAGTTATTACTAACCCAATCTCATTACATTGAGAAGTTCCTAAAGAAATGTGGTCATTATGATAACAAACCAGCACCAACTCCATTAGATCCAAGTATAAAATTAGAAAAGAACACTGGACGTACCATTTCTCAATTAGAATATTCAAGTATTATTGGGAGTCTCATGTATGCTATGCATTGCACGAGACCAGACATCGCACATGCTATTAGTGTATTGTGTCAATTTACGAGTAATCCAGGTTTCGAACACTGGAAAGCCATTTCCAGAGTCTTAGCTTATTTGAAGGGAACCATAAACTATGGTTGATCTTATAAAGGATATCCTGCTGTAATAGAAGGATATAGTGATGCAACCTGGAACAATGTAGAATCGAAATCCAAGTCTACGACTGGATGGATATTTACATTAGGAGGCGCTGTTGTGTCTTGGGCTTCCAAGAAACAAACTTATATATCATATTCAACTATGTTATCAGAATTAATTGCATTAGCAAACGCATGTAAAGAAGCGAAATGGCTTAGAAATTTTAGTGGAAATCCCATTATGGAAGAAGCCATCTCCAGCAGTCTTGGTTAACTGTGATAATCAAGCAACGATATATAATGTTTCAAATAAAACATATAATGGAAAGTCTAGACATGTGAGTCTAAGACATCACATGGTGAGACAGTTACTCAAAAGTGGAGTTATAACTGTTGACTACATAGAAACGAAGAAAAACTTGGCTGACCCACTTACGAAGAGTCTTCCAAAGGCTATGGTTTCTATAAATTCAAAAGAAATGGGACTAAGGTCTGTGAATGAGGATTTATCAGCCTTAACAGAAACCCAACTTGTGTCTTGAAAAGGATAGACAAAGTTCAATGGATACCAACAAGTTAAGGAAATGATTATGGAACAATAAATCAATAATCCCATAATGTTTAATGTTGGATTCTGCATGAACAAAGGATGGATAAAAATCCTTAGTAAGTCTAGAAACCCTAAAAAGGTGTCTCGTAGAAACACCTTAAGTGGCTTACCTATATGAGTATGGAAATCAGGTCGTTTCCTAGGAAAGTAAGACCGCTTTCTAAGTAGACTCATGAACCAGGATTTAAGCACATGGCCATTAACTTGCTGAGCAATACAGAACACTCTAAATAAGGAATACAACATGTGTGATTGTTCCGGTTTTATCATTAAGGGATGCCTGGCTCAAGATTCGTTCACCATTGAATCTCGATAGAATTTTGAATGGTTTACACTAAGTAAAAGTTCAAATCCAAAAGATACTTTTATTTATGTGTTGTTTCCACGATGATGCAAAACTTGATCTTAGAACTACATAGGCTTGATCCCACTTGGGTATGTAGGAGGTCACACTAATGACTCAGCCATCCACTTTATCTTTATTTTGAAAATTGGGGGAGATTGTTGTAAAATTTTCAAAACATGCTTTGGGTTTGGGTATTTTATTTGTGAAGAGAAGGAAGAATGAAAGGAAGAAGGAATAAGCAAATGTGTTTTGTCCCACATTGTAGAATGTGTAAGGGTATATCTTTATATATACAAGAGCTTGATATATTATATCAAAAGAAAGAAAAGAGAAGGGAGAGATGAGGCTAAGCATGGCCATGGAATAGATATAAATATTTAATGGTCAAAAGATGGGCCTTGGGGCTTTTGGGATCTTGTGATCCACTAGGCCGCAGAAACAAACCAGTCGACATGCCAAAATTCAACCGGTCGACTGTTTTAGTCTCTGGTTGAAAACAGTCGACCGGTGTAATTTGGGCGGTCGACCAGTTTCATCCTGAAGGGATGCGATGGTCTTGAATTGAAACAGATACAACCGTTTTAAATGGTTGTGATATTTAGCTGAAAGGATACCTCTTCTTCTTTGTTAGAAATAGTGATGCTTTTCCGAATAGCAACAGTTGTGACTATTGCAAATAGACATCACACTTCGCTCTCTATAAGTATCCATGCCCAGAACTGTTGCAAAGTACTTAGAATTAGTCTTCTTCTTCCTCTACAATTCTGCAACGCCATTAAACTGTTACAAAACAGTTCTGTCTGGAACACTTATATATTGTTTCGATTCTTAAACTGTTGCAAAATTGCCATCTTCTACTTCCTCTTCTATTCTACATTCTACATTGCATAATCAGAGATCTAATATCAGAATGTTCTTGGTCGGATCAAAATCGTACAAATTTTGAATCCGATTACACTGTTTCAAGGCTTCATTGAATCCTGAAGTCAATAGTTCGATAACCCTTTTGTACCTGGTGGGTTGAACTATTGTCTGAAAGAATTTGCTCAGCAAATCCTTGAAGTCAGAAGTACGACAGATTCTATTCGTCCCAAAGCGTCGCAAACCACAAAATCGCCAACATATATAATCTTAGAGTAACACGAAAGTTCAAATAATTAAAAAAATGAATATAGCCGTGACCCATGTGTGAAAAATGTGTTCACACTTGTACAGAAAATAGAAAACTTTACAATAAAAAGATCTCATGGGTCAGCGGCGTCAGCCTTTAATTTTTACAGTTCGCTGCCTTTTACAAATGCTAAAAGAGGACCAGTATAAGACGCGGCTTGCCTATGCCCCAAAAAAAGGAAGGGATAGAGGAATGTGATTTAAGCCATGGGGTAGGCTTTGTATACATTGTTTAGATTTCTTATATAATGGAAAATAGGGAGAAGGACAAACTTAACAAAAAGTTTGGTGAAATGTATGGAAAGTTTAGAATTTAGTAAGAAAAACAAATACTAGTGTAAATAGTGAAAGGATAGTGGACCTCCTAAATTCCACCTTTAGTGTAAATGTGTCATTAATTCTAATTTTGAAAATTTTCATATTTTTTACCAATTTTTTTGCAAAGTTTGTCCTTTAAAAAAAATCTCATTCTTAATTTGTTTGATTTTCGAAATAGAAAAAAAGGCAATAGCGTGTGTAGAATGGATAGTAAGGCATGTCATTTGTGATTACATGATTCATTTGTACGAGGCACGTAACTGCTTGAAATAATTAACATTTTACAGCCTCTTTAGTCTAGTATTTATAATGGAAAATTCTATTTCAACCCAGAAACATGCTGAGTAGCCCCCCCATTTTAACCTAAAAATACGAAGACGAAAATGCCCTTTTTATGTTATTTTTTTTTTCAGTTTTCTGAACACCTCGTAGTCCCCTTACGTGGTTTATCAGTGTACCTCATAGCAGCACTACGTGGTCTTTGAAAGAACCACGGAGAGCTGCTACGAGGTACACTAAGTAACCACGTAGGGCTGCTACGAGGTAAACTGATAAACCATGCGTTCTCTCTACGTGGGAGGGTATTTTCGGATTTTTTTTAAATTAGGGGGGGCTACTCAGCAAATTAGGGGGTATACCAGTTTTTTCATGCTTTGGGGGGCTACTCAGCATTTTTACGGGTTGAAATAGAATTTTCCATTTATAATAGAAAACTGGAAACAATGTTGAGGTGGACAAACCTGCAGAACAACATTATGAAATAACTCGATCCAATTAGAAACAATAGTTATTCCAGACCTTCCACGCATCTCCTTTCACTCTCTCAATTCATACAAACTACCTTCGTCCCAGATAAAAACACAAAACGTCATTTCTCCATAGTTTTCTCCATTTGCCTCCACCAAAAAGCTCATCATATCTGCAATTTATGATGATCAAACAGTACAATAAATTGTAATCTTCATTCCCTGGTAAATTTCTCCACTGCTTATTTCTCCATAATGCTTTGTTAACATATACAATTTTAACCTATTTGTTTCATCTGAAGTAACATAAAAAAGATATTAAAATAAAATCGAAATGTTTCAAGAAATATGTAAGTATTGTGCAAATTCAAATCAGATTCATACCACTGCAGCAATCAATGGCTGATCTACTAAAATTGCATCAGTATTAAGCAACTTTAGTTACCAATGGTTGTAAATGGAATATGAATTTTTGAACACTAGTTTGCATTGGAATTGTCCCACATCGAAAAATTTGCTATCCGATCTTTCTTAAAATATAAGAAGTTCCTCCTTTACATTGCCAAATGTGGGAGCTTCATCATTTTGAATATGGTATTAGAGCGGGTTTGCGTTTGTCCCACGTCATCTCATTTTTTCACGTGCGGATGCGTATTGGAATTGTCCCACATCGGTAAATTTGCTATTCAATTTTTTTAAAATATAAGGAGTTCTCTCTTCACATTGTCAATTGGTTTTGTGATAATATGAGGCCTCCATCATTTCTAACGGTTTGCTATTAGTTCTGTGCATTGTTAGTTCTGTCCATCTACAAATGGAAGTGTTCTTTGATGTTTAAGTCCATGAACGAATGGCAAAAGGGCATTTTCCATGTCGGCACTATAATATTTCTAGGAATTCAATGTTATATAATTTGTTAATTTCCTTGCTTCTCATAAGATTTTCTTATCAATGACTGTTCTTTAATTATATTTTTTCCTGGGACCTTCTTTTCAATAGGTTGGTCCATACTTAATGGATAACCGTGGAACATGCATCAAAAAATGACTTGTTGCCAATCGTTCATGGACCTAAACGTCAACTAACACTTGGATCTTTAGATTGACACAGCCTACGGAACTAACTGTAACACCCCGAATTTCAGTTAACACTGATATTCACTAATTTCAGAATTAATAATCTCAGATGTGAGAATCAGGGGAAACGGGTTACGTCATTGTGTTCGTCTCGGAAAAATACGCGAAATAAAGTCCGAAATTTTGTAAATCAGAGTCCGTATGACCCGGTTAAGGCCCAAATAAGTTTTCGGGAAATTAGAATTTCGAAACATGCAGAAATGGAGGCCAGGCGGCAAAACTCCCGCCCAGCCAAGTCGACTTGGCAGTCGACAGGGCTGTCGACTTGCCTGTCGACATGCCTGTCGACTTGGCAGTCGACAGGGCTGTCGACTTGCCCTGTCGGCTGATTCTGGCCTGGGTGCACCTGGTTGAGTTTTGGGCTGGGTTGGAGGGCTTAGGATGAAATCTGACGGACCTAAACTAACCTAGGGTTAATCTAAGGGTCTAAAACACAACCTAATCCTATAAATACACCCTAAGACTACCCTAATTCATACTAAAAATAGAATCTATGCCATCATGCCGCCAAAATGCAACTTAGAAGGAGCCTCCACTAATTTGAGAAGAGGATTGCAAGCTAATCAACTACTAATCCACCTCTACTTCAACTCTAGCAACTATCTAAGGAGCTAATCTTGGAGTTTGTGAGTCTCTATCACTTTAATAACCAATTGCTAAACTAAGTAGATGAGATGTGATGAGATCATATGGTTTTGCTTGCAGATCAATGGGTTTTAGGTCATATGTTATGATGCTAGTTTGCTAATCACTATGTTTAACACTTATTCATGATGACACTATGCTTATGCAAGTTAAGTGTTTGGGTTTATGCATGTTAAGTGGTGGGTTTTATGCATGCTAAGTATTCGGTTTTATGCATGCTAAGTGTTTGGTTTTATGCAAGTTAAATGCTTGGTTTTATGCTAGAATCATGTGTGAAATAAGTGACATGACATGCAAGTTTAACCTATGAGTTTGGATCTATAATATGCATAATCTATGCAAGTTGTTTGGATTAGTGATATGCATAACATATGCGAGTTTACCTTTGTATGTCATACATACATATGCAAGTTCATATGTAACATGTAATGCAAGTTATGTGCATGATTATATGCAAGTTCATATGTAACATGTTATGCAAGTTATGTGTTTGGTTATATGCAAGTTATGTGCATGATTATATGCAAGTTCATATGTAACATGTTATGCAAGTTATGTGTTTGGTTATATGCAAGTTATGTGCATGATTATATGCAAGTTCATATGTAACATGTTATGCAAGTTATGTGTTTGGTTATATGCAAGTTAACATGTGACATGCTATGCAAGTTTACCCCTTTGTATGACATAAGTACATGTGCAAGTTCATCCCTTTTAGACCTATGACATATATGCAAGTTGACACCTTTATGATAGGTCTATGACATGAACATTTATGCAAGTTACCATCTTTATGACATATGTGATTCATGCAAGTTTGGGTTGGTTATTTATGCAAGTTGGGTTTATGGTCATATATGCAAGTTGACACCTTTTAAACCCATGATAATGCTAATGATATGCTAAGTTGAACCCATTGTGTGTATGATGAATCTTCTCTTTTGAAGTATGTCATGTTAACGTATTTATGTGGGGACGATGGGGTAAAAATTAATGAACACATAAAATTGTGTGAAGTGGGTATGATTAAACATACCATAAAGTGGATGGACATAATTGGGAGTTTACCTATTAAGTTAGGTCTACCCATATTATGGAATTGGGAATTTACCTATTGAGTTAGGTCTACCCATATTCCTAAATATTTGTAATTAATTAGGGACAATTAATACAAATTATGGGGGTGATTAATTAGGTGTAATTAATCGACTAAGACACGAGGTTGGACCCTTTTGTAGCATAAGACTGCCCGGAACCGACCGGCAAATCCAGCGGCTACAAATGATTGGCCCAACGTGAGAGGTCTTAGTCATAAACTAAATACGTGACAAGTGTAAAGACACGAGGTTAGACTCTGATATGGTGTAAGGCTGCCCGGAACCAACCGGCATATCCAGCTGCCATAAAAGACAGTCTAATGTGAGAGGTCTTTAAAAAAGGTTACGATCTTAATTAATTAAGAAACACTTAACCAAATTAGCATGTAGTGAGGCATGAGGGGTTAAGTGGGTGCCTTGGGTGGCATGTGGGAATCAAGTAAGTGCCTTGGGTGGCATGTGGAAATCTAGTGGGTGCCTTAAGTGGCAATTGAAATATGATTAAATGACAAGCTTAAGTAGTAGCTTGTGATGGCCTTAAGTGGCAATTGAAATATGATTAAATGACAAGCTTAAGTAGTAGCTTGTAGGGGCCTTAAGTGGCAATTGAAATATGATTAAATGACAAGCTTAAGTAGTAGCTTGTGGGGGCCTTGAGTGGCAATTGAAATATGATTAGATGACTTAACCAAACCTTAACATGTAAGTGGGCATGATTATAAAAAGGGGTTAAGTGGGATGCACTAGATAAAATGACAAGCTTAAGTAGTAGCTTGTGGGGGCCCATTTCAACCAGTAACCCATATGTATCTTATTGGGCTCGACCCATGTCGAGAACGGGACACGCGTACTGGGCTTGACTATAAGAGGCCAAAACGAGGTAGCGGTGGTAACGCAAGTCCAACGGGTTTCCGGTGCGTGTGTGGACCCGGGCTGGTAAGTAAGACGTTGTTGCATCGTGTAGGTATAAGCCGTGCACCATTGATATTATCAGGTTGCCACTTTGGGGAATGATACACCCCACTGTGGGGCCAGCACGGGTATCTACGTTAGGGAGCCGATCGCTTGGGGAGTAGTGGGTACACCTAGTGGAGATAGGGGCAGACGACACCTATGTAGTCAGCCAGGGGTACACGAAACTACTATTAAAAATTGCTAAGTACACTTAGTGGGATCAACCTTAAGTAGGAATTACCCTTGGGTGGGTAGAACTGGTGTGGTGCAGTGTAGGAATTACCCTTGGGTGGGTAGATCTGGGGTGGTGCAGTGTAGTAATTATCCTTGGGTGGGTAAATGCGTCTTTACGGTTATCTTAGTTCATCCTAAGTCTAGTTGGCTGCTTAGTGTAGCCATTTATCCCCAGTCGTTACCGTATATCAAGCTCATGTCTTACTCTGGTTACTTTAATGATTGTATTGTTAAAGTTATAGGACTCGCTCAGACTTATGTCTGACCCCGTTGTTTTTATCTTTTTCCCAACCCTCAGGTTATCAGAGTGGGCCTAGCACTAGTGGGCTTTGATCAGACTGCTTTACCTACCTTTTGGAGCTTGGACCGTGGATGTAAAGCTCAGTTTATCTTTTCTATTATGGCTATTAAGTTATGTAGTGGGATTATGTACTTTTGTTTTATCAGGATGGATATTATGTACTTGACTCTTGTTTATGGTTTTGGTGTAACCAAACATGTTTTACTTTCCGCTGCAATGAAATGATGTTTTAAATTCTCAAGTATTACTTATATCTGTCTTGTTGTAATTTTTCTGTTCTATATTCACTTAAAATACTCCACCGATGTTATGGCATTCCCTTAGTGAGTGACCGTAGCGGGTGTGGGGTGTTACACGTGGTATCAGAGCTTAAGGTTACCAGAACAGATAAAATTTTTAGAAAAACTATTTTCTAAGAATATTTTTGAAAGGAGTATTTTCAAAAACATGTCTTTTAAGAGAAAAGTTTTTGAAAGAAAAGCATAATCCCCAATAGCCATATCTATATCTTTCAAATTCTCCGTTTTGAATCTCTTCCTCTCTCGTTTTGAGTTTCCCCTCCGAGTATAGATGATCTTTCTAAGATAGATAAGAATGGAAAACCACTTCAAGGGACTTAGACATTAGTCGGACTAGAAGTTGGTTCAAGAAGGAGGAGGACTTGTAGGTACCTATTGGATAGACGATGGGAGGAAGGCTCAAATAGTTGTTGTTTAATGAAGGACGAAACCTCATTTTGATGGGAGGTTACGAGTGGAGAATGGGAAGAAGAGGGCTAGTAGTTATCCTTTTGGAGGAATAGGACACCTTATTAGGATTGTCCAAAGGGGCATGGGCAAGGTATGGAATCTCCTGGAGGGTAGTTGTATTCCCTCACTGCTAGTGTACCAGATGGGGATAGGACCGTCTAGGTTGGAATTTGGATTTCTTTATTATCCGGTTCGAACTTTATTTGATTCTGACGCATCGAGTTCGTTTATCTCATCATTGTTAGTTGAGTTACTGCACTTAGACACCAGTTTAGTAGATGATCCCTTAGTTGCTTCAAACCCAATTGGGGCTCCATGATGTGTTTGGGTTTGAAAGTTTCTATACTTAGCGTTGAGTTTAGATGTGATGCTTTTTGGGCTTCACGGGCTATGGGTTAGTTTTGGGCATGGACTGGTTATCGAGTAGGGGTGTCGTTCTTGATTTTGAAGGGAGAGTTGTTAGGCTTATGACCCGCTTGGGTAACACTCTCGAGATCTCTTGTAATCCCATGGAATCTGTTACGCTAAGTTATCTAGAATCGCTTGACACGTCGGTCGAGAGTTTGCGATCTGTTAGAGTTGTCCGGGAATACTCGGATGTGTTTGAGGAGGTGAAGGGCTTACCTCCGGAGCGGGAGATTGACTTCCGAATATATCTGGTAGACAATGCCAAACCAGTATCTTGGCCAGTGTGCCACATGGCTCCTCGTGAGAGGAGGGAACTCCATAAGCAAGTAGGCGATTTGCTTGAGAAGGAGTTCATAAGACGAAGTATATCGGAGTGGGGTGCTCCAGTAGTTTTTGCCACGAAGGCGGATGGGTCCCTCAGACTTTGTGTAGGCTAAAGAGAACTAAATAAACTCACAAAGAAGAATAGACACCCATTGCCGAGGATTGATGATCTCTTTGATCAGTTAGTTGGCGCCTCAGTACTTTCGCAGTTGGACTTAGCCACGGGGTTTCGTCAGTTGAGAGTGGCTGAGGATAGTATAGAGAAGACCGCCTTTAGGACTCCGGATGGTTTTTTTTATGAGTGGCTGGTGATGCCATTTGGTTTGACGAACGCCCCCGCATACTTTATTGATTTGATGAGAAGGGTGTTTAGGGAGTACCTAAATAAGTTCGTGATGGTCTTTGTAAATGACATCTTGGTCTTTTCTAGGAGCGAAATAAGTTTTCGTATGTGCTCAATAGGTTGAGCAAAGCCAGTTATGGGATAAACGGTGGTTTTGGAGCGAGACTGGCAAGGACATCCAGAGTTGGACAAGGGCTTAATTATTTAGCCGTTTTTACTAGTATCATCTCACGTAGGTCGTCTGAATTCGAAGGAGGTATCCCTTGGGTGTTTGTCTGATATTGGTTTAGGCCTTTGGGGCTTGCATTTGGGGGATGTCGAGTTCGACTAGGGTGGTCTGCGTGAGAGATGGACAGTTGTGATGATTTTGGATGGGATTCTTAGCATCCTATGAGTTTGAGATTGCGTATACCCATGGCAAGGGTAACGTGGTAGCGGACGCCTTAAGTAGAAAAAGGTTGTTCTCGAGTTCATTGTTCGTTGAACGACGGAGCTTAGAGTTTATTTCTATGTTTGACTTTAGACCTTCCGTTGACTTTGTACCCAGTTTGCTAGCCTCCTTGGAGGTTAGGCCTACTCTTTTGGGATGGATTGGCGAGGCACAGCGAGACGACCCACAGTTGGTTGAGTTAGTAGAGAAGCTCATAAGGGGGGGAGTCGTCCAGCCATTTGAGTAGGTACACCCTAGATGGTAAGGGGTGGTTGCGTAGAGACGGTAGACTTTGTGTACCGCAAGACGAGGGTTTGAGGAAGGCTATACTTGATGATGCACATCGGTCGAAGATGACCATTCATCCCGGTGGGGACAAGATGAACCAAGACGTGAAGCGAGTTTTCTTTTGGGCCGGTATGAAGAAAAATGTGGCCGAGTATGTCGCTAGATGCTTGGTGTGCTAGCAAGTGAAAGCGGAGCAGAAGAAACCCGGTGGGTTGCTTCACCCATTGGAGGTTCCGCTATGGAAGTGGGATAGTGTCTCGATGGATTACCAAGATCGAGGAAGGGTAATACGGGAATTTGGGTTGTGGTAGACAAACTTACTAAGAGCGCCCATTTTATATCCGTGAAGAGTAAGAGAACTGCTCCATGGCTAGCTTCAGTTTACATTCGAGAGATTATTAGATTGCATGGTGTACCTTCCAGTATAGTGAGCGATCGAGATCCTATCTTCACTAGAGAGTTTTGGAAGAGTTTGCAAGAGGCGGTAGGGACTCAGTTGCGTTTGAGTATCGCATATCATCCTCAGACGGACGGCCAGACCGAGAGGGTGAATCGTATTTTAGAAGACCTTTTGAGGCTATGTATCTTGGATTTTGGAGGTACATGGGAAGAGCATCTTCCATTGGTGGAGTTCGCATATAATAACAGCTTTCAGTCTAGTATTGGCATGGCTCCTTTCGAAGCTTTTTATGGAAGGCCTTGTCGATCACCTACATGTTGGTGGGAATCTACGGATAAGATCTTACTTGGGCCCGATATGGTTAGAGAGACTTAGGAAAAGATTGATTTGATTCGAAGAAGGATGAAAGCGGCGTAAGACAGACAGAAATCTTATGTGGACAAGAGGAGGACGGATCATGAGTTTGATGTTGGGGACATGGTCTTTGTCAAAGTATATCCGTTACGGAATGTGGTTCGCTTTGGATCTGTTGGGAAGTTAGCACCAAGGTTTGTTGGACCGTTTCCTATTAAGGAAAGGATTGGACAGATGGCCTATAGAGTGGAGTTGCCCGACAGACTTAGTGGTGTACATGATGTATTCCATGTGTCACATTTGAGGAAGTGCCTACATGAGACAGGAGAGGTGGTAGAGCCGAGCTTGCTTAGAGAAGTAGAGATAGAGCGTGATGCGACTATTCGACGAGCTCCTACACGCATCCTTGGGTCAGAAATTAAGAGGTTGAGAAACAGGGAGGTTCAACTAGTCAAAGTGCAATGGGGAGAAGATGAGAGCAACGCTACTTGGGAGACGGAAGCGAAAATGCATTCATTATGCCCATTCCTTTTTGAGGGCAAGTCTTTTAACTTCTCCTTTATCGTTTGTCTAGTACTTATCTTATCTTTAGTATGTCCTCTTGTTAGTGCCTTTGACCTTTAGATAGGGTAAACCTATGGTTGAAACATGTGTTTGAGACATGTTATGATTGATGGATGCATGTGGATGCAAGTGTTTGCTAGTGGTTGCTCATGGATGCATATACACACACTCTAGACACTAGATCGGCTCAATCACTTCATATTGCATATTGCATATAATTGTGTGTAGGTAGCTATATTTATGGATGTATAATGGTTGTGTTATCATATGGATGATGCATTTTGGTGAATGATTGTGCACTCATGTAGATATAGTACGTGTCGATAGGGTTCTTTCGCATACATATTGGATGCATGGCACTATCACGGTTTGCATATGTTCATACATTAGATAGGGAACATATACACACACTTTTTGCATATGCTCATACATCAGTAGAAATTGTTTTAAGGACAATGGATGCCCGTGTTTGATGGATTGAGTAGATGGTTGTTTGGATGGTAGGATATGCATTCTCCTTAACTTGGAGATTTCGGGGACGAAATCCTTTAAGGAGGGGAGAATGTAACACCCCGAATTTCAGTTAACACTGATATTCACTAATTTCAGAATTAATAATCTCAGATGTGAGAATCAGGAGAAACGGGTTACGTCATTGTGTTCGTCTCGGAAAAATACGCGAAATAGAGTCCGAAATTTTGTAAATCGGAGTCCGTATGACCCGGTTAAGGCCCAAAGAAGTTTTCGGGAAATTTGAATTTCGAAACATGCAGAAATGGAGGCCAGGCGGGAAAACTTCCGCCCAGCCAAGTCGACTTGGCAGTCAACAGGGCTGTCGACTTGCCTGTCGACATGCCTGTCGACTTGGCAGTCGACAGGGCGGTCGGCTTGCCCTGTCGGCTGATTCTGGCCTGGGTGCACCTGGTTGAGTTTTGGGCTGGGTTGGAGGGCTTAGGACGAAATCTGACGGACCTAAACTAACCTAGGGTTAATCTAAGGGTCTAAAACACAACCTAATCCTATAAATACACCCTAAGACTACCCTAATTCATACTAAAAATAGAATCTATGCCATCATGCCGCCAAAATGCAACTTAGAAGGAGCCTCCACTAATTTGAGAAGAGGATTGCAAGCTAATCAACTACTAATCCACCTCTACTTCAACTCTAGCAACTATCTAAGGAGCTAATCTTGGAGTTTGTGAGTCTCTATCACTTTAATAACTAATTGCTAAACTAAGTAGATGAGATGTGATGAGATCATATGGTTTTGCTTGCGGATCAATGGGTTTTAGGTCATATGTTATGATGCTAGTTTGCTAATCACTATGTTTAACACTTATTCATGATGACACTATGCTTATGCAAGTTAAGTGTTTGGGTTTATGCATGTTAAGTGGTGGGTTTTATGCATGCTAAGTATTTGGTTTTATGCATGCTAAGTGTTTGGTTTTATGCAAGTTAAATGCTTGGTTTTATGCTAGAATCATGTGTGAAATAAGTGACATGACATGCAAGTTTAACCTATGAGTTTGGATCTATAATATGCATAATCTATGCAAGTTGTTTGGATTAGTGATATGCATAACATATGCGAGTTTACCTTTGTATGTCATACATACATATGCAAGTTCATATGTAACATGTAATGCAAGTTATGTGCATGATTATATGCAAGTTCATATGTAACATGTTATGCAAGTTATGTGTTTGGTTATATGCAAGTTATGTGCATGATTATATGCAAGTTCATATGTAACATGTTATGCAAGTTATGTGTTTGGTTATATGCAAGTTAACATGTGACATGCTATGCAAGTTTACCCCTTTGTATGACATAAGTACATGTGCAAGTTCATCCCTTTTAGACCTATGACATATATGCAAGTTGACACCTTTATGATAGGTCTATGACATGAACATTTATGCAAGTTACCATCTTTATGACATATGTGATTCATGCAAGTTTGGGTTGGTTATTTATGCAAGTTGGGTTTATGGTCATATATGCAAGTTGACACCTTTTAAACCCATGATAATGCTAATGATATGCTAAGTTGAACCCATTGTGTGTATGATGAATCTTCTCTTTTGAAGTATGTCATGTTAACGTATTTACGTGGGGACGATGGGGTAAAAATTAATGAACACATAAAATTGTGTGAAGTGGGTATGATTAAACATACCATAAAGTGGATGGACATAATTGGAAATTTACCTATTAAGTTAGGTCTACCCATATTATGGAATTGGGAATTTACCTATTGAGTTAGGTCTACCCATATTCCTAAATATTTGTAATTAATTAGGGACAATTAATACAAGTTATGGGGGTGATTAATTAGGTGTAATTAATCGACTAAGACACGAGTTCGGACCCTTTTGTAGCATAAGACTGCCCGGAACCGACTGGCAAATCCAGCGGCTACAAATGATTGGCCCAATGTGAGAGGTCTTAGTCATAAACTAAATACGTGACAAGTGTAAAGACACGAGGTTAGACTCTGTTATGGTGTAAGGCTGCCCGGAACCAACCGGCATATCCAGCTGCCATAAAAGACAGTCTAATGTGAGAGGTCTTTAAAAAAGGTTACGATCTTAATTAATTAAGAAACACTTAACCAAATTAGCATGTAGTGAGGCATGAGGGGTTAAGTGGGTGCCTTGGGTGGCATGTGGGAATCAAGTAAGTGCCTTGGGTGGCATGTGGAAATCTAGTGGGTGCCTTAAGTGGCAATTGAAATATGATTAAATGACAAGCTTAAGTAGTAGCTTGTGGGGGCCTTAAGTGGCAATTGAAATATGATTAAATGACAAGCTTAAGTAGTAGCTTGTGGGGGCCTTAAGTGGCAATTGAAATATGATTAAATGACAAGCTTAAGTAGTAGCTTGTGGAGGCCTTGAGTGGCAATTGAAATATGATTAGATGACTTAACCAAACCTTAACATGTAAGTGGGCATGATTATAAAAAGGGGTTAAGTGGGATGCACTAGATAAAATGACAAGCTTAAGTAGTAGCTTGTGGGGGCCCATTTCAACCAGTAACCCATATGTATCTTATTGGGCTCGACCCATGTCGAGGACGGGACATGCGTACTGGGCTTAACTATAAGAGACCAAAACGGGGTAGCGGTGACAACGCAAGTCCAACGGGTTTCAGGTGCGTGTGTGGACCCGGGCTGGTAAGTAAGACGTTGTTGCATCGTGTAGGTATAAGCCGTGCACCGTTGATATTATCAGGTTGCCACTTTGGGGAATGATACACCCCACTGTAGGGCCAGCACGGGTATCTACGTTAGGCAGCCGATCGCTTGGGGAGTAGTGGGTACACCTAGTGGAGATAGGGGCAGACGGCACCTATGTAGTCAGCCAGGGGTACACGAAACTACTATTAAAAATTACTAAGTACACTTAGTGGGATCTACCTTAAGTAGGAATTACCCTTGGGTGGGTAGAACTGGTGTGGTGCAGTGTAGGAATTACCCTTGGGTGGGTAGATCTGGGGTGGTGCAGTGTAGTAATTATCCTTGGGTGGGTAAATGCGTCTTTACGGTTATCTTAGTTCATCCTAAGTCTAGTTGGCTGCTTAGTGTAGCCATTTATCCCCAGTCGTTACCGTATACCAAGCTCATGTCTTACTCTGGTTACTTTAATGATTGTATTGTTAAAGTTATAGGACTCGCTCAGACTTATGTCTGACCCCGTTGTTTTTATCTTTTTCCCAACCCTCAGGTAATCAGAGTGGGCCTAGCACTAGTGGGCTTTGATCAGACTGCTTTACCTATCTTTTGGAGCTTGGACCGTGGATGTAAAGCTCAGTTTATCTTTTCTATTATGGCTATTAAGTTATGTAGTGGGATTATGTACTTTTGTTTTATCAGGATGGATATTATGTACTTGACTCTTGTTTATGGTTTTGGTGTAACCAAACACGTTTTACTTTCTGCTGCAATGAAATGATGTTTTAAATTCTCAAGTATTACTTATATCTGTCTTGTTGTAATTTTTCTGTTCTATATTCACTTAAAATACTCCACCGATGTTATGGCATTCCCTTAGTGAGTGACCGTAGCGGGTGTGGGGTGTTACACTAACAATAAATTAATTTTCAAGCAGGTAATATTCCATTTTCTACCATTGATAAATTAAGTTTCTTAATACAGATGCAGTTTTGGTAGATCGAACATTGACCGCTGCAGTAGGATTAGGAATCTAGTTTCAATTTGCACGCCGCTTACATATTTGTTGAAATTCCACTAGTCCTCATTTAGCATTTTATAACTGATTGTAAACTTACAAGATTGACCCATGCGATTTTTTTTATTGTTAAGTATTTTTGTTTTATGGATATTTGTTTTAAGGACACATTTTAAAAAAAATTAGATCAAAGGACAAGCAACTTTTGCTATGTAAATTAAGGACTACTTTCATGTTTCAATTGGATAAAGTCCAAATATTTTAAACTAAGAACATGTGTTGGCATTTCACAAAAAATAAAAATTAATACAAAAATATTTTTCCGTGATTATAGGATTAAAAAATAACAAAAATTAAATATGAAATGTTTTTGGTTGTAAATATGAAAGAAAAAGCAATGTAAGAAAATTCTGGACGGAAAGCTAAATGCATATAGTTTCGCTATTTATGTATAGCTTTTTTATGATGTAAATGAGATTAGCTTTAAAATGACTTAGTTTTGTATTTGGATGATACAATATAAAGCTATATTTTTAAGTTATAAAGGTATATTCATTTAGCTTTCCGAACTGATTATTTTTATATGCATAAATTGACTAAAATAATTTTAAAATCATATTATTTTTCTTTCAATTTTGACGGTTATTTTTTATTTTATAAATTAATTCGTTAATAATGAGAGTTGAAGTGAGTTTTACGTTGCATAATAGGATTTGGCATTTGTCCTTAATTTAATTATTAAACTTGGTTGTTCTTTGATCTAATTTTTTTTGAAACTTGTCCTTTAAACTAAATACCCTTTTTTTTTCAATACAAGTGCAAACTCATGCTTTGCACAAGGATCATAGCAATATTTTCTTAAATTATTAATGAACTTTTGTGTTATTGTAACATTATCTATAATTATCTTAAGTATTTCTCGTTTCTTACCAAATGCTTAATATATTGTCTAAAATGTTGCTTTTCAGCTATTGTTTTACCTGAAATTAAATTATATTGTAATCAATGCAAGAAAACAGATGTATCAATTTTTCATTCTTTGAAATAGTATTATAGAAAATGTTATACAAATACAATTTTACAACAATAATAGAGCTATTTTATTTTTTAATTTAGATTATACGTTTATAGCTAATTCATGATATATTCTGTGGTATTAGATTTTGTTGAAGAAAATAGTGCACTAAATTTCATCTAAATATATGACTCTCAAATAAACACGGTAGCAAACTCCATCTAAAAAGCCTTTACTTCGTTAACACAGTTTCACTATTTTCATATTATCTGTATGATAAGCCTCTTGTTGAATTAGATGATATTCGACATCCTAGGATGCTTTTTTTTGGTTTACCCAAATCTTCATATATTCAGAAAAGATGATTATACATGTATTTATGCACGTATATTAGTATATATGTATGTATGTATGTATGTATGTATATTGATAGATATATGATAAAAAACAATCACTTCGCAGACCATCACTAACGAGGGCGCTGAAGATAGAGCCTTGTCCCCAAGGGCTAATCGCAAGAATCTCAGGAACTCCTCCTTTGCTTAGGTACTTAGCGAACATCCAGGAGTTCTGTCTAGCATAAGCTAGACTCCGCATCTATCTCTTGTAGAGGTAGTGCCAACAAGCCCAAGCAACAAGATCACAGTTAAACAAAATAGCTATGTACCAAACCAACGATAGATAACACTACCATATGATCAATTAATTCAAATTTCAAAATATTTGACCCCTACTTTTTGTGAGAATTACTCTCCCTCCAGATCTATAGTAGATGCTACGAAGAAGGGACCATAATTGCAACACAAATTAAAAAATGAGTAAAATAATATCTTTAAAGTTAAGGAGAACAACATTAGCATGTAAAAATGAATGTTTGCCAAATCGTGGTGTGAGTGAAGAGTTTTTTGGGCAAGTATGAATAAAGCAGGATCAAGGTTAGTAGTAAATATGCATTTTTATATTGCTCACAAAATTAAAAATAAAGTCGAGGTAGAAATTCTTAAAGTAAGATTTGGTCTGAATACATCGTGGACATTTCAAAATTTAACAATAGGAAATATATTAACATTAACATATACATAAATATGTTCAACCAACCTATTAATATTGGCTTACATATGTTGAACCTATAGTGAGATGAATAAAGCACGGCATTTCATTCTTATATAGAAAGCTACATCGACTGTCTTTGACCCTTCCACTGTGCATTCTTGTGGATGTAAGATATCTTTTAATCAAATATTTCGAAAAAATTATAGGTAATAGATTTATAACTGGTGTGCATGTGTATTATTATTATTTTCTGCTAAATCTACCCTGATTACCTCTTTATGTTTGGACTTTAAATAACCTTACATTGTTAATAGTGATTATTTGTTTATTTATTATTTGAATTAAATTGAAAGTTCTTAAACATTTTCATTATTCAATTGATTTTTCTTTGGTAACATGTTTTGTTATAATTTAGTAATTTCTTATGTTCTACATGTATTAAACTTTTTAAGGACGGGAGTTCAAATTTTATCAATACCGAATGTTTCCATTTTTCTCAAAACAATGAAACTGGGTTCCTCTTTATTGTTAACTCTTTTATTATCATAACTAAATTATTTTTAATAAGTTCATATGTATGGTATGTTTGGAATTTGATAATTTATAAAATACTACCTTCGAACCTACCCAATTTTTACTCCTATTTTATGGCTTTAAATAACTATTTTTTTATACTGTTAGTTGTTTTGTCTTCCACTCCGTGCTCATATTAAAATTCCCCGATCGGTTTTCATTATTTATTTTATATTTAATCACTACGAGGAAGTGTGACTATAGCGGCTAAAAATTGCGACGGCTAGCAGCAGTCTAAAAAGACCGGCAGACACCAGCCGTCGCAAGTCGTCACGTACCTGCTAAAAACAACCGCGAGCCCATAACAAAATTTTCATTCCCAAATCATCTTACCCCCACCAAAAAAACCTCCACCACAAATCGATCGTCATCTCCCGTCGCTGTCGCCGCCGCTTATCGCGCCACTACTCCCCTGCCTCTAGCCTACCTCTGGCCTCTCCCTACTCCTCTACTATTTCAATTTAACAATTCAGGTATAAATTTCAATTCGGTTTTGTTTAATTTTGATGTTTGCATATATGAATATGTTGATTTACCGTTATTAGATGATAATACTAGATTATTAGATGATTTAGGAACATGACTAAAATTCCATGCTATGAAATTAGTTGGTAGTCAATTGAACATTGATGAATATGGCGTATTAGTTGGTGTTTGTGTGCATGTATATATTAATGAACCTTTGTTAAATGATAATCGTAGATTAGTATTGAGTTTAGTTAAACCCAAATTTAAAATTTTGAATTTAAGTAGATGATTATCGACTAGAAATCGATCAATATATATTGTGAATTAGTTGACGATATTTTTAGAAAAAGTTAGCAATTATATATTTTGTAAAATATGTGTTAAAATTTATATTGTGCTAAATTTGTATCATGCTAATTTATATCGTGCTAAAATTTATATCCTATTAACAACTAATTAAATCACTATTGATGTCTATAGTTTAATTCTGCAATGGTTGAACATATGAATTAAGTATAATTAAAACAAGCTCGTCGCGCAGCGGCAGTTCGTAATTTTATGATATGAACTTAGAATGAGTGTATACAATATAATATAAATCGATTTTTTTGTTGAAATAGGAACCTTCTGTATATACTGGATTATAGTTTTTGTAATAGAAGAGAAAAATTGAGATTTCATCTAGTAGATTTTGGATTATGTCAAAAACAAATTTCTAGAAAACATTTTCTTATTATTCACACCTTTGTTGAAACCAAATGACAAATAAGACATGATTTTATCTCAATCATCATTTTTATCATGATTAGAAGAATTAGGAAAATCATATGTATAAAATCTCTAACATGAATATGGACTGTACTTGGTTTGTTTGTGATGGTTTAAAATTTAACGAATCGTGCGCGGTAGTTCACGTTTCGGCAATCGTAACTTTAAACGATTATACCGTAAAATCCAACCGTCAGATTTTCCCAAAATTAGAACCGTTAGGACCGTTTTGGGAAGATCTTTCCGATGATAGAAATTTTATCAAAATCCAACGGTTAGATTTCAAGATAAGCGTAAATCAAATTTTGGTAAAAACAGCGCCAGGGCCGCCCATTGACCCGAAGCGTCATTTAATTATATAGAACTATTTTTAAATAAATAAAAATAGCGATAAATCGTATAAATTAATATTGATGATATTAAATAGTTTAAATGATAATAATTCGAAAAATTATTTGAAAAGACCGAGTTCAGCTCATTTCAAATAATTTTACGACGATTTAAAATCGAAGATATCGAAGACGGCGTTTGAAGATCGGCGATCTTCACGTCGAAAGGATAACTATTGATGCCTGGCATTGGCTAGCTACCAATAAAGGGTTAAAGTGGTAGTTGTCCGGACGCACTTGTTGATCGTCCGGATATGCGAGCACTTAGGCGACTCCGGTTTCGTTTAGACCCAGAACGGACTTGTAAATGGATGTATGTCCGATATTGAATTTCATGCTATGTAATTAAATCGATATCTACTAATATATTTCTGTGGTGGAGGAAAATTTATTCTCTTGCTAAACACCCTTATTTGAGACGCACGAGCTCGAAGGTTATATATTGGTAGTTATCGATCGCATAGTATGGACTGTCAATGTGACATGCCAAGATGCAATTGATCGAGGCTTTTGTTGAAAAGCAGAGCCTTGTGGATAATGATCAAAGCATAGCCTATTTAGGCATAGCTTTGTGTATTTCGTTACCTCGCGAGCCTCACACCCCGGTAGAGTCAAAAACGGGACAAGGGAACGCAGGGAGTGCACACGTTTCTTTCTAGCTAGAAGTGGTGTTTGGGTTTTTACACGGCCCATCATTTTTACTTATGCGGTTGATGGAATGAGGCACCTCAGATTTTTATTGGTCGCCAATGGCCAATTTATAGGTCCAATAGGTTCGGTAAGCGTGTGTTCAGGAATTGCCAATCCACTAAAGTATTTGTGGACCGGCCCTGCTGTATCCAAGGGTTCGCCAGCGTTCGAATCCTGAGACATTGATAGAGTATCTCGAATCGGTTAGGAGATCGTCCCTAGCCTTGACTCATGATGGGAAACAACCTCCAATACGACATTATAGTCTTGATTGTAAACCTATATATGGCGACATAGTAGGATGGGGTACTATTCCGTCTAGGATTGATACATTTACTTTAAAGTGTTTTTGAAACATATTAGACACTAGTAATAATATTAAAAATATTATTTTTCTACATATCAAGCATTTTTTATCATTATAAGGTAAAACTTTATCCTCCGTTTGCGTTGCATTGTGTGATGGGACTTGAGTCTTATAATGATTTCATTTTCTAAAAAGCATTGCGTTGTTTTTGACTTTAAAATTTATAAAACTTATGCACTGGCAATCCATTGAATTAAACCCGTTCCGCATTAGCGGCCTGGTCCAGTGATTAGCCATATTATTAGTTTAGTAAGATTTCTCATACCAGTCCCATGACTGACTCATAGTTTGTTTCACTTTGCAAACTCGGGTGCCCTCTTTCCACATGGCCAGCCAATTGACAGGTTTCAGGTAGGGATGTTTTCTGGACTAGAGCTTGCTGATGAAGATGTTGGAAGACCTTTTCTTTTATCTTTAATTTTCTTCTTGAGATTTGGGACAATATTGGATATTGATGTATTTTGGGAGATTGAGACTTTATTTCTTTCCCTGTTTAGACATCTGTTTTTGCTAAGTGTATCGTGTACTGCTTACTCTGATGTTCGGTGATGATGTTTGTGATGACATTTCCTTTCTGCTGCAAATGATTTATATGTTCTGCTATGTAACTATGATATGTTATTGTTTTAATTCTGTTATACTCCTATGATTATCCTTAGTGTCGTTCTACGGAAGTTTGGGTCGTCACATTTGTAACGACCCATATTTTGACCGTTCAAATCGACAATAAACTACACATATCGACCCAAACAAATCGCAAATGCAGGTAGTTATTGGGGAAAAGAAGAAAAAGAAAGAAAGAAGAGAAAACCCAATCACAGAATCTCACAGCGGAAGGACAACATATAATAAACAAATAGCAGTTAAACTGTTGAAATCCATACATTTGTTATAACATTCAAATGAATATCAGAGTTACACATATACAGATGTACATAATAAGCAGCGGAAAAATAATGCAGCGGATAAACATATGTATAGATAATAGATATACCAAATCTTCATCTTCGATCTCCAAAGCACAGTCATCTTCGGTAACTGCAACGTCTGCTGACCCGAGCGTATTGCATAAAAGAAAACACAACAAACACTCGGATCAGCACTAAATCATCTCATATTAGTCAAATCAAGATACGAAATAACATCAGTATCATGAGTGCAGTAACTCAAGAGATGTTACGGGATTTTTCCATCTCTCGAGGATCCGTTAAACTAATATCTATATAATAATACGCTATTATTATAATGTCTATTCAGTAAAGTATAAATACTGAAAATAGCGTAAGCGGGATTACATTTTTACCCTTACGCCGTTTATAATACCGCAGTCTATACAGTACCGTAAAACCACCGTAAACGATGGCATCAGAGGCACTCCATAGGTACGATACAAATCAAAAATCGTATGGGGCTCGATATGGATATATATGACAAGGCACTCGAGGCAATGCCCAGGGTAGGATTCTACCAATTGCACTCCCGGACCGGTGGTAACGCATAGCAGCCACTACCGCCCACCTCGGAACACACCCCCAAAGTCATAAATGGGCCCAAATCATCATCATCATAGTCATAGAAATAGTATCGAAGGAGTGAGTCCGATTAAAGGTGCTACCTCAATTAGTCACGGTATAGCTCCTGTTTTAGTCATTTCAATTCTGACCCGAAGGTCAGGGCTATTTCGTCATCGATCATGTTCTTCGATTCAATAATCGCCTCCAAGTCATCATACTCGTTCTGGATACGTCATAACGTTCACAGTTGTCAAAGTGGTATCGACACTGACAGAGAGTATGCCTTATGTCGACTCCGGTCTCTTTAACAACCAACGCTTACATCTTTCACATCGGTCGGTTCTTTTATATTTGAAAGGTTCGCTTCATATCAAAACATCATATTTTGCTTCGAACCAATTTATATTCAAATAAAATAAAATTTCATATCAAAATATCATAAATCATCCCAAGCCGATTTTATTCTAAATTAGAATATATCCCATACCATTATATTATAATCATATAATATTCCCAAAACGAAATATTCAAATAGAATATAATTTACCTCAAAGGTTTCCAATTATCTCGGATTCTCATCTCAACTCCATTTGAACCAGTGGTTCAAACTCAAGCATTTCCATTCGGAAGAATTTAAATTTTGAGAAAATACTTGTAAACTAAATGTTCATATAATAATAATAATAATAAATTTTTATATAATAAATATATATAGATGTATATATAGAATATAATAGTTAAGATAAATTAGTAATTTAAACATTATATATATACTTAAAATAAGATTTACTAGAAACCTTTGAAAATGAATTATAAGGAAATTATTTAAATACAATAGTAGTAAGTAAAGGTAATTAATAGTTTTAAAGCTAGAATAATCATTTAGAATCAAAGCATAAATAATTAAAAATAAATTCCTCAAATCAAATCCTTTCTTCCTTCCAAATTCCAAATACTTGAATTTATCCTCCGGTCTCAACGGAGTTCATTAAATTCCCTATCTCGTTTCAAACTCGTTCAAACAACTACTTGATTTCAAGAGTTCCGAGATATATATATTCCAACTGAGTTAAAACAACTCAGATACCCTTGATTTCTAAATTCCCCAAAATTTGATTTCCATAAGAAATTTTTCTTACTTCTAATCCAACTCTTATTCTGGAAAGTTTCAATTCATATTAAAACCCCAATTTAAATATTTCTATTTTGGTTTGGAAAAATTCCTTCAACCCTTTTAATCACCATCCCAGTTCATAATCTTTAAAGAATTTAAAATCGAGTATCGACACATTCTTTTAAATGAAATTCTATCAAATAAAATTTCAATATTAAAATCATTTAACCAACCGATGTCTGTATATAATTATCTATCCAATGGCCAAGTGGTTTAATATTAAATTTCTCGATATTTCAGGGATGGATCTATCATTTCAATCCAAATCAGGGTCACAGAGATTTATCATTTCACTCTGTGTTCTTAATTCATTTTTATCGATAAATCCCGGGTTCATTAGATGCCCGCAACATCAAGGGTACAAATGAGATCTATCGTCAAAACCAACATGCAATACGATATACTGAATATGGGCATAAGCAGTGTCAATATCAACAGTAATAAAATTCGACCAAACATCCATCACATCATTTCATTCAACTGATCAGCATTAACTGTTCCAGGATTAACAAGGGTTCGAATTTCAACTAGAGATTTAAATTAAATTAAATAACTAATCATTTACTTAGATTGCATGTTAACACACTTGCATGTCAAATTTAAACAACACATCAACAATCCAATGCAACCATGCAACCAAACTTATTTCATAATTTAATTCAATAAGTATGGGAATAATTCAGTATTTCGTGAGTGAGAAAACTACTCACCTTTGGGTCCTTGGTGGATCGAACGTCCAACCATAGCCCAAAATTTCACGGTCTCTAAATGCAGCCAGGTTAGTGCCAAAACGTCCGCAATTCCGCCACGATCCCAACGCAACAAACCGTGCTCGAATCCGAGTTCATATGTAAAAGTTATGGGTGTTTTAGTATTTAAATCTGAAATATATAAAGTAAATAAAAAAAGAATTCCTCACCCTCTCACCACATGCCACGTCGTCACCTTGGATCCTTCCTCCCGCTCTTCTCATTTTCGCTACAGTAGAAACCAACGTGGAAACCCATACAAAGGCCAAAGTTTGACCGCCGACTGCTCCTTATTCCGGCCACCGAACGCCTCGCGATCACCCCCATCCCTCTCGCCTGACCGAGGCGCATGCAACCCAGGTGGCCCCGCCACCTCCGGTGGTCCACAAAGTCGCCGCCGACGAGCCATAAATCAGCCAATTCGAACCCTAACACGCCAAATCCGGCCACCTTAGTCCACAATCCCACCTGCGAACACCACCATCACACTCCCCTCGACAATCTCTTCAAAACCCGTGTCTTAATTTCTCCGATCCAAGATAAAATCGAAAACCCCAAATTTGAAGCTAGGGTTCCGCGAACTGAAAGTTTGACCATCGATTTCCGGCCAACCTAGTCACTGCATGTCGAAATAAACTGCACCAGAAGCTTCGTACCGTCGAGAGCTTTGAATCGATATACAATACGATAGGGTTTGTGAAGATTTGATTTTTGAGTTGGATTTCATTTTGAAACTAGGGTTTGAGTATTTTATTCAGCCATTAGAAAGAAACAAATGAAGAAAAGTAAACGTAGTGAAGAAATGGCTGATGTAGTGGAGAATGGGGCTAAGTTTTATATATATATATATAGGCCCAACAATGAGAAACACACAATTATCCTATTCATTGATCTCTTTCACATTTTCTCTCGTACGGTCAAACGGTTATTCGGATTGTAATGCAAATTTGAATCCTATAATAATTCATCGTTCCGGATCCAATGGCGCCAGTTTCGTCGAATTCCGAGACAGTTGCCAAAACAGTTAAATTTCACAGTTAAATAATAAATAAAATATTCAGTTAAATCATTTAACTAGTTTAATTCAATTTAGCTACTCATAAAATTCCCTTTTAATCAAATTGCAATTTAAATAAAATTTATAAATCGATTCAAAAATTTTATGTTCCCGGATTTGATTATTTCTCAAATTAAATTTGAACTGCAAATTTCAAATAAATGAGTTATTCAATATCAAACCCCAAATTTCACCATTTACCTATCAAAATTTGAGATTTTTATCTATATATTAAACACTTAAGTTTTATTCAGTCATTTAAATATAAAACCCAAATTACAACATCTTCTAATTATAACTCAATAAAAAGAATTGTTTACTTTCAATTCAAAAATCATCATCATTAAAATCAACTAATTTGATTTTTAACCCATGTTATCCTATTTTATTTATTTAAATTGAAAAGTAAATATACAAAAAAATTATGGGATGTTACATTCTCCCCCACTTAAAATCTTTTCGTCCTCGAAAAGAGAACGAAATAAGGTATTAAACAAATCATACTTTCCAATCCATACATACAGAATAGTATTTATAAAATAAGTTATATAGTTGAAAATCTCATAAATTTTCTAACTCCCGAAATCACAAAAAAAATTCGGCAGCATCTCCTTTGTACAGAGAGGTTCCGGAAAATCACAACATATATAAAATTCAAATATACATCTCATCATTCGATGAGGCATCCCAAAATGGGGAAAACACCATATATATGTAACCACAAAACTATATAACTCACATACGTACCTTCTTAGCGTATATTAGCATTTTTAATTACCTTAACATTTAGCGCAAGCGAGCTTCGCGGTGTAGCGCGACTTCCTTACACCTGCTATATACTCAAACAAACATAAGAATCAAACATATATACAATATATAGCAAACGTATAGAACTTACGCTGCATACATTGAACCTTTCAACCACAAAACCAACATGTCAACAACAGACCAGCAAACAAATCAACGATTATCACCCTATAAATGATGGAATTTGACTAAAACACACTAGGTAAAAGTTGTGGCATTTGTTTCAGTCTTTCCGAATTGTCCGGATTCGTCGAATTCGGATAATCCCTCCAAAAGTTATGACTATTTTAATAACAGCGAACACTTCAGCCCGCACACTGGAAATGCAGATCTGAAATGTTTTACCCAGTTTTTAACCCCTTAAACATCAGATTTAGGCTTAACACTTTACAAAAAGTTTTAGTTTACGTCCTGGCCTTTCCGAAATGTACCCGTGCATTAAAATCCGACGTTCCGTTAGGAAGCTATGATCGAAACAAAATCGCTATTCAGTTCAGATTTTTATTTTCGGTGCATACTACTTCGACTAAATCTTGCATTTCAACGTGTGGAACTTGAAAATACGATGAGGCTCTATTAACGACAATTATAGTTCAGATTCTAAGGTTTCCAAAAAGTCCGGAATCGTCAAATTCCGATCAGCCCATCAAAAGTTATGATCATTTTACTTCAACCTATTGAATATTTTAGATTTGACATAAACGTTGATTTATTTTGCTTGGAGTTTCAACCTCCGGATTCCCATATTTTTATAAGTCTTTACCATTCCAAAGTTAGTTATCACCTTTTTTTTATTCTAGAAATGAATTCATATTCAATCTCTTATTAAATCTCAATATCGCTCTATTCATTTCTCGCTTCATTTCAAGTACCCAAACAAATAACATTGAATTCCCTTTATAACGTTTCCAACCTGCTCAATTTTATTAAAACATGATTTCATTAATATAGACTAAGTTGCCAAACTTCATTACTTATTCCGAGTTACTTAATCCATTTTGTGTTGAATAATATTTTGTTTATCCACATTCGCTTAACCATTCCCTTGAATTAGTTCTGATTCATTTATTCTAAATTATTCAAGTTCATCCGCACTCACTCCTTTCACTTATCTTGCATCTCATTATTCTTATTTTGGTACTTTAATTCATACCTTAACCATTTTCTTATTTACCTTCCTTAATTGAATCCTCTTAGTTTTAAGTCCTTTCGATATTCTAATTTAATGAATTCAACTTCAGTTTCTATCTCTTATACTTTTTCCGTATTTCTGATTCTCAGTTTATTTCACCTTTGCTTTGTTTAGTTAACTTCCAGTCTATATCAACGGATTGAGGTCAGTTATGATTTTATATAAACCATACTATTTGATCTCATTTATTAAACTTAAATTTTCTTTCTCGACCAACCCTCAACATCATATTCCAATTTAACTTATTTAAATTTCTTAGGTCGCTTTCTTTAAGTAAATCTATCACAGATTGAGTTTTATTCTTACATTTCCTTTCAATGTCTCTAATTTCCGAATTGGGAGTCGTTTAACTATTACCTTATTCCGTATAGCCAGTTCTATATTTACTTTCCTTTTTCTTGTTTTGGCACTTCGATTTGTTAATGATTCCGTTATTCATTTAACCATTTTCTTCCCTGCTTATTCCCATTCAAGTTTCATCAAATATTATTTCATTAACTCGCTCATTTACTCAACTCACCTTTCATGGTTTGAATCAAAGAATGCTCATAACTAAGATTTATACCTAGATCTCCAACCATTATGATTCGATTTCCTTAGTTATATTTATTTAACTTGATTTCTTTACTTAAATTAAACAATATTCCGTTCGACCAAAGTTTCTTACTCATTCATTTCATCTTTCATACTCAGGTTTACATTCGAGATTATACCCTAATAAGGTTACCATTTAGATTTTTTTTTTTCATCGATCATTCATATTTCATTAACCACCTCATTTGACCAACTTGGAATTTATTTAAACTTAAGTACCATTCAAGTTCAAAGATTTTCGCGATGATTTTTCTTAATTCTTAAGTCCATTTCATGATTTCAGAGCCTAAAATTCCCATGAATCGAGTACTAAAACTTAAATCATTATCATTAGTTAAGACAACTTAAAGTGCTTGATTCCGGGTTTTATAATTCAAGTTTAAAACAAAATACATATATATACTAATACTATTCTTAAAACAAACCATATGAAATTTTAAAAACCAAATCTTAAATTAACTAAGAACACGTAGATTTAAATCTGGTTGAATCTTAAACTCGACTTTAAATATCATATACTAATACCTTTATATAAAATTTTATACTATATGGAAATTCAATTCAAAAACCCTTTCAAACTAATTATGAAAGTACGGAGTGGTCTCCCCCACTCAGACGCTTCAGAATAAACGTCGATAATGCGTGCACTCATTATCGAAGTCATTTCTGATGTCCGAGGAGGGATTATACACTTATTTCTTTTGGAACCATTTCCAAACTATTTCTTATCATACGATATTATTTCAAACTTTAGCAAACTATCTTCGAAAACACCCCAGGATCAAGTTACAAGTTCATTTCCATTTCAATCACAAACCTTTTTCGCCCAATTATACCTACAAGTATTCCATTTCAAATATATTCTAGACACATTAAATTTTCCTTATTATAATTATTATTATCTAATCAACCATAATAGGTAATACTTAACATTACAACCTACTAAAACGAATACATACATACTTGAACCAATAATATATATTTGATATATTTTAAAAAAATCGAAACCATATTATATCGATCATTCTGTTCGATTATTTAGAGATCCCTATCGATTCTATGGCGTCCCATATATCGAGCAGAATCCATAAATATTCAACAGAACAACTCAACATAATATAAACCAATTTATAGCCAAATACAAGTACGCTCTCTCATATCACTCAAACTCATTCTAGGGCATTTCTAACCCCATCTCTAATGAGTTAATTCCCAACAGCCAAGGTTATCGCTAACCTCGCTCTGATACCAACTATAACGACCCATATTTTGACCGTTCAAATCGACAATAAACTACACATATCGACCCAAACAAATCGCAAATGCAGGTAGTTATTGGGGAAAAGAAGAAAAAGAAAGAAAGAAGAGAAAACCCAATCACAGAATCTCACAGCGGAAGGACAACATATAATAAACAAATAGCAGTTAAACTGTTGAAATCCATACATTTGTTATAACATTCAAATGAATATCAGAGTTACACATATACAGATGTACATAATAAGCAGCGGAAAAATAATGCAGCGGATAAACATATGTATAGATAATAGATATACCAAATCTTCGTCTTCGATCTCCAAAGCACAGTCATCTTCGGTAACTGCAACGTCTGCTGACCCGAGCGTATTGCATAAAAGAAAACACAACAAACACTCGGATCAGCACTAAATCATCTCATATTAGTCAAATCAAGATACGAAATAACATCAGTATCATGAGTGCAGTAACTCAAGAGATGTTACGGGATTTTTCCATCTCTCGAGGATCCGTTAAACTAATATCTATATAATAATACGCTATTATTATAATGTCTATTCAGTAAAGTATAAATACTGAAAATAGCGTAAGCGGGATTACATTTTTACCCTTACGCCGTTTATAATACCGCAGTCTATACAGTACCGTAAAACCACCGTAAATGATGGCATCAGAGGCACTCCATAGGTACGATACAAATCAAAAATCGTATGGGGCTCGATATGGATATATATGACAAGGCACTCGAGGCAATGCCCAGGGTAGGATTCTACCAATTGCACTCCCGGACCGGTGGTAACGCATAGCAGCCACTACCGCCCACCTCGGAACACACCCCCAAAGTCATAAATGGGCCCAAATCATCATCATCATCATAGTCATAGAAATAGTATCGAAGGAGTGAGTCCGATCAAAGGTGCTACCTCAATTAGTCACGGTATAGCTCCTGTTTTAGTCATTTCAATTCTGACCCGAAGGTCAGGGCTATTTCGTCATCGATCATGTTCTTCGATTCAATAATCGCCTCCAAGTCATCATACTCGTTTGGGATACGTCATAACGTTCACAGTTGTCAAAGTGGTATCGACACTGACAGAGAGTATGCCTTATGTCGACTCCGGTCTCTTTAACAACCAACGCTTACATCTTTCACATCGGTCGGTTCTTTTATATTTGAAAGGTTCGCTTCATATCAAAACATCATATTTTGCTTCGAACCAATTTATATTCAAATAAAATAAAATTTCATATCAAAATATCATAAATCATCCCAAGCCGATTTTATTCTAAATTAGAATATATCCCATACCATTATATTATAATCATATAATATTCCCAAAACGAAATATTCAAATAGAATATAATTTACCTCAAAGGTTTCCAATTATCTCGGATTCTCATCTCAACTCCATTTGAACCAGTGGTTCAAACTGAAGCATTTCCATTCGGAAGAATTTAAATTTTGAGAAAATACTTGTAAACTAAATGTTCATATAATAATAATAATAATAATAATAAATTTTTATATAATAAATATATATAGATGTATATATAGAATATAATAGTTAAGATAAATTAGTAATTTAAACATTATATATATACTTAAAATAAGATTTACTAGAAACCTTTGAAAATGAATTATAAGGAAATTATTTAAATACAATAGTAGTAAGTAAAGGTAATTAATAGTTTTAAAGCTAGAATAATCATTTAGAATCAAAGCATAAATAATTAAAAATAAATTCCTCAAATCAAATCCTTTCTTCCTTCCAAATTCCAAATACTTGAATTTATCCTCCGGTCTCAACGGAGTTCATTAAATTCCCTATCTCGTTTCAAACTCGTTCAAACAACTACTTGATTTCAAGAGTTCCGAGATATATATATTCCAACTGAGTTAAAACAACTCAGATACCCTTGATTTCTAAATTCCCCAAAATTTGATTTCCATAAGAAATTTTTCTTACTTCTAATCCAACTCTTATTCTGGAAAGTTTCAATTCATATTCAAACCCCAATTTAAATATTTCTATTTTGGTTTGGAAAAATTCCTTCAACCCTTTTAATCACCATCCCAGTTCATAATCTTTAAAGAATTTAAAATCGAGTATCGACACATTCTTTTAAATGAAATTCTATCAAATAAAATTTCAATATTAAAATCATTTAACCAACCGATGTCTGTATATAATTATCTATCCAATGGCCAAGTGGTTTAATATTAAATTTCTCGATATTTCAGGGATGGATCTATCATTTCAATCCAAATCAGGGTCACAGAGATTTATCATTTCACTCTGTGTTCTTAATTCATTTTTATTGATAAATCCCGGGTTCATTAGATGCCCGCAACATCAAGGGTACAAATGAGATCTATCGTCAAAACCAACATGCAATACGATATACTGAATATGGGCATAAGCAGTGTCAATATCAACAGTAATAAAATTCGACCAAACATCCATCACATCATTTCATTCAACTGATCAGCATTAACTGTTCCAGGATTAACAAGGGTTCGAATTTCAACTAGAGATTTAAATTAAATTAAATAACTAATCATTTACTTAGATTGCATGTTAACACACTTGCATGTCAAATTTAAACAACACACAACAATCCAATGCAACCATGCAACCAAACTTATTTCATAATTTAATTCAATAAGTATGGGAATAATTCAGTATTTCGTGAGTGAGAAAACTACTCACCTTTGGGTCCTTGGTGGATCGAACGTCCAACCATAGCCCAAAATTTCACGGTCTCTAAATGCAGCCAGGTTAGTGCCAAAACGTCCGCAATTCCGCCACGATCCCAACGCAACAAACCGTGCTCGAATCCGAGTTCATATGTAAAAGTTATGGGTGTTTTAGTATTTAAATCTGAAATATATAAAGTAACTAAAAAAAGAATTCCTCACCCTCTCACCACATGCCACGTCGTCACCTTGGATCCTTCCTCCCGCTCTTCTCATTTTCGCTACAGTAGAAACCAACGTGGAAACCCATACAAAGGCCAAAGTTTGACCGCCGACTGCTCCTTATTCCGGCCACCGAACGCCTCGCGATCACCCCCATCCCTCTCGCCTGACCGAGGCGCATGCAACCCAGGTGGCCCCGCCACCTCCGGTGGTCCACAAAGTCGCCGCCGACGAGCCATAAATCAGCCAATTCGAACCCTAACACGCCAAATCCGGCCACCTTAGTCCACAATCCCACCTGCGAACACCACCATCACACTCCCCTCGACAATCTCTTCAAAACCCGTGTCTTAATTTCTCCGATCCAAGATAAAATCGAAAACCCCAAATTTGAAGCTAGGGTTCCGCGAACTGAAAGTTTGACCATCGATTTCCGGCCAACCTAGTCACTGCATGTCGAAATAAACTGCACCAGAAGCTTCGTACCGTCGAGAGCTTTGAATCGATATACAATATGATAGGGTTTGTGAAGATTTGATTTTTGAGTTGGATTTCATTTTGAAACTAGGGTTTGAGTATTTTATTCAGCCATTAGAAAGAAACAAATGAAGAAAAGTAAACGTAGTGAAGAAATGGCTGATGTAGTGGAGAATGGGGCTAAGTTTTATATATATATATAGGCCCAACAATGAGAAACACACAATTATCCTATTCATTGATCTCTTTCACATTTTCTCTCGTACGGTCAAACGGTTATTCGGATTGTAACGCAAATTTGAATCCTATAATAATTCATCGTTCCGGATCCAATGGCGCCAGTTTCGTCGAATTCCGAGACAGTTGCCAAAACAGTTAAATTTCACAGTTAAATAATAAATAAAATATTCAGTTAAATCATTTAACTAGTTTAATTCAATTTAGCTACTCATAAAATTCCCTTTTAATCAAATTGCAATTTAAATAAAATTTATAAATCGATTCACAAATTTTATGTTCCCGGATTTGATTATTTCTCAAATTAAATTTGAACTGCAAATTTCAAATAAATGAGTTATTCAATATCAAACCCCAAATTTCACCATTTACCTATCAAAATTTGAGATTTTTATCTATATATTAAACACTTAAGTTTTATTCAGTCATTTAAATATAAAACCCAAATTACAACATCTTCTAATTATAACTCAATAAAAAGAATTGTTTACTTTCAATTCAAAAATCATCATCATTAAAATCAACTAATTTGATTTTTAACCCATGTTATCCTATTTTATTTATTTAAATTGAAAATTAAATATACAAAAAAATTATGGGATGTTACAACATTTGTGGTAGCTTTTGAACTATAATGATTTATTTAATAAAATGGAAGGATTTATGAAAATAAGATAGGAATTTCTAGAAAAATACGTTTCAAATCGATTTTCTTATAGTTTAGCTAAGAAATATCATACATCAATCGGTTTTCTTAAAAAATTAGGAATGAATTGAACAACGAAAAATACTATACTGAAATCCATTATTTTTTATATTTGGAAATGAATTTAATAAGAACACATATTCTACTAAATTTGTTCTTCTTTAAAAAAGTTGAAAATATTTTAAAAATAGAAAATATTTTACTGATTAGACATAAGGTGGTGTGTAGAAGAGAAGTGAAGTGAAGTACTATCAAGATATGACAATGTGTTGTGTAAAACCTTTCATCCCAAATGGTTTTACTTTATTTTTACTTTTAGAATAGGAACCCTTAGATGCAACTAATGCGTAGAAGTGAATTGTAGCGAAGCGCTATCGAAATTTGACAGAAGTGTGGTGTGTGAAACATTTAGTCCCAAAAGGCTTTACACTAACATGTGTAACGTTATCGAAGTCAATAATATATATTTTTGAATCAGGAAAAATATTTGATTATTATGTCAACTATAGTTGGATGTATGAAGTTAGAATTGGTTTGAAAGATTCGGTGAAAGCACATTTCTACAATGAAGTAAACAGATTTATTAGTTTTGCAGTATCTGTTGACATGCTTTGTAGTCAAAGCAGTCACACATGAATCTCCGATTAACAATACGCTTAAGCTTTGGGATCATCGTCAGAAGACAGAAAGCGATTTGGTTGAAGTCGCATCGCAAACAAGGAATGGCTTGGAACTCCTAATAAATGACCTCTTTTAGGCCCCAAAATGCCAATTACGAGGCTTTTCCCTACAACTCTTGTAGCCCTCTGATTAGCTTCAAGTACAGCTTTTGTTTGGGGAAAGCAGACTTACGGTTTGGAAGCTACGTCTGTTTCCGTGAACGCATGCAGAACTAGAATAACTTGGATTTCAGCATTGGTTAGACTTCGGACCAGATCGGGTGGCCCGGATCAGATCGGGGTAGGAGGACCCGACCCGCATGGAGTATTCTGAACCGAAGTACTTCTCGCCTCGGTTCGAAAGCTCTGCACCGATTCGGATCGGAGGAGGCCGAACTGACCCGCCTGGACCTGCTGCTGCACAACTGTTTTGACCGATTCTTATGGCATAACTTTCTCCTATAAACCCGGATCAAATTACACTTGGCATACCACGGCTTGGAGAGGCTTTCTCCACGTTTTCCATGACATTTCGAGATTGAGGGGATGCCCGCCACGTGGCATCCGAACCGGAACCTGCCTACGGCTATAAATACTCTATTTGAAGGATTTTCAAAGGATCTTTGGGGGATCTTTAGCCATTCTTCTACACGACTTCCACCATTACTGAGTGCAAGGACTTTGAACCTTACTACATCCAAATTCTTCTCTTTTCTATTCAATTAACACGTGAATTACATGCATAAACTCTTGTAATTTTATTAAACACACGGATTGTGTGTTTGCATGTAACTGATTCTATGTCAGTATAACAATAAAATTATAAAGTGGACGTAGGCTACATCTACAGCCTAACCACTATAAAAACTTCGTGTGTCTCTTGTTATTTACTGCTTTTTATCTGTGATTTGTGATTGTGACGACTTCACACTACATTTGGGTGTTAGTACCAAATTTTGGTCTAGCATGTATCCAATAATCAAAACTATAAGGATCTTCGTTGTCCATGTAGTAAATGCAAACTGAAGAGGTTTTGAAAACCAAACATCATTAAAGTACATTTATATAAATCTGGTTTTGTGTCAAATTATTATTTTTAGGATAGTCATGAAGAACTGTCGCACCTAAAGTAAATCTTATAGTGTCAAAGGTCGAATTTGTTACGACGAATCCAATAGAAGATACGGTGGAAGATGTCACACGGTCAATATTCCTTACTGGTCAAGCTAATGATGATGGCATCAATATTGAAGAAGAACTGAATGCGGGTGTGAAAAATGTATGACTTATTGTTTTTAGTAAGAGATCGGTGTGGAATGGTTGTAAAAGTGGAACTGAGTTATCGGTAATCGCTGAATTCATTTCTATGAAATCAAAATTTAACCTTATAGAATGTGGATTTACAGCTGTTGTACAAGCCACTAGATAACCTGATATGCGAGAATAATTACAAAGTGAATACGCTAATGCCAACTTTTGGTCTGTGGTACCAGAAAATGGATATTTATATAAGATGTTGCATGTTGTAATGGAAAGATGATATTAATCTTAGGAACTGCAAAATATGTGGTGAGGAAAGGTACAAACCTAGACGAAAGAAAGGAAATGAAATTCCGTACAAGAGAATGCATTATTTACCTATCATTCCTAGACTACAAAAGTTATAAGCATTCTCAGTCAGCATGTCATATACGATAACACAATGTGAAAACACCAGAAGATGGAACTTTGATACATCCATCAGATGGAGAAGCACGGAAACATTTTGATATGATGTATCCTACATTTGTCGTAAAGAGCTGTAACGTCAAACTTGGTTTATGTACTGATGGGTTATCATTGTTCTCTTAATTTGGCAGTAAATATTCATCTTGGCCTATTATCGTTATTTCTTATAATTTACCTCTGTGAATGTGTATGAAAACTCCGTATATGCTTCTCACTATTGTCGTCCCTAGCCCTGATGATCCAACGTAAGGCATCAATGTTTATCTGCAACCATTAATAGAAGAGTTGAAAACACTATGGTATGGAGGGACTAAAACATATGATATTTCAACAAAAAAAAAAAGAATTATCATATTTTTGTTTATTTGTTATGGACTATTAGTGATTTTCCTGCATATGAGATGCTTTTAGGTTGGAGTACAGTCGGTCGTGTAGCTTGTCTTATTGCATGGAAGAAACTAGAACATTTTCCTTACGGTTTAGGAGGAAGATTACTTGGTTTAATTGTCATCGTTGTTTTCAACATCCCAATGATAGTTTTTGAAGAGATTAAAAAACTTGAGAAATAACAGAGAAGAGAATATGCAAGCACTAAAGATTTGGTCAAGTGAAGAAAATACAAAATTATAAAGGAGTATCCTAAGATACATAAAACTGGAGTATAAACAGAAATTCCCGGCAATCTGACATTCATAATTAGTGCAAATAAAGTATATTCTAGGAGCTACTTTATTGGAATGATCTCCTACATTGATATAATATCGACGTGGTGCACAATGAAAAAAATGTATTTGATAACGTGTCTAATATAGTTTTGAATACTAAGGGAAAAACAAAGTATGATTTAAATTCAAGACGTGACATTGAACACTTCTATAAACGTCTCGAACTTCATATGAATCCCAACGACAACAAAAAACACAAAGCATGCTATGAACTAAACAACAAGCAAATAAAACTCGTACTAAATGGGTTGAGGAACTAAAATGTGTTGATGATATTTCTTTTAATCTCCGTAGATGTGCTGATTTTAAAAACAATAAATTGAATGAGATGAAAAGTCATGATTGTCATATCATAACAGAATATTTATTACCGGTGGTGTTCAAAAAACTGTTGCCTGTAAAATTGTGGGGTGTTATAACAAAGTTAAGTATATTTTATAAACAGCTTTGTTCGGAAATGTTAAAAATTAATCGTCTATGTAAACTTGATGCAAAAATTCCAATATTGCTTTGAAACTGGATAAAATATTTCATCTATGATTCTTTTATATAATGGACCATTTATTTGTTCATATTCCATCCAAGGTAATTCTTCGAGGTCCAATGCAATATGGATGGATGTATTATTTTGAGAGGTAATAGAAAATATCAGTAAAATTTATGTAAGTTTAAGATCAGACTTACATAAGTACATATAAATTGAATTAATTTTGCAGTAGGTATTTGAATTATCTGAAGAAAAAAGTATGATAAAATGCACAAGTTAAAGGTTCAATTTACAAATCTTATCTTGATGAAGAAGCTTCATTCCTTTTTCTCACTATTTCAGTGATCATGCGAACTTATCATTTGCAAGTGGTCCTCGTAATGATGAAGCAATGGAACAAGATTTTTATCCGACAATGTTATCTATTTTTAGGCAATATGGGCGATCATCAGGAAAATATGTTGAAATATGGTTAGATGGTAGAGAATACCATGTAGCACACACATATGTTCTTTTAAATTGTGCTGAAGTTGCACCATTTATTAAGTATTATAAATTTCATATTTATTTCAGTTGTATCAACATCATGTGTTAGTAATAACAAAATTATGTATGTGTGCAGTATTTACGAATCACATAATCCATCTGGTATTCTTAGTAAATATTTTGCTAAATGACTTTCAAAATACGTTTACAATCCAATAAACTACGTTAATGATAATGGTTTGCAACATCTTGTGCTCAGACAAAAAATAAATGTTAAGACTTATCCAATATGCTTCTTTAACGGATTTAAATTCAACACCAAAGATCGTGGTACTGAAAGATTAAAATACAACAGTGGTGTATTTGTCAAAGGTAGTGATGATCTAGAAGAGCATATAAAAAACTTTTATGGCATCTTAACATGGGTTTTAGAGTTGACATATTATGTACTACACTACTACTTATTGAAAAAGTTGTTTTATTCAAGTGCAACTAGTTCAACAATGTTCCTGGTACTGGAATCGACGTGCGTAAAACTATTAACTTATAGAAATAAAATAAACATCACATTACTATAAGTATGATCATTTTGTATTTGCCAAACAAGCATTACAAGTTTATTTTGCTCTGTATCAGTCCGTAAAAAGAGAAAAAGTGAATTGGTCTGCTGTAATTAAAACAAAGGCAATGTTTACATTTGCATGAATTGGTATTCCAGAAGATGCAGGGTATCAAATGGATATAGATCAAAATGATGAAATAATAAAAACTGATGATATCGATTTAGGTTCTTTGAATGACGAATAAAATGTTTTAATAGAAGCATTTGAGAGTACAAAAGAAAACGATACCGAGACTGAATCAGAAAATGAAGAAGACTGATAATATTTGTATCATTTGTTGTTTACATATATTATGAATTTTAACTATGTTGTGAGCTATGTTGTACAATGATATGTTTTCTAATTACGAACTGATATGATGTACTAAGGTTATGAATTGATGCAGTGAACCTTTATAAGTATGTTCTAAGTTAATGGATTAATGAGTCGTATGTTATTAATTTTATTCCATAATAGGTATGCTAAATGATATTATACGAAATGATATGTTTGTTACAGATAAGCCTCTTAGATGACAACTTCCCCACTCTTCGGATGTAGGTGCAAGCGATACAACACTTGATTTTCGTTCGGTTGTAGAGCACCTACCCAAGAGTGTAGGATAAGTATCTAGTTTAGTAAAGTTTTATTATTTTAATTTTATTAAATGCTTACATCGTATTTTCTGCAGGGATTCTAAGACCCAACCTGTAGGATTTATTTTTATCTATTTTCAAGGCCAGCCTATATAACTAGGCCGACAAATTGTTGGCTTTATTGGGACGACATTCCTGCGCGGATCAGGAATGCCATCCTTACCGAGGTTCTTGTAAGTATAAATTTAGTTTTCATTTCAATTTATGTAGTTTTCATTTTATGTAAAATATGTAAAATGATTTTTTTATATGTAGGTTGTTGTTCGGGTTCAACCTGAAGATATGTATGTCTTTCTCAATCATTAGAATAAGAATATGAGAAATAACTACAAAAACCCCTTAAATTAAGCAAAAAAATATGGAAAAAGCCCCAAGGATGTGCGGGGAGGTTTGGTCGGGTTTTCTTCCAGCCTAGGACAGTCCTGTGGCGAGGGTAAGTTATTTTAACTCATTTTTAATTTTTGTTTTGTTTCATATTTCATATAATAGTTAAGTTAATTGTATAATTATATTTACAGGAGGTTTCAGAGCGAAACCAGGCAAATAGGAATAAAAATCCTGCATTGCACCGAGGTTGTTCTAAGTCGTTCTCACAGCATCGATGGGAATTGGTACATATGATAAGTCGCATTTATAAGTAGTTCTAACTTTTTTTTAATCGTATTGGTAAATTTCAACTTATATTATACCATTTCAGATGTCGACTCTCCAGAAGGAGCCTACGCTTACTGAGGTGTTTACCCTGACCCACACGATCGAGCAGATTGATGAGGAGGGTAACACCTCCTATACTTGGATGGATGCTAAGTTCGAGCACGTGATGGTAAGCATTCGTAATAATTTGTATTTCACATTGTTCATTTGAAATTGAATATTTAATTTGTGAATTAATTTTTCGTTGTCACATGAGAGATACCAGGCGGAGATAGCCTAAGCGATGCATTCCCCAGGTCGTGACCCCACCCTAAAGGTGTGTAATCAGACCTGGGACGCTATCATTGACCCGCCAACCCAGAATAGACGCTACAGTTTCAGAAACATAGAGGTAAATTGTTTTGTTAACTAAGTTACAACTGCTATTTAATCATGAATTCTAGTGGTGGAAAATTCATAATTGTTCTAAGTAAATAATTTTACCAAGAAATATGTATTGACAATCCAAGAACGTGCACATCTATAATACTTAATTTACTAATTATTTTTACAAATTAAATTCCACCAGAGTTACATAGCCAAAGAACTAATAAATTAAATCACTATTGATGTCTACAGTTTAATTTCGCAAAGGTTGAACATATAAATTAAATATAATTAAAATGAGCTCGTCACGCAGCGTTAGTTCATAATTTTTCAATTTGAACTCTGGTTTAGTGTATATGCTACAATATAAGTTGAAATTCTTTAAAACAACAATCTTTCGAATCTATTTGATTACGGTTTTCTAATGGAACAGAAAAATAGAGATTTCATCTAGTAGATTTTGGATTATGTTAAAATCGAATTTCTAGAAAATTGCGGTATGGTAGCTTTTGAACTATAAAGATTTATTTAATAAAATGGAAGGATTTTAAGAAAATAAAATAGGAATTTTCATAAATAAAATATGTCTCATGGGTATATTGACTTATGATTGTGGTGAATGATATGGTTATGTGTTGAATGCTCATGATTCACGAAATGTTATATTAATTTTGGCTTGTTTGAGATCATTACATCAACGTTGATGATTCATAGAATAATATAAATTAAAACTCATAATATAGTATACTACAGGTAGTGATGACCCAGATCTCTTACAGGAGATTCCAGCAGGAGGAGGAGATCGTCATGCTCCATCAGCAAATGGCTGAGATGTAGGATTAGAGGAAGAGCGGACTGACTTCCATGCTCGATGAGCGGATCGTTGCATTTTTATCCGAGCATGGGGAGAATGAATGGGATGAGGCTGGGTCGGATGATGGGAATAATGATGGAAACGAGTAGGTACTTGTCTTTTTTGATTTTTTTTGTAGCATTTATAAATATAATCATGTGATGGTTATGAATATGGTTTGTTTTTTGTGTTTTGCGGATATGATGTTATGTATATGCCTTATTATAATGGTTGTGAATGTGATGATTTGTTGTGAAACGTTTAAAGTTTCTATTTATAGTTTATTAGTTAGTTTATGGTATATTGGTTGGTTTATAATATATATAGGTTTGTGTTATGATTATGAGTATATATGACATGTTGGGTTGTGGAATTGATCATATGTGAGTTATGGAATGAATAGATATATGTGTGTGACTTGAGGGAAGTATAGTGCTAGAAAAACAAAAAAAGCTTCATATTAGCGACGGTTGGTGACAACTTTCCAGTCATGTATAGCTATGGTTGACGAAGCTTGCTACAACCTATAGTTCCAGATTAGTTACGGTTGGCGGCGACTTGTTACGATTTTTTTGCAGCTTGTGACAAATACAAGATGGTACACAAATAGACCACGTGGCCCAATTTGTCATCACCAACCGTAGCTAATTTGGTGTCAGAACTGTCGCTAGACTTGACACTATTTTGTTAGCGACAAGTTATGTAGCGACGGCTTTTAGCTACGGTTGGCGACGACTTCTTACGACTGCCGATGGCTAAAAGCAGTTGTATCAACAGTCGTTCTTATAGTGAATATTTCATGAAATTTTGTTATATTTAACTTATTTTATCCATTCCTATATTTTATGAATTATTTTTTGGTCCCCTCCTTTCATTTTTACTCTTTTTCTCTGTTCTGGATGTGATGCATACCTATGGATGACAATGGGGCGGGTCTAGGGTCCAAACCCGGTTGATCTGCCCCTATTTTGACCCACCCCATAGGGTCTTCGGTGCGGGTAGACCCGCGACATGCCTTTGAAGGTCCTGGTCTGGGGCACGACTATCCCACCCCAACCCGACCCGCGTTATTGAAACATCATTAAAACACCTTATAACTATAATGATTATTTGTTAATCTTCTTAGGTATATGTGGATATAACTTGAATATTATATTCTTTCAATCAACAAACTATAAATTTTTCATGGTATTAATTTGCATCAATGATAATCAAACAATAACAAATGCAAACATTTTGAACTTTAGCTTACAACTCATTTTATTATGTTCCCTTATCATTGTGAACACATTATAATATGTATATAATTTATCGTTTAGCGATAAAGAATACAAGTATATAAATTTGTGTACATTAGAACACAATACACTACTAGATAAACAGTGTATTCTAACGCCCGTTTTCCAATGGCCGCCAACGGCTATATTCTAGCCGTTGGAAACCAATGAAATTACAGCCATTAGCGGCCTTTAGTAACTATTGGAAATTTTTGGGATATTTTACTGAACTAGCAAGCCGAAACACATTGCTTCCTAAATCTAATGTTTTTCACCTTTCCACCATTTTTACTCCATTAAATTTGCTATCAACACTCCTACCACCAATCCAACCACCTCCGATGCCAGCTAGGAGCATCTTCATCCCATCTCCACCCTCCTTGCTCTCCAAATCTAGTAATTTCTCTAAACCTAATTATTAGATTTTGATTGATTTAGGGTTTAATTTGAAGTTTGATTGATTCCTGCTAGTTGTTAGTATATGTATATTACACTATGTTACCCCCTAATTGCTATTATTATCACCATAATGATAAAATTGTTAGCAATTTTATCATTTTTTTAATTTTTAATATTGTGTTTGCTTAGGTAGCTTTGGTTAGTAGTTAATGTTATATGTGTGATATAGTTTGCTAATAATATAATTTATGCGAACACGATGTATATATTATGTTGAGTGATCGTAGTTTTCGATAATTTGTGCAAACATGAGTTTTGTGCTTATGCGAAATGATTTGTTGTATAAATGGTTTTATTTGGAATCGTCGTAGTTAGGATTCAACAAGTTGTAAAAATATATAATTTAGTACATATTTAATAAAATGGTAAAATATAAACAAACTGTATATTTAAATTTAATACAGACAAATATTTAAACCCTTAAATGTTATTTGGCCCATTTGACAAGTGTTGTATATGATCGTTATATGGATATTCGTTTTTTCTACAAAACGGACATCTTTATTCATCTGATACATCATTTGTCGGCTTTGTCCCTAGATTGGGCAAGTTAAAAACAATATAAATAATTATATTTCGTAGATCATATCACTTTAAATGGTTCAAAAAATTTCAATAGCATTTCCTTTACGTTCCTTTTGTAAACGCATGCGTGTACAATTCAAGGAACACGAGTGAAATGTTGTCGATTTTTTTTGAAATCTTTAAAATGATATGATGTGAGAAATATAATTACTATCGTGTTTAATGGGAAGTAAGATGACCGACCATCAAAGAAGACACACAAGCATCAATGAACCAATAGTTGTTTATTTGAAATAAAGTTTGTAAAAAAATATATAATTTAGTACATGTTTATTAAATCAGCAAATAAAATTTAAACAACATATAAAATTAATGATTTTTTTTACTTCATCATAGGTTTAAAAGTAGGAAAAATGGTCAATGTAACACCCTAAATTTTCTATGTTTATTAGAATAACGAATTTAAGAATACTTAATTTTAAAAGTGAGAATTAAGGGAAACGGGTTACGCCATTGAATTCGTCTCAAAATTTGCTTGAGATAGAGTCCGAGTTTGCATGAATCGGACTCCGTATGAAGAAGTTATGGAGTCCAGAAGATTTCATGTTAAATCAGAAATTAAATATAAATATATAAACAATAATTAAAACAAGTTCAAAATTTGAAATTCAAGCAAAATAGGCTGAGCGGGAAAATTCCCGCTCAAGGGTCGACCCCCCCAAGGGGAGTCGACATAGGTGTCGACCCCCCCCCCCCCCTGTAGGGGTCGAATCCTGCATTCTGATCCAGACAGTGACGAATTTTTGACTTGTTGCTGAGTCACTAGGGCATAGGTGGCGGTTTCTAGATAACTCTATCTTGTCTAGATGGTCCTGATTGCTTCTAGGTTGATCTAACGACTTATATTAGTTTAAAACTCTATAAAAGAAACCCTAAATCACACAAAAATTCATTCCAAGAGCTGTCATGCTGTCCATGGTCAACCTAGAGTAGCCTCCATTCTTCTCCAACTAGATGGCAACCTAGAAAGCAAGTTAGAAGCCTCAAATCAAATCTAAATTAGAGAACAAATAGTCTACGTCAAGGGAAAGCTTTTCAATTTCAGAAAACGGATCCCAGAAAAAAAGACTGTTCTTTTGTTTGTAAGGTTAGTTTTCTTTTAGATGTGAACAAATTAAAGTCATGATTTGTAATAAAGTGAAAATTAGAATTGTACCAAGTTGTATGATAATAATGATGCTGATTTATGTCTATTTGTGTGACAATTCTATCATATATACATGCGAGACTATTGCGGTTTATTGAACCTATCACATTGTATAGAATTTGGTGAATGAACCTATTATGTTGTATAGAATTTTGGGAATGAAACTATCATGTTGTATGTAAGTTTGGTGATTCGATCATGTTATGTTACATGCAAGTTTTAGGCTAAGCCATGTCATATATGCCTAAATGTTTAGGTCCACATGCCTCTATGTTAGATCTATGTTAACTTGATTCAACCCAAATGCAAGTTCACATCTGCATGCCTAATTAAGTTTATGTAGTTCTATGTAAACTCCTATTTATATGCTTATGATTCATGTTGAGTAGATCTAAATTTCATGTTCACAATTAAATGTATATTATTCTATGCCAAATTCTTATGACACATGTGTAGTTAGATCCATATTTTTATGATGTTAGAATGTTACATGTTCCTCTTTTTCCCCTTTTATTTATGAGTTAGGCTAAGTAGCGAGCCTAACATTCTATGTGATTTACGCGAACGTATAACGGGTGTAACGTTGGGAAAATATTAAATTACATGTTATTGGCATAGTTTGGTAGCAGGAATGGTATAATTTATATATCTAAAAATTATGAACATGAGGTAAGGGATAAATGGGGCATGACTTGATTGACAACAAATTTGTGAATAATTTACATATAAACATGAAGGGTAAATATGTAATTTTCATAAAAGACGAATCTGCCTAACCCGAGGTTAGATTGAGTTACGGTGTAAGACTGCCCGGAACCGCCCGACACATCCAGCAACCGTAAAAATATAGATCTAATGTGAGAGGTTAGCGCATCAAGCCCAAAATAATGCGAGGTTAGACTAAGCTGCGGTGTAAGACTACCCAGAACCGACCGACACATCCAGCGACCGCAACAATACCTGTCTAATGTGAGTGGTTGGTGCTTTAATGAATGAATTAAAGCTAAGACAGAAATGATAGGGTTAAGTTAATTAAGGCAACACTTAATCAGTACAACATGTTAACTAAACTGATGGGTGGGGTTAGGGTAATGTGAGAACACTTAACCATTTTAACATGTTGATTAGGAAACCCTAGTAACGGGGACCCATTTCAGCAGTAACCCACATAGATGTATCATGATACCCTAAACTAGGAAGGCTGGGGCCCGATTACTGGGATGATTATAAGCGGTCAAAACAACGGCGGGTGATGCGTCAGTGTAGGTTCCGATGGAGTATGGGTGTGCACATACTTCGGAGTGGAAAAATCAGGCACTGGGCATCAGTAGTTATACACTATGCAACTTGAATTGTGTCGGGTTGCCACCATAGGATTTGATACACCCCATGACGGGACCAGCACGGGTATCTACAATCAGGCGGGGCCTAATGACACAAGTGGTAAACGTATACGAGTAAGAGCCGATCGATAAAAAAGGGGATCACTTTGTTATGAACATGTGAGGCTGGTTGAACAACAGTTAGTAGGTGCAGAGAAATAGAAATGGGTGTGGTAGTATATTCAATTTAAACTACCTTATCTTGGTTTATGTTATCTTGTTATTCTGGTATTGTCCTATTTTCTGTTTATTCCTGTCATGATCCTTTTTCTTGTTCACATGCTGAAAAATCACTGGACTTACCAGACCTATGTCTAATCCATTTTTCTTTCGTCTTCTTTTCTTCCGTTCCCCCCACTCAGGTCCGCAGGGAGGGAATACTCTAGCTTAGTTCAGACATTTTGCAAGCTTGAAGAGAGTAGATGTATGGCTTGGACTCTCTCTTCTTGGGCTATGGCTTTGGATTCACTCTCAATGGGGATTTATGATACTTTATTGTTGTTTTATGCTTCTTTATGTTTTAATCAAGACAGAGATTTCGTTGTAATAATTTGGAAGTTGTTTTGAGACAGTTTGTTGTTATGTTTTGTCTAAACCACGTGATTATGAAATAAATTTAGTTTTTCCGCTGTTTATATGTCTATCTTGTAAATTATCTGTATCTTTTACCTACAACTCTCCACTGAAGTTAAGGCATTCCCTTTGTGAGTGGCCTTAACGGAGGTGTGGTGTTTCACTTGGTATCAGAGCAAAGGTTTCCCAGATCAGATAAAAGTTTTTGAAAACTAATTTTCAAAAAGAAGTTCAAAGAAGCATTTTTCAAGAAGAAGTGTTGTTTTTATTTTAAAAAGGCATAATCCCCAAAGCCATATGCACTGTCTTTCTATCATTTGTTTTGAATCTTTTCCTTTTCGTTTTAGCATGTCTGGGGATCTTAACCTTCCAGAGGGCGTACCGGCACCTAACTGGTTCAGAAGGTACTTAGAGGCTAGGGCTAATGATGCAGGCCCAGCAAACATTCTTCCTCCCCCAACTGCAGCCGTTCTTTCTCATCCTCCATGTGAAAATGCTTTCTCAAAGATATGTAGGGACTTTCGAGCCATGGGTGGAAAGAACTTTAATGGAACTGAATCATTCGTGGAAGTGAGGAACTAGCCCAAAGAAACTGAGGATTTGTTTGTTATCTTCGAAGTGGACGAAAGGCAGAAGATACAGTTGGCCGTATGGTTGCTTAAAGACAAAACCTCTTATTGGTGGGAATTTACTGATGCTGAGAGACTAGTTGAAACTTGGGTGGATTTCAGAATGAGGTTTGAAATGAAATTCGTCTCAGAAGCTGAACGAAGCCTACATATGGAGAAGTTCTTAGCTCTCAAACAGGGAAGTATGCCGGTCAAGGAGTGTAACACCCCGAATTTTTGAATGATCAAATTAACTAAATTAAAGATAAATTAATCTCAGATATGAGAATTAAGGGAAACGGGTTGCGCCATTGTGTTCGTCTCGGAATTTTGGTTGAGATAGAGTCCGAGTTTGGGTAAAACGGATACCGGATGAAGGAGATATGGACGAACGAAGTTAGGCGGATAATAAAAAAAATAGATACACTGGCGCACTTGGGAAGTGCGCCAGTACAAAAGTTGCACTGGTGCACCTACCAAGTGTGCCCAGGCCGAGCAGAATGCCGGCATAACTTTCTGGTGTAATCTGATCCATATTGTGACTCATTGCTGAGTCCTTCCTGACTCCTTGCTGAGTCATTAGGGATGAGATGTCACCCTATCCTGACTGACTGGTTTTGATTAACCTAAAGATCATATGACGACTATAATTAAATTGAAATTCTATATAAACATGTGTAGACTCAAACCCTAAAATCAAATAAAAATCTGAATCATGCCCGTCATGCTGTCATCTTGTAACTTAGAGTAGCCGCCACCAATTAGAGGGAAAACGAAGCTAATCAACTCAATTCTATTCAACTCTAATCTAAACAATAATGAATCTACTACAAAGGCGAGCTAAATCAATTTCAGAACTCATATTTCAGAACGCAAGACCTTCTTTGAGTTGTGAGTTCGATTTCTTTAATAAAATAATTAACAATTTAATTAGGCTGAGTTATGATTTGGGTTATATGGTTATGTTGTGAATCATTGACCGTTATGTTATTATCTATGTTGTAAATCTATGATGTTATTATCTATGTTGTAAAGCTGCGATGTTATTATCTATGTTAATTGTTGGCTTATGTACAATCAATTCAAAATGATGTTTCATATGCTAGTTTGGTTATGTTGTTTGAACTAATTCATATGTTAAATCATATGTATGTATGCAAGTTTAGATGTTAATTTAGATATGAATCATATGCAAGTTAGTGAGAACCATATACAACCTTACATGTTTCGTGACATCTATTTTATGCGTAAATTGGATCTAAAGTTAGGCTACGACATGTGTGAGTTAGATGCAAGTTTACATCATGGTTTATGTTGTATAAATCACATATGTAAGTGTGTGTATATATATATATATATATATGTTGGAGTATGAATCCTGTAATGTAAGTTTGTTACTATTGCCTACGCAAGTTTACAACTTATGATTAGATCTATGACACCCATAGTTTATGCAAGTTTATGACTATTGCCTATGCAAGTTTACACCTTATGATTAGATCTATGACATCCATAGTTTAAGCAAGTTTGTAACTTTGGCCTATGCAAGAAAAAACTTATTCACACATGTAAGTTCACCCCTTATGTTTAAATCTAGTTTTTATTCTATGCATGTTGTGATGTTTTCTCTTTATTCCATAAGTTAGACTATTCGAGTCTAACGTATATTTTATGTTAAACGAACGAACATACAACATGGGGCAAGGGGATAACATTAAAAGATTCAATATTGAGAATTGGCATAAATGCCTTAAATGTGATGTTAATTGATATAATTTTATATACCATAAATAGATGGACATAATTGAGTCAATTATGGACATAGTTAAATTTGTAATTGATTGACAATTTGAATAGGGAAATTAATTCAAATTGGGGATAATTAATTATGTGTAATTATTCGCCTAAGACACGAGGTTAGACTCTTTTGTGGTGTAAGACTGCCCGGACCCGCCCAGCAAATCCAGCTGCCACAAATGCCAGTCTAATGTGAGAGGTCAAACGCATAAACTAAATGCGTAACAGTTGTAAAGACACGAGGTTAGGCTCATTTATGGTGTAAGACTGCCCGGATCCGCTCGGCAAATCCAGCTACCACAAAATGTCAGTCTAATGTGGGAGGTCTTTACAAGGTTACGGTCTTAATGAATTAAGAAACACTTAACCAGATAAACATGTAGTGGGACATGAGGAGGTTAAGTGGGTGCCTTGGGTGGCATGTGGAATTTAGTGGGTGCCTTGGGTGGCATTTGAAATACGATTAGATGCACTTAACCAAAATTGAAACATGTAAGAAGACATGAATAAGAATGGGGTTAAGTGGGAAAAAACTTAGAGGGGACCAAGCATAGGTGGAAAGCTTGTGTCATGCATGGGGGCCCTTTTCAAACGAGCAGCCCATTAAGTATCTTTGTGGGCTCGACCCAAGTCGAGGACGGTACACGAGTACTGGATTTGATTGTAAGAGGTCAAAACGGGTCAACGGTGGCAACGCAAGTCCAACGGGTTCATATGTGTGTGTGGGCCCGGGCTGGTAGGTAAGACGTTGTTGCATCGTGTAGATATAAGCCGTGCATTTTTGGTTGTATCGGGTTGCCACTTTGGGGAGTGATACACCCCACTGTGGGGCCAGCACGGGTATCTATGAGTTATTGAGCCGATCGAATGGGGGTGGTAGGTACACCTAGTGGAGATAGGGGCAGACGACACCTAAGAAGGTCGCTAGGGGTACATTAAACTACCATTATCATTATTAAGTTCTGTAGGCGGGATCAACCTTTAAGGGTGACTAGTGGTGGTGCAGTGTAGTAATTATCTTATAGTGACTAGGTGCGCCTTTAACATTATCTTTGTTTGTCTTATTTCCCTGTCATACCCAATTGTTCACCGTCATTTCCTTATTTTCCAGCTTATGCCTTATCCTAGTTATTTTGATAATTATATTGTTATAGTTATCGCACTCGCCAGACTTTATGTCTGACGCCCTTTTCTTTCCACCTCTTTTCTTCCTTCCCCCCCTTAGGTTTGCAAGGAGGGAATACTACAGCTTAGTGCCAATTTCTTTCAGTTGCTTGAAGAGAGTAGATGTATCACTTGGGACTCTCTCATCTTTATGGCTTTGCTTATGCTCAGTGGGGATTTATGCATTTATGTTATTTAAGTATTTTCTTCTTTATGTACTTTGAAGTTTTTGGAAAAGACTATTGATCCCGTTGTAATGATTTTGGAAACTACTTATGTAGACTCGTTTGGAGTTATGATGAAATGAAATAAGTTTTATCTTCCACTGTGTTGTTTTATTTATTTATTCTTGTGATTTATCTGTTCTATACAACAATAACGCTTCATGGACATTGATGCATTCCCTTTGTGAGTGACATTATTGGACATGGGGTTTTACACGTGGTATCAGAGCTATGGTTACAAGAACAGATAAAAAGTTTTGAAATGTGTTTCCAAAAATATTATTTTCCTAGAAAGTATTTTCAAAAACTTGTTTTAGAGAAGCTATTTTTAAGGAAAGTTTACTTTAAAGAGCATAATCCCTGCAAGCCATACATCTCTCTTTCGCTTCCCTTGTTTTAAAACTATTTCTTTTTCTTTTCAGCATGTCTGGAGCATCTGAGATACCAGAGGGTGTTCATGTACCCGATCGGTTTCGTCAATATCTCGAGGTTAGGGCCGCTGCCGCGGGACTGGCCAATATTCCTCCTCCTCATCCCCCATCTCCAGTCATTCCTCCGCATGGAGATACTTTCTCCAAGATATGTAAAGACTTTCGTTCGATGGGTGGAAAATCTTTTAGTGGATCTGAAACGTTCATTGAAGCGAGAAATTGGTTGAAAGAAGTGGAGGATTTGTTTGGCATTTTTGATTTGGACGATTGTAAGAAGGTCCAATTGGCTGCTTGGTTGATGAAGGACGAAGCTTCGTTTTGGTGGGAGGTCACTAATGGAGTGCATCCGGTTGATACATGGCCATATTTCAGGCGTAGGTTTGAGGCAAAGTTTCTCTTACGAGCTGAAGAGAATACGTCAATAAGTTCAATCGGTTAACGAGATTTGTCTTGGACTTGGTGAATACACCCGAAAAGAAGGCCCTGAGATTTGTTAAGGGTTTGAACGAGCCGCTACATGGGTTAGCTATGACCCACATCCCTATAGGGGCTACCTTTGAGAGACTAGTTGATATGGCGCTTATGCTTGAAGAGGAGAAGGGCGCCAATGCTAATAAGGCACCCGAGAAGAAAGGGGATCAAAAGAAACCGTAGCAACAACAACAAAACAAGAAAGGCGGGAAGAACAATAATGGCAAAGGAAAGAAGAAGGCTTTAATTGTGGGACACCAGGCCATCTGAGTAAAGACTGTAGGAAAAAGAAGAAGACTGGTTGTTTCCACTGTGGAGAGGCAGGTCATCTAGTTAAGGACTGCCCAAGGAAACAGGGACAAGGGAAAAGAACTTCTGGAGGGCAGCTTCAGGCTCTCGTGGCACCGGGGCAGGCAAGAGAGCAGGTCAGGCTCTCGCGGTCCCACGGCTGCAAGAACGAGGTAGAAACATTTCTGTTGAGAGTTTAGTTTTTCTTTTTGATCATCCTGTCTGTACTTTATTCGATTCTGGCGCATCACATTCGTTTATCCCTACATCATTAGTTGAGACACTACACTTAGATACTAGTCTTGTTGTGGATCCCATTGTAGTCTCAAATCCTATTGGTGGGTCGGCTCATTTATCCATGGTCTGTAGGGATTTGAGATTGTCTATCTTAGGCATTAGTTTTGAATGTAATGCTTTTGTGCTTGGTTTCATGGGCTATGGGTTGATTCTAGGGATGGATTAGCTGGCCCGATATGGCGCCATCCTAGATTGTGAACAAAGGGTAGTAAAATTGTTAGCTCGTAGTGGAAAGACCCTTGATATTTCTTGTGACCCTAGAGGATCGGTGATGCTTAGTTATCTTGAGTCACTTGACGCATCCAATGATGATTTACATTCTTTTCGTATAGTCCGTGAATATGTTGATGTCTTCGATGAGGTGAGGGTCTACCTCCAAAACGCGAGATAGACTTTCGTATTTATCTTGTAGACAATGCAAAACCAGTATCTCTGCTAGTACGCCACATGGCTCCTCGTGAGAGGAGGGAGCTTAATAAGCAAGTAGGGGAGTTGCTTGAGAAAGGGTTCATAAGACGTAGTATATCGGAGTGGAGTGCTCCAGTAGTATTTTCCACGAAGGCCAATGGGTCCCTTAGACTTTGTGTGGACTATAGAGAGCTTAATAAACTTACTAAGAAGAATAGACACCCACTGCCGAGGATTGACGATCTCTTTGATTAGTTAGTTGGCGCCTCAGTGTTTTCGAAGCTGGACTTAGCCATTGGTTTCCATCAGTTGAGAGTGGCTGAGGATAGCATAGATAAGACTACCTTTAGGACTCCAGACGGTTACTGTGAGTGGCTTGTAATGCCCTTCGGTTTGACAAACACCCCCACATACTTTGTTGAATTGATGAGTAGGGTGTTTAGGGAGTACGTTAACAAATTCGTGGTGATCTTTGTGGATGACATCTCGGTCTTTTCTAAGAGCGGGGACGATCATGCCCTACATCTTAGGAAATTATTGGAGACCCTTCGAGCACATAACCTTAAAGCTAAATTTTCTAAATGTCGCTTTTGGAGGAAGGAAGTGCGATTCTTAAGGCACGTGGTTTCCAAAGAAGGGATAGCTGTGGATCCCGCGAAGGTGGTGGCCATCCAAGATTGAAGGTCCCTAAAAATGCTATCGACGTGAGGAGTTTTTTGTGGTTGGCAGGCTACTATAGGAAGTTTATCAAGGACTTCGCAAAGATATCAGCCCCATTGACACATTTGACGAAGAAGAACCGAGTTTTCACATGGGACGTAGATTGTGATGATGCGTTCCAACGTTTAAAGAGAGCTTTGACCACAGCCTCAGTCTTAGTGTTGCCAGATGGGAGTAAGCCATTTACCGTTTATACTGATGCTTGTGGGACAGGACTAGGCGCAGTCTTAATGCAAGAGGGAAGGGTAATAGCCTATGGAGGAAGGCAGTTGAGAGTACATGAGAGAAATTACCCTACGCATGACCTAGAGTTGGCCGCTATTGTTTTCGCGCTTAAGTCTTGGCGCCATTATCTTCTTGGCGAGAAATTCGAATAGTTCACTGACCACAAATCGCTAAAATACTTGTTCTCTCAGAAGGACTTGAACTTAAGGTAGCAAAGGTGGATGAAATTCTTATCATCCTACGATTTCGAGATAGCATATACCCCTGGCAAGGGTAACGTGGTGGCAAACGCCTTAAATAGGAAAAGGTTGTCCTTGAGTCCGTTGTTTGTTGAACGACGAAGCTTAGAGTTCATCTCTATGTTTGACTTTAGACCTTCCATTGACTATGTACCCGGTTTGCTAGCATCCTTTGAGGTCAGACCTACACTTTTGGGACGAACTAGTGAGGCATAGCGAGATGACCCACAGTTAGTTGAGTTAGTAGAGAAGCTCATAAGGGGGAGTCATCGAGCCATCTCAGTTGGTATACCCTATATGATAAGGGTTGGTTATGTAGGGATGGTAGATTTTGTGTACCACGAGACCAGAACTTGAGGAAGACCATTCTTGATGATGCACATCGTTCGAAGATGACCATTCATCCCGGCGGGGACAAGATGTACACGGACATGGGACGAGTTTACTTTTGGGCCGGTATGAAGAGGGATGTGGTCGAGTTCATCGCTAGATGCATGGTGTGCCAACAAGTAAAACTAGAACAAAAGAAGACCGGTGGGTTGCTTCACCCATTGGAGATCCCACAATGGAAGTGGGAGAGTGTCTCGATGGACTTTGTTGATGGGTTACCGAGATCGAGGAAGGGTAATACGGGGATTTGGGTCATGGTAGACAGACTTACTAAGAGCGCCCATTTCATTCCCGTGAAGAGTAAGAGGACTGCTCCATGGTTAGCCTCCGTATACATTCGAGAGATAGTTCGTTTGCACGGTGTTCCTTCTAGCATAGTGAGCGATCACGATCCTATCTTTACTAGTGAGTTTTGGAAGAGCTTGCAAGAGGCGGTAGGGACTAAGTTATGTTTGAGCACCGCATATCATCCTAAGACGGACGACCAGACAGAGAGGGTGAATCGTATTTTAGAGGACCTTTTGAGGCTATGTGCTTTAGACTTCGGAGGTACATGGGAATCCTTTGGTGGAGTTCGTATATAATAATAGCTTTTAGTCTAGCATTGGCATGGAACCTTTCAAGGCTCTTTATGGACGGCCGTGTCGTTTGCCTACATGTTGGTGGGAATCTACGGATAAGATCTTACTTGGGCCCGATATGATTAGAGAGACTTCAGAAAAGATCGATTTGATTCGAAGGAGGATGAAGACGACGCAAGATAGGCAGAAATCTTATGCGGACAAGAGGAGGACATATCTTGAGTTTGATATTGGGGACATGGACTTTATCAAGGTGTCTCCATTACGAAATGTTGTTCGCTTTGGGTCCGTTGGGAAGTTAGCACTAAGGTTCGTAGGGTCGTTTCCTATTAAGGAGAGGATTGGACAGATAGCGTATAGAGTGGAGTTGCCCGAGAGACTCAGTGGTGTACACGACGTATTCCATGTATCACGTTTGAGGAAGTGCTTGCATGAGACCGTGGAAGTGGTAGAGCCGAGCTTGCTTAGAGAGGTGGAGATAGAGATTCGACGAGCTCCTACATGCATTCTTGGGTCGGAGATCAAGAAGTTGAGGAATCGAGAGGTCAAGCTAGTCAATGTGCAATGGGGAAATGATGAAAGCAACGCTACTTGGAAGACGGAAGAGAAGATGCGTTCATTGTACCCTTTTCTTTTAAAGGGTATGTCTTTTAATTTTCCTTTATCACTTAGCTTGTACTTGTTTTATCCTTAGTATGTCCTCTCGCTAGTATCTTTGACCTTTAGATAGGGTAGTCCTATGTTTGAAACATGTGTTTGAGACATGTTATGTATGATGGATGCATGTGGATGCAAATGGTTGCTAGTGGTTTCTCGTGGATGCATATACACACACCTTAGGCACAGGATCGGCTCAATCACCTTCATGTTGCATATAAATGTGTGTGCATATTTAAGTTAATGGATGTATAATGGTTGTGTTATCATATGCATGCTGCATTTTGATGACTGGTTGTGCACACATGTAGAAATAATATGCATCGATAGGATTCTTTCGCATACATAATGGATACATGGCGCTATCATTATTTGCATTAAGGAGGTCGACTGAATACGTGGACCCCTGATTTAGCATTAGTATACGGACATATACACACACTATGCATATGTACATGAAAAGCATTAGAAATCTTTTAAGGACCATGGTTGCTAGTGGTTGATGGTTGAGTAGATGGATGATTGGAAGGTAGGATACGTTCTTCTTGACTTAGAGATTTCGAGGACGAAATCCTTTAAGTAGGGGAGAATGTAACACCCCTAATTTTTGAATGATCAAATTAACTAAACTAAAGAATAATTAATCTCAGATGTGAGAATTAAGGGAAACAGGTTGCGCCATTGTGTTCGTCTCGGAATTCTGGTTGAGATAGAGTCCGAGTTTGCGTAAAACGGATACCGAATGAAGGAGATATGGACGAACGAAGTTATGCCGGAAAAACCAAAAAAAAAAAAAAATTAGATACACTGGCGCACCTGGGAAGTGCGCCAGTACAAAATTTGCACTGGCGCACCTGCCAAGTGCGCCCAGGCCGATCAGAAAGTCTGCACAGCTTTCTGGTGTAATCTGATCCATATTGTGACTCATTGCTTAGTCCTTTCTGACTCCTTGCTGAGTCATTAGGGCCGAGGTGTCACCCTATCCTGACTCAGTGGTTTTGATTAACCCTAAGATCATCCGATGGCTATAATTAAATTGAAATTCTATATAAACATGTGTAGACTCAAACCCTAAAATTAAATAAAAATTTGAATCATGGTCGTCATTCTGTCATCTTGTAACCTAGAGTAGCCGCCACCAACTAGAGGGAAAAAAAAGCTAATCAACTCAATTCTATTCAACTCTAATCTAAACAATAACGAATCTACTACAAAGGTGAGCTGAATCAATTTCAGAACTCAGATTTTAGAACGTAAGACCTTCTTTGAGTTGTGAGTTCGATTTCTTTAATAAGATAATTAACAATTTAATTAGGTTGAGTTATGATTTGGGTTATATGGTTATGTTGTGAATCATTGACTGTTATGTTGTTATCTATGTTGTAAATCTATGATGTTATTATTTATGTTGTAAAGCTGCGATGTTATTATCTATGTTAATTGTTGGCTTATGTGCAATCAATTCATAATGATGTTTCGTATGCTAGTTTGGTTATGTTGTTGGAACTAATTCATATGTTAAATCATATGTATGTATGCAAGTTTAGATGTTAATTTAGATATGAATCATATGCAAGTTTGTGAGAATCATATACAACCTTACATGTTTCATGACATCTATTTTATGTGTAAATTGGATATAAAGTTAGGCTATGACATGTGTGAGTTAGATGCAAGTTTACATCATAGTTTATGCTGTATAAATCACATATGTAAGTATATATATGTTGGAGTATGAATCATGTAATGTAAGTTTGTGACTATTGCCTATGCAAGTTTACACCTTATGATTAGATCTATGACATCCCTAGATTATGCAAGTTTGTGACTATTGCCTATGCAAGTTTACACCTTATGATTAGATCTATGACATCCATAGTTTATGCAAGTTTGTAACTTTGGCCTATGCAAGAAAAACCTTATTCACACATGCAAGTTCACCCCTTATGTTTAGATCTAGTTTTTATTCTATGCATATTGTGATGTTTTCTGTTTATTCCACAAGTTAGATTATTCGAGTCTAACGTATATTTTACGTTAAACGAACGAACGTACAACGTGGGGCAAGGGGATAACATTAAAAGATTTAATATTGAGAATAGGCATAAATGCCTTAAATGTGATGTTAATTGGTATAATTTTATATACCATAAATAGATGGACATAATTGAGTCAATAATGGACATAGTTAAATTTGTAATTGATTGACAATTTGAATAGGGAAATTAATTCAAATTGGGGATAATTAATTATGTGTAATTAATCGCCTAAGACATGAGGTTAGACTCTTTTGTGGTGTAAGACTTCCCGGACCCGCCCGGCAAATCCAGCTGCCACAAATGCCAGTCTAATGTGAGAGGTCAAAGGCATAAATTAAATGCGTAACAGTTGTAAAGACACGAGGGTAGGCTCGTTTGTGGTGTAAGACTGCCCGGACCCGCCCGGCAAATCCAGCTGCCACAAATGCCAGCCTAATATGGGAGGTCTTTACAAGGTTACGGTCTTAATGAATTAAGAAACACTTAACCAGATAAACATGTAGTGGGACATGAGGGGGTTAAGTGGGTGCCTTGGGTGGCATGTGGAATTTAGTGGGTGCCTTGGGTGGCATTTGAAATACGATTAGATGCACTTAACCAAGATTGAAACATGTAAGAAGACATGAATAAGAACGGGGTTAAGTGGTAAAAACCTTAGAGGGGACCAAGCATAGATGGAAAGCTTGTGTGATGCATGGGGGCCCTTTTCAAACCAGTAACCCATTAAGTATCTTTGTGGGCTCGACCCAAGTCGAGGATGGTACATGCGTACCAGATTTGATTGTAAGAGGTCAAAACAGATCAGCGGTGGCAACGCAAGTCCAACGGGTTCATATGCGTGTGTGGGGCCGGGCTGGTAGGTAAGACGTTGTTGCATCGTGTAGATATAAGCCGTGCATTTTTGGTTGTATCGGGTTGCCATTTTGGGGAGTGATACACCCCACTGTGGGGCCAGCACGGGTATCTACGAGTTAGGGAGCCGATCGAATGGGGGTAGTGGGTACACCTAGTGGAGATAGGGGCATACGGAACCTATGAAGGTAGATAGGGGTACACTAAACTACCTTTATCATTATTAAGTTCTGTAGGCGGGATCAACCTTTAAGGGTGACTAGTGGTGGTGTAGTGTAGTAATCATCTTATAGTGACTAGGTGCGCCTTTAACGTTATCTTTATTCATCTTATTTCCCTGTCATACCCAATTGTTCACAGTCATTTCCTTATTTTCCATCTTATGACTTATCCTAGTTATTTCGATAATTATATTGTTAAAGTTATCGCACTCGCCAGACTTCATGTCTGACCCCTTTTCTTCCCACCTCTTTTCTTCCTCCCCCCCTCAGGTTTGCAAGGAGGGAATACTACAGCTTAGTGACAATTTCTTTCAGTTGCTTGAAAAGAGTAGATGTATCGCTTGGGACTCTCTCATCTTTATGGCTTTGCTTATGCTCAGTGGGGATTTATGCATTTATGTTATTTAAGTATTTGCTTCTTTATGTACTTTGAAGTTTTTGGAAAAGACTATTATCATGTTTAATGATTTTGGAAACTACTTATGTAAACTCGTTTGGAGTTATGATGAAATGAAATAAGTTTTATCTTCCGCTGTGTTTATTTATTTATTTATTCTTGTAATTTATCTGTTCTATACAACAATAACGCTTCATGGACATTGATGCATTCCCTTTGTGAGTGACATTAATGGACATGGGGTGTTACAAGGAGTACGTCAATCAATTCAACCGGTTGGCTAGATTCGGACTGGAGTTAGTAAACACTCTACATAAGAAAGCTCTCCGTTTTGTTAGAGAGTTGAATGAGCCACTGCACAGCATAGCTATGTCCCATATACCTATGTGTGCGACTTATGAGAGACTGGTGGACATGGCATTGTTATAAGAAGAAGATAAGGATGGCAAGAAAGAGACAAAGGTGGAAGTACCTCAAGATAAGAAAGTGGAAGGGTCACAGAACAAGAAGACGGATTCCAAGAAGGGCGGGAAGAACAACAAACCCCGTGACAAGAGGAAGTGTAATTTTTGTGGAATTCCGGGACATCTGATTAAGGACTACAGAAAGAAGAAGAGGAAGATGGGTGGTTGTTTTTAGTGTGGCGAGACAGGACACATGGCTAAGGACTGCCCAAGAAAGCAAGGGCAAGGGCAGAGAGCTGGATCTACTTCTGGAGGGCAGGTTCACGCTCTCATAGCACCGCCGCAAGAACGAGGTAGAAATATTTCTGTTGAAAGTTTAGTTTATCTTTTTGATCATCTTGTTCGTACACTCTTTGATTCTGGCGCATCGCACTCTTTTATATCTACTGCTTTAGTTGAATCTCTGCACCTAGACAACAGTATAGTAGAGGATCCCTTGGCTGTTTCAAATCCAATTGGGGGTTCGTCTTATTTATCCATGGTTTGTTTGGATTTGGAAATTTCTATACTAAGCGTTGGGTTTGGATGTAATGCCTATGTTTTGGGCTTCACAGGCTATGGATTGATTCTAGGCATGGATTGGTTATCCAGTAATGGTGCCATCCTCGATTGTGAAAAGAGAGTGGTTAGACTCATGACTCGCCTCGGTAACACTCTCGAAATCTCTTGTAATCCCATGAATTTTGTTATGCTTAGCTACGTAAAATCTCTTGATGCGTCTGTTGAGAATTTGCAGTCTGTTAGAGTAGTCCATGAATACTCATATGTATTTGAAGAGGTGAAGGGCTTACCTCATAAGTGGGAGATAGACTTCCGCATATACCTTGTTGATAATGCTAAACCCGTAGCTCTACCCGTTAGACATATTGCTCCAAGGGAGAGGAAAGAGCTGAGCAAGCAAATTAAAGAGCTACTCGAAAAGGGGTTCATAAGGCGGAGTATTTCTGAATGGGGTGCTCCAGTAGTATACGCAACCAAAGCGGATGGTTCACTTCGCCTATGCATTGACTATAGGGAGCTAAACAAGCTCACCAAGAAGAATAGGCACCCACTTCCAAGAATAGACGAATTGTTCGATCAGCTTGTAGGTGCATCGGTTTTCTTTCAATTAGATCTGGCTTCCGAGTTTCATTAGATAAGAGTGGTTGAAGACAGCATTGTTAAGACCGCGTTCAGAACCCCGAATGGTTTCTTTGAATGGCTTGTCATGTCTTTCTGCTTGACAAACGCACCCGCTTATTTCGTTGACTTAATGAGCAGGGTGTTCAGAGAATTCCTTAGTAAGTTTGTGCTAGTCTTCATGGACAACATTTTGATTTTCTCGAAGAGTGAGGAAGAGCATGCTTTGCATTTAAGAGAAGTCATGGATACTCTTTGTGCACATCAGCTAAAAGCCAAATTCTCCAAATGCCATTTCTGGAGAGAAGAAGTAAGATTCCTCGGACATGTGGTATGTAAAGAAGGGATAGCTGTGGACCCCGCAAAAGTAGTTGCAGTACGATATTGGAAGGTTCCACGGAATGCAACCAAAGTCCGAAGCTTTCTTGGGCTAGCAGCCTTTTACCGAAAGTTCATTAAAGATTTGCGAAAATCTCATCTCCACTTACAAGGTTGACGAATAAGAACCTAACTTTCGCTTGGGATTTGGAATGCGATGTTGCCTTCCAACGTTTGAAAAGGGCTCTAACAACAGCCCCAGTTCTGACATTGCCTAATGGGAGCAAAATGTTTACCATATACATAGACGCATGAGGCACAGGATTAGGCGCTATCTTGATGCAAGAAGGCAAGGTAATTTGTTATGGGGGAAGGCAGTTGAGGGTACATGAGAAGAACTACCCAACTCATGACTTGGAGCTAGTTGCCATTGTTTTTGCTCTAAAGTCATGGCATCATTACCTGCTAGGAGAAAGGTTTGAATTGTTTACTGACCATAAATCGTTAAAGTACCTTTTCTCATAGAAGGATCTAAACTTAAGACAACAAAGGTGGATGGAGTTTCTTTCCTCGTATGATTTTGAGATTTCTTATACTCCTGGCAAGGGCAATGTAGTAGCAGATGCCTTGAGTAGAAAGAAGATGACCTTAAGCCCTCTCTTTGTAGAAAGGCAAAGCTTGGAGTACATAGCAAACTTTGACTTTAGACCCTCCTCTGAATTTGTACCTGGTTTGTTAGCATCGCTAGAGGTGCGGCCTACTCTTTTTGACTCAATAGGAACCGCACAACGTGAAGACCCTCAGCTAGTTGATGTAATGGATAAGCTAATTAAGGGTGAGACTTCTAGTCACCTCAATAGATACTCCATCAATGATAAGGGTTGGTAGAGGCGGGATGGAATACTATGCATCCCACAAGCAAGGGATTTGGTGAAGAAGGTTCTCGAATAAGCACACCATTCTAAGTTGACGATACACCCAGGTGGAGACAAGATGTATAAAGACATAAAAATGGTTTTCTTTTGGAATGGCATAAAGAGGGATGTAGCTGAATTCGTTTCTATGTGCATGATATGCCAGTAAGTCATGGCGGAGCAGAAGAAGCTTGGTGGTTTGCTTCATCCTCTAGAGGTCCCACAATGGAAATGGGATAGCATTTCGATGGACTCTGTTGATGGGTTACCTAGGTCAAGAAGGGGCAATACCAGTATTTGGGTAAAAGTGGACAGGCTCACTAAAAGCGCTCACTTTATAACTATTAAGAGTAGAAGGACTACCTCGTCTTTAGCATCCATTTATCTTAAAGAGATAGTTCGACTCCATGGGATACCCTCCAGCATAGTGAGTGATCGAGATCCTATCTTTACGAGCGAGTTTTGGAGGAGCTTGCAAGAGGCTGTGAGCACACAGCTATGCTTAAGCGCAGCCTATCACCCCCAAACCAATGGTCATACGAAAAGGGTGAACAGAGTATTAGAAGACCTCTTGAGATTGTGCATTCTTGATTTTGGAGGGACATGGGAGGATCATCTTCCTTTGGTGGAATTCGGTTACAACAATAGCTACCAAGCCACCACAGGCATGGTACCCTTCGAAGCTTTATATGGAAGACCATGCCGATCACCAACTTGTTGGTGGGAGTCTACAGACAAGCTCATACTTGGCCCAGACATGATTAAAGAAATTTCAGAGAAAGTGGACTTGATACGAAGAAGAATGAAGGCTGCCCAAGACAGACAGAAATCCTACGAAGACAAAAGAAGTACCGACCTTGAGTTTGAGGTTGGAGACAGGGTGTTCCTTAAAGTATCTCCTTTGAGGAATGTCATTCACTTTGGGTCCGTAGGAAAGTTGGCACCAAGATTTGTAGCCTATCATTGAAAGAATTGGGATGATGGCTTACAAAGTAGAGCTGCCCGAAAGACTGGCTGGAGTTCATAATGTTTTTCATGTTTCTCAACTACGAAAGTGCTTACTTGAGTCTGCGGAAGTTGTGGAGCCAAGCATACTAGAGGAAGTAGAAGTGGAACGAGAAGCGACTGTGAGAAGAGTTCCAACTCGTATATTGGATACAGAGGTCAAAAAGCTACGCAACGGTGAAGTCAAACTTGTTAAAATTCAATGGAGTGACGCCGAGGAAGACGCAACTTGGGAAACTGAGGACAAAATACGCGCAACCTACCCTTTTCTTTTTGAGGGTACATCATTGATCTCTTTTTCCTTAAGTTTATGCATGCTTGTATCAACCTTTTTTAAGTATATCTCCTTGGTTCTATTCTTTATCCTTAGGTAGAAACCATTGGATGTAAACATGTATTTGAAACATGTTATGATTAATGGTTGCAAGTGGTTGCTAGTGGCTGCTCGTGGATGCATATACACATATTAGGTGTTAGATCGGCTCAGTCACTTTCATATTACATATGCATATATGTATTTGTATTTGTATATGGATGAACTTGATGTGTTATCATATGGACGTTGCATTTGTATGTATGATTGTGCACTCGTGTAGAAAGAATGATTGGGAATAATTGCATACATAATGGACTCATGGCACTGACATAATTTGCATTAAGGAGGTCAAATGAATCAGTAGACTGCCTGATTTTGCATTAGATAAGGACATGTACACACACTATGCATATAACCATGAAAGCATTAAAGTCTTTTTAAGGATAATGGATGCCTGGGTTTGATGGTTGAGTAGATGGAAGATTTGATGGTAGGATATACGTTCTTCTTGACTTGAAGATTTCGGGGACGAAATTCTTTAAGGAGGAGAGAATGTAACACCCTAAATTTTCTGTGTTTATTAAAATAACGAATTTAAGAATACTTAATTTTAAAAGTGAGAAATAAGGGAAACGGGTTATGCCATTGCGTTTGTCTCGAAATTCTGCTTGAGATAGAGTCCGAGTTTGTGTGAATCGGACTCTGTATGAAGAAGTTATGGAGTCTAGGAGATTTCATGTTAAATCAGAAATTAAATATAAATATATAAATAATAATTAAACCAAGTTCAAAATTTGAAATTCAAGCAGAATAGGCTGAGCGGGAAAATTCCCGCTCAAGGGTCGAACCCCCAAGGGGAGTCGACATAGGTGTCAACCCCCCATAGGGGTCGACTCCTGCATTCTGATCCAGACAGTGATGAATTTCTGACTTATTGCTAAGTCACTAGGGCATAGGTGGCAGTTTCTGGATAACTCTATCTTGTCTGGATGGTCCTGATTGATTCTAGGTTGATCTAACGGCTTATATTAGTTTAAACCTCTATAAAAGCAACCCCAACCCTCAACCCTAAATCACAGAAAAATTCATTCCCAGAGCCGTCATGCTGTCCATGGTCAACCTAGAGTAACCGCCATTCTTCTCCAACTAGAAGGCAAACTAGAAAGCAAGTCAGAAGCCTCAAATCAAACCTAAATTAGATAACAAATAGTCTACGTCAAGGGAAAGCTTTTCAGTTTCAGAAAACAGATCCCAGAAAACAAGACTGTTCATTTGTTTGTAAGTTTAGTTATCTTTTAGATGTGAACAAATTAAAGTCATGATTTGTAATAAAGTGAAAATTAGAATTGTACCAAGTTGTATGATAATAATGATGCTGATTCATGTCTATTCGTGTGACAATTCTATCATATATGCCTGCGAGACTATTGCGGTTTATTGAACCTATCATGTTGTCTAGAATTTGGTGAATGTACCTATTATGTTGTATAGAATTTTGGGAATGAAACTATCATGTTGTATGTAAGTTTGGTGATTCGATCATGTTATGTTACATGCAAGTTTTAGTCTAAGTCATGTCATATATGCCTAAATGTTTAGATCCACATGCCTTTATGTTAGATCTATGTTAACTTGATTCAACCCAAATGCAAGTTCACATCTACATGCCTAATTATGTTTTTGTAGTTCTATGTAAACTCCTATTTATATGCTTATGATTTATGTTGAGTAGATCAAAATTGCAAGATCATAAATAAATGTATATTGTACTATGCCAAATTCATATGATACATGTGTAGTTAGATCCATATTTTTATGATGATAGAATGTTACATGTTCCTCTTTTCCCCCTTTTGTTTATGAATTAGGCTAAGTAGCGAGCCTAACATTCTATGTGATTTATGCGAACGCATAACGGGGGTAACATTGGGAAAATATTAAATTACATGTTATTGGAATAGTTTGGTAGTAGGAATGGTATAATTTATATACCTAAAAATTATGAACATGAGGAATGGGATAAATGGGGCATGACTTGATTGACAACAAATTTGTGTGTAATTTACATATAAACATGAAGGGTAAATATGTGAATTTAGTAAAAGACGAATATGCCTAATCCGAGGTTAGATTGAATTACGCTGTAAGACTGCCCGGAACCGCCCGGCACATCCAGCAACTGTAACAATATAGACCTAATGTGAGAGGTTAGCGAATCAAGCCCAAAAGAACCCGAGGTTAGACTGAGTTGCGGTGTAAGACTGCCCGGAATCGACCGGCACATCCAGCGACAGCAACAATACCTGTCTAATGTGAGTGGTTGGTGCTTTAATGAATGAATTAAAGCTAATACAGGAACAGTAGGGTTAAGTTAATTAAGGCACCACTTAACCAATACAACATGTTAACTAAACTAATGGGTGGGGTTAGGTTAATTTGAGAACACTTAACCATTTTAACATGTTGTTTAGGAAACCCTAGTAATGGGGACCCATTTCAGCAGTAACCCACATAGATGTATCATGATACCCTGAATAAGGCAGGGTGGGGCATGATTACTGGGCTGATTATAAGCAGTAAAAACAACGGTGGGTGATGCATCAGTGTAGGTTCCGACGGAGTACGGGTGTGCACGTACTCCAGAGTGGAAAAAGCAGGCACTGGGCATCAGTAGTTATACACTGTGCCTCTTGAATTGTGTTGGGTTGCCACCATAGGATTTCATACACTACATGGTTGGACCAGCACAGGTATCTACAATCAAGCGGGGCCGAATGACACAAGTGGTAAACGTATATGAGTAGGAGCCGATCGATAAAAAGGGGATCACTTTGTTATGAACATGTGAGGCTGGTTGAACAACAGTTAGTAGGTGCAGAGAAATAGAAATGGGTGCAATAGTATATTCAGTTTAAACTTCCTTATCTTGGTTTATGTTATCTTGTTATTCTGGTATTGTCCTATTTTTAGTTTATTCCTGTCATGATCCTTTTTCTTGTTCACATGCTGAAAAAATCACTGGACTTACCAGACTTATGTCTAACCCATTTTTCTTTCGTCTTCTTTTCTTCCGTTCCCCCCCTCGGGTCCGTAGAGAGGGAATACTCTAGCTTAGTTCAGACCTTTTGCAATCTTGAAGAGAGTAGATGTATGGCTTGGACTCTCTCTTCTTGGGCTATGGCTTTGGGTTCACTCCCAATGGGGATTTATGCTACTTTATTATTGTTTTATGCTTCTTTATGTTTTAATCAAGACAGAGATATCGTTGTAATAATTTGGAAGTTGTTTTGAGACAGTTTGTTGTTATGTTTTGTCTAAACCACGTGCTTATGAAATAAATTTAGTTTTTCCGCTGTTTATATGTCTGTCTTGTAAATTATCTGTATCTTTTACCTACAACGCTCCACCGAAGTTAAAACATTCCCTTTGTGAGTGACCTTAATGGAGGTGTGGTGTTTCAGTCAATTACTTTATTGATCGGAGTTGGATGTATAAAAGAAGGATGCAATAAATGAACATTTTAAAAATGGGGTACAAGTGTTCACTGAATTTGCTTTAAGTAATATTGGAAACAACACATAAATTCTTTGTCTATGTAGTAGGTGCAAATTGAACTATTTAATACCGAATATGGTTTCCTACCCAACTATTTGTTGTGGGATTGTCATGGAGAAATTTTAGCCTCTGATAATCAGGAATAGTCGGTGGAGGTCAATAGTGATGAAGTTAGTACGAATCACATAGAAAATATGGTTGAAAATATTGCACGATCAATGTTCCCTAGCGTTGAAATTGGTAACGACGATGTTAACATCAAAGAGGAACCTAATGTTGAAGCTAAAAAAATATGATTTATTGAATCATGCTAAAAAAACTCTTTGAAATGGATATAAAAGCGACACTCAATTATAGGTAACTGCATAATACATTGCAATGAAATCAAAATACAACCTTACGGAAGCTGTATTTATGGTTGTTGTTCAAGCTTCTTAACGCCATATGCCATCCAATAATTTAATATGCGAAATTACTATGCAGTGAAAATACTTATGTCATTTTTCGGTTTTCTGTATCAAAAAATAGATACATGTTTAAAGGGTTGCATGTTATATTGGAAAGAAGACATCAATCTTAGAAATTGTAAAATGTGTAATCAAGAAAGATACAAACCAAGGAAAAAAGAAGAGACAAAAAGTTCGCACAAACATATGCATTATTTACCCATCACTCCTAGACTTCAGTGGTTATATGCAACATTTGTAACAGCGCAACATATGAGATGGCACGGTGTGAGAACACCTCAAGAAGGTACGTTGACACACCCATCCGATGGAGAAGCATGGAAATATTTTGAAAAGAAATATCCCGATTTCGCAGCGGAGAGCCACAATGTTAGACTATGTTTATGTACAACCGACTTCTCACTGTTTTCTCAGTTTGGTTCTCAATATTCATCTTGGCCTGTAATAATCACACCTTACAATCTATACCCGTGGATGTGTACGAAAACTCCATATATGTTTCTCACAATTTTCGTCCCTGGCCCTAATGATCCGACATAGGGCATTGATGTTTACTTAAAACCATTAATTGAAGAGTGGAAAATTTATGGTACGAAGGAGGTGAAACATATGACATATCGAAAAAGATTTTTTTTGGATGTTCGCTTCTTTGTTATAGACTATTAGCGATTTCCCTTTATATGCAATGCTTTCGGTTTGGAGTACAGCCAGTCGTTTTGCATGTTCTTATTGCACGGAAGAAACACAAGCATTTTCGTTACTGCATGTTTCATGGCTTGATTGTCATAGACGTTTTCTTCATATAAATCATCCTTTTAGACGAAACAAAAAAAACTTCACGGTTAGTAGACAAGAGATTCTATGACCACCAACGGTTTGGTCAAGCGAGGATATATATGAGCTTGTAAAAGATTATCCAAAAATGCATGAAATCGGAAAATAAACTGAAATTCAAGGTAAATTGACAGTTCACAATTGGTGCAAACAGAGTATATTTTGGGAATTGCCTTATTGGATAAATCTGTTAATCCGCCATAACATTGACGTGATGCATAATGAGAAAAACATATTTGATAATGTGTTGAATACAATTTTGAATGTGAAGGGCAATACTAAAGACGATCTGAAATCTAAACGTGATATAGAGGAAATATGAAATCGTCCCGAGCATCATATGAAGCCCAATGACAATAAAAATCCCAAAGCATGCTATGAACTAGACAACAACCAAGTTAAAGTACTGCTAAAATAGGTGGAAGAATAATGATTTCCCGATGGAATTTCTTTTAATCTTTGTAGATGTGTCGACTATAAAACAGAAGGTTGAGTGGAATGAAAATCCATGATTGTCGTGTAATGATGGAAAATTTGTTACCCGTCGCATTCAAAGAATTGTTACCTGTAAAAGATTGGAAGGTAATAACAGAATTTAGTTTATTTTACAAGGATCTTTGTTAAACTGCTTTAAAAGTTGACCGTATACTTAAACTTGAAGAAGAAATCCTTGTACTTCTATATGAACTGGAGAAAATATTTCTACTGGTTTTTTTTTTAATGTAATGAAGCATTTTCCTGTTCATCTTCCATATGAAGCACGTCTTCGAGGTCATGTGCAAAATGGGTGGATGTATCAATTCGAATGGTATGTTACTATACAAGTATGTAAATGTTAATTTAATTATAAATAGAAGTTAATATTGAACCAAAATATTTTTTTATTAGGTACATAAATCATTTGAATAAAAAAGTGAGACAAAAATCTTGAGTTGAAGGTTCTATTTGGAAATCATATATTGAAGAAGAAGTTTCTTTCTTTTTGTCTCATTATTTTAATGTTCATGTGAACTTATCATTTGAAAGCGTTCCGTGTAATGATGTGGCCATTGAACAAGATTTTTCTTCTAAAGCAACATTATCTATATTTAAACAACATGGCCGATACGCTAAAAAATGTGTGGAAATATGGCTAGATGATAAAAATTATTATGTAGTACACAGATATATTCTTCTTAATTATCCTCAAGTTGCACCATTAATAGGTAATGATTTTTTTTACTAGTTTTGCTAAATTTAGGTTACACACGTAAATAATAATGTAACATATCGCATTTTTGTTTACAGTATTAATGAATCACAAAATCCAAGCGGCGATAAATGTAAAGATTTCAGTACTTGGTTTAGGAACTACGTTTCTGATCCCACAAATCATGTGCTTGACGAAGGAATGAAACATTTGGCGTTTGGACCGAAAAGAAAAGTTAAAATGTATCCAATATTTTTTTTTAATGGATATAAATTCAACATCAAAGAATACTTTGTTGAAAAATTAACAAATAATACTGGTATGTTCGTTAAAGGCAGTGAAGATCCTAATAATCATATAAATGATTTTTATGGCGAGTTAACTTAGATTTTGCAGTTGACATAGTTGACTAGGCCCGCGGAGGATGTTTATTTATTTATTTAGATGTAACTGGTTCAGAAATGTTCCATATTCTGATACTAACGTGCATCCAAATTATAATCTTATACAAATTAAACATACCTTGCATTATCAAAAGTACAACCTTTTTGTACCAGCCAAACAAGCCCTACAAGCTTATTATGCCCCTTATCCATCTCTAAAAAGAGATAAAGCAGATTGGTTTGCAGTTTTTATAACTAAGGCAAGATTTACGTTCAATGGAAAGAATATTCCGAACGAACAAGCCTATCAAGAAGATCTGGAAGAAAATGTCGAAATAGCAATTGCAGACGATCAAACTAATTTCAGACCTCTAAATGTTGAGATAAATGTATTAGTCGAAGCATTCGAGAGTGTAAATGAAAACGACTATAACACGAAACCGAGTCTGAATAAAAAAAACGATGAGGATTGAGTAATATATGGTAATTTTCATAATTATTCACATTACGTCTACCTATGTTTAATATTGCATTTATCCAAGTTATACAACTTTAACGACAATGTAACTACCCAGATTTTCGAACAATTTATTTTAAATATTTAATATGGTTTTAAATATTAAGTCGATAATATAAATGAATTTTTATCTTAAGTTATCGATTTAATAATCAAAATATGATTTATTTCGAATATATATAATTATCGTAATACGAGAATTTGAAATAATTCAATTCGAAATTTAAAATCAAGTCAAAATAATTCAGATGATGAATATATATTTTATTTGAATATAAAAGATAATAATAATAATACCATCAAGGAATTAATTGTTTTGAATTTAATTTATATCGATCTAAATTAATATCTTCTCCATATGATCGAATAAGGCTTTGAAACATGTCCCAGTGTGTTCAGAATAGTGGTATAACCCTAGGAATGCCGGTTGTTGGGTTCGGAAAGGAGTTCAGAATCATAAGGTATTTTAAATTAAATAAAATCATACCGGTTAATCGAAATAAAATAAATTACTTCCTTCTGTCCCAAGTTAAGCAACAATTGTACACTGCAAACCTACTCTAGCCGCTCCCTCTTCTTTCACTTCACCTTGTACTTCTATTCCCTACCTTCAAGGCTAAGTAAATAAGGAGTTAATGGTGAGTACTGTTGGTTTCTTCATTCGCGCTATAAATTGAAGCCAAACATTAGCCTCCATTTTCGCATTTTATGAAACCATTTTCAAGCCTCCATATTTCGTTATTCAAGATAAAATTCACCGTTAGAAAGAGAAAAACAAATCCATGGGAAAAATTATATAAATTCTAGTTGAGATTGGATCGAGCCAATCTTCACATCGCGGGTCATTTGTGGTTCGCGCACGAGATTCTAGGATCAAAGAAGGAGACATCGTGAATAACATATCGTGAGATAGGGTTAATGGCAATCTCGATTCCCAGTAATCACGGTGGAAGGGAGAGGCATGCTATTGTCAATAGGTTGCGTGGGTTCTGTTGATTGCGAGGAGTTTGGTTCTGTAGTTGTTGCAAAGGAGGAACGCGATGGGTTTTAAGTGCTGATAATTACATTGGAAGCCGATGAGTTACGGTAGGCTATGGTGGAGGTTGAATCACGATTTCAAGGCGACAATAGTGGGTGGATTTCATTTGTTTTCGATGTCGAAGGAAGAGCTATTGAAAGGTGAGAACTGTTTTTTTGGGAAGTTAGTGTGATGGATCCCAGTATGGTGATTGGTAGCAATTTTCTACTGGTGATGATTGTTGTGTAGGCAGGTTTGAATTGCTTAAATTGGTGACGGATGATGTCTTGTAGTATGTGTTGGATGATGAACGAGGGAGAAGGGATGAGTGCGAAGCTTTATCTAGGTTTGAATGTTCTGTAAAAGGAAGAAGGCAATGTTTAAAATTTAAAGAAAGACTTTAGTTGGAATTAGGTAAATTTAATAGTAATTAATTTAATTATAATAACATTTAATTCATTTTGAATTTGTATACATTGTATCTTATTTATTTTAGGTTCGAATCGAACATCATCAGTTGTGTACGATTGTGACAACGTCACCTTCGAAATGGAATTAAAATTGGAATCAGAATGGATCAAAATAAAATCACAATGAGTAATTCTCACTTAAAAAATCTATTAAAATTAATTTTATCGTTAAAAATAAATTGTTGGTTGCTTGGATGCATTTATAATTTGTTTATCAATTGTGATTATTATATATAAATATATATTAGTTATTTAGGCTTAGTGTTAGTGGCTATTATATATATTGGTGGTTGGATATTTTCCGCGGTACCATTAGTGGATGCCCGTAGTATCATTAGCGGATGACCCTATGCGCCCCACAATATGATAGTGGATGACCTTCTATACCATGATATCCTGCCTCGAAGCAGGATGGGTATTATTTATGTTGGCTAATGTCTGTGGATGCAGAGAAAACAGGTTGGAGGGATCCAACTGGATTCCCAAAAAATATTATTATTTGTTTGTTTTCATATATATTGTCATATATGATGTGTTAAATACCTATGATTGATAATTGGGTGTTTTTGAGTAATTAAATATCATTGGGCTTAATTGTTGATTTATAAAAATATCGCAAAATGAAATTTTGAGATTTAAAAGGGGAAATCTAATTTTCTAAAAATAGAATTTGAATTTTGAATGGGCTAAGAAATATTAACTTGTCTGAATAATAAAAACAAGTAGTGAATTTATAAATGATGTTTATAAATTAAATAATGCGGAAATTGAAGTGAATTTTTAAATGGTGTTTATAAATGAAATGTAATAATTATCATTGGAAAATGAGAATATTTAAATTCAATTGCGAATTTTAAAAATGGAAATTTGGAATTGTTTTAAAGAAGTAAACGTTGAAGTTTATTCTGATGTTCAGAATGTAAATTGGAACTAAAATAAATCCGTATGGATTTATGATTTGTATTTGATTAGTTCTAATTTATTTAAATAAAATATGTATAGAAAAATATATTAGGATTGTGTTAAACAGATGTTAAATTTAAATATGAAAATAGATTCCATGTTTATATATAAGTTATAATAAAAAGAATATTCCAAAATAAGATTTTTGTTTTGAATAGATTTTGAAATGGAACTTGTTTTAATATATAAAACAAGCAAATTTATAAACGATGTTATAATTGTAGTGAATTAATTATCAAAAGATAATTTGAAATTTGAAATTCAAGTATGAATTTAAAAGCATAAATTTGAAATTATTTCGAAAAGGGAATGAGGGTTTTTATTCCGGAATTTGGAATATAAAATGAATTGAGTTTCAAATAGATTTTTGAAATGAAGCTTGTTTTAAATTATAAAACAAGGAAGTTAAATTTATAAAAGTTTTTATAAATTAAGTAAGATAATTATCGTGGGATAATTTGGAATTTTAAATTCGAGTATGAATTTAAAAGTGAATTGGAAAAATGTGTTGAAATAAAAAACGACTGACTATATTTTGGAAAATTGAAATATAAACTAAATTGAGATAAATCTAGGGATTTATAATTAGAAATCGATTATATCGAATTTTATAAATAATTCTATTTATAATGGAATTGGAATTTAGAATAGAAGATTAAGTTATAAAATACATTTATAACTGAGTAGTGAAATAACAGACAATTTAGGATAATTAGAAATATTAAGTTGAATTGGAAAAATTATTTTGATATATATATTAAAATATTATTAAAACGAACTCGCCGCAGCATGTTAGTTCGTAATTTGGCATTTTGAACTTTAATTAAGTGTATAGAACTCAACTTAAGTCGGAATTCTTTGAAACAAGAATCGTCGGGACCAATTGGATAATAGCTTTCTAATTGAAGAGAAAAATCTGGATTTTACCTTACAGATTTTGAGTAATGTCAAAATCAAATTTCCAGAAAAACAACGCCATAATCGTTATTAAACCATAACGGTTTATTTAAATTAAAATAAGGATTTTAAGTAAATAGAAATCCGAATTTCCATTAGAAAAATCTGGAGTTGAGTTACAAACTCAAGTGGAGAAAATGGATTGATTTTTGAAACAAAAATCGAATTTTGAATTACTGAATAGAATTAACTTGAAGAATTTTTAGTTAATCGAGTTTTGATACAAAATTGGGTTTTGATTAAGTAAATTGAACTGGTGGATTCATATTCGAAATCGAATATGAAACTTGAATTAAAAATGGAATTCGATTCGGTTTATAAGCAAATTAAATTGTATATGAACGTGATATGTTGAATTAAAAAGTGGAATTGGCAAAATTGCTAATTAGAGAATAAATTAGCGAGTTGAGTAAAAATGATTGCATTGAGTTGGAATAAATTGGGAATGGACATACATACGTTAAGCAGGTTTGAAATGAAGTGTATGAAGATTATAATTTTTGTGCCTGACGTAAAGGTACACATTTAAATTCCATATAAGATTTTATGCACCGAATCGGCAAGCCGTTTGGCTTTTTGATTTTCTTTTTGAATGGAAAGGGCCTAGAGAGGCAAGTTGGAGTTTGAGCTATTGACTGGGACAAAGGAGGTGCGGGCGAAATTTTCTGAAAATTTAAGAAGTTAGAATATTTTTAAGGAAATTTGATAACAAGAAATCAGTATATCGATATATATATAACATTGGTTAAGGAAACAAACCTAAAAACAGAATATTATAAACAAAAAGGAAATTAAATCTGGTAAAAATAGAATAGAGAATCATATATACGTTTTAAAAATGAATAAATGGGTTTTTATGATATTGACTATTGAAGGCAAGCAGTCATGTCCATTTTGAAGTTAAGAATGTTATTAAGCCAAGGTCTGAGAGGTAGTTATACCCCAACTTGATTGATTTCATTTTTAACCGATAAATAACAAGATTCAGTATCGAAGATAAATGTTTGAATAAGATTTAGTTGAATGCAATATTTTGGGATGTTGTAACAATGTTTTACACAACATTCGTTTTAACCCAAGTAAGTGGAATTTTGGAAGCATAACGAATATTTCCTAAGTACGGAAATAAAGGAGTTCGGGAAAGAGAAATAATTGGAATGTTTTCCAATTATAAATAAAAGACATTTTCTAGATATAGAAAATAAAAGAAGTTGATAGATGGAAATGTTTTCCAAATAGTGTAAGAGGCCAAGATGATTTTCAAAAATATCGTGTTAACGAATATTGATAAGGAAACGGAGAAGTGATTTAATTAATGAAATATTCATTAAGGGCCCCAGTAATTGTTTGTTGCTTTGGATAAATGTTTGTTTTTCTTTGATAGTTAAATAACCGACTACTGAAATATTTGCCAATATCGTTGTCAATATGGAGAGACCTGTTGGATTATTTTCCGAAAACCACTCCATATTGGTAGTAGAGTGGAGAATCAGACTACATGAAGATAATCGAAGAAGGAGTAAAGTGGAAGGGCTTTTTCTGTTAATCCAAGGTAGAAATTGACTAAGATGGATTAATGGAGATTATGCCTTCGGTTTCGTTCAGTCCCTGAACGAAGTGTATGGATGAATTTCTAACAGAGTATTTCCAACGATCGCATATGTTGGTTTGTATAAATATATATGGTGGCGAAGAATTTATTCTCTTAGCATAATATCCAGAATATATTTGTGCAATCAATTAGTGATTAACAGATTTGACAATGTGGCATTCAAAGTGATTGTGCTATCTATGAAATGTAAGTAATTGTAGCCTCAGGCCTTTTCAACCGGGAAATGACAAAAATCGAGCAAAGTGGGTAGCTCCCAATTAGGGTGTATTATCACCTATCTAGAAAAATTCATTTCATCCCTTATTCTATTCGATGTTGTCCCATTCGGGAGAACGGTTGCTGATCCCAACCGTTGGTGATATACATTCGATACACTCAAGCGAAATGAGTGGTCGGTCATGTGTGGCTAGGTTGCAAGTGTTCTTGTTGAACCCAGTGTATTCTCCTCTAGAGATACACTATCGGAAGGTAGTTCCATACCTTGTCATAGTTGGAAATTCATTACCCAATAAGTGCTCGTGGTTTTGATTGTATATTATATATATGTGGAACGTGAGATGCAAACGTTCCACTAGATTGTTATTTATTTGATTTAGAAACTATTGTAATATCAAAAGAGTTTTGATATAAAGATTATCATTTCTTTCAAAAGGATTTGAATGTTAAATCAAGTGTTTTGGATTCTCATAAGTGAAAAACCCGTTCCCTGTTATAGCGTGATCTTACGAGATATCGTTTTTCTCAAATTATTTTAAATTGTTTACTCATATCAGTCCCATGACTGACCCAGAGTTTATTTTGTTTTACCTAAACTCTTAGGTGCCCAAATTTGTGTGGGCAGTCAAGTAGTTCAAGATTTTACTGATTTATCTAAAGGAGCTTGGAGCAGGAGGCTTCAACATTATTTAGTTATTGTTTTTCTGCTGTGTTGTAAATGTTGTACTCTGATTATGATATGTATATAGAAAAAAAATTTGTACTCCAAAAGCTGATATATATATTATATTTTTTCCCGCTGCGATGTGAGATTCTGTATTGTTTTTTTGTTCTTCTTCTACCTTTTTATTCTTTATTAATAATGATTCATATTTTTGTGCAAATTGGGTTGGACATGTAGTGCATTTAGTCAACTCGGATAGTACAGACTTATGTGCCGCTACAGTTAGTATCAGAGCTTAGGTTGAGCGAACACCTAGGCTTTGATGGGTTGTGCTCATTAGAGATAAGGTATGCAGTACCCTAGAATGAGTTAAGTATATATATACGACAGCGCGTATGTAACAACCCGAAAATTCTGAACTAATTTAAAATTTTATTTTAGAAATTTTAATGGATTTTGAATATTTAAAATAATTTAATTTAAATAATAACGAATAAATATTTAAATCGAAGTTAGAACTAATATTTTTAATTTCATTATAAAAGGAGTTAGAAATAGCGCGGTAGTTTGAAAATTTGAACTTTGACTAACTGTACAGGATGCAAATTAAATCGGATTTTAGTGAAACCAAAAATATTTAAATCTATTTAAAAATATCTTTCCAATATATCCGAAAATTTGAAACATCATAGCGGAAACCAAAATTTATGCCCAGTTTAAAATTCAGAATAGACGTTGTAGAATTTTTATATATTTTTTAATATTAAAAATAGCCATTTTTCAAACGACCTCCGTTTTTGACGAAACCACTTTTGTTGGAACCGGAATGTCAAATTATTGCTAGGTTTTAATTTTCATAATTTTTAGAATTAATATGCGAGCTTGGCAAAAGAAAATGTGTTTTGTCAATTTCAGTCAAATTTAATCGACTTAAAAATGGCCATTTTTCAGACGGTCTCGAAATTCGACGAAATTAGTTTTATTAGCATCGTATTGTCAAAACATAACTAGAAATAATTTTTCTGTAATTTTTAGAGTTCGTATGTAGCACCGGTAAATTTAAATGTACGATCAAATTAAATAATTAAATGATTTAAATATTAAATTAAGGAAAACAGGCTGAAGACAATCATTTGGCTGACGGGACCTAGCCCATTGCGTCCGGAACATGGGTATTTGCTTAGGGACATCTTTTGTTGGGCTGAAGTCAGAGCTGAAAAGGACTAACAGGCTTTAATTAAGAAATTAAGAAATTAAGTAATTTAAATATTATTTTATTATATAAATAACCATCACTAACACAAAACCTAACCCTAAACATACACCGCCGCCATATGCCAAAACCAATGGCCGATCTATTCTGAACTTCAATCCCAAATTCTTCCCAATCCCTTAAGAATCAATCGAATTCATGTGTGGTAATCCGAAGAGCATCGCGAGCTCTAGCTTCCCAACGGTCATGATTAGAGTCTGTAATCTGTCGCCGCCGAAATTTGAGGCCTAAGCCGCCAAGTTTGTGGCTGTTTTCAGGCCACAGCAGAGCCTCGAGTTGAGGGCTGAGTATGGCGCATGGGGGAGCGAGGCGAGGGCTACAAAGCGGCGGAGTCGGGTCGGTGGTCAGGTGAACGGAGAGGCGTGCGTTCGTGGTCAAAGGTTGGAGCTTTATGGGTTCTTTTTTTTACAGTAAACGAAGAAGAAGAAAGAAGAAGGAGGACGGCAACACTTAAGCTAAGTGTGATTAATTAAATTTAATTATAATTAAATAATATTAATAGAAAAACGACCATAACTTATCCATTTTTAATTAGAATCGCACGATTCAAGGTGCGTTGGTTTCGTATTTCCGAGATCTACATAATGAGACAAGGCAGATCTGAAAAGGAGCGCATTGAAATTTGAGATAAAAATCTATGTGAGATTTCTATATTTAAAAATAATTAAAATATTAATTATTTCTCGTTGTTTGAATGCCATGTATGTATGTTAATTTATCTCAGATCTGCGATGTATGATATTGTATTTGTTGCTTGTTGATTATGATGATTGTGATGTATGTGTTTGGTTAGATATAGATCTGAAATAAAAATCATATTTTTATTTTAGATCTATATTGATTTAGTTTATAATAGAGTTCTCCTTCTATTTTGATCCATGAACATGGAATCGTTCTTCTTTTATTTAGATCTATCCTCTTTATTTCGGATCTCTGTCTTTTATTTTAGATCCATGAATACAGATTTGTTTTAAAATAAAAATTACAACTTTTATTTAGATCCATGAATACTAATTTTCTTATATTATAAAAATATAATCTTTATTGGATACATGAACATTAGAATTAGATTACATTTTTATTGTTTACATTAACATGGGTTTTTATGAAATTGAGATTTGGAGTAAAAATCTCATTTTCATGTTTTCCATGAAAAATGAATTTTTATCAAATTTAGATTTGCAATAGAAATTTCATTTTCATTGTTTACATAAAAATATCATTTTTATTCTTGGTTACATAAAATTTGGTTTTTGCTTAAATTTGTTTTAATTAAAAGAACATATTTTTAGCGTCGAATTGTTTCAACTAAAAAGCACACATTTTTTTTAGTGTCGAATTGTTTCAACTAAAAAGAATAGAATTAAAAATGTCATTTTATGAAATTTTAGTGGTAATAAAAAGAATATAATTAAAAATGACATTTTTATGACATTTTAGTGTAATAAAAAGAATAGGATTAAAATATTACAATTTTAGTAATATTGTTTTCAATAAAAAGAATTGAAATAAAATATTGAAACATTAAAAATCACATTTTTAATTAAGAATGAAATGAGATATTCATTGTATTAAGAAAAATGTGAAAACATTAAAAATTCTGTATTTAATGTAAAGTATTATTTATGTAAAATATATGTTATATAGATAAAAATGTGAAAACATTAAAAATTCCATTTTTAATGTAGAGTATGTTTTATGTAAAATATACATTGTATAGACAGAAATGTTGAAAACATTAAAAGTTATATTTTAATGTAAAGTATGTTTCAACGTAAAGATAAGATTTATGAAATATTCATGGTTGAGCTATAAATGTTGAAACATAAAAAATTACATTTTTAATGTACTGAATGAATATATGTAAAATATTCATTATATGACTATAAATGTTGAAACATAAAAATTTACATTTTTAATGTACTGAGTGAATATATGTAAAATATTCATTATATGACTATAAATGCTGAAACATACAAAATTTACATTTTTAATGTACTAAATGAATATATATGAAATATTCATTATATGAATATAAATGTTGAAATATTAAAATTTTAACATATGAATGCAAAATATAAAATTGACATGTAATGGTTGATTGATTGGATGGATTGTGATCGACCAGTTTATGAGCAAAATATGTTTTTACATTTAGCATTGGGTTGGGTAGAAATATAAGTATTCTAACACCTTGTGAAACACTTCACGATTTGACTATAAGGTGTTTAGCGATGTTGTTTATTTCAAAATTAATGAATGATTTTGAAAAGTGGTTTCCTTAGGTAAAGAGAAGAATTATTCCCGATTTTGGACAGGGAATGTTTTATAAAACACAAAGGATTTCAAGGACTAAACCCGAAAATTCCAAAATGATTTAGAAAAGTACTATAGTTTGAAAGTACCTATGATTATTATGTTGTGAAATGATTTTCCCTACCTCGAGATATAAAATGATTTAGCAAGTATGTGGCTAGAGATCGGGTGACCCGAGAGTGACTAAAAGTGGAGGACGGTGTATTTTTTCCCCCATAGATGGGATGGTGCATCGTTAGTGTAGCCATTAGCTGCACACACACACACACACACACACACACACACACATATATATATATATATATATATATATATATATATATATATTGGTTAGGGTGCGTACAGCCTTGTTTGAGGGAACATGACGGATATTTGGTTGCATATTTGTTTATATACATTGTTACGTTTTGGAATTCATATTTCCAAATGTTTTGTTTTGAGATCCCAAAGTGAAATCTACTTTATTATAAAAGCTAGATATGTATTTCAAATGTTTTGAAATAAGAAATCCGGAAATAAAGTCCAAAGGAATAATTTATGTAAAGAGAATTGGATTTTGAAATCTAAATTTAGGGATTAAGCCAGAATGGGTAGATTAAGAAATTGCATGTTGATTGATGCATTGTAGATCCATATGTTATTTATGGTTGATGTTTATGCCCTGGAAATCCAATATAGTAAACTTGTTCTGCGTTAGCGGCGTGGTCCTGTGATTAGCCTTTTTATTAAATAGGTTAATTAGATTTCTCACACCAATCCCATGACTGACCTGTAGTTTGTTTCACTTTGCAAACTCGGGTGCCCTCTTTTTCCACATGGGCAGTCGAGTGATTTGCTTTGCAAATATTTATCTTTTAAGCAGGATTCTGGATCGAAGCTTAAAGCTGTGTCCAGAGCATAGAAAGTCTTCAGCTGTGTTAGTTAATTATTCCGCTGTACTTTATTACAATTAGTGTAATTTATCTTCCGCTGTATTATGTCGATGTACTCTGATATTTTTTACTCTAATGTAATATTATTATATTGTTTATAAAAATCTGTTGTTAATTGTTCTGATGTGTTGTATTCCCTGAGTTAACGTATTCGAGTTTTGAACGGTCTTGATTGATTTAGCGATCGATTAGGTCCGGGCAAAATCCGGGTCATTACAGTTGGTATCAGAGCTCTGGTTAGCTCAAATCTTTTGGGTACAACTTGTTAGAATTGAACAAAAGACTCATCAGAGGTAGGATTAGAAATATCCTATAAAATAATACTAATTAGAGATAGGATTTGTAGTATCCTAGAACGATAAAACTCGTTAGAAATGGGCTTAGTAATGCCCTAGAATGAGTTGAGAGTAACAAGTTCATAATTAACGTATTTGCGATTATATATATAATCCGATCTTAGAAAATATGATTTTTGAATATATAAAAGATATATATATTTGAAAAGTTAATCAATTAATAAAATTATCGAAAACAGTAAAAAAAATTAAAATTGAATCAGTTAGTTAAACAACTTTTAGCTTCGTTCCTTTTCGAGGACGAAAAGATTTTAAGTAGGGGAGATTGTAACAACCCGGAAATTCTGAACCAATTTAAAATTTTAATTTTATAAATTTCATTGGATTTTGAATATTTAAAATAATTTATTTTAAATAATAACGACTAAAAATTTATTTAAATCGCAGTTAGAACGAATATTTTTAATTTAATTATAAAAGGAGTTAGAAATAGCGCGGTAGTTTGAAAATTTGAACTTTGACTGACTGTACAGGATGCAAATTAAATCGGATTTTGGTGAAACCAAAAATATTTGAATATATTTAAAATTATCTTTCCAACGAATCCGAAAAATTTAAATTTCATAGCGGAAATCAAAAGTTATGCCCAATTTAAAATTCAGAATATATTAATATTAAAAATAGCCATTTTTCAAATGACCTCCATTTTCGACGAACCCACTTTTGGTGGAACCGAAATGTCAAATTATTTCTAGGTTTCAATTTTCATAATTTTTAAAATTAATATGAGAGTGTGGCAAAAGAAAATGTGTTTTGTCAATTTCAGTCAAATTTAATCGACTTGAAAATGGCCATTTTTCAAACGGTCTCTAAATTCGACGAAATTAGTTTTGTTAGGACTGTATCATCAAAACATAACTAGAAATAATTTTTCTGTAATTTTTAGAGTCCGTATGTGGCCCTGGTAAATTTAAATGTACGATCAAATTAAATAATTAAATGATTTAAATATTAAATTAAGGAAAACAGGCCGAAGATAATCGCTTAGGCTGATGGGACCTAGCCCACTGCGTCCGGAACATGGGTATTTGCCTAGGGACATCTTTTGTTAGGCTGAAATCGGAGCTGAAAAGGACTAACAAGCTTTAATTAAGAAATTAAGTAATTTAATTATTATTTTATTATATAAATAACCATCACTAACACAAACCTAACCCTAAACATACACAGCCACCATATGCCAAAACCAATGGCCGATCTATTCTGAACTTCAATCCCAAATTCTTCCCAATCCCTTAAGAATCAATCGAAATCATCTGTGGCAATCCGAAGAGCATCGCGAGCTCTAGCTTCCCAATGGTCATGATCGGAGTCTGGAGTCTGTCACTGCCGGAATTTGAGGCCAAAGCCGCCAAGTTTGTGGTTGTTTTCAGGCCACAGCAGGGCCTCGAGTTGTGTGCTGAGTATGGCGCATGGGGGAGCGAGGCGAGGGCTACAAAATGGCGGAGTCGAATCAGTGGACGGGTGAACGGAGAGGCGTGCGTTCGTGGTCAAAGGTTGGAGCTTTATGGGTTCTTTTTTTATAGTAAACGAAGAAGAAGAATGAAGAAGGAGAACGGCAACACTTAAGCTAAGTGTGATTAATTAAATTTATTTATAATTAAATAATGTTAATAGAAAAATGACTGTAACTTATCCATTTTTAATCAGAATCGCACGATTCAAGGTGTGTTAAATTCGTATTTTCGAGATCTATAGAATGAGACAAAGCAGATCTGAAAAGGAGTGCATTGAAATTTCAAACAAAAATCTATGTGAGATTTCTATATTTAAAAATAATTAAAATATTAATTATTTCTCGTTGTTTGAATGCCATGTATGTATGTTAATTTATCTCAGATCTGCGATGTATGATATTGTATTTGTTGCTTGTTGATTATGATGATTGTGATGTATGTGTTTGGTTAGATATAGATCTGAAATAAAAATCATATTTTTTTTAGATCTATATTGATTTAGTTTACAATAGAGTTCTCCTTCTATTTTGATCCATGAACATGGAATCGTTCTTCTTTTATTTAGTTCTATGAATACTGATTTGCTTATATTATAAAAATATAATCTTTATTGGATACATGAACATTGGAATTAGATTAACAACAAAAATTACATTTTTATTGTTTACATTAACATGAGTTTTTATGAAATTGATATTTGGAGTAAAAATCTCATTTTCATGTTTTCCATGAAAAATGAATTTTTATCAAATTTAGACTTGCAATAGAAATTTCATTTTCATTGTTTACACAACAATATCATTTTTTTTTGGTTACATAAAATTTGGTTTTTGCTTAAATTTGTTTTAATTAAAAGAACATATTTTTAGCGTCGAATTGTTTCAACTAAAAAGCACACATTTTTTTTAGTGTCGAATTGTTTCAACTAAAAAGAATAGAATTAAAAATGACATTTTTATGACATTTTCGTGGTAATAAAAAGAATAGAATTAAAAATGACATTTTTTTGATATTTTAGTGTATTAAAAAGAATAGGATTAAAAGATTACATTTTTAGGTAATATTGTTTTCAATAAAAAGAATTGGAATAAAATATTGAAACATAAAAAATCACATTTTTAAAGTAAGAATGAAATGAGACATTCATTGTATTGAGAAAAATGTGAAAACGTTAAAAATCCTTTTTTTAATGTAAAGTATTATTTATGTAAAATATACCTTGTATAGATAAAAATGTGAAAACATTAAAAATTTCATTTTTAATGTAGGGCAAGTTTTATGTAAAATATACATTGTATAGATAGAAATGTTGAAAACATTAAAAGTTTTATTTTAATGTAAAATATGTTTCAATGTGAAGATATGATTTATGAAATATTCATGGTTGAGCTATAAATGTTAGAACATAAAAATTCACATTTTTACTGTACTGAATGAATATATGTAAAATATTCATTATATGACTATAAATGTTGAAACATAAAAATTTACATTTTTAATGTACTGAATGAATATATGTAAAATATTCATTATATGACTATAAATGTTGAAGCATAAAAAATTTACATTTTTAATGTACTGAATGAATATATATATGAAATATTCATTATATGACTATAAATGTTGAAATATTAAAATTTTAACATATGAATGCAAAATATAAAATTGACATTTTATGGTTGATTGATTGAATGGATTGTGCTCGACCAGTTTATGAGTAAAATATGTTTTTACATTAAGCATTGGGTTGGGTAGAAATATAAGTATGCTAACACCTTGTGAAACACTTCACGATTTGACTATAAGGTGTTTAGCAATGTTGTTTATTTCAAAATTAATGAATGATTTTGAAAAGTGATATTCTTAGGTAAAGAGAAGAATTATTCCCGATTTTGGACAGAGAATGTTTTATAAAATGTTTTATAAAAAAGAAAGGATTTTGAGGACTAAACCCGACATTTCCAAAATGATTTAGAAAAGTACTATAGTTTGAAAGTACCTATGATTATTATGTTGTGAAATGATTTTCCCTACTTCGAGATATAAAATGATTTAGCAAGTATGTGGCTAGAGATCGGGTGACCCGAGAGTGACTAAAAGTGGACGGTGTATGTTTTACCCCATAGGTGGGATGGTGCATCGTTAGTGCAGCCGTTAGGTGCACACACACACACACACACACACACACACACACATATATATATATATATATATATATATATATATTGGTTAGGGCTCGTACAGCCTTGTCTAAGAGAACGTGACCGATATTTGATTGCATATTTGTTTGTATACATTGTTACGTTTTGGAATTCATATTTCCAAATGTTTTGTTTTGAGATCCCAAAGTGAAATCTAAGTTATTATAAAAGCTAGATATGTATTTCAAATGATTTGAAATAAGAAATCGAGAAATAAAGTCCAAAGGAATAATTTCTGTAAAGAGAATTGGATTTTGAAATCTAAATTTAGGGATTAAGCCTAAATGGGTAGATTAAGAAATTGCATGTTGATTGATGCATTGTAGATCCATATGTTATTTATGGTTGATGTTTATGCCCTGGCAATCCAATGGAGTAAACCCGTTCCGCGTTAGGGGCGTGGTCCTGTGATTAGCCTTTTTATTAAATAGGTTAATTAGATTTCTCATACTAGTCCCATGACTGAACTGTAGTTTGTTTCACTTTGCAAACTCGGGTGCCCTCTTTTCCACGTGGGCAGTCGATTGATTTGCTTTGTAGATATTTATCTTTTGAGCAGGATTCTGGATCGAAGCTTAAAGCTGTGTCCAGAGCATAGATAGTCTTCCGCTGTATTACATCGATGTACTCTGATATTCTGTACTCCGATGTAACATTATTATAATGTTTATAAAAGTCTGCTGCTAATTGTTCTGATGTGTTATATTCCCATAGTTAGCGTATTCAGGTTTAGAACGGTCTTGATCGATTTAGCGATCGATTAGGTCCGACGAAATTCATAGTCGTTACAGCGTATTTGTTAATTGATATAAAAATTGTTTTATATTTTGTTGGCTAGTCTATTGAGTGGTTTATAAATTCTGATCGAATCATGGGACGCCACGATATCGATAAGAGTTTCTAAACCCTTGAGTAGAGAAATTCAACAAAATAATGTTTTAAAGTGGGTAAATGAAATAATTTTACCCAAAACTTTATTTTGATATAGAAAGGATTAATTCTCTGAAATTTGTATATGGATGAGTTAGTTGTTAATATTATAATTCGATGAGATTATGAAATTTGGAATGGATATATATAACCAAATAAATTTTGTATGTGAATGAAATATAAAAATGAGATGAACTGGAATTGGATTCAAACAAGAAATTGGAATTTTAATCCCAGGAAACTAGGAAAATATTTTCCGAAGTATATTAAAATAATATATCTTTTTTTTGAATGGTTTTGAATAAAAATCATTTTAGCTAGATTTTTAGAGTGATAAAGCACTGAACTCACTTCAGTGGCTGGAAAATAATTCTTATAATGACTGCAGCAACGTCAGTATTCATTTTCGAGTTTCTAAGTGATGAATTGCTACCTTCAAAAAGTTTTTGATGGAAATTTGTTTGAAATAAAATAAACTGGTTTGAAAATTCAGATGTTTTGAATTTGAATTTGTTATAAATATAGGTGTATATTTATGTGATTTCTAAAGGATTTGAAAAAAAACCCGGGAATTTGAATTTAACTCAAGAAAGTTAAATGGATTGAAGTGAATAAATTGACTAGAATTAATATGAATGAAAAATGGATTGGAATGAATAATTTGATTAAAATCAATATGAATAAAAATATCAAAAGTTTTAGTAGAACTAAAGTTGTAGAGATACGAAGAGTTGAGTTCAATATAAGTGGATTTTAATTAGCTAATGGGTTTGAAGCATTTTCCTACCTTAGTAATTTTATGGACGAAAATCTTTTAAGGGGGAAAGAATGTAACGACCCAGATTTTTGAACAATTTATTTTAAACATTTGATATGGTTTTAAATATTGAGTTGATAACATAAATGAATTTTTATGTTGAGTTATCGATTTAATAATCAAATTACGATTTATTTCGAATATATATAATTATCGTAATACGAGAATCTGAAATGATTCAATTTGAAATTTAAAGCCGAATCAAAACAATTCAGATGATGAATATATATTATATTTGAATTAGATGATGATAATAATAATATATTATCAAGGAATTAATTGTTTTGAATTAAATTTATATCGACCTAAATTAATATCTTCTCCATATGATCGAATAAGGCTTTGAAACTTGTCCCAGTGTATTCAGAATAATGATATAACCCTAGGAATGTCGGTATTGGGTTCGAAAAGGAGTTCATAATCACGGGGTATTTTAAATTAAATAAAATCGTACTGGTTAATCCAAATAAAATAAATTACTCCTTTTACTTTAAGTTAAGCAACAACTATACACTGCAAACCTATATAGCTACGCCCTCTTCTTTCACTTCACCGTGTACTTCTGTTCCCAACCTTCAAGGCTAAGTAAAACATGGAGTCAATTATGAGTACGGTTGGTTCCTTCATTCGCTCTATAAATTGAAGCCAAACATTAGCCTCTAGTTTCTCATTTTATGAAACCATTTTCAAGTCTCCATATTTCATTATTCAAAATCAAATTCATTATTAGAAGGAGAAAAACAATTCAACGGGAAAAATCATATAAATTCTACTTGAGATTGGATCGATCCAATCTTCACCTCGCTGGTCATTTGTGGTTCGCACATGAGATTCTAGGATCAAAGAAGAGGAAATCACGAATCACGTATCGCGAGATAGGGTTAATGGTAATCGCGATTCCCAGTAATCGCGGTGGAAGAGAGGCACACTTTTGTCAATAGGTTGCATGGGTTCTAGTGATTGCGAGGAGTTTGGGTCTATAGTTGTTGCAAAGGAGGCACGCGATGGGTTTTAAGTGCTGATGATTACGGTGGAGGCCTATGAGTTACGGTACGCTGTGGTGGAGGTTGAATCAAGGTCTCAGGGCGACGATAGTGGGTGGATTGGATTTGTTGTCAATGTCGAAGGAAGAGCTGTTGAAAGGTAAAAACTATGTTTTTTGGGAAGTCGGTGTGATGAATCCCAGTATGGTGATTGGTAGCAATTTTCTACTTGTGATCATTGTTGTACAGGCCGATCTGAATTGCTTAAATTGGTAAAGGATGAAGTCTTGTAGTGCTGCTGAATGAGGGAGAAGGGATGAGTGTGAAGATTTATTTGGGTTTGAATGTTCTATACAAGGAAGGGGGCAGTGTTTAAAATTTGGAGAAAGGCGTTAGCTGGGATTAGGTAAATTTAATGGTAATTAAAAATTTTAATAACATTTAATTCAATTCAAATTTGTATACATCATATCTTATTTATTTTAGGTCCAAATCGAACATCATCAGTTGCTTATGATTGTAACAACGTCATCTTCGAAATAAAATTAAAATTGGAATCAGAATGGTTCAAAATAAAATCATAGTGAGTAATTCTCACTTAGAAATCTATTAAAATTATTTGTCTTGTTAAAAATAAATTGTTGGCTGCTTGGATGCATTTATAATTTGTTTATCAGTTGTTATTATTATATATAAATATATATTAGTTATTTAGGCTTGGTGTTTGTGGCTATATATATATATATATATATATATATATATATATATTGGTGGTTGGATATTTCCCGCATTACCATTAGCGGATTCCGGCAGTATCATTAGCGGATGACCCTATGCGCCCTACAATATGATAGTGGACGACCTTTCATACCGTGATATTCTGCCTCAAAGCAGGACGGGTATCATTTATGTTGGCTAACATTTGTGGATGTAGAGAAAACAGGTTGGAAGGATCCAACTAGATTCCTCAAAAATACCGTTATTTGTTTGTTTTTGTATATATTATCATATAAGATGTATTAGAAATCTATGATTGATAATTTGATGTCTTTGAATATTTAAATATCACTGGGCCTAAAAAATGATATATAAAAATTTCATGAAATGAGATTTTGAGATTTAAAAGGGGAAATCTATTTTTCTAAAAATAGAATTTGAATTTCGAATGGGCTAAGAAATATTAACTTGTTTGAATAATAAAAACAAGTAGTGAATTTATAAACGATGTTTATAAATTAAATAATGCCGAAATTGAAGTGAATATATAAACAGTGTTTATAAATGAAATGGAATAATTATCATTGGATAATGTGAATATTTAAATTCAAACGTGAATTAAAAAATGGAAATTTGGAATTGTTTTAAAGAAGTAAACGATGAAGTTTATTTTGATGTTCAAAATGTAAATTGAACTAAAATAAATCCGTATGGATTTATGTTTTGAATTCGATTAGTTCAAATTTATTTATATAAATTATGTCTAGAAAAAATATTAGGATTGCATTAAATAGAAGTAAAATTCAAATATGAAAATAAATTCTATATTTATATATAAGTTATAACAAATAGAATAGTCCAAAATAAGATTTTGGTTTTAAATAGATTTAGAAATGGAACTTGTTTTAATATATAAAACAAGCAAATTTATAAACGATGTTATAATTATAGTGAATTAATTATCAAAAGATAATTTGAAATTTTAGATTCAAGTATGAATTTAAAAGCAGAAATTTGAAATCATTTCGAAAAGGGAACGAGGGTTTCTATTTTGGAATTCAGAATATAAAATGAATTGAGTTTCGAATAGATTTTTGAAATGAAGTTTGCTTTAAATTATAAAACAAGGAAGTTAGATTTGTTAAAAAATTTATAAATTAAGTAAGATAATTATCGTGGGATAATTTGGAATTTTAAGTTCGAATATAAATTTAAATGTGAATTGGAAAAACGTGTTGAAATAAAGAACGATTTCTATATTTTGGAAATTTGGAATATAAACTGAATTGAGATAAACCTACGGATTAATAATTACAAATCGAATATATCGAATTTTATAAATAATTCTATTTATTAATGAATTGGAATTTAGAATAGAAGAATAAGTTATAAATAAATTTATAACTGAGTAGTGAAATAACAGACAATTTAGGATAATCGGAAATATTAAGTTGAATTGGGAAAATTATTTTAATATATATATTAAAATATATTAGATTAGAGTTGAAATTTAGTTATAAACGAAGTTCAAAAGTTTATATTTAAATATAATTAAAACGAACTCGCCGCAGCGCGTTAGTTCATAATTTGACATTTTGAACTTCAATTAAGTGTATAAAACTAAACTTAATTCGGAATTCTTTGAAACAAGAATCGTCGGGACCAATTGGATAATAGTTTTCTAATTGAAGAGAAAAATCGGGATTTCGCCTTATAGATTTTGAGTTATGTCAAAATCAAATTTCCAGAAAAACAGCGCCATAATCGTTATTAAACCATAACAGTTTATTTAAATTAAAATTAGGATTTCATGTGAATAAAAATCCCAATTTCCATTAGAAAAATCCAGAGTTGAGTTATAAACTCAAGTGCAGAAAATGGATTGATTTTTGAAACAAAAATCAAATTTTGAATTACTGAATAGAATTAACTTGAAGAATAATTAGTTAATTGCATTTTGATACAAAATTGGGTTTTGGTTAAGTAAATTGAACTGGTGAATTCATATTCGAAATCGAATATGAAACTTGAATTTAAAATGGAATTCGATTTGGTTTATAAGCAAATTAAATTGTATATAAATGTGATATGTTCAATTAAAAAGTGGAATTGGCAAAATAGCTAATTAGAGAATAAATCAGCGAGTTGAGTAAAAATGATTGGATTGAGTTGTAATAAATTAGGAATGGACGTACATAGGTTACGCATGTAACAACCTGCGTTCTACTCATTGGAAGATCGTAGGATATTTATTTCTTTCTTATATGAAGGCGTATGGTCATGTAACTTCGAGAAACGACTATTGGGGTCATTCCCCATGTTCATGATTTTTCCCGATTTTTAAATGACCATTTTGCCTCTAGCTGGTACTATTTTGGCCATAACTTTTGATTGGAAAGGAACTTTGACCTGAAACAACTTCCATTGGTTTACCTTTCTGTAGAGTGGTCACATTAGCCAGACGGACTCACCGTTTGGGAGATATGGCAGGAATAAGGTTTAGAAGATGAAAAACAGTTTAACCGGGCCTAAGTAGGGTGATTAGCAAGAGGGCTCATGACCCATTTCGGGATTAGAGATGTATAGGGGCTGATTAGGGTTAGAAAACATTTCTTTCAGCCGCCACTTCCATTCTTGAAACCCTAACAATGGCCTCCATCATCTAAAAACGCCCAAATAAACTTCTAATCACTTTCTAATCAAGTTTTGGCTTAATCAACATCAAATCAAGGAAGATCTTCACCAAATCAGCAGTAGAGCTGCTGTGTTGCATTGGTATTCGCGCCCAAACAGTACAATTTCATATCTATAGGTTTTATTTGTGGCCAAGGTGAGTGATTTGCATAGTTTTGCACTAATTACGGTTGATTAAGGGTAATTAGTGAAGATTAGCGAATTCATACATTAATAAATTCTGGAAAAATATTTATAAATTCTTAAATAATGTTTTAGACCTCTGATATGAATTTGGGTAAATTTCGTTAAGTTTTGCTAATCATATCATTAGTTTTGCCTAAACATGCTAAGGGAAAATATGGGATTTTGGGTAGGTTTAATCCAAATTACATGTTATGGTTGTTGTTTTTATGTCCATGGTTGATTCCCTATGTTGCTATGACTGTATGGTATGTTTTGTGATTGATTAGAACTGTTAGATTGGTCGAAAACGCCGTCGTATGGCTTAAAATAGTCGTTGGAAAGTCACAGGAAATATGTAGGTTCCGAACCGGATCGGGTCGGATAATTGGGCTCGGATTGGATAGGAGAATTGGGCAAGAGGACTCGATTCGGATTGGAACTTAGCATAAGAGGCTTGGCGAGAAGGAAGGCCATTTTCTTAGAATTGGAGTTGGGCAGGGGATCGGATCGGAGAGAAACTGAAGGGGGTCGGATCTGAGAGAAACTGAAGGGGATCGGATCGGAGAGAAACCAAAGGGGATCAGATCGGAGAGACTAATAGGGATCGGATCGGGGGAAAGGGCATAGGGATCGAATCGGAGGACGTAGCTTGGAGCTGGAATTGGATCGAAGCACTGAATCGAATTGGGGCATCTAGGAGGGAGTAACCACCGAACCAGACACAAAGCAACCGAACCGAACCGATGGAGCAAGAGTACATCGAATCGAACTAGGCTAGAAGGGGAACACCGAACCGAACTATACACATGCTATTACTACTACGACACGACTCTTGTGAAGACCAACTCCAATTCGACCAAAACCCGAGATGCAAAGGAAGTCCAAATGAGGAGCTTTGACTCAGGATCCAGTTGGGAACCAATGAGTGGGCTTCATGAGTCGGGCTTTGCTGCGGGACGTGTGCTAAGGGGTTGTCGATGTCCGTAACTTTGGATCACTATGTGTAGGAAGTACGTGAACGGATTCAGGGCCATAGTGGTCTAGGTACGACTAAAGGGCTATAGACCAATGAAGTGGGGTCATTTGTAAAGACTTGGTCATGACTCCATGTGGTAAGCTTGGTATTAGCAGTAGTTGTACAAGTCGAACTCCGTCACTACTTCGATGGGTCTAGTGATTGATAGTGGTGGACATCGTAGGCTTTATGCACTGAGTGAGAGATGTGAGGATGGTTGCTATGTTTGATTTGTTTGCCGTCACTATGACATGCACACCCCCACCCCCGTATGCTAGTACACCATATGCTAGTGGCACCTTAGAGTGTTGTACAGTATGTAGTGCTAACTCTTTGGTTGCAGGTCCAGGTTCAGGTATGGCTTAGTATACCTGTTGTTATTCTGTTTAGCTGCTTATCGGTCATACCAGACTTTTTGTCTGACCCAAAGTTTTATGTCTCTTCCTATTACTCTGGATGCTCACATGAGCAGACTAGAGACAGGTTAGCTGGTGATGCGCGAGTAGCAGATTCGGAGGCGAGCAGGAGGCTTCCACGTATGATATGTATAGATATTCTCCATGTGTCGTTGCTGGTCCCTACTTTGGGCATTAGTAGTGTACCTTTCTTGTTTAACTCTTGAGATAGTTTTAAAAGTTGTAATAATGTTGGCTTTGGATCATAAGCTGTACTTTGGATTTTTCGTTGTTATGATAGTTTGTTTTCAGCTTATGCACTGTCTCACCTGTTTTATGTCAAGTATGTTATTATTATTATATTTTGTTCCATGTGTTGTGATACATTCTACAGGTTCCTTTTTGATTCTTCGTCTTCTTCCTTCCCTTCTGACGGCCGCCCCGTGCTAACTAGACATGTGTATAGCGCACTTTTGGAGTAATTGTCGGTTGGTGCGGGGCGGGTTGTCACATTTGGTATCAGAGCTCTAGGTTGCGTAGTTAACCTAGGGAAAGACATTAGGGAGAGATAGTACGTATATGAGAGCGCGTATTTGTAATTATTTTGGTTTCAAAAGCTAATATATACATTATTAGTATAGCTAAGGATGAAGTCGCACTGCACTAGCACCACTATGAAGATGGTTAATCGTTTCCCTTTACAGATTGAACGATGAGCCGATAAGCAAGAGGTGCTGGTAGAGGAGCCAATAATGGGAATGTTGTTGACATGAGGGCGATGTTTACTGACCTCATGAGAGACATGCTTAGGGATGTGCAAGGGGCAGCTCCCAATGCTGGTAATGGTGGTGGTCCAATAGTGTAGGCGTCTAGGATCGATTTCGCCAAGTTGTGCAAGAGTTACACTAGCCTTGGTGGGAAGCCGTTCCATGGAACGGAGTCGACCACGGATGTTCAGGATTGGTTGGATAGCTGTGATCGTATCTTCGACGACTTGGGTATCGAGGATGCGATGAAGAGAAGGTTAGCGTCTCGTCAGCTGCAAGGGCGAGCGATGAATTGGTGGAATGCTATTAAGACAGCCACTCCAGAGGATCAGATTACTTGGGAGCAGTTTAAGGCTTGCTTTAGTGAGAAGTTCATTCCAGCTGCTCAGAAATCGGTGTTGTTTAAGAAATTTTTGGAGCTCAAGCAGAATGGCAGAGCTGTCTCGGAGTATATTGCTGAATTCGACACTTTTTTTGAAATATGGGTTATCTCTTATTGATACTGCTGAGAAGAAGAACGAGAAGTTCATAACTGGCTTGGATCAGTACTTGGGGGAAAGGCTCATTAACCACATCGATGAGACTTTTGAATCGATTATTGGGAAAGCATTGAGGTCAGAAAGTCTTTACCCTAAGTCCAAGACTGAGGTTGCATCTGCAGAGGAGCCAAAACCACAGGCAAGTGGTAGAGGCAAGAGTGGTTCTCATAATAAGAGGAACCAGAACCAGAACAAGGATGGCCAGAAGAAGAATAAGAAAGATGTTGAGTGCTTTAGCTATGGTAAGAAGGGCCATTATGCTAGTAATTGTCGGGCCAAGCCAGCGGATAGGAAGTGCTTCAACTATGGCCAAGTGGGACATCACAAGGACAAGTGTCCGCAACCCCCTAAAGAAATGCAGATGGTGAAAGCGTATTCCCTTAATGCTATTCCTTCTTCGTCGAATGCCCCAACTGGGGCGGAGAAGGGAAAAAATGTCGTCATTCAAGGTATGCTTTCTGTTTATGATGTTCCAGTAAGAGTTTTGTTTGATACCGGGGCTTCCAGTTCTTTCATATCTGGTGACCTAGTAGATAGATTGGGATTGGAACTCGAGATTGTCGATAGACCTTTAGTAGTGACGAACCCGATTGGTGGTTCGAATAGCCTTAGTATGATTTGTCGTAATGTGGTCTTATCAAGTCATGGATGCATGTTTGTTTGTGATTGCTTTGTTTTGGGCTTTACTGGGTTTGGCATTATTTTGGGAGTCGATTGGCTCCAAAGATACGGGGTGGTGGTAGACTGTGAGGGCTTTTTGGTGACAGCTAGGGCGGATGATGGGCGGAGGGTAGTGTTTGGTGGTCTACCCGGTGATGGTGTAATGGCTAGTTTTCTAAATTCCCTCGACATCCCGCATAGTGAGTTGTCAGGTTTTCCCGTGGTTGGCCAGTATCCGGATGTTTTCAAGGAAGTGACCGGGCTTCCACCTCACCGAGAGATTGAGTTCCGTATTGATTTGGTGAAAGATGCCAGACCTATAGTGATGCCACTTCGTCGTATGGCACCAAGGGAGCAACGAGAGCTCGGGGTGCAAGTCAGAAATCTTTTGAAGAAGGGATTTATCAGAAGGAGTGTTTCTAAATGGGGAGCACCAGTTGTGTTTGCTACCAAGGCGGATGGTTCCCTTCGTTTGTGTGTAGACTACCGCGAGTTGAATAAAGTGACGAGGAAGAACAAGTATCCTCTACCGCGGATAGATGATCTATTTGATCAGTTGAGTGGCGCGAGAGTATTTTCTCAGTTGGATCTCGCGACAGGGTTTCATCAGCTTAGAGTGGAAGCTGAGAGTATAGCTAAAACGACATTTTGGACGCCGTCTGGGTTTTATGAGTGGTTGGTCATGCCATTCGGGCTGACCAATGCCCCAGCATATTTTGTGGATCTTATGAATAGGGTATTCAGAGATCAGTTGAATAAGTTTGTCCTTGTGTTCGTGGATGATATTTTGGTCTATTCGAGGACAGAGGAAGAACACAAGGAACATTTAAGAATAGTAATGGAGGTGTTGAGAAAACACCAGTTGAAAGCAAAGTTTTCTAACTGTCCCTTCTGGAGGAGGGAAGTGAGATTCTTGGGCCATGTTGTTTCAGAGAATGGTATTGCCGTGGACCCTGCGAAGGTGGCTACGGTACAGGATTGGCCTACACCCAAGAATGCAATAGACGTAAGAAGCTTCTTGGGGTTAGCTAGATATTATCGTAAGTTTATTCAGAACTTCTCCAAGATAGCAGCACCGTTGACTCAGTTGACTAAGAAGAATCAAGCCTTCGTCTGGGACGGAGTGTGTGAGAATGCATTCAAGAGTCTAAAAGAAAAGTTAACGCGTGCGCCAGTGTTAGTCATTCCTAGAGGGAATGAAGAAATGACGGTATACACGGATGCTTGTGGTACCGGACTAAGTGTTGTATTGATGCAAGGAAGTAGGGTTATAACTTATGCTAGTCGGCAACTTAAGTCGCATGAGAAAAAGTACCCTACCCATGATTTGCAACTAGCAGCGATTGTGTTCGCATTGAAGATGTGGAGACATTATCTCTTGAGAGAGAGATTTGAGTTGTTTACCAATCATAAATCGTTAAAGTGTCTCTTCTCTCAGAAGGATCTGAATCTCCGTCAGCAGAGATGGTTAGAGTTCTTGGCTTCTTATGATTTTGATATCGCATATACACCTGGGAAAGGTAATGCAGTCGTCGATGCCTTGAGTAGGAGACATGCCAGTTTAGGGGCTATGTTTCTTGAATGGAAGCAACTGGAATATATCGCAAGGTATCATTTCAGACCAAAGTGCGAATTGGATCTAGAGATGTTAGCTAGTTTGACGATCAGACCCACCTTGATTGAGCGGATTGGTTCCATTCAGAGGGACGACCCTAATTTATTGGAAATCATCTCCAAGTTAGAGATGAACGTCGACGGTGAGGAGATGAATTTGTATGGGCTTGACCGAGAAGGATGGCTTCGAAAGAATGGAAGACTAGTTGTACCCAACGTGAATGGTTTGAGAGATGAAGTGCTTAGAGAATGTCATCACTCAAAACTGACTATACACCCCGATGGTGATAAGATGTATCGAGACATGAAACAGACTTACTACTGGGAAGGGATGAAAAGAGACGTTGGGAAGTTTATAACCAAGTGCATGAATTGTCAGCTAGTTAAATCCGAGCAAAAGAAGCCTAGTGGTCTGTTACAACCATTAGAAATTCTAGAATGGAAATGGGAGCAAGTCTCAATGGATTTCATTGATGGGTTACCAAGGACTAGATCGGGCCATGATAGCATTTGGGTGATTGTGGACCGATTGACTAAGAGCGCAAGGTTTATACCCGTCAAGTCGAACAGGATGGTAATTAAGTTAGCAGAACTGTATATGAAGTGGGTAGTGAGATTTCATGGAGTACCTAAAAGCATTGTGAGTGACCGAGACCCATTGTTTACTATTGGGTTTTGGAAGAGCTTACAAGAGGCTCTAGGGTCAGAAGTACATTTCAGTACGGCGTATCATCCTCAAACTGATGGTTAGACAGAGAGGGTGAATCGTATATTGGAAGATCTCTTGAGAGCTTGTATATTGGATTTTGGTGGATCATGGGATGACCATTTGCACCAAGCAGAGTTTGCATATAATAATAGCTACCAATCCAGTATCGATATGGCTCCATATGAAGCTTTGTACGGAAGACCGTGCAACTCACCATCATGTTGGATAGAGACTGGCGAGAAGTTTATGCTTGGACCAGATGTGGCGAGGGAAACTTCAGATAAGATTAAGATCATTCAACAATGGATGAAGGCTGCCCAGGATAGGCAGAAGAGTTATGCTGACAAGAGGAGAAAAGACTTAAAATTCTCCATTGGTGACTTGGTGTTTGTCAAGGTTTCTCCATTGAAGAGCATAATACGATTTGGCAGGAGAGGCAAGATGGCACCAAGATTTATGGGCCCATTCCCAGTTCTCGAGCAAGTTGGGAATTTGGCGTACAGAGTTGACTTACCCGAGAAGATGGCGGGAGTTCATAACGTATTTCATGTTTCCCAGTTAAGAAATTTCGTACACGACCCAGTTGTGACTATTTCACCTGATCAGTTGGATGATATCGAAGTTGAACCCGAGGTGGTTGGGAACCGCAGGCCTATGCGTATTGTTGGGGACGATACGAAGCAGCTTCGAAGAAAGACGGTGAAATTAGTCAAAGTTCAGTGGGGTGAGAATGAAAATGACTGTACTTGGGAGACAGAAGAGAGCATTAGGAAGACGTATCCAGAACTCTTTGCCTGGTAAGATTTACTTTGTAATTTAGTTATTCCGCACGCTAGGATAAACTTGTTTTGCTTATTTTGCATATTTGATTGTTGTATTATGGCTGATAGGCATGTGGGACCTTTTTTTGTGTTTAGTTAGGGAATTTCGAGGACGAAATTTCTTAAGGGGGAAGAATGTAACAACCCACGTTCTACGCATCGGAAGATCGTAGGATATTTATTTCTTTCTTATATGAAGGTGTATGGTCATGTAACTTTGGGAAACGACTATTGGGGTCATTTCCCATGTTCATGATTTTTCCCGATATTTAGATGACCATTTTGCCCCTAGCTGGTACTGTTTTGGCCATAACTTTTGATTGGAAAGGAATTTTGACCTGAAACCACTTCCATTGGCTCCGGATAATGGCTTACCTTTCCGTAGAGTGGTCACATTAGCCAAACGGACTCACCGATTGGGGGATATGGCTGAAATAAGGTTAAGAAGGTGAAAAACAGCTTAATCGGGCCTAATTAGGGTGATTAGCAAGAGGGCCCATGATCCATTTCGGGATTAGAGATGTATAGGGGCTGATTAGGGTTAGAAAACATTTCTTTCAGCCGCCACTTCCATTCTTGAAACCCTAACAATGGCCTCTATCATCTAAAAACACCCAAATCAATTTCTAATCAAGTTTTGGCTTAATCAACATCAAATCAAGGAAGATCTCCACCAAATCAGTAGTAGAGATGCTGTGTTGCATTGGTATTCGCGCCCAAACAGTAGAATTTCAGATCTATAGGTTTTATTTGTGGCCAAGGTGAGAGATTTGCATAGTTTTGCACTAATTACGGTTGATTAAGGGTAATTAGTGAAGATTAGCGAATTTATACATTAATAAATTCTGGAAAAATATTTATAAGTTCTTAAATAATGTTTTAGACCTCTGATATGAATTTGGGTTAATTTCGTTAAGTTTTGCTAATCATATCATTAGTTTTGCCTAAACATGCTAAGGGAAAATATCGGATTTTGGGTAGGTCTGATCCAAATTATATGCTATGGTTGTTGTTTTTATGTCTATGGTTGATTCTCTATGTTGCTATGACCGTATGGTATGTTTTTTGATTGATTAGAACTGTTAGATTGGTCGAAAACGCCATCGTATGACATAAAACAGTCGCTGGAAAGTCACAGGAAATATGCAGGGTTCCGAACCGGATCGGATCGGATAATTGGGCTCGGATCGGATAGGAGAACGAGGCAAGAGGATTCGATTCGGATTGGAACTTAGCATAAGAGGCTTGGCGAGAAGGAAGGCCATTTGCTTAGAATTGGAGTTGGGCAGGGGATCAGATCGGCGAGAAACTGAAGGGGGTCGGATCTGAGAGAAACCGAAGGGGATCGCATCGGAGAGACTAATAGGGATCGGATCGGGGGCAAGGGCATAGGGATCGGATCAGAGGACGTAGCTTGGAGCTGGAATTGGATCGAAGCACCGGATCGGATCGGGACATCTAGGAGGGAGTAACCACCGAACCAGACACAAAGCAACCGAACCGAACCGATGGAACAAGAGTACACCGAACCGAACCAGGCCAGAAGGGGAACACCGAACCGAACTATAAACATGCTATTACTACTACGCGATGACTCTTATGAAGACCAACTCCAATTCGACCAAAACCCGAGATGCAAAGGAAGTCCAAATGAGGAGCTTTGACTCAGTATCCAGTTGGGAACCAATGAGTGGGCTTCATGAGTCGGGCTTTGCTGCGGGTCGTGTGCTAAGGGGTTGTCGATATCGGTAAATTTGGATCACTATATGTAGGAAGTACGTGAATGGATTCAGGGCCATAGTGGTCTAGGTACGACTAAAGGGCTATAGACCAATGAAGTGGGGTCATTTGTAAAGACTTGGTCATTACTGCATGTGGTAAGCTTGGTAGTAGCAGTAGCTGTGCAAGTCGAACTCCGTCACTACTTCGATGGGTCTAGTGATTGACAGTGGTGGACATCGTAGGCTTTATGCACTGAGTGAGAGATGTGAGGATGGTTGCTATGTTTGATTTGTTTTCCATCACTATGACATGCACACGCCCACCCCCGTATGCTAGTACACCATATGCTAGTGGCACCTTAGAGTATTGTACAGTATGTAGTGCTAACTCTTTGGTTGCAGGTCCAGGTTCAGGTATGGCTTAGTATACATGTTATTGTTCTGTTTAGCTGCTTATCGCTCATACCAGACTTTTTGTCTGACCCAGAGTTTTATGTCTCTTCTTATTACTCTGGGTGCTCACACGAGCAGACTAGAGACATGTTAGCTGGTGATGCGCAAGTAGCGGATTCGGAGGCGAGCAGGAGACTTCCACGTATGATATGTATAGATATTCTCCGTGTGTCATTGCTGGTCACTACTTTAGGCATTAGTAGTGTACATTTCTTGCTTAACTCTTGAGACAGTTTTAAAAGTTGTAATAATGTTGGCTTTGGATCATAAGTTGTACTTTGGATTTTCCGCTGCTATGATAGTTTGTTTTTAGCTTATGCACTGTCTCAACTGTTTTATGTCAAGTATGTTATTATTATTATATTTTGTTCCATGCACTGTGAGACATTTTATAGGTTCATTGTTGATTCTTCGTCTTCTTCCTTCCCTTCTGACGGCCGCCCCGTGCTAACTGGACATGTGTACAGCGCACTTTTGGAGCAAATGTCGGTTGGTGCGGGGCGGGTTGTCACAAAGCAGGTTTGAAATGAAGTGTATGAAATTATAATTTGTGTGCCCGACATAAAGGTACACGTTTAAATTCCATATGAGATTTTATGTGCCGAATCGGCAAGCCGTTTGGCCTTTTGATTTTCTATTTGAATGGAAAGGGCCTAGAGAGGCGAGTTGGAGTTTGAGCTATTGACCTGTACAAAGGAGGCACTGGTGAAATTTTCTGGTAATTTAAGGCGTTAGAATATTTTTAAGAAAAATCGATAACTAGAATTCGATATATCGATATATATATATGTAACATTTGTTAAGGTAACGAACTTAAAAATAGAATATTATAAAAAAAGGAAATCTATAATAAAATTTGGTAAAAATAGAATAGAGAATCGTATATACGTTTTAAAAATGAATAAATGATTTTTTTTATATTGATTATTCGAGATAAGCAATCTTGTCCATTTTGAAGTTAAGAATGTCGTTCAGTCAATGCTGAGAGATAGTTATACCCCAACTTAACTGATTTCATTTTAAACCGATAAATAACAAGGTTTAGTATCGAAGATAAATGTTTGTATAAGATTTAGCTGAATGCAATATTTTGGGTTGTTATAACGATGTTTTACACAACATTCGTTTTAACCCAATTAAGTGGAATTTTGGAAGTATAACGAATATTACCTAAGTATAGAAATAAAGGAGTTCGGGAAAGACAAATAATTGGAATGTTTTCCAATTATAAATAAAAGATATTTTCTAAATATAGAAAATAAAAGAAGAGGATAGATGGAAATGTTTTCCAAATAGTGTAAGAGGCCAAGGTGGTTTTCGAAAATACCATGTTAATGAATATTGATAAGGAAACGAAGAAGTGATTTAATTAATGAAATATTCATTAAGGGACCCAGTGATTTTTTGTTGCTATGGATGAATGTTCGTATTTCTTTGATAGATAAATAACCGACTATCGAAGTATTTGCCAAATATCATTGTCAATACGGAGATATTGATTGGATTATTATCCGAGAACCACTTTGTATTGGCAGTAGCGTTGCAAACCAAATTATATGAAGATAACCGAAGACGGAGTAAAGTGCTAGAGTTTTTTCTGTTAATCCTAGGTAGAAATTTCCAAATATTGATTAATGGATATTGTGCCTTCGGTTTCGTTCAGTCCTATAACGAAGTGTATGGACGAATGTCTGACAGAGTATTTCCGATGATCGCATATGTTTGTTTATATAAATATATATGGTGGCGGAGAATTTATTCACTTAGCTTAATATCCTGAATATATTTGTGCAATCAATTAGTGATTAATGGATTTGACAATGTGGCATTCAAAATGATTGTGCTATCATTGAATTGTAATTAATCGTAGCCTCAGGCCTCAACAACGGGAAATGATAAAAATCGGGCAGGTAGCATGGCTAAGTAGGTTGCTCCCAATTAGGTTGTATTATCACCTATCTATAGAAATTCATTTCATTCCTTATTCTATTCGATGTTTTCCCATTTGGGAGAATGGTTGCTGATCCCAACCTTTGGTGATATACATTTGATACACTCAAGTGAAATGAGTGGTCGGTCATGTGTGGCCGAGTTACAAGACGTTCTTGCTGAACCAAGTGTATTATCCTCTAGAGTTACATTATCGGAAGGTGGTTCTATACCTTGTCGTTGTTGGAAATTCATTACCTAATAAGTGCTCATGGTTTTGATTGTATATTATATATATATGGAACGTGGGAGGCAAACGTTCCACTAGATTGTTGTTAATTTGATTTAGACACTAATCAAAAGAGTTTTGATATAAAGATTATCGTTTCTTTCAAAAGTATTTTGAAAGTTAAATCAAGTGTTTTGGATTCTCATAAGGGAAAAAACCTGTTCCATGTTATATAGCATGGTCTTATGAATATCGTTTATTTTCTCAAACTGTTTTAAAATGTTTACTCATACCAATCCCATGACTGACCCAGAGTTTATTTCGTTTTACCTAAACTCTTAGGTGCCCAAATTTGTACGGACAGTCAAGTAGTTCAAGATTTTGCAGATTTATCTAAAGGATCTTGGAGCAGGAGGCTTTAGCGTTATTTAGTTATTGTTTTTCCGCTGTGTTTTACTCTGATTATGATATGTATATAGAAAAAAAAATTGTACTCCAAAAGTTGATATATATTATATTTTGTTCCGCTACAATGTGAGATTATGTATTTTTATTTTTGTTCTTCTTCTATCTTTTTCTTTTTTGTTAATAATGATTCATATTTCTGTGCAATTTGGGTTGGACGTGTAGTGTATTTAGTCAACTCAAATAGTCTAGATTTGCGGGCGACTATTGACAACAAGTGTATAATTACACACACAACATGACACATGTGTATCATGTATTACATTTTTTTAACGGTTCATCATATCATAATTATTGTGAATTGTATATGTATCTATGTGGAAGGTATATTATGTTTGACTCTAGCTCTCAAGGACTTAGCATAACCCTGCATGCCGATGAAAGTAGTAGCGATCCACTAGCTCATCCAGTTGTTTACTTGAAGCCTAAGGCTGACTATACGTAAGTATCATAATTGGCAACATAACAATTTAATTTTTTGTACATAATATCTATAATTGTCTCACGTTCTAATTTATATTTAACGCAAGCGGTTTAAGTTGGAGTCATCTCAAATGGTTCTAAATATTTCTAAGGATGCATATATGTCTAGAATAGATTTCTGGCCTAAGTGGAGCTGGATCCCCAACACAGTGAGAAAGGCCATCTGACATGATTCTCTGATAAGTTCATAGCATTTTACAAAATGATTAAATACAAATAAATAATTTGTAATAGTTTCTCATTGTACAGGGCACAGTAGATTTGTAGGAGTCTGAATTAAGCCTAGTTCGGTGACATTGGAACTCAATGGTCGCTAAGAATTATAGGGAGAAGATGAATGAGATTAAAAAAGTGTATAAGAAACTAAAGTGGATGAGCGATGTAGTATTTAATAAGATGGTTGAGTGGTGGAACACGGATGAGTTCAAGGTCAATCTGTAATGAATCTCATTTATTTTTTTTGCCTATTTTAAATAATTAGTCAATGTACATTTGCAGGCGGAGTCAGCAAGGAAGACAACAAACAGGAGCAAGAATCCAGTAACTTATCATGGAGGATCTAAGTCCTTCCAGCATCACCGTGAGGCCTTGGTAAATTTATTAATTATTACATTTGTATATTGAACAGTTCAGTAATTAACTATGTGGAGTTTAGTTATCCAAATTATCAATTGCAGGAACGAGCTCATGGACATCCCGTGTCCTACATGGACGTATTTATGCACACCCATGCATCCATGCATGTTGACGAGGCTGGCAACGTCACATATCAGTGGGGTGATCAAGATAGGGTGACAGCTGCATATGTATGCGTATTTTAAATTCTATTATTCACATTGAAAATTTATTAATTACTAGCTAATGTAAAATAAAAACAACATTCTATTATTTTTCAACTGAAATTGGTTTTCGCATCATAAGCAAGGTTTCAGGAGGCACGGGCTCATGCGCTTGAGGAGACTGGTCGTGACGAGTTAACGCCGGAGGAGGAAGACAACATATTTGATGCTGTTATGGATCCGTCGCAGCGGATCAGACATTATGGCTTTGGTAACCTGACGGTAATTAATCCTTTTGAATACATACAAAAAATATTGTTTAAATATAAAGTGTTATAATATTTTATATGCTGACATAACATTTTGCTATTCATTCTATTTGCAGGGTTTGACAAGCTCAAAAGGCCCAAGACAAAGCATAAATTAAGATGCTTTGTGCCATGATTGAGCAGCTGTAGGACCAGAATCGTTTGCAGGCTATACAGATTGAGCAGCTGAATCAAAAGGTTGCAAAGTATGTGCACAACCGTGGTACTTTTCCTTCGACATCTGGTACTGTTTCCAGAAACAAAGATGATGCTTAAGGTATGTTTGTTCTGTGTTTGGCTTGGAGATGGTGATGATTTGTTTTGATGTTGTATATATTGGTATAGAGTGGTTGAGAATGATTCATTGGATATATTTTGATGGTTTGTATTAGGTTTGTAAACATGTAACGTTGATGTGTTGGTTTTTGAGATGTTTGGATGGTTTGTTTTGTTAATATATATTGATGTATGTTTGATTTATGTTCGTTGTTTATATTATTATTGGTATATATGTGTTATATATGTTTGGAATTGATTGGAAATGGAATAGATAGGAAATGGGGTGGCTGGAAGGCAATAGGCTTGCGGCTATAAAAAAAATAACCCACTTTTTCCCATGCTTTAAACAGTTTCCGACGGCTTGCAGATCGTTTCTTTGAAATGGTTTTAAACGGCTTACCACCATTTAAAGTCATTGAAATAAGTCTGTTGAACCTATTAGACAATGTTAAATCTATTGCAACGACTTCAGACGACAACCAACGGCTTCGAGCCGTTGGAATAACCGTCTATTCTTGTAGTGATATCACCGGATCTTGGGGCACGTTGGGTCTTCTTGACCCGTATGGATTTCGGGGATGGGATAAAATTAAGCACTTGCACTGGATCTTGGGGGGTCTAGGGCACAAGAAACCCGCTTTATTGTTATTCCTATGCATACCATAAAATAGGATAAAACCATGATTTTGTGTAATCTTGAATCCTTCATTATTGGTATAAAACTACTGTTTCGTGAATTGATTTACATGTATTAGAGAGGAAAATTATTTTTAAACTCAGTCGCTTCTAAATCTACACCGATTTCTTCCTTTTGGCTAATTCTTCAATGGGTCAGCTAGTAAGAAACAAAACAAGGATATCATGGATGATGATCATTTCATCCTATTGGGGTTGAAGTCGATGGGAGATATAATAGTTGGTATGTTACGTTGGTCATCTTGTTGTATCTAATTTTTCTCCGTCTTTAATTAACCTATCTTTAATTTGATATTATTAGTTATTCAGGGACTCAAGCTTTTACTGGTTGGGTTAAAACGATAATTTATGGAACAGTTTCAATGTTTTATAAGCTGGTTAGTACCTGCCTTCTTGTCCCACATCGTATTTTAAACATATATGCGATGAGGCTCTATCATAAAGAATTGGGTACTTGATTTGCTAAATTTCTATTTGCATTAACATAGAAGACATTTAATCATAGTAACTACCCTCTTGTCCAATACTTCAGGTAATTGGCTATTACACACTATTTGGTTTTTTAAGTTTAGTTAATGGTAATATCAACAACAACAACAACACCACTACCATATATCCCAAACAAATTGTGGTTGACTAGATATGGAACCCAAAATAAAAAATAAAAATAAAAGAAATAATACCGATAATAATACATATAAGGGTTCAAAATAACCAAACAGATAAAAAGACGTTTGATAAAAAGATGTCTGATAAAGGTTTTTTTTAAAAGTAAAAAGGTTCAATAGAAGGAAATAAAGTCTAAAATAGTAATAAAAAAAGTAAAAAGGTTCAACAAAAGTGAAATAAAGTCTAAAATAATTAAATAGATTAAAAAAAGGTTCAATAGAAGTGAAATAAAGTCTAAAATAGTAATAAAAGAAGTAAAAAGGTTCAGCAAAAGTGAAATAAAGTCTAAAATAATTAAACAGATTTTAAAAAAACTAAGGTTCTGGTACATGGATTGCCAACTTCTTGTGACGATCCCAAAACCCCGTGACACGGTGTTAAGGATAATCATTGGAATATAACACATTAATCGTCATTAGCAGATCACAGATAATAGCATAAACAGAAAATAGAATAATTTACACACATATGACAGCGAAATCATATAGATATCATCACATCAGAGAAGCACAGTACAGGATACAACTTAGTGCATAATGATACATAATCAGTCACCATCGCCTGAGGCGGAATCATACATAAAGAGCACACAAAATAAATATCAGTCTACATCGCCAATGGCAGAATCATAATATAGATACAATAATGGCGGAGAAAATCCAAGTCAGCACGGTGTAGTCAAGCCTCGCCATGAGCCAAAAGTGCGTCAGAAACCTGTAACTAGGCTGCCCGTGTGAAAATGAGGGCACCCGAGTTTGCAAGGTGAAACAAACTACGAGTCAGTCATGGGACTGGTATGAGAAATCTACATAACTTATTAACAACAATAATAAGGCAAATCAAAGGACCACGCCACTTTCGCGGAACGGGTTTACTCCAATGAGTGCTAGTGCATGAAATAAAGTAATGATTAAATCATCGCAATGCTTTCTATAAAATGAAGCCATTATAAGACTCAGGTCCCATCACACAATGCAACGCAAGCCGGAGGATAGATTTTTTACCTTATAATGGCCAAAAATGCTTCATACGAATAAAACAAAAGTGTTTGATATTATTACTAGTGCATATATGTTTCAAAAGCGATTTCAATCATAAATATCAATCCTAGGCGGCATAAATGACCCATACCACTATGTCGCCGTACTAGTAATACAATCACGTCCGCATATTTCGTATTGGAAATTGGATTCCCTCATGAGTCGAGGCAAGGGGCAAGGTCCTCTCCGATTCGAGACACTCTAGCAAATATCCCAGGACCCCACTATGATCCTTGGATCTTCAGGGCCAGTCCTCTCTTACTTTTGAGGATTGGCAATTCTTGAACACACGTTTCCCGGTCCTTACAGACCTATATCGAGGCGCCTCGCATTCCAACAACCACACTGGTGAAAAGTATATATAATGTCAGGGCTGGTAGGTCACTGACACCACCTTAGCTAGAAAGAAACGTCGTGCTCTCCCTGCAGTCACTCTCCCGTTTTTGACTCATACCGAGGTGTGAGGCTCGCGAATTCACGTTATACACAAAGCTACGTCACACAGACCATGCTTTGATCATCAACTACAAGACTTTGCTTTGCAACAGAATCCTTGATCATATGCCACTCAGGCGTGCCACACAGGCAATCAACTCCATGCGACTGATTTCTATCAATACATAACCTCTGAGTTCGTACGTCTCAGAGAAGGGCGTTAAGCAAGAGAATAAATTCTCCGCCGCCAAACAGATATATATTTAACAGAGATCAATCAGCATAGAACAAAATCCAATGTCAAACACACAGTCCATTTACAAGTCCGTTCTGGGTCTGTACGAAACCGGAGGCACCAATTCCTCGTATATCCGTACGATCAACAGTATGTTTGGACGGCTACTACTTCAGCTCCTTCATGGTAGCTACTCCAATCACGAGCATCAGAGCGCCCATCCATCCAATGTGAAGATCGTCGGTCTTCAACCGTCTTCGACTCTTCGACTTCTCAACGTCGATTGATTATTCGAAATGAGATAAACTCGGCATTTTCAAATAACCCATGTATATTTAGATTTTTCAAATCAATTAATCACATGGTTGGACTATTCAATTCACATTTTAGTTCTTTGGTTATAATTCTCATGTTAAATACATTCAACCATCACATATCAAGCAAAACACAACTAAATTGGATTATTTTCACTCTATATAATCTATAGTATTTTATAACGATATATCGCCATTTTTATTTATTTTAAAACAGCCATATTTACTTAAACGACGTTTCAGGTCGTTTCGATGCACTGGCGCTACTTTTCACTAATTTTTTTTTACACATATCTGAAAATCTAACCGTTGGATCTTCACAAATTATCTATCATTAGGAAGGTCATTTCAAAACGAATCCAACGGTTTCAGTTTTGGGAAAATCTGACGGTCGGATCTTCCACACTAGCCATTTGAAGTTACGATTTCAATTTACGAACTGCAGCGTCGCTATTCGATTTTATTTAATTATATTTATATATAAATATAAATATAATCGTTTCTGGCGCTGTTTTTCTTCAGATTTGAATTAAACATTCCAGATAATCCAACCGTCGGATCTTCACAAAGTTGGTGCCCTTGGAAAGATATTTCCAAGGCGAACCCAACGGTTGCGGTTTCGGGAAAATCCAATGGTCGGATTTCCCGCACTAGTTGTTTTAAATCACGGTTTCAAAACACGAACTGCACGGCCATGTTTCGTTTTAATTTTATTCATATTTATATATTTATATAAATATAGTTCATTCAAAAATTTCTATATCGTTTTCACTTCAATTATTTCACTAACGCCTTTAAATTTTGGAAAATTTCGCCATAACCTCCTTTGTACGGGTGGGGCTGGGAAAATTCCGAAATAGCCACACGGGCGTCTCATGTCAAAAAGGAAAAGAAAAAGCCAAGTGGCTAGCCAATAGGCTCATAAAATCATCACCCAAATAAAACAGTAAATGCGTACCTATTTGTCGGGCACAAAATTGTATTCCTCTTCTCTAGCCCCTTTGCTATAACCTGTTCAATAAATATTCATGTACATATATACAATTTTTATCACTTATCATTTTCCATTCAACTTCATATTTGATTTACTTTGGTTTAAAGACATCATTCATTCTAATGTTGCATGCATAGGCTAAACTCACATCATTAGCTAATTAATGTATATTTCAACTCATGCACATTTATTCGAACAAGTGGCTATTTTTAACACTTCATATTTCAAAGATGATAATTTTGGTGAACTAAAATAGATTTCAACACATGACTATTTTATTTAGTTCCTATGCATGTTAAAAATAATATTTCTTCACAAATATTTATTTCAACGTCCGCATATCTTTAGCATATCACATATATGATAAAAATGATATTTTCATCATTTAAAATATTTATTCGACAAATGGATGTTTTCAACACTTCATAGTTTCAATAAAAATGTGATTTTTATTGTTCGATCTTTTTATTCAACACATGAACTTTTCCACTACACACACTTCTCAACACATGAGCATTTCCACACATGGATATTTTATTTATGTTGTTCATATAAGAAAGATAGAATTTTTATTGTTGAAACTATTTATATATAAGGCGAATATTTTACATACTTCATATATATTATAAAAATGAGATTTTTATTGTTTAAACACTTCATTCATTCACAAATGAATTTAATTTTCACACATCACTTTTCAACACATGAACATTTCCACACATGGATATTTTTCAACATATGGCTTTATGTTCAACGCATGAAGATAATTTCAACATATGAAAATAATTCTAACACGTAAAGATTATTCAAAATTTCGGCAGCATAACGGCAGGGTAGTTAAAACCGACACTGTCCCTAGTACGGCTCCTTGCTCTACCTTAAAACCTCGCGGTTTTTGACAATAGGGATTCATGCATCTAATTCGCACGCAGGCGGCATGTTTTATTTTTATTTCCACAAATATTTCCAATTCATTTCAATCACCAATGGGTATTTTTCAACCACAACCAAACAATATCAACCACAAACAATTATTCAAACATTCGTATTTTTCATCCAATATTTCACATCAATTCACAACAATAAATATCGTCCATGGTTTGTGGACGAGGGGTGTGTGTATATATGTATGTATATATATATATATATATATATATATATATTATTGCTATATTTCACTTGCATTTCAACACATATATCAATTATTCTATGCATGTATAATTCATACTTCGCTTATATAGCTTATACTACGCATGTACAGAAGATATACAACACGTGTGTAATTTATATTTCGCTAATATAATTTATACACGACATTTTCCATTCAAATTCTATTAATTTAGATTTCTCACTTAGGTTTGCGAAGTGCTAAAAATCGTAGATGACTCAGAAAAATCCGCGGCTTCTTCTATGTGGTAGAGAGCTTCCTTGCAGTCCCGATGTTTCCGGTTTCATCGAATTTCGTCAACACACCGAAAAGATATGATTTTTCAAAGTGCAGACATCAAAAAGGACTCACCTTTCTATTTGGTTCGAAACTAGGTTTGAGGTTTTCGCGAAATCCGCTGACCTAGACGACGATCAGGGAGTTGGACATGGAAGAGCTTCGAGCGGGCTTCCTATCGGTGGTGGTTTGGTCGTGGATGGTGGTAGATCGGAGCGGTGGCGGCGCTGGAAAGAGGCCGACTTTAGGTGCTCGATTCAGGCGGAGGAGGCGTCGAGGGAGGGGGTGTTGGGGTCGGATTTGAAGAGGAGGCGGAGCTGCGTCGAGGGGTGGTGGTGGCGTTGGCTGGAAGTGGCCGACCGTCGAGAGCGAGGGAGGCGGCTAGGTTTTCTGGAGTCATATTTTTTTTTATGTAAGAAAAAATCCTATTGGCCGAGGATTTATAGTAAATTTTAAATAATGTTTTTACAGACGAACTCCTTTTCCAACCCAACGACTGTCGCCCCTAGCTAAATACCCCCATCCCGGACATAATGGGATATGTTTCGTTGGCCAATTTGACTGTTACAGTCAGTTATTTTTCAAATTAAAGTATAAAACATTTAATATTCAATTTGAACGTACATTTCAATTTGCCAGGGCCACAAGCTGATTCGAAAAATTCTAGAAAAATAAATCTAGCTATGTTTTGACTCTACGGTCCCAACAAAACTAGTTTCGTTGAATTCTGAGATCGTTTGAAAAATGGTCGTTTTCTGGTCGATCCAATTTAACAGAAATTGACCAAACACATTTTCTTTTGCCACGCTCACATACTAGCTTCAAAAATTATGAAGTTTGAAACCTAGCAATAGTTTGACGTCCCGGACCCAACAAAAGTGGTTTCGTCGAATTCCGAGGTCGTATGCAAAATATCAATTTTCCAGGGCTATATATTCTATATAGAGACCTTTCAGAAAATTCATTCGGCCATAACTTTTGATTCCCGCTATGAAACTTCAATTTTTTCGTATTCGTTAGAAAGGTATTGATAAACAGATTTAAATATTTTTAGTTTCACTAAAATCCGTTAAATTTTCCACCCTGCATAGTCAGTCAAAGTTTGAATTCAAAATTTCAAACTGACTCACTATTTCTAATTCACTATTTTATTGAAATATTCTATTTCAATTGTTCAAATTCCTTTGAAATCACTAATTTAAAATTTTTAAATTAGCCCGTATTTTCCGGGTTATTACACTTCTATGCACTCCTATCCACTACCAGCTCCTCAGATGTACTCTAATTGTTTAAATCCCTCTTTATTATCTCCTCCCATGTCATTTTAGGTCGACCTCTACCTCTCTTTGGGCCTTTGGCGCGGCCTATAATTCCAACGCGCACAGGTGCATCGTATGGTCTACGTTGGATATGTCCAAACCATCTCAAGTGGTGTTGAACTAACTTCTCTTCAATAGGTGCAACTCCAAGTTTTTCCCAAATATCCTCATTTTTAATCCGATCTCGTTTGGTATTCCCACAGCTCCAGCGCAGCATCCGCATCTCTGCTGCACTTATCTTCTGGACGTGTTACCTCTTAGTAGGACAACATTTTGCACCATATAACATTACATGCCTAATTGTTGTCCTGTAGAATTTTCCTTTAAGCTTCTGAGGAATCTTCCTATCACAGAGAATGCTAGTCGCCATTTCACCCATCCTGCTTGAATTCTAAAACTAACATCCTTATCAATCTCCCCATCAAACTGCAACATAGATCCTAAGTATCGAAATGATTCCTTCTTGGGTACTACTCTACCGGCCAGGGCGACCTCTCCGTCATCTGACCTGATACCGCTAAACTCACACTTCATATACTCTGTTTTAGTTCTGCTAAGCCTGAAACCCTTTGATTCCAAGTTCTCCCTCCACAACACCAGTTGTCGATTAACCCCTATTCTACTTTCATCAATCAGCACAACATCATCGGCAAAGAGAATACACCAAGGAATCTCCCTTTGAATATCTTTTGTGATTTCATCCATCACTAATGCAAAAATATAGGGGTTCAAAGCCGAACCTTGATGTAACCCGATGTTAATTGGAAAGTCTCTGGTCTCACCATCGCATGCCCTGACACTAGTCACAACCCCCTCATACATATCCTTGATAAGGGTAATATACTTTGATGGCACTCTCTTCCTTTCTAGCGCCCACCACATAACCCTCCTCGGCACTCTGCCATAAGCTTTCTCCAAGTCAATAAAAACCATGTAGCGATCTTTCTTCTGCTCCCTGTATCTCTCCATAAGTTGCCTAACCAAAATATCGCCTCAGTGGTTAACCTTCCACGCATAAAACCAAATTGATTCCTAGAGACACTTGTCAACCACCTCAAACGCTGCTCGCAAACTCTCTCCCAAAGCTTCATTGTATGACTCGTAAGCTTAATTCCTCTATAGTTTGTGCAACTTTGAATATCTCCCTTATTCTTGAAGATTGGAACTAAAATTCTTCTCCTCCACTCATCTGGCATTTTTTTTTTGATTTGAAAATTTTATTAAACAACTTAGTTAGCTATGTTATCCCTGCATCTCCAAATCATCTCCACACCTCAATAGGAATGTCATCAGTCCCTACCGACTTGCCCGATTTCATCCGTTTCAACGCCCCCTTTACCTCAGCTTCTTGAAATCTCCGCAAAAATGTCTATTGGTGTTGTCGGCAAAGTCTTCCAACTCGATCGAAGATCTATCGCTTTCTTTGTTGAAAAGCTTATCAAAGTATTCTCTCCCCCTATTCTCTTAGTTGATGGTAATATATTCAGGTTAATAAATTAGTTCCAATCATGAACTACTCAAGTAATTTGAATTGTGTACTTATAATAAGTGGAAATTAGGAAATTAAGTTGAAGGCTTCGTATTAGGATAATAAGTTTTAAGGATAACATTTATGAAAAATAAGTTTTAAGGACAATTACATAGAAAAATAAATAAATTGGTTTATTTTTTTAAGATACATGAAAATGATAAATTCATTTATCATCATTTCTATATAATCATAAACGATAAATTCATTTATCTTTTTCTTGAAAATGGTTATTGTCCTTAAAACTTATTATCTGAAAAAATAAGTAGTGAAAATCCTAAATGTGCGTGGTTATAAAAAACATAGAAGTAGTGGGAAAAACTTCATTGCCAGTTTTGTAACTACCATTAGTTCATTAGTTGTATAAAGGAGCTGCACTCGTGTAGATTGGCGTCCATTTTAACTGTTTAGAATAAGAAAAAATATTAATAATTTGACTCTCTGGGATTAAAATACTACTAGTCGATATGCTTTATCCACTGATTTGTTCGATGGCTGCCAATTTTAATAATCCTTTATGATTACTATTCACGTAATATACTAACTATTCCCTTACAAAGAATTGGAAAATAAGAACTTTTCCCAACTTAATGTATGGCGCAAACTATTCAATCATTAGAGTCAGAGTGGAAATATTTTGGTTATTGGATTGTTGAAGAATGAAATGAAACTTATGAATTCAACACACAATTTATAGACACCAACTTGAGTTTGCCTATTAGCTTACAACTTATACGTGTTTTTCAGACATGCAATGTTTTACCATAATCATGACTTGTACACATTTTGCATACTATGTTGCGCACGCTTAGGTCAAATTTTCCTTTAGTTTCATGTAGGGAAATCAAAGACAACCTTCCATAAATAGTCACATCCATGGACAGTTTGAGGACACATATGTTGAAGACTCTGTATATAAAATCATGCATTTCAATGAGCAAGATCTGATACTATGTGTGAGGCTATTGATGAAGCATGGATATAAACATTCATACCAATACCGATGTTACTAAAGTGAATGAAGTGGTGTAAAGCATACCAAGATCAGTGGCGGAGCCAACATTTGTTCCGAGATAGGGCAGAAATCTAAACAATTTTTTATTGTCTAAGCAGGAGGAAAAAAAACTTATACGTTTCTATACATGACGAAATATACAACACCTAAGGTTGAAAAGAAAGCAAAATGGCATGAAAACAATGTCAGGTATGACATAAAACAAAATTCAGATATGGCAGGATTATACTGTATCAAAAATTTAGCAAGATATTACAAAATCCAGATAGGGCAGCTGCCCTAGCTCACTCACATGTAGATCCCCCCCTGACCGAGATACAAATTAATTTGTAGGCGTTAGTGAACTTCTTGAATGGACTCACTGAAGTTTGCGATGATTGAATGATTCCAGTTGAGACAGCTGCAACAGTAATTGCGGAACAACAACCATCTTCTTCGCCTTATCAATTTCAAAGGAGTAATGGTTTGTTGTAATCATGGAGAAAAAAATCCTACTTGTTAGCCCACTTTGTGAACTGGGCAACACAAAGTCAAGATGTGAAATATTGAAAAAACTTGGGAAGTACTGAAGCAGGTCGGATCGAAGCAGCGTATCGGTTCGGATCGGATAAGGTCTTCTGTTCGGATCAGTGAACAATCGTTGTTGGAATCAGAGAGGCACAGCTGTTCGGATCGGAGGGCAATCTACTTCAAGTTGGATCGGAAAGCCACTCAGTTGCTACAGAAATAGATCAGAGCGGAGCAGAGTAAAAAGGAGAGAGAATTGGCCCTGAGTTAATCCTGGTCGGATCGGAGATGCCGATCCGAACCCCATGAGCATGTCCCTCCGATCCGAACCCATTTTACACGTCACTTTCCTGCATGAGTGCCTTGTTATTCGGAGCGGCTATGACCAGTTCCTACCCACAACGTCCACTGCTCTGATGCGTTGTCAACACAGAAATTCATCCAAACCCGAGGCTAATGGGATGGATGACACGTGGCTCCAATCCGGATCGGGTTCTGAGCAAATTCTCACCTATAAATACCCCGTCTGGAGACAAAGAAAAGGATCTTTTTTCTGGCACTTTGAGAGTTCAACCACCTTCATAACCCGAATTCCAGCACTCCCGGAAAATCCAAATCTTCTTTCATTATTTGTTTTTAGACAATTGAGCGATTGTAAGTGAGTTGTGAGAGAAATCAAGTGAACATTTCATTGTACTTGCAACTAAATCAGTGAAAATAGTGAAAGACAAGTGGACGTAGGCATTTCTTCGCCGAACCACTATAAATCCTGTGTGTTCATTTTTATTTTTGATTTCATTTCATTTTGCTTTTAATCAATTTGGGTGTTAGAACCACTTTTTGGTCTAACACTACTAAACTGATATATTACTACAACCTATACTACAAAAGGTCACCTAAAAGAATGAACATTTAATATATCATCGGTTTATCACTGTAGCGATCCGAACTTCCCCGGTATCCGAAGAGAAGAGAAAGAACAGATTGCTTTGAGGACAAGACGAATCAGAACACAAACAGAAGAACATTTCATTGCTTATTACAACAATTTACATCAGAGTACAAAAATATACAGAGTATGAATAAATGATATACATTTGATAAATATCAGAGATTTAAATTACATTTAAATACATGGCAATGGAAAAATAATACAAAACACAACTGAAAGCAATACACGGATGCATAGCTTTCCGTATTTGGTTCTAGCTGTAAATCCAGGATCCTGTATGAATAAATCTACAAAACCAAAACTACTAGCTGCCCGTGTGAAAATTAAGGGCACCCAGAGTTTAGGTTAAAACAATAAACTCCAGGTCAATTATGTGACTGGTGTGAGAACTAAAACAGTTATTGATTTGATTTTAAAGTTAGGTAAATTAAGGGACCACGCCATATAACACGGAACGGGTTTCCTCCCATGAATACTAGTGCATAAATAAACAGCACAATGCTAAATAAAGGATAATGAAGCTATTATAAGACCCAGGTCGCATCACACAATGAAACGCAAGCCGAAGGATAGGGTTTTACCTTATAATAGCCAAATAATGCTTGATACATGAAATTTTATCTTTTATTATTACTATAAGTGAAGAAATCAACTTCAAATATAAATGTATCAATCATAGACGGCATGGGTACCATATATCATGTCGCCATACTAGTTCTACAATTAAAACTGCAAAATCACATATTTGGAAGCTGGATTTCCATCTATGAACCATGGCAAGGGATCGTCCTCTCAGCTTCGAGATAATCTAACCTATGTCTGAGGACAAGTACTCTGTAGAGCCCTTAGGAGCCACAGGGTCGGTCCACATGAAGTGGATTAAAATGCCTGAACATGCGTTTCCCCGCCCAGTGGGGTGTAAACTGGTCATATACCGACCAAACCATCCATTGGCACCGTAGTGAGCGATATAACCGAGGCGCCTCGCTTTCCATCATCCACATAAGTAAAATGTCATGGTTTGTAAACGCAGACAACACCTCTAGCTAGAAGGAAACACATCGTCCTCCCTGCATCCTTCTCCCGTTTCTGGTTCACACCGGGGTGTGAGGCTCGCGAATTAACGCTATACACAAAGCGATGCTATATTAAAGCTATGCTTTGATCATCAACCACAAGACTCTGCTTTTCAATAGAAGCCTCGATCCATTGCCACTCAGGCATGCCACACAGGCACTTCACGCCACGCGACTGATGTCTATCGATATACAACCTATGAACCCGTACATCTCAGAGAAGGGTGAAGTAAGAGAATAAATTCTCCTTCACCAGGCAGATGTATATTTAATAGAGATCAATCAGCACAGAATAAAAGCCAATGTCAGACACACAGTCCATTTACAAGTTCGTTCTGGGTCTGAACGAAACCGGAGGCACCTCTTTCCTCGTCCCATATGTCCAATACAGGAGAGAGGCCCTCGCATATCCGGTCGATCTCCAAGTACGTCTGGACGATCACCACTTATTACCTCGTCTTGGGTGTACAACCCAATCAAGACATCAGTAATCATCCAAACGATGTGAAGTCCTCCGGTCTTCAACCACCATCTTCATCGTCGACTAATCGTCGAATCAGTTATTCAGAATGGGTATAAACCCGGACTTTCCGAATAACTCGCGTATATTATAAACAAGTGCTACACAAACACAACATACGCCCCATTCCAATCCAGAATATTCGTTTATTCAAATATTACTTTCTTAGTAAATGGTTCCCATTAATTTTATCAAAGATAAATTGTTTAAAATTTATTCTTCTATCTTCCTTTGGATATCATTTCAAACCATATTAAGGTTTTCCAAACTAGTCGGGATTATCGAACCACACCGAAGTAATCAATTATTTTATTTCCTAATCCCAATCTATTCATCCCATGAAGCAAAACTGGTAATACTCCATATCTAACACCACAGTGTTATCGGTAAATATTAATTACCATTACACGTTCAAATCTAATTAGAGATTTAGCTATCGCCTGGAGTAAAACTGGTGGTACTCCATTTTCGATCATTTTCTTGAATTGATAATTTTAATTATCACATTCACTTTTCAATCTAATCAAACATTCATTAAAACTCCATTTAGTTTTAATCTTCCCAAAAATCAATATTAATGATTATATAACTAGGGAAATCATATCCTGTCTTTAACTGGGTTAAAGAACCAATGTCATTTAAAACACGGTTCACGATAAACCCAAAATCACATTCCATCAGTTTCTAACCGTAAATTAGTTTAAGAACAATTCCCTAAGTATTATTCCGGAAGGCCGAAACCAACATCAGATCAATACCCAGGAAACCATTCAACTTAGCAAATCTCCAGTTAGTTTCTAATTTTCTTAACTCCATTGGGTTTAAGAACAGTATTACTAAAGATACCATTCACAACAAACCTAAAATCTCATTCCATTTTTAATCAGGTTAAAGAACAAGCGTTATTTAAAACACCATTCATGATAAACCCAAAAATCCAATTAAAATTCAATTTCAATTAAATATTAATTAACTGGAAAATTTCACTAAATCTTAATTAAAAGACTTATTCTTTTCTTAACTGGGTTTAAGAACAGTGTTAGTGAAGATACCGTTCACGACAAACCCAAAATCCCATTTGATATTAAATACAAGGCTCTGAATAGAAAATATATCGGCTTATATTCAATATCAAATTCTGAAATCAACAAATATCGTATTGGAATAATGATATATATATATATCTTCCAAATTCCTCCACAATGTCCGTATAATCACGGAATCCAATATGGAAATATTCCGAAGATAATTTCGATTCAAATCCATTCCAGTTCATATATTGGAAATTCAGTTATTTTTAAAACCATTTCAAATCCAATTTATTTATTTAAAAATATTGGATTATAATCCTAGTTCATAACTAGTTCATTTCGATAAAAAAAATATTTTTATCTTTTCAAATATGGAATTTTTCATCCCAACTCTCTCCAAATCATTTATTATGATTTTACACAAATTATTGATATTATAAATAATTTTATCAAGGCCCGTACCGTAAACGGTCATCGAACTGCACTTACAACGACCTTTTCCAAATTTGCTTTGGACATAATTCCAAATCCAACTATTAGAATTCAAATCTCTCATATTCGTTGGAAATCTCTTTTCGATACGAACCCAACGGTTCTGGTTTTAGGAGAATCTGAGGGTCAGATCTCCCGTAACGTCAATTCGAAGTCAATGGTCGAAATTCGCGAACTACCATGGCGCGGCGCGTTCTATTTAGGCATTAAATATATATTATATATTTCGTCGATTTCCTTTTTTAAAACATATTTTATAAATTGTTTTAAATTCGTTTTAAAAACGATTTCAATCTCATATTCAATTTTAAATCAAAATTGAATATTCCATATCACTAACATATAAATGATAATATTTTGAAATCACTTCAATTTCGATATTCATTTTAAAAATGAATAAAATCGATATAAATATCGTTCGCGTCAAAATGGCGCATATCTAATCAACATGGCTATATATATATTTGAATATATTCGTGTTCATCCCAAATCGGACATCAAAATCATATTTTGATTCTTTTTTGAATATTATTTTAAAATATTCGTTATTTTAAAATATTCCTTCTTTCTGAACTAGAATTAGACACAGTCAATTACCATATAATGTTGATTATATGGATTTCATACACACATGTATACCACAATAATCAAACACAATCAACCATCATCCAAAGTGCATTCTACACTGCATAAGCATTAAATATAAATATTTGTTGCTTACAACAGCATGTCAACCAATCGATCGACATACAGCTAATTACTGAGACTAGTGTATGTCATATATCATCCCAATACCCATGTGGGGTTTCAAATAATCAAACACAATATTATTTGTGTAGTTGGGCGATGTGTAAAATTTACCATCCCAATCAATATTAATAAAATGGGTGTACATAAACAAATCGTCTGATTTGTAAATGAATATTCATTTTTAATTCAGGAGAATTCTATCTCGTTCTTTTATACGTTAAAAGATATATTTTTAACGTTAAAATATTTATTTCAACACTAACTATTTTTAGCAGTTCATTCATTCAATAAAATGTTATTTTTAACTAACACCTTTTATTTCAGAAAATTTTGGCATTATAATGGCGCGATATCGAAATCGGGTAATGTCTAGCATTACCCCTCTCCTGATATTGGCTCGCGCCATTCACACATAACAACTCAGTCAATTCAATTCTCATCCCAAACCAATTCAAACAAATAAATCAACCAAACCAAACCATCAAACTGGTCGTCCATGGTCTGTGGACGACGGGGAGAAGTTCATATATGCAGTTATAAAATAAATATCTGTACAAAGAAAATTATAGTGAGGAGTTCTCACCTTGGGTTTCCACTCCTCCATTCTTTATATCTGAATGGTTTGGATCTGGATTTGTTTTTTCAGAACTCCAGCACGTCTATGACATAAATAATATACATATGTTAAAAATCATATATTTTTTTCTAATGTGATTTAATAAAAATCGTATTTTTATTTTGAATCTATATATATAAAAATTGTATTTTTATATCGTTATTCATATAATAAAATTTATATTTTTATCGCTACATCATATAATAAAAATTATATTTTTATCCTAAAATCATATAAATAAAAATGAAATCTTTATTCTAAAACCATATCTATTACTTATACTGAATAACAGAAACCAAATCATTCTGGTCACGACATCTGTCCCCCTTTTAGATCACGTGTTTCTCCTTTTCCGTTATCATCACTTTTGTCAAGCCATCATAAAATCTCTCTTCCTTTTTCTTCAAAACCCCGTATGTCGCCCTGCGCTAATCCGCTGCTGCATTGCCCTAATCATCCGTATTTACCCCTTCTTACCCCCGCTGACGACCGTTGCTACTCAACCAATCCCTTCGTTCCCAATAACTCTATCCCCCTACAATCCATTGCCTCTCTGAGTTTGTTATTGATGCAATATTTCGACTGCAAACTTCCTTGTAACACCCCTCATTTTTAATATAATTAAAAATGAAATAAAATTTATGAAAATATGCTTATATAGGTAAATAATGGTGATGTATAACAAGAATTAATTAATACATAGAAGAGAAGAAAAATTAATTCAATAATAGTGAGTGTAACGGAGAAGATAGTAAAATAAGGATATTTAATTTAAATATCAGGAACTAAGTAAAATGGACATCACCATTGCGTTCCTCTCAAAATTTTACATGAAACAGAGTCCGAGTTTTCGAAAATCGGAGTCTGTATGAATGAGTTATGACCTCCCGAAGTTTCAGCGAAAAATCAGAAAACTGCCCAGCCCAGAACAGAAAAACAAACGACCAGGCCGACCCACAGGTCGACCATAGAGGGGGGGAGGTCGACCATAGCGTCGACCCCCCCTTGTGGAGGTTGACCTGTAGCGACCTGGAGCGGGAATTTTGGTCCAAAAGAGGGAAATTCGCCCCAGAAGCTGTCCAGGTTCATTTTTGAGCACCTGGATGAGTTTTTGGGCCTGGTACGTTGGTCTAACACCTATATAAACATCCTAGGCTCATTGTAAACTCCACAACAATTCATGGCAAGGCCATGGCTCTCTTCTAACTTGATTTCTTCTTCCTCCTCAAGCTATTGATCTAAATAAATCTTAGATCTATTCTTCTCTCTTTTCTCTACAACATCTATTCTTAAAATTAAAAAGAATGAGATCTAGAATTACTACAACCATGAATAAAAAGAAAAGAGGCTTAGATCTAAATCACTGCGCAAAGAGAAGGAATTCAGATCTGCAACCTACGCCGCATATGAAATCAAAGATAAATTGAATTGGACATGAAATCAATCAAAGATGAATCAAAAGCAACAAAAATGGCGAAATCAGTTCGAAGATTAATCTCGTTCCTATTTTGAAGATGACAAACACTGTGAGTGGAGTCATAATACACTTTTTGTGTAAATTATGATTTATCGTTCAAACATTCCCTATGTAAACGCAAAATGAAATTATTGTGGAAATTGGATCTATAATGTTTAATATTGTCATGTGATCGCTTTTAATTATTATGCCTACGATTATGTCCTCTTTTATTCTCCCTCTTTTATCTTTTTATGACTAGGCTATCACGAGCCTAGCTTTATTATGAAATGAATACGACAGAATGATTATTGCGAACTAAAAAGGGGAACGCTTGGTTTTGGGCTATGACATGAACTGGAGGGTGTGGTTATAAATTACAAAGGGGGTTGGGCGTAATATAACATTGAAAAAACCTGAATGCGTAAACCAAATTTAGAATTATATGCATGAACATGATTTGGGGTTTGGCGTAGAATTGACATCATTGATTTAAGCATGAAATTGACTTATGGATTTGTTAGTGGGCACATGTCTCTAGAATAAAACCTGTATTATAACTTGAATTTGGATAAGAACACAAACTTGATATGAATTGACATCTGGAATTTGACATGAAGTTTACATCTAGAACTTGAACATGAAATTGACATGAATATGAATTATGAATTTAATGATAGACGTAACCTGTTAATGGGATTACAAGCATGAATATATATTGGGGGTTTTTAGGTAAAGCTTGGATTTGGGGAATTGACACTTGACATCTATATTGAACTTGATACTCGAATTTTGGCACTATTGAAATGCATTGAACATGAATATGGTTAGTAATTTATGTAATGTAAATAGGGACAAAATTATGAAACTTGAAATATGACATTTAGGATATGCTTATGAGCTTGACATCTAAAACGAACACAAACATGGCATAAATTGGTAGTTGACATTTATAAGAACATGCTTGTAAGTTGGGTAATTGGCATAACATGAACTTAATATTTCTGACATGATTATGAACTTGACATATGCCAATTAGAATAGACATGAACCAAACATGAAATGTGGCTAACTCGAGGTTAGGATGAGTTTGCGATGTAATCCTGCCCGGAACTACCCGGCCTAATTAGTGGTTGCAAACAATAGGTCCTAATGTGAGAAGTTAGTCATATCGCGCTTGAAACCCGAGGTTAGACTGAGTTGGGGTGTAATTCTGCCCGGAACCACCCGGCATAACCAGTGACCACAACAACAGGTCTAATGTGAGAGGTTGTGGTGCATTAATAATTAATGGCACATGATTCGTAGGGTTAAGTCATGAATTCAAAGACAACACTTAACCAAATTTGTGAATGAACGTTATAAGGAGATGGGGTTAAGTCGACATGAACATATGAACAAAATTTAACCAAAAATGGAAATAGGGAATGTTAACTGCCTAATATAAATCGAAGTTGAAATAGTTGAAGGGTTAATTAGGGGGTAAACCTGTCCTAGGGACAGAGAAAGATTGTGACTTAAGATGTAATGTAAGACCTGAAGGGTGGGATAACCTATAATATGGGGTAAGCTAAGCAAGAACTGTGGGAAAACACCCATGCGCTATCACCGAATAAAAGAGAACTTAAGTTATGCTTGAATTCATGGGAAAACCTTAGTCAACAAGTTGAAATATAAAGCGAGAATATGTGGTCTGATGTCTAAGGTAACGAGAATTGACTAAGTAAAACAACGAGAATGATAACTAAGTAACAAGCCTTAGTTAATAGGAACTAAGCAGTAAACCTTTGTTAAGAAAACGGTCGAGAATGGGAACTAAGTTGTAATCCTTAGTAAAGGGACAAAGTGGTAAACCTTAGTTAACAAGATTAACGGGAAAGGAAACTAAGTGGTAAACCTTAGTTAAGAACAACTAAGTAATAATTCTTAGTCAAGGAAACTGAGCCAGTCCATAAATAGATGAATAACCCGATACGGTAGATCATCGCTTAACAAACACATGAGGAGGAGCGAACATTTATCTGATTTCGAGAAAGGCTCCAACAGACTGGGTTACGAAGCACGTAGCTTTGGGGAACGTGAGGGTACTCTTGGTATCCCTCTGTGAGGTTGCAGATGATCCGCCTGGGCTCACAGAGGTTAAGGTTTGCGGTAGGAGAACCAAGAGTATGCCTTGGTTGCAATATAAGGCAACCTAAAGACTAGGATGGACTAGCATGAGGCGGCGATATCTTGTTTAGCCCTGTGATAGCACTCATCGTCTACCTACCATCTTAAGTCAATCGTAGTACGTATATGGAAAGGCAGATAACTCCCAATAGACCATATACTTGCTATCTTGTTGTGGGTGAGGCTGGCCAATAGGAAAGTGGGGCATAGGTGGCAGGAGTACAGTTGTCGTGCTTGATTTTCTTGGATTTCCTTTCATTAGTTGAGGGTGGGGTCACGTGGGACCATAACCACTGGTAGAAAAACAGACCTTAGCATCTGCATCGGCAGATAACGTAAAGCTCCCGACCGAGTTCCGTATTTCTTGATTTAGCCCTGTCACGGGACTCGGGCCGCACATATAGTGTACATGTGTACCTAGACATCGGAAACGATTCGCGATACATACGTGAGAAAAGGGCTATGTTCGACAGGTAGCATAATCCCTAGTAGTCCTGGGTGGCATAAACCCTAATCGAATCTAGAAAACGTTCAATAGGTAGCATAATCCCTAGTCCTAGGTGGCATAAATCCTAGTTTTACACTCGATAGTTCAATGATAAGGAAACCTATCCAGATCAAGGGTGGCAGTCCAAACGATTTCAAGAATGGTGGCACTACATTGAAGTAGTATAGAATTATGTGATAAAGCCTGTACGATATACGGCAAGGGACTGTACGTATACATGGAAAGGATTATACGAGTTGGGGAAAAATTACGTATATGATGTATTAGGTTAAGTCTACTAGTAAGTGGACGAGAATGACATGGGTTTGGCCTTGGGTGCTAATATTGTGAATAACCTAATAAACAAGAAATAATAATTGAACAATATATGTAGGGTTACACAAGAGTTTATTATAGTCCAGTCACACAGAACTTATGTTCTGACCCCCTCCTCACAACATGCGCAGGTTAGGTTCATGACAGAGATAGTATTGCTTGACTACTGGCTTGGCAGTATTATTATTAAGGTAATGCTATTTTGAATAAATTATATTTTATTCCTTCCGTTGTGAGCTGCTTTTCGAACTCTGACATGTTTCTTTCTCTCTATCTTTTCTACAGGATACCAAAGCACCCAACTCGGGGTCCGATGGATTGGATTTTGAAAATCCGGTCTGTCGAAACCCGGGTTGTTACATCTGGTACCAGAGCTTCGGTTTAGTGATCTTAGGGCGATAATGAGTGAACGTATTTGTATTTTCTAAAATATAAATATATTATATATATAAACCTAAATCCATATAGTAGCCCACTAGACATGTAAAGAGTTGGGATAATGGTTTGTACACTAAAGGCATAGACATAGAAATTTTGGAAACCATTAGGTGGTTGGGAAAGTGTACAATATGACTTGGAGCTAGAAAGTATCCCACGGAATGGAAACTGAAATATTAGTATCTCAGAGTAGTGGGTCTAGAAGTAAAACCTTAGAAATTAGAAAAAAAAAGGTTAAAGTGTGAAAATGGATTAGGAATATATATAGTCGAGAAAATTGAATTTGTGAAAGTACCTAGGAAAGCCTAGTTGAGTGGAAAACCCGCTTTGAGTCTGGCCCAATAATAAACTTTTAAGAACTTGAATTTGTAAAAGTGTTTGTGGTATTTTCTGAATTTTGATCTTAAAAGTATCTTGATGTTTGAAAAGTGCATATTGGGTTTTAAAATAAAGTGGGGTATATTATGTAAAACAACGATTTCTTGTTTTGAAAGAATTCTCTCATGAAAAGGAGCATATATATATATATATATATATATATATAGCTCACTAGTTCTCATATATGAAAATCTTGAAAGGAAAATGTTGTATTTTGTAAAAGGAGTTTCTAAAATCTCTATTCTATTAAATTTTGATTATTGTTATAAAAAAAAATGGGTAAACAAATTTCCCGTAGAATGCATAAGCATTGAGACCTAGAATTGTTGCTTGAGAAAAAGAAAAGGATAGGCTAGTAATACACAGCATGGACTAGTAGTGACTACTAGGTGATGAAGGACAAGCAATTATATAGACCCTGTTAAGTGGACTCGCGATTGTCAGAGGTAATAAAGTCTTAAGATCCTTGGCCCATAGTTGTAGCTGTGTAGGATACTGTTTGACTAGAAAACGGGAAAGCTTATTTGAAAAGATAAATAAATAATATAAACATGAGAAACTGGACTAAGCTAAATAAGCTAAGGAATAGCCTAACTAACAAGAAAACAATAAATTTAGTAAAGCAAAAAAACAAGACGGGGGAAAGAAAATGAAAATATCAAGAAAAAGATGAATAAATATGAAATTAATTCAAGATAAAGTCGGAAATACGAGAAAGAAATTTGCTTATGTGGTTACAATTAGAAAAAAAAAACGGAGGATGTGAATTTTTCCGTTTTATACCTTTTTGTAACATAAGAAATCGAATTTGGAAAATTAGATTTTTCTAAATCTCGAATTAAAAGAAGGTTGGTAGGGTTTTGGATGCGAAAATTGGATGAACTATGCTCTTATTCTATAAGAGTATGGGAAAATTTGAATGGAAAATATTTTGATTTTTCAAAAGTATTGCATCCATATAGAACTGCAAGTATATTTAGGATGTGAGCATCATGTTTTAAAAAGTTTTTAAAAAGTTTGCATACATATAGATGGATCCAAATTAGGCATACATGCTTTGCTATAATGTACTTCACTTTGCACATGTGCACAATGTTGCAACAATTGGATGAACACTAATTGGATGTTGCGAGGGATTATCTATTTTACTCTTATCGAATTTCGGGGACGAAATTCTTTAAGGGTGGGAGAAGTAACACCCCGCATTTTTAATATAATTAAAAATGAAATAAAATTTATGAAAATAAGCTTATATAGGTAAATAATGGTGATGTATAATAAGAATTAATTAATACATGGAAGGGAAGAAAAATTAATTCGATAATAGTGTGTGTAACGGAAAAGATAGTAAAATAAGGATATTTAATTTAAATATCAGGAACTAAGTAAAATGGACATCACCATTGCGTTCCTCTCGAAATTTGACATGAAATAGAGTCTGAGTTTTCGAAAATTGGAATCCGTATGAAGGAGTTATGACCTCCCGAAGTTTCAGCAAAAAATCAAAAAACAGCCCAGCCCAGAACAGAAAAAAAATGACCAGGTCGACCCCTAGGTTGACCATAGGGTCGACCTCCTAGTGGGGAGGTCGATCATAGTGTCGACCCCCCTTGTGGAGGTCGAACTGTAGCGACCAGGAGCGGGAATTTTGGTCCAGAAGCGGGAGTTTTGCCCTAGAAGCTGTCCAGGTTCATTTTTGAGCAGCTGGATGAGTTTTTGGGCCTGGTACGTTTGTCTAACACCTATATAAACATCCTAGGCTCATTGTAAACTCCACAACAATTCATGGCAAGGCCATGGCTCTCTTCTAACTTGATTTCTTCTTCCTCCTCAAGCTATTAACCTAAATAAATCTTAGATCTATTCTTCTCTCTTTTCTCTACAACATCTATTCTTAAAATTAAAAAGAATGAGATCTAGAATTACTACAACCATGAATAAAAAGAAAAGAGGCTTAGATCTAAATCACTGCGCAAAGAGAAGGAATTCAGATCTGCAACCTACGCCGCATATGAAATCAAAAATAAATTGAATTGGACATGAAATCAATTAAAGATGAATCAAAGGCAACAAAAAGGGGGAAATCAGTTCGAAGATTAATCTCATTCCTATTTTGTAGATGACAAACACTGTGAGTGGAGTTATAATACACTTTTTGTGTAAAATTATGATTTATCGTTCAAACATTCCCTATGTAAACGCGAAATGAAATTATTGTGGAAATTGGATCTGTAATGTTTAATATTGTCATGTGTTCGCTTTTAATTATTATGCCTATGATTATGTCCTCATTTATTCTCCCTCTTTTATCTTTTTATGACAAGGCTATCACGAGCCTAGCTTTATTATGAAATGAATACGACGGAATGATTATTGCGAACTAAAAAGGGGAACGCTTGGTTTTGGGCTATGACATGAACTGGTGGGTGTGGTTATAAATTACAAAGGGGGTTGGGCGTAATATAACATTGACAAAACCTGAATGCGTAAACCAAATTTAGAATTATACGCATGAACATGATTTGGGGTTTGGCATAGATTTGACATCATTGATTTAAGCATGAATTTGACTTATGGATTTGTTAATGGGCACATGTCTCTAAAATAAAACCTGTATTATAACTTGAATTTGGATAAGAACACAAACTTGATATGAATTGACATTTGGAATTTGACATGAAGTTTATATCTAGAACATGAACATGAAATTGACATGAATATGAATTATGAATTTAATGATAGAGGTAACCTGTTAATGGGATTACAAGCATGAATACAAATTGGGGGTTTTTAGGTAAAGCTTGGATTTGGGGAATTGACACTTGACATCTTGATTGAACTTGATACTCGAATTTTGGCACTATTGAAATGCACTGAACATGAATATGGTTGAGTAATTTATGTAATGTAAATAGGGACAAAATTATGAAACTTGAAATATGACATTTAGAATATGCTTATGAACCTGACATCTAAAACGAACACGAACATGGCATAAATTGGTAGTTGCCATTTATAAGAACATGCTTGTAAGTTGGGTAATTGGCATAACATGAACTTAATATTTCTGACATGATTATGAACTTGACATATGCCAATTAGAATAGACATGAACCAAACATGAAACGTGGCTAACTCGAGGTTAGGATGAGTTTGCGATGTAATCCTACCCGGAACCGCCCGGCCTAACCAGTGGTTGCAAACAATAGGTCTTAGTGTGAGAAGTTAGTCATATCGCGCTTGAAACCCGAGGTTAGACTGATTTGTGGCGTAATTCTGCTCGGAACCACCCGGCATAACCAGTGACCACAACCACAGGTCTAATGTGAGAGGTTGTGGTGCATTAATAATTAATGGCACATGATTCGTAGGGTTAAGTCATGAATTCAAAGACAACACTTAACCAAATTTGTGAATGAACATTATAAGGAGATGGGGTTAAGTCGACACGAACATATGAACAAAATTTAACCAAAAACGGAAATAGGGAATGTTAACTACCTATTATAAATCGAAGTTGAAATAGTCGAAGGGTTAATTAGGGGGTAAACCTGTAACACCCCACACCCGCTATGATCACTCACTAAGGGAATGCCATAACATCGGTGGAGTATTTTAAGTGAATATAGAACAGAAAAAAAATTACAACAAGACAGATATAAGTAATACTTGAGAATTTAAGACATCATTTCATTTCAACGGAAAGTAAAACATGTTTGGTTACACCAAAACCATAAATAAGAGTCAAGTACATAATATCCATCCTGATAAAAATGAAAGTACATAATCCCACTACATAATTTAATAGCCATAATAGAAAAGATAAACTGAGCTTTACATCCACGGTCCAAGCTCCAAAAGATAGATAAAGCAGTCTGATCAAAGTCCACTAGTGCTAGGCCCACTCTGAAAACCTGAGGGTTGGGAAAAAGATAAAGAAACAACGGGGTCAGACATAAGTCTGAGTGAGTCCTATAACCCCAACAATACAATCATAAAAGTAATTAGGGTATGATATAAATAAGGTACGGTACCTCTGGGGATAATGACTACACTAAGTAGCCAACTAAACACAGGATGTTCTAAGATAAACGAAAAGACGCATTTACCCACCCAAGGATAATTACTAGATTGCACCACCCCAGATTCTACCCACCCAAGGGTAATTCTTACACTGCTCCACACCAGTTCTACCCACCCAAGGGTGATTCCTACTTAAAGGTTGATCCCACTAAGTGTACTTAGAAATTTTACCCAGTAGTTTCGTGTACCCCTACACAAGTGTCGTCTGCCCCTATCTTTACTAGGTGTACCCACTACTCCCAAGCGATCGGCTCCCTACCGTAGATACCCGTGCTGGCCCCACAATGGGGTGTATCATTCCCCAAAGTGGCAACCTAATAATATCAACGGTGCACGGCTTATACCTACACGATGCAACAACGTCTTACTTACCAGCCCGGGTCCACACACGCATATGAAACCCGTTGGACTTGCGTTGCCACCGCTAACCCGTTTTGGTCTCTTATAGTCAAGCCCAATATGTGTGTCCCGTCACTCGACTAGAGTCGAGCCCACTAAGATACGTTTGGGATATTGGTTGAAATGGGCCCCCACAAGCTACCACCTAAGCTTGTTATTTTATCTAGTGTATCCCACTTAACCCCTGTTATAATCATGCCCACCTACATGTTAAGGTTTGGTTAAGTCCTCTAATCATATATCAATTGCCACTTAAGGCACCCACTAGATTTCCACATGCCACCCAAAGCACTTACTTAACCCTTTACCCATGTTTAATTACATGTTCCTCTTTGGTTAAGTATTCTAATCGTATTTTCTATTGCCACCCAAGGCAACCCACTAGATTTCCATATGCCACCCAAGGCACCCACTTAACCCCTCATGTCCCTCTACATGCTAATATGGTTAAGTGTTTCTTAATTAATTAATTAAGATCATGACCTCATAAAGACCTCTCACATTAGACCGTCTTTTATGACCGCTGGATATGCCGGTTGGGTCCGGGCAGCCTTACGTCATAAAAAGGGTCTAACCTCGTGTCTTTACTTTAATCACGTATTTAATTTGTGCCTAAGACCTCTCACATTTGGCTAACATTTGTAGCAACTGGTTAAGCCGGTTGGGTCCGGGCAGTTTTACGCTACAACTGAGTCCAACCTCGTGTCTTAGTCGATTAATTACACCTAATTAATCACTCTCCTAATTTATATTAATTATCCCTAATTAATTAATCATGTTTTCCGGAATATGGGTAGACCTAACTCAATAGGTAAATTCCCAACTCCGTAGTATGGGTAGACCTAACTCAATAGGTAAATTCCCAACTCCATAATATGGGTAGACCTAACTCAATAGGTAAATTCCCAATTATGTCCATTTAATTTATGTTACTCTTAAGCATATCCATTCCACATCATTTTATTAACATGCATATTAACCCCATCGTTCCCCACGTAATTCGTTCTCGTAACGTGACATAATAAAAGGGAAGATTCATCACAAATGTCATGGGTTTAGCCAACATAGCATGTAACTTTATCATGGGTTCAAAAGGTGTCAACTTGCATATATGAACATACATTAAACCCAACTAGTATTTAACCCAAACTTGCATTATGCATATCATAAAAGAGACAAACTTGCATATGAACTTATATCATAACTTGCATATGAACTTATATCATAACTTGCATATGAACTTATATCATAACTTGCATATAAACATTTATCATAACTTGCATATGAACTTATATCATAACTTGCATATGAACTTATATCATAACTTGCATATGAACTTATATCATAACTTGCATATGAACTTGCATCATAACTTGCATATGAACATGTATCATAACTTGCATATGAACTTGCATCATAACTTGCATATGACCAAACACTTAGCATGCATAAAACCAAATACTTAGCATGCATACCATCAAATACTTAGCATGCATAAAATCAAATACTTAGCATGCATAAAATCAAATACTTAGCATGCATAAAATCAAATACTTAGCATGCATAAAATCAAATACTTAGCATGCATAAAATCAAATACTTAGCATGCACGAAACCACATACTTAGCATGCACAAAACCAAATACTTAGCATGCATACAATCAAATACTTAGCATGCATAAAACCACATGCATAACTTGCATATCATGTTACATATAACTTGCATATACTCTCACATATAGTTTGCATAACATGTTACATATGCATAAATGTTCAACATAGTGTTTTGCATCATAAAACATGGCATTAAACTTGCATATAGCATAAAACTTGCAAAACACATATCATACAAACTTGCATAAACACATTTATCCACAAACATAGCCATGTCTTATCACATCCTACCATAATCAATCTAACAATTGATTATTAAAGCTATAGGAACTCACCACTAAGCTCCCATAAGCAAACCCTTGCCCCAAATTACCCAAAAACTCTAGCCTTGAACATAAAGCTTGCAACTTGATGATGAATGCAAGCTAATGATCCTTTAAACAACTCAAAAATGCTTGTATGAACATGAAAGCCTTCATAGAAATAGTTTCATAAGAGGATGGAGGCTAGGGTTTTGGGTGGAGGCCATGATCATAGAAAATTTTGGCATAGTTTAGTTAGGAGATAGGATTATGATCATTTAGGGTTAGCTTAGGGTCTTATTTATAGGATTAGGCAAGTGTTTTAGGCCCTTAGATCAACCCTAGGTTAGATTAGGACCATCAGATCCCGGAAGCTTCTAGAGAACAGCCCAAAACACAGCCAATCCCTTAAAATGGTGCACCAGGTTATACCTGACGAGCACCCCCTGTCGACACCCAAGTCGACAGGGCTGTCGACAGGGCTGTCGACCTGGTGCTACCCAGTCGACTGCCCTGTCGACAGGGCTGTCGACACGGGTAGCTGGGCGGGAATTTTTCCCTCCAGCGCCCAATGGCCCCAATTTTGAATTTTAAACCTGAATTTTAAATCTGTTTTGAACTTTTAATTTTCTGCCAACTTCATTGGGCCATAACCGGGCCATACGGACTCCGATTCTCGAAAACTCGGACTCTATATCACGTATTTTTCCGAGACGAACGCAATGACGCAGCCCGTTTCCCCCAATTCTCACATCTGAGATTATTTATTCTGTAATTTGTGAATTTAGCATTAAGTGAAATTCGGGGTGTTACAAAACCTGTCCTAGGGACTGAGAAAGATTATGACTTAAGATGTAATGTAAGACCTGAAGGGTGGGATAACCTATAATATGGGGTAAGCTAAGCAAGAACTGTGGGAAAACACCCATGCGCTATCACCGAATAAAAGAGAACATAAGTTATGCTTGAATTCATGGGAAAACCCTAGTCAACAAGTTGAATTATAAAGCGAGAATATGTGGTCTGATGTCTAAGGTAACAAGAATTGACCAAGTAAAACAACGAGAATGATAACTAAGTAACAAGCCTTAGTTAATAGGAACTAAGCAGTAAACCTTAGTTAAGAAAACGGTCGAGAACGGGAACTAAGTTGTAATCCTTAGTTAAGGGGACTAAGTGGTAAACCTGTGATGACCCGAAAATCTGGGCCAGTTTAAAATTTTTATTTTGGCAATTTTAGCGAATTTTGAATATTTAAAATAGATTATTTTAAATAATTTCGACGAGAAATTTATTTTGAATATAATTCGAACGTATATATTATATACGTCGTCGTTAGAATATAAATATTTATATATAATTATAAATAGAATTGAAAATGGCGCGGTAGTTCGATAATTCGATTTCAAACTTCAATTGAATGTACCGGGTGCAAAACAATCCGGATTTTAGTAAAACCAAAAACATTAGGATCTAATTGATGATATCTTTCCAACGAATCCGAGAAATCAAAATTTCATAGTGGGAATCAAAAGATATGTCCGGTTGAAAATTCTGAATAGTCCTTATGGAATTCAGGCCCTTAAAAATGGACATTTTGCAAACGACCTCGGATTTTGACGAAACCACTTTTGTTGGATCCGCGATGTCAAGTTATCGCTAGATTCCAAATTTCATAATTTTTCGAATCAATATGTGAGCGTGGCAAAGGAAAACGCGTTTGACCAGTTTCAGTTGATTTTAATCGACTGGAAAATGGCCATTTTTCAAACGGTCTCAGAATTCGACGAAACTATCTTTGTTAGGACCGTGTCGTCAATACGAAGCTAGAAAATATTTTTCGACAATTTTTAGAGTTAGTATGTGACCCTGGTAATTTGAAATGTACGTTTAAAATTCAGTATATTGATTTAAATGTAAATTCGACGGAAACTGATCGAAACGGCCGAACAGGCTTGCGAAACATATCCCATTGTGTTCGGAATGGGGGTAAAACGCTATGGACGATAGGCGTTGGGCCTCGTTTAGAGGTCGTATGTAAAAGTCAATATTTTGAAATTAAAATAATAAAAATAATAAAAGAAATAAAATTTATCTTTCCTCCCCCTATAACCCGCTCTGCCCCCCCCCCCTCTCCTTTTAATCGATTTTTATCAGAGGAAAAAAAGGGGAAGATGAAGAAGTCGAAGCGGGGAGGAGCCGCCGCCCTCCCCGATGACCTCGCTGCCGTCGCGGTGGCGCGACAGACCCCCTCCCCTCCATCGAAGACCGCTGCCGCCTCGTGAAGACCCACCCCCCCTCCTATCGCGACGTAGCCCCCCAGTTTCGAAGACCGCCGCCGTCTCGTGAAGACCACCCCCCTCCCCCCAGCGGCGCGACAACCGCCTCCACCTCGACAGGCGCGCCCTTCCCCTCTCCTCCTCCAGACCTAGCGCCGACCTCCCAATGCCCCCTTCCGACGGTGAACCTCCGGCATTCTCTCTCCTTTTAAAAACAAACAACACGCTGTAAGTTCTGTTTACTTATTTATTTCTATTTTTATTTATTTTAGCAACTAAAGATAGGATTTTTAGATGAGATAAAATGGTTTTGAAAATCAGATTTCTTTTTTTTAAAGGAAGTATTGAATTTTATTTTCAGATTTTAAAATTCATAGCAGAAAGAAAAATATAATTTTTATAATATAGGAAAGTTAAAAATATGATTTTTATATTTTTAAAGTATTAAAAATATAATCTTTGTTATGTAGACGTAGTAAAAATATGATTTTTTATATATTGAACATCGTAGTAAAAATATGATTTTTATATATTGAACATCGTAGTAAAAATATGATATTTATATATTGAACATCGTAGTAAAAATATGATTTTTATATATTGAACATCGTAGTAAAAATATGATTTTTATATATTGAACATCGTAGTAAAAATATGATTTTTATAAATTGAACATCGTAGTAAAAATTCGATTTTTTACATATGTAGTGAATACGGGCAACGAAAGCGACAAAAGGCGAGATTGGCAGAGATTTCTATAAAAGAAGAGTCAAGATGATTGGATAGCTTTTGGTGAGAACTTCTCACGTTTCAATTTCATTTTCTAGTTATATATATATATATATATATATACTAGGATGCAGACGGTGTTTAGTAGCACCCGACACAATTGTCCACAGACCATGGACTTGTTTGTTTGATTGCAAAAATTAGATAGATTATTTGATTGAATTGAATTGTTTGGTGAAATGAAGTTGATTCGATTGATGTGTGAATGGCGTGGGCCTTCACTAGACCGGGGATAAGGCTAGGCCTTGTCCCATTTCTAGTATCGTGTCGTTATGCCGCCGAAATTTTCTAAAATAAGTTAGAAAAATAAAAATACCAATTTATTTGAAGAATGAACTGAATAGAAATTCATATGTTAAAATAAAATGTTTTCATCGTTAAAAATATAATTTTTAACGTGAAGTGAATAAGATAAAATATTCGTTTACAAACCGGACGGTTTGTTTATGTACACCTATTTGAATGACATTGATTGGGACGGTAAATTTTACACATCGCCCAACTACACAAATAAAATATGCGTTTGATTGTTTGAAACCCCACACGGGTTTTGGGATGAAATATGAAGTTCACTCATCCTGATTGATTAAATATGTCGATCGATTGATTGACAGGCTGTTATAAGCGTTAGATATCTATATTTGATGCTTATAGTAGTGCACTTTGGTTGATGGTTGATTATTTTTCAATGCTATTATACATGTGTTGTATGAAAATCCATATAATTAACTTTATATGGTAATTGATTGGGCCTCATTCCTATTTGAAAAATAAAGAATATTATAAAATAAAGGTTCATGTGTTGACAGTACTCATTCGTTGAGATTAGTCATGTGTTGAACGAAATATTTTAGTAATAAAATTTACATCTTTATCAATATAAAATAAAGGTTCATGTGTTGACAGTACTCATCCATTGAGATTGGTCATGTGTTAAACGAAATATTTTGATAATAACAACTATTTGAAAAAGAAATATTTGAAATAGAATATTTGAAAATAGAAATTTATGAAGCCGGGTTGATTAGATTAACGCCATTTTGACGTAAACGATATTTATATCGATTTTATTCATTTTGAAACGAATTGAATTGAAAACGAATTCAAATTGAATTGAAAACGATTTCGAAATGAATTGAATTGAAAACGAATTCAAATTGAATTGAAAACGATTTCGAAATGAACTGAATTGAAAACGAATTCAAATTGAACTGAAAACGATTTTGAAATGAATTGAATTGAAAACGAATTCAAATTGAATTGAAATTTGAATTGAATAGAAATGAATTTTAAAACGAATTTATAAAGAAGAATTCAATTTTGATTTGAATTGAAATGGAAGTTGAAATTGCTTTTGAAATGAATTTTAAAACTATTTATATAATTCGTTTTAAATAGAAATCGACGAAATATATATTATATATATTATATATATAATATAGTGGCCTGAACAGAACGCGCCATGCCGCGGCAGTTCGTGAATTTCGACCATTTATTTCAAACGGACATTACGGGAGATCCGACCGTCGGATTCTCCTAAAACCGGAACCGTTGGGTTCTTATCGAAAAGCGCTTTCTAATGAATACTAGAAATTCAAAATCTAACGGTTGGATTTGGAGATACGTCCAAATCAAATTTGAAAAAGGTCGCTATAAGTGCAGTTCGATGGCCATTGTTGAAAATCGACTGTACAAGCCTTGATAAAATTATTAAAAATAGTAATAATTTGTGTAAAATCATAAGAAATGATTTGGGAAGAATTGGGATGAAAAACTCCATATTTGAAAAGATAAAAATAGATTTTTATCGAAATGAACTGGTTTTGAACTAGAATTATAATTCTATTTATCTTTAAATAAATAAATTGAATTTGAAAAGGGTTTTAAAAATAACCAGAATTTCCAATGATTGCATTGGAGTGGATTTGAATCGAAATTGTCTTCGGAATATTTCGATGTTGGAATTCGTGATTATACAGATGTTGTTATGGAAATTTGAAAGATATATATATATATCGTTATCTCCAATACGACATTTGTTAATCGTAGAATTTGATATTGAATATAAGCCGATATATTTTCTATTCAGAGCCTTGTATTGAATATCAAATGTGATTTGGGTTTGTCGTGAATGGTGTCTTCACTAACACTGTTCTTGAACCCAGTTGAGAAAAGATTAAATCTTTTTATTTAGATTTTATGAAGTGTACCAATTAAATAATATTTAATTGGAATTGAATTGATATTGATTTTTGGGTTTATCGTGGGCAGTGTTTTAAATAACACTCGTTCTTTAACCCGATAATTAATGAAAGGGGATTTTGGGTTTATCGTGAATTGTGTTTTAAATGACACTGATTCTTTAACCCAGTTAACGATTAAAACTAAGTGGAGTTTTAATGAATCTTTAATTAGATTGAAATAATCGAAATGGAGTATCACCAGTTTTGCTCCAGGCGATAGTTAAATCTTTAATTAGACTTGAACGTGAAATGGTAATTGAATTTACCAATAACACCGTGGTGTTAGATATAAAGTATAACCAGTTTTACTTCATGGGATGAATAGGTTGGGATTGAGAAATTAAAACCAATGATTACTTCGGTAAGGTTCGTTAATACCGACTAGTTGAATTGAAATTCAAAAGAAGATTAAAGAATAAATTCAAGGGATTTATCTTGGAAAAAATTAATGGGAACCTTTCCCTATGAATGTGAAATTTAGAAACTAACTGTCGGTTAGCTAAGCAGAATGGTTTTCTGGATATTGATCTGATGTTGGTTTCGGCCTTCGGGGTTAATATTTGGGGAATTATTCTCTTGATTAATTTACGGTTAGTGACTAATGAATTGGAATGAGGCGTATGTTGTGTTTGTGTAACACTTATTTAAAATATACGCGAGTTATTCGGAAAGACCAGGTTTATCCCATTCTGAATAACTGATACGACGATAAGTCGAAGATGAAGACGATGGTCGAAGACCGGAAGTCTTCACGTCGTTTGGGTGATTACTGATGATCTTGATTGGGCTGTACACCCAAGAAGATGGAAACAGTTGGTGATCGTCCAGACGTACTTGGAGATCGGTGGATATGCGAGGTACTAGGTGCCTCCGGTTTCGTTCAGACCCAGAACAGACTTGTAAATGGACTGCGTGTCTGACATTGGATTTTAGTCTGTGTGATTGATCTCTATTAAATATATATCGTTTTGGCGGCGGAGAATTTATTCTCTTGCTTAACGCCCTTCTCTGAGACGTACGAGCTCAGGGGTTATATATTGATGGATATCAAACGCTGGCATGCCCAAGTGGAAATTGATCGAGGCTTCTGTTGAAAAGCAAAGTCTTGTGGTGATGATCAAAGCAAGGCCTTTGTGGCGTAGCTTTGTGTAACGTTTACTTCGTGTGTTTCACACCTGGTATGAACCAAAAACGGGAGAGGACGTCAGGGAGGGCATGCGTTTCTTTCTAGCTAAAATGTGGCGTTAGTGGTTTTACACGCCCTGACGAGTTTGACTTATGTGGTTGTTGCTGTTGCGAGGCACCTCGGATTGATCGGTCGTTCTCGAACCGATGGAGTCATTTAGTTGGCTCACCTATGCCCCATAGGGCGGGAAAACGCATGTTCAGGCATTTTAATCCACATCGGTGGACCGGCCCTGAGGATCCAAGGGTCACTCGAGCTCTGATCCTAAGGGACGGGCTAGAGCGTCTCGAATCGGTTGAGGACTATCTTTTGCCTCGGTTCATAGATGGAAACCCAATTTCCAAATACGTGACATTTGCGGTTTTAATTGTAGAACTAGTATGGCGACATGATATATGGTACCCATGCCGCCTATGATTGATACTTATGATTTGAAGTTTTATACACTATGCACCTATAATAGTATCAAATAATCTGTTTTAAACGTATCAAGCATTCTTTGGCTGTTATAAGGGAAAACCCTATCCCCCGGCTTGCGTTGCATTGTGTGATAGGACGGGTCTTATAACAGCTTCATTTTTCTTTATTTAGCATTGCGCTGTTTGTTTTATGCACTGGTATTCTTGGGAGGAAACCCGTTCCGTGTTATACGGCGTGGTCCCTTGATTTACCTAACTTTAAAATAAAGATTAATAACTGTTTTAGTTCTCACACCAGTCACATGACTGACCTGGAGTTTATTGTTTTAACCTAAACTCTGGGTGCCCTTATTTTGACACGGGCAGCTAGTAGTTTTGGTTTTGTAGATTTATATTCACATGATCCTGGTTTACAGCTGGAACGATATCCGGAAAGCTTTGTATCCGTATATCTCTTCTAGTTGTGTATTGTATTATTTTCCGCTGCTATGTATTTAAATGTAATTTAAATCTCTTATATTTCTGTGTAATATTCATTCATACTCTGTATATTCTTGTAATCTGATGCATTGTTGTAATATACAATGAAATGTTCTTCTGTATGCGTTCTGTTGTGGCTTGTTCTCGAACTATCCGCCGCTTTCCTTTACGGGGAAGTTACGGGTTTTCACAGTTGGTATCAGAGCTTTGGTTTACAGAGCTCGAGAACAAGACACATTAGAACCTTACGAAAGAATTCATCAGATATTGGATTAGTAATATCCAATTAGAATGACTCGTTAGAGATGGGATCAGTAGTATCCTAGAACGAGTGTGAAGAGTATATTTTTCAAATGAAAACAAATTTTGTTTTGCAAATTTAAATCAACTATTCATATTTGATTATTTGTTTATATTGATTTTGGACAATTCAGTATATAAAGAATTTGCATATATGCCTTGCAAACGTATATTCAAAGTTTTAATATATTGGATAGATATAGCATCACACTCTGGTCGCCCGGAGATATTATTGATGATAGCGATCGCATCATCAACATTTATGGTCGAGTTTCGAAGGTGTGATTTTCTATATATTTCCATTAGACTGGTGTGAGAACCAAAACTAATATAGCTGGAATACATTGTTGTGATTTGGCATCAAAAACATGATTTTTTGTATATATATCAAATTATGAATTTGAGACCCTAATTCACTAATTGATTGATGTTTGTGTTGTTTGTTTAATTGTTTGATAATTTTGAACCATTTAGCCTAATTGAACCAAATATTGAATTATATTGAAAATAGGTTGCATTTGCTTGCATATACATATACTTACATTGAACAGGTCATAGCAAGGAGGCTAGAGCAGAGAATAAAATTTGTTTGCCCGACAAATAGGTACATGTTTACTACATAATTTACTGTTTTGTTTGGGTGATGATGATTTTATGAGCCTATTGGCTAGCCGCTTGGCTTTTTCTTTTTCTTTTTCTTTTTGAGATTAGAAGGAACGGGGAAGCTATTTGAAATTCCCCGATGCTCCCGGTGCAGGGGAGGTTATGGCGAAATTTTTCGAAAATTTAAGGTGTTAGCCAAATTTTTGAAGAATTTGAAAATTCTCAGAAACTGAAAAGTTAGAGAATAGAAGCCAGATCGAACGTAGAGCTGATTAATCAAACCACTTTCGACTTTGTTCCTTTTCGGGGACGAAAAGTTTTAAGTGGGGGAGATTGTGATAACCCGAAAATCTGGGCCAGTTTAAAAATTTTATTTTGGCAATTTTAGCGAATTTTGAATATTTAAAATAGATTATTTTAAATAATTTCGACGAGAAATTTATTTTGAATATAATTCGAACGTATATATTATATACGTCGTCGTTAGAATATAAATATTTATATATAATTATAAATAGAATTGAAAATGGCGCGTAGTTCGATAATTCGATTTCAAACTTCAATTGAATGTACCGGGTGCAAAACAATCCGGATTTTAGTAAAACCAAAAACATTAGGATCTAGTTGATGATATCTTTCCAACGAATCTGGGAAATCAAAATTTCACAGCGGGAATCAAAAGATATGTCCGGTTGAAAATTCTGAATAGTCGCTATGGAATTCAGACCCATAAAAATGGACATTTTGCAAACGACCTCGGATTTCGCCGAAACCACTTTTGTTGGATCCGCGATGTCAAGTTATCGCTAGATTCCAAATTTCATAATTTTTCGAACCAATATGTGAGCGTGGCAAAGGAAAACACGTTTGACCAGTTTCAGTTGATTTTAATCGACTGGAAAATGGCCATTTTTCAAACGGTCTCAGAATTCGACGAAACTAGCTTTGTTAGGACCGTGTCGTCAATACGAAGCTAGAAAATATTTTTCGACAATTTTTAGAGTTAGTATGTGACCCCGGTAATTTGAAATGTACGTTTAAAATTCATTATATTGATTTAAATGTAAATTCGACGGAAATTGATCGAAACGGCCGAACAGGCTTGCGAAACATATCCCATTGTGTTCGGAATGGGGGTAAAACGCTATGGACGACAGGCGGTTGGCCTCGTTTAGAGGTCGTATGTAAAAGTCAATATTTTGAAATTAAAATAATAAAAATAATAAAAGAAATAAAATTTATCTTTCCTCCCCCTATAACCCGCTCTGGGCCCCCCCTCTCCTTTTAATCGATTTTTATCAAAGGAAAAAAAAAGGGGGAAGATGAAGAAGTCGAAGCGGGGAGGAGCCGCCGCCCTCCCCGATGACCTCGCCGCCGTCGCGGTGGCGCGACAGACCCCCTCCCCTCCATCGAAGACCGCCGCCGCCTCGTGAAGACCCCCCCTATCGCGACGTAGCCCCCCAGTTTCGAAGACCGCCGCCGTCTCGTGAAGACCACCCCCCCCCCCCCCAGCGGCGCGACAACCGCCTCCACCTCGACAGGCGCGCCCTTCCCCTCTCCTCCTCCAGACCTAGCGCCGACCTCCCAATGCCCCCTTCCGACAGTGAACCTCCGGCATTCTCTCTCCTTTTAAAAACAAACAACACGCTGTAAGTTCTATTTACTTATTTATTTCTATTTTTATTTATTTTAGCAACTAAAGATAGGATTTTTAGATGAGATAAAATGGTTTTGAAAATCAGATTTCTTTTTGTTAAAGGAAGTATTGAATTTTATTTTCAGATTTTAAAATTCATAGAAGAAAGAAAAATATAATTTTTATAATATAGGAAAGTTAAAAATATGATTTTTATATTTTTAAAGTATTAAAAATATAATCTTTGTTATGTAGACGTAGTAAAAATATGATTTTTTATATATTGAACATCGTAGTAAAAATATGATTTTTATATATTGAACATCGTAGTAAAAATATGATTTTTATATATTGAACATCGTAGTAAAAATATGATTTTTATATATTGAACGTCGTAGTAAAAATATGATTTTTATACATTGAACATCGTAGTAAAAATTCGATTTTTTACATATGTAGTGAATACGGGCAACGAAAGCGACAAAATGCGAGATTGGCGGAGATTTCTATAAAAGAAGAGTCAAGATGATTGGATAGCTTTTGGTGAGAACTTCTCACCTTTCAATTTCATTTTCTAGTTATATATATATATATATATACTAGGATGTAGACGGTGTTTAGTAGCACCCGACACAATTGTCCATAGACCATGGACTTGTTTGTTTAATTGCAAAAATTAGATAGATTATTTGATTGAATTGAATTGTTTGGTGAAATGAAGTTGATTTGATTGATGTGGGAATGGCGTGGGCCTTCACTAGACCGGGGTTAAGGCTAGGCCTTGTCCCGTTTCTAGTATCGTGCCGTTATGCCGCCGAAATTTTCTAAAATAAGTTAGAAAAATAAAAATACCATTTTATTTGAAGAATGAACTGAATAGAAATTCATATGTTAAAATAAAATGTTTTCATCGTTAAAAATATAATTTTTAACGTGAAGTGAATAAGATAAAATATTCGTTTACAAACCGGACGGTTTGTTTATGTACACCTATTTGAATGACATTGATTGGGACGGTAAATTTTACACATCGCCCAACTGCACAAATAAAATATGCGTTTGATTGTTTGAAACCCCACACGGGTGTTGGGATGAAATATGAAGTTCACTCATCCTGATTGATTAAATATGTCGATCGATTGATTGACAGGCTGTTATAAGCGTTAGATATCTATATTTGATGCTTATACAGTGTAGTGCACTTTGGTTGATGGTTGATTATTTTTCAATGCTATTATACATGTGTTGTATGAAAATCCATATAATTAACTTTATATGGTAATTGATTGGGCCTCATTCCTATTTGAAAAATAAAGAATATTATAAAATAAAGGTTCATGTGTTGATAGTACTCATCCGTTGAGATTAGTCATGTGTTGAACGAAATATTTTAGTAATAAAATTTACACCTTTATCAATATAAAATAAAGGTTCATGTGTTGACAGTACTCATCCATTGAGATTGGTCATGTGTTGAATGAAATATTTTGATAATAACAACTATTTGAAAAAGAAATATTTGAAATAGAATATTTGAAAATAGATATTTATGGAGCCGTGTTGATTAGATTGACGCCATTTTGACGTAAACGATATTTATATCGATTTTATTCATTTTGAAATGAATTGAATTGAAAACGAATTCAAATTGAATTGAAAACGATTTCGAAATGAATTGAATTGAAAACGAATTCAAATTGAATTGAAAACGATTTTGAAATGAATTGAATTGAAAACGAATTCAAATTGAATTGAAATTTGAATTGAATAGAAATGAATTTTAAAACGAATTTATAAAGAAGAATTCAATTTTGATTTGAATTGAAATGGAAGTTGAAATTGCTTTTGAAACGAATTTTAAAACTATTTATATAATTCGTTTTAAATAGAAATCGACGAAATATATATTATATATATTATATATATAATATAGTGGCCTGAATAGAACGCACCGCGCCGCGGCAGTTCGTGAATTTCGACCATTTATTTCAAACGGACATTACAGGAGATCCGACCGTCGGATTCTCCTAAAACCGGAACCGTTGGGTTCGTATTGAAAAGAGCTTTCTAATGAATTCTGGAAATTCAAAATCTAACGGTTGGATTTGGAGATACGTCCAAATCAAATTTGAAAAAGGTCGCTATAAGTGCAGTTCGATGGCCATTGTTGAAAATCGACTATACAAGCCTTGATAAAATTATTAAAAATAGTAATAATTTGTGTAAAATCATAAGAAATGATTTGGGAAGAATTGGGATGAAAAACTCCATATTTGAAAAGATAAAAATAGATTTTTATCGAAATGAACTAGTTTTGAACTAGAATTATAATTCTATTTATCTTTAAATAAATAAATTGAATTTGAAAAGGGTTTTAAAAATAACCAGAATTTCCAATGATTGCATTGGAGTGGATTTGAATCGAAATTGTCTTCGAAATATTTCGATGTTGGAATTCGTGATTATACAGATGTTGTTATGGAAATTTGAAAGATATATATATATATATCGTTATCTCCAATACGACATTTGTTAATCGTAGAATTTGATATTGAATATAAGCCGATATATTTTCTATTCAGAGCCTTGTATTGAATATCAAATGTGATTTGGGTTTGTCGTGAATGGTGTCTTCACTAACACTGTTCTTGAACCCAGTTGAGAAAAGATTAAATCTTTTTATTTAGATTTAATGAAGTGTACCAATTAAATAATATTTAATTGGAATTGAATTGATATTGATTTTTGGGTTTATCGTGGGCAGTGTTTTAAATAACACTCGTTCTTTAACCCGATAATTAATGAAAGGGGATTTTGGGTTTATCGTGAACTGTGTTTTAAATGACACTGATTCTTTAACCCAGTTAACGATTAAAACTAAGTGGAGTTTTAATGAATCTTTAATTAGATTGAAATAATCGAAATGGAGTATCACCAGTTTTGCTCCAGGCGATAGTTAAATCTTTAATTAGATTTGAACGTGAAATGGTAATTGAATTTACCAATAACACCGTGGTGTTAGATATAAAGTATAACCAGTTTTACTTCATGGGATGAATAGGTTGGGATTGAGAAATTAAAACCAATGATTACTTCGGTAAGGTTCGTTAATCCCGACTAGTTGAATTGAAATTCAAAACAAGATTAAAGAATAAATTCAAGGGATTTATCTTGGATAAAATTAATGGGAACCTTTCCCTATGAATGTGAAATTTAGAAACTAACTGTCGGTTAGCTAAGCAGAATGGTTTTCTGGATATTGATCTGATGTTGGTTTCGGCCTTCGGGGTAAATATTTGGGGAATTATTCTCTTGATTAATTTACGGTTAGTGACTAATGAATTGGAATGAGGCGTATGTTGTGTTTGTGTAACACTTATTTAAAATATACGCGAGTTATTCGGAAAGACCGGGTTTATCCCATTCTGAATAACTGATACGACGATAAGTCGAAGATGAAGACGATGGTCGAAGACCGGAAGTCTTCACGTCGTTTGGGTGATTACTGATGATCTTGATTGGGCTGTACACCCAAGAAGATGGAAACAGTTGGTGATCGTCCAGACGTACTTGGAGATCGATGGATATGCGAGGTACTAGGTGCCTCCGGTTTCGTTCAGACCCAGAACAGACTTGTAAATGGACTGCGTGTCTGACATTGGATTTTAGTCTGTGTGATTGATCTCTATTAAATATATATCGTTTTGGCGGCAGAGAATTTATTCTCTTGCTTAACGCCCTTCTCTGAGACGTACGAGCTCAGGGGTTATATATTGATGGATATCAAACGCATGGAGTGAAATGCCTGTGTGGCATGCCTAAGTGGAAATTGATCGAGGCTTCTGTTGAAAAGAAAAGTCTTGTGGTGATGATCAAAGCAAGGCCTTTGTGGCGTAGCTTTGTGTAACGTTTACTTCGCGTGTTTCACACCCGGTATGAACCAAAAACGGGAGAGGACGTCAGGGAGGGCATGCGTTTCTTTCTAGCTAAAAAGTGGCGTCAGTGGTTTTACACGCCCAGACGAGTTTGACTTATGTGGTTGTTGTTGTTGCGAGGCGCCTCGGATTGATCGATCGTTCTTGAACCGATGGAGTAATTTAGTTGGCTCACCTACGCTCCATAGGGCGGGGAAACGCATGTTCAGGCATTTTAATCCACATCGGTGGACCGACCCTGAGGATCCAAGGGTCACTCGAGCTCTGATCCTGAGGGGCGGGCTAGAGCGTCTCGAATCGGTTGAGGACTATCTTTTGCCTCGGTTCATAGATGGAAACCCAATTTCCAAATACATGACATTTGCGGTTTTAATTGTAGAACTAGTGTGGCGACATGATATATGGTACCCATGCCGCCTATGATTGATACTTATGATTTGAAGTTGTTTTATGCACTATGCACTTATAATAGTATCAAATAATCTGTTTTAAACGTATCAAGCATTCTTTGGCTGTTATAAGGGAAAACCCTATCCCCCGGCTTGCGTTGCATTGTGTGATAGGACCTGGGTCTTATAACAGCTTCATTTTTCTTTATTTAGCATTGCGCTGTTTGTTTTATGCACTGGTATTCTTGGGAGGAAACCCGTTCCGTGTTATACGGCGTGGTCCCTTGATTTACCTAACTTTAAAATAAAGATTAATAACTGTTTTAGTTCTCACACCAGTCACATGACTGACCTGGAGTTTATTGTTTTAACCTAAACTCTGGGTGCCCTTATTTTGACACGGGCAGCTAGTAGTTTTGGTTTTGCAGATTTATATTCACAGGATCCTGGTTTACAGCTGGAACGATATCCGGAAAGCTTTGTATCCGTATATCTCTTCTAGTTGTGTATTGTATTATTTTCCGCTGCTATGTAATTAAATGTAATTTAAATCTCTGATATTTCTGTGTAATATTCATTCATACTCTGTATATTCTTGTAATCTGATGCATTGTTGTAATATACAATGAAATGTTCTTCTGTATGCGTTCTGTTGTGGCTTGTTCTCGAACTATCCGCCGCTTTCCTTTACGGGGAAGTTACGGGTTTTCACAAAACCTTAGTTAACAAGATTAACGGGAAAGGAAACTAAGTGGTAAACCTTAGTTAAGAACAATTAAGTAATAATTCTTAGTCAAGGAAACTGAGCCAGTCCATAAATAGATGAATAACCCGATACGGTAGATCATCGCTTAACAAACACATGAGGAGGAGCGAACATTTATCTGATTTCGAGAAAGGCTCCAGCAGACTGGGTTACGAAGCACGTAGCTTCGGGGAACGTGAGGGTACTCTTGGTATCCCTCTGTAAGGTTGCAGATGATCCACCTGGGCTCACAGAGGTTAAGGTCTGCGGTAAGAGAACCAAGAGTATGACTTGGTTGCAATATAAGGCAACCTAAAGACTAGGATGGACTAGCATGAGGCGGCGATATCTTGTTTAGCCCTGTGATAGCACTCGTCGTCTACCTACCATCTTCAGTCAATCGTAGTACGTATATGGAAAGGCAGATAACTCCCAATAGACCATATACTTGCTATCTAGTTGTGGGTGAGGCTGGCCAATAGGAAAGTGGGGCATAGGTGGTAGGAGTACAGTTGTCGTGCTTGATTTTATTGGATTGCCTTTCATTAGGTGAGGGTGGGGTCACGTGGGACCATAACCACTGGTAGAAAAACAGACCTTAGCATCTGCATCGGCAGATAACTTAAAGCTCCCGACCGAGTTCCGTATTTCTTGATTTAGCCCTGTCACGGGACTCGGGCCGCACAAATAGTGTACATGTGCACCTAGACATCGGAAACGATTCGCGATACATACGTGAGAAAAGGGAGATGTTCGACAGGTAGCATAATTCGTAGTAGTCCTGGGTGGCATAAACCCTAATCGAATCAAGAAAACGTTCAATAGGTAGCATAATCCCTAGTCCTAGATGGCATAAATCCTAGTTGAACGCTCGATAGTTCAATGATAAGGAAACCTAGCCAGATCAAGGGTGGCAGTCCAAACGATTTCAAGAATGGTGGCACTAAGTTGAAGTAGTATAGAATTACGTGATAAAGCCCGTACGATATACGGCAAGGGACTGTACGTATACATGGAAAGGATTATACGAGTTAGGGAAAAATTACGTATACGATGTATTAGGTTAAGTCTACTAGTAAGTGGACGAGAATGACATGGGTTTGGCCTTGCGTGCTAATATTATGAATAACCTAATAAACAAGAAATTATAACTGAACGGTATATGTAGGGTTACACAAGAGTTTATTATAGTCCAGCAACACAGAACTTATGTTCTGACCCCCTCCTCACAACATGCGCAGGTTAGGTTCATGACATAGATAGTATTGCTTGACTACTGGCTTGGCAGTATTATTATTAAGGTAATTCTATTTTGAATAAATTATATTTTATTCCTTCCGCTGTGAGCTGCTTTTCGAACTCTGACATGTTTCTTTCTCCCTGTCTTTTCTACAAGATACCGGAGCACCCAACTCGGGGTCCGATGGATTGGATTTTAAAAAATCGGTCTGTCGAAAACAGGGTTGTTACATTCCTTCTCTCTTTATCCCTTTCTCCGCACTCCCATTGTAGTACCCTGCCGAATAACTACCAAGAATAACCCTCTTATTCAGGTACTGTTTTTTCCTTATTTTTCTGCCTTTATCCGATTTACTTATTTCTCATGAATTTGGGGTTATCTTACTACAGATCTACATGCAGATTGATTTGACTTGACTACAGTCTGTTTATGTTACCACTCAATTATGGGTGATTTTGAATCACCTGAGGTAGTAAAGGTAAATTGACCGTCCTATTTGTTATTATTCACTAAATGTTACATGTATTTTTTGCTTCTTAAAATCATTTACCTCTGATTTATGATATTAAAAAAGTTTATTCTGACCATCTTATTTGTTGTTATTATGTAAATGTTCCATTTTTTTGTTAAAATAGATTAGTTATGTTTCTCTGGTATTTAAAAAGTTGATATTGAGTACATTTAGATTTCTTCAGATGCAACTAATTGTCGGAATCTAACCAAAACTCATGTATTTCCTGTCAATGTTAATTTCAAGATAAGCGTCCGTTTGAATTATAACTCATATGTTTTCAAAAAAATTATAGTTGTACGTTATTTTGATTAATCATTAATGTCATTTACACATTTAAATTCACTATATCCTTTCATAATATCACAATAGTATGATTTAATTTAATTGTATGACTGTTTTGTTGGTTTACTCCTGTGTTTCTTCCACTACAATTTATCAATTTGAATGTGTTCTTATTACCTATGACTATTAATAAGCTCTTTGCAGTTTATATTCACTTTTTGCATACGAATATCTACTTCATAGACAATAATGCTTTAACTATCGAAATGGATTAGATTGTTTCACAATTCATACCACCTTTTGGGTCAAAAACATTGATCTTCGTTGTGTAACCAACAGATTTTCAATGTTCTCTGCATTTTGGATTTCAAATTTTCCCCATTTCAGTCTGTGAGACATCTTGGAAATAGATTTGATTCAGTGTTCCTCTTCAAAGACTAAAAGAATTATGGAGTAAGAATGTTTCCTACATAAGCCCTTGCCTCTTTCAATGTTTGAGAAAATTTAGAAATGTCAATGCGTATAATTTATTTTTTACTGTGCTACTTTGTTAGATATAACCATTATCATTCTCACTAAATCTGTTAGTTTTTCATACAATGGTGTTGTCAATATATTTGTCAGATTGTATGACAGTGGCTAATGAGTTTAAATCTGTGTTTGTCAAGTTGATAAATTCAAATTTTAATAACATAAGCACTATTTTGTACCACTGTACATCTTACCATTAAAAAAAAGAATTATAGCATAATTCAGAAATTGAACAAATATTTTAGTTTGACATCGGCTGTAAGGTATATAATTTGTTTAATTCAACTAGAACATGTATTATGGTTTTAATTTTGTGAGTGTCCTACTGAAAGCAAACTCATATTTCTCACATAACCTTCTCTATTTGGTGGTTATTCATTAAGATCATTCAATTTAGTGGTTATAATATGTAATTCTCCTAAGGCACTTTTTATTTGACTCAAACAGATAACTCTATCCCCCTTCTTCCATTTGGGTTTCCAATAGTAAATTATAGTCGATACATAGATGTTTATCTATAATTTTAATGGGATAATGGTAACTAGCTTAGTGATGTGCTAATGAACGATTTTATGGATTGGACGGTGGTTGCTACATCATAACTCTATCCTCCATCAAAAAATTTCTCCTCTGTTTATTCACAAAGGGAGAAATCTCATACTTGCTTTCTTACGGACAGTTTATCCTATAACTCTGCAGTTAATAATCAGATTCACTAAAGATTCGTCTTCCACTCACTTAGCGATATGAAAGTATTTTACTATTAATATTAATTTGTTAACCCTTTATAATTGCAGGTTTTTAAAAATTTACAGTACGGTAATGAGCGATGCTATTTTTGAAAATTTGTGCTAGACTTACTTGATTACTAGGTGTAAATGAAATGTTTACTAGAGTTTCATGTTCAAATTCTAATAGATTTGGCATTTAAGGTTTTTTTTATGGTAACTATCTGACAATCGGTTTTCTTAGGAGATGGATAAAGGTAGCGCCTTAAATTATGCATGGCTTGAAATATTAGTGTAGTTAACCAAGTTTTCAAATATATTCAACAAATAATAGTTTTGGAATGAAAACTCATCAGTAAATTTTATATGAGCTGGTGGAAATGTGGTAAAACTGAAGCGCTTCGTATAAACTATTGTTTTAGTTCTGTTATATTTTAGACTAAACCATAGTTAGCTTTGGTTTCTAAATTGATTAAAAAATCAAGTGTATAATGTAAATCATGGTGACTTGACAAAATTAATCCTAGACATGTTGAAAAGTGTGATGCATTACAATTACAATTAGTTGTCATTCCATCTAATTTATAGGATTTAATGATGATAACTATTTTATTTTATAGTGCTAACGGTCACTGTAACAGATGAATGATTTCATAATATGCTCACTCACTATCACATGCTAGAACACAAAAATATACCTTTACAAGGAGTAATGTTGCATTTAGTCAATTTACTTCAATATATCTATCTTACCAATTTCCCAGCCCATTCTTTAGTTTTACCCTTTTGCTGTAAATTTAGATACGAGTTAGCCCACTTCTGAGTATTCCTACTATAAAATTTGCTGGAGCACAACGGCCAAACACTAATATCAACTTATTTGTTAGGATTAAACTTTAGAAAGTTTAAGTTCCAATTTTTGCAACTACATCTTATACTACAATCTTCTTGCCAACTAACCTTCATGAACTCTTTAAATCTCAACCTTAAAGACTTGACAAAGAGCAGTAGTTTAACCATTTTTTGGAGAAATATGTTGATTAATTGGTAAGGCAATGCAAAACATTTTGAAGAAGAACAAACAAAAAGTAACCTTTGTTTTATTTAGATTACAGGTCGAGAGAACTAATTTGCAAGTTTTTGACTTAGCATTAAATATTTGTGATATAATGATACAGATAAATCTTTGCTTTTTCTATTATCATAAATTATTCCCGTTAATTTTCACCTTTTTTTAACATATGTTATTTTAATTGCTTACATTTTGGTATACATTTCAATGTTGTTTGGTGATAAACTTGACATAAGTTTATTATATACTTTGTCTTCACTATCACCCCATACTAAAATTTTCTTTTTCAATTGAGTTAAAATATTAATTGGTACTTCTTAACTTTTTAAGTGGCAGGTCTGTGTGGATATATTTATAGTGCAAGCTAGAAGATTTATTCATTGATGCTCTGAGTTACTGTTAAATTTTAGTTTAAATGATAACATATGACATTTAATTTGTCCTATATTTAAAATTTAGTGCAGGCTGGATATTATACAAAATTTTAGGGCTTGGTTCAGCACTCATTATCATTACTTACATGTTTATGTAGGATGATTTAGTTTACAAATGAATTTCAGTGGACAGAAATATAGTTCTCTAAAATAGATGATTAAACTATGATCTCTGGGAGGACTTCTTCATTTTCAGTATAATGCTAATCTATAGAATGAAACAATTAGAGAGCCATAGAACACTAATAATTGTGGTAAACTTTTAGTTGTGTAATCATAGATATTGGTTCAATTTCATAAAGCATATATCATTTATCATGTTCAGAAAAAGTGACTAGAGCAAAAAGGTAAGCTGGTGTAGCTTTGTCTTCTCTTCATCAAACATACCCTTTCAAGTTTTGTTTTGATTCCAATTAATCGACAGTGATATTGCTATGCTAAATAAAAGCACTACTGCATATTTTAACCACCCTTTGGGTTCAACCTGTTTTTTTTTCAATTATTTTATATCTCATTCGTATATCTAAAAATTGAAATGTTTTATACTTCCTTTTGGGAAAGCTAGAAGTACTTTAACAGGCAGTAAGGGAACATATGTAGATAATATTGAATGAAAATTTCCTCATTCGTATATTTTAACTGTCCTTTTCGTATCTGTAGATAATATTCAATGTTCTTAAGTTTTCATAAATTTTGATTTGAATTCACACGTACAGGTTCATTTAATTTGTTCCTCCACTATAGGTGACAAATTAAAAGCTTTTCTAAGCCTTGATGGTTTTGTGGGTTCACCAAATGTACACTCTTCGTTTATTCTTTCAAGTGAGTTCTTATCATCAGTTTTTTATTTACATTCCCAGTTTTATACCTTGATGTTTCTTTTCATGTCTACATATACAGCTTACAAGTAGGAACGTCTAAGATTTAATTCTCATGGTTGATAGTAACAGTAGTAGATGATCTCTATTTAATTTGCGTTCTGTGAACCTTCAAACAGTTTGTATTTCACAAGTGGGTAGCACAAGTTCACAACTGGAAGGAAAAAAATTAACACAAGAACCAGCTATGATTTATATAAACAAGGCTAAATAGGGTTATTGTTTACTACAAGCTTATTGTACTAAAAAGATTGGAACCTTTCTTTAACTAACCGTAATACAACTAACGTTGTTTCCAATTATTCATTTTTTATGTATGTGACCGAAAATATCCTTTTGAACCTACACATAAATAAGCAATATACCCACTCATTAGATATAACCTACATGCATGTAGAGAGAGGAAACTGAAACATGACCATAGACCAACCAAACAAAAAATACATTACACCCATCTGATTTAGTGATTTTTCGTATCAATATCTTAATACACACACACACTCACGCATGTGCGCGCACTCTCTCTCTCTCTCTCTCTCTCTCTCTCTCTCTCTGTGAACAATATTTTGTTTTATTATAACAAAGTTTATATTGATTAATTTTTGAATGAATATAGAGAATTCTTGGCCATGTGCACATTTGTATTCGTACTAAGTTTGTTCTAATCAGTGAAATGTTGCAAGACTATATACTTCCTAAATGTAAGAAAACTTGCATGTGAGATACTAGACATGTTGGGGGAAGGACCAGAACCGAGAAACAAGATGGCTGAAGTAGGCTTTTAAGAGACACTGAAGGTGATTTGCTTATTGGACTACACAACCATCCACCATGTTATAGAAACATTAATAATGCTCTTAGCAATGGAGAGAACAGAGAAGCAAATGAAAGGATCAGACTTATGGAACATAAGCACCCTCAGATCTTGAACATACTTAAGTCCAACAATTCATATGGGATTCAGGTATTGCATTCTATAGATACCCCTGATGTTTGGATCCATGTTGCACCGGACCCTACAGCTTTCTTCTTTAATGTGTTAAAAGTTAATTTGTAATTTTCAAGATTAAGAGAATCTCGTTATTAGGCAAAAATTAATTGCATTTACAAATTTGTCTTAGTGTTAATGTAAGGAATAATTTAAAAATAAAGAATTCCTGTATATGACATATTAGAGAATTCTAGATAAGGAATTGTCTTGAATATTCCAGAGAATGTATTTCATTATATAAGACAGTTATATCTCATTTACTGATGGAATAAAATAAAGTATTAAATCAAATTCAATCTTCTATCTATCTCTCCATATATTACTCTGCTGTGCTTAACAAATTTGGTATCAGAGCCATATCAACAGCCTTGATCAGTCACTCAAAATAAATGGCAGTAGTCCCTACAATGTTCAAGTACCCTCCAAGTAAAGTGCCAATATTCGAAGGCAAGCATTATGAATATTGGAGCAGTGAGATGATGGACTTCTTCGTCTCTCATGATTTATGGGATGTCATCGAAAAGGATTATCCGGAGCCACCTGTAGATGGAGATTCCACAAGATGGACGGCTGCACAAGAGAAGTTGTACAAAGAAAATCAAAAGAAAGATGCCACTGCACTTCGGTATATCAAACAAGGAGTGAGTAAATCTATCTATCCAAGAATTTTCAATAAAAGAAAAGCAAAGGATGCATGGGAAGTTTTGCAAAAAGAATTTCGAGGCAATGACAAAGTTATCTCCATTAAACTTCGATCTTTATGGAGAGATTTTGACAACTTGCAAATGAAGGAATCTGTAAATATCAGTGATTTCTTCTCCAGAGTCTCTGAAATTGTAAATCAAATTCAATGCCTTGGAGATAGCATTCAAGAAAAGAAGGTGGTAGAGAAGATATTGAGATGCCTTCCTCCAAAGTTCGATCATTGCGTCGCTGCAATAGAGGAATCAAAGGACCTTGGCAAGATGTCAACACATGAGCTAATGAGATCACTTCAAGCTCATGAACAAAGAATTAATAGAACATCAGCAAATTCATTGGAGCAAGCATTCCAATCCAATCTCAGTTTTTCAGAAAAGAAACGAAGTTATTACAACTCAAAGAAGGGCGTATTTCAGAAGCAAAATCAAAATGAAAGAAAGGGCAATGAAAGAAAGGGCAACGAAAGAAATTATCAAGGCAAAGAAAAACAAAGACGAGAACAACAGAAAATGCAAGGTAATTCTGCCACTTATTGCATTATTTGCAATAAATCAATTCATAATTCTGAAAATTGTCGCTTCAAATGCACGAGATGTCAAATTCCTAATCATTCCCAAAGAGATTGTTGGTATAAAAATAAAAAAGAGAAGGAGAAAGCAAATTTTACAAGTGAAGAAAATGAAGAGCAAGTTTTCTACTCTTTTTTATCCGCTGAAAATGAATCACAAGATGCTTGGTATATTGACAGTGGTTGTAGCAATCACATAACCGACAAAAAAGACATTTTTGTAGAACTTGATGCAAAACTTTCATTAGAGATAAAGCTTGGAGAAGGTAAGGCGCAAAGAGTTGAAGGAAAGGGGACCATTGCAGTCCACATTAAAAAAGGTTAAAAAAAACCTAATTCATGATGTACTTTATGTGCCAAATTTAGCTCAAAATCTCTTAAGTGTGGGACAGCTTGGTCAAAAAGGTTATGCGGTGAATTTTGATAATAATTCTTGCAAGATCATTGATAAGAAAAGTAATTTAACAGTGGCAAATATTGACATGGCTCCAAATAAAATTTTCCGCCCACTTATGTCACTAAATGAGAAATGTGCATTCAAATCTGAAAATTCTAATGTGTCTCATTTATGGCATTTGAGATATGGCCACTTAAGCAACAAGGGGTTGCATTTGCTGAAATCAAAGAATATGGTTATTGGTCTTCCTATTATCATGAAGGAAAATAAGGTGTGTGAAGGTTGTATTTTTGGCAAGATGCATAGATTTCCTTTTCCGAAAACTTCATGGCAAGCAAAAGCTCCTTTGGAGTTGATACATGCTGATATTTTTGGTCCTACAAGGACTCTTTCACTAAATAACAAGAGATATTTCATTCTTTTTGTTGATGACTACACTCGTATGATGTGGATTTATTTTTTAAGTGAAAAATCAGAAGCTTTCTCAAGTTTCCTATGGTTTGAAGCTCTTGTAGAACGTCAAAGCGGACACTTAATAAAAACTCTTCGAACTGTTCGTGAAGGAGAGTTTATTTACAGCGAGTTCATGAATCATTGCAAGAAAGAAGGGATTGCAAGGCAGCTTACTGTGCAATATACACCGCAGCAAAACGGCGTCGCAGAAAGTAAAAAACGAACAATTGTTGAAATGGCTCGAAGTACGCTGGAAAGAAAATTCATGCCAAAGAAGTTATGGATTGAAGCTGTCAACACGGCTGTCTATATATTGAATCGTTCGCCAACTAAAGCTGTTAGAAATATGACACCATTTGAAGCCTGGCATAAAAGAAAGCCCCAAGTAGACCACATGAAAGTATTTGGAAGTGTAGCGTTTGAATTGAACCAGAGCCCAAACAAAGATAAATTTGAGAAGAAAGGAGAGAAATGTGTCTTTGTTGGTTACAGTGAAGAGTAGAAGGGATATCGGCTATTAAATCCCAAAATGATCAACTCATTATCTCAAGAGATGTTGTCTTTGATGAAATGGCAGCATGGCAGTGGGATCATGATGGCTACCAAAAATCAAATTCTATGGAGCCTAAAAGATCTCAAAATAATGGCTCACAACCTGACGGTTCTCAGCAAAGTATCCATGTAGATAATGCTCCTAGTAACGACTCAAATATTGAAAATGAATATGAAGACTTGGTCTCTCCTATTCGAAAGGTGCGTTCTTTACAAGATATTTATGACTCATGCAATGTTGTTCTTTTTTTTGTGAACTGCAGTTGTTTGAAGAGTCAAGCAAAGAAGATGTGTGGATTGAAGCAATGAAAGAAGAAATAACAGCCATTGAGAAAAATAAAACATGGCAGTTAATTGACTTGCCAAAAGATAAAGAAGTCATTGGCCTGAAATGGGTTTATAAGACAAAATATGGCGAAGATGGATCTATAACAAGACACAAAGAACGGTTGGTTGCAAAGGGATATTCGCAACAGCCCGGAATTGACTAGAAGGTTGAGAAGTTCAAGCAGCAATTAAAAATTACAAATTAAGGAGGAGTGTTAAAAGTTAATTTGTAATTTTCAAGATTAAGAGAATCTTGTTATTAAGCAACAATTAATTGCATTTACAAATTTTCCTTAGTATTAATGTAAGGAATAATTTAAAAATAAAGAATTCTTATATATGACATATTAGAGAATTCTAGATAAGGAATTGTCATGAATATTTCAGAGAATGTATTTCATTATATAAGACAGTTGTATCTCATTTACTGATGGAATGAAATAAAGTATTAAATCAAATTCAATCTTTTATCTATCTCCCCATATATTACTCTATTGTGCCTAACATAATGCTGGTGGTACTCTTGAGCTCTGTATATATGCTTAAAAAGTACTATACACGCACATTTTAAAGCTGCACTAATACATTTCGAGATCATAGAGGCATTGATAAATGGGAGATTGGTAAGTTCCATCGGTTTTTGAGGAACTAATTTGTGATCTCCTGCATAAATAACAAAAGGTAAACCTTGAATACAATATTTGCATGCATATTTGATTGGTTTAAATATTTAGGAAAATAGGACCGTCATCATAACAGCATAGTAGTTAAGGCGCTAAGGCGTAAAGAGATGCAAGGCTTGAGCCCTGGGCTTTTTTGAGCCTTGGGGTTTTTTGAGCCTTGGGCTTTTTTATGCGACTGTTGTACAAGTGCGGGATTTTTTGTTAGAAAAAACTGTACTAGAAAATGCTACAAAAACGATGAATTTAGTGAAAAAAACATAGATTAGTAGGTACGAAGTCACAAACACAATTCCAAAACTAAAACGAACACAAATTGAAGTTTCAACACCAAAAACATAATAGTTTGAAGTCATGAACAACACGATAATGATAACAAAAGACTAGAAACGACAAGGAATTGAAATTCAAGTTCAACTTCTACTAATTCCAACTATCATCATCATTCAAGTTTGAGCATTTGGATCCATATCAATGTTTTTAAACGCAAAAGGCGTCCGTGAGGCGTTTTCGGGTCCGTGAGGCGTTTTCGGGTCCGTGAGGCGAGGCGTAAGCCTCGAAGCATTGAGGCGTAAGCCTTTCAGGTTGAGAAAAAGCGCAATACATATACTTAATTTTTAACCACTTCCATGCAACATCCCATTTGTTCATTTTAAATAAACCTAGCCAACAATAGAAATTAGGAACCAACTAAACAAGGGTTTTTCGGGTAAGCCTACATTAATTCAAAATGTCTGTCTACACATATTATATTTATTTCCATTAAATAATTAAAGTTAAGTGACATTTATCTTTATCAACATCTGCACCTAAAGATAAACATATTTTTAAGTCATATGCCTCAACTGCTTGAGGCGTGCGAGTCGTAAGCTTTATGCACTTTGTATACCTCAAAATTTTGAGGTGTAAGCTTTAGAGGTAAAAAGCCTTTTGGAATAAGCCTCAAGGCGTTTTATCTCTTATTTCGTCGAGGCGAGCATCGAGGCGGGTTTTTTAAAACAATGATCCATATAAACCTGAAATAAAATAAGTGATATAAAGTTATTATTTACTAAACTATTTTACTAAATACTAACTAAAAAAACATGATGGCATACTGCATATATTTTCAAAACATAAAAAACCGCCGGAAAAAAAACTGCTGCAAAACAAAAACAAAATTTGCTGCAAAACCAAAAATACCTGCCACATATATAATTTTTTTTTTAAATTCTGCTGCATTTTTTTAAAACTGTTGTAAAACAAAAACAGAAAACTGCGGATAAAATGAGCAATCGAACAAAATGGTTCAAAACCCTAAGTCGAATTCTATGTTGACCTAGCTCAAATTCGATGTCTAATTCGATTTCGAAAACCCTACAGCAGCGGCACAGTTTTTTTTCTTTTTCCGATGTCGAATTCGATGTCAACTTTGCTCAAACGGTTGAAAACCCTAAATCGAATTTGAGGTGCGCCTTTCTGCTTACTGCAGCCTCAGAAAAAGGCTCCAAAGGCGCGCCTTTCGTGCGCCTCCGTTAGAGGAGGCGCCTCGGCCACCAGCAGGAAGGCGCAGGACCTGCACCTTAGGGGTGCGCCTTAACTACTATGCGTAACAGTAAAAGTTATATGCACTTTTCCCTTTTTAAAGGCCTAAGTATTTTAAATTAGGAAACCATCTTCTTCTCTCCAAATTAGAAACATTTCTCTACTCTTCTTCCCTTCAATAAATTCTTTTGGGCCATGACCATACTTTTCTCTCATTCTCGGTTTCCTTTTTTACTTTATTTTAGTTCTGTCCTCATCATAATTCCAAGTTCAATAATTAAGAGTCTATGATCACCAATCCAAATCTTCTCCTTGGACGGCTCTTATGCTTATCACACTCTACTTTCACTTACAGTCAGGTAAACTACTCCTAATCTTGCTCATGAAGATCACCAAATCTAAATAAAAGCGAACCATTCATGTTGATTTAAGTAATTTCCTTCAGTTTACGGTCAGGGCTTGCAGTCTTCCTCCTTTTTCAAGGACTATTGAAATAAAATTTTTTAAGGTCCTTTAGGTAAATGAAATTTGGATTTACTTGTGAAGAGAATGCAAACTGGAAATATTATTATCCATCACATAAAGTCGTAAGATGCATAGTTGGATTTGTGTAAGTTAATTCACAATGAAATTTATTTTATTGTTATTGCCGTTTTAACGCAAACCTATATTTATCCAAAAAAAACATTCATAATTAGTTGGTTAGATGTCTTTCTTGCCTTTTGTAACATAATACTCAATTGATTTATCATTTGGGAGAGGAACATGAATTTTTGTTGTGTTATGGTTACTGCTAATGTTCTGCAGTGCAGTCTGCGATTTTTATCTTACTTTTCTATTCTTTTATAATACTAAAATTAGAGCAACAACTTCAATCTATGTTTTATTGTTTGACATAAAAAACGAGTTTCCTATATGGATAGGAACATGTGATTTTGGCAATCCATGTTAAAATCCGTAGCTTAAAGGTTGTGCATATCCGTATTAAACTCATAATAGCAGTGTCTACAATATGCTGAGTTGATACTTGGCTTATTTCCTGAAGGTGCATGTAATGATAAAACTAAAATAAACTGAGTCATAACAAGGTTAGTTGTTTGATTTATCATGCTACTTTTTTTTCATAAAGTTAAATTATAATTCATTCGCTGACAATATAAATGTCGTTGTGCACATGAAACACTTCTTCTTCATTTGTTTTTGTACATGTTTTTCATTATGCTAGAGTTTGTGTTCATTGTATAATTAGACCCCAACTAGCCAGCACTGCTTCAAACTGTAACTTAGTTATAGTCTGCACGATTTCGCTTGCTCAGTATTTTGTGAAATCATGTGAGGTTTTTATGAAATTCATAGTGAATTGAGAAAATAAGTTATCAGTTTGATGTAATGAATCCAAAATCCAATTTGTGCCTTAGATTTAAAATTATACCTATATATTTCCTTCGAACATAAAAATAAATTCATATCTATATTCAGAATTCAAGGTTTAACAACAATTCTGAAATCGCATGGTATAATGAATTTTTAAGTTTGTCAAAGAGAAAAATTTCATGTTTGCAGTAAATTTTTACTTTCAAAATTTGATGTTTTTCCTGACTGTGCTTATGGGAAGAATGTAAAATTACATCTAATATTTTGTAATTTGCAATTCTTATCAAACTGCTAAAGTCGAAATAACAACGGTGACAATTACAAATACACAGTATGAATAAGAAGCTCATTCATTATGTGCTTATTTTTGTCCATCCTTTTTAAGTCTTGATACTTTTTTTTCATTTCCAGAAATGTACGAGTACTTTGTGGATTCGATAAGAAAATGGAGAACATTGATAGAATCGAATGAAAAGAACTGATAAGAGGTGAGTTTTTTATATATGAATTTATGTAAAGTTGCTCATATCTCATTTGATAATAGAAAGAATGATATGGTAATGCAAGTTTTATTATTCATTGGATGAATGAATGAATGGTCTGTGCTTTAATGTAATAAGTCTAACTGCAGGTTTCACACCACAAATAAATCTCATGCCTCAAAAAAGTTACGCATGCTTATCTCATTAGTGAATTGATATTACATATTCATTAATGTGTTTTTTAATGTCACTATTTGTTCTGTTTACCTTTTTCTTTGTGATACTAAATTTCAAATGGCGTACATATATATATTTTCAAATTTTCTAATTATAATTTGTTTTCACGTTAATTTTAGGTTTACTCAAGAGGCTTTACCCATATTTTTCTACTAACTGCAACAAGCTTTTAATTCGTTTGGAAGGCACGAACTGTTTACAGGGCATTGCAAAATAGGATTGCTGACTCCCTTCTCATGAGGCTGTGTTGGAGATCGAAAAGAATGGAGGCAATTGAGAAATATTCAATTTACGTGTCAGGCTTTTTACTGGACAACTTTTTAAGTATATGAAATTCATGAAAGTTATACAAGGGCACATATACAATTTTAACATGCACTTGGTCTTTAGAAATTTTTTTTGTTTCAATGTATGATTGTTTTTGATGTACGGAATAATAAATGTGTAAGTATCTTTAGACTAAAATGATAATGATTTCATGCATATATGACTTATGGTGTACGTTCAGAATTTGACGTGTATTTTCAATGAAATCCAGCATTTCGTATAACTAGGGTTTTAATTATACTTTGGTTTTTTTGAATTATTAAAAGTCTCCTATATGCACATTTAGTTCTAGGCATACACATTCACATGTACAGGCCACTGAATATTATATGTTAAGATTTGGAGTTAAAGGCATGCTTTCATATTCCATTTTTATATACCGGATATAGTAATTTTAGATACGCACTGGATCATGTGTTCACCTTGGGGTACAATAGTAAGTCCTATTATTTTGATTTTATATATACATGGCTTTAAAATATAACCTGCACTTTTTAGGTTTGAATTTTTATAAAAATAAATTCAAACCATTTTGAGTATGGATTATGTTAATTTGGTACCTGCAATGATGAACTTGAGCATAATTAGAGTATATAAATTCATAGAGGAAACAACACATATTACTCGTTGTTTTGTTCAAAAATGAATAAATTCATGAAAAATCATTATTTTTATTACTATTTGAAACCTCTTCCGCATCCCCTTCCCTACCTCAAGCACCTCCCTTGAAATAATAATACGGGGTTAGGTTACAACAGTAACAAATATTATTGTGCCCCTATTTTATATAGAAACTAAACATCAAAATAAAGAACATGGAATAAATTCAACACAGTATGTTATTCATCCTTATGAACTACATAACAGCCCGTGTGCATAGCACGGGTCACACATTTGTATATATATATATATATATATATATATATATATATATATATATAAATGAAATATTTATCCTAAAACCATATATATATATATATATCTCGTCTTTCCTTATATAAAAATCACGTCCTTTCTTATATAAAATCTCGTCTTTTCTTATATAAAAATCTAACTTTGATTATATAAAAATCTATCTTTGATTATATAAAAATCTATCCTTTTTTTTAAATCAAATCCTTTCTTTATTAAAAATCATATATTTATGTGATGTTTAAATATTCTAAAACAATACTAACATCAGTTTTAAAAAAAAAAACATGTAAATTTCTATTTTAATAACATGTATAAGAAAGGAAATAAAATAAAAACAAACAAATAAATAACTTTACTGTATTCGATGTTGTACTAAGAGAGAGGGGGGAGAGAACGTTGCACTGGAGTTTGGAGGCGTCGGGGGAGGTCTCAGCGTCATCGGCGGGCCCAGGCAGATGGCGATGGATTTTGTGGGCTTCGGGGTTGTAGGGCTCGCTCATCGAAATCGATAGGAGGGAGAGAGGGAAAGGCGATCGATGGAGGGGGGTTCATCAGAGGTGGCAGCGGTCGATGGCAGGGGCGGTGGCGCGTCGGGTTAGGACAAAGCAATGAAGGGAACGGGGTTCTTTTTAATTTGGAGGCGCGATTTGTTCGGGGGGAATAAATTAAGGTTAGTGATTTTATAATATATATATATATATATTTAATATTATTTTATTCAAGTTTTATTTGGTTATAGCTTCAAACTCCAAATGAACTCCAAATTAAACCCAACGACTGTCGCCCCTAGCCAAATACCCCAATTCCGAACATAATGGGATATGTTTCGTAACCCTATTCGGCTGTTACAGTCAGTTTCTGCTAAATTTAAAATATAAATCAATATATTTTAAATTCAAACACACATTTTAATTTACCGGGGACACATACTGATTCTGAAAATTCCAGAAAAATTATTTCTAGCTTTGTATTGACGATACGGTCCTAACAAAACTAATTTCGTCAAATTTGAAGACCGTTTGAAAAATGGCCATTTTCTAGTCTATCCCAATTGACTAAATCTGTCAAAACACGTTTTCTTTCGCCACGCTCACATATTGACTCCAAAAATTATAAAAATTATATTCTAGCAATAATTTGGCATTCCGGATCTAACAAAAGTGGTTTCGTCGAAAACGGAGGTCATTTGCAAAATGGCCATTTTTAAGGGCTTTATTTCCATAGCGACTATTCTGAATTTTCAACTGGACATAACTTTTTATTCCTGGTATGAAATTTCAATTTTTTGGATTTGTTGGAAAGATATTTTCAAATAAATTCTAATATTTTTGGTTTCACTAAAATTCGATTTGTTTTGAATCCTGTACAATCATTTGAAATTTGAATTCGAATTTTCAAACTACCGCGCCATTTCCAGTTCCTTTTGTAATTAAAATATATATTTATATTCTAACTTCCATTCAAATAAATGTATTCATTCTAACTCTATTCAAAATAAATTTCTAGTCGTTATTATTTAAAATAAATCATTTTAAGTATTCAAAATTCATTAAAAATGCCAAAATAAGAATTTTAAATTGGTTCTAATTTTCCGGGTTGTTACAATCTTCCCACTTAAAATCTTTTCATCGTCGAAAAGGAACGGAGCTGAAAGTTGTTTTACTAATCAACTCGACTTTCAGTTTCGCTTTCATTCTTCAACTTTTCAGTTTCAAAGAATTTTCCAATTTTTCAAAAATTTGGCTAACACCCTAAATTTTCGAAAAATTTCGCCATAACCTCCTTTGTACGGGGGAGCATCGGGAAAATCCCCAAACCGCCACACAGGCCCTCTCATCTCAAAAAGAAAAAGCCAATCGGCTCACAAAATCTTGCAAACCCAATAAATTAGTAAACTTGTACCTATTTGTCGGGCATACAATTTTATTCCTCTTATCTAGCCTCCTTGCTATGACATGTTCAATGTATATACATGTATATGCATGCAATTTCAAACAATTTTCAATTCAGTTCAATATTTTTGTTCAATTTGGCTAAATTAACCTTCATTCACAAATTGGTTTCCATAATTCTATTAGTCAAACTAATAATCAAACAACACAATCAGCTATCAATTAGTTGATTATTTTTTCAAACACATATCTTTAATATATATACTAAAAATCCATTTTTGATGCCAAATCACAACAATATGCCCTATCTAGTTTTGGTTCTCACACCAGTCAATTGGGAACATATAGACATCTCACCTTCGAAACTCGGACACAAACGACTGATGCTGTACAGTCATCAATAATTTCATCTCCGGGTGACTAGAGTGTGATTCTATATCTATCCAGTATATTAAAACTTTGAATATACGCTCATGATGCGTATATGCAAAATCTCATATACTCGATTGTCCAAAAAAATAAACTCATATATGTATAATTAGATTAAATTTCCAAAACAAAATGGGTTTTCATTTTTATTTTAAAATTTAACTCTTCGGACACATTCTAGGATGCTACTGATCCCATCTCTAACGAGTCATTCTTATTGGATATTACTAATCCAATCTCTGATGAATTCTTTCGTTTGGTTCTAATGTGTCTTATTCTCGAGCTCTGTAAACCAAAGCTCTGATACCAAATGTAGCAATCCAAACTTTCCCAGTCTCCGAAGAGAAGAGAAAGAACGGATTGCTTTGAGGATAAGACGAATCAGAACACAAACTGAAGAACATTTCATTCTTATTACAACAAGTTACATCAGAGTACAAGAATATACAGAGTATGAATAAATAATATACATTTGATAAATATCAGAGATTTAAATTACATTTAAATACATAGCAGCGGAAAATAATACAATACACAACTGAAAGCAATACACAGATACAGAGCTTTCCTTATATGGTTCTAGCTGTAAATCCAGGATCCTGTAAGAATAAATCTGCAAAACAAAAACTACTAGCTGCCCGTGTGGAAAATAAGGGCACCCAGGCTCAGGTTAAAACGATAAACTCCAGGTCAGTCATGTGACTGGTGTGAGAACTAAAACAGTTATTAATTTGATTTTAAAGTTAGGTAAATCAAGGGACCACGCCATATAACACGGAACGAGTTTTCTCCCAAGAATACCAGTGCATAAATAAACAGCACAATGCTAAATAAAGAACAATGAAGCTATTATAAGACCCAGGTCGCATCACACAATGCAACGCAAGCCGGAGGATAGGGTTTTACCTTGTAATAGCCAATAATGCTTGATACACGAAATTTTATTATTTATTATTATATAAGTGAAGAAATCAACTTCAAATATAAATGTATCAATCATAGACGGCATGGGTACCATATATCATGTCGCCATACTAGTTCTACAATTAAAACCGCAAAATCACGTATTTGGAAGTTGGATTTCCATCTATGAACCGAGGATAGGGATCGCCCTCTCCGTTTCGAGATAATCTAGCCCATGTCGCAGGACAAGTACTCTGTCAAGCCCTTAGTAGCCACAGGGCTGGTCCACACGAAGTGGATTAAAATGACTGAACATGCGTTTCCTCGCCCTATGGGGTGTAAACAGGCATATACCGACCAAACCATCCATTGGCACCTTAGTGACCAATATAACTGAGGCGCCTCGCTTTCCATCATCCACGTAAGTAAAATGTCAGGGCTTGTAAATGATGACACCACCTCTAGCTAGAAGGAAATGCATCGTCCTCCCTGGATCCTTCTCCCATTTCTGGTTCACACCGGGGTATGAGGCTCGCGAATTAACGCTATACACAAAGCAGCGCTATATTAAAGCTATGCTTTGATCATCAACCACAAAACTCTGCTTTTCAACAGAAGCCTTAATCCTTTGCCACTCAAACATGCCACACAGGCACTTCACGCCACGCGACTGATGTCTATCGATATACAACCTCTGATCCCGTACATCTCAGAGAAGGGTGAAGTAAGAGAATAAATTCTCCTTCACCGGGCAGATGTATATTTAATAGAGATCAATCAACATAGAATAAAATCCAATGTCAGACACACAGTCCATTTACAAGTTCATTCTGGGTCTGAACGAAACTGGAGGCACCTTATTCCTCGTCCTATATGTCCAAATCAGGAGAGAGTCCCCCGCATATCTGGTCGGTCTCCAAGTACGTCTGGACGATCACCACTTATTACCTCATCTTGGGTGTACAGCCCAATCAAGACATCAGTAATCATCCAAACGATGTGAAGACCTCCGGTCTTCAACCACCGTCTTCATCGTCGACTTATCGTCGAATCAGTTATTCAGAATGGGAATAAACCCGACCTTTCCGAATAACTCGCGTATATTATAAACAAGTGCTATACAAACACAACATACGCCTCATTCCAATCCAGAATATTTGTTTATTCAAATATTCACTTTCTTATGGAAAGTTCCCATTAATTTTATCAAAGAAAAATTCTTAAAATTTATTCTTCTATCTTCCTTTGGATATCATTTCAAACCATTTCAAGGTTTTCCAAACTAGTCGGGATTAGCAAACCACACCGAAATAATCACTTATTTTATTTCCCAATCCCAACCTATTAATCCCATGGAGCAAAACGGGTAATACTCCATATCTAACACCACAATGTTATCAGTAAATATTAATTACCATTTCACGTTCAAATCTAATTAGAGATTTACGTATTGCCTGGAGTAAAACTGGTGGTATTCCATTTTCGATCATTTTCTTGAATTGATAATTTTAATTATCACGTTCACTTTTCAATCTAATCAAAGATTCATTAAAACTCCATTTAGTTTTAATTTTCCCAAAAATCAATATTAATGATTATATAACTAGGGATATCATATCCTGTCTTTAACTGGGTTAAAGAACCAATGTCATTTAAAACACGGTTCATGACAAACCCAAAATCACATTCGATCAGTCTCTAACCGTAAATTAGTAAGAGAACAATTCCCTAAGTATTAATCCCGAAGGCCGAAACCAACATCAGATCAATACCTAGAAAACCATTCAACTTAGCAAATCTCTAGTTAGTTTCTAATTTTCTTAACTCCATTGGGTTTAAGAACAGTATTATTAAAGATACCATTCACAACAAACCCAAAATCTCATTCCATTTTTAATCGGGTTAAAGAACAAGCGTTATTTAAAACACCGTTCACGATAAACCCAAAAATCCAATTTAAATTCAATTCCGATTAAATATTAATTAACTGGAAAATTTCACTAAATCTTAATTAAAAGATTTATTCTTTTCTCAACTGGATTTAAGAACAGTGTTAGTGAAGACATCATTCACAACTAACCCAAAATCCCATTTGATATTTAATACAAGGCTCTGAATAGGAAATATATCGCCTTATATTCAATATCAAATTCCGAAATCAACAAATATCGTATTGGAATAACGATATATATGTCTTCCAAATTCCTCCACAATGTATGTATAGTCACAGAATCCGATATCGAAATATTCCAAAGATAATATCGATTCAAATCCATTCCAATTCATATATTGGAAATTCCGGTTATTTTCAACACCATTTCAAATCCAATTTATTTATTTAAAAATATTGGAATATAATCCTAGTTCATAACTAGTTCATTTCGATAAAAATTTATTTTTATTTTTTCAAATATGGAATTTTTCATCCCAATTCTTTCCAAATCATTTATTATGATTTTACACAAATTACTGGTATTTTTAATAATTTTATCAAGGCCCGTAAAGTTGATTTCCACAAACGGTCATCGAACTGCACTTACAACAACCTTTTCCAAATTTTATTTAGACACAATTCCAAATCCAACCATTAGAATTCAAATCTCTCATATTCGTTGGAGATCTCTTTTCGATACGAACCCAACGGTTCCGGTTTTAGGAGAATCCAACGGTCAGATCTCCAGTAACGTCAATTCGAATTCAATGGTCGAAATTCGTGAACTACCGCAGCGCGGTGCATTCTATTCAGGCCATTAAATATATATTATATATTTCGTCGATTTCCTTTTTTAAAACGTATTTTATAAATTATTTAAAATTCATTTAAAAATCGATTTCAACTTTGTATTCAATTTTAAATTAAAATTGAATATTCCATATCATTAACATATAAATGATAATATTTTCAAACATCAGATTTTGAAATTACTTCATTTTTGATATTCATTATAAAAATGAATAAAATCGATATAAATATTTTTTGTGTCAAAATGGCGCATATCTAATGTAACAACCCGCAAATTCTGAACCAATTTAAAAAAAAATATTTTAGAAAATTTTAATGAATTTTGAGGATATAATATAATTTATATAAATAATAATGGCTAGGATTTATTTTAATCGAAGTTAAAACGAAATTTCAATTTTTCAGATTCGTTAGAAAGATATGATTAAACAGATTTAAATATTTTTGGTTTCACTCAATTCTGGTTTATTTTGAATCCTGTACATTCAGTTAAAGTTCAAAATTAAAATTTTAAAACTACCGCGCCATTTCTAACTCCATTTATATTTAAATTAAATTTATTCGTTTTTACTTCGATTAAAATAAATCCTAGCCATTATTATTTATATAAATTATATTACATCCTCAAAATTCATTAAAATTTTCTAAAATAAAATTTTTAAATTGGTTTAGAATTTGCGGGTTGTTACAATCTCCCCCACTTAAAATCTATTCGTCCTCGAAAAGGAAATGAAGCTAAAGTTGTTTATTTAACTAATTTAATTTTCATTCTTTAATTGTTTAATAATTTTATTAGTTGAACGCATATCCACACAACACAATCATCAATCAATTAGTTGATTAAATTTTCAAAAATATATAACTTTTATATATTCAAAATCATATTTTCTAAAATCGAATTACATATATATAGTTACAAGTACGTTAATTATAAATTTTCCACTCTGACTCATTCTAGGGCATTGCTAACCCCATCTCTAATGAGTATTCTCCTTCTAGGATACTATTGATCCTATCTCTATTGAGTATTCTTATTGGATATTACTAATCCAACCTCTGATGAGTCTTTTGTTCAGTTCTAATGAGTTGTACCCCCAAAGATTTGAGCTAACCTGGCTCTGATACCACGCTGTAACGACCCGGATTTTTGCCCGACCCCAATCGATCGCAAGATCAATCAAGACCGTTCAAATTCCGCATACGTTAACTTTGGGCATACAACACATCAGGACAACAACACAGACTTTTATAACATCAATAACAAATGTTACATCAGAGTACAGAATATATCAGAGTACATCGGAATAAAATTACAGCGAAAGATAAATTACAATAGACTAATACATTGCAGTGGAACTAATCTCAGCGGAAGGTCATCAATATTCTGGACCCAGCTACAGGCTTCAATCCAGGATCCTGCTTAACTATATCTGTAAAAAGCTACTCGACTGCCCGTGTGAAAAGAGGGCACCCGAGTTTGCAAAGTAAAACAAACTACAGGTCAGTCGTGGGACTGGTGTGAGAAATCTTAACTTAACTTATCTAATAAGAAGGCTAATCACAGGACCACGCCGCTAACGCGGAACAGGTTTACACCATTGGATTACCAGTGCATAAATAAAGTAAATCGTCAAATAACGTAATGCTTTTTAGAAAAATGAAACCATTATAAGACCCAGGTCCCATCACACAATGCAACGCAAACCGGAGGATAGGGTTTTACCTTATAATGGTCAAGAGATGCTTGATACGTAAAAACGATATTATTAGTGTGTGTGTATATATATTTAAAACATTTCAAATATAATATCAATCCTAGACGGCATAGCTACCATCTACTATGTCGCCATACTAGTTATACAATCAAAACCGCAAGGGGCGTATTGGAAATTGGGTTTCCATCATGAGTCAAGGCTAGGGAGGAGCTCCTGACCAATTCGAGACACTCTAGCAATGTCTCAGGATTCGGACGCTGGCGAACCCTTGGATACAGCAAGGCCGGTCCACAAATACTTTAGTGGATTAGTTATGCCTGAACACACGCTCCCCGATCCTGTTGGACCTACAAATCAGCCGTGGGCGACCGATAAGAATAAACCGAGGCCTCGCAAAATTCCAACAACCACATAAGCAAATGTCGGCCAGTTTAAGCACTGACACCACTTCTAGCTAGAAAGAAACGTGTGCACTCCCTGCGTTCCCTTCTCCCGTTTTAGACTCAACCGGTGTGTGAGGCTCGCGAAGTCACGATATACACAAAGTTATGCCTAAATAGACTGTGCTTTGATCATCAACCACAAGGCCTTCTTTTCAACAAAGCCCTGATCATTTGCATCTTAGCATACCACATTGTCAGACGCTACCATATCATTGATCATCTATTAATATATATATAATCTCTAAGCTCATACGACTTAGAGAAGGGTGATAAGTAAAGAATAAATCCTTCACCACCAAACAGAAATATATAATCAGTAGCGTTCAACTAATACAGCAGGAAGGAATACAATGTCAGACACACAATCCATTTACAAGTCCGCTCTGGGTCTGAGCGAAACAACGTGTCCGTCGATCTCCAAATGCGTTCGGACGATCATTACTAAATACCTTGCCTTGGAAGGCCAATCCCAATTCAAGATACCAGTCATCATCATCCCAACGATGTGAAAAACTTCGGTCTTCAACCACCGTCTTCATCTTCGACTCTTGATCGTCGTGATGATTATTCAGAATGGGTTAAACTCGGTCTTTCTGAATAACTCACGTATTTTGTGATTAAAAAGCAAATATTGGAAAATCACACATTACGCCACATTCCAACTCAGAATATTCTTTTAATAAGATATTCGTGTTAAAAGATTCTCATTAATTTTATCAAAGATAAACTCTAGAAATAAAATCTTAAATCTTCCTTAAAAGATTTATTAAAACTCCAGTTTTGATTTGATATCAAAAATCATTCTTACAAGTTCATTTATTTTAAGGAATAAATCTTGTCTTAAATAGGTTAAAGAACTAGTGTCCTTTAAACACAGTTCACACTAAACCTACAATCTATTTCCAAAATATGGAATTCCACATAAATCAAATCAATACATAATCGATATAGATTTCTGTATAGGACTAATAATATAAATGGAATAACGGCAAAGCCTCTTAAATTCCATATATAATATCGGTCTTCTTTTACAGAAGCCCATTTCCATTATTACCAATCGAATTTCCACTAAATTCCTATTTAATATTAAATTGGAAAAAGCTTGATTTTTTGAAAATGCCTTTTTAAATCTATAAAATAGATTTATAAATTCCAAATAATAATTTCAATGTAAATTGGATTAAAGGACAAATGTCGTTTAAAACACCGTCTACGATAAATCCACCTCACATCTCAATTTATTTCATATCACAAAATATAATTGCAAATCCTAATAATCTTAATTAAAAGATTTCTCTTTAAATATTAATTATAAAAACATAATTTAAAGTAATCATTGAAAATATTCTTTATATAAAAGACTCTAAACTGGAGTACCCTTTATATTACAGATTTTTATCTTTTACAAATATTCTTTTTTTTAATATATACTTGATTAAAATATATTTTATGAAAATATATACTTTATATAAGAAGAATTTCTAATATAAAAATATTCTTATTTAAAAGAACACCTAAATCGAAATGCGACTCAATCATTTACCATATAATTTGGATTATATGGATTTCACACACATCCTACAATAATAGTATAATCATCAAGTCATCCATTTACATCCAAAGTGTAATTTCCACTGTGTAAGCATTAAAATTAAATAATAACACTCATCGCGGCCTGTCAATCTAACGATCAACATACAATTGAATATTGGGATTAGTGTATGTAAACTTTCATCCCAACACCCGTGTGGGGTTCCAACCAACAAACAAATAATAAACTAATTTGTGCACTTGGGCGATGTGTGAAAAATTATCGTCCCAATCACATAAACACGTCGGTAACTTGTGAATGGAAGTGTAATACACAATATATAATCATGACAAGAAAATGTCTCCTTTATATTATATGTAATTCTATTGCAATGAACGAATAAGAATAATAACTTTGTCTCTATTGACAATTTCTATTTTGCTAGTTTAAACTCGAGCAAAAATGGTTATTTTGTTTTGGCAATTCTAATGAGACGAAAATGATAGTTTTTGTTTCGACAAAAATAAATATTTTGATTTAACTAACCTATCTTGACAAGTATATGTCCTGCCAAACATAAGATATATATATATATATATATATATATATATATGTAAATTGCTTTAACTAATTCATTTTGACAAAAATGAATATTTTTGACAAAATGTCTATTTTGGTTTAACTAATTTCCTTAATGAAATATGAACTTCATTTAAGAATGTATATTTTAATGTACGATCTTTCTATTGCCTCTAATTTAAAAATAGAAATTAATATTTTCAATCCTACCCTCTTACTTACATCTAGAGTGTAAATAGAGATATAATTTCTTAAACTATGTTCTTATTTGCATCAAAAGACAAATAAAAATGTAATCTTTTGAAGTTATGTGTTCGTTCACATTTGAGTTACAAATAGAGTTGTAACTTTATAATATATGTTTTATTTGCATCAAGAAATGCAAACAAAAGAACATCTTCATTTTTATATATATTTGTATTGGAGAATGCAAATAGAATAATTATCTTTAAGGATGACTAAAAATGTCTATTCCTATTTCATGGAAAAGTGATAACAAGACAAAAATGAATACCTTTGTCTTAACAACTCTATAGTGACAAAACAAATAATTGGTTTCAACAAATGTAAATTGACAAAAGTAAATAATTGGTTTTAACTAGTGTGAATTGACAAAAGTGAATATTTGTTTTAACTAGTATAAATTGTCTAAAATGAATAATTGGTTTTAACTAATATAAATTAACAAAAATGAATAATTGGTTTTAACTAATATAAATTTACAATAGTGATTAATTTGTGTTTCAGTTCTAATAAAATATTCCAGTGCTATATTTTGTTTCATTCTTTTAATTTAGAAAAAAATGTGGGTTTTTGTCTATTTTACTTTAATGATAAAAATATGAATGTTTAGTTATTCATTCTTTACAAAAGCTTAAATAAACATTTTCAATTCATTCTTTTTGAAGTGACAAAAAGAACTCCTTTTATTTCATATAAGAGATTTGACAAATTGGCTCTTTTCACTTCATATAGAATTGCAATAAAAATGCACTTCTAAAAACTATTCTTTCTATTGTCCTTTAAATGAAAATAAAATGAACCATTATTTTTCCATTTCTGCTACACTTAGAATGTAGCTAAAATGTAACTTTTGAAATCCTTTATTTATATCTAAAAATGTGAATAAAAAGGCATTCCTTAATTTGAAAGTAAAATGAAAGATTTAATTCATGTCTTATTTGCATTGGAGGGTGCAAATAAAAATGCCACTTTCAAACAATATTTTATACATATCAAAATTATAAATCAAAAATGCAATTTCATTTTGATGGTTTGTTTGCATTTAGAATTGCAAACAAAGATGAAACCTTAATTTTAATGTTCATTTACAACAAGGAATGCAAATAAATAAATAAGTGTAATCTTTGTTTCTAGCTTATTTGAAACAAGGAATGCAATTAAAGAAACAAATTCTATTTTAATGTATATTTTCATTAGTGATTACAAATAAAAGAACAACTTTGTTTTCAACATATATATGTGCATTTGTGAATGCAAATAAAAGATTAATCCTTATTTTCAAAGTACATTTGCATTAGTGAATGCAAAGTAAATACAACTTCCATTTGTAAAGTTTATTTGCAGTAATCGATGCAAATCAAAGAACAAATTTCATTTTTAAAGTTTATTTCATTTCAAAGCATAATTTATATCAAAAATATATTTTATTTCAAGGCATATTCTATTACAAAGTATATTTGCATTTGTGAACGCAAATAAAAGAAACAACATTTATTTCCAAGGTATATTTGCATTAGTGAATGCAAACAAAAGAATAGTTTTGTTTTCAAAGTATATTTGCATTAGTGAATGCAAATAAGAGAACACAATTTATTTTCAAAGTATATTTTAACAAATTCTATTCAATGTATAAAAATGTGTATATTTGTATTGGTGAATGTAGATAAAAAGATAGACTTCAGTTTCATTGAATATTTGAATTTATAAATGCAAATATAAGAATAAACCTTAATTTAAATGCATAATTGCATTGATAAATGCAAATAAAGGAATAAACTTTATTTTCAATATATGTATTTGCATTGGTGAGTGCAAATGAAAGAATAATTTGTTTCAATATATATTTTCATTTGCAAATGCAAATCAAGAACAATTTCTATTTTCTATATATATTTGCATTGGTGAATGTAAATAAAAGAATAAATTTTATTTTAAAATTTATTAGCATCAGTGAATTCAAATAAAAGAATGAATTATATTTTAAAATATATTTTCAAATAAAAATAAGATTTTATTTGTCGTCCAAATCCTGTTGCAAAGTAAACAAATAAAAATAAGGTTTTTATTTGTCTTTCAACTTCTATTGTAATATAAACAAATAAAAATAAATTTTTATTTGTCGATCAGATTCTATTGTTCATTTCAGAATAATAAAAATAATATTCTAATATTATAAAGTAAATTTGAATAACTAGATCTGAAATAAATACGATTTAAATCTGAATAAAATATGATATAGATCTAATTTTCTAACCACAAATAAATTCAACAGTATATAAAATTCAATGCAGATCTAGCCTATCATGAACAACAAAACATACCACCAACAACAATCAACAATTCATCAATCACAGAACATTTCAGATCTAAATTAGTATTATAATACAATAATTTTTAACGCGAGAAAAATAATTAAAAATGAATTAAATAATAAAAATTATAGTTCTCACATTGATATGGCTGAAAATTCAACTGTCTCCGTTTCAGCTCTGGTCTGTGCCATTGCGAAGATCTCTGAAAGACGAGTCCAACGCAACTTATGGTTCGTAAAACGGCACTCGTATGAGAAAGATATTGAATTTTAAAGATTGTATAAAATAAATATTAAATTAATAAAATAATATAAAATATAAACCTTCTACATCAAAACCGTCGGCCGAACCCATTCTCTATTTCAACCTCCACGTCGCACCCCCCCCCCTCCACCATCGGCCGCCCTGGCGCCGATCGACCACCGCCACGACGAAGCCCTAGCCGAACTCGACCCATGCCTGAAGCACCGACGAACTCGGCCTTCACCTCACCTCGAAACCCAAACCCGAACGGCAACCCTTCCTGCTCCAAATTCGTGAAATCCAGATCCCAATAATACCCATCATCCGTATGGATGGAAAGCTCTCTGAATTCTCTTCGATTTGATATATAATTTGTTGATTTTCATTGAACAGATTGAGAGATTTAACGTTTGAATTCAGGAGCTTTTTGGCCATTGTTCTAAGGGTAGGCGGCGGCTATGAAAATTAGGGTTTAATTTTTATTTTTTATTATTAAATTCATCGTAAAGCGTGTTATAAAGGTAAAAATGCGGGCTGTCTCCGAATTGGGCTTGCTTACTGTCGTTCTTAAGGTTTTGACACCTTCTGAACGCAATGGAACAGGTCTCGTGGCCCAATTCCGAATTCTATAGAATATTTATTTAAATTTTCATTAAAAATTAATTAATTAAATATTGACCGTACATTTAAATATGCCGGGGCCACATATGACCTCTAAAAATTGCAGAAAAATTATCTATAGCTTTCTTATGACGATATGGTTCTAACAAGACTAATTTCGTTGAATTCTGAGACTGTTTGAAAAATGGCTATTTTCAAGTCGTTTAAATTTAACTGAAATAGTCAAAATACATTTTCTTTTGCCACGCTCACATATTAATTCGAAAAATTCTGAAAATTGAAACTTAGCAAAAAATTGACGTTCCGGTTCCAACAAAAGTGGTTTCGTCGAAAACGAAGGTCGTTTGAAAAAATGACTATTTTTAAGGGCTATATATTTAATATTAAAAATACATTTGTAAACAAATAAATTCCGAAACTCAAAATATATAAGTTATTATACTTTTAAATGCAGAAACATCATTCCAGACTCAACGGAAGTGGTTTCGAGTCAAATTTCCTTCATATGTGAAAAGTAGCCCTTCAGGCCATATATATTATATATATAAATTCTACAGCGACCTTTCTAAATATTGAATTGGCCATAACTTTGGATTTTTAAAACGAAATTTCAATTTTTCAGATTCGTTAGAAAGATATGATTAAACAGATTTAAATATTTCTGGTTTCACTCAATTCTGATTTATTTTGAATACAGTACATTCAGTTAAAGTTCAAAATTAAAATTTTAAAACTACCGCGCCATTTCTAACTCCATTTATATTTAAATTAAATTTATTCGTTTTAACTTCGATTAAAATAAATCCTAGCCATTATTATTTATATAAATTATATTATATCCTCAAAATTCATTAAAATTTTCTAAAATAAAAAATTTAAATTGGCTCAGAATTTGAGGGTTGTTACATCTAATCAACACGGCTATATATATATATATATATTTTAATATATTTGTGTCCATCCTAAATCGGACATCAAAATCATATTTTGATTCTTTTCTGAATATTATTTTAAAATATTCGTTATTTTAAAATATTCCTTCTTTCTGAACTGGAATCAGACACAGTCAATTACCATATAATGTTGATTATATGGATTTCATACATACATGTATACCACAATAATCAAACACAGTCAACCATCATCCAGAGTGCATTCTACACTACATAAGCATTAAATAAATATTTAATGCTTACAACAACCTGTCAACCAATCGATCGACATACAGCTAATTATTTGGAGTAGTATATGTCATTTATTATCCCAATACCCGTGTGGGGTGTCGAACAATCAGACACAGGTTTTATTTGTGTAGTTGGGCAATGTGAAAATTTTATTGTTTCAATCAATATCAATAAAATGGGTGTACATAAACAAATCGTCTGATTTGTAAATGAATATTCATTTTCAATTCAGGAGAATTCTATCCCGTTCTTTTATACATTAAAAATTATATTTTTAACGTTAAAATATTTATTTCAACACTTTACTATTTTTAACAGTTCATTCATTCAATAAAAATGTTATTTTTAAATAACACCTTTTATTTCAGAAAATTTTGGCATTATAACGTCGCGATATCAAAATCGGGTAATGTCTAGCATTACCCTTCTCCTGATATTGGCTCGCCCCGTACACATATAACAACTCAATCAATTCAATTCAATTCTCATCCCAAACCAATTCAAACAAATAAGTCAACCAAACCAAACCATCAAGCAAGTCGTCCATGGTCTGTGGACGACGGGGAGCAGTTCATATATGCAGTTATAAAATAAATAACTGTACAAAGAAAATTATAGTGAGGATTTCTCACCTTAGGTTTCCACTCCTCCATTCTTTATATCTGAACGGTTTGGATTTGGATTTATTTTTCCAGAACTCCAACACGTCTATTATATAAATAACATACATATGTTAAAAATCATATTTTTCTTTCTAATGCGATTTTATAAAAATCGTATTTTTATTTCGAATCTATATACATAAAAATCATATTTTTATATCGCTATTCACATAATAAAAATTATATTTTTATCGCTACTTCATATAATAAAAATTATATTTTTATCCTAAAATCATATAAATAAAAATGAAATTTTTATTCTAAAACCATAAATATATAAAAATGAAATCTTTATTCTAAAACCATAAATATATAAATCTCGTCTTTCCTTATATAAAAATCACGTCTTTTCTTATATAAAAATCACATCTTTTCTTATATAAAAATCTAACTTTGATTATATAAAAATCTATCTTTGATTATATAAAAATCTATCCTTTTTTTAAGAATAAAATCCTTTCTTTATTAAAAATCATATATTTATGTTATGTTTAAATATTCTAAAACAATGCTAACTTCAGTTTTAAAAAAAATTGTAAATTTCTGTTTAATAACATGTATAAGATAGGAAATAAAATAAAAACAAACAAATAAATAACCTTATTGTATTCGATGTTGTACTTAGAGAGGGAGGGAGAGAACGTTGCGCAGGAGTTTGGAGGCGGTCGGGGGAGGTCTCGGCGTCAGCGGCGGGCCCAGGCTGATGGCGACGGATTTTGTGCGATTCGTGGATGTGGGGCTCGCGCATCGAAATCGAGAGGAGGGAGAGAGGGAATGGCGATCGACGGAGGGGGGGTTCATCAAAGGTGGTAGTGATCGATGGTAGGGGCGGTGGTGCGTCGGGTTAGGGCAGAGCAACAGAGGGAACGGGGTTCTTTTTTATTTGGGGGCGCGATTTGTTCTGGGGGGAATAAATTAGGGTTAGTGATTTTAATATATATATATATATATATTTAATATTATTTTATTTAAGTTTTATTTCGTTATAGCTTCAAACTCCAAACGAACTCCAAACTAAACCCAACAACAGTCGCCCCTAGCAAAATACCCCCATTCTGAACATAATGGGATATGTTTCGTAACCCTATTCGGCTGTTACAATCAGTTTCCACTAAATTTAAAATATAAATCAATATATTTTAAATTCAAACGCACATTTTAATTTACCAGGGCCACATACTGATTCTGAAAATTCCAGAAAAATTATTTCTAGCTTCGTATTGACGATACGGTACTAGAAAAACTAATTTCGTCATATTTGAAGATCGTTTGAAAAATGACCATTTTCTGGTCGATCCAAATTGATTGAAACTGTCAAAACACATTTTCTTTTGCCACGCTCGCATATTGACTCCAAAAATTATAAAAATTGGATTCTAGAAATAATTTGGCATTCCGGATCCAACAAAAGTGGTTTCGTTGAAAAAGGAGGTCGTTTGCAAAATGGCCACTTTTAAGGGCTATATTTCCATAGCGACTATTCTGAATTTTCAATTGGACATAACTTTTTATTCCCGCTATGAAATTTCAATTTTTTGGATTTGTTGGAAAGATATTTTCAAATAGATTCTAATATTTTTGGTTTCATTAAAATTTGGTTTGTTTTGTATCTTGTACATTCATTTGAAGTTTGAAATCGAATTTTCAAACTACCGCCCCATTTCCAATTACTTTTATAATTAAAATATATATTTATATTCTAACTTCCATTCAAGTAAATATATTCGTTCTAATTCTGTTCAAAATAAATTTCTAGTTGTTATTATTTAAAATAAATCATTTTAAATATTCAAAATTCATTAAAATTGCCAAAATAAAAAATTTAAATTGATTCTGATTTTCCGGGTTGTTACAATCACCATCGTATAATTTTCCTTTCAGGCACTGCTCTGCTTATTCTAAAGGGATCAGTGTATTTAACATACATTGATAAATCCTACTGTCTACCCACCGGTCTCATTCTAGTTATTCATGTATTATTATGTAGTATATACTCCATAGCCGCAAATATCTGAATCATATTCAATTTTATATCATTTTGTTCTTGAGTCTTTTTTAGCATTGATGTAACGACCTGCATTTTTGACCGTTCAAGTCGATAATAATCTATACATGTTGACTCGAACAAATCTAAAATAAAGTTAGTTATTAGGATAAATATAAGATAAAGAAAAACAATCAGAGAATCTCACAGAGGAATGACAACGTATAATAAAAAATTAATAGTTAATGAAGCTATTAAAAAAATATTTGATTATATTTTGATAACAATAATCAGAGTATACATACCTAGACATAATACAATAATGCAGCAGAATAGAAATGATGTAGTGGGAATATATAATAGATAATATACAAAAACTCTACCTTCATCCTCCAATGAAATGTGGTATTTGTTAACTGGAAAACTCAAGCTGACCAAGCATAAATGAAAAGACAAAAACACTCGGATCAGAACTAAAATATTCCCATATAAGTCAACTTAAAACCATGTAATAATATGAGTGTCATAGCGTCAGAGATGCTTAAGGTAATTCACGCCTCATATTTAATGTGTTCGTGAGTGCAGTAACTTAAGAGATATTACATGAATTTCCATCTCTTAAGGATCCGTTAAACTAAATATTATATAATATAATATGCTATTATAATAGTGTCTACAGTAAATTTACTATTGAAACTACTATAAGCGGGATTATCACTACTACCCTTACACCATGTATAACATTGTCGTAAACATTGCAAATAAAACACATGTCAAGTAGTCGGTGGACGGGGATGCGCCGCTATGCGACAATGTTAAATCAGAATCGTAGGGGATTTGATCAGGATAATATCCACCATGTGCCGTTATGCGACAAGGCACGCGAAACAATACTCAAGGTAGGAATCTACCAGTTGCACTCCCGGACTAGTGGTAATGCATAGACGCGACTACTACCCACCTGGAATAACACTCCCAAAATCAAGGATGCACATCAAATCAAATTAAAATGGGGTACTATATTAGTCAAGGAAGAAGTGTTGCCGGTAGAGGTAGCTAACCCACTTGGTCATGATATAGCTCATGTTTTAGTCATTTTAATTATGACCCCAAGGTCAAGGGTATTCATCATTGTTATCTTACTTCATTCAAATAGAGTTCGCCAAACCATCCTATTTTAGTCTGCATTATTCACCATGTGTACAATTGTTAAAATGGTTTTCAGTATTGGCAGAGAGTATGACAATATCCAATCTCGACCCACAACCAAACGGTTATTTGACACTCGTTAGATCTTTTACATTTCAAAATGGTTCATACTTCATATCGAAATATCAAATTTTGTTTTATATCCAAAATAGATCATATTTTCATATTTGAAATCTCTATTTTAAAACAAACTTAGAATCTTGAAACAATTACAAATTTAAAATAATTTGAACAGTTAAAGTAGTTGATTTTGTTTGTATATTAAAATAGTTTAGATATATCTGAAATAGTTAAAAAAAAATAGTTAGTACATAAAAGTATATATATACAGTTTGAATTTTAATAAAAATAGGATTAATCAAATTTTGTTATATATATATATATATATCTACCTATTTTATGAAGTAAATTGTTGATTGCTAAAGTAGTTTATTAAAATAGTTAATATGTAATAAGTTAAAATAAAATAGTCTATAAAGTAAAATTGTTATTTGGTAAAATAATTTATATAATGGTTTAAAATATTGTACTTATTTCAAATAAACCTGAAGTCATATTCTAATTTTAAGTCAATTCGACTCAATTTCGATATTTCAATTCAAATCGACTTCCATTTCAAATTGAATTCAATTCAACTCATTTGATTTAAATATTTAAAGTTTCCAATTTTTGAATTTTTTCAATTTATAGAAATCTCGAGTTCATAATTCAAATATCACTTCAAATCCTGTTAATTTCAAGTAAATTTCATTGATGGGTAAACAATTCAATTTCAATAGGTTCAATTCAATTTCATTTTCAAGTTTTATTTTTAGTTTACCACATTAAAAAATTTCCTCTAACTTTCAAAGTTCAAAGGAAATCAATTTATAAAACTTTTTTTTTGCAAAGCGTTTATAAAACATAATTTGTACTGCCTTTAAAAAGGCCCTTCAAAATGCAAGGTTAAACCAAAAAAAAAATTAAACCAACCGGTGGCCATATATAATTTTATATCTTATAGCTAAGTGATACTTAAATTTAATTTTAGTATTTCAGGGATAGATATATATCATTTCAATCCAAATCAGGGGTCACAGGTATTTATCATTTAAACATATGTTCTTAGTTCATTCCAACGATTAATCCCGGATTTATTTGATGCCCGTAACATCTAGCATAAATGGTTGGGATTAATCAACACAAACAAAAGTCATACATAAATAGGGAGGAAATGGCACAGTTAAACATCGATATATCTTACATGTTAATCCAATGCATCTATCAAAATCAATCTATTCAAACGATGCAATATCACATTAATTACCCAGTGGTCACGTGTCAGTTCAAACTAGCCATTAGATTTCAAATTAACCTAACTGTACAATTTAAATTATATACTATACTATCAATGAAAATCAACATAAATATGCATTCTTAACTATTAGAGAGCAACCAAAATTTTAATCTAACTGATAATCAAATATTTTAGTTAAGCATGAGCGGGTTTAATCCCTCGCCATTGATTCTGAACTCGTTAGAAATCCAAATAAAGACCCAAAATTTTATAATCTTCAAATCCAACCAAACCAACTCTATGCCATCCGCAATTTCTATGCGATACCATGAAATAAATCATGCATCAATCTGAGTCCATATGCAAAAGGTATTCACATTTTAAGGTTTGAATTTCATATATATATATATATATATAATAAAATAGCCCTCACCCAATCCTATTTCACCACGTCATCATCACTTTTTTTTCCGCTCTATGCATGTTACAGCTAAAACCTGCATACAACCCATTCAAGATGAAGCTTTGACCAAGCCTAGCTCCCATGTCTGACCACCGTTTGATCCAAGATCACCACCATATTGAAGCTCTCGACGAGCAGCATCACCACTACGAACCCCGAGACCTCCAGCGTCTTGTGGATGCCGAACCGCCTCCAAGAACAAAATGGATTAATGCTGGTGTTTTGGCGATTCCCGTTAATATCTACGACTATAAATAAAATTGAACTCACCAATGGATTTGTATGCTCGAGAACTACAACTTCATTTATACACCTTCATCAATCGTCGCACGAATAAAAAAAGCCCCAAATAAACCCTTTTGTCCATGTTTTTAAGCTCTTGGCCACGATTTCCCGTTGATTCGGGCACTTTTACGCAAAACAAACATTTTCCGTCAGTTCATATCGTCCAGTCCTTTCCAACGATATATAATTCGATAATGCTTGAAACATTTGAATTTTTAATGTTTTTTCAGATTTTTAATCACTATTAGACACAAGTCAGAGTTTAATTCCAGGATTTGGGTTGAGGAACTGGATTGGAAGTTGCTGTTAGGGTTTGTGACACATGATTATATCAATAAGTATGCGAGTTTGGTTATATAAGCCCGCTTGGCTCTAATGAGTGCACAAGTTCATAAAAAGACATATTTTCAACTCTAAACGAAATTATAACATTCTACATATCAAAAGTGAGGTTTTTAATATTTCTGATTGCAAAGGAACAAGTCTCACTTTCTAATTCCATTGTATTTAGAAGTCAACTTCCAAAATCAGATTATCTAATTTTACATTCTATAAATTTATTTCTACGCGTTTAAAGCTCGCACGATCAAACGACAAGTCCAATCATTATGAAGCTTGAAATCTTACAATAATTTAATATTGCACACTCGATGAATCTGACTTCATCGAATATCAAAACCGTTTGCAAAATGGCTATTTTAATAGGTTAATTAAATTTATTAAATATCCAATTTTCGCTTATTAAATTTTAATTCAATTCCAAAGTTTATAAAATCCATTCCAACCCAACTAGAATACAAATTAACCTTATAACTATTTTCAATTGATTTCCTTTACCTTTAATTTCGTATTCAATTAGTTACTATTTCCATTGAAATTCATATTATAACATATTTAATCCTAGTTTGCTTTAGTAATCCAACATTTACTTTTAAAATTTAATTTTTAACCGTTTTAAACTAATTCTTTTCTCACATACATATCCAATACAAGTTATTATTGTTATAAGCAAAATGATTTTTAATGTAAGACGTATTCTTGTTTGTGCTTAAAAACTTGCATAAGATCATTATAAATCATTCAAACAGTAAATTTTTACTCTATATTGTTCTAAATCATCTTTGATACTAATGTTTGACTCACCATTACCATCTTTGGTTCCTCAGACATATCAGTTTTATGGTCAGTCTCTCAAACATCACAACCAACCCCAATTGTGACGTCTACGGGGAAGATTCATAGCTTCGTCACTGATCACAATGGTAGAACCCCCTTTCACACTACACACAGTAAGCGACTCAAATACAAACTGTAACGCCCAACCTTCGTACTCATAACATTAAAGAGTATTACTCGATGTAAATGTTCGATGATGCGAAGAACTGAGCAATAATAGGCTATTCACATATGAATATTTACTTGCGCTAATATTAGTATGCATTTCAAAAACCACAAACAACTTTCCAACGTATGTTGTACTGACATAAAGAAATAAACTCATATGTTGTCAAAGATAGAACAACACACAATGTACAAGTAAAACATAGTACATAGAATGTCTATCACATTATGGCAAGGTATACTAAGTAGAGTTCAAAACACAAAACTCATAGTTGTATCATCTAAAACAAATACAAGGAGACTTCTGAAGACAAATATACATAGTTAACCTCTCAAAATCCCCTTTCAAGTCACTCTTGGTCATTTCTGTTAAATGTACCATTCACAAAAGAAATCCTCTTTCGAAAATCTTGTTAAAACCCTTCACTTATAAAATACTCACATTCCAATATTGTTGAAAATATATATTTCCAATTTAAAAAAAAATGTACCCCAAAAAAGCTCCAATAAATCATTTCGTTTTCCAATCACTTTTATTTATTACAAATATACTTTAATATAATTTTCAAATCTCATAATTAATTAACCAGTGCCTTTTAAATTCTTATTAAAAAAACAATAGAACATCTAAAAATAATCCATGGAGCATAATTTTCTTAAAATATTAACTAATAACCAATATGAATTTTATATTGTGTTCCTGGTCTAACAACATCGAACTCTGTTAATCCGTGTAATGCACACATAACATATAAGTAAATACACAAATCAAATGCATTTGGATAGGGTCTCCTTTGCATTTTCATGTTCCAACATACAAAAATTTCAATCATCAGCATGTAATAAATTCAATATCCCAAACCAATGTTTTAATTATGAAATTCAATCGACAAGTGTAATAAATATATATAACATGTAAAGAGAAATATTAAACATGAAAATCAATTATGATAGTCAAATTTTTGTAAGTTTTACAACAAGAACATAATATTTTATCACATGTAAATCCATTGGTTAAGGGATCAAAGCAAAATAATTGTAGATGATATTTTTATATTGCTAACAAACAAGATGAGAATAACATATCAAACTTTTAGAATCCTTGGAATATTCCACAATTTTGATACAAACAAACCAACATTTTCAGCCTAGATTTCAAATGAAAAGCATATAAAAAGCATAATTAACACATCAAAGCTTAATGAAAATCGTTAAAATTTGGATAAAAAGCTATTAGAACATGTGTTGAACAACTTAAATAAATTGTAAATTTAAAAAAAAAAATGAATTAAATATGAATTTTATTGTAATGAGTGTTTTAAATCAAATACCTTTCAACACACTTGCACATCAACAAATATCACAACCAATCTAGTTTGCAATTAGATAAACATTAGATATTCATACTACGTAAAAGTGTTGGACCACAAACTCATCTGAATAATTTGAAAGCTTAATAAATTGTTTTGCTATTTGATAACAAGATTCTTCATCATTGTTCATTGACCATAAATTAACATTAACCTACCAATTCTTTAACCATCCAAACTTAATAATTATTGGACTTTGACAACTTTAGTGGTGTAAATAGGCGCTAAGAAGATCAATAAATAATTTCATGAGTTTTAGACTTTTTTTTATTTCATTTTTTGGTTAAAGGAAGAAGAGAGGTTTCTTCATTTTTCATGAAGTTGGAAGCTACCACCTCCCAAATAAACGTGAAATTGTTTAATGAAGAAAATTGATAATTTAGAGTTAGGGAAGTTTAGATATTGGGTAACCAGAATTTGAGCTTGGATTTCATGATAACCGTAATGACCTGGGAGATTTTCGACTCAGAAAATCAACACAAAACACCATGTCAACTATTCAAGTATCGAGAATACCGGATCATTCAAAGAAAGAAGTTAGAGGGTGAGAAATAGAAAGAAAGTTAGAATAGAAGAGGATGGTGAACATAAATACAACAACATTAGAGTAAACACGAACCTCACAGCGGAACGAATAAAATATATTATATAACATAACTTTTGAAATACAAATCTATATAAATATACATAACGTTACAACACTTACAACACAGCGGAAATAAACAGTAGCTATATAATGCCTCCTGTTACAAGCATCTCCAAGTATATCTGTAAAATCCCGACTACTTGATTGCCCATACAAATTAAGCACCCAAGAGTTTAGGGTAAAACAAAACAAAATAAACTCCTGGTCAGTCATGGGACTGGTGTGAGTAAACTGCAACCACTTGGTTTAACTTCTAAAAATATTTTTTAAAAGAAAGGATAATCGTAAGACCAAATGTAACATCCGTGATTTTTGACCGTTCAAATCGACAATGATCCTCAAAGTCGACTTAAACAAATCAAAACTACGGTGGTTATTGGGATTTATATAAGAAAAAGAAGAGAAGAAGAAAAACAACACAGAATCTCACAACAGAAGGACAAAATATAATAATTAAATAACATTTCATTAAGCTGTTAAAACATACATTCGATTATACACTTACAACGATTATCAGAGTTAACTGTCATAAACATACCAATATTTGCAGCGGAATAAATAGTAATAAATACGTCTGTTGAGCTCCATCTTCATCTCCATAATGGTATCTTCAATAACTGAAAACTCAGGCTGACCCGAGCATAAATGAAAAAAATAAAAACGCTAGGATAACAACTAAAATATTCTCATATTAGTTAAATCAGATTCATACAATAATATGAGTGCTATAACCTAAGAGATGTTACAGGAATTTACATCTCCTAAGGATCCGTTAAACTAGATACTATATAATATAATACGCTATTATAATAGTGTCTATGGTTAAATATAAAATATTAAAATAGTGTAAGCGGTATTACGATTACTACCCTTACACCGTTTATACCATTGTCGTACAGTTTGCATATAACACACCAATATGTCAGCGGATAGGGATGCACCGTGATACAAAAACTTTAAATCAAAATCATAGGGGCTCGATCAGGTTAATAAGACAAGGCACACGAGGAATGCCCAAAGTACGAATATACTAGTTGCACGCCTGGATTGGTGGTAATGCATAGCCGTGACTACCGCCCACCTCAGACAACACTCCCAAATCATGGATGCACATCAAATCAGTCAAACCAAGGGAATATAGTAATAAAGGAAGAAGTGTTGCTGACGGAGGTAGCTAACCCCACTTGGTCATGATATAGCCCTGTTCTAGTCATTTTAATTATGACCCAAAGGTCAAGGACATCCATCATTGTTCTCTTTCTTCAAATCCAGTAATCGCCTCCAAATCAACCAACTTCATTCTGGAACTCCACCGCGTACACGGTTGTTAAAGTGGTTTTCGGTATTGGCAGAGAGTATGACAATATCCGATCCCGGTCTCTTTAACAACCAATCGTTTACATTTTTCACACTAGTCAGTTCTTTTACATTTCAAAGGGGTTCATACTTCATATCAAAATATCAGGTTTTCATAAAAATCATTTCAATATTCAAGAGAGAATATTTCTCATCATAAAATCTACATTTAAACTGATTTAAAATCTTGAAACAATTCCAACTTTAAAATAATTTGAATATTAAAATAGTAAAAATATATACATATTTTAATAGTTTATATATATAATTTAAATAGATGAAAATAAATAATTTGTAATTAAAATAGAAAAATCAGATTTAGCAAAATCTATAGTTAAAATAATAAAGTAGTTTATAAAAATAAATAGTAAATATTAAAATAGTTAATTTAAAATAAATAATAAGAACTTAAATGGCGATTTTATACTAAGAACTCTTCCATTATCGAAATTAAAAGGCAATTTTATATGGCGATTCCATCTTCTAAATTTCTTCTGATGGAACTTGTGCCAACACTAAGGGATCTAGAGCGGATCCTAATCAATCCATTTCTGTTGATGGGACTTGTGCCCATAACCAATCTGGAGTGGATCTGAATAATTCAACAGCTAAAGATGGAATTCGAGCTAATGATGATCGATCTCGAGAGGATCATATTCAGTCGACTTCAAATTTGAATGGTAAAATGGATTTTGCTTCATTGTTTCGATCTCTTCCTAGGAATGCTGGTCACTACGAGCCTATTCAATTTAACATCAAGAAGGATGGCTCATTACTAGATCTGGTTAAGGAGGAGGGGTTGAAATATTGGAATAACACCCTGATTGGAATTTTCCTTGATGGTACGCTCTCTTACTCTGCTGTTGTTAGCTTTCTAAAAGCTCGTTGGAAACTGATAGGTGATTTTAGCGTTAAATTGGATCGATATAACTTTTACTTTCATTTCACGAATGATCTCGATCGAGCTAAGATTTTACGATCCGATCCTATTTTCATAAGGGGTCGAATGTTCACCATTTCACAGTGGGATCATATTGTAGGTAATTCTCAAAGGTTAATTAACTAGGTTCCTGTATGGATTCAAATTTTTAATTTTCCTTTATTACTGTGGACCTTGGTAGGTATAAACCAGATAGTGTGTCATGTAGGAAGGCTTATATGTTTTGATTATAGTACTAAAAAGTTGCAGCGTATTAGATATGCGAAAGCTCTTGTGGAAATCAATCCTAGGGCTGAATTACATGATAGTATAGAGTTATCTTGTCTACAAGATCGCCCTACTATTAAGTTGTCTTATGAATGGAAGCCGAGCATATGTGTTACCTGTAAATGCTTTGGTCATAGAACTGCAGAGTGTGATTTAGGAGATAAGGTTGATTGATTGAATGAAATGCAAAGCGGAGTTACTGGTGAAGAGTATCACAGGAACAGATTTAATAATCAATTTAGAGGAGCTAATAAAGCTGAATATAAGAACAGGGGGTGGACCAAGGTTTTCTCGAAAAAGAACATGTACTTGAGGAGGAAAAATGATGCAAAAGTGTATTCAGATGGGAATAATTTGGGTAAGGATATAGTAGAAGAGGATTTGAATAGGAATGTTACTGCTGATGATATAGTTCGTAATGCAAATGAACAAGCTGATGGTACTGGTGGTCAATCAGCGAATGGTAAAGATGATAATATTGGTGACAAGGCAGATTGTAATGATTTTAATGCGAACGATGGTAGATGGTACAAGATAAGATTTCTCAATTGAATAAAGATAGTAGCATTGAAATTAATGTAGATTTTGGTTTATCTTCATTGTTTAATAATAAAGTCGCTGTGAAGGAAGGAGAATCAGTTTTGAAAGCTTCTACAGCAAAAAACAATAATCCTGTTGGCTGTGCTTCTTCTTCTAAAGATAAATCTTCTCCTTACTCTCATCTGAAGCTTCCATCTGATATCCGTTTACCTCCTCCTCTACTGTCAGGTGCTAGATTAACTTTTCCTGTGGTTGATCCAGCTTTACTTTCTACTGCTTTCCCAAAGAGTTCAATGCCTTCTTCAAAATCCCAGAGCATCAAATGAAAGGAAAATTTTAGGAGGATCTAGACGAAGGTTTTGAATTCACGCCAGAGGATGTGTTTCTATCAGGATCGAATTTGAAAACTTATCGCAGGCATACTAAGAACAATCCTATGTATGACCCTTCTTTTTCGTACCTTTTTCAGTTTTGGTTTGCAATCCTGTAGGTCTTAGTTTAAGGCAGCTTTTTGGAATGGAATGCATGCTGGTATGTTATAGACATTTTGTGGATATTTACTAGTGATCAATACAATCCAATAGTCCAGGTGGAAATTTTTGGTAATCCAGCTAATTTAGTGATACTTGGAAGTTTTAAGTGCCATTTTGGCTTGTTTCTTGAGTGGTGAATATTGATATTTGCATGTAGATGGTTTTTGCATTTTATATTTTGTTTATTGAGATATTTCTTATTGTAATCATTTCATATATAGAAATAAAAAAATTTGCTTACCAGGCAAAAAAATAATAATAAAATAAAATATTTGTAAGGTAAATAGTTTATAAAGAAATTTTTTATTATAAAAATAAAATAGTTTATAAAATGGTTTAAAATACTATAGTTGGAATTAGAATCATATCTTAAAAATTTAATCAAACAGGGAATCATATTTCAGTTTTAAATCAATATGACTAAATTTCGATATCTTAATTTAAATGGATTTGACTTCCCATTCATATTCAATTCGGTTAAACAATTCGATTTATTAATTCGATTCACATAATTGAATTTCAATTATAATTCTCATTTTGAATAATTCGTTTATAAAAATCTCTACTTCACAATTCAATTACTACTATAAATCAAGTTAATTTAAAGTAAATATCAAAGTTAGATAAACAATTCAATTTTGATAAATTTTGTTTATATTAAATTCAGTTTTAACTTCAATTATCCACATTTACAAATTCCTTTAAAACTAAAAATTTTAATTTCAAAGTTCAAAGTCCAAATTTAAAGAAAAACGATTAATAGTGTCATTTATTTTTTCTTTAACGCCATCTTCCAAAATTCAAGGTTAAAAATAATTTTTATTTAACCAACCGGTGTCCATATAAAATTTTCTATCCTATGGCCAAGTAATACTTAAATTTTAATTTCAGTATTTTGGGGAAGGATATATATCATTTCAATCCAAACCAGGGTCATAGGTATTTATCATTTCAACCAACGTTCTCAATTTATTTAAATGATTAATCCTGGGTTTATTTGATGCCCGTAACATCTAGGGTAAAAGTTGGGATTAATCAGCAAAATCAATGGGTGTATATAAACAATGTCGATAACGATATGAATTACATATCAGTACATAAGTACATAAATGCACGGCATCAATCAAAATCACTACATCTAAACAGTTCAATGTGATATCACTTTACTAGCCATTAGATATGAGAGTTTAAACAGAAATTAAATTCTAACTGTGCAATTTATATCAATAATTTAATTTAACTATATTGGTTATGCAAGTTTAACATAAAAAATAAATTTAAACAGTCAAACAACAGCCAAAACAATTGTATCACAACATGAATTCAATTTAACTCGCAATCAAATATTTTATTTAGGTGTGAGTGGGTTTAATCACTCACCTTACTTCTGAACATGTTTGAAATCCAAAATAAGCTCCAAAAATCAACAGTCTTGGAATCAGTCCAAATCAGTGCCATCGCGAAGAGCTCATCGATACGATTCTAACAGATCCTGTTTCGCTGAATTCCGAGTTCATATGAAAAAGTTATGCAATTTACAAGTTTTTTGTACATATATGTCATTAATTTAATTAATTCATTAATTAACTACTTTAGTAAGCTTCTAATCTCTTCCTCTAGACTTTTTCTTCTACCAGACTCACATACCCAGCAGTCCATTTCCTCCCATTACCGCAACATTCATGTCACCCGTCCTCACTCATTTCTCCATGAAATCACAAGCCATTGATTCCGTTGAACTTCTCTTCTTCCTCTCTTCATCTTCATGCACACACGCAAACTCAAACTTCATCACCATTTCACATTTATAGACCAAAATGCACGTACATGGCAATCCTCTCGACAAAAATTCTCTTCGAATCACCCCAAACTTTGCATACAACTCACAATTCCTACAACGAGCTCAAATATAACCATCAAAACATGCATTAAAGCTTCAATTCACCAAAAATCTCAACCGTAGCCACATAAACTCCATGCTGTAAAAATTGCAGTGAGCAAAACCACTTCTAACGCCTCTAATACCCATACTAAATCGAAGAGAATGCTTTGAGGATCACAAATATATTTATCTTATGATTTATAGAAGAGTATTTTGGTTTTTATGTTTTTGAAAGGGAAGAAAGCTCTCATTTTAGAAGAAGGAAGGGGCTGCGTGATTTTTAGGTTTAGGGTTAAGTTATGAAGTGGAAATGATAATTTATAGTAGAGCCAAAATATTTTTTATTAATTTTATATTTTATTATACCAAATACCGCTCATTTTCATCGTTTAAAAATCCGTGTGACCACCTACGGATTCCGTTTTTGATGAAAATTGACATGAAGCTACCCTCTGACATTACAGACCAAAGAAAACTAGTTTCGTCGAATTTCGATTCTGTATGCACAAACAGCGAATTTTTAAAGTCAAAATATAGTCTGTATTTCACTTTAAAAATCACTCACGGCCACATACTGATTCTAAAAATCACGAAACTTGGAATCTTACCATTAGCGACGATACAAATCCCAAAAAAAAGTGAAATCGAATTCTGAGATCGTCTCAATAACGTTCCCTTGTAAACCGATCACCTAATTTTGAACAAATGGTTTTGCTTCGCACGACCACATATTGAGTCCGTTTGGCGCGAATTTTGAAACCCAACAATAATTTGTTATTATGAATCCAAAAAAATTGGTCTCGTCAAATTCTAAGCTCGTTTACAATAATGTCAAATTTCAATATTTATTAATAAAATATTCAGTTTTCACTTATTCTCTTAAAATTAAATTCAACAGTGTATAATCTCTAATCAAATCAAAAAAATAGAATTCAAATGAATTTCATAAATAAATTTTCTTTTTACATGAATTTTAATATTGATTATCAAATACTCTAGTTTTTATATTTCAATTATAATTTACACAAATCAAAATATTTAAATAATAAGTTTTGACTTTCATTATTAAACAACATAAACAAAATAAAATTTTTAATATTTAAAACAATTTTGTTCAAAAACACACTAAATTTAATATTCTAAATTATCGCAAAATCTGGGGATGTTAAAATATATGTAAAATCTCGACTACTTGATTGCCCGTACAAACTAAGCACCCAAGAGTTTAGGGTAAAAAAACAAAATAAACTCCGGGTCAGTCATAGAACTGGTGTGAATAAACTCCAACCACTTGGTTTAACTTTTAAAAATCTTTTTTAAAAGAAAGGATAATCGTAAGACCGATGAACACATAAAAACAGATGGTTTTTACCTTACGATAACCCAATATATTTTTTGAACTCATACTACTCTGATATAATAATAGTGTCTAAATCAAGTAAATAACAATCTAGTAGAACACTTGCATCGCACGCTCCACATACATAGCATAAAATCAAAACCGCGGGCTCTTATTAGAGAATGGATTCCAACTATTACAAGGTATGGGACTACCTTCCGACAATGTATCTTTAGAGAGGAATACACCGGGTTCAACAAGAACATCTTACAACCTGGTCTAAAGATGACCGGCAACTCACTTCGCTTGAGTGTCATGAATGTATTATCACAAACAGTTAGGATTAACAACCGTTATCGGAAGCATACAACAACGATTGAATAAATAAGCAAATGAATTTTCTCTAGGTTAGGTGACAATACACCCTAATGGGAGCGACACACTTAACCATGCAACCTACCTGATTTTATACCATTTCCTGGTTGTGAGGCTTGAGGCCACGGTTACCCTTTTGACATTTCATATCTTCATTTACTTTGAATTCCACATCGTCAAACCTACCAAAATCATTGATTTCACCAAAAATATCACGAGCATAAAGCTAAGAGGAACGAATTCCTCTGCCACCAACGTAAATATGTTTGAATAGATCAATGTATATGATTTGTTAGGCATATTTTGCTAAACATTCTTCCACATAAGTTGTCCTGGGACTAAACAAACCAAAAACACCATTCCATCAATCCATATTAGGCAATTTCTACCTATGATTAATAGAATCGCCCTTGCACCTTACTCCATCTTCAATTATATTTAGCATATTTGATTCACAACGCTTACGCCTATATGGAGTGGTTTTCAGATAATAAACCTGATCCGGTCTCTCCTTATTGACAATGAAAATAAAAAACAAGCCAAAACTTCAACAGTCGGCTATTTAACTATCAAAGAAAACATTCTAACAACCAATGATCCTATTTCTAAATGAAAATCATATTAATCAAACATCAGGCCACACTTAGCCCTTTAAATTAATTTCTTATTAATTTATCGTTTCCTAATTTCTCTTTGATATCTTTACCCAGATATTCTTCAAACCCGTTTAGCCTCTCACGATTTTTTAGAAAAACATTTCCATTAATCATAACTATTTATTTTCTATATTTCAGAAAATTTCTCTTATCGCAGTTGAAAAACATTTCCATATATTTACAACTTCTTATTTTCTATATTTAGAAAATATACATTATTAATATTTGAAAATATTACCATTTCTTATTCGTGCATCGCTATTCTTCCATATTGATTAGTCTCTAACCGTAAACTAGTAAGAGAACAACTCCCTAAGCATCAACCCCGAAGGCCAAAACCAACATCAGATGGGCACTCATGAAGCCATTCAAATCAACTAATCTCCAGTAAGTTTCAAATTCCCTTAATTCCATCCAAATCTGCAAAACATTTGCTTTTAAACCATTATTCACTTCAAAATGTGAATATTATTCTTTTACAGAAATATGGACTCGTTTTATCAAATAAATCTTGATTTATATTATAAATACCATTACAAGCTAAATTCCATCTATTGAGTCATTTTACAACTTCTCTTTCCTATTAAATTCATTATCAACTATCGTTTACACATCAACCTTCTAGTCTATTTTATTTGATAAGTTTATAATTCTATATTGCCTTCATATCCAAATATAATTTATTGATTTCGAACCGAATATAAATTTCCTTACCAAGTTCTATTTTATATAATATATCATTTCAAAAATATAATTTATTATAAAAATATTCAACATCATCGAATTTTAATTATAGATCGTTATAGGTTTGTTTCAATCCCATGTACGTTTCGAACATCGAAATAAATTCCATCGTTTTTTTTTAAATGATTCCCAATTTCCACTTCATTTTTAGACGTCGTTTATAAATTAAATTACTTGTTTTTTACTATTAAAAACGAGTTATTATTTCCTTTCCCATTTGGAATTCAATTTCAAATTTTAAAATAGGTTTTTCCTTTTTTTTTAAAAACCCAAAAAAAAATTCCATTTTATTTTAATATATTTTTATGGGAACTTAAATACCAATTATTTTAGGGTTAGTGTTATTCGAGCATCCAAACACATAAAATCTATCACAAAACATTTAACATATTATATATCACAATATATGAAAACAAACAGTAATAAATTTTGAGGAATCTAGTTGGATCCCTCCAACCAGTTTCCCTACATTCACATATGTTAATCAACGAAAATAACATCAATTTCATTTCAGTATGAGATTTTTTTTAGAAGATAGGTAAAACTTTTATTAAGGCTTCTCAACCCAAACCGATGATGGCCCAAATACAAAACATCCGTAGCCCAGATGGGTTCGATACAAGTCCAACCACGTACAAACAGTATCTAACATAATATAAAAAGAGATAAATAAACCTTTCTGCCACATTCTTTAAATTTCCTTCATCTTCCTAAAGTAAATTAGGTCATGGCGGCTGAAAGCTACTACCTCGAATCAGCTTCCTCGTGCTTGATCCCTCTGATCCTCTGTTAGCATCTCCACTATTACCACTTCCTGGCTACGAGTAAGACTTCCTTGTTTAATTCTCTTTGACGTCACTCTTACTTCCACCTAGTTCATGTAGCTAACTCTATTTGGGGTTTGTGATGTTTGTCTGAATAATCCGGCGTTTCGCTCATGCCAAATTGACTAAACAAAGTTGGTGACGGCAATTCTATACAACTTGGCTTTGTAGTTTATCAGCTGCCCTCCGACTTTTAAGTAATTGATGCATGCATTCAGACTATATCCACAATTATTTATGTCTAATTTCTCCATGCAATTGCTCCATAGTTTTTTAGAGAACTCACATTCGAAAAATAAATGTTGATGTGGTTATGGCCCTTACTACACAAAACACACTGATTTTCCTGAAGAATACCCCATGACAACAATATGTCCTTCGTTGGTAGGCAATTTAGGATAGCTTTATAAGTAGCAGCGGCCATTTTTGGGCAATTGACTCTATCCCAAATGAAATCATTCCACTCCTGAATCTGATGTTTTTCCTAGTTGCCTCCCATGCTGAGCGAGTAGAAAACTCTTTGTCATGTTTCCATGCCCAAATGTCTTCCTCCCTGTTGTAAAATAGGGGCATGTATTCAGTTTTGTCCTTGAGTTCTGCATTGCAAGGCAAACTACTGCAATTTCGTCGATTATAAAGTATCTAGTCATCCACCATTTTGTTTGGACAGCCATAAGCTGAGAATGTGTCCCAACCTAGGACGTCCACCAAAGATTTACCCTCAATCCAGGGATCCTTCTATAAATTAGTTACTTTGCCTTTAGCTATTTTTTCACGTAGTTTTTAGCCAATTTATCTCTATTTCTCAAGATAGCCTTCCATACATTTCAATATGAGATATTATGATAGATATATATATATATATATATATACATATATATATAGAATCAATATTTAACCAACGATTTATATATATAACTAGATCTATAATTTCAACCAATTTATTAGAAATTCATCCAAATAACCAGCACAGAACATTCAATCATCATATATCAACATTAAATAATGTTTATAAAATTATAAATCTGGACAGAGTTAGTGAGTTTACTCATATTGGCCGTTAATCGTTGAATAACGATTAATGGTCAATATATCCGGTCAGGCGTTCTATTTTGCCATAAATTCAAACAAGCTCCAAATGGCTCCAAACAAGCTTCATCGTGTAACCTATGATCATACGGTCACAACGGATCCAAATTTGCACAATTCTGATAACGTATGAGTAAAATAATAATTATACAAGTTATCGTATATATAATGATCATTAATTTAATAATTGAACTAATCAAAACCGAAATTATTTCTAATCCACATTTTTAAAATTAAGCACCTGCTTAATCCATCTTCCCCACCCATTAAATACGCATGTTGTTCTTCACAAAACTCCACCATTACCGAGCATATCTTCCTTCACACTCTTCCTGCAACCCACTACAAATCCCACAAAAATCATAATAATTATCCTCATAAAATTTTCTATCTTTTTATACCCATCTAAACGCATACGCACTCCCAATAAAAATTATGTTCAAACTTCCCATACCTCGCTGTACACCCAGGTGCGACATAGTTTGTCGTGGATTCCACTACAAAAAAGGTGCAAGTGCCAAATCCAACTACAAATCCAGACCTAATATCCATTTCTACTGTTCCTGTTTTTTTTGTGCGACAAAAACAAGATCGAACCGATTGAAATCGGTATAGAAATGGAGAGCAGGCTTTGGTGAATCCATATATATTTGGTTTAAATTTTATAGAGGAGTATACGATTTTATTTTATTTTATTTTTGGAAGCCATTTAAAATACACGACATGGATTTCTAAAATGGGAAGATGAGCTGCTTGGTTCGTATATATATAGAAGTAGACAAAATGGATAAGAACACTGTTGTTTTCAAACCTACGGTGATTATCTTCCATAGGCCTGCGTGATTTGTACAGTAGGTCAGCTACCTAGTTAAAGCTTATGCATAAAGTTTTAGAAAGACGATAAGTTTATGGAAAAACATAGGGTGTCTTGCATGCCTGCGTTTGGAAGGGATGGAGTACGAAACTTGGCAGCCAAGAAGTGCGTGTGCGCACACACACGTAATTTTATTTTAGTATATTTACATGAAACTTATGCTAAAGTACCATGTTCAAACCACCACATATGATCTACAACCATAGTGAAACTTGAAATCTTACAATAATCTATTATTTCGAACATGATGGAACTAGTTTCATCGAATTCCGAGTCTATTTGTAAAAGTTCCTTTTTACTTTCAAAACGGTTAAACAATACGTGTTTAAATGGTGTACTGTCATAAAATAAATCCAATTTACGCGAAACTGAAAACCTTACGATAATTAATCACTACGGACTTAATAAAATTAGTTTCGTCGAAAACGGAGATCGTCTAAAAATTATCTACTCTTATATTCCATATTTAATTGATATAATGTAAATTAAATTCCAAAGCAATTCAATGTATTATTATTAATGAATTAATGTTATCGTATAAATCCAAATAGAATATCATATAGCTCCAAAGTAAGCATATACAGATTTATAACTTGATATTTCAAATTTCAGGTTAAAACAGTGTTAGATTATTTAAAAGTGAAAATAAGCGACACATCCCTAAAAAGATTAAAAATAGAAATGGCATCCAATCCAATTTTATAATTCAAAGCGAGTCCCTATTTTGGTAATTACATGTTTTTCAAAGAAAATTATGCACTTCACTAAAAAAAAAAAGTCGCAAATAGTCTGAGAAAAAATCCTACAAAAAAATTGCAAACATGTATGCAATAATTAAGTTTTATTACATACATGTATGCAACAATTCATGCAGTGTTTCTATTGAAAAATTTGCATGAATTATTGAAAAAATGTATGCAATTATTCTCAATATATGCATACGTGTATTCAACAATTCATGCAGAGTTTATGTGAAAAAATCTGTGTGAATTGTTGCATACATGTATGCAATTATTGAGTTTTATTGCATACACGTATGCAAATAAAGATGAAATAATATGCATGGATTACGAACTGTTGCAAAAATGTATGCATTTATTTTGTATTATACGCACACATGTATGCATAAAAATTAAGAAGGATGCATAACTGTAACGACCCGGATTTCACCTGGACCTAATCGATCATAAAATCGACTAAGACTGTTCAAAAACCCGAATACGCTAACTTTGGGAATACAACACATCAGAACAAATAACAGAAGACTTTTATAAGCATCATAATTATGTTACATCAGAGTACAAAATATATCAGAGTACATCGAATATAATAATACAGCTAAAGATTAAATTACAATAAATGTAATACACTACAACAGAACAATTGAATTAACACAATGGAAGACCACCAATGCTCTGGACACAGCTCTAAGCTTCGATACAGAATCCTTCTCAATATATCTGTAAAATAAGCTACTCGACTACCCGTGTGGAAAAGAGGGCACCCGAGTTTGCAAAGTGAAACAAACTACGAGTCAGTCATGGGATTGGTATGAGAAATCTTTCCTAACTTATCTAATAATAAGGCTAATCACAGGACCACGCCACTAATGCGGAACGGGTTTACTCTATTGGATTGCCAGTGCATGAAATAAAGTAAATCGTTAAACAACGCAATGCTTTTTAGAAAAATGAAACCATTATAAGACTCAAGCCCAATCACTGCAACGCAAACCAGAGGATAGAGCTTTACCTTATAATGGTAAAAAATGCTTGATACGATAAAACAGATTTGATATTATTATTATTAGTGTATACATGTTACAAAAAGATTTCAATCATAATGTACTAATCATAGACGGCATAGCTACCATATACTATGTCGCCATACTAGTTCTACAATCAAAACTGCATGATGTCGTATTGGAAATTGGGTTTCCATCAAGAGTCAAGGCTAGGAACGATCTCCTTACCAATTCGAGACACTCTAGCAATGTCTCAGGATCACACCTATGGGCAACCCTTGGATCCTGCAGGGTCGGTCCACAAATAACGTTAGTGGATTGGCAATTCCTGAACACACGATTCCCGGTCCTATCGAACTTATAATTTGGCCATTAGCAACCAACAAATCCGAGGCCTCGAAAATTCCATCATCCACATAAGTAAAATGTCAGGGCTGATAAGTCGCTGACACCACTTAGAGCTAGAAAGAGACATGGGCACTCCCTGCGTTCCCTTGCTCCGTTTCTGACTCTTACCGGTGTGTGAGGCTCGCGAGGTCATGCTATACACAAAGCTATGTCGAAATAGGCTATGCTTTGATCATCAACCACAAGGCTCTGCTTTTCAACAAAAGCCTTGATCATTTGCATCTTGGCATGCCACATTGACAATTCATGCCATGCGATCGATAACTACCGATATATAACCTCCAAGCTCATGCGTCTCAGAGAGGGGTGTTAAGCAAGAGAATAAATTCTCCGTCACCACAAATATATATTAAATAGAAATCAATTTAATTACATGGAATGAAATCCAATGTCAGACACACATCCATTTACAAGTTCGTTCTGGGTCTAAACGAAACCGGAGACACCTTATTCCTCGTTCCATATGTCCAATACGGAAGTGAAGTGCTCGCATATCCGGACAATTAACAAGTACGTCCGGATAAACTACCACTTTAACCCTTTATTGCTAGCTAGCCAATGCCGAGCATCAGTAGTCATTCATTCGATGTGAAGATTGTCGGTCTTCATCCACGTCTTCAATGTCTTCGACTTTAATCGTCGTAATAATTATTAAGAATGGGTTAAACCCGGTCTTTCTGAATAACTGGCGTATTTTATAATTCAAAATCGAGTGATATAAAGACACATCATACGCCTCATTCCAATTCAGAATATTCTTTTGATAAAATATTCATATTTTAAAGGGAAATATTCCCCTCAGTTTTATCAAAGATAAATTCTTTTGAATCTTATTCTTTAATTTTCTTTTTAAAGAATCATCAAACTCCAATTTGATTTTAATATCAAAAATCATTACTTTATGATTATTTAGTTTTAAGAAATTAATCTTATCTTTAACTAGGTTAAAAAATCAATGTCACTTAAAAATATTGTTCACGATAAACCCAAAATCATCTTCCATTAAATATGGAATTTTCATAGAAATCAAATCAATATATAATAGATATAAATTTCCATATTATACCGATAATATAAATGGAATAACGGCAAAGACTTTTAAATTCCACATATAGTAACAGTCTTCTTTTACAGAAGCCTATCTTCATTATTATCCATCGAATTTCCATTCAATTCCAATTTAATATATTAAATTGAAAAACTTGACTGTGGATTTTTTTAAATCTAAATAAAAAAATTATAAATTCCAAGTTATATTTTCACTGTCAAGTGGGTTAAAGAACAAATGTCGTTTAAAACACAGTTCACAGTAAACCCAATTCACATATCATTTTATTCCAGAACTAGATATAATTGGAATCTCTAATAATCTTAATTGAAAGATTTATTCTTTAATACATGGTTTAAGATTAGTGTTATTTAAGACACCGTCCACGATAACCCAAAATCTAATTCTTTTATTTAATTCTAATTAAATATTAATTAATTAGAAGACATCATTAAATCTTAATTTAAAAGATTTATTTTAGTTAATAACTAGTTCATTTCGATAAAAATATATTTTTATCTTTTGTGCCCATCCAAAACGGACAAAGAAATCATCATTTTATTCTTTGTTGAATATTATTTTAAAATATTCATTATTTAAAAATATTCTTTATTTTAAAAGATATTCTTTATTTAAAATATTCTTTATTTAAAAGAAATCCTAAATCGGAATGCGAGTCAATCAATTACCATATAATTTCTGTTATATGGATTTCATACATCGCATGAATACGATAACAAATGATAAATAATCATCAAACCATCCATTCAACATACAGGGTGAAATTTACAACTGTGCGAGCATTAAAATGAATTAATAACGCTCATTGCAGCTTTTCAATCTATCGATCGACATAGAACTAAATATTGGGACAAGTGTAAGTCAATTATCATCCCAATACCCGTGTGGGGTTTTCAGCCAACAACAGTTCATATAAATAAATAACTGGTTAATGAATTTGACCAATTTTAATTCTGCTAACACGTCGATGATAATGAACAAAACATGTTATTTTATTCCTAATGCCGAATAAAAATGTAGTTTACTCGTATAATTTCCCTATACATTTCTAATGTCTAATAAAATGTAATTTATTTATATGACATTATTGCTGATGACAAATAAAAAGATAATTTCTATTTTCTTTTATTTATATGCAAATTTCTATTCTAAACTTTAACAAATGTAAAGTTTCAAATCATAACATATGAAATGCCTCTTTATTCTGTACACAAATCATAATGTATAGTTCGACCATACAAATGTCACTTGTATTTGCGTACAAATTCTATGGTATGATTTAACAATAAAGTGTCACTTTAATTCACATACAATTCTAATGTATGTTTTTGACAATGAAAACGATTCTTAAATTTACATACAAATTCTGATGTATGTTATGCAAATAAAAATGATTCTTATATTTGCATATAAATTCAAATGTATGTTATGTAAATAAAAGGGATCCTTATATTTGCATATAAATTATATTTCAACAAAATGTATAAAAAGTGATACATCCATTTTTTTGACGATTCTATTTTACCAAAATGAATATTTTTGTTGTGACACAAACCTATTTAACACAAACACTATTTGTGTTTAACTCCTTTATTTACCCAAAAATGTTATTTTTGTTTTCAATCATCTTATTTTGGTAAAATGTATATTTTTATTTCAAATTATATATTTTGACAAAAATGTGCTTTTCATCTCAACTATTTGGTTTCAACAAATATGATATATGTAACAACCCAGAAATTCTGGGCCAATTTAAAATTTTTATTTTGGCAATTTTAGTGAATTTTGAATATTTAAAATGAATTATTTTAAAAAATGACGACGAGAAATTTATTTTGAATAGAAATAGAACGTATATATTTATTTGAATCATCGTTAGAATATAAATATTTATTTAAAATTATAAAAGGAATTGAAAATGGCGCGGTAGTTTGAAATTTTGATTTCGAATTTCAAATCAATGTGTAGGATTCAAAATAAACCGGATTTTAGCGAAACCAAAAATATTAGAATCTATGTGACAATATCTTTCCAACGAATCCGAAAAATTGAAATTTCATAGCGGGAATAAAAAGTTACGTCCAGTTAAAAATTCAGAATAGTCGCTATGGAATTCTGGCCCTTAAAAATGGAAATTTTGCAAACGACCTTGGTTTTCGATGAAACCACTTTTGTTGGATACAGAATGTCAGGTTATTGCTAGATTCCAAAATTCATAATTTTTTGAATCAATATGTGAGCGTGGCAAAGTTAAACGTGTTTTAACAGTTTCAGTCAATTTCGATCGACTAGAAAATGGCCATTTTTCAAACGATCTCGGAATTTGATGAAATTAGTTTTGTTAGGACCAAATCGTCAATACGAAGCTAGAAAATATTTTTCGGGAACTTTTAGAGTCCGTATGTGGCCTCGGTAAATTGAAATGTGTGTTCAAATTCAATATATAGGTTTATATTTTAATTTTGATGAGAACTGATTGAAACGATAGGATTGGCCAACGAAACATATCCCATTATGTTCGACATGGGGTTAATTAGATAGGGAGGACAGGAGGTGGGTCTCTTTTGGAGATCGAAATTTAAAGTTACTTTATGGAGGATAGATAAAATATAATAAAAATCCCTTCTTTCCTCCACTAAGTCAACACGCCCCCCCTTTTTTCCCAGTTCATTTCGAAATCGATACAAGGAAAAAAAAGAGAAACTGACGAACTCGTCGCCCCCTACTCCGTCCACCGCGCCGCCGGAGGTCCCCCTCTCCTTCACCTACACGGATCCGTGAGCCCCCTCCCTCCTCAGTTGAGCGCCGTCCCCAATCACCCTGTAACCCACGAAACCCTAAACCGTCCACTCCAAACCCGCCTGAAACCACCTCGTGCCACCAACCGCCGCCAAGACCAGCCCCAGCGCCACGCTCCTTAGCCTCCGTCCCCTCTAAGAAGTGAGTTCTTCTATTTTATTGATTTACGTTTGTTTATTTTCAGTTTTCTTATGTGTATATATATTTAAAAATCTGAAATTATACATTTAGGTATATATTTAAAGATTAGATTTTTTATAGGATAAAGTTATGATTTTTAATTAGCTAAAAATATAACTTTAATGCTTTCGCATATTTTAAAATATGAATTTTATGCTTTGTTTAATTAAAAATATAATCTTTCCTATATAAACATCGTTTTGAAAATATATTAGCATGATAAAGAGGCAATTTATATATATGTGAAAGTGAAATAAAAGTGTGATTTTTATTTTAAAGATAGTGGTTTAAAAATATAATCTTTATATAAATAAAGTTTGGATTTTTATCATAAAGGAAAGATTAGATTTATAAAGCGATAAAAAATCGATTTTTATATATATGAAGTGAAGATAAAAATTCGATTTTTATATATATATGAAGTGAAGATAAAAATTCGATTTATATATATATATATATATATATATGAAGTGAAGATAAAAATTCAATTTTTATATATATGAAGTGAAGATAAAAATTTGATTTTTATATACATGAAGTGAAGATAAAAATTCGATTTTTGCACACATGTAGTGATAATAAAATTGTGATTTTTACTGTGAACAGCGTGGAAAAGTTTGAGTTAGAATTTCAAGCAGATCCGAACCATTCAGAATAGAATGGCAAAGTGGATCCCAAAGGTGAGAACTTCTCACTTTAATTCTTGTTTTCTAGTTAAAAATATATACTAGGATGCAGACGGTTCTTAGCAGCACCCGACACCCGTTGTCCACAGACCATGGACGACTTGTTTGATTTTGTTGTGTTGTGAAAATTGATTGTGATGTGGAATAGATGGAAATATATTCATGCGTTAAAATAAATTATTTATTGTTAAAAAAATATAATTTTTAATGTGAATATGAATAAATAAATATTCATTTACAAATCGAACGATTTGTTTATGTACACTGATTTGACTGACATTGATTGGGTTGATAAATTTTACACGTCGCCCAACTGCACAAATAATATTCAGTGTTTGTTGATTTGAAACCCCACACGGGTGTTGGGATGATATTTGGCATACACTAGTCCCAATTGTTTAGTTGTATGTCAATCGATAGGTTGACAGACTGTGTAAGTGTTAATTTGATATATTTAATGCTTATGCAGTTTTGTGGTGCACTTTGGATGATGGTTGATTATTTATCGTTGCTATTATATACATGTGTTGTATGGAATCCATATAATTAACATTATATGGTAATTGATTGGGCCTCATTCCAATTTGGACAATAAAGAATATTATAAAATAAAGATTCATGTGTTGAATTGAATAAATAGTCATGTGTTGATGATACACATGTGTTGAGAATATTCATGTGTGGAAACTTATCATGTGTTGAACGAAATATTTTAACAATAAAATTTACATCTTTATCATATATAAAATTAGAAACCAACTGGAAACTAGATAAGATGAGTGGTTTGCTGGGTATTGATCTGATGTTGGTTTCGGCCTTCGGGGTTAACACTTAGGGAGTCGTTCTCTTACTAATTTACGGTTGGAGTCTGATTAAGAATTAAACGATAGAAATCATAATTTTATAAAATATATTAAATAACAAAAATAGTCATGTGTAGACGATACTCATGTGTTGAGAATATTCATGTGTTGAAAGAAATATGTATATTCATGTGTTGAAGAAAATATTCATTTGTTGAATAGAATAACGAAGTTATTGAAATATATAAAGCCGTGTTGGCTAGATTTGTGCCATTTTGACGCGAACGATATTTATATTGATTATATTCGTTTTTATAATGAATATAGAAATAGAAGTGATTTCAAAATCCAATATTTTAAAAATATTATCATTTATATATTAATGATATGGAATATTCAATTTTGATTTAAAATTGAATATGAAGTTGAAATTGTTTTGAAAACAAATTTAAAACGATTTATAAAATACGTTTAGAACTGAAATCGACGAAATATATATAATATGTATTACATATATTAACTGGCCTGAATAGAACGCGTGTGCCGCGGTAGTTCGCGAATTTTGACCATTGACTTCGAATTGATGTTGCGGCAGATCAGACTATCGGATTCTCCTGAAACCGGAACCTTGGGTTCGTATCAAAAAAAGCTTTCCAATGAATATTAGAAATTTGAAATCTAACAGTTGGATTTGGAATTATTCCAAATAAAATTTGGAAAAGGTCGCTGTAAGTGCAGTTCGACGACCGTTATTGGAAATCGACTGTACGGGCCTTGATAAAATTATTAAAAATATTAATAATTTGTGTAAAATCATAATAAATGATTTAGAAAGAGCTGGGATGAAAAATTCCATATTTAAAAGGATAAAAATATATTTTTATCGAAATGAACTAGATTTGAACTTGATTTGAAGTGGTTTTAAAAATAATCAGAATTTCCAATATACGAATTGGAATGGATTTGAATCGAAATTATCTTCGGAATATTTCGATGTTGGATTTTGTGATTATATAGATATGGTTGTGGAGATTTGAAAGGTATATTTATATCGTTATTTCCAATATGATATTTGTTGGTTTCAGAATTTGATATTGAATATAAGCCGATATATTTTCTATTCAGAGCCTTGTATTTAATATCAAATGGGATTTTAGGTTCGTCGTGAATGGTGTCTTGAATAACACTGTTCTTGAACCCAGTTTAGAAAAGAATAAATCTTTTAATTAAGATTTAGTGAAATTGTCCAGTTAATTAGTATTTAATTGGAATTGAATTTAAATTGGTTTTTGGGGTTTATCGTGAGCGGTGTTCGGAATAACACATGTTCTTTAACCCGATTAACAATGGAAAGTGATTTTGGGTTTATCGTGAACCGTGTTTTAGATGACATTGGTTCTTTAACCCAGTTAAAGATAGGATATTGATTTTTGAGGAGATTAAAACTAAGTGGAGTTTTAATGAATCTTTAATAAGATTAAAGTGATCGGGAATGGAGTATCACCAGTTTTGCTCCAAAGTGATAGTTAAATCTTTAATTAGATTTGAACATGAAATGGTAATTAATATTTACCGATAACACCATGGTGTTAGATATGGAGTATTACCAGTTTTGCTCCATGGGATGAATAGGTTGGGACTGGGAAATAAAATAAATGATTACCTCTGTGTGGTTCGCTAATCCCGACTAGTTTGGAAAACCTTAACATGGTTTGAAATGATATCCAAAGGAAGATTAAAGAATAAATTTAGAAGAATTTATCTTTGATAAAATTTATGGGGATCTTTCCCTAAGAATGTCAATATTTGAATAAAAGAATACTCTGAATTGGAATGAGGCGTATGTTGTGTTTGTGTAACACTTGTTTATTATATACGCAGGTTATTTGGAAAGGCTGGGTTTATATCCATTCTGAATAACCGATTCGACGATAAGTTGGAGATGAAGACGGTGGTTGAAGACCGGAGGTCTTCACATCGTTTGGAGGATTATTGATGATCTTGATTGGGCTGTACACCCAAGAGGAGGGAATCAGTTGGTGATCGTCCAGACATACTGGGAGATCGATGGATATGCAAGGAATGAGGTTCCTCCGGTTTTGTTCAGACCCAGAACGAACTTGTAAATGGACTGTGTGTCTGACATTGGATTTTATTCTGTGTGATTGATTTCTATTAAATATATATCTGCTTAGCGGCGGAGAATTTATTCTCTTATTTAACGCCCTTCTCTGAGACGTACGAGCTCAGAAGTTATATATTGATGGATATCAATCACATGGCATGAATTGCCTGTGTGGCATGCCAAAGTGGAAAATGATCAAGGCTTCTATTGAAAAGCAAAGTCTTGTGGTTGATGATCAAAGCACGGCCTATGTGGCATAACTTTCTGTATAGCGTTAATTCGCGAGCCTCACACTTCGGTGTGAGTCAAAAACGGGATAGTGACTGCAGAGAGAGCACGACGTTTCTTTCTAGCTATGGGTGATGTCAGTGACCTACCAGCCCTGACATTTATATACTTTTTACCTTTGTGGTTGTTGGATGCGAGGCGCCTCGGATATAGGTCTAAAAGGACCGGGAAACGTGTGTTCAGGAATAATTAATCCTCAAAAGTAAGAGAGGACCGGCCTTGAAGATCTAGGATCGATGTGTGTGTGGTCGTGAGACATTTGCTAGTGTGTCTCGAACGGAGAGGAGCTTGTCCCTTGCCTCGAATCATGACGGAAATCCAATTTCCAATACGTGACATTTCGTTTTTGTTTGTAGAGCCTAGTATGGTGACATAGTGGTATGGGACACTTATGCCGTCTATGATTGATACTTATGATTGAAGTTGTTTTCTTCACTTATAGTAATAATAAAAGATGAAATTTAGCGTATCAAGCATTCTTTGGCTATTATAAGGTAAAACCCTATCCTCCGGCTTGCGTTGCATTGTGTGATGAGACCTGGGTCTTATAATAGCTTCATTTTCTTTATTTAGCATTGCGCTGTTGTTTTATGCACTGGTATTCTTGGGAGGAAACCCGTTCCGTGTTATACGGCGTGATCCCTTAATTTACCTAACTTTAAAAATAAAAATTAATAACTGTTTTAGTTCTCACACCAGTCACATGACTGACCTGGAGTTTATTGTTTTAACCTAAACTCTTGGTGCCCTTATTTTCCGCACGCGCAGCTAGTAGTTTTGGTTTTGCAGATTTATACTCACAAGATCATGGTTTATAGCTCAAGCGATATTCGGAAGCTCTGTATCCGCGTGTTTCTTTCAGTTATGTTTTGTATTACTTTTCCGCTGTTATGTATTTAAATGTAATTTAAATCTCTTATGTTTATCAAATGTGTAATATTTATCCTTACTCTGTATATTCTTGTACTCTGATGGGATTGTTGTAATAAGCAGTGAAACGTTCTTCTGTTTGCGTTCTGATCCGTCGTGTCCTCAAAGCAATCCGTGCTTTCCTTACCGGGGAAGTTCGGGTCGTAACAATATATTTGTTTCAACCAATCTTTTTGGCTAAAATGTATATTTTGACAAAAATGTATATTTTGATTAAAAATTTATATTTCTAATTCAACTATTTTAATTTGTCAAAAATGTTTATTTCAATAATTATATTTTGACAAAAGGACCAATTCTGTTTCAACCATTTCATTTGATAAAAGGTGAAAATTTTGGTTTCAACTATTATAATTCGATAAAGTGACAAATTTAGTTTCAACTATTATATTTGACAAAAGTTACAATTTTAGTTTCAACTTTTATAAGTTGATAAAATGACAATTTTAGTTTTAACTTTTATAACTTGACAAAAGTTACAATTTTAGTTTCAACTTTTATAATTTGATAAAAGTGAAAATGTTAATTACAACTTTTCTTTTTGACACAAATGAAAATTTTGTTTCAACTAACATGCTTGACAAAAATGACTATTTTTATTTTAACTAACATGTTTGACAAAAATGACTATTTTTATTCAACTAACATGTTTGACAAAAATGACTATTTTTGTTTCAACTAACATGTTTGACAAAAATGACTATTTTTACTTTAACTAAAATGTTTGACAAAAATGGCTATTTTTATTTTAACTAACATGTTTGACAAAAATGACTATTTTATTTCAACTAACACATTTGACAAAAATGACTATTTTTATTTCCATAACTATATTTTGACAAAATGTTTCTTTTTATTTCAATAACTATATTTTGATAAAATGTTTCTTTTTATTTCAATAACTATATTTTGACACAACCATGTTTAACGGAAACAATAAAATTAAATATTGTAATTCTAATTTTAAACAAAACCATATTTTAATGTAAATAATAAAATGAATATTTTATTGTTATTCTAATTTTTGACATAACAATTCATAACTAGATGACACATTAAATTTACGTACATTTTCTATGTATTCTAATGACAAATAAAAGAATATTTTAGTTGTGTAACGAACTGGGATTTTCAACTTTGAAAATCAATACAAAACTACCAAGTTGACTATTTAGACATCGGAAATACCTGATCATTAATAGAAAGAAGTTAGAGGGTGAGAATAGATAAGATAGAAAAATTAGAATAGAAGAAGAAGATCACCACAGAACAGAATCAGAGTAATACGAATCTCATAGAGGAATGAACAAATATAATATATAACATAACTTTGCAACCTAATAGTATATATATACAATAACCTTTTCAGAGTACAACACTTACACACCGTGGAAATAACAAAAGCTATATAATCCTGAAGCCTCCTGCTTAAGGCTCCTCCTCCAAGTATATCTGTAAAGACCTGAACTACTTGACTCTTATTTGGATTAAATTATCATTAATTCCATACTTCTTTGGATTAAATTATCAGTCTATCATCATTCTACATTTATCTCTTTAGATTAAATTATCATTAATTTATCCATTTACCCATTTCTATATATTCGTAAATTCTTATTTCTAGATTTAGAAAATATACTTTATTAATCATTGGAAACATTTCCGTATTTGCTCCACTCCTTATTTTCTATATTAGAAAACATTCCAGATTCTTATTTGGAAAACATTTCCAAAACTCCTTCATTTGATTTAAACAGATGTTTAAATAAAACATCACTAAGCCAATTCAAACCATTACACTCATTAACTAAATTCACTTAACCAACCTTCACTATCGAACATTACCCATCCCTTAGTTAAAAACGAAGTCAACCAAGTTGGGGTATAATTACCTCTCAGACCTTAACTGAACAACATTTCTAACCTCGAAATAGACAAAGTTCACCCTTTTAAATCTTTTAACCAACTTCCTTACGTAACTCGGATTCTATTTACGAATCCACTTCTTTTACCAAAATCATTTGATTATAACGATGGTGTTATAATCCCATACTTCTGAAATAAAATAACTTAAATATAACTCTTCCTTATTAATTTGGATAAATTAACAAACAACTAATTTATTAATGAATACATAAATTTGGTTTTAAAACGGAAGTAATTGGTACTTTCCCTAATTCGATATAATCGAATTTCAACTTACAATTCTTTCTCGAATAATCTCTATTCGATAACTCCCTTTTCGAATAACTAAATTCAATTTTCTCTCTTCGAATAACTATATTCGATAATATCTCTTTCGAATAAACTATATTCAATAACTCATCCTTTCGGATAGCTTATATTCGATTAACTCTCTTCTTCGAATAACTTATATTTGATAATTTCTCTTGAATAACTTATATTCGATAATCTCTCTCGAATAACTTATACTCGATAATCAAATATTGGTTTCCAGCCGAATACTAATTTCCTTGTAAAATCCTGATTTATTCAATATATAATTTCTTCAAATAAATCATTTTTAAAACATTGGCTTAGTTGAATTTTAACTACAAAGCTTTACAGATTTTATTTAATCCCTTTTTACATTTCGAGTATCGAAATGGATTTCATCATTCCCTTTTCAAAACAACTCCAAATTTCCCATTTTATTTACCGTTGAATTTGAAATCTCAATTATCCACTGATAATTACATTTTAGTTTATTTATAAACATTGTTTATAAATCACAACACTTGTCTTCCTTATTTAACTAGTTATTTATTTCTAACCATTTGAAATCCCATCTATGTTTAACTTCTATTTCAAAAACCCAATTTCCTTTACAAATGTTTTTATTCCTAAAATCTTTACTTAATTCCATTTTTCATGTTGAATGTGAATAATATCCCTTTTATACAATCCCTTTAGTTTGATTTCGTATTTTAAAACAATATCCCAATTCCAACTTCTATTTATAGATTTATTTATACGAAATCTTCTTTTTATTTCTAACACTTAAATCACATTTAAAATTCCCTTTATAAATGCTAAGTTCACGTTCTATTTAAAATATCGGTGTTAAAACCCGATCTCTACTTCTCTATAGAAGTTAAGACTTATATATTCCATTTATCAAAAGATAAATATTCTTTTTAATTTACAAACATCATTTATAAATTTATTTGCTCAATTTATCTATTAAAACAGATTTCTATTTAAAATCCACTTTGAAACCATCTCCTCATTGTTCTTTTATATCTTCTCACTTATCTTTTATAATTCTATTTATTTCCCCAAATAATTTCTTTTATAATTCAATTTGATTTCCGAAATATTTCCTTTCAATTCTATTTGTTTTCCTAAATATTATATTTACTCCATAAAGCTCTTTATTTACTTCTTATTACTTTCAATTAGTATTTTAACCAAATCGGTCTTCCAAAGTTCCATATAACTGTTGTTAACTTCATACAGAAATCTTTTATTTAATTTTCAAAAATCTCCTTTTAATAAGTCCATTTGATTTTATAAAATTCCAAAATCCCACATTCACTTCATACATTTCTTTTTATAAAATACTTTGATTTTATACGAATATTTTTATTTCAATATACACTTTGAAAATTTCCTTTTAATACAAAATCCTTTGATTTTATATAAATATTTTATTTCAAATTATAGTTTGAAATTTCCCTTTTCACACTCCAGTATTTCCTTTGGTATTTAAAAGTACCAAATAACAATGATCAAATACACATAATCAACGACAGATTATAAATCACGTCATATATCACAATATATGGAAAACAGTAAAATAAATGTTGAGGAACCCAGTTGGGTACCTCAGACCTGTTTACCTGCAACCACAGATGTTAATCAACATAAATATCAAGAATATGAAGTATTCTGATAAACAAAATTAATATTCGATTAACGATTTATATATATCGTTATCTAAATTTCAATCAATTAAATAGCAGTTCAACCAAACAACCTACACACAGCAAACAACCATTATTTATCATTTCTAAAAATACGTTATAAAAATATAAGTTAAGCAGAGTTAGTGAGATTTACTTACATTGGACGGTTATCGTTAAATAACGATAATTGGTCATTGATTTGATTCAGGCATTTAATTTCACCATAAACCCAAACGAGCCCCAATTCACTCCTAGTCAGTTCCATTAGGTAGTGTCCGTCCATACGATCCCAACGGATCTTATTTTGCTGAATTCCGTTAATGTATGAGAAAGTTACGATATTTAAAAGTAAATATACAATAAATTAAATTAATTTAATTTATTTAAAAGATAAATATTGGGCCCTCACCCTTCCAGCCCAACCCGACATGTACAGTAGTCTTCCCCGATAGAAGAAACCGGTGACCTCTTTCTTCTTGCTCCTCCAATCCAGTTTCTTCCTCCATCGTTATCTCGTGCTTCCCTTCATTAAAAAACATGAGAACTTCATGGTTCTCCTTCACTTCCTACAAGCATCAACACCCGCTCATCCACCTCAACCTCACATCAACCACTGCGAGTCCGTCCTCTGGAGTTTCGCTACAGCGGCTAGACAAGTCGCGACATCGAAGTCCCAAGAAAATATCCAAAACTTCACAACTTGTACTACCTTCCTCCCCGAGTACGAATCCGACCTCAAACCCCCCTCACGCTCCCTCCATCTCCTACAATTCCATGCCCTAGGTCACGCGCCTCTAGTTTCAGCAAGCAAAAGGGATTTCGAACTCCTTAAAATTCCTATAGGATTGAAGAGGAGCACCCTATGATCTCGAATAAACATGTTTCATGAATTTAGAGATTTTATCTGAATTCTTTTTTATTTTTGAAACGAAAGTTCTTCACGTTTTAATGAGAGCTGATGGCGGCGCAAGTTTTTTGACCAGACGAATAAAGTAAATTAGGTTAAAAGAGTTAAGGTGTTTTTATAGAAGAAATATAATATTTTTATATTTGATTTTATATTGATTTTTAAGCAACCACTTGTTGTACTCATTGTTAAAAATCCCTATGGTCACACACGGTATCCAAAAAACATGAAACTAGACATGCAGCTACAGTTCGACATTACGGACCCAACGATACTGGTTTCGTCGAGTTCTGACTCCGTTTACTCACACAGCATATTTTTTAAGGTCAAATTATCGACTGTTTTTCACATTAAAATTCCGTACGACTACATACTGACTCCAAAAATTACGAAAATTGAAATTTAGCAATAATTTAATATTGCAGATCCAACAAAATTAGTTTCATCGAAAACGGAGGTCATTTGCAAAATTGGCTATTTTTAAAGCTCTAAATAACACATTAAATGTATAAATATATTTAAAAATAATTAAATTAAATATTTATAAATAAATATTATCGTATATATTCCCAACAGAAAATCATACAGCTCCAATTGGATTTATAACTCGATATCCAAATCCCGATTGAACAGATATTCAATTTATATTGAAAAGATCATTTATAATATAAATAAATCATTATAAATTATAAAGGAATTCCATAACGACTCTTCTAAAATTTGATTTGGACATAAATCAAAATATACACAATGAAATCTCGATTTTTCTCTTCCATTAGAAAAATATACTTCACCAGCTCCGAACGTTTCTTGTTTCGCAGAAATCCGAGTTAAAACGGCTTCTGTATATTCATTTAAAGTTCGAATCGCCAAATAGCGAACTACCGTGCCATTTCTTGCTCGATTATAATTATAATATAATTATATGTTCAACTGTTGTTCGAATAATATATCCATTATTCTAATTCAATTCTAAACTGAATTATATATTTTGAATTGTCCAATTCACACAATATTGTGAATTCTATTATTTCCAATTATTTCAGAAATAATTATATTATTCTATTATTTATATTAATTAAATATTAAATATTATTTAATTCATTGACCATTTAATTCTCTTAATAACTATTTGAATAATTAAATAAATCGATTATAATATCATGAAAATACGGGACATTACATTCTTTCCCCCTTAAAATAATTTCGTCCTCGAAATTGCTAAGGTAGAAAACAAACCCTATCAACTGGGTTAAAATTTATATGTTTACTTTTAACTTCAGTTTCAACTGAACCCGTTCAATTCCAATTAAAATATTAATTTGTTCCTACTAATGAAAATTTTCAAAAATCCTAAAAAATTTCTAACACCCGAGATTTTCAAAAAAATTCGCTAGCACCTCCTTTGTACCGGTTAATAGTTCAAACCCCAACTCGCCTCTCTAGGCCCTTTCCTTTCAAAAAGAAAATCAAAAAGCCAAGCGACTTGCCAATTCGGCGCATAAAACCTCATATGGAAATTTAAACATGTACCTTTTTGTCGGGCATACCATTACATCCTTGCACTTGCTTCTACCCGATACCTGCTGATCATATATCCATCTATACTAATCGATTTCCAATCAATTTCAATCAATCAAATCTCAACACAATTATTCGCTTATATCCAAACCTCATCTCATTTCAACTCAAGTTCCATTTTTCTTAACTCGTCAATCCCATATACTTAACCAAGTTAAGTTTCATTCCCACATTCCATTAACTAATTAATTTCTATAATCAGTTATCTTCATCCCAAAATCACAATTCTAATTTTTATCTCAAAAATCAACCCATTTATTCAACCAAGTCCAATTATATACAAAATTTCAATTTTACTCGATTACTCTATTTCAATTCAATTTCCACCTAGCTGGCTTTAATTTCAATTTCAATTTGCTTTCCCAAATTACTTTAAATTTTTTTTTCATTCAAACAATCTTTTCCTGGAAGTTTTTAAATAATTTTGCTTTTCACAAAAATCAAATATTCCTTTTCAGGATTCAAAACAACTTGCTTTTCTCAAAACAATTTAAAACATTATTTTTGGTAGTAATCCTTCACTTAGAACTCGAAAATGAACACTGATGATGTAGCCAGCATCATCAGAGTTACTTCCTAGCTGTCGAAGTGAGTTCAATACTATATCACTTTTCAAAACCATTTCTTAATCATTACCATTTTGAAATTATTTCAAAATATCTTTATAATGTTTGGAAAACAAATTAAAATCGCCCAGGATTTTAAAATTCTCATCTACTTAATCCAAATCCACTTACAAACACTCTTTCAACTTTTAGGAATTTTAATTCCAATTCTGATTTTAAATTCAGATTTAATTCATCTGATTCCATATATTACACTTATATGAATTCTAATCGGATATATTTAACCATTTCACTTTTTATAATCTCATTTGATTATAATAACAACCAACACATCCAATATACTATAATATTTCAAATATTAATCATTCTTTTATATTAAAATATAATTTGGGTAAAATTATTTCATTTACCCTCTTTCAAAACATACTGTGTCGGTTTATCTTACTTGAGTGTTTAGAAACTCCTATCAATACAGTGGATCAAACTGATCGACCATAACTTATAAACAACTAAACCAACAAAGCTCCACAATATAAAATCATCTTCATAATAAAATCTACAAATATGTTCTCTCGTATATATATACTCAAACTCAATCTAGGGTATTACTAACCCTATCTCTATTGAGTCACGCCACAGAGCCAAGGTAATCACTTAACCTTCAGCTCTGATACCACTGTAACGAACTGGGATTTTCAACTCCGAAAATCAACACAAAACTACCATGTTTACAATTCAGACATCGGAAATACCTGATCATTAATAGAAAGAAGTTAGGGGGTGAGAATAGATAAGATAGAAAAAATAGAATAGAAGAAGAAGATCACCACAGAACAAAATCAGAGTAATACGAATCTCACAGCGGAACGAATAAATATAATATATAACATAACTTTGCAATTTGACAGTATATATATACAATAACCTTTTCAGAGTACAACACTTACATACAGCGGAAATAACAATAGCTATATAATCTTGAAGCCTCCGGCTTCAAGCTCCTCCAAGTATATCTGTAAAGACCTGAACTACTTGACTGCCCATACAAATTTGGGCATCCAAGAGTTGAAGGAAAACAAAACAAAATAAACTCTGGGTCAGTCATGGGACTGGTGTGAGTAAACTCGAATCATTTGATTTAACTTTTCAAAAAAAAGGTAATCGCAAGACCGATCCACACATAAACACGGATGGTTTTTACCTTACGATAACCCAAAACACTTTCAAAATCAATACTTTTCTGATATTATAATATTATCTAATCACAAGTAATTAACAATCTAGCAGAACGCTTGCATCTCACATCCCACATATGTATAATATACAAACAAAACCGCGGGCGCTTATTGGAGATTGGATTCCGACTATGACAAGGTTTGGGACCACCTACCGATACTGTATCTCTAGAGGCGAATACATTGGGTTCAACAAGAACGTCTTACAACCCGGCTCACACATGACTGACCACTCATTTCGCTTGAGTGTATCGAATGTATATCACCAACGGTTGGGAGATACCCACCGTTTCCCGAAAAGGAACAGCATCAAAAATAGATAAAAGAATGAAATGGATTTTCTCTAGATAGGTGATATACACCCTAATGGGAGCGACCCATATAGCCATGTTGCCTGCCCGATTTCTGTCATTTCCCGGTTGATGAGACTTGAGGTCATAACATATCTTTTGGAACACCTGACCACCATTCACTTTGAATGCCACATCGTTATACCCGTCAAATCACAAATTGATTTCCGCAAAAATACCATGTGTATAAAGCTAGTAGAAACGAATTCCTCCGCCACCTAACATAAGTACGCTTGAAGAGATCAACTTACGCGATTCGTTAGATATACTTTGTCAGACATTTGTCCATTCACGTTGTCCTGGGACTGGACAAACCGAAGGCACTATTCTGTAAACAGTATTGCCCTTGCATAACTCCATCTTCAATTATCCTCACCATATTTGATTGCAACGCTAACGTCCATACAGAGTGGTTTTCAGATATTGAATCTGATCTCGGTCTCTTCGTATTGACGACGGAAAATGGTCAAAAACTTCGATAGTCGGTGATTTAACTATCAAAGAAAAACATGTGTGCAAACAACGATATTATTTCCAGATGGAAATTCTATCAATCTATCATCATTCCACATTTATCTCTTTAGATTAAATTATCATTAATTTATCCATTTACCCATTTCTATATATTCGTAAATTCTTATTTCTAGATTTAGAAAATATACTTTATTAATCATTGGAAACATTTCCGTATTTGCTCCACTCCTTATTTCCTATATTAGAAAACATTCCTGATTCTTATTTGGGAAACATTTCCAAAACTCCTTCATTTGATTTAAACAGACGTATAAATAAAACATCACTAAGCCAATTCAAACCATTACACTCATTAACTAAATTCACTTAATCAACCTTCACTATCGAACCTTATCCATCCCTTAGTTAAAAAACGAAGTCAATCAAGTTGGGGTATAATTACCTCTCAGACCTTAACTGAACAACATTTCTAACCTCGAAATAGACAAAGTTCACCCTTTTAAAGTAATTGGTACTTTCCCTAATTCGATATAATCGAATTTCAACTTACAATTCTCTCTCAAATAATCTCTATTCGATAACTCCCTTTTCGAATAACTATATTCGATTATCTCTCTTCGAATAATCATATTCGATAATCTCTCTTTCGAATAAACAATATTCGATAACTCTTCCTTTCGGATAGCTTATACTCGATTACCTGTCTTCTTCTAATAACTTATATTCGATAATCTCTCTCGAATAACTTATATTCGATAATCAAATATCAGTTTCCAACCGAACACTGATTTCCTTGTAAAATCCTGATTTATTCAATATATAATTTCTTCAAATAAATCATTTTTAAAACATTGGCTTAGTTGAATTCTATCTACAAATCTTTACGGATTTTATTTAATCACTTTTTACATTTCGAGTTTCGAAATGGATTTCATCATTCCCTTTTCAAAACAACTCCAACTTTCCCATTTTATTTACCATTGAATTTGAAATCTCAATTATCCACTGATAATTATATTTTAGTTCATTTATAAACATTGTTTATAAATCACAACACTTGTCTTCCTTATTTAACAAGTTATTTAGTTCTAACCATTTGAAATCCCATCTCTGTTTAACTTCTATTTCAAAAACCCAATTTCCTTTACAAATGTTTTTATTTCTAAAATCTTTGCTTAATTCCATTTTTCACGTTGAATGTGAATAATATCCCTTTTATACAATCCCTTTAGTTTGATTTTGTATTTTAAAACAGTATCCCAATTCCAACTTCTATTTATAGATTTATTTATATGAAATCTTCTTTTTATTTATAACACTTAAATCTCATTTAAAATTCCCTTTATAAATGCTAAGTTCACATTCTATTTAAAATATCGGTGTTAAAAACTGATCTCTACTTCTCTATAGATGTTAATACTTATATATTCCATTTATCAAAAGATAAATATTCTTTTTAATTTATAAACATCATTTATAAATTTATTTGCTCAATTTATCTATTAAAACAGATTTCTATTTAAAATCTACTTTGAAACCATCTCCTCGTTGTTCTTTTATATCTTCTCAATTATATTTTTTAATTCTATTTATTTCCCCAAATAATTTCTTTTATAATTCAATTTGATTTCCGAAATATTTCCTTTCAATTCTATTTGTTTTCCTAAATTTTATATTTACTCCATAAAGCTCTTTATTTACTTCTTATAACTTTCATTTAGTAATTTTAACCAAATCGGTCTTCCAAACTTCCATATAACTGTTGTTAACTTCATACAGAAATATTTTATTTAATTTTCAAATATCTCCTTTTAATAAGTCCATTTGATTTTATAAAATTCCAAAATCCCACATTCACTTCATACATTTCTTTTTATAAAATACTTTGATTTTATACAAATATTTTTATTTCAATATACACTTTGAAAATTTCCTTTTAATACAAAATCCTTTGATTTTATATAAATATATTATTTCAAATTATAGTTTGAAATTTTCCTTTTCACACTCCAGTATTTCCTTTGGTATTTAAAAGTACCAAATAACAATGATCAAACACACATAATCAACAACAGATTATAAATCACATCACATATCACAATATAGGAAAAACAGTAAAATAAATGTTGTAATGTCCCGTATCTTTGGTAGCTAAATCTTTTATTTAATTTATTAGTTTAAATAATTTAAAACCAGAATTTTTAATATTAAGTTTTGGATTATTTAAATAATTTAAAACCCAAAATTTTAACGATTTTTTTTGTATAAAAGAATTTAATATCAATGGAGTACTGTCTCAAATGTAAAACTTGTAATGTTAAGTCTTGGCATTTATATTGAAACTGTTATTTTAATGATATTAATTTGTCATTCAATTTAGTAGGTTTAATTTAATGTAATGATAAGATAAAATAAACTCGCATACATACCGTGCTTTACTTCCAAATATATTTGTATCATGTTTCTTCCAACAAATTAAAAGTTGGCCCATAAACAATAAAACTAGAATGTTGTGAACATATAAACAAGATTTACTCTCCAGCACATTTAATAGTGCGTTGACAATACAAATGCAAGTACAAAAGGAAATAAAATATACTCTCGTCCGTAGGATTTAAAAACTAAAGCACTAAAACAATAAAGTCTAAAATTTCAATTACAGCAAGCACTTTTTATCAATCAACAGTAAGAAAAAAATCTTTCGCCATTTCAAGGTAAAAATTCTCTGCATCTAAAGTCTTTTCCGCTCTATGCTCCGCAGCTAGTCCCATGTGCCTGGCCAACCCAGTTTGCAGTATGTGCCCTCCTCTTTTCATTTCAAAAGATTTCATCCACTCTGAAGTTGGTCGTCCTAACCTATGGATAACATATAGGAATGTAAATAAATAAGGAAAATTTATATGAGTTTTATGATTTTTAAATATATTGTACAGCATATTGTACACATGAATTCTGCAGCCTATAACTATAGGAACAGATAACATATCACAAAAATCAACTCTGAATCACATCCATGAATATTACAATACAATGAAATTCTATATCCAAATCATTCGAGATTTCAAATCTGTACAAACAATAAAGGAAAAGAAAACATAGTCAAACAACTAAGGGAAGTGTGAACAGCTAAGGGACTGTAAAGCTGATAAAAACATATATATATATATATATATATATGTATGTATGTACAGTCATACATCAAATGAACAACTAAGTATATTTCAAATCCATGTGCAAATTCAGACAAGGACTGTTGTTTTACATTTAAAAAAAAAATCGAATATAAAATCTATAACAAATGAATCGAAACTATATATATTTATATATATATACACAGTTGATTCATGTACAAAATTTACTGGTGCCATATCTTTTAACACAGAATCTACAGTTCAAATTTTCTGGATTGAATAAACAACTCAAATCATAGCCTCACCTAACCTAATCTACACACATATGTGTAGTTCGATCAATGTTTCTTTTGAAGGGGACCAAAAGGACTGAAATATAATTCTGAATTCAACAAAATCTCTGTTAAATCATCACACAGTCATCACAGTACCACAGTTGATAATGCAACTGAAAGGAAAAGAGAATGGCACCTAAGAAACAAACAGCTAAGATCTAAACCTAAGGTGTTACAGTTGATTTTCGACATTGATCCTATCCTAACCATCCGCGACTATATATATATATACGGGCACACAATGGGTTCAAGAACAATACCAATCAAGCAGAGAAAAAATTCGAACCACTTATAATCAAAACAGGAATTTTACAGTAAACAAAAATCAATTAAAACACTTATCTGGGTTCGGGAATACACGGTTCTCCTTTCGAGATGCTTCGGGTGTTTTTCTGATGAGTCCTTTCAACGTTGAAGACCTAGGGTTCGGCGAGTACACGATGGTAGCCTCGGGTTAGTTGTCTAAGGTCTGTAGTTGAGGTGGGAGGAAGCTCTTTAATTCCTGAAAGGCGCGAGGGGTTAATCGACAAAACAGTGGTGGCGTTGGGTGTTTGAGGGTTTGGCGGATCGATTGGAAGAAGATGAGGAGGAGATCGAACCAGAGAGAAGTTTGAGTAGGGGAAGCGAGGGACTGAATTTCCTTTTCGATCGAAGCAGGAAGGAGGATCACCATGGAAATTTCTTTTTCTAATTTTGGAGGCGGCGGAGGTTACGAGGGAATGAGGGTTTCGATCGTTTTTGTGAAGAGAGAACCGGATGGTAGGGTTTTAATTGTGTAAGTGGGCTGGGCCGCCAATCCAAGGTAAAGGGTCGGGCTTTAAAAATAAATTTGTGTTTTATTTAAATAAATTACTTTATTAAGTTTATTTATAAGATATCTCGCACATACCTTATTAGATCTGAGCACGGTCTGCCTCGTTTGGACCGTAAAGACGAGATCTTAGAGACGGAGCAGAGGTTGGTCAGAATCGGGAACAACTGAGAATTTTATTCGAATTAAAAGACAGCTTAATTTGGCTAAAAATCAGATAATTATCGACGGATTCAAAACCAGGTGAGTTAATCTCACTCATTTTTTCCCATTTATATTTTATATAAATTGGGTTTTCTATTTTTGTGTGCTCTGTTTGCTGTTAATTGACCGTTTGTTAATTATTGATTCATGTGTTGATTTAACTGACGAAATTTTACTATCGTTTAATTTCAGTAAATTAACAAATCGTAATTCTAACGACTCGACCAAATAGAGGGAACTTACCCTGTGGGTCACGTTTGTTTATAAGCATGTTTAATTGTTTGAATTGGTTGTTTATTTGGTTAATGTTGAACAGTAGTTATTATAGAAATTTTCAATTAAATGGATTAAATTGATTAGTGATTCTAGGCTAGAAAATTTACCTGTGTTGGTTTAAACCAAAGGGCGAGATTGGTTGAGTAATAGGCAGTTCATGGCCTGAGATTAAATTATTTTGTTTACCACCCGGTGAGTTGACGATACTAAAGTTATAAAGATTTATTTTTATAACTAGGAATAGATTTCGAAATATATTATTTGGAATTATGAGTTTTGGAAAGGGAAATAAATAAATGTTTTATTTAAGATTTGATTTATAAATTTTATAAAGTCAATTCTGATGTTGATCAGATTTTCAAATACGAGAATGAGAGATAAAGCGAATGATATTGTTTTGATTTTAATAAGGCTTTAAAATTGGAAATTTGATATTTAAAGGAATTAACTACGGAAGTGGTTAACGACTAAATTAAATTATTATTTTAATAATTTAGAGAAAATACTTTTTAATTGAGGTTCATTTAAAAAGTACTTGAAACCTAAAAAGGAATCCGATTGAATGGTAAAAGGGAATTAAGAACAGATTTTATGTTTGAACCCGAATTTGGGGAACAAGTTATGAAAAAGGATTTTTAGCAAGGGTATTAGCTTAAAAATAAATATTACTTAATGGTTTGAGTTAAGTGAAAAGAAATATAGTTCAAAAAGATTTATAATAAATCGGGAGTATGTAAATGGGATTAATGTATAAAAGCGTTAATCGTACATTAAAGTTACTTAATAACGGATTAAGTAAAAGGAAGGCGATTAAAATAAGATTTCAAAGCCGGAATTGTCAAAGGGTTTTGAAGGAGGTAATAAAAGTGGATTTGGTAAAAGAAGTGGGTCGTGAGATTTTGTAATCAAATTTGAATTATGAACATGAGTTTAGTTAAAGAAGCAGAGTAAAAAGTGATTATGAACTAAGAACGAATGGTGTATTCGAGGAAGAGATTTCAAAAGGGAAGAAGGTTTGTAAAACCATACTTTTGAATAAAATATTTAAAGGAAAGTGGTGCGGAGAATAGAGGAGATGCCGGTTTTATATTACAACTCGTATATAACTTTAGATACGAATGTTGTTGATCAAGGTCTGAGAGGTAATTAAAATACCCCAACTTGAACAACATCGGGACTATCTGAGGAGGATATTAGTTGTAATGGTGAAAAGGGATTAGTGATAATTTATTTCCATTAGTGAAATGATGTAAAGGGGGGGTTTATCCAACAAAAATAAGCACTGGGTTCTGTCCGGTAATAAATAAGGGATATTTCATAATGTTGTTTAATTTAAAAAGGCCAAGTGGTGTTGAATACTGAACCGGTGAACCCATTTGATTGACATGATTGAAACACTGTTTATTTTGATAGTTAAAACACCGACTATCAAACTTTTCCAATACGATTGTGGGTACGGAAAGACCGGGATCGAATTTATATTCGAAAACCATTCCGACCAGCAAATACGTGAAGATATTAGACGATGGTCGAGATGGAGCATTGAAGGCCGTAGATTTCCGTAAACGGAAGGACTGCTAATAATCCCTGGTCTGCAGCTAGCAATGTACTGTGGTTCTGTCGTGGTCGGAATCTACGGGTTGCAAGGACTTCTCGCTACTGATCCATGGGGTGATTCCTATATGAGATGCAGTAGGAGAGTGCCTTCGGTTCACCCTGTTCCTGGGTGACTTGTATGGACGAGTGTCTGACAAAGTATTTCCAAGGGAATTACATACGTTGATTTCTCCAAACGTACCATAGTTGATGGCGGAGAAATGGTTATTCTCTAGCCAAAAAGACTAGAGTATTTTTGTGGACGTCAATCAGTGTGATCTGGCGGATCTGACGATGTGGCATTCAAAGTATATGATGACCAGATGTGCTGACCTCAAGCCTCATCAACCGGGAAAATGACAAAAATCGGGCAGGCAGCATGGCTATGTGGGTCGCTCCCATTAGGGTGTATAATCACCTATCTAGAGAAATTCCTTTTGTTTCTTATTCTATCGATTCTGCCCATTCGGGAAACGGTGGTTTGAGTCCAACCGTTGGTGATATACATTCGATACACTCAAGCGAAATGAGTGGTCGGCCATGTGAGGGCCGGGTTGCAAGACGTTCTTGTTGAACCCTGTGTATTCGCCTCTAGAGATACACGTGCGGAAGGTGGTCCCATACCTTGTCAAGTTGGAAACCCAATATCCAATAAGCGCCCGCGGTTTTCGATTGTATATTATATACGGGGAGCGTGAGATGCAAGCGTTCCTCTAGATTTGTTAATTATTTGTATCTAGACATTATCATAATATCAGATCAAGATATTAATTTCAAAAACTGGTTTGGATTACCGTAAGGTAAAAACCATCCGTGTTTATGTGTGGATTGGTCTTACGATTATCTTTTTCTTTCGAAAGGATTTTAACTTTAAAATCAAGTTGTGTGATACTCTAAATGCTGTGCGAGTTTTCTCACTCTGGTCCACCAGACTGACCCAGTGTTTTGTAAATGCTCGGGTTAGACCGAGGTGTACAGGTTCAGGTCATCAGGTACTGAGAAGTCCAGAGACGAGCTGAAGATGTTCAAATGAATGATATTCCGCTGTGTGATTATATATATGAGGACAGATTATCAAAATTGTCCAGCTGTGTGTTGTACTCTGATATTGTAAGTATTTCAAAGTTTTCAGTAAAGATTTATTTTTGTATTATATTTTGTTCCGCTGCGATATAAGGCTCTGTGTTGGTTCTTCCTCTTCTTCTGTTCTAATTTTTCTTTCTTTCTTATCTCACCCTCTAATTTCTTTCTATAAACGTTCCAGTGTTTTCGGTGTTGGAAGGTCGGCATGAGTACGGTAAAGGGTATTTATGTCGATTTTCAGGGCTGAAAATGTTGGGTCGTTACAAATGTTGAGGAACCCAGTTGGGTCCCTCTGACCTGTTTACCTGCAACCACATATGTTAATCAATATAAATAACACGAATATGAAGTATTCCGATAAACATAATTAATATTCGATTAACAATTTATATATACCGTTATCTAAATTTCAATCAATTAAATAGCAGTTCAACCAAATAGCCAACACACAACAAACAACCATTATTTATCATTTCTAAAAATACGTTATAAAAATATAAGTTAAGCAGAGTTAGTGAGATTTACTCACATTGGACGGTTATCATTAAATAACGATAATTGTTCATTGATTTGATTCAGGCATTTAATTTCACCATAAACCCAAACGAGCTCCAATTCACTCCTGGTCAATTGCATTGGGTAGTGTCCGTCAATACGATCCCAACGGATCTTATTTTGCTGAATTCCGTTAACGTATGAGAAAGTTACGATATTTACAAGTAAATATACATTAAATTAAATTAAATTAAAACAATTTATTTAAAAAATAAATATTGGGCCCTCGCCCTTCAAGCCCAACCCGACATGTATAGTAGTCTTCCCCGATAGAAGAAACCCATGACCTCTTTCTTCTTGCTCCTCCAATCCAGTTTCTTCCTCCATCGTTATCTCGTGCTTCCCTTCATTAAAAATCATGAGAACTTAACCGTTCTCCTTCAACTCCTGCAAACATCAACACCCGCTCATCCACCTCAACCTCGCATCAACCACTGTGAGTCCATCCTCTGGAGTTTCGCAACAACGACTAGACAAGTCGCGACATCGAAGTCCCCAGAAAATATCCAAAACTTCACAACTTGTGCTACCTTCCTCCCCGAGTACGAATCCGACCTCAAACCCCCCTCACGCTCCCTCCATCTCCTACAATTCCATGCCCTAGGTCACGCGCCTCTAATTTCAGCAAGCAAAAGGGATTTCGAACTCCTTAAAATTCCTATAGGATTGAAGAGGAGCAACCTATGATCTCGAATAAACATGTTTCATGAATTTAGAGATTTTATTTGAATTCTTTTTTATTTTTGAAATGGAAGTTCTCCACGTTTCAATGAGAGCTGATGATGGTCGCACAAGTTTTTTGACCAGAGGAATGAAGTAAATTAGGTTAGAAGAGTTAAGGTGTTTTTATAGAAGAAATATAATATTTTTATTCGATTTTATATTGATTTTTAAGCAATCGCTTGTTGTATTCATTGTTAAAAATCCCTGTGGTCATACACGGTATCCAAAAATCACGAAACTAGATATGCAGCTACAGTTCGACATTACGGACCCAACAAAACTGGTTTCGTCAAATTCCGACTCTATTTACTCACACAGTGAAACACCCCACCTCCGTTAGGGTCACTCTCAAAGGGAATGCCCTAATTTTGGTGGAGGTTTATAAGTACAAGTCACAGATATACAAGACAGATATAAGAACACATATTTGTAAACAGCGGAAGAACAACAAACTTTATTTCATAAAGTCAAATACGTGTTACAACAACATCCTTTCCAAAAACATAACATAACACTTCATAATCTGTCTTGAGTACATTATTTTTAAAGAAGCATAAATAAAACATAGACAAACTGCCAAAGCCCCATAGTGGATTGTCCAAAGCCATAGTTCAAAACAGGAAAGTCCAAGCAATACATTTCTCTTATTCAAGCTGGATGTTGAGGCTGGTCAAGCTGCTGTGTTCCTTCCCTGAGGACCTGGGGGGGGAAACGGAAGAAAGAAGACGAAAGAAAAATAGAGTCAGACATAAAGCCTGAGTAAGTCTAGTACTACTTTGTCTATGAATAAAGAACTGGGTATGATAAGTAAAACAGGAAGTGGGCAAACACTATGAACTTGGTTAAGTTACCTAGGGTCGAATATACTATCGTACCCCATGTTAATCTCTGAACCCATATAAACTAGTTTCCAACTGGCACCCATAATCAGGGTGATGTGATCCATTCAATGATGATCGGCTCCTACTCGCATAGTTACATGTGTCTTACGGCCCCCGATGTCTGTAGTTACCTATGCTGGTCCCACCATGGGGTGTATCAAGTCCCATAGTGGCAACCCGACACAACCTTAGAGTGCAAAGGTATGCTACTGGTGTCCAGTGCTTTATTTTTCTGCGCCGGAGTGCGTGCACGCCCGCACACCGTTAGAACCTACACTGCTACACCACCGCCGTCGATTTGACCTCTTACAATCAGCCCAGTAATCGTGCCCCACCCTGCCTAGTTTCAGGGTATCCTGATACACCTTCTAGGGTTACTGCTGAAAAGGGTCCCCCGTTACTAGGTTTTCTATCTCTAGCCAACATGCTAAGTTGGTTAAGTGTTTCCTAACCTAACCCCACCAGTCCGTTTAGTTTAGCATGTTCCATTTTGATTAAGTCTTTAGTTCACTTAATCCTAACAATCCTGACTCAGCCTTAATTGTCTTATTAAGGCCCTGACCTCTCACATTAGACAGGTATTGTTGTGGCAGCCTGTTGCCGGTTGGTTCCGGGCAGTCTTACGCCACAACTCAGTCTAACCTCGGGTCCTTACTGGGCTCCATGTTTAACCTCCCACATTGGATAGGTGTTGTTGTGACTACTGGACAGCCGGGCGGTTCCGGGCAGGTTTACATCACAACTCAATCCAACCTCGGGTTAAACACATCGTCTTTTCTACATTTACATATTTTGTCATTCTTCTTTATTTCTTATATGTAAATATTTGCGGCCCATTATTATGTTAATGGTGTAAAGGTTACACCAACCATGGGCCCAACCCATACTTGACTTTGGGCCCTTCTATTTCATATTTTCATTCATTAATTAATTTTTAACCCAACGTTATTTTCCCCCGTTTTACACGTCCGTTTATATATATATTGGGCTTAGCCTTTTAAAGCCCAATTTAGCCATGCGAAAAGGGGAGGCTTATGGCGTATACACAAAGAGGGGAAAGTGAGCGCATGAACTTGCATATGACGTTGGAAAATACATAATAGAAATTGGTGTACTTGCATAGTGGTGACATGTATTTTGGTCATAAAACATAGGTGACATAAATCAAGGCATGTAAACTTGCATAGGTTTAACTACAACATGAACCTATATTCTTATTTAGGCATAATGTCAAACATAAGCATGGCCTAGATACTTCTAGCATAAACATGGCATAATGTCAAACATAAGCATGGCATAAATACTTCTAGCATAAACATGGCATAATGTCAAACATAAGCATGGCATAAATACTTCTAGCATAAACATGGCATAATGTCAAACATAAGCATGGCATAAATACTTCTAGCATAAACATGGCATAATGTCAAACATAAGCATGGCATAAATACTTCTAGCATAAACATGGCATAGGTATAGTTAAATTTGTTCATGGCATAAATATAAACAAGTCATGTTCATAAGGTTTCTACATGTTTACAAAGAGGATACTTTGTTACTAACACAAAAGCATAGTTCAACTTAATTAAATTTAATCACATAACGATGGTATACTTATGCATAAATATTCCTAATCATGGTGTTTGCTTTTAACTTGCAAAAAAGGGATTTTTGTGTCTAACTTAGCCATGTCTCACATATGTCATCATATAATTCTTTTAAACAAGATAGACTTAATCATGAATTTCAATTATGCCCAATATCATTCATAGCCTAGCCATATTCATAAGTTTTGCAAAAGCATGACTTAATACATGGATTATGGTGTCAAAATTCCAACATAGTTTCATATGAACTATAACAACCAAACTTGTCTCAATTACTTGCAAAATGATTTATGCACAAAATAGACATCATGATGGCATAATAACAAAGCCCCAAACTTGCATGAATTTCAATCAACTACATACATGTAGCTTCAACATAGACTACATAATTTGCGCAATATTCCAAACGTATATTTGCATAGAACTACCGCATGTAGTTCTTTATAATTGAATGACATAATTCAGAATATCCAAAAGTATATAAATCGCACAAATACGAATTTCATTGCCACAATTCAAGCATACATATTTACACAATCATTTGTTCATACCAAAGTAATACTCTACTTACAATGGTTGCGGCAAATTCTCTAATTAAGAGATATGATTCCTTTGTTGAATTGATTAGCTTTAGGTTGCTTGAATTGATTTAGGCTTTAGAACTTTCTCCCTAATCCTCTCTCTCTAGATGGCGGCTACTCTTAGTCGTTCCTCAGCAACATGGCGGCTATGCTCTTAATTTGAATGAATAGATTAGGGTTTAGTCTAGGGTTGTTTATATAGAGGTTAGGAATTGATTAGAACCATTGATGTTGCTAGGTTAGATCGTAGCCATTCATTAGATAGAGAGACCAATTAAAACTTGCCACCTAGCCCTAATGACAAAGCAACCCACAGAAATTCGACCAAACACAGACCAGGCCAGCCAGGAGGGACTGGGTTCGATTTTCAAAAATTAAACTTTAAATTGAGCTGTTTTAGTCTATTTGAATTTTATCTATTGTATACATATATTTTTGCATATATATATATATATATATATTCTCATATATATACATATATTTTCTTTATTTCCTTATATGTACGTTCTTATCCTTTCAAAATTTGAATTTGTATACGTACATGTATTTGCATGCTCAGTTGGCCCTCTCTAAAACAGAGATAAAAATTATGTCGCCGCCGGGGTTCGAACCCCCGACCTCCATGCTACAAATCCAATGCCTTAACCAACTGAGCTACAGAGGCTTTTGTTAATAAGTCTTAGAATAATAATAATTATTGTCCTCTCCTTACTTCTCTTTATTCATGTTTTGCTGTAATATTTAAATTAAAGATATCTTCTTCATACGTTATCCGTTTTGCGCAAACTCGGACTCTATCTCAAGCAGAATTCCGAGACGAACGCAATGGTGATGTCCGTTTCCCTTAATTTTTCTGTTACAATTTAATTATACTTTAATTTGTTAATTTACTGTTAACGGAAAAATCCGGGGTGTTACATTCTCCCCCACTTAAAAGGATTTCGTCCCCGAAATCTTCAAGTTTAGGAAGAATGTAAATCCTAACATTCAATCATCCATCTACTCATCCATCAAACACGAGCATCCATTGTCCTTAAAAGACTTCTAATGCTTCATGATCATATGCGAAGTGTGTGTGTTCATGAACTTATCTAATGCAAAATCAGGCGGTCTACTGATTCAGTTGACCTCCTTAATGCGAATCATGTAAGTGCCATGTATCCATTATGTATGCAGATTTTTCCTATTCATGATTCTACATGGGTGCACAATCTTTCATACAAATGCAACATCCATATGACAACACATTACAATTCAACCATATACGAGTGCAAACATATATGCATATGCAATATGAAGTGACTGAGCCGATCTAAAACCTAGATTGTGTGTGTATATGCAGCCACGAGCAACTACTAGCAATCACTTGCAACCACTTGCAACCATCATACATAACATGTTTCAATTACATGTTTTCATCCAAAAGGTTTCTATCTAAAAGATAAGGTCGAGGAGATATTCCTAAAAAGATAGATAAAAGCGCAACTTAAGGAAAAAGAAAGATCAAGGACGTACCCTCGAAACGAAAAGGGTAAGCAGTGCGTATTCTAGCTTCAGTTTCCCAAGTCGCGTCTCCCTCGGCGTCGCACCACTGAACTTTGACGAGTTTGACTTCGCGGTTGCGTAGCTTCTTCACTTCCATTCCTAATATGCGGGTTGGAACTTTTCTTATGGTTGCTTCGCGTTCCACTTCGGCCTCTTCGAGGATATTTGGCTCTACCACTTCAGCAGACTCATGTAGACATTTTCGGAGATGTGAAACATGAAAAACGTTGTGGACTCCGGCCAATTTCTCGGGTAGCTCTAATCTATAAGTCATTTTCCAAATTTTCTCAATGATAGGAAATGGTCCTACCTAAAGGTATAGTCGAATGATAGAAGCAAGTAAAAATTTTGTGCCCATTAGGCAATGTCAAAACTGGAAATCTATGCCACATATATATTGATTAGGAGAAGAACTCTCTAAGCATCAGCCCCGAAGACCGAAATCAACATCAGACTGACACCCAAAGAATTAATCAACCCAACCACCACATATGATTCTAGGAAACTAAGCATGATGGACTCCTTTTAGGTCACAAGGGAGTCCCTTCCTAAGTCCAACTATGTTGCCAAATGTACTTACTAAGGTGATTCTTTACAACTCATGCATAAGCGAAATGAACCTTCAGCCTTAGTGGCGAACACTCCTGGAGTGCCCTATTCTGAAATGCTCCACCTAATGAACCCCTTCTCTAGAAGCTCTTTAATCTGTTTACTGAACTCTTTTCTTTCTCGTGGAGCCATGTGTCTAACGGGCAATGCAACGGGCTTTGCATTATCTACAAGATATATGCGGAAGTCTATTTCCCGCTTCGGAGGCAAGCCCTTCACCTCTTCGAAGACATCCGGATATTCCCGGACCACTCTAACTGATTGCAAATTTTCAACAGAGGCATCTAGCAACTCAAGATAACTAAGCATAACCGCATACGAGGGATTACAAGAAATTTCCAAAGTATTACTGAGCTGGGTTAGGAGCCTAACAACCCTTTTCTCACAATCAAGGATGGCCCCATTACTGGATAGCCAATCCATACCCAAAATCAAACCATACCCCGCAAATCCCAAAACAAAGGCACTACATTCAAATTCTACACTTAGAATAGAAATTTTCAAATCCAAACAGATCATAGACAAATGAGCTGGGCCCCCAATTGGGTTTGAAACAATTAAGGGGTCCTCTACCATACTAGTTTTTAGGTGCAGAGATTCTACTAAAGCAGACGAGATAAAGGAGTGTGATGCGCCAGAATCAAATAAAGTGCGAACGGGGTGATCATAAAGATAAACTACACTTTCTACAGAAGTGTTTGTACCTCGCTGTTGCAAAGGTGGCGCTTCCAGCACATGAACCTGTGCCCCTGGAGTGGATCCAGACCCCTGCCCCTGCCCTCGTTTCTTTGGGCAGTCCTTAGCTCTGTGGCCTGTCTGACCGCAAGAAAAGCACCCACCATTCTCCTTGGCCTTCTTTTTCCGGCAGTCCTTTACTAAGTGCCCCACTTTGCCATAGAAATTACACGTCCTCTTCTCTTTGTTGCCTTCTCCGCCTTTCTTAAAGTCTGTCTTCTTAGGCTGCAAACCCTCTTTCTTCCCTTGAGAGCTTTCTGCCTTTGCCTCCTTCTTGCCCTTATCCTCCTCATTCAGCAATGCCATTTGCACCAATCTTTCATACGTGGCCCCCATGGGTATATGTGTCATGGCCAAACTGTGTAATGGCTCATTTAACCCTTTGACGAAACGGAGAGCCTTCTTGTGCGGGGTGTTGACTAGGTCAAGCCCAAACCTAGCCAGCTCATCAAACTGATTCATATACTCTCTAACAGTCTTGTCTCCTTGCTTAAGAAATAAGAATTTCTCCAACTGCAAACTTCTTTCCGCATCTGAGAGAAATTTGGTCTCAAACCTTTCCCTAAAGTCCTCCCATGTCTCCACTGGTCTTTCAGCATTAGTGACTTCCCACCAACAGGAAGCCTCACCCTTCAATAGCCACACTGCCAACTGTACTTTCTGTCTATCTTCTACCTCAAAGATGATGAATAGGTCCTCCGTTTCTTTCAGCCAATTTCTAGCTGCCACGAAGGACTCAGTTCCATGGAAATCCCTTCCTCCCATAGCTTTAAAATCTTTACATATCTTAGCAAACGTGTTTCCCCGAGGAGGAGGTGGAGGAAAAGGTGCCGCTGCAGCTGGATGATTTCCTTCAGCTGGGGGAGGAGGAACGGTAGGACCTGGCTGAGTGGCCCTTGCTTCTAAGAATCGTCTAAACCAACCAGGTATTGGCACTCCTTCCGGCAAGTTAAGATCTTCCGACATGCTGAAACAAAAGGGATAGATTTAAAACGAAGGATAAGAGATAGTACCTATGGCTTTGGGGAGTGGACTTTGCCTTTTTTAAAATAAAATAATATTTTTATCTTTTAAAAATGCTTCTTTAAATTTCCTTTTTGAAAATAAATTTCCAAAACTTTTTATCTTATCTGGTAAACCTATGCTCTGATACCAAGTGAAACACCCCACCTCCGTTAGGGTCACTCTCAAAGGGAATGCCCTAATTTTGGTGGAGGTTTATAAGTACAAGTCACAGATATACAAGACAGATATAAGAACACATATTTGTAAACAGCGGAAGAACAACAAACTTTATTTCATAAAGTCAAATACGTGTTACAACAACATCCTTTCCAAAAACATAACATAACACTTCATAATCTGTCTTGAGTACATTATTTTTAAAGAAGCATAAATAAAACATAGACAAACTGCCAAAGCCCCATAGTGGATTGTCCAAAGCCATAGTTCAAAACAGGAAAGTCCAAGCAATACATTTCTCTTCTTCAAGCTGGATGTTGAGGCTGGTCAAGCTGCTGTGTTCCCTCCCTGAGGACCTGGGGGGGGGGGAAACGGAAGAAAGAAGACGAAAGAAAAATAGAGTCAGACATAAAGCCTGAGTAAGTCTAGTACTACTTTGTCTATGAATAAAGAACTGGGTATGATAAGTAAAACAGGAAGTGGGCAAACACTATGAACTTGGTTAAGTTACCTAGGGTCGAATATACTATCGTACCCCATGTTAATCTCTGAACCCATATAAACTAGTTTCCAACTGGCACCCATAATCAGGGTGATGTGATCCATTCAATGATGATCGGCTCCTACTCGCATAGTTACATGTGTCTTACGGCCCCCGATGTCTGTAGTTACCTATGCTGGTCCCACCATGGGGTGTATCAAGTCCCATAGTGGCAACCCGACACAACCTTAGAGTGCAAAGGTATGCTACTGGTGTCCAGTGCTTTATTTTTCTGCGCCGGAGTGCGTGCACGCCCGCACACCGTTAGAACCTACACTGCTACACCACCGCCGTCGATTTGACCTCTTACAATCAGCCCAGTAATCGTGCCCCACCCTGCCTAGTTTCAGGGTATCCTGATACACCTTCTAGGGTTACTGCTGAAAAGGGTCCCCCGTTACTAGGTTTTCTATCTCTAGCCAACATGCTAAGTTGGTTAAGTGTTTCCTAACCTAACCCCACCAGTCCGTTTAGTTTAGCATGTTCCATTTTGATTAAGTCTTTAGTTCACTTAATCCTAACAATCCTGACTCAGCCTTAATTGTCTTATTAAGGCCCTGACCTCTCACATTAGACAGGTATTGTTGTGGCAGCCTGTTGCCGGTTGGTTCCGGGCAGTCTTACGCCACAACTCAGTCTAACCTCGGGTCCTTACTGGGCTCCATGTTTAACCTCCCACATTGGATAGGTATTGTTGTGACTACTGGACAGCCGGGCGGTTCCGGGCAGGTTTACATCACAACTCAATCCAACCTCGGGTTAAACACATCGTCTTTTCTACATTTACATATTTTGTCATTCTTCTTTATTTCTTATATGTAAATATTTGCGGCCCATTATTATGTTAATGGTGTAAAGGTTACACCAACCATGGACCCAACCCATACTTGACTTTGGGCCCTTCTATTTCATATTTTCATTCATTAATTAATTTTTAACCCAACGTTATTTTCCCCCGTTTTACACGTCCGTTTATATATATATTGGGCTTAGCCTTTTAAAGCCCAATTTAGCCATGCGAAAAGGGGAGGCTTATGGCGTATACACAAAGAGGGGAAAGTGAGCGCATGAACTTGCATATGACGTTGGAAAATACATAATAGAAATTGGTGTACTTGCATAGTGGTGACATGTATTTTGGTCATAAAACATAGGTGACATAAATCAAGGCATGTAAACTTGCATAGGTTTAACTACAACATGAACCTATATTCTTATTTAGGCATAATGTCAAACATAAGCATGGCCTAGATACTTCTAGCATAAACATGGCATAATGTCAAACATAAGCATGGCATAAATACTTCTAGCATAAACATGGCATAATGTCAAACATAAGCATGGCATAAATACTTCTAGCATAAACATGGCATAATGTCAAACATAAGCATGGCATAAATACTTCTAGCATAAACATGGCATAATGTCAAACATAAGCATGGCATAAATACTTCTAGCATAAACATGGCATAGGTATAGTTAAATTTGTTCATGGCATAAATATAAACAAGTCATGTTCATAAGGTTTCTACATGTTTACAAAGAGGATACTTTGTTACTAACACAAAAGCATAGTTCAACTTAATTAAATTTAATCACATAACGATGGTATACTTATGCATAAATATTCCTAATCATGGTGTTTGCTTTTAACTTGCAAAAAAGGGATTTTTGTGTCTAACTTAGCCATGTCTCACATATGTCATCATATAATTCTTTTAAACAAGATAGACTTAATCATGAATTTCAATTATGCCCAATATCATTCATAGCCTAGCCATATTCATAAGTTTTGCAAAAGCATGACTTAATACATGGATTATGGTGTCAAAATTCCAACATAGTTTCATATGAACTATAACAACCAAACTTGTCTCAATTACTTGCAAAATGATTTATGCACAAAATAGACATCATGATGGCATAATAACAAAGCCCCAAACTTGCATGAATTTCAATCAACTACATACATGTAGCTTCAACATAGACTACATAATTTGCGCAATATTCCAAACGTATATTTGCATAGAACTACCGCATGTAGTTCTTTATAATTGAATGACATAATTCAGAATATCCAAAAGTATATAAATCGCACAAATACGAATTTCATTGCCACAATTCAAGCATACATATTTACACAATCATTTGTTCATACCAAAGTAATACTCTACTTACAATGGTTGCGGCAAATTCTCTAATTAAGAGATATGATTCCTTTGTTGAATTGATTAGCTTTAGGTTGCTTGAATTGATTTAGGCTTTAGAACTTTCTCCCTAATCCTCTCTCTCTAGATGGCGGCTACTCTTAGTCGTTCCTCAGCAACATGGCGGCTATGCTCTTAATTTGAATGAATAGATTAGGGTTTAGTCTAGGGTTGTTTATATAGAGGTTAGGAATTGATTAGAACCATTGATGTTGCTAGGTTAGATCGTAGCCATTCATTAGATAGAGAGACCAATTAAAACTTGCCACCTAGCCCTAATGACAAAGCAACCCACAGAAATTCGACCAAACACAGACCAGGCCAGCCAGGAGGGACTGGGTTCGATTTTCAAAAATTAAACTTTAAATTGAGCTGTTTTAGTCTATTTGAATTTTATCTATTGTATACATATATTTTTGCATATATATATATATATATATATATATATTCTCATATATATACATATATTTTCTTTATTTCCTTATATGTACGTTCTTATCCTTTCAAAATTTGAATTTGTATACGTACATGTATTTGCATGCTCAGTTGGCCCTCTCTAAAACAGAGATAAAAATTATGTCGCCGCCGGGGTTCGAACCCCCGACCTCCATGCTACAAATCCAATGCCTTAACCAACTGAGCTACAGAGGCTTTTGTTAATAAGTCTTAGAATAATAATAATTATTGTCCTCTCCTTACTTCTCTTTATTCATGTTTTGCTGTAATATTTAAATTAAAGATATCTTCTTCATACGTTATCCGTTTTGCGCAAACTCGGACTCTATCTCAAGCAGAATTCCGAGACGAACGCAATGGTGATGTCCGTTTCCCTTAATTTTTCTGTTACAATTTAATTATACTTTAATTTGTTAATTTACTGTTAACGGAAAAATCCGGGGTGTTACACACAGCGTATTTTTAAAGGTCAAATTATCGAATTTTTTTCAAATTAAAATTCCATACGGCCACATACTAACTCCAAAAATTACAAAAATTGAAATCTAGTAATAATTTAATATTGCGGATCCAACAAAATTAGTTTCATCGAGAACAGAGGTCGTTTGCAAAACTGACTATTTTTAAAGCTCTAAATTACCCATTTAAATATATAAATATATTTAAAAATAATTAAATTAAATATTTATAAATAAATATTATCGTATATATTCCCAACATAATATCATACAGCTCCAATTGGATTTATAACTCGATATTCAAATCCCGGTTGAATCGATATTCAATTTATATCGAAAAATTCATTTATAATATAAATAAATCGTTATAAATTATAAAGGAATTCCGCAGCAACTTTTCTAAAATTTGATTTGGACAAAAATCAAAATCTACACAATGAAATCTCGATTTTTCTCTTCCATTAGAAATATATACTTCACCAGCTTCGAACGTTTCTTGTTTCACAGAAATTCGATTTAAAACGGATTCTGTGTATTCATTTAAAGTTCGAATCGCCAAATAGCGAACTACCTCGCCATTTCTAGCTCGATTATAATTATAATATAATTATGTGTTCAACTGTCGTTCGAATAATATATTTGTTATTCTAATTCAATTCTAAACTGAATTATATATTTTAAATTGTCCAATTCACACAATATTGTGAATTTTGTTATTTCCGATTATTTTAAAAATAACTAATCCTATTATTTATATTAGTTAAATATTCAATATTATTTAATTCAATGACCATTTAATTCTCTTAATCACTATTTAAATAATTAAATAAATAAATTATAATACTGTGAAAATATGGGACATTACAATTTGTTTACAATTTTCTATGTATTCTAATAACATATAAAAGAATATTTTATACGTTCACATTTCTCTATGTAAAAAGAATGTTTTATATGTTCACATTTATCTATGTATTCTAATAACATATAAAAGAATATTTTGTATGTTTACATCTATTTTATAACAAACATGAATATTATATATTTTATATATACAATGAAAATGTGGTTTTTATTGTATACACAAAATTCTGACAAACAAGAATACACAATTCAATTCAGTGATTCATCACAATCAACTTTGTAATAAATATATACAACATCTGCATGAATTTTATATAGAATGAACATAAATTTCACAACGAAATAATTAATTAATTTTATTTTAAAATAGAAATCTCACATCGATTTGTCTGACTTTTCAAAGTGCTCCATTTGAGATCTGGTATGTACTGTTGTGTAGATCGTGTCGAGACGAACCCAACGCATCTGAAATCATTTGATTCCTATTCTGTTTGAAAGAGTTATGTCGATTTAAACATTCGATTATATAATTATATAATTAATTAATTATTACATTTCTAAATTACCCTCTAACTAATCAAGGTCGTTCCTCTATTCTTCTTCCTGACGCCGAAATCGAACCACGCTCCTCCAAAAACTCCTCCACTCGTCGCTGCTCAGGCCGCCGGAAGACAATCGAAGCGGCCACCCTGAAGCTGTATGCCTGCCCCCTCGGCCCTGAGCTGCTTGTAACTCAAGCTCATCTATGGCCGGAAAAACTGCATGAAACATGGTGCCTTCAGCCGACGATTACACATAAACGACGAGTTTAAAAATGATCATCACCGTTTAGAATATCAATCCCACAATGCTCTTCGATTTAGTCTTTATATGCCTTGCAAATCGATTGAAGGATTGAGAGATTTTTAGGGGCGAAGTTCGGAGCTTTCTGGCCATCAAAAGGAATGGCGGCGGCTGTGTAATAAGATGATAGAATTAGGGTTTGTTTAAGGGTGTATTTATATAATATAATAATATTTAATTCTTTTAACCCTATAAGGCCCGTTAACCTCATGTTAACTCCGAATCCAGCCAGCGAATATTTCCCCTAGCCAAATACCCACGTTCCGGACGCAATGGGCCAGGTCCCGTCCAGCCAAACGATTGTTTTCACTATGTTTTATTTAATTTAAATTTTAAATTATTTATTTATTTAATTTGATTGTACATTCAAATTTACTGGGATCACATACTAACTCTAAAAATTACAGAAAAAACTATTTCTAGCTTTGTTTTGACGATACGGCCCTAACAAAACTAATTTCGTCGAATTCCGAGACCGTTTGGAAAATGGCTATTTTCTGGTCGATCGAATTTGATTGAAATTGTCAAAACACGTTTTCTTTTGCCACGCTCACATATTAATTCTAAAAATTATGAGAATTGAAATCTAGAAATAATTTGACATTCCGGTTCCAACAAAAGTGGTTTCGTTGAAAACAGAGGTCGTTTGAAAAATGGCTATTTTTAATATTAAAATATATATATAACTTCTATAGTGACTATTCTAGATTTTCAATTGACCATAACTTTTTATTCCTGCTATGAAATTTCAATTTTTCAGATTCGTTAAGATATTTTTAAATAGATTTAAATATTTTTGGTTTCACTAAAATCCGATTTATTTTGCATCTGTACAGTCAATCAAAGTTCAAATTCAAATTTTCAAACTACCGCGCTATTTCTAACTCCTTTTATAATTAAAATAAATATATTCTTTTTAACTTCGATTAAAATAAATTTTTAATCGTTATTATTTAAAATAAATCATTTTAAATATAAAATCTCCATCAAAATTGCTAAAAAAAAAAGTTTTAAATTGGTTCCAAAATTTCCGGGTTGTTACAATTGGAGAATTTATTCTCTTGCTTAACACCCCTCTCTGAGACGCGTGAGATTAGTGGTTATATATTGGTAGATATCGATCGCATGGCGTGAATTGTCAATGTGGCATGCCAAGATGCAAATGATCAAGGCTTTTTGTTGAAAAGCATAGGCTTGTGGTTGTTGATCAAAGCATAGCCTATTTCAGCATAGCTTTGTGTTTTAAACGACATTTATTCTTTAACCCAATTGACAGTGAAAATATAACTTGGAATTTATTAATCTTTTTATTTAGATTTAAAAAAAATCCAAAGTCAAGTTTTCCAACTTAATATATTAAATTGGAATTGAATGGAAATTCGATTGATAATAATCAAGATAGGCTTCTGTAAAAGAAGACTATTACTATATATGGAATTTAAAAGGCTTTGCCATTATTCCATTTATATTATCGGTATGATACAGAAATTTATATCGGTTATATATTGATTTGACTTTTGTGAAAATTCCTTATTTAATGGAAGATGCTTTTGGGTTTATCGTGAACAATCTTTTTAAATGACATTAATTCTTTAACCTAGTTAAGGATAAGATTAATTTCTTAAAACTAAATAATCATAAAGTAATGATTTTTGATATTAAAATCAAATTGGAGTTTGATGATTCTTTAAAAAGAAAATTAAAGAATAAGATTCAAAAGAATTTATCTTTGATAAAATTGAGGGAAATCTTTCCCTTTTAAATATGAATATTTTATCAAAAGAATATTCTGAATTGGAATGAGGCGTATGATGTGTCTTTATATCACTTGATTTTTAATTATAAAATACGCAAGTTATTCGGAAAGACCGGGTTTAACCCATTCTGAATTATTATTACGACAATTAAAGTCGAAGACATTAAAGACGGTGGATGAAGACCGGTAATCTTCACATCGAATGGATGGCTACTGATACCCGGCATTTGCTAGCTACCAATAAAGGGTTAAAGTGGTAGTTTATCCGGACGTACTTGCTGATTGTCCGGATATGCGAGCACCTCACTTCCGTATTGGACATACGGAACGAGGAATAAGGTGTCTCCGGTTTCGTTCAAACCCAGAACGGACTTGTAAATGGATGTGTGTCTGACATTGGATTTCATCCCATGTAATTAAATTGATTTCTATTTAATATATATCTGTGGTGGTGGTGAATTTATTCTCTTGCATAACACCCCTCTCTAAGACGCATGAGCTTAGAGGTTATATATTGGTAGTTAATGATCGTATGGCGTGAATTGTCAATGTGGCATGCCAAGACACAAATGATCAAGGCTTTTGTTGAAAAGCAGAGCCTTGTGGTTGATGATCAAAGCATAGCCTATTTTGGCATAGCTTTGTGTATAACGTAACCTCGTGAGCCTCACACCCCGGTAAGAGTCAGAAACGGAGCAAGGGAATGCAGGGAGTGCACGCGCTTCTTTCTAGCTAGAAGTGGTGTCAGCGACATACCAGCCCTGACATTTTACTTATGTGGATGATGGAATTTTCGAGGCCTCGGATTTATTGGTCGCCAATGGCCAAATTATAGGTTCGATAGTACCGAGAAGCGTGTGTTCAGGAATTGCCAATCCACTAAATTTATTTGTGGACCGGCCCTGCAGGATCCAAGGGTTGCCCGTAGGTGTGATCCTGAGACATTGCTAGAGTGTCTCGAATTGGTAAGGAGATCGTTCCTAGCCTTGACTCTTGATGGAAACCCAATTTCCAATACGACATCATGCGGTTTTGATTGTAGAACTAGTATGGAGACATAGTATATGGCAGTTATGTCGTCTATGATTAATACATTATAATTGAAATGTTTTTGAAACATATATACACTAATAATAATATCAAATCCGTTTAATCGTATCAAGCATTTTTGACCATTATAAGGTAAAACTCTATCCTCCGATTTGCGTTGCATTGTATGATGGGACTTGAGTCTTATAATGGTTTTATTTTTCTAAAAAGCATTGTGTTGTTCAACGATTTACTTTATTTCATGCACTGGCAATCCAATGGAGTAAACCCGTTCCGCGTTAGCGGCGTGGTCCTGTGATTAGCCTTATTATTAGATAAGTTAGGAAAGATTTCTCATACCAGTCCCATGACTGACCCGTAGTTTGTTTCACTTTGCAAACTGGGTGCCCTCTTTTCCACACGGGCAGTCGAGTAGCTTATTTTGCAGATATATTGAGCAGGATTCTGGATCAAAGCTTAGAGCTGTGTCCAGTGCATTGGTAGTCTTCCGCTGTGTTAATTCAATTGTTTCGCTGTAGTATATTACATTTATTGTGATTTAATATTCCGCTTTATTATTATATTCGATGTACTCTGATATATTCTGTACTCTGATGTAACATTATTATGATGTTTATAAAGGTCTTCTGTTATTTGTTCTGATGTGTTGTATTCCCAAAGTTAGCGTATTCGGGTTTTTGAACGGTCTTAGTCGATTTTACGATCGATTAGGTCCGGGTGAAATTCAGGTCGTTACAATAACTGCAATAGTTCCATACATGTATGCAACAATTGCAAATATGTGAATCCTTTGATGCAATAAACTGGAGATTTGTTATTTTTATGTTTTTTTTTGTTTTTGATGCATTTTTAGTGGTTTTTATGCCTAAATTTGATGATGTTTACATGTTTTATTTAAATAAGAATTTACATGATTTTTTTTTTTTTTGATTTTTTGATGAATTTTCATAAAATAAGAACCTAATTTATAAAAAGTTTAGGGGAAGATCTGATGTGAAATTTGAAACTTAATAGGGACCTAAGCCAAACTATCCTATTTAAAATCTATTTGTTTATAAAATTAATCGTTATATTTTATTAACGATTTCATAGCGACTTTCTGAAATTTTAATTTGGACATAACTCATAATCTATAAGATAAAATCTCAATTTTTCTCCTCCATTAGAAAATATAGTTAAATATACTTGAACATTTCTTGTTTTAAAGAAATCCGGCTTATAACGAATTCTATATACTCAATTGAAGTTTGTAACGTAAAATTTTGAACTACCGCGACGTTATGAGCTTGTTTTAAATTATATTATAAATTTTATGTTCAGATGTCGTTTATAAATAAATTCGTCACTATAATTCGAATCTAAACTCAATGTTATCTCTTCCTTTATCCAATTCACACAGTAATGCAAATTCAACTATTTCTGTCTATTTCAGAATTAAATTAAATTATTCCACTGTTTATATTAATTTAATAACCCAAATTATTTAATTCAAGTCATTTCAATTTTCAAATCACTATTCCAATCATTAAAAAGTTATTAATAAAACATTAAAAATCCAGGACATTGCATTCTTCACCCCTTAAAAGAATTTCGTCCTCAAAATTACTAAGGTAGGAAAAATGCTACAAACCCTATTAACTAGATTAAAACTTTTTTGTTTTACTTCTTAACTTCAGTTTCAACTAAACCAATTAATTTTAATTAAAATATTAATTCATTCCTACTAACGAAAATTTTCAATTCTGAAAATTTTATTTCTAGCACTCTAAATCTCAGAAAAAATTTCGCCAACGTCTCTTTTGCTCGGGTCAATCGATATAACTATAACTTGCATCTCTAGGCCTTCTTCTATCCAAAAGAAAATTAAAAGGCCAAGCAGGTTACCAAACAAGCTCATAACTCATCAAACTCATAGGTAACATAAACTTGTACCTTTTTGTCGTGCATCCAACTCTATCTATTCCATTTGCTATAAAGTCGACATATACAAATGCATTGCCAATTTATTTCCAATCAATTTATACTCAAAACAAAATCATTCGCTTATACCCAAGCCAAATTCCATTTCAAACCAAAGTTCCATTCTAAATTCCAAATTCTTAGCTAATCAATTTAATATACTTAACCAAGTTAAGCTACATATCATTAAATAATTAATTTCTCTAAATATTTATCTTCATCTCAAAATTCAAAATTTTATTTTTTATTTATCAAAATCAATTCATTTACTCACCCAAGTCCAGTTATATTCCAAAACCCAATTTTACTCGATATCATTCTATTCTAATTCAATTTCCACTTAACTGGTTTCAATTCAATTCCAATTTGCTTTCACAAATTTTTATTTAACTTCCTTAAGTAAATTTTTATTCCATTATCATAAATTCATCATGTATACTTATTTTTAATTAAAAACAATCTCTTCCTAGGAGTTTAAACAACTTAGCCTTTCAGAAATTAACTTCCCTTTTCAGGATTCAAAACAACTTGTTTTCTCAAAATAGTTCAAAACAATATCTTTGGTTGTAACAACCCGGAAATTATGAACCAATTTAGAAAATTTATTTTAGCTATTTTAATGGATTTTGAATATATAAAATGATTTATTTTAAATAATACAACTAATAATTTATTTGAATCAAAGTTAGAATGTATAAATTTATTTTAATTATAAAACGAGGCTGAAATGGCGCGGTAGTTTGAAAATTCGATTTTAAATTTCAATGAATGTGCAGAAATCAAATTAAATCGGATTTCAGCAAAATAAGGAATATTAGAATCTATTTAATTATATCTTTCTAACGAATGTGAAAAACTGATATTTCGCAGCCGTTGCTGTTGTCGTTGCTCTCTAAGCAACACATTTAGCCATCTACTGCCACAAGGAGAAATATTGCATTATAACTGTATTGCAACACTATTTGCAAGTAAAGCAACAACAGCGTTGCCTTAAGCATAAGTTTGAGCCTAGCTACCAGGTCATGATAGTGGGACCCACATCATCTTTCAACGTAAGCTGCCCACTTCTCACACGCCATGTCATCTTCCCATGTGTCACACATGCCACGTCAGCTGTGGGGCCCACATGCCATAGCACAAAGGAATTATTAATATTTTATTTAATGCAACACCACTGCATATAATGCAACAACACCATTATCTTGAAATGCAACACCAGAAAAAAGTAAATGCAATGGTAGAACAAGGCAAATGCTACATTAGAAGAAAGCAAATACAACGCTTTAATTAAAAATTCTAAAATACCAGTTTTGTACATAGAACAAAGCCATCCAAAACATTTATGATCACATTCAAACCATCCAAAATATTCTACATACCAAACCAAATCTTCAAATTTACCACAAGTGCCAACACATACATCAATTACATAATTTAAAAGTACAACTCAAATATTTACATACCACAAGTGCTAACACATACCGTCCAAAAAATTCATTCAGTTGTAGGAGTACTAGTGTCATCTTCATCACTTGTTGTGGTGAAACAAAAATCTCCAACATCTAAATTAAGATCTAGATTAGCTTCACCTAACTTTTTCAACACCCATGACACGTTCTCCTTCAATTTTCTGTTCACCTTTGCTTTCGAATCAGCCTCAAGCTCTTGCCTTATTTTTGTTGTCAACTCTTGCACATAACTGTCTATATGAGCAGGAGTTGGAGATTTTTCTGACATTTTACCTCGCCTTCCCACAAGACAGTTCCGTCCATGAGTCTTCCCACTAGAGACAATTGCATTTGCCACAACAGTATTTCCTACATCTACCATTGCTTGGATCTTCGTCTAAAAAAATGCTATTCACTATCTAATTACAACTGAGAGTGCATGTTACACCACAGAATTGAGAATACCCTATCATACCTATTTAATTTGTATAACCCTGTTGTGATACTTAGTCTACTAAGTACTGACTAATCACCAAACATAGGAAGACATATAAAATGAAAACCAGTGAAAGCAAAAATTACCAAAAAAAAAAACATAGATGTTTTGAGTTTCATAAGTAGACTAGCTAATGAAAAGATATTTTATTTATTCTTCTTTAACCGATTGTATATCTTGTTCAACTTGTAAGCATAACGATAGCAATAATACCAATTCCACACAAAATGCAATCACGGCAAAAAGAATTATGTTGAGCTACTACTTATTTAGAAATATACCTTGTGGTTATGCTAAGAGAGCTACAAACATTGGAACAAAACCAAAAAGTGCAAAATTAGCTATAACAACTACCATCATTATCGAAACACTTTAATCTAAGCGTCTAATTAAGCGTATGGAGAAACTAAGACAGCTAAAATCAGAATAACTTTAGTTCTGACTGCAGATTAATCCAATTAAGCGTCCAATTAGGGTATTCATTATCTACCATTGCTTGCAATTCTCAGTTGTCATAGAACTGAGAATGAAAACTGTGAATACTTGTTATTTCATTATCTACCATTGCTTATGTGTATGTGATTCGATTGGATATTGCAATGGGGTCCTTGTGAAACTGGTGAGATGTGGATGACTGCGGGTAAATGATCAGTAAGAGGAAGTGAATAGAGTGTTTGTTTTTATTAGAGAGGGGAAGAGCACTTTGAAGATTGGAATGTGCTAGCATATTTTGGCATGAGAAGTTTCTGTTTTATAAAATCATCAGGCTAGGTTAGCCATTTTATTTGCCATTTTATAGGATGGCTTTTTATAAAATGACATTCCATTGGAACGAATTCACAACCATAGAATGAATTTTATGGAGCACCAATGCCTCGACGATCTCTTATTTGTCCGATGTAATAAGAAGCTCCAAAAATTATACATTATGCCTACTATACTGACATAAGTATTGATTTATAATTCGGCTTAGGTCAAATACTTTTTATAAGCTACTAGAAAAAATTCATTAACAGAACCGGTTATCTTTCAAACTAACTATTAAAATATGGAAGTTTCAACTGCAATGTGGTTATCTTTCAAACTAACTATTAAATTACTATTTCATTATCTAATTTACTTACGTATTTGGCTTTTAGTTCATTCGTATTTGTCTTGTAAGTTCTCCTCGGTTCTCGTTTATAGGTTTCCAAATAGAACAAGGCAACGTATAAGCTGGCTTTTTCCGAATCCGTCTTTCTCTGTCAAGCATTAGGATTATCAAAAATTAAACTGATTTTTTAACATTCAATCTTAAGAATTTGCAAATCTAGTTGCTGCCTATGAACATTGTGACAATGATATAAAATATAATTCAATGATATAACAAATTAAAATTATCATGTGGCTAATTCAACTCAATCACAAAAAAAATTAACTTAAAGTTCAAAAAACGCATACTATCTTTTCTTTAGCTAGTGCATGAGTTTTGGGACCCATGGTATGCGTCTCATTTAATGAATTATGACGCGCTGAATTAGTCTCAGCTAAGGCCTAGAAATCCGGAAAAAATAGCACTAAACAAGATAATGTGAACTACTAAATAACTAAGCACGTCAATTTATTATACATTAAATTATGTGAGTATCATTAATTTCTTTTATTTCTTTTTTTCCACCTGTTGCATGATTATTAAATTAGCATGATACAAATTAGTTTACTTTGTGGTCACATTTAAGTCATACCTGAACCGATTCACCACCCCCTCCAGTATTTCAAGAGCATTTTAAAATCCTCCAATGGAATTGTATTGGGACCAAGGTTTTAAATCTCGGATATCGGTCGCGTTTCGTCTCGGGGATTTTGTAGACTTGATCTCGTATCGGGGGATATCTCGAATGAGATTAGTCTAACTCGAGAGTTCATCTCGGATTTTCATTTCATGTCCGAAAGTTCATATCGGAACAATCTCGGGGTACATGATATGTTAAAAAATGATTTTCATGAATGTTATTAAAAACATAGTAATTTAAACTTAAATTGCAAAATAACTTTATTATTCTTTATTTTGTGAAAGATCGTTCATACTCTAAATCGTAGTATGCTTAAAACATAAATATTGTTAGGCATAAAAGATTAAAAGGATCCAAAACATTAAAAAAAATCAACATAAATAGACTATAAATACATAATTCCATAAGTAACATGTATGTATAAAAAAATGAATATGAAAATCATAAGCATTGTAGAACATATATGAACATACAATATGGTCATTTAACATGAAAAATGTAAAATAACAAAAGATTATCATGGTTAGATTTGAGTTTTTTAATTATTGTTCTAGTTCAGGAACTTAAATCTTTAAAAAAAAACTAAAACCTTGGACGATATTCCAGTGTTTCGTATCGGTCGATATATCGTTCGATATTGCAATAACTTTGGTGATATATTCAAAAGGAGATTTAGAGTGATATTCGTTGTTTCGTTTCGGAAGGAGCTCAAAACAAGATCTCGGAGAAGATCTCGGGTTATATTTGCAAGATTTGAAACAGTGATTGGGACTATTTGCAAGCCTTTGCTCATCAGTTGGATATTTTTTATAATACCTTTCTTTAATATGAGACTTGTACTGCCTCCAAGAGTAATTAATTGTTTTCAAGACCCACTCGTGTCCTTTATCCGGAATGACATACCTAGCCTATAATATATCAAAATTCAAGAAACAAACTAATTAATTAAAACCATACATTTAGGAAGTCAGTTGAACTATGGTTTAGGGTGATATATTTTATCAGAGTATGTTCCAACATTTGCCGCTTTAATTGATCAGGAACAACATGCCAGTTGATGTAAGTAAGATACATTATCCTTAGCTCGTGTACCAAGAAAATTACTCAACTTCGTAATATCAGATACTGGCTGACCATCTTCATTCAAAGGAATGACTAGTTTATCATTGGGGCCTCTAGCATGCACCTTAATCATTTTTTACTTCCCTTTAGGTTTTTTTGGAGCTCGTACTTTATATACCAAGTACAATAAAATGAATAGAAAATTAAGGTATGGCCTTATAGAAACATATAATATGCATGCAAAACTTATAATAGACACACTCAATAGTGCAATGTAGTGCACGGATAAAGAAACATTTTACCTGCTTCAACTTCCTTTGTAATCCAATCCTGCTTTATTTGATCAGTAACATTTTCCACTGTTAGAGCTGCAACATTCTGTTTTTAACGTTCCCGCGTCGCTAAATAAGCAGGGACTGAACCAGCAGCTTCACAATTGCTTGATTGTTTAGGTTTTAAAACTACTGGATGAGAGATTATATATTTCATCAATTTCCACATTGTTTCGGCAGTATAATCCATGTTACTGGTTTTCTTTGGAGTGGGAGTGTGTGTCATCATTTCCTTGTCAGAGGCATCTTTCTTTGAAGGGTGAGTGCACGTCATCACTTCCTTCTCAATTTAAAGGGATGCATTAGCTTGCGAACGTGTTCTCGGTCCAGGTAAAGATTCCTTTGACATAACAACTTTGATTCTCTACAATTAAGTCAAAGTTCAAGATTACTAGTTTGACATTTTTTACGTTTATAAAGGCAAAGAAAAAAAGTAGTTAACAAATAACTTTTTTATACCTCCAGTGAATCATCACTGTCATCTTCGCCATCATTTTCTAGGATGTATTCATCACATCCCTCAATATCTTTACCTTTTCCTTTCCTATTTCATACGGCAGCCTCTCTCATACTAGTAACCAATGAAGGCACCCAAAGTGATCTAGTAACTGCATCATTTTCGTGCATACGCGCGATTTTGTCTTGTTCATACTTCATGAACATTGGTGGTTGTGAATGTTGCAAGCAGATTAGCATTATTATTCACCTTTGATGATAAAATTTAAACTAGTTAACCAAATAGAGTCGACATATAAACATTTCTTGCATTTTCGGAATATGCATAGAATGTTGTGGCACTTGGAACCCCGGTACAACATAGAATGCAGGCACAAAGAACCACTAGTTACTTGAATTAGCTGCAGCCTTCATGGTGTGAATAGGAAATCGACACTGTAATAGAAAACACTAAAACCAGCAGAACTAATTATGTACCTTGTAGTTTTGTCTTACTTTTACGTGTAGAATTTTTATAAAAGTCGTTTGAGATACAAGATTTCAACCTGATTAATAACACTAAAATGATAACTGAAAAGTACCTAAACATCAGCTTCATTCTCTCGGGTATCATTTTCTATATTTAATTTCCTCCTGGTTTCTTTATCCGTCACACTGACATCTTCTTTACCATTATTCATATCAGGCACCGGTGAAAGTTTCTTCTTACCTACTTAAAGTGACTTGTTTTTCATCATTTTGTGTTGTTGTTGAAGTCTATGTGCGATAGTATACTTGCACTTTGTCGATTAGTTAGCAGAACCTGTAACAATAAAAATAATAAACGGTGACCTTCATAGTTCTTTACACACACACACACACACACACACACATATATATATATATATATATATAAACACACACACACATACACATATACGAGAATGGATCTATATTACATATACATATATACCTTGAATTATGTTTTCCTTGGCTGTATGATTACATGTGGCTGCATTTTTAATCAACGGCTCAATGTCATTGTCAACGGTGTTGTCAATGTAAATATCAACTTCTTCTTCCTAATTGCAGATATTTACAACTTCATTTACGTCCTTATCATTCAACATCAGATGCCACCACCCCTATTTCCTTTGTTGATATAGACTCCTCCTATTTTAGTATAATGGAGGCAATCTTTTACAAACTCCATATATGCACACTATATGAAAAGTAGTCCACATCCACGTGTCTAAGAAAGATTTTCCACCCACATAACTTGTCCACTGAAACTCTCCATCATAATGTAGACGGATATTTATAAGTTCGTCCATCCTATACAAAATGAATACATTAGAACAAGGTACATGCATGTTAAAGTGGACAAAAAACAACAATTAACATTTTAGACTATAACAAATTTAGATGACAGTAAAGAAAGACATTAAATCAAAAAACAAGTGAACAGTGTAAATTGCATTATGAAAAAAGACTGCCAAATACATTAATCAAAGATAATAATTTACAGCTAAAACAAAAAGTGTCAAATACATCATAAATTAGACAACAGATTAGATGTGACGGCTGAGAAAACTGAAATGAAATGATTTTCCTAACCCTTTCAGCCCTCTCATAACCCTAATCCCGAAATTCCCCTTTGGGCCTAGCAGTTAATCACCCGGTTAAGCCCAATTAAGTTGTTTTTCACTATCTGAAACTTGTTTCAGCCATATCTCTCAAACGATGAGTCCGTTTGGCTAATATGACCACTCTACGAAAAGTAAACCATCAAACGAATCTAATGGAAGTGGTTTCAGGTCAAAATTCCTTTCCAATCAAAAGTTATGGCCAAAACAATATCGGCTAGGGGCAAAATGGTCATTTAAAAATCGGCAAAAATCATGAACATGGGAAATGACCCCAATAGTTGTCTCCCAAAGTTACACGGCCATACAACTTCATACGAAAAAAAAATATTCTATGATCCTAGATACGTAGAATGCGGGTTGTTGCATTCTCCCCCTCCCCTCCCCCCCCCCCCCCCCTTTAAGAAATTCCGTCCCTGAAATTCCTTAACCCAAAACATACAAAGGATCCCGCATGCCTATCAACCATATACAACAATCAAACATGCAAAACAAACAGAACCATTCTGCCCTAACATGCGGTTTACTAACAAGGGAAGAATCATCGCCGCTAAAATCTTACCAGGCAAAGAGCTTTGGATACGACTTTCTTATGTCATTCTCTACTTCCCAAGTACAGTCATTCTCTCGCCATCGATTCCCATCTCTACCCTAGAGGTAGTTTCTAATAGGTTGGGATCGTCCCTCTAACTGGAACCGATCCACTTAATCAAGATCGATCTAATCGTTAAGCTTACTAGCATTTCTAAATCCAATTCACACTTAGTTCCGAAGTCATATCCCGTGATATACTCTAGTTGCTTCCATTCCAGAAAAATTGCCTCTAAACTGGCATGTCTCTTACTCAATGCATCAGCTATCGCACCCAGTCCGATACTATGGCATTCGTCTATACTGTCATTTTCTTAGGTAATCCAAACCTGTATGCCAAATTTTCAACTACATTCCAAATGTCCTTTCAAGTCCAACTTGAGTCCTTCTTACATTCGTATTGCACGTCCAACGTACATTCACTTCCTAGAGGCAGACTAGACCCATCCAGTGACCCTAGGCACTACACCAACATCTGCACTGCACGTCTAACGTACATTCACCTTCTAAAGGTGAACTAGATTGAAACACCCCACCTCCGTTAGGGTCACTCTCAAAGGGAATGCCCTAATTTTGGTGGAGGTTTATAAGTATAAATCACAGATATACAAGACAGATATAAGAACACATATTTGTAAACAGCGGAAAAACAACAACTTTTATTTCATAAAAAGCAAATACGTGTTACAACAACATCACCATGATTGTCTTACATCCTTTCCAAAAACATAACATAACACTTTTATAATCTGTCTTGATTACATTATTTAAAGAAGCATAAATAAAACATAGATAAACTGCAAAGGCCCCATAGTGATTGTCCAAAGCCATAGTTCAAAACGAAAAGGTCCAAGCAATACATTTCTCTTCTTCAAGCTGGATGTTAAGGCTAGTCAAGCTGCTGTGTTCCCTCCCTGTAGACCTGGGGGGGGAAACGGAAGAAAAGAAGACGAAAGAAAAGTAGAGTCAGACATAAAGCCTGAGTAAGTCTAGTACTATTCTGTCTATGAATAAAGAACTGGGTATGATAAGTATAAACAAGAAGTGGGAAAGCACTATAAACTTGGTTAAGTTGTCTAGGGTCGAATATACTATCGTACCCCATGTTAATCTCTGAACCCATATAAACTAGTTTCCAACTGGCACCCCATAATCAGGGTGATGTGATCCGTTCTATGATGATCGGCTCCTACTCGCATAGTTACATGTGTCTTACGGCCCCCGATGTTGTAGTTACCTATGCTGGTCCCACCATGGGGTGTATCAAGTCCCATGGCGGCGGCCCGACACAACCTTAGAATGCACAGGTATGCTACTGGTGCCCAGTGCTTTATTTTTCTGCGCCGGAGTGTGTGCACGCCCGCACCCCGTTAGAACCTACACTGCTACACCACCGCCGTCGATTTGACCTCTTACAATCAGCCCAGTAATCGTGCCCCACCCTGCCTAGTTTCAGGGTATCCTGATACACCTTCTAGGGTTACTGCTGAAAAGGGTCCCCCGTTACTAGGTTTTCTATCTCTAGCCAACATGCTAAGTTGGTTAAGTGTTTTCTAACCTAACCCCCACCAGTCCGTTTAGTTTAGCATGTTCCATTTTGATTAAGTCTTTAGTTCACTTAATCCTAACAATCCTGACTCAGCCTTAATTGTCTTATTAAGGCCCTGACCTCTCACATTAGACAGGTATTGTTGTGGCTGCCTGTTGCCGGTTGGTTCCGGGCAGTCTTACGCCACAACTCAGTCTAACCTCGGGTCCTTATTGGGCTCCATGTTTAACCTCCCACATTGGATAGGTATTGTTGTGACTACTGGACAGCCGGGCGGTTCCGGGCAGGTTTATATCACAACTCAATCCAACCTCGGGTTAAACACATCGTATGTTCTACATTTACATATTTTGTCTTTCTTCTTTATTTTCTTATATGTAAATATTTGCGGCCCATTATTAAGTTAATGGTGTAAAGGTTACACCAATCATGGGCCCAACCCATACTTGAATTTGGGCCCTTCTATTTTATATTTTCATTCATTAGTAATTTTTACCCAACGTTATTTTCCCCCGTTTAACACGTCCGTTTATTATATATATGTTGGGCTTAGCCTTTTTAAGCCCAACTTAGCCATGCAAAAAGGGGAGGCTTAAAGCGTGATTACATACACAAAAAGGGGAATGTGAACGCATGAACTTGCAATATGACGTTGGAAATACAAAACAGAAACTGGTGTACTTGCATATTAGTGACATATACTTTGGTCATAAAGCATAAGTGACATGAATCAAACCATGTAAACTTGTAGTTAAGTTAAGAATATCACTATCGACACATAGGCTTAACTACAACATAAACCTATATTTTTATTCAGGCATAATGTCAAACATAAGCAAATCATGTTCATAAGACTACTACATGTTTACAAAGGTGCCTACTTTTGTGACTAATACAAAAGCATAGTTAAATTTGTTCACATAACCATGGCATAAATATTTCTAACATGAAATCATGATTTTTACTTTAGTCATGCAAACTTGCAAAAAGGGATTTTTGAATCTAACCTAGCTATGTACCGCATATGTCATCATATAATCCTTGTTAACAATATGGATTTCAATTATGCAAAATATCAATCATAGCCTAGTCATATTCATAAGTTTGCAAATAGGTTTTCTAGTACAAAAGCATGACTTAATACATAGATTATGATGCCAAATTTTCAACATAATTTCATATGGACTATGATAACCCAAACTTATTCCAATTACTTCACAAAAATGATGTTTGTATAAAAATATACATTATGATGGCATAGTAGCAAAACCCCAAACTTGCATGAATTTCAATTAATCAACTACATACATGTAGCTTTCACATGGATTACATAATTTGCGAATATTCCAAACGTATACTTGCATAAAACTACCGCATGTAGTTTTTCATAATGAACAACATAATTCGAGAATATCCAAACGTATACAATATTCCATATCATAGTAACGCACAAATATGAATTACTTTATCGCCACAAATCAAGTATACAAACCAACACAATTATTTGTTCATACCAAAATAATACTCTACTTACAATGGTGAGGCGAATTCTCAAATTTAGGGATTTGAAGATGCGGTTTGATTTGATTGAGTTGCTTTATGCCTTAGAATTTTCCTCCTAATCCTCTCTCCAATTGGTGGCTACCCCTAGTCGTTCCTCAGCAACATGGCGGCTTTGTTCTTATTTTTGAATGAATAGATTAGGGTTGAGTCTAGGGTCATTTTTATAGGGGTTATGAACTGATTAGGACCATTGATGTTGCTTGGATTGATCGTAGCCATTCATCCTAAGGAGAGACCAATTAGAGCTTGCCACCTAGCCCTAATGACAGAGCAGACTACAGAAAATCGGCCAACATAGAATAGGCCAGCCAGGTTGGACTGGGTTCGACCTGGCTCTGGACCAGGTCGACATGCCTGTCGACAGCCCTGTCGACAGCCCTGTCGACCTGGCTAGACTAGGTCGACAGCCCAGTCGACCTGGGTGCGTTAGGCGGGTGTTTTTCCGCCCTGGCCCATTGGGCCCCATTTTGGAATTTAAATTTGATTTTCTGAGCCCATTGGGGGAGATTGTAACAACCCGGAAAATCTGGGCCAGTTTAAAATTTTTATTTTGGCAATTTTAACGAATTTTGATTATTTAAAATAGATTATTTTAAATAAAATCAACGAGAAATTTATTTTGAATATAATTCGAACGTATATATTATACGCGTCGTCGTTAGAATATAAATATTTATATATAATTATAAAAGGAATTGAAAATGGCGCGGTAGTTCGATAATTCGATTTCAAACTTCAATTGAATGTACCGGGTGCAAAATAATCCGGATTTTAGTGAAACCAAAAATAATGGAATCTAATAGTGAATATCTTTCCAACGAATCCGAAAAATCAAGATTTCATATCGGGAATCAAAAGATATGTCCAGTTGAAAATTCTGAATAGTCGCTATGGAATTCAGGCCCTTAAAAATGGACATTTTGCAAACGACCTCGGATTTCGACGAAACCACTTTTGTTGGGTCCGTGGTGTAAAGTTATTGCTAGATTCCAAATTTTATAATTTTTCGAATCAATATGTGAGCGTGGCGAAGGAAAACGCGTTTGACCAGTTTCAGTTGATTTTAATCGACTGGAAAATGGCCATTTTTCTAACGGTCTCAGAATTCGACGAAACTAGTTTTGTTAGGACCGTATCGTCAATACGAAGCTAGAAAATATTTTTCTGTAATTTTTCGAGTTCGTATGCGACCCCGGTAATTTGAAATGTACGTTTAAAATTCAATATAGTGATTTAAATGTAAATTGAATGGAAACTGATCAAATCAGCTTGCGATACATATCCCATTGTGCTCGGAATGGGGGTAAAACGCTATGGACGACAGGCGGTGGGCCTCGTTTCGAGGTCGTATGTAAAAGTCAACCCTTTTAGAAATTTAAAATAAAATAATATATATATTTACTTATCTCACCCTCTCTCCCTCATAATTCATTCAGTAAAAAAAAAAAATTAAACCTACGACCTAAATCGATGGAGGCAGACCCATCGCCGCCGCAACCAGGCCTGGCGCCCACCTTCGCCGAGCTTCGGCGATCGCCCCCTCCTCGATGAACGCGCCGCCGCCCTTGCTTCCCCTCGACCTCGCGACAGCCGCTCCCCTCCCCCTCGCGGTCAACCTCCGCCCCTCTTCCCCCTTCTCCTCCACGTCGAGACCCCCCCCCCCCATCCACCGACGCAACCGAGCCCCATCACCTGCCTCCGCCGCCAGAAGTCGAGCCCCCACCCTGCTCCATCGCGCGAAGACCAAACCCCCCCCCCTTCGAAAAATGTCTGTAAGTTTTTTTTTATTTTATTTATTTATTTATGTTATTTATTTTATTTGTATATACAGAGTTTTAGAAAACTGATTATAAAAAAAGAAGGATAAAATACTGTTTTTATTTTTTAAAGTTTAAAACTGTTTTTTTTTTTTGTTTAAAAACCGATTTTTTTTCTGACAAGATTTAAACTTTATAGAAGATGTGATTTTTAAATTAGAAAAGATTTGATTTTTTTTAAAAAAAAATATAAAAGATTTGATTTTTAAAACATAAAAGACAATATTTTGAGATGAGTAGTGAAGTAAAAATATAATTTTTATATAAGGAAGATAATCAAAATATGATTTTTATATTTTTTAAGTATTAAAAATATAATCTTTATTAAGTAGAAGTATTAAAAATATGATCTTTATAGGATAGAGAATATAAAAATATCATCTTTGTGTATGTAGCAAAATAAAAATCTGATTTTTATTTTATATACGTTGAAATGAAGTGTTTATTTTTATAAAGGCGAAAACTTTATAGTTGAAAAGGCGAGATTTTTATATATAGAATAACGATGTAAAAATAGAATTTTTATATATTGAACTTCGATAGAAAAATAGAATTTTTATATATTGAACTTCGATGAAAAAATGGAATTTTTATATATTGAACTTCGATAGAAAATTGGCATTTTTATATATTGAACTTCGATAGAAAAATATGATTTTTATATATTGAACATCGAAGTAAAAATTCGATTTTTATATATTGAATAGTGAAGTAAAAATTCGATTTTTACATAGGTAGTGGCCGCGGTCAACGAAGGTGACAAAAAGGCGAAACGACGAAGACTTCTGCAAATGAAGAGCCGTGGAGCTAGGATAGCTTTATGTGAGAATTTCTCACTCTTCAATTTATTTTCTAGTTATATATATATACTAGGATGCAGACGGTGTTTAGTAGCACCCGACACAATCGTCCACAGACCATGGACTTGTTTGTTTGGTTGCATAGATTAGTTGAATTATTTGTTTGAATTGTTTGGTGAGATGAAATTGATATGATTGATGTGTGAATGGCGTGGGCCTTCACTAGACCGGGGACAAGGCTAGGCCTCGTCCCGTTTCTAGTACCGTGCCGTTATGCCGCCGAAATTTTCTAAAATATGTTAGAAAATAAAAATATCATTTTATTGTGTAAATGAATACTAGAAATTCATATGTTGGAATAAAATGTTTTATCGTTAAAATTATAATTTTTAACGTGAATATGAATATAGTGAAAGTGAATAAATAAATATTCATTTACAAACCAGACGGTTTGTTTATGTACACTTATTTGAAGGACATTGATTGGGTCGATAAATTTTACACATCGCCCAACAGCACAAATAAAATATGTGTTTGATTGTTTGAAACCCCACACGGGTGTTGGGATGAAATTTGAAGTTCACTCATCCTGATTGATTAAATATGTCGATCGATAGATTGACAGGCTGTTATAAGCGTTGAATATCTATATTTGATGCTTTTACAGTGTAGTGCACTTTGGTTGATGGTTGATTATTTTCAATGTTATTATATACATGTGTTATATGAAAATCCATATAATTAACTTTATATGGTAATTGATTGGGCCTCATTCCAATTTGAAAAACAAAGAATATTATAAAATAAAAGTTCATGTGTTGACAGTACTCATCCGTTGAGATTGGTCATGTGTTGAACGAAATATTTTAGTAATAAAATTTACATCTTTATCAATATAAAATAAAAGTTCATGTGTTGACAGTACTCATCCATTGAGATTGGTCATGTGTTGAACGAAATATTTTGATAATAACAACTATTTTGAAAAAGAAATATTTGAAATAGAATATTTGAAAATAGAAATTTATGAAGCCGTGTTGATTAGATTGACGCCATTTTGACGTGAACGATATTTATATCGATTTTATTCATTTTGAAATGAATATTGAAAAGTGATTTCGAAATCGAATATTTTGAAATGAATTGAATTGAAAACGATTTCGAAATGAATTGAATTGAAAACGATTTCGAAATGAATTGAATTGAAAACGATTTCGAAATAAATTGAATTGAAAACGATTTCGAAATGAATTGAATTGAAAACGATTTCGAAATGAATTGAATTGAAAACGATTTCGAAATGAATTGAATTGAAAACGATTTCGAAATGAATTGAATTGAAAACGATTTCGAAATGAATTGAATTGAAAACGATTTCGAAATGAATTGAATTGAAAACGATTTCGAAATGAATTGAATTGAAAACGATTTCGAAATAAATTGAATTGAAAACGATTTCGAAATGAATTGAATTGAAAACGATTTCGAAATGAATTGAATTGAAAACGATTTCGAAATGAATTGAATTGAAAACGATTTCGAAATGAATTGAATTGAAAACGAATTCAAATTGAATTGAAAGTGAATTGAAATGAATTCAAATTGAATTGAAATTTGAATTGAATAGAAATGAATTTTGAAACGAATTTATAAAGAAGAATTCAATTTTACTTTGAATTGAAATGGAAGTTGAAATAGATTTTGAAACGAATTTTAAAACTATTTATATAATTCGTTTTGAATAGAAAATCGACGAAATATATATTATATATATTATATATATAATATAATGGCCTGAATAGAACGCGCCGCGCCGCGGCAGTTCGTGAATTTCGACCATTTATTTCAAACGGACATTACGGGAGATCCGACCGTCGGATTCTCCTAAAACCGGAACCGTTGGGTTCGTATCGAAAAGAGCTTTCTAATGAATGTTAGAAATTTGAAATCTAACGGTTGGATTTGGAGATACGTCCAAATCAAATTCGAAAAAGGTCGCTGTAAGTGCAGTTCGATGGCCGTTGATGGAAATCGACTGTACGGGCCTTGATAAAATTATTAAAAATAGTAATAATTTATGTAAAATCATAAGAAATGATTTAGAAAGAATTGGGATGAAAAACTCCATATTTGAAAAGATAAAAATAGATTTTTATCGAAATGAACTAGTTTTGAACTAGAATTACAATTCTATTTATTTTTAAATAAATAAATTGAATATTGAAATGGTTTTGAAAATAACCAGAATTTCCCATAATTGCATTGGAATGGATTTGAATCGAAATTGTCTTCGGAACATTTCGATGTCGAATTTCGTGATTATACAGGTGTTGTTATGGAAATTTGAAAGATATTTATATATCGTTATTTCCAATACGATATTTGTTGGTCGTAGAATTTGATATTGAATATAAGCCGGGATATTTTCTATTCAGAGCCTTGTATTGAATATCAAATGTGATTTGGGTTTGTCGTGAATGGTGTCTTCACTAACACTGTTCTTGAACCCAGTTGAGAAAAGATTAAATCTTTTTATTTTAGATTTAATGAAGTGTACCAATTAAATAATATTTAATTGGAATTGAATTGATATTGTTTTGTTTGGGTTTATCGTGGACAGTGTTTTTAAATAACACTCGTCCTTTAACCCGATAATTAATGAAGGTGATTTTGGGTTTATTGTGAACTGTGTTTTTAAATGACACGGATTCTTTAACCCAGTCATAGATTAAAACTAAGTGGAGTTTTAATGAATCTTTAATTAGATTGAAATAATCGAAGTGGAGTATCACCAGTTTTGCTCCAGGCGATAGTTAAATCTTTAATTAGATTTGAACGTGAAATGGTAATTGAATTTACCGATAACACCGTGGTGTTAGATATGAAGTATAACCAGTTTTACTTCATGGGATGAATAGGTTGAGATTGGGGAATTAAAACAAATAATTACTTCGGTAAGGTTCGTTAATCCCGACTAGTTTGAATTGATATACAAAAATAGATTATAGAATAAATTCAAGAAATTTATCTTGGATAAAATTAATGGGAACCTTTCCCTATGAATGTGAAATTTAGAAATTGACTGTCGGTTAGCCAAACAGAATGGTTTTCTGGATATTGATCTGATGTTGGTTTCGGCCTTCGGGGTTAATATTTGGGGAATTATTCTCTTGATTAATTTACGGTTAGTGACTAATGAATTGGAATGAGGCGTATGTTGTGTTTGTGTTACACTTTTATAATATATACGCGAGTTATTCGGAAAGACCGGGTTTATCCCATTCTGAATAACTGATACGACGATAAGTCGAAGATGAAGACGATGGTCGAAGACCGGAAGTCTTCACGTCGTTTGGGTGATTACTGATGATCTTGATTGGGCTGTACACCCAAGAAGATGGAAACAGTTAGTGATCGTCCAGACGTACTTGGAGATCGATGGATATGCGGGGTACTAGGTGCCTCCGGTTTCGTTCAGCCCCAGAACGGACTTGTAAATGGACTCTGTGTCTGACATTGGATTTTAGTCTGTGTGATTGATTTCTATTAAATATATATCTGTTTGGCGGCGGAGAATTTATTCTCTTGCTTAACGCCCTTCTCTGAGACATACGAGCTCAGGGGTTATATATTGATGGATATCAAACGCATGGAGTGAATTGCCTGTGTGGCATGCCTAAGTGGCAATTGATCGAGGCTTCTGTTGAAAAGCAAAGTCTTGTGGTGATGATCAAAGCACGGCCTTTGTGGCGTAGCTTTGTGTAACGTTTGCTTCGCGTGTTTCACACCCGGTATGAACCAAAAACGGGAGACGGACCTCAGGGAGGGCATGCGTTTCTTTCTAGCTAGAAGTGGCGTCAGTGGTTTTACACGCCCTGACGAGTTTGACTTATGTGGTTGTTGCTGTTGCGAGGCGCCTCGGTTATATCGGTTTCGGCCGATGCTTCTGGTCGGCTGACGGACCAGACTTACACCCCATAGGGTGGGGAAACGTAGTGTTCAGGCATAATAATCCACATCGGTGGACCGGCCCTGACGATCTAAAGGCTTGCCTGCGCGCTTGCCTGTGGCTCGGGCTAGAGAGTCACGAATCGGTTGAGGACTATCTTTTGCCTCGGTTCATAGACGGAAATCCAATTTCCAAATACGCGACATTTGCGGTTTTATTTGTAGAACCTAGTATGGCGACATAGTGAGATGGGGCGCTCATGCCGCCTATGATTGATACTTATGATTTGAAGTTGTTTTATACACTATGCACTTATAATAGTATCAAATGATTTGTTTTAAACGTATCAAGCATTCTTTGGCTGTTATAAGGGAAAACCCTATCCCCCGGCTTGCGTTGCATTGTGTGATAGGACCTGGGTCTTATAATGGCTTCATTTTTCTTTATTTAGCATTGCGCTGTTTGTTTTATGCACCGGTATTCTTGGGAGGAAACCCGTTCCGTGTTATACGGCGTGGTCCCTTGATTTACCTAACTTTAAAAATAAAGATTAATAACTGTTTTAGTTCTCACACCAGTCACATGACTGACCTGGAGTTTATTGTTTTAACCTAAACTCTGGGTGCCCCTATTTTGACACGGGCAGCTAGTAGTTTTGGTTTTGCAGATTTATATTCACAGGATCCTGGTTTACAGCTGGAATGATATCCGGAAAGCTTTGTATCCGTATATCTCTTCTAGTTGTTTATTGTATTATTTTCCGCTGCTATGTATTTAAATGTAATTTAAATCTCTGATATTTCTGTGTAATATTCATTTATACTCTGTATGTTCTTGTAATCTGGTGCATTGTTGTAATATACAATGAAATGTTCTTTTGTATGCATTCTGATTTGTCGTGTTCTCAAACGATAGGGCGTTTCGAACGGCCTGGATCGGTTTAGCGACTGGTTCGGACCGAGCGAAATTCCTTGCCGTCACAGTTGGTATCAGAGCTTTGGTTTACAAAGCTCATAGAACAAGACACATTAGAACCATACGAAAGAATTCATCAGATATTGGATTAGCAATATCCAATGGGAATGACTCGTTAGAGATAGGATCAGTAGTATCCTAGGACGAGTGTGAAGAGTATATTTTTCAAATGAAAGCAAAATTTGTTTTGAAAATTTAAATCAATTATTCGTATTTGATTATCTATTTATATTGATGTGGACAATCCAGTATATATAGATTTTGCGTATACGTCTGATCCGCGTGTATTCGAAATTTTAATATACTGGATAGATATAGAATCACACTCTAGTCACCCGGAGATGATTCAGATGATGAGGCATCATCATCAGTGTTTATATTCGAGTGACGAAAGTGAGATTTCTATATATTTCCTATTGACTGGTGTGAGAACCAAAAATTAGATAGGGCCTATTGTTGTGATTTGGCATCAAAAACATGATTTTTGTATATGTATCAAAATTATGGATTTAAAACTCTAATTCACTAATGGATTGATGTTTGTGTTGTTTGTTTAATTGTTTGATAATTTTGAACCATTTAGCCTAATTGAACCAAATAATGAATTGTATTGAAAATTGGTCGCAGTAGCTTGCATGTATATATACTTACATTGAACAGGTTATAGCAAGGAGGCTAGAGCCGAAGAATAAAATTTGTTTGCCCGACAAATAGGTACATGTTTACTACATAATTTCCTGTTTTGTTTGGGTGATGATGATTTTGTGAGCCTATTGGCTAGCCGCTTGGCTTTTTCTTTTTCTTTTTGAGATCTGAAGGACCGGGGAAGCTATTTGAAATTCCCCGATGCTCCCGGTGCAGGGGAGGTTATGGCGAAATTTTTCAAAAATTTAGGGTGTTAGCCAAATTTTTGAAATTTTGAAAATTCTCAGAAACTAAAGAGTTGGAGAATGGAAGCCTGATCGATCGTAGAGCTGATTAATCAAACCACTTTCGACTTTGTTCCTTTTCGGGGACGAAAAGTTTTAAGTGGGGGAGATTGTAACAACCCGGAAAATCTGGGCCAGTTTAAAATTTTTATTTTGGCAATTTTAACGAATTTTGATTATTTAAAATAGATTATTTTAAATAAAATCAACGAGAAATTTATTTTGAATATAATTCGAACGTATATATTATACGCGTCGTCGTTAGAATATAAATATTTATATATAATTATAAAAGGAATTGAAAATGGCGCGGTAGTTCGATAATTCGATTTCAAACTTCAATTGAATGTACCGGGTGCAAAATAATCCGGATTTTAGTGAAACCAAAAATAATGGAATCTAATATTGAATATCTTTCCAACGAATCCGAAAAATCAAGATTTCATATCGGGAATCAAAAGATATGTCCAGTTGAAAATTCTGAATAGTCGCTATGGAATTCAGGCCCTTAAAAATGGACATTTTGCAAACGACCTCGGATTTCGACGAAACCACTTTTGTTGGGTCCGTGGTGTAAAGTTATTGCTAGATTCCAAATTTTATAATTTTTCGAATCAATATGTGAGCGTGGCGAAGGAAAACGCGTTTGACCAGTTTCAGTTGATTTTAATCGACTGGAAAATGGCCATTTTTCTAACGGTCTCAGAATTCGACGAAACTAGTTTTGTTAGGACCGTATCGTCAATACGAAGCTAGAAAATATTTTTCTGTAATTTTTCGAGTTCGTATGCGACCCCGGTAATTTGAAATGTACGTTTAAAATTCAATATAGTGATTTAAATGTAAATTGAATGGAAATTGATCAAAACGATCAAATCAGCTTGCGATACATATCCCATTGTGCTCGGAATGGGGGTAAAGCGCTATGGACGACAGGCGGTGGGCCTCGTTTCGAGGTCGTATGTAAAAGTCAACCCTTTTAGAAATTTAAAATAAAATAATATATATTTACTTATCTCACCCTCTCTCCCTCATAATTCATTCAGTAAAAAAAAAATTAAACCTACGACCTAAATCGATGGAGGCAGACCCATCGCCGCCGCAACCAGGCCTGGCGCCCACCTTCGCCGAGCTTCGGCGATCGCCCCCTCCTCGATGAACGCGCCGCCGCCCTTGCTTCCCCTCGACCTCGCGACAGCCGCTCCCCTCCCCCTCGCGGTCAACCTCCGCCCCTCTTCCCCCTTCTCCTCCACGTCGAGACCCCCCCCCCCATCCACCGACGCAACCGAGCCCCATCACCTGCCTCCGCCGCCAGAGGTCGAGCCCCCACCCTGCTCCATCGCGCGAAGACCAAACCCCCCCCCCCCCCCTTCGAAAACTGTCTGTAAGTTTTTTTTATTTTATTTATTTATTTATGTTATTTATTTTATTTGTATATACAGAGTTTTAGAAAACTGATTATAAAAAAGAAGGATAAAATACTGTTTTTATTTTTTAAAGTTTAAAACTGTTTTTTTTTGTTTTTGTTTGTTTAAAAACCGATTTTTTTTCTGACAAGATTTAAACTTTATAGAAGATGTGATTTTTAAATTAGAAAAGATTTGATTTTTTAAAAAAAAATATAAAAGATTTGATTTTTAAAACATAAAAGACAATATTTTGAGATGAGTAGTGAAGTAAAAATATAATTTTTATATAAGGAAGATAATCAAAATATGATTTTTATATTTTTAAAGTATTAAAAATATAATCTTTATTAAGTAGAAGTATTAAAAATATGATCTTTATAGGATAGAGAATATAAAAATATCATCTTTGTGTATGTAGCAAAATAAAAATCTGATTTTTATTTTATATACGTTGAAATGAAGTGTTTATTTTTATAAAGGCGAAAACTTTATAGTTGAAAAGGCGAGATTTTTATATATAGAATAACGATGTAAAAATAGAATTTTTATATATTGAACTTCGATAGAAAAATAGAATTTTTATATATTGAACTTCGATGAAAAAATGGAATTTTTATATATTGAACTTCGATAGAAAAATGGCATTTTTATATATTGAACTTCGATAGAAAAATATGATTTTTATATATTGAACATCGAAGTAAAAATTCGATTTTTATATATTGAATAGTGAAGTAAAAATTCGATTTTTACATAGGTAGTGGCCGCGGTCAACGAAGGTGACAAAAAGGCGAAACGACGAAGACTTCTGCAAATGAAGAGCCGTGGAGCTAGGATAGCTTTATGTGAGAATTTCTCACTCTTCAATTTATTTTCTAGTTATATATATATACTAGGATGCAGACGGTGTTTAGTAGCACCCGACACAATCGTCCACAGACCATGGACTTGTTTGTTTGGTTGCATAGATTAGTTGAATTATTTGTTTGAATTGTTTGGTGAGATGAAATTGATATGATTGATGTGTGAATGGCGTGGGCCTTCACTAGACCGGGGATAAGGCTAGGCCTCGTCCCGTTTCAAGTATCGTGCCGTTATGCCGCCGAAATTTTCTAAAATATGTTAGAAAATAAAAATATCATTTTATTGTGTAAATGAATACTAGAAATTCATATGTTGGAATAAAATGTTTTATCGTTAAAATTATAATTTTTAACGTGAATATGAATATAGTGAAAGTGAATAAATAAATATTCATTTACAAACCAGACGGTTTGTTTATGTACACTTATTTGAAGGACATTGATTGGGTCGATAAATTTTACACATCGCCCAACAGCACAAATAAAATATGTGTTTGATTGTTTGAAACCCCACACGGGTGTTGGGATGAAATTTGAAGTTCACTCATCCTGATTGATTAAATATGTCGATCGATAGATTGACAGGCTGTTATAAGCGTTGAATATCTATATTTGATGCTTTTACAGTGTAGTGCACTTTGGTTGATGGTTGATTATTTTCAATGTTATTATATACATGTGTTATATGAAAATCCATATAATTAACTTTATATGGTAATTGATTGGGCCTCATTCCAATTTGAAAAACAAAGAATATTATAAAATAAAAGTTCATGTGTTGACAGTACTCATCCGTTGAGATTGGTCATGTGTTGAACGAAATATTTTAGTAATAAAATTTACATCTTTATCAATATAAAATAAAAGTTCATGTGTTGACGGTACTCATCCATTGAGATTGGTCATGTGTTGAACGAAATATTTTGATAATAACAACTATTTTGAAAAAGAAATATTTGAAATAGAATATTTGAAAATAGAAATTTATGAAGCCGTGTTGATTAGATTGACGCCATTTTGACGTGAACGATATTTATATCGATTTTATTCATTTTGAAATGAATATTGAAAAGTGATTTCGAAATCGAATATTTTGAAATGAATTGAATTGAAAACGATTTCGAAATGAATTGAATTGAAAACGATTTCGAAATAAATTGAATTGAAAACGATTTCGAAATGAATTGAATTGAAAACGATTTCGAAATGAATTGAATTGAAAACGATTTCGAAATAAATTGAATTGAAAACGATTTCGAAATGAATTGAATTGAAAACGATTTCGAAATGAATTGAATTGAAAACGATTTCGAAATGAATTGAATTGAAAACGATTTCGAAATGAATTGAATTGAAAACGATTTCGAAATAAATTGAATTGAAAACGATTTCGAAATGAATTGAATTGAAAACGATTTCGAAATGAATTGAATTGAAAACGATTTCGAAATGAATTGAATTGAAAACTATTTCGAAATGAATTGAATTGAAAACGAATTCAAATTGAATTGAAAGTGAATTGAAATGAATTCAAATTGAATTGAAATTTGAATTGAATAGAAATGAATTTTGAAACGAATTTATAAAGAAGAATTCAATTTTACTTTGAATTGAAATGGAAGTTGAAATAGATTTTGAAACGAATTTTAAAACAATTTATATAATTCGTTTTGAATAGAAAATCGACGAAATATATATTATATATATTATATATATAATATAATGGCCTGAATAGAACGCGCCGCGCCGCGGCAGTTCGTGAATTTCGACCATTTATTTCAAACGGACATTACGGGAGATCCGACCGTCGGATTCTCCTTAAACCGGAACCGTTGGGTTCGTATCGAAAAGAGCTTTCTAATGAATGTTAGAAATTTGAAATCTAACGGTTGGATTTGGAGATACGTCCAAATCAAATTCGAAAAAGGTCGCTGTAAGTGCAGTTCGATGGCCGTTGATGGAAATCGACTGTACGGGCCTTGATAAAATTATTAAAAATAGTAATAATTTATGTAAAATCATAAGAAATGATTTAGAAAGAATTGGGATGAAAAACTCCATATTTGAAAAGATAAAAATAGATTTTTATCGAAATGAACTAGTTTTGAACTAGAATTACAATTCTATTTATTTTTAAATAAATAAATTGAATATTGAAATGGTTTTGAAAATAACCAGAATTTCCCATAATTGCATTGGAATGGATTTGAATCGAAATTGTCTTCGGAACATTTCGATGTCGAATTTCGTGATTATACAGGTGTTGTTATGGAAATTTGAAAGATATTTATATATCGTTATTTCCAATACGATATTTGTTGGTCGTAGAATTTGATATTGAATATAAGCCGGGATATTTTCTATTCAGAGCCTTGTATTGAATATCAAATGTGATTTGGGTTTGTCGTGAATGGTGTCTTCACTAACACTGTTCTTGAACCCAGTTGAGAAAAGATTAAATCTTTTTATTTTAGATTTAATGAAGTGTACCAATTAAATAATATTTAATTGGAATTGAATTGATATTGTTTTGTTTGGGTTTATCGTGGACAGTGTTTTTAAATAACACTCGTCCTTTAACCCGATAATTAATGAAGGTGATTTTGGGTTTGTTGTGAACTGTGTTTTTAAATGACACGGATTCTTTAACCCAGTCACAGATTAAAACTAAGTGGAGTTTTAATGAATCTTTAATTAGATTGAAATAATCGAAGTGCAGTATCACCAGTTTTGCTCCAGGCGATAGTTAAATCTTTAATTAGATTTGAACGTGAAATGGTAATTGAATTTACCGATAACACCGTGGTGTTAGATATGAAGTATAACCAGTTTTACTTCATGGGATGAATAGGTTGAGATTGGGGAATTAAAACAAATAATTACTTCGGTAAGGTTCGTTAATCCCGACTAGTTTGAATTGATATTCAAAAATAGATTATAGAATAAATTCAAGAAATTTATCTTGGATAAAATTAATGGGAACCTTTCCCTATGAATGTGAAATTTAGAAATTGACTGTCGGTTAGCCAAACAGAATGGTTTTCTGGATATTGATCTGATGTTGGTTTCGGCCTTCGGGGTTAATATTTGGGGAATTATTCTCTTGATTAATTTACGGTTAGTGACTAATGAATTGGAATGAGGCGTATGTTGTGTTTGTGTAACACTTTTATAATATATACGCGAGTTATTCGGAAAGACCGGGTTTATCCCATTCTGAATAACTGATACGACGATAAGTCGAAGATGAAGACGATGGTCGAAGACCGGAAGTCTTCACGTCGTTTGGGTGATTACTGATGATCTTGATTGGGCTGTACACCCAAGAAGATGGAAACAGTTAGTGATCGTCCAGACGTACTTGGAGATCGATGGATATGCGGGGTACTAGGTGCCTCCGGTTTCGTTCAGCCCCAGAACGGACTTGTAAATGGACTCTGTGTCTGACATTGGATTTTAGTCTGTGTGATTGATTTCTATTAAATATATATCTGTTTGGCGGCGGAGAATTTATTCTCTTGCTTAACGCCCTTCTCTGAGACAAACGAGCTCAGGGGTTATATATTGATGGATATCAAACGCATGGAGTGAATTGCCTGTGTGGCATGCCTAAGTGGCAATTGATCGAGGCTTCTGTTGAAAAGCAAAGTCTTGTGGTGATGATCAAAGCACGGCCTTTGTGGCGTAGCTTTGTGTAACGTTTGCTTCGCGTGTTTCACACCCGGTATGAACCAAAAACGGGAGACGGACCTCAGGGAGGGCATGCGTTTCTTTCTAGCTAGAAGTGGCGTCAGTGGTTTTACACGCCCTGACGAGTTTGACTTATGTGGTTGTTGCTATTGCGAGGCGCCTCGGTTATATCGGTTTCGGCCGATGCTTCTGGTCGGCTGACGGACCAGACTTACACCCCATAGGGTGGGGAAACGTAGTGTTCAGGCATAATAATCCACATCGGTGGACCGGCCCTGACGATCTAAAGGCTTGCCTGCGCGCTTGCCTGTGGCTCGGGCTAGAGAGTCACGAATCGGTTGAGGACTATCTTTTGCCTCGGTTCATAGACGGAAATCCAATTTCCAAATACGCGACATTTGCGGTTTTATTTGTAGAACCTAGTATGGCGACATAGTGGGATGGGGCGCTCATGCCGCCTATGATTGATACTTATGATTTGAAGTTGTTTTATACACTATGCACTTATAATAGTATCAAATGATTTGTTTTAAACGTATCAAGCATTCTTTGGCTGTTATAAGGGAAAACCCTATCCCCCGGCTTGCATTGCATTGTGTGATAGGACCTGGGTCTTATAATGGCTTCATTTTTCTTTATTTAGCATTGCGCTGTTTGTTTTATGCACCGGTATTCTTGGGAGGAAACCCGTTCCGTGTTATACGGCGTGGTCCCTTGATTTACCTAACTTTAAAAATAAAGATTAATAACTGTTTTAGTTCTCACACCAGTCACATGACTGACCTGGAGTTTATTGTTTTAACCTAAACTCTGGGTGCCCCTATTTTGACACGGGCAGCTAGTAGTTTTGGTTTTGCAGATTTATATTCACAGGATCCTGGTTTACAGCTGGAATGATATCCGGAAAGCTTTGTATCCGTATATCTCTTCTAGTTGTTTATTGTATTATTTTCCGCTGCTATGTATTTAAATGTAATTTAAATCTCTGATATTTCTGTGTAATATTCATTTATACTCTGTATGTTCTTGTAATCTGGTGCATTGTTGTAATATACAATGAAATGTTCTTTTGTATGCATTCTGATTTGTCGTGTTCTCAAACGATAGGGCGTTTCGAACGGCCTGGATCGGTTTAGCGACTGGTTCGGACCGAGCGAAATTCCTTGCCGTCACACTGTCTTGATTACATTATTTAAAGAAGCATAAATAAAACATAGATAAACTGCAAAGGCCCCATAGTGATTGTCCAAAGCCATAGTTCAAAACGAAAAGGTCCAAGCAATACATTTCTCTTCTTCAAGCTGGATGTTAAGGCTAGTCAAGCTGCTGTGTTCCCTCCCTGTGGACCTGGGGGGGAAACGGAAGAAAAGAAGACGAAAGAAAAGTAGAGTCAGACATAAAGCCTGAGTAAGTCTAGTACTATTCTGTCTATGAATAAAGAACTGGGTATGATAAGTATAAACAAGAAGTGGGAAAGCACTATAAACTTGGTTAAGTTGTCTAGGGTCGAATATACTATCGTACCCCATGTTAATCTCTGAACCCATATAAACTAGTTTCCAACTGGCACCCCATAATCAGGGTGATGTGATCCGTTCTATGATGATCGGCTCCTACTCGCATAGTTACATGTGTCTTACGGCCCCCGATGTTGTAGTTACCTATGCTGGTCCCACCATGGGGTGTATCAAGTCCCATGGCGGCGGCCCGACACAACCTTAGAATGCACAGGTATGCTACTGGTGCCCAGTGCTTTATTTTTCTGCGCCGGAGTGTGTGCACGCCCGCACCCCGTTAGAACCTACACTGCTACACCACCGCCGTCGATTTGACCTCTTACAATCAGCCCAGTAATCGTGCCCCACCCTGCCTAGTTTCAGGGTATCCTGATACACCTTCTAGGGTTACTGCTGAAAAGGGTCCCCCGTTACTAGGTTTTCTATCTCTAGCCAACATGCTAAGTTGGTTAAGTGTTTTCTAACCTAACCCCCACCAGTCCGTTTAGTTTAGCATGTTCCATTTTGATTAAGTCTTTAGTTCACTTAATCCTAACAATCCTGACTCAGCCTTAATTGTCTTATTAAGGCCCTGACCTCTCACATTAGACAGGTATTGTTGTGGCTGCCTGTTGCCGGTTGGTTCCGGGCAGTCTTACGCCACAACTCAGTCTAACCTCGGGTCCTTATTGGGCTCCATGTTTAACCTCCCACATTGGATAGGTATTGTTGTGACTACTGGACAGCCGGGCGGTTCCGGGCAGGTTTACATCACAACTCAATCCAACCTCGGGTTAAACACATCGTATGTTCTACATTTACATATTTTGTCTTTCTTCTTTATTTTCTTATATGTAAATATTTGCGGCCCATTATTAAGTTAATGGTGTAAAGGTTACACCAATCATGGGCCCAACCCATACTTGAATTTGGGCCCTTCTATTTTATATTTTCATTCATTAGTAATTTTTACCCAACGTTATTTTCCCCCGTTTAACACGTCCGTTTATTATATATATGTTGGGCTTAGCCTTTTTAAGCCCAACTTAGCCATGCGAAAAGGGGAGGCTTAAAGCGTGATTACATACACAAAAAGGGGAATGTGAATGCATGAACTTGCAATATGACGTTGGAAATACAAAACAGAAACTGGTGTACTTGCATATTAGTGACATATACTTTGGTCATAAAGCATAAGTGACATGAATCAAACCATGTAAACTTGTAGTTAAGTTAAGAATATCACTATCGACACATAGGCTTAACTACAACATAAACCTATATTTTTATTCAGGCATAATGTCAAACATAAGCAAATCATATTCATAAGATTACTACATGTTTACAAAGGTGCCTACTTTTGTGACTAATACAAAAGCATAGTTAAATTTGTTCACATAACCATGGCATAAATATTTCTAACATGAAATCATGATTTTTATTTTAGTCATGCAAACTTGCAAAAAGGGATTTTGAATCTAACCTAGCTATGTACCGCATATGTCATCATATAATCCTTGTTAACAATATGGATTTCAATTATGCAAAATATCAATCATAGCCTAGTCATATTCATAAGTTTGCAAATAGGTTTTCTAGTACAAAAGCATGACTTAATACATAGATTATGATGCCAAATTTTCAACATAATTTCATATGGACTATGATAACCCAAACTTATTCCAATTACTTCACAAAAATGATGTTTGTATAAAAATACACATTATGATGGCATAGTAGCAAAACCCCAAACTTGCATGAATTTCAATTAATCAACTACATACATGTAGCTTTCACATGGATTACATAATTTGCGAATATTCCAAACGTATACTTGCATAAAACTACCGCATGTAGTTTTTCATAATGAACAACATAATTCGAGAATATCCAAACGTATACAATATTCCATATCATAGTAACGCACAAATATGAATTACTTTATCGCCACAAATCAAGTATACAAACCAACACAATTATTTGTTCATACCAAAATAATACTCTACTTACAATGGTGAGGCGAATTCTCAAATTTAGGGATTTGAAGATGCGGTTTGATTTGATTGAGTTGCTTTATGCCTTAGAATTTTCCTCCTAATCCTCTCTCCAATTGGTGGCTACCCCTAGTCGTTCCTCAGCAACATGGCGGCTTTGTTCTTATTTTTGAATGAATAGATTAGGGTTGAGTCTAGGGTCATTTTTATAGGGGTTATGAACTGATTAGGACCATTGATGTTGCTTGGATTGATCGTAGCCATTCATCCTAAGGAGAGACCAATTAGAGCTTGCCACCTAGCCCTAATGACAGAGCAGACTACAGAAAATCGGCCAACATAGAATAGGCTAGCCAGGTTGGACTGGGTTCGACCTGGCTCTGGACCAGGTCGACATGCCTGTCGACAGCCCTGTCGACAGCCCTGTCGACCTGGCTAGACCAGGTCGACAGCCCAGTCGACCTGGGTGCGTTAGGCGGGTGTTTTTCCGCCCTGGCCCATTGGGCCCCATTTTGGAATTTAAATTTGATTTTCTGAGCTATTTTATTCCGTTTGAATTTTAAACTTAATTCAAAAACTTCCGAAGGCCATATCTTCTTCATACGGACTCCGTTTTTCGAAAACTCGGACTCTATTTCGCGTATTTTTCCGAGACGAACGCAATGGCGTATCCCGTTTCCCTTAGTTCTTTAATTTGAAATTAATTATACTTTAATTTGTGAATTTCACAGTTATAGAATTCGCGGGGTGTTACATAGATTCATCCAATGAACTCAGGTACCCTACCCATATTCATACTGCACGTCCAACGTACATTCACCTTCCAAAGGTGAACTAGACTCATCCAATGAATCTAGGTACTCTACCTATATTCGTATTGTACGTCCAACGTACATTCACCTTCCAAAGGTGAACTAGACTCATCCAATGAATCTAGGTACTCTACCTATATCTGTACTGTACGTCCAACGTACATTCACCTTTCAAAGGTGAACTGGACTCATCCAATGAATCTAGGTACTCTACCTATGAGTCCAAGTCCAACTGAAACTCCTATATCCGTTGAATCTCCAAGACAACGGAAGCTCCACAATGCCCAACATACTTCAAGTCTAACGTAAAATATCTTACACTCGTCATATCACCATGATCAACGAACTTACTCTATTTCCATTCAACAGGATCCTACAGGTGATACTCAAGAGAAGAAAGGTAAGAATAAACACAACAACCATAGCATCCATCAAACAAATCCTATCTATCACCCGCTAAAGCCATGAATACGTCAATACCTATATGTCCGGTCCAACCAACATCAATAACTAATGGAAACTCTGCCTCCAAACGGACTACCGTACGTCCAACGTACGTTTATCCTCCAAGGATAACTAGATCACGTCCAACGGATCCAAGGTAAGTGAGCGTCCCCAGATACCCCTGCTTTTAGTCCGCCTAAAACACTCGAGTCCCACCCAAGTCTATCCATTATCTTGCTGCCCTCTCGAGTCCAACTCGAGTCAATCCAATTCCTTGTAGCTTCTCGAGTCCAACTCGAGTCAATGTATCACCTATAAACTCAGACCCAGTCTTGAGTACCCATTACCTACAAACCCTAGTCCAACGTGAGTCGTCTCCCTATTCGTTGCATCTCCAAGATCAACGAACACCCATTTTCTTTTACGAGTTCAAGTCCAACTTGAATCGTCCTAATCTTTGTTGCATCTTCCATGGTCGATGAATACATCCTATTTCTTCAAAAAGAACATCAACATAAGGTCCTAAACAATCCATTACTTTGCATCTTTCTCGAGTCCCACTCGAGTCATCTTATAACCCTATCGAGTCTAACTCGGGGCAGTCCATACCACTGAATAGTTTTATCCTGTCACAGCTGCCCATTACTCCTCAAGTAAACCAAGATATCATCCAATGAAAAACACAACAACTACTTATCTCTCAAGCAAACCATCCTAATCGAACTCGACATTCCCCAAGCACAGGCCCCAAAGGCCTAAACCAATATCAGACAAGCACCTAAGGAACATCTCCTCCGAATTCGGACAATCCACGTGAAGTGATACTAGCGAAACAATCTAGCACTGGAGCACTCATTTGCCTCCCAGAGACAACTAGAACTTATTACAACGATAACCTCTTAGCTTCCTTAACTCCAGTTACTATCGCCATCACTAGGTAGGTACCTAATACCACCCTATTCACTTGGAGTAGATCGACTCCCCAAAATAATGCTAAAACCAGTAAAGCCTAAACAAAGCAAACACAAACAAACTTACATCCATGAATCGATAAGACCACGTTACAGTAAATCATACTGAGGCTAGCCGAACCACCAATCGGGTTCGTCACTACTAAAGGTCTATCGACTAACTCAGGTTTGTCAAACAAAACCTGATCAAAACATCTTAAATAGAAAGCATACCTCGAATAACGACACCTTTTTCCTTCTGCGTCGCAATTGGGGCATTCGACGAAGAAGGAACAGCGTTGATAGCATATGCTCTCACGATCTGCTTCTCCCTAGGAGGTTGTGGACATTCATTCTTGCGATGTCCCGCTTGGCCACAATTAAAGCACTTCCTTTCCCCAGGCTTTTCCCGACAATCCCTGGCATAGTGTCCCTTCTTGCCACAACTAAAGCACTCGCCATTTTTCTTACTTTTCTTATTCTGACCATCCATAGTTTGGTCTTGTTTCCTCTTATTTTGGGAACTATCCTTGCCTCCACCGCTTGCTTGCGGCTTTGGCTCCTCTGCAGATGCCGCCTCAATCTTCGACTTAGGGTAAAGACTTTCTGACCTCAAAGCTTTTCCCACAATCGATTCAAACGTCTCATCGATGTGGTTAATAAGCATGTCCCCTCAATCTAAGCCAGTTATGAACTTCTCGTTCTTCTTCTCGGCAGTATCAATAAGAGATAACCCATACTTGGATAAAGTGTCAAATTCGGCAATATACTCCGAGACTGCCCTACCATTCTGCTTAAGCTCTAAGAACTTCCTAAACAATTCTGACTTCTGAGCAGCTGGGATAAACTTGTCGCTACAGCGAGCCTTAAACTGATCCCAAGTAACCTGATCCTCTGGAGTGGCGGTCTTAATAGCATTCCACCCATTCATCGCTCATCCTTGCAGCTGACGAGACGCTAGCCTTCTCTTCATCGCATCCTCGATACCCAAGTCGTCGAAGATACGATCACAGCTATCCAACCAATCCTGAACATCCGTGGCCGACTCCGTTCCGTGGAACGGCTTCCCACCAAGGTTAGTGTAATCCTTGCACAACTTGGCGAAATCGGCCCTAGGCGCCTGCACTACTGGACCACCACCATTACCGGCATTGGGAGCTGCCCTCTGAACATCCCTAAGCATCTCCCTCATGAGGTTAGTAAACATCATCCTCATGTCAGCGGCATTACCATTATTAGCTCCCCTATCGGCACCTCTTGCGTATCGGCTCATCGTTCAATCTGTAAAGAGAAAACGATTAACCATCTCCATAGTGGTGCTAATGCAGTACGACTTCATCCTTATACTACTAATAGTATATATATATATAGCTTTTGAAAACCAAAGTAATCAAAAATACTCGCTCTCGTATACGTATATTAACTCTCCCTGATGACTTCCCTAGGTTAATTTCGCAACCTAGAGCTCTGATACCAAATGTGACGGCTGAGAAAACTGAAATGAAATGATTTTCCTAACCCTTTCAGCCCTCTCATAACCCTAATCCCGAAATTTCCCTTTGGGCCTAGCTGTTAATCACCCGGTTAAGCCCAATTAAGTTGTTTTTCACTATCTGAAACTTGCTTCAGCCATATCTCTCAAAAGTTGAGTCCGTTTGGCTAATGTGACCACTCTGCGGAAAGGTAAACCATCAAACGAATCTAATGGAAGTGGTTTCAGGTCAAAATTCCTTTCCAATCAAAAGTTATGGCCAAAATAATATCGGCTAGTGGCAAAATGGTCATTTAAAAATCGGCAAAAATCATGAACATGGGAAATGACCCCAATAGTTGTCTCCCAAAGTTACACGACCATACGACTTCATACGAAAAAGAAATAAATATTCTACGATCCTAGATACGTAGAATGTGGGTTGTTACATTAAACCAAAATAAAGTAGTAACAAAGAGCAATTTTTTGTCCTAAGGAGATGGAATAGGAACTTCTGTTTCTAGTTCCATTTCTAGTTGTATTATGGGGACATCATCCCTAATCCAACCGCCATTAACAACTTATGTTTCTAGTTCACTGCCTATGCCAATATCATTTGAATGCAGATTGCTCATGTCTTCTTCCATTGCATTCTGATTTTTAGTATCACACAAATCCCTCGGCAATTTTTTAATAACGTAATGACTGTTCTGTTCAACTGCATCTTCCACATAAATTACTTGTTGCACTTGTGAAGACAGGACATAAGGATCAGTTTTATGGCACTTATTAAAACTTACTCGAGTACGACCATAAGAATATATTTCTCTTGGTACCAACAACACTTAAAAAGGACCACTGTGAAAGCTCCCCAATAATCAATTTCAAAATATTCTTCGATTGATCCATAGTAATTGACGTCACCAATTATTGGATTTTGGTCTTTCAAACTTGCAAAGCTGGTGGTTTTGGCAGTCAAAAATACACCACTATTTTTTGTGATACATCAAGAATCTTTAAATTTTGTGTGGATCTATATCCATTTATCACATAACCAGTAAAATTCCTAGCTACTCGATTAGGACCTAATGCAAAGACCTCTAAATCTCTTGAAATATTGTCCTTTTTCGGGACCTCTTATTTTAATCAATTCCAAAACACTTGGATATGTGCTCGTTTCCTTTTGCATCTTCTTAGTTTTGGAAGACCATCCACAAAAGCTCGATGCTCCCTAAATAATAATTAATGTCAAAAAACTAAGAAATGTAGATATTAATTTATAGTTAGGGAAAATTAAATAGGAACTTAAGAACTTACTCGACCAAACTCTCAATTTTCTTATTACCGAAATTGAACAGAATATAGAGATGCGTTGCCTTTCAATCTACATCTTTCAAATTGAATATCTTTCCATATTTATTATTCTTTCTTCCAATATGATATTCAAAATCTGTTTGACATCTTCCAAAATCAATCGACATATTTTCTGTTAGTTCCTCCATCAACGCTTAAAAATCTTGAACAGAAGGTCACACACTCTTCTGCCAAGTAACATTTTTGCAATGGAACCTTTCGCTCTACTTCTATTTCGAACATAAGATTTCAACTTTCCTAGATATCGCTCAATTGGAAACATGCAAGTATGGTGTTCAGGCTCGCCATATTCTATTTCGCTGCATAAATAAACAGACAAGTGTACCATTATATCGAAAAAAACATGTGGAAAAATAATTTGAAAATAACAAAGTATCTCGACAATTTCTTTTTGCAGCCTCTTGATATCATCGAGTTCATAAGCTTGCTCCATAGTCCTCTAGGGAATACACTAAATCTAATCATCGGTAACGCAACCTCGAGATTTGACGCTTTCTTCATGGCGAATTGTAACAAATAGTGGAGTATGAAATGAGCATCATAGCTCTTATATCCCACAACCGTTCTCTCTTTTATGTGCACGTATCGAATAATTTTCGATGCACAACCGCGGGCAGTTTGGCGTTCTTCAATACAGAGCAAAAGATTTCTTTTTTCTTATTTGTCATATGTAATATTGCAGCTCTAATTTCAACATTCTTTCCATCACCATATTTAACAGGACGATGGGCCTTCCTTATGCCCAACACCTGTAAATCCAAACAAGCCTTTAGGTGATCCTTCGACTTGCGACCTATATTAAGTAAAGTACCTAATATTTTGTCGCAATGTTCTTCTCTATGTGCATGGCATCCAGGTTATGTTGAAGCGGATTATGACACCAATATAGTAAGCAAAAAAGTATTGATTTTTTTTAAAGGGCCATCAATTTTACCCGTTTTCTTAGTCTTATCCCCAAATTAATTTTTGTACCCCCATAATAACTCTTTAATTTCTATTCCTTATAATATTTTTGGACAGCTCCCCATTTCAATTTCATCATTAAATCTCCTCTTATCTAGCCTCCACAAAATGTGTTGGATCAAGAAACTTTATATGGTTCATATAACACATTTTTTTGCTATGATTCAAATAATTTGAAGAAGTTTCAAAATGGCATACTAGACACGCTAGTTTCCCCTTCGTGCTCCGACCTGACAACATGTCATATCCTGGAAAATCACTAATGGTCCATAGGACACTTGCTCGTAAATTAAAAATCCCATCAGCTAAGGAATCATAAGTTTCGACGCTAACATTCTATTACACTTTCAATTCCGCAATTAAAGGCTGCATATATACGTCAATACTATTCTCGGGAGAATCTGGACCACATATTAATGTTGAAAGAATCAAATTCTCTTGTTTCATTTATAACCAAGGCGGAAGATTGTAGTTTACCAACACAGTTAGCCATGTATTATAACTTGAATTCATTGAACGATATGGATTAAATCCATCAGCTGCTACACCCTAACATTTTGATTTTTTGATGAAAAATCATGATAGCGAGCATCCATCGTCTTCCATGCTACACCATCAGTCGTATGTCTTAGTTTTCCATCTTCTTTTCATTCAACTGCATACCATCTCATAAGATTGGAAAATTCTTTGCACATAAACATCCTTTGTAACATTGGTGTTAGTGGAAGGTACTTCATAACATTTGCCGGCACTTTGGGAATCAACTTTGGTGGATCATTATTATCAGCGATGTCTTCATTTTCTTTTACAACCCACATTGAAAATCCACAAGTGTTACAAACCTCTTTACGTTTATTCTCTACCAAATATAACATGCAGTTTTTTGGGCAGGCATGTATTTTATGGTAATCAAGACCTAAATCCCTAATGACACTCTTTGTAGTGTTGGAAGACAAAGGCAGCTAGCATCAGGAAGGGCTTCTTTTATCAGCTTTAGTAATTCCCCAAATGCAAACTTGTTAATTCCATAAGCACACTTTAAATGATAAAGTCTGATCAAGAAATTTAGTTGAGAAAATTTAGTGCAGCCAGGATATAATGGTTGCTTTCCTTCTTTAACATGCCGATAAAATTTCTCAGCCTTTGGATTTGGTTCTACTTCAAAGTCCCTTGGATTTTGAAATTTGTAGCCCGCACATTTGAACATCATATCGAAATTATCCTCAAAATCCATCTCCGTTTCACAATCTATAAGGTCATCAACACCAATTACTTTCGTCTGTAAAACCTCACAAATCCACCCGGCATGTAATGGAAAGGGCCATTAAAAATAAGATAATCGTATATGACATTTTCACAATACCGATTGCATTCTGCACATTTTTTGCAAGGGCACTTCATCTCATCGCCTACTTTATAAATGTGAAATGCATTCTTATAATAGCTTTTATCTCTCTTACATATTCTCCACTTGATCTCGGAAGTCCTATCCATATGTAATACTCATTATCCATTGCCACAATCTAACCACGACCTCGTAAGACTAAATTAGATACCACTAACAGTTTCAAGACACAAACAGGGGCTACCCCGTAAGGATTGATTAAATTAGAAAATAAAAACACAACAAGTTGCACATGTACACGAAATGATCAAATTAATAATTTATAAATATACATAACCAATGTGGTGAAATCAGTGTGTGGCAAAATCAACGATTGTTTTGATTTGAATTATCACTAACTTTTGGAATTGAATTATCAGCAGAATACATAAAACAAGCAACTAAGGGTACTAAACGCAAATTCATAATATTACATGGCTGCACCAAAACAAACACAGATACAAAGACGATACAGGTGGATATAAAGACGATACAGTCGGATACAAAGAACAATACAATAATTTTATTTTGTCTTCTAATGTTTAGCCCGTGAAGCTGGTCATTAAGTCTACTAATTTCATTTCGAAAACCAACTAATCGAGTTTGCAGCATTGTAAGTTGATGTTGTAATTCATTTGCGTAGTCAGTGGCTCGACTTGGAAATGAATGGTCAATCCACTACCAAAAGGTACACTATATGGGATAAACATGACATCTAAAATAATGACAACCAATGTTAACTCCAATCAAAATAACATCTTCTACAACGGCATACACACGCTCACATATTATGATTGGTGAGTCAAATTGTTGTTTGTTTTCCACTTCGTTGTTTTGATGTCGACGACGCAAGGCAGCACGACTTTGCTGCCAATGTAGCCTTTCTTCACATCGTCCTTGTTCTTAGTTTTGTCTTTGGAGTTCTTCTTGCTCTAGTTCATACTTATGCAAATCTTCATAGTGTCTTTCTTACATCTCTATGTAGAAATCAATAGGAGTTTCTGGTGACGATGGCTTTGACCGTCCTAGATCACCCATCCCCAAGGTTTCTTCATAGTCGAATGATGTAGAAGAGAAATAGGTATTATTTTACTACAAATAATGATAGAGATTGTTTTAAATTAGAAAAGTTCTTTTGCTTTTAATAAGTTAATTTTTGAGCTTGTTTGAAATTAGATTTCCTTTTCCTTTTGTCCTCTAATTTTTTTTTCACTTTTTGCATTTTGACATTTAAACATATTAAGTCAGTGTTAATTTTTTTACCAGTACATCAATGGTTTGGAAAACATAAATATACAAAACTTGCATAATTTCAACACATGCAAACATATAAATAAAAAACTTCCAGTATAAAAAACCCGAAATATCCAAATAAAAAAACCCCAAGCATATAAACATTCAAATAAAAAATAAGTAGAAAATACCTAATTTAATGCAACTGGTACACCTAAATCACACAGAGACTTTGAATGTTAAGTTAGAGATGAAATCAGCTAAATTAAACCAAAATGATGAAGCCCTAACTACCTGTAATTTCCCTAAACGATTCAAATCAGAGGTGTATAGTTTGTAAAATAGGAGCAATCAGAGGTATAGAGTTTGTAGTCGAAGCTACAGAAGCAATCAGAGGTGTTTTGGAGGTGTTTGTGGAGAGATTTTGTGGAGAAAGTTTGCAGTGATTTTGTCGAGAGAGAGAGAGTGAGAGGTTTCTTTTACGGGGAAGTATTTAGTGAAGGGGGGAAACATAACAATAAATTTCACATAATGGAAGCAGGGATTGGTTTGAATCATTGGATTAATCATGCATCTACGATTGCAACTTTGTTTACAATGATGACGTAGATTGATGAGCTGGATTGTATATATGTACATCAACGCTTTTAACTGGTTTGCATGTCACAACACTAGAATTCCCATCGCAATAGTGAATTCCCGTCTAATGCAACAACTTTTGAGTATTGTTGCAGAATATCAAAAAAAGCATAGCTTTTGCAACACTATGCTTGCAACGCCCACAAAATGCGTCCAATATTCCCACTATGGCGTAGTGTGCCACATCTCATTTACTTTGAATGTCACATCGTCAAACCTACCAAAATCATTTATTGATTTACCTAAAAATATCATGGGCGTAAAGCTAAGAGGAATGAATTCTTCCGTCACCAACATAAATACGTTTGAAGAGATCAATGTGTATGATTTGTTAGGCATAATTTGTCAGACATTTGTCTATACAAGTTGGCCTGGGACCGGACAAACCAAAGGCACCATCCCATCAATCCATCTTAGGAAATTTCTACCTAGGATTAACAGAACATCCCTTGAACCTTACTCCATCTTCAACTATCTTCAGTATATTTGATTCGCAATGCTTATGCGAGTGGTTTTCAGATAATAAACCTGACCCGGTCTCTCCGTATTGACAACGAAAATATAAAATGGGCCAAAACTTTGATAGTCAGTTATTTAACTATCAAAGGAAACATCCAACAACCAACAATCCAATTTGTAAATGGAAATCCTATTAATCAAACATCAATCGACACTTAGCCCTTTTAATTAATTCCTTATTAATTCATCGTTTCCCAATTTCTCTTCAATATCTTTACCCAAATATTCTTCAAACCCGTTTATTCTCTCACCATTTTTGGAAAAACATTTCCATCAATCATAACTATTTATTTTCTATATTACAGAAAATATCTCTTATCACAGTTGAAAAACATTTCCATATATTCATAACTTCTTATTTTCTATATTTAGAAAATATACGTTATTAACATTTGAAAACATTTCCATTTCTTATTCACGCATCATTATTCTTCCACATAGATCAGTCGCTAACTGTAAACTAGTAAGAGAACAACTTCCTAAGTATCAACCTCGAAGGCTGATACCAACATCAAATCGACACTCAGGAAGCCATTCAACTCGACTAATCGTCAGTCAGTTTCTAAATCCCTTAAATCCTTCCAAATCTGCAAAATGTTTTCTTTTAAACCGTTATTCACTTTAAAATGTGAATATTATTCTTTTATAGAAACCTGGACTTGTTTTATCAAATAAATTTTGATTTAAATTATAAATACCATTATAGGTTAAATTCCATCCATCGGGTCATTTTACAACTTCTTGTTCCTATTAAATTCATTATCAGCTCTCGTTTATGCATCAACTTTCTAGTCTATTTTCTTTAATAAGTCTATAATTTTATATTGCCTTCATATCGAAATATAATTTATTGCTTTCGAACCAAATATAAATTTCCTTGCAAAGTTCTATTTTATATAATATATAATTTTTAAATACAATTTATTTTAATAATATTCGACATCGTCTAATTTTAATTATAGATCCTTATAGGTTTGTTTCAACCCTATTTACATTTTGAACATCGAAATAAATTCCATCATTTTCTTTTTAAAACGATTCCCGATTTCCACTTCGTTTATAAACGTCATTTATAAATTAAACTACTTGTTTTTATTATTAACAACAAGTTATTATTTCCTAGCGCATTTTGAATTCATTTTCTAATTTTAAAATAGGTTTTTCTTTTTAAAAAAAAAACAAATTCTTTTCCATTTCATTTTAATATATTTTTACGGTAATTTAAATACCAATTATTTTAGGGTCAGTGCTATTCGAACATCAAAACACATCAAATCTATCACAAAACATCTAACATATTATATATCACAATATTTGAAAACAAACAGTAATAAATTTTGAAAATTCCAGTTGGATCCCTCCAACCTGTTTTCCTGCATTCACAGATGTTAAAGAACAGAAATAACATCAATTTCATTTCAATATGAGATATTATGATAAATAGAATCAATATTTAACCAACGATTTACTTATATAACTAGATTTTATAATTTCAACAAATTTGTTAGAAATTTATCCAAACAACCAGCATACGACATTCAATCATCATATATCAACATTAAATAACATTTATAAAATTATAAATCTGGACAGAGTTAGTGAGTTTACGTGACACTGGTCGTTAATCGTTGAATAACGATTAATGGTCGATAGATCCGGTCAGAAATTCTATTTCACCATAAATTCAAACGAGCTCCAAACTAGCTTCATCGTGTAGCCTACGATCATACGACCCGAACGGATCCAAATTTGCACAATTCTAATAACGTACTAGTAAAATATTAATTATATAAGTTATTGTATATATAATGATCATTAATTTAATAATTAAACTAATCAAAGCCCTAATTATTTCTAATCCATGTTTTTAAAATTAAGAACCCGCTTAATCCATCTTCCACACCCAGTAAATACGCACGTTGTTCTTCCCAAAACTCTACCATTACCGAACATATCTTCCTCCACACTCTTCCTACAACCCACTAAAAATCCCATAAAAATCATCGTAAGTATCCTCATAAAATTCTTTATCTTTCTATATCCATCTCAACGCATACGTTGTATGCCCAGGTGCGACATTGTTTGTCGCAGATTCCACCAATAAAAATAGGCGCAGGTGGCAAATAGACCTACAAACCCAGATCTAATATTTATTTCTCGAATTGAAGATTCACGAATGTGGCAAACCTAGCCAATTGGTCATATTTTTTTGTGCAACAAAAACGAGATCGAACCGATTTAAATCGATATAGAAATGGAGAGCAGGCCTTGGTGAATCCATATATATTTGGTTTAGATTTTATAGAGAGTATACAATTTGATTTTTGGAAGCCATTTAAAATACAAGGCATGGATTTCTAAAATGGGAAGATGAGCTGCTTGGTTCGTATATATAGAAGAAGAAAAAGGGGATAAGAACGATGTTGTTTTCAAACTTATAGTGATTATCTTCCATATGCCTGCATGATTTGTATAGTAGGTTAGCTACCTAAGTTAAAGCTTAGGCATGAAGTTTTAGATAGAGGATAGGTCTGTGTAAAAACATAGGGTATCCTGCGTGCCTGCGTTTGGAAGGGATGGAGTACGAAACTTGGCAGCCAAGAAATGCAAATATATATTTATTTTATTTACACAAAACTTATGCATGAAGTACCATGTTCAAACTACCACATACAATCTTCAATCATAGTGAAATTTGTAATCTTACAATAATTTATTATTTCGAACACGTTGGAACTGCTTTCGTCGAATTCTGAGTCTGTTTGTATAAGTTCCTTTTTAATTCCAGAACGGTTAAATAATACGCGTTTAAATGGCATATGGTCACAAAATAAATTCAATTGACGCAAAACTGAAAACGTTACAATAATTATTCACTAGGATTTAATAAAATTAGTTTCGTCGAAAGCGGATGTCGTTTGTAAATTAGTTATTCATAGATTCCATATTTAATTGATATAATATAAAATTCCAAAACAATTTAATTTAATATTATTAATAAATTAATACTATTGTATATATCTAAATAGAATATCATATAACTCCAAATTAAACATATACGGATTTATAACTTGACACTTCAAATTTCGGGTTAAAATGGTGTCCGGATTATTTAAAATTTGTTTAGTTATAAAATAAATCGTTATATTTTATAAACGTTTTCACAGCGACTTTCTGAAATTTTGATTTGGACATAACTTACAATTTATAAGATGAAATCTCGATTTTTCTCTTCCATTAAAAAAATATAGTTCAATATACTTGAACGTTTCTTGTTTTAAAGAAATCCGGCTTATAACGAATCTTATATACTCAATTGAAATTCGAAATGTAAAACTACAAACTACCGCGGCGTTTCGGGCTTGTTTTAAATTATATTATAAATTATACATTCAAACGTCGTTTATAAATAGATTTTATTATAATTCAAATCAAAACTCAATTTAATCTTTTGCCTTATCCAATTCACACAATATTACAAATTCAACTATTTCTGAATTAAATTTAATTATTCCACTATTTATATTAATTAAATAATAAATTATTTAATTCAAGTCATTTCAATTGCCAAATCACTATTTCAACAATTAAATAAATTAATTAATAAAACGATAAAAATTCGTGACATTACAATAACAAATTTCCTTTTATTCTCTTTTTTTTTTTTCTTTTCTACTAACTATAATTAACACAAATCAATTTCAAATTTGAAGATAAAAGACATATTATTTCACTTAAGTGATTACACGATATTATGAACATATTTTTTTCTACAAATTCTTTTATTCCAATTAATGACATCCAACCATCCATACTTACCTCCCTTTGATTAATTTTTTTATCAACTTATGATTTAATTTAAATTTCCATTAAAAATCATTTCCTACTTAATTAGAGTTTAATCATCCAATGTATGATAAATATGTTCCCTTACTTAAATTTCCATATTTTGACCTATTTTATCAAATTTTTCCTTACAATAAATATATTTTCCAATACACATTACATAACCAAATTCCATTATTTAGACAATTAAATAATCATTTCATTAATTCTTTGAAATTCCATTTTACCATATTTATCTTGATTATAAGCTTTAATTACTATTTCTTAACAGGGGTTGTTACATTAACAATAACACTTCTCTTGATTTACAACGATTTTTCCCTTTGATATGTAATAGATCTTGTCTTTCCTTGCGATATCATTCTTCCATTGATTTGCGATAGCATCTTCTCTTTGATTTATGATGATTTCTTCTTCTATTTGCGATAAACACTTTTCGATTTATGATAATTTTCTTTCGTTGGTTTACAGTAGCATGATAGCAATTCTCCTTGATCTACGATTGTCTTTTCCCATTCTCTTTTTTATTATTGAAATAAGTTTAAGTAGAAAATTTGGGTATAGCGATTGCAAATTTATGATTCCCTTAGCAAGTGAACTGTTTGAAGGACAAATTTCAAGTCGATCGCTTTATTTATCGATGTCAAAGGTAAGGATTTTCAAAAATAGAAGAAAAAAACAAACTATCAAGTTGACCGTTGTAAAGGTTTGTCCATAGTAGGCTTGCAAAACCAAATTGCGCGAAACCAACAAAACAAGAAACATGTCTTTTATATGGTTTTCTAGATCCATTCAATGATATTTAGTTTGTTTTCTTCATAAATGCCTCTTTATATATATCTACAAGATAATTTTTCTTCAATGTATCTTCATTTGATGTTTAATCAAAATTAATGAAAATCCAATTAAGTATTTAAATAAAAAAAATATGTAATTGAGCAGTTAATTTTTACTCTTATGCGATCGTACTAGTACAAGAAAAACACATGTTTTCACGATAATACATTGCGTGATCAAAATAGATCATTGTCGTTGTTGAAGGACGGACAGAAAAGAGCAACGGCTGGTTTGCATTCAAACGTGGAGGACTAGAGGCGGCCTGATTGTTGTTTAATTAATTTGAAGACTTGTATGGCTTGAATTAAAAAGCTTTTGCATTGGAATCTTACATGGTTGATGGTTCCGTATAGGGAAATGGTGCAAAAGATATTCAAACAAACCAATATCAAAATGAGAACGGTATCAAAAAAAATTCCCTCTCATCGGACCCACATGGACAACTGCACGGCAACCGACACTGCTAATTTCACTTTGCAATAAATGCAATGCTGCTCATTTCCTTCGTTTTCAAACCGCCTCCACCTGTTCCACCTAACCATCACAGGGACCGAGTGGCGAATCTCATCTCAACGATATTCTTTTATAATTGCCAACCACAGCTATCTTTTTAGGATGATGCTGCCTGCCTTCTAGGTAAGTTTATTACTTGCTTGACTAAATGCTTCAAAGAAAGCGTCCTCCCTTGTCCATTGTAAATTTCCTGTGAAGTGTATTCAAAGAAAGTTTTAAGTTATACAAACAAGAATATCCTTCTGATTCGTTATTCTGAGAAGAATAAAGTCCAGACTTAAAAGGCACATTTTTATATTTTGGGATGTAAAGATATCCAATAATATATTTGGAAAATTCTATTCGAACCCAGCAATATGCTGAGTAGTCCCCAAAAGCATGAAAAAACCGGTATACCCCCAATTTTGCTGAGTAGTCCCCCACTAATTTAAAAAAAAATCCAGAAATACCTTTCTACGTAGAGAGAATGCGTGGTTTATCAGTGTACCTCGTAACAGCCCTACGTGGTTCATCAGTGTACCTCGTAGCAGCTCTCCGTGGTTCTTTCAAAGGCCACGTGGTGCTACTACGAGATACACTGATGAACCACGTAAGGAGACTACGAGATGTTCAGAAAACAGAAAGAAAAAAATATAACATAGAAATGACATTTTCGTCCTCGTACTTTTTTGTTAAAACGGGGGGCTACTTAGCATATTTATGGGTTGAAATAGAATTTGCCAATATATTTATGCTTCTTTGTTGCTTTTGCAAAAGTGTTGCTCTTTGTTACAAAAACTAGTCGGAATAAGTTTTCACTTTTTTAAAGTAAAGATAAGGATTGACACTGGACGTGGATATTTAGAAGTAGCAACAAAATGGGTAGTCTCATCGGTTAACTATGATAGTGTGATAATGAATGAATTTGCTGTGATGTTCTTTCTATGTCCTGAATAAAACTGCCAAATTCGTCGAAGAACTTTTTCTACTCTACTCATTAAGATGTCATAGATGTGGGGCCGACCCATTGGCCTAGGTTGCCCAAGACTAGCTAGAAGGACATGAAGTGGTAGTAGGTAAAAATGAAAGTAAAGCCATTGATATTCCAACTCCAATAAGGATCGAACATGAATCACTTTACCCTTCCTTAACCCACATCACCATTGAACCAAACTATTATTCTAGAATTGTGTATTGTACCAATTTATTTAAAGTTTGGACAGAGTTCTTCTTCCCTCTTCTTATGGCTAGATCCAATCTTCTGGTCATTCGATTCCCATGGACAGGGGAGGAAACTATTGCAAACATAAAGCAAAAAAAATGATATTCAACTTTTGCAGATCTCTTAATAAATACATAATAGTTAGAATTGTTCTTTCGATTCCCATGTCTACCATTATCGCGGTGTTTGCCCCAACCCATACAAGCACTTCCAATTTGCAAACTAATCCTTCTTTACCTTGAGCCTCAGCCTTTATTTTTGCTCCTTGTATATTTCTTAATGCAAGTCATAACAAAGAAAAGCTATCTTTACATCAAGCTGCTCAATCTTCAAGTTCATACTCACAGCTAACCTGGGAATAAACCTATATGGATGGCATGTTCATTACTAGTGAGAAAAATTCATCAAAATAGATTACCTTCTTCTAATTGAAGACATTTACAACAAATTTTGCTTTGTACTCGAATGTGAGCTCTTTTCTTCAATTTATTTATCCACTTATTCTTGAGAGCCTTTTCCCTTGTGGTAGCTTCAACAAATCATAAGTATGGTTTTCATGCAAGGATGTCATCTCTTCTTGCTTGTCTTTTAATCACTCGTTTCTACGCATATCTGTTACATCTTCCTTGTAGCACTCTGGTTTTACATCAGTAGGTGTCACCTAATCCTCAATAGGATACTTCATAGAAGATTTTCGCTCTTTAATGGATCTTCTCCGCTTGGTTCTAATGGTGAATTTTAATGATTTTCTTCATCTTCTTCTTGATTATTACATTCACCTCTAGTATAATCTTCATTTTCAATATCTCTAGCACGTCTCCAAAATTATTCCCAAGAGCCGTAAGCAAATGAGCTAGATCCATGTAATTGGATATTGTTTTGACTAAGAAGGCTTTTCTTTCCTATCAAGGTCTTCGATTGTTCGATCTTCCAAGAAAACAACATTCTTGCTTCTGACAATCTTCTAATCAATTGGATACTACAATCTATTCCCAAACTCATCATGGTCATAACCTAAAAAAAATGCATTGTTTTATTTATATCAAACTTTGATAACTCATCTTTAGAAATGTGCACATATATTGCACCCAAGCATTCTGAGGTAATTATTGGAGACTTCTTTCCCGGACTATACCTTGTTCAAAACATCATCATTGACTGGTGTGAATGGAGAGAGATTGATAAGGTCAACCGTAGTTCTCGTTACATGGCCCAAAAGTGTATAGATAGCTTAACATGAGAAATCATACAGCAAATCACTCGATAATGGTTTTGTTCACAATCTATTATTTTGCTCAAGTTCTTCAGAACGATTCGTTAATGCTTTATCCTTGTTCTACAACATTAATCATCAAACAGATCTATATACTCACCATCGTTATCTATGTGGCTGCACTTCAACCATTTCCTTTTTTTTCCCTAGGCTTGAATTTCTTGAACACATCTAACACATTGTCCTTGGTCTTCAATACGTAAGCCCGTACTCATCGGGAATGATCATCAATAAAAGTGACAAAACAACAACATCCACTAAGTGTACTAACATTCATGGGACCACATAAATCAGAATGTACTAATTTTTGAACGCAAGGTTTTCTGTAACACCCCGTATTTTCTGTGAACGTATAAGTAACAAATCAGAGGATAATTAATTTTTAAAATAAGAATCAAGGGAAACGGGTTGCGCCATTGCGTTCGTCTTGGAATTCTGCTTGGAAACGAGTCCGAGTTTGTAAGAATCGGAGTCTGTATGAGGGAGATATGACCCTCCGAAGTTTCAGAAATATTCAGAGTTCAAAACAGCTCGAATTCGAATTCAAAATTCGAATTTCAAACCAGAACAGACTGGGCGGGAAATTTCCCGCCCAGACCCAGGTCGACTGGGGAGTCGACTGGGCAGTCGACCCCCCAGACCAGGTCGACTGGGCAGTCGACCTGGGGGTCGACCTCCCTGGTCGAACCTGGTGCGTGTGTATGTGCGATTTTGGGGGCTATGACGTGTTTGGACGGACCTGATGAGTTCTAGGGTTAATCTGAGGGCCTAAATGAGTTCCTACACCTATAAATACATCCTAAGACCTAACCTAATGGATAACAAAACATTCTTACATCAAAATATTGCTGGACTTCCTCTTGATCATGGCCGCCGCTCTCTAAGCAATTCTCTTAGCCTCCAAACTCAATCAAACTAGAGATTAAAGCTCCTACAACGATTCTACAACAAATTAAAGTTCTTTCTTTAACCCAGGAAGGCAAGTGCAGTTATTTTTCGATATAAACTTTAATCATAATTGTGACATGATTGTAAATCTGAATTTGAGATTGTGTATGTTCTGTTCTGATCTATTTTATTCTGTATCTCTTCTTCTTTTTGTTCTATAGCCAGGCTACTGCGAGCCTGCGCCAATCTCCTAAAAGATTAACGTACGAACGCTAAAATGTTTGGGACAAATAATGAATGTGGCATAATTGGACATGGCTAATCTGTGATTGATTTAAGAAAAAGGACATAGGTTGTAAACTAGATTTAGATCTATGCATATTCTGTGAATTGGAAGAAGAGGAACCATGGTATGTTAACATGTGACTTGAGACATTGGACATAACGCATATTTTGAATTAAGATCTGTTATAACTAGATTATTGGGCATATTGTTTATATAACAATTCATGATTTGAAAGAGAATATGACTTACGTGTGAAGATCTATATTAAGATTTGATAACTATCAAATGTGAATAACACCTAAGTAGGAGATTTTTGAATATATGACATGCATTGAAATCGATGGCTATATTTGGTATAATTTATATGTGAATCTTTTGTACTAGGCAAGTTGAACTAAATTGGGACATGTAAATTATGACTATAATCTGTGACATGTAAATTCAATGCAAACGTGGGGTATATGATCATAGTGTGAATCATGACAACTATTTAGGCATGCAAACGTAGGCCAAATTTATAATTAGGCAAGATATGTTTGTGAAACTTTAAGGAATGATTAAATCTGTTATATTTGCCTAATTTGCTAGTTCTGCTATATTTGCCTAATCTGCTAGTTCTGTTATATTGCCTAATCTGCTAGTTCTATTATATTGCTTAATCTGCTAGTTCTGCTCTACTGCCTAGTCTACTAGATCTGTTCATCTACCAAATCTGTCATATGCTAAGTCTGTTGAAAATGCCAAATTTGCTAAACTAAATCTGTTGAGATGCCTAATCCATTATCTGCTAAATCTGCTAAATCCGTTAAGTCGCCTAATCCGCAAAACCTGTTATCTGCTAAATCTGTCGTCTGCTATATCTGTTGAGTTGATTAGTCTATTATTGACATAATCTGAATAATTGACATATATATTAGGCGTGGGCATAAATGGTAAATTATTAATTAATTGGCCGCAAAGATAAATATGGCTAACTCGAGGTTAGAATGAGTTTGCGGCGTAATCCTTCCCGGAACCGCCCGACACATCCAGTGGTCGCAAACAATAGGTTCTAATGTGAGAAGTTGGTCATAACGTGCTTGAAACCCGAGGTTAGACTCAGTTTGTGGCAGAAACCTGCCCGGAACCAACCGGCCTAACCCGTAGCCGCAAACTGTCAGTCTAATGTGAGAGGTCTGGGCATTAATATTTAATTAATGAAAATCTGAGATAAATATGATGTCTAAAACGTGTTGGGTGGGTAAGGTTAAACCAATTGGACCAATGAATCTGATAAACCTGTTTCGTGAATATGTAGGCCCAATACAAAGTTAGACAATCTGTAACCGGTTAATCTATAACCGGTTAATCTGTAAGTCTTTTAATCTGTAACCAGTTAATCTGTAAGTCTGTTAATCTGTAACCAGTTAATCTGTAAGTCTGTTAATCTGTAACCAGTTAATCTATAAGCCGGTTAATCCGAACATCTGATCCGTTAGTCTGAAAACCTGTTAACTTGATTGTCTGATCTGTGAACTAGTTGATCTAAACTCTGCATGTCTGAAACTTGTAAACAAGTTAATCTGAAATCTGTTAGTCTGGGGACACAAGGCTAGGAGGGGAATTACTTGTGTCATCTGTTGTTTGGGACCCATATTAGTCAGTAACCCTTTCTGGTATCAAAACTTTGACCCAACAGTAGGTAGGGTCCGGGCACGCCTACTGAACTAATTATAAGCGGTTCATTCTGATAATGGCGAGGGGTGTTGATGGTGCGTTCCAACCGGGTCATGTGCGTGCATGGATCCCGGTCTGCCTCTGAGGACGTAAGACGTCGTGACACCTGTAAATAGGTCTGTACCAATTAGTTGTCACTTTAGGGAGTGATACACCCTACTGTGGGGCCGACACAGGGTATTTATGTATTAGGGAGCCGATCGCTTGGGGTAGGGTTTTAGGGTACACTTAGTTCTGTCAGTTTCTGTTGGTATTGTCTGTTTCTGTTGGGTGGTAACACATGTCTGTTTCTGTGTGGTACCGTCTGTTTGGGTGGTAAAGGCCCATTACTAGTGTACACCTAATTCTACATTCTGTTTCCGTAGGGATTAATCTGTTTCTGTCCGTTTCTGCTGGGGTGGTAAAGGCCCATTATTAGCATTATGTTTCTGTCTGTTTCTGTTCGGGTGGTAAAGGCCCATTACTAGCACTCTCTTCTGTGGAAATTATTCTGTACCCGTTTCTGTTTCAGCTTAGACATTAGGGTGACACCTAATTCTGTTATACTAGTATTAGTGCAGAGAAGTGTAAAGAAATAGCTTATGTCATTCTGTTCTTCTATTATATCCGCTACACCTGTTACTATTATCTCTCATCCAGTTTTATTTTCATGTCATGTTATTATTATTTGTTCATAACTGAAAATCACTGGACTTGCCAGACTTTTTGTCTGACCCTTGTTGTTTCGCCTCCTTTCTTCCGTTCCCCCCCAGGTTTTGTAGAAGGGAATACTCTAGCTTGATCCAGATTTCTTCTGCTTGAAGTGCTTAAAGTATGGCTTGTCTTCTTCTGTGGGGATTATGATTTTAAACTATGCATTATGAAGGCTTTTGTACAAGACTGATATTTTGTACTTGAATTCTGATATTGTGATTTGAAAGGATGTAACCAAGCTTATTTCGGTTTCTGTTGAAATAAAGTTATAAATTTTTCAGGTACTGTTTTATCTGTCTTGTAAGTTTCTGTTCTATTTACTAAAATGCTCCACCAAAGTTAAGGCATTCCCTTTGTGAGTGACCTTAACGGAGGTGGGGTGTTACACTTGGTATCAGAGCTGAAGGTTACCAGATTGGGTAAAGTTTTTGAAAACTATTTTCAAAAAGGCTTTTAAAGAAAGTATTTTCAAAAGGAAAGTTTATTTTGAAAAACATGATCCCCAAGAGCCATATATCTTTCCTTCAGTCCTTTTTGTAATTGAATCTTTCTTTTTTCGTTTCAGCATGTCTAAAGCATCTGAGATACCAGAGGGTGTTCATGTACCCGGTTGGTTTCGTCAATATCTTGAGGCTAGGACCGCCGCCGCAGGTCCAGCAAATGATCCCCCTCCTCCACCCCCTCCTCGTGCAATTTCTTTCTCAAAGATTTGTAGAGATTTTAGGGCCATGGGTAGAAAGGATTTTAAGGGAACTGAATCATTCGTAGAAGCGAGGAGCTGGCTCAAAGAAATTGAGGATCTGTTCGTTATCTTCGAGGTGGACGATAGGCAGAAGGTACAGTTGGCGGTATGGTTGCTCAAAGACGAAGCTTCCTATTGGTGGGAAGTCACTAACGCCGAGAGGCCGGTTGAGACATGGGTGGATTTCAGAACAAGGTTTGAGACAAAATTCCTCTCGTAGGCTAAACAAAGTCTACAACTGGAAAAGTTCTTATCTCTTAAGCAAGGAAGTATGACGGTCACGGAATACGTCAACCAGTTCAACCAATTAGCTAGGTTCGGATTGGATTTAGTCAACACTCAACATAAAAAGGCTCTCCTCTTTTTGAAGGATTGAACGAGCCACTGCACAGCCTAGCCATGACCCATGTACCCATGGGAGCGACTTACGAGAAATTGGTGGACATGGCACTACTGCACGAGGAAGATAAGGGCCCGAAAGAGACAAAGAAGGAAGAACCATAGAATAAGAAAGCATGGCCCAAAAAGGAAACACAAAAGAAGGATGAGAAGTCTGAAGATAAGAAGGGGAAAAAGTGCTTTACTTGTGGAAGCTCGACTCATCTGAACAAGGATTGCAGAAGAAGGAAGGGCACTTGCTTCAACTGTGGTGAGATGGGACACTTCACTAGGGACTTCCCGAAGAAACGAGGGCAAGGGCAGAGGGCAGAACCCACTTCTGGAGGACAGGCGAATGCTCAAGGGACTGGTAGATAGGGTAGAAATAAGAAAATTTAAGTAGAAGGTTTAATTTTCTTATCTGATTGTTGAGTTAAAACTCTTTCTGATTTCTGGCATTTTGATTCTGTAATCGATACTCTGCACTTTAATACTAGTATTGTTTCTGATTCCGTTGTAGACCCAAACTCATAAGGGTTATGACTAATCTGTTTGTGATAGATTGGGGTTTGAGAGATATCTATGTTAGGCGTCAAGTAGGACGCATACATTCTGGGTTTTATCATGCTTAGTTCGGTAACCTGATCTGTACCAGTAATCTGTAAACATCTGAATATTCCAGATAAGGTTAAGATTTCCTGTTTTGACATTATCTAAAGAGGGTAATCCTCTGGGTGTCAATTTGATGTTGGTTTCGGTCTTCGGGGCCGATACTTAGGACCCATGTCTAATGGGAACCAAGTTTTTGTTTTATTTGTACTCGCTTTCATCATTCGACTGTATCCTATCGATCGAATCTTCGAACTTTAGGTAGAAACTAATGGGTGTAAACATGTGTTTGAGACATGTTATGTTTGATGGTTGCAAGTTGATGCAAGTGGTTGCTAGTGGTTGCTCGTGGATGCATATACACATACTAGCTAGGCACTAAATCGGCTCGAAAACACTCTCATACTGCATATGGATGTGTGAGCATTTTTCAATTTTGTGGATGCAAAATGGTTAAATCAGCACATGGATGTTGCATATGACTGAATGGTTGTGCACTCATATAGATGTATCGAGTAGGAAAATTTCATACATGTTGGACTCATGGCACTGGCATAATTTGCATTAAGGAGGTCAACTGAATCAGTGGACCGCCTGATCTTTGCATTAGATAAGGAACATATACACACACCTTTGCATATGTTCATACAACATTAGAAGTTTCTAAGGACAATGGACGCCAGTGATTGATGATTGAGTAGATGGATGTTGGATGGTAGGACACATTCTTCTTAACTTGAAGATTTTGGGGACGAAATCCTTTAAGGAGGGGAGAATGTAACACCCCGTATTTTCTATGAACATATAAGTAACAAATTAGAGGATAATTAATTTTTAAAATAATAATCAAGGGAAACGGGTTGCACCATTGCGTTCCTCTCGGAATTTTTCTTGGAAACGAGTCCGAGTTTGCAAGAATCGGAGTCCGTATGAGGGAGATATGACCCTCCGAAGTTTCAGAAATATTCAGAGTTCAAAACAGCTCGAATTCGAATTCAAAATTCGAATTTCAAACCCAGAACAGACTGGACGGGAAATTTCCCGCCCAGGCCCAGGTCGACTGGGGAGTCGACTGGGCAGTCGACCCCCCAGACCCAGGTCGACTGGGGAGTCGACTGGGCAGTCGACCCCCCAGATCAGGTCGATTGGGCAGTCGACCTAGGGGTCGACCTGGGGGTCGACCTCCCTGGTCGAACCTGGTGCGTGTGTGTGTGTGTGCAATTTTGGGGGCTATGACGTGTTTGGACGGACCTGATGAGGGCTAGGGTTAATCTGAGGGCCTAAATGAGTTCCTACACCTATAAATACATCCTAAGACCTAACCTAATGGATAACAAAACATTCTTACATCAAAATGTTGCTGGACTTCCTCTTGATCATGGTCGCCGCTCTCTAAGCAATTCTCTTAGCCTCCAAACTCAATCAAACTAGAGATTAAACCTCCTACAACGATTCTACAACAAATTAAAGTTCATTCTTTAACCCCGGAAGGCAAATGCAGTTATTTTCCGATATAAACTTTAATCATAATTGTGACATGATTGTAAATCTGAATTTGGGATTGTGTATGTTCTGTTCTGATCTATTTTATTCTGTATCTCTTCTTCTTTCTGTTCTATAGCCAGGCTACTACGAGCCTGCGCCAATCTCCTAAGAGATTAACGTACGAACGCTAAAATGTTTGGGACAAATAATGAATGTGGCATAATTGGAGATGGCTAATCTGTGATTGATTTAAGAAAAAGGACATAGGTTGTAAACTAGATTTAGATCTATGCATATTCTGTGAATTGGAAGAAGAGGAACCATGGTATGTTAACATGTGACTTGAGACATTGGACATAACGCATATTTTGAATTAAGATCTGTTATAACTAGATTGTTGGGCATATTGTTTATATAACAATTCATGATTTGAAAGAGAATATGACTTAGGTGTGAAGATCTATATTAAGATTTGATAACTATCAAATGTGAATAACACCTAAGTAGGAGATTTTTGAATATATGACATGCATTGAAATCGATGGCTATATTTGGTATAATTTATATGTGAATCTTTTGTACTAGGCAAGTTGAACTAAATTGGGACATGTAAATTATGACCATAATCTGTGACATGTAAATTCAATGCAAATGTAGGGTATATGATCATAGTGTGAATCATGACAACTATTTAGGCATGCAAACTTAGGCCAAATTTATAATTAGGCAAGATATGTTTGTGAAACTTTAAGGAATGATTAAATCTGCTATACTTGCCTAATTTGCTAGTTCTGCTATATTTGCTTAATCTGCTAGTTCTGTTATATTGCTTGATCTGCTAGTTCTGTTATATTGCTTAATCTGCTAGTTCTGCTCTACTGCCTAGTCTGCTAGATCTGTTCATCTGCCAAATCTATCATCTGCTAAGTCTGTTGAAAATGCCAAATCTGCTAAACTAAATCTGTTGAGATGCCTAATCCGTTATCTGCTAAATTTGCTAGTTTACTTAATCTGCTAAATCCGTTAAGTCGCCTAATCCGCAAAACCTGTTATCTGCTAAATCTGTCGTCTACTATATCTATTGAGTTGATTAGTCTGTTATTGACATAATCTGAATAATTGACATATATATATATATATTAGGCGTGGGCATAAATAGTAAATTATTAATTAATTGGTCGCAAAGATAAATATGGCTAACTCAAGGTTAGAATGAGTTTGCGGCGTAATCCTGCCCGGAACCGCCCGACACATCCAGTGGCCGCAAACAATAGGTTCTAATGTGAGAAGTTAGTCATAACGTGCTTGAAACCCGAGGTTAGACTCGGTTTGTGGCAGAAACCTGCCCGGAACCAACCGGCCTAACCAGTAGCCGCAAACTGTCTGTCTAATGTGAGAGGTCTGGGCATTAATATTTAATTTATGAAAATCTGAGATAAATATGATGTCTAAAACGTGTTGGGTGGGTAAGGTTAAACCAATTGGACCAATGAATCTGATAAACCTGTTTCGTGAATCTGTAGGCCCAATACAAAGTTAGACAATCTGTAACCGGTTAATCTGTAACCGGTTAATCTGTAAGTCTTTTAATCTGTAACCAGTTAATCTGTAAGTCTGTTAATCTGTAACCAGCTAATCTGTAAGTCTGTTAATCTGTAACTAGTTAATCTGTAAGCCTGTTAATCCGAACATTTGATCCGTTAGTCTGAAAACCTGTTAACTTGATTGCCTGATCTGTGAACTAGTTGATCTAAACTCTGCATGTCTGAAACTTGTAAACAAGTTAATCTGAAATCTGTTAGTCTGGGGACACAAGGTTAGGAGGGGAATTACTTGTGTCATCTGTTGTTTGGGACCCATATTAGTCAGTAACCCTTTCTGGTATCAAAACTTTGACCCAACAGTAGGTAGGATCCGGGCACGCTTACTGAACTAATTATAAGCGGTTCATTCTGATAATGGCGAGGGGTGTTGATGGTGCGTTCCAACCGGGTCATGTGCGTGCATGGATCCCGGTCTGCCTCTGAGGACGTAAGACGCCGTGACACCTGTAAATAGGTCTGTACCAATTGGTTGTCACTTTAGGGAGTGATACACCCTACTGTGGGGCCGACACAGGGTATTTATGTATTAGGGAGCCGATCGCTTGGGGTAGGGTTTTAGGGTACACTTAGTTCTGTCAGTTTCTGTTGGTACCGTCTGTTTCTGTTGGGTGGTAACACCTGTCTGTTTCTGCGTGGTACCGTCTGTTCGGGTGGTAAAGGCCCATTAGTAGTGTACACCTAATTCTACATTCTGTTTCCGTAGGGATTAATCTGTTTCTGTCCGTTTCTGCTGGGGTGGTAAAGGCCCATTATTAGCATTTTGTTTCTGTCCGTTTCTGTTCGGGTGGTAAAGGCCAATTACTAGCACTCTCTTCTGTGGAAATTATTCTGTACCCGTTTCTGTTTCAGTTTAGACATTAGGGTGACACCTAATTCTGTTATACTAGTATTAGTGCAGAGAAGTGTAAAGAAATAGCTTATGTCATTCTGTTCTTCTGTTATATCCGCTACACCTGTTACTGTTATCTCTCATCCAGTTTTATTTTCATGTCATGTTATTATTATCTGTTCATAATTGAAAATCACTGGACTTGCCAGACTTTTTGTCTGACCCTTGTTGTTTCGCCTCCTTTCTTCCGTTCCCCCCAGGTTTTGTAGAAGGGAATACTCTAGCTTGATCCAGATTTCTTCTGCTTGAAGTGCTTAAAGTATGGCTTGTCTTCTTCTGTGGGCATTATGATTTTAAACTATGCATTCTGAAGGCTTTTGTACAAGACTGATATTTTGTACTTGAATTCTGATATTGTGATTTGAAAGGATGTAACCAAGCTTATTTCGGTTTCTGTTGAAATAAAGTTATAAATTTTTCAAGTATTGTTTTATCTGTCTTGTAAGTTTCTGTTCTATTTACTAAAATGCTCCACCAAAGTTAAGGCATTCCCTTTGTGAGTGACCTTAACGGAGGTGGGGTGTTACATTTTCTATATAGAGGGAATCTATTAAATGAAACATTATGTTGTTTCTGGCTAAATAATGAAAATAGTTTTTTAGGATTCACCTTTCACTTGAGGAAATAATCCGTTTCTGATAAGTGTTTGCACACCCTTCGCGCTGATGTGATTGAATCACTTATGTCAAACTTTAAGGAAGCCTCTTTATGTATTATGTTGACTTTGTCTTTGCAACGCTCGGCTTCTAAGGTGTAGATCATTGGATTCTTCCTCCTCCTTTCAAATATTTTCGAACCCTTGGTGAACTTCCACTTTCCTTTACTGGACAGGTCCATATATCCTTCCTCATTGGGTTTTCCAATAGAGATCAAATTTAGTCGAATGTTAAGAACACGTTGGACATATCTAAGCACCAATCTACACCCATATTAATTTCCAATCAAACATCTCTCGTGCACATGATCATGGACACACCATCATTTCACATGCGGACATGATCAAAATCACCTTTGAGTAGGTCGTAAAGAAATCCTTTTTTAAGATAACATGGAAGGAAAAGCTTGAAATCAATTATCATGCTATATTCAAGCCCAGTTGGTCCAACGTACATCCCATAACTGATAACTCATTAATGCAGTGGATTTTTTCATCTGATTACCTTTTCTTTTCTTCCATTTGTGCTTAAATGGTCAACAATCTTTCCTCATATGACCCAATTTTCTATGAGAATAACACTCAACTTCTTTCCTAGGTTTGGACTTCCTTGTGACTTGTCGTAGTTGCTAATTGGAGTTTCCATTATTGCTTCTCCTTCATCTTTCAATAACCAACGCCCCGACTCAGCTCTAACACAATGCACCATCCTCGGCTTTCATGTAGAATAGTTAGGCAATGTTAACTTAATCATAGCACCGTTGGTTTATTTTATCTATTCACACATGACTTCGTCAAATACTTTCGCTTAGGTACTATTTTTAAGGGAATATCGTAATAAAATCCCTCTTTGTATTAATAAAATAGGCACTAGTAATTATGATATTGGTGGGATTACAAATATATTCTCCACAAGGAGGCTTACCAACAACTTGTCTTCATAATAGTAGATTACAAAAGATATGCAAGAAGAACTTTTATGCTGGAATTATAAAAAGAGCTTCAAACACTTTCTTTTGTCTCCACCTCTCTTCTTTACTCTCTCCCTTTTTCATCTTTTAATATGTGTTTTGGTCTAATGCACCAAAATAGCCAAAGGCTTTATCTTTTATATTGGTAGAAATCTTGCCCACCAACATTACTTGCTTACCAATATTTTTCTAAATGATAAGGAAAATCCATTAACACACATTATAAGAAAAATGGTTTTTAATATAAGATATATTCTTGTTTGTACTAAATTTTTTACACAAGATCTTTATAAATCATTCAAATAGTAAAATTTTACTCTGTATTGTTCTAAACCAGCTTTGAGACCAATGTTTGACTCACTATTACCATCATGGGTTCCTCGGACATATCAGTTTTATGGTCAGCCTCTCAACCAACCCAATTGCGACGTTTACGAGGAAATTCAAAGCTTCGTCACCGATCATAATGGTAGAACCCCCTTTCTCACTATGCACAGTAACCGATCCAAATACTAACTATAACACCCAAACTCCATAATCATACCACCAAAAGGTATTACTCTATGTAAATATTTGATAATGTGAAAAATTGAGCGACAATAGCTGTTCACACATGAATATTTACTTAGGCTAATATTGGTATGCATTTCAAAAACAACAGCCAAACTTGCCAACATACTTTGTATCGACACAAAGTAATAAACTCATATGTTTCCAAACATAGAACAATACACAATGTACAAGTAAAACAGAGAACATAAAATATTAACACAACTGGAAAATGTAATAACACATAAAAAACTGTAATGTCTATCCCACTACGACAAGGTATACTAAGTAGAGTTTGAAACGAAAAACTCATAGTTGTCTCGTCTAAAACAAAAACAAGAAGACATTCGAAGATAAATATACATAGTTAACCAATCAAAATCCCCTTTTAAGTTATTCTTGATCAATTCTATTAAATGTACCATTTACAAAAGAAATTCTCTTTTGAAAATATTGTTAAAACCCTTCACTTATAAATTTTACTCACATTCCAATACTCCTGAAAATTTATATTTCCATTTTTAAAAGAACTTTTGTACCCCAAACAAGCTCCATTAAATCATTTTATTTTCCAAGCAGTTTTATTTATTACAAATATACTTTAATATAATTTTAAAATCTCATAATTAATTAATCGGTACATTCTAAATTCTTACTGCAAAATATCAATAGTACATCTAAAATATAATTCACGGAGCAAAATTCTCTTGAAATATCAATCAATAATCAGTATGAATTTTATATTGCGTCCCTGGTCTAACAACATCGAACCTTGATTATCCATAAAATGCATACATAACATATAAGGAAATACACAAATTAAAATGAATTTGGATAGGGTCTCCTTTGTATTTTCATGTTCTAACATATAAAAATTTCAATCATCAACATACAATAAATTCATTATCCCAAAACCTACGTTTTAATCATGCAATTCAATAGAAAAGTGTGATAATTATGTATAACATGTAAAGAGCGATATTGAACATGAAAATCAGTTATAATAGTCAAATTCTTGTAATTATTTTTCAATAAGAACATAACATTTTATCATATGTAAATCCATTGTTTAAGGGATCAAAGCAAAATATTTATAGATGATTTTCTATATTGTTAAAAACTAAGATGAGAATAGCATATCCAAATTTTAGAATTCTTGGAACATTCCACAATTTTGATACAAATTTCAAACTAGCCAACATTTTCAGCCTAGATTTCCAATGAAAAGCTTTCTGTAAAAAGCATAATTAGCACATCAAAGCTCAATGAAAATCCTTAAGATTTGAACCACTGCTATTGGAAGATGTGTTGAACAACTTAAATAAACTATAAATTTGAAAATATATGTGAATTAAATGTGAATTTTATAGTAAGGAGCGCTTTATATCAAATAACTTTTCAGTACACATGCACATCAACGAACATCACAACCAATCTAGTTTGCAACTATATAAACACTAGATATTCATACCATGTAAAAGTGTTAGTCCAAGAATCTCACCTGAATAATTTGAAACCTTAACAATTAGTTTTGCTATCTGATAACACAATATGAACAAGCTTCTTCGTCATTGTACGTTGACCATAAGTGAACATTAACCTACCAATTCTTTAACCATCCTAACTTAATTATTATTGGACTTTGACAACTTTCAGTTGTGTAAACAGGTGTTAAGAAGATCAATTAATAATTTCATGAGTTTCAGACATTTATTTGATTTCATTTTTTGGTTAGAAGCAGAAGATAGGCTTCTTCATTTTTCATGAAGTTGGAAGCTACCACCACCCAAATAAACTTGAACTTGTTTCATGAAGAAAATTGTTAATTTAGAGTTAGGGAAGTCTAGATGTTGGATAATTAGATTTTGAGCTTGGATATTATGATAACAATTTTCCTTTTATTCTCCTTTATTCCCATATTTTCTTTTCTGCCAACTATAATTAATACAAATCAATTTCAATTTCAAAGTTAAAAATCATGTTTATGTCACTTGAGTGATTACACGATATCAGGACATTGTTATTGACACTCCAAGTATTATTAAAGGGGGGAGGGTCAATTTAAAAAGAAAAAGGAATTTCTTAAGGGGAACATCAATGCAAAGAGCACCCCCTTAACAAATAAAGTTAATTTTACCAAATTAGTCTTCTTTACAAATAATCCTTTTTTTAGTTGTTAATTAAAATAAAAATATGGTATATTAGTCGAACTACATCAGATTTTTATATCAAATTATCAATAATGTCATTTGTCGATCGCTTTTTTTAAATAATTTCATTTCTCATTTGTCGATTGCTTTTTTTAAATAATTTCATTTCTCATATGTTAAATTGTCAATAATCTCATTTGTTTCACGTTCTTCGTTTGCCTCATTATTTCTCCCCAAACAATCGCTCTTTTTTTGTTTGCAAATAATCTAGGGATTTGGTTTTTTTTTTGCATTCGAAATTGATTGGGACTTGGGATGGTAACTGATGTTATTATCAGGGTAAAATGGAAACATAAAAAATTAAGTACGTGACTCCCCCTAACATTTTTTTATGATTGAAGTGTTTTTAAAATTTAACCCCTCTTAACAATATTTGCAGTGTCAATAACAACACCTCGATATTATAAACATATATTTTTTGGGTATTGTTATTAACACTCCAAATATTGGTAGGGGGAGGGATCAATTTTTTTCTTTCAAAAATTGTTAAGGGGAGTACCAATTAGAAAAGTACCCCCTTAAAAAATAAAGGTAATTTTACCTTATTACCCATTTTGCCCCTTAACAAACAAATGTAATTTTAGCTTAACAAATATTGCAAGGGCCGTAGTATTTTTTTTCGATTCGCATATATTGGTTTTTTTAAAACCCTAAAGTATAAGCGTTTTCAGAGGAATAGAATCGAATTTTTGTTGACATAAATATGTTGAACTTTATAATTATGGAGGCAGTGCACCGAAATGATTTTTAATTTTCGACATATCACTGTCGAATACATATATAATTGATTATGTGCTGCATTCGGTGCAATAGTGACGAACTGCTTATTTTAATTCGGTTTTCCTTGTCGAATAAGTTTTTTAATCTATTTTGAAGAGGCAATCCGAAAATTTGAGTAGTATGAAATAATATGTTTGTGTAGTCCCTTAACAATTTTTCAAAGAGTGGAGTGTTTTTAAAAAACGACCCCCTTTAACAATAGTTGGAGTGTCAATAAAACACCCTATTTTTTCTATAAATTTTTTTATTTCAATTAATGATATCTAAACATTCATACTCACTCCTTTTAATTAATTTTTTTTATTGACCCATGATTTAATTTGAATTTCCAATAAAAATTATTTCTTACTTAATTAGAATTTAATCATCCGTTGTATGACGAACATATTCCCTTACTTAAAATTTCATATTTTGACCAATTTGAATTCATTTTTCCTTACAGTAAATGTATTTTCCAATAAACATTGCATTGCCAAATTCCATTATTTTCAGATAATTACATAGTCATTTCACTAGTTCTCTAAAATTTCATTCTAATTTATTAATATCAATTATAAACTTTAATTACTATTTCTCAATAGGGGTTGTTACATTTACGATAACACTTCTCTTGATTTACAACGATTTCCCCCTTTTATATGTAATATGATCTTGTCTTTCCTTGCTATATCATTCTCTTATTAATTTATGATAGCTTCTTCTCTTTGATTTATGATGATTTCTTCTTCTATTTGCGTTAACATCTTTTTGATTTATGATAATTTTCTTCTGTTGGTTTACGGTAGCATGATAGCAATTCTCCTTGATCTATGATTGTCTTTTCCCATTCCTTATTGTCTTACTGAAAAAAATTTAATAAAAAATTTGGGTATAGCGATTGCAAATTTATGATTCCCCTATCAAGTGAATCATTTGAAGGACAAATTTCAAGTCTTTTTTGACTTCAAGGCCGACCGCTTTATTTTTCAATGTCAAAGATAAGGATTTTCAAAAATAGAAGAATAACGAACTTATCAAGCTACATATACCAATGCCTGAAGACCCGACCCAAAACCGACCCCTCCATTCACCAGATATCGATCGAGAATCATTTGCGTTCGAACTTGATTTTCTCTTTCCACCAATCATGTTTCGATCTCGGACCGCCTCTTACTCCTCAACCTCCCTTTCTCTTCAGACCCTGATAGCTGAATGCGATGATGAAGCAGTAACGAGAAAAATTTAGATGGGTTATAATTTTGGTTTTTCTGAAATTTTGGTGATGTCGATGATCAGCGAGTATGAATGAGTTTGTATTGACAGTACATATAATTTTCATATTGGGTGTTTTTATTAAAAGTGGACGAATTGTAGGGGGTAATCTGGGCCATTAGATGTGAAGTTTCCATCGAAAACTAGGGTTTTGGGATATGAAATGTAAAGAGTTGAGGTGTATATATAGCATTCTCCGAATGTTATTCACCCGAATTTTCCCGAACGAGATACGCTTATTGGTATTTATAGCTAATTACCTATATTACAGAGTCAATGGAACTAGTTTCGAGATTTAATGCGATCACATATAGAAATTGATTTTTCAAATCATATTATAATTTCAAGTCGTTTAACGCTACATGTTTCTATCGCGCACGATCACATATCCGGTCTAATCACAATGAAACTTGCTAGCTTACAATAATTCACTATTCTACATCCAATAAAATTAATTTCATTGAAATCCAAGACAGTTTCCGAAAATGTTCCTTTTACATGTTAACAAAATCGAGTTATTATTAATCAACTTCAAAAAATTTAAATTCTTCAATAGTTGTTTATTATTATAGTTTCCATTCAAATAGGATTTTAGATAAACTTCAAATCAGCTTAATTCCACATTAAATTTAAGATTCACAAATTTTGTTAATTACAATGTTTAAATTCTCATTTAAATTTAATTTAAGAAATTAGCTTTCAGGATCATTCATTTTTTTTATTCCAATCTATTAAATATTTAAATGTCAAAAATCTAGGTTGTTACAGTTACATTCTCAAAACACACATGTTTTAAAACAATGCAAATACACTAACAATATAACTAAAAATAACAAGATTAACAATCTTCTTCATAGTTCTTTGAAGCAGTTTTTTCAAGCGTCCCTTTCGTAATATAAGAACAGATTTTACTTTCGTTTAACATATCCTTTTATGTCCATTTCAAACGTCATTTCGTTTGCTTGATTCGTCAAAAATAAGAGTGTGTGTTAATTTTCTGCTCGGATGTCATATCCATGTTAAACAAGTTCTCTTGATCAGTACAAAGTTAGTTTATTTCATTCTGATTCGAGAAGTATAGGGAAAAATGGTCTTTAAGTCCTTTTTTTAATAAAAAGAGATGAAAATTTTCTTTTAGTACTTTTGTGCTTCTTTGTCACACTGCTGAAAGGCTTCTTTATGGATAATATCGATTTTATAATGTTGTTTATTAGAAAACAGGAAAATTCGCTTATGCAGTTTTCTATGCAACATGTCCCAAGTCAAGGTAAATTAGGAGGGTTGTGATAGACTTGACGAGCCAACGTAAAAACATAGTCTTTCGTATAGATATAAAACCTTATGAGAATTCGTTGTGGGCGTAACCGTTATAGGGACGTGCTATATGGAGACTCGGGTCTGCTGATAAATAGGCAAGGGATGGATCACCAATCCCTTAGTGGCTCGCCATAACATGGCTTAGGTGAGGTGTTAAATGTGCAAGGCCCGGGTTGTCATTCCCTTAGTGGAGTGCTACATCATGCCTATGTGTAGTGATAAATGAGCAAGGATCTTCGCATCTTTCTTGGCGGGTGCTATGGGCAAGGAAGTCAGTCGACGATGGTAGGGTTTCGTTAAGTAGTTGGGATGTAGGGTCCTTAACAGAAAAGTTAAGAGAGATAGTTGATACTAATATTAGGAGACATGTAATCATCTTAGGCGTTCTGAAGACCAAATGGATGGATTAGAAGGCGAAAGAGGCATTAAGTTATGATATACAGGAGAAAAAGAACAAGGTAGATAAATTAATTGTCAGAAACCTAAAGAACAAAGTGGTTGACGTCAAAAGACGAGAGGACGGGATCATCCTAATCAAGCAAGTAGTTGGTGATACAATACTAAATGTCATAGTGCATATGCCTTATAAGTAGGCCTAAGTAAAGAAGTAAAGAGGAATTTCTGGAAAGACTTAAAGGTCATGGTTAGAGATGTGTCTAGTACCGAGAAACTTTTTATAGGAGGAGATTACAATGTCCATGTTGGCTCAATTAGCAGTGGATTTGAGAGTGCATAGTGGTTTTAAATATGGCAGTAGGAACCAACAAGGAGAAAAAATATTGAATTTCGTTATTTCTTGTGACCTCATAATTGCTAATACTTTTTTAGGAAGAGACAATCGCATCTGATTACTTTCAGTAGTGGTCAACATTTTAGTCTGATTGACTTTGTCCTCACTAGGAAAAATGAGATTGTGTATATTATAAAGTCATACCTGGAAAATGTGTCGTCTCTCAACATGAGCTATTGATATACCTATTTCGTTTTCAGGTTGTGAAGGATAAGAGAGTTAAGAATAGAAGGATGAGGTGGTGAAAATAAAAAAAAAGATGCCTCATAGGGTGTTTAAGGTTAGAGTGATGAGAGAAGAGGCGTGTAACATGGAAGGAGAAGAAATGACATGTGGAATGAGATGACCACATGCATTCAGAAAGTGTTTACTGAGTTTTTTGGGATAACAAGAGGAAATAAGCGAGAACCTAAAGATTCCTGGTTGTGGAAAAGTAATGTGCAAAAGGCTATCAAGGAGAAGAAGACATGCTACAAATACCTAAATCATCATAAAAGTGAGGACACATCCAAAAGTAAAAAGTGGCAAAGAAGGCTGCAAAGAGAGCGGTGAGTGAAGCAAGATGTCGTGCGTATGAAGATCTATATTAAAGGTTAAGCTATGTAGTTAAAGCCCCCCTAGTTCCCTGCAAAATCTCCAATATAGCCCGAAGCGCCCTGCAACCGTTACGCTATTTCTGTTTAGCACTGATGAGTAGTAAATCCGCTTTAAGCCTCGCTATTTTATGATACACCCCCTAAATCAATGTTTATAGTACCCGCTTTAGCAATATTAATATACGAAGCTTGATTTGACCAGTTCTTTTTTAAAAGAAAACAATAAAGTTACTGTAAAAAGAAAATTTTAACACATAAATGTCTAATAAATGGTAGAAATATATTAAATCATCAATTCTAACGTGTGTAACCATGATATTCTTTGATTTCATTATATAAGATTAATAGATTTCAGCTTCTTTTACACAAATGATGTGAGAATAATAATTAATTAATTTAAAAAATACTTATTTTTACATCTAATGTACCTTTTTGGACACCCGCTATATCCCCGCTACACTTTTTTGCACCTCCACCGCTATATAAACGTTAAGCGCTTTAACTGCACAGAGGCTAAGTACGAAGGAGGGTGAAAGAGATGTCTACAGTGTAGTCAAGCTATGGAGAGGAAGACAAGAGACTTCAATCAAGTTAAATGCATTATGGATGTAAATGATAGATTTTTAGTGAAGGATGATGAGATAAAAAATAGATGGAGAGAATACTTCGATGAGCTTTTCAGCAAAAAAAATGATAGCTCTTTGATCGAGTTGGAAGACTTTGACGACACTAGTAGACATTTTATCCAAAGAATTCAAGATGCTACGATAAAGGAGGAAATGAAACAGATGAAAATATGTAAGTTGGTAGGGCCTGATGACATCCCTATTAAGCCATGGAGATACCTTGAAGATCCCATGATAATATGACTAACTAAGTTATTCAATAATATTTCTGAATCAAACAAGATGCCAAATGAGTGAAGGAGAAGCATTTTAGTTATAATCTTCACTAATAAAGGAGATTAGAGTTGCACAAACTATAGAGAAATTAATCTTATAAGTCATACAATGAAGTTTTGGGAGAGAGCCTGCAAACATCGTTTGAGAAGGTTGACTAGTGTTTTAAAAGATCAATTTGGTTTCATACTTGGAAGGCCAACTACAAATGCGATTTCTTGATAAGATAACTTATGGAGAGATTTAAGAAGCAATAAAAAGATCTACATTTGGTATTTATCATTTTGGAGAACGCTTATAACGAAGTACCGAGGAAGGTTGTGTGATTGGCGCTGGAAAAGAAGAGGGTCCCAACAAAGCGCGTTACTTTTATCAAGAGTTTGTACTATGAGGTTGTGACTAGTTTCATAACATGCGATGATGAAGCCAGTGACTTTCCCATTTACATAAGACTACATCATTGGTAGACTTTGAGCTTTTGTATGTTTACTTCAGTGATGGATGAACTCACGAAGAGTATACAATGTGAGATTTCCTGATGTGTGCTCTTTGCTGATGATATTGTGTTAAATGATGAAAGTAGGATAGTGGTTAGTGGACACTTAGAGTTATAGAGGTAGCTTTAGAATAGAAGGGTTTCAGTCTTAGAAGACTTAAAACAGAGTATATGAAGTGTGAGTCCAGCGCTATCCGGTCAGATAATGGAGATGTCAATCTGGTCGGTCAAGCGGTACCTAAGAAGAATCCTTTCGATTTACGATAACACTTCTCTTGATTTACAACGATTTTCCACTTTTATATGTAATATGATCTTGTCTTTCCTTGCGATATCATTCTCTTATTAATTTACGATAGCCTCTTCTCTTTGATTTATGATGATTTCTTCTTCTATTTGCGTTAACATCTTTTCGATTTATGATAATTTTCTTCTGTTGGTTTACGGTAGCATGATAGCAATTCTCCTTGATCTACGATAGTATTTTTCGCATTCCCTATTTTCTTACTGAAAAAGGTTTAATCATAAATTTGGGTATAGCGGTTGCAAATCTATGATTCCCTTAGCAAGTGAATCGTTTAAAGCACAAATCTCAAGTATTTTTCGACTTCAAGGCCAACTGCTTTATTTTTCAATGTCAAAGATAAGGATTTTCAAAAATAGAAGAAAAAACGAACTTATCAAGCTCATCATTGTACAAATTTGTCCATAGTAGATTTGCAAAACCAAATTACCTGAAACCAGAAAAATAAGAAACATGTTTTTTATATGTTTTTTTCTAAATCCATTCAATGATATTTAATTTGCTTTCTTCATAAATGCCTCTTTAAATCTCTATAATATACTCTTTTCTCCAATGTATCATCATTCGATGTTTAATCAAAACTAATGAAAATCTAGTTAAACAATTTTTTGCTTAAAATTATGTAACTGACAATTTATTCTTAACATTTGTGATTATACTAGTATACGAAGAACACTATTTTTTTCATGATAATACATTGTGTGGTCAAAATAGGTCATTGTCATCGTTGAAGGACGAGTAGAAAAGAGAGACAACTAAAGTTTGCAGTCAACGTCGAGGGCTAGAGGCGGCCTGGTTGTTGTTTAATTAATTTCAAGACTTGTATAGGTTGTGCGTTAAAATGCTTTTGACATTGGATTTTCTTTTAAATTTGGCCTCCTTTTAAAAACATATAACAAAAATAGCATGCTTTCAAAACTAATTACAAAGCGTAGCCTGACTTTGGTCAACTCAGACCTGAGCTGGCCAAATACACGGGCGCCATTTCAAATGCCAGCCAATGAAAATAAGAAAAAATAAATAAATGCACGTACTTCATTTCAAATGGCACAAACGTGCTCCATTTCAATTGGCCACACGTGCCCCATTTCAAATGGCACAAAGGCAAATGGATTTTTTTTTTTCATTACTTGTATATGGGCGCTATTTCAAATGGCGCAAATGTAATATTGAATTTTTTTATTTTTTGGATTAATTGACATAAATAATCCGAAGTTCAACCCATCCGCCCATATTAATCCCAAGTTTGGATTATTTTTAAATAATCCCAAGTTTGGGGGGTCCCTTCCCATATTGATCCCGCTTACTTGATAACCTGTTATAGCAGGTTTTAACTCTCTCAAATCGTGAATTCATTTCTTCTTCTTCACTATTTCCTGAATCTCTCAACCCTATCATCGGAACGGGGGAAAAAAAGAAGAAAATAATAATTAAATATATGTTTTCAAAGAAATGTCCAGTGTTTCATAAAACTACTCAAAATGACAATTCAAATAGAAAACAAACTTAAAACACACTTAAATTCAAACAGTCTGATAACTTTCCACCTAATTCATGGAACAATAAGACAGATCATCAAAACTTGGATCATCGTTGTATACAATAGGATCCATAAAGTTACATGGAATACTCCCAGAACGTCCATTTCCAGAAAGTTCGCCGTATAGCCATCTTCCCCTTCACATCATCCAATTTCTTTTCCACCATTCTTTGTACACATATGAGCTCCTTCATGCCCATCATCGTGTTCCCTAAACTCTTATTCCCAGATAGACAGTCATTCATCAAAATTTGCATTTCCATTTCTGAGTTCTCCCTCTCCATCATCCTACATCTCCACAACCAACTTCAATTAACCAACCTCCCCCTTCCACACCTGCATCTCAAACTGCTTTCAAAAACCTACCACCTCCTTCCGTCATTCGCAGACAACCGTCTATACAGGCTGCAACCAAAGGGCACAACACCATGTGATAAACTTCGACATCACCTTAATCACTACAGCACTGTATTGTAAGCGATGACGACATAGACGGAGATACGTCCATTTACACCCCAACCCAAACTCCAACCCCAATCACCAATTCATCGGCACCTGCAGCCTCGATAGAGGCGCCGCTGACACAGGAAGGCACCAACTACTTCTTCTCCGGTGCGCAAGCCGTTCCAATCCTCGTCGGTGCAAAACCGATACCAGGTCGCCATCAGTTAATTGGAACACCCGAACCATAGTTAAAACGTCAACTCATAGAAGAGGCTGTTGGGGTTTCGAGAATTTATGTGTTGATGCTGCTTCTCCTATGCGTCTTAAAGTTTGGATTGAGTTCGATTTAAGTTTTACGAGTTAGGTTAATTTAAGTTTGGGGAAGATGAATTTGGGGAAGACAAACTTCTGGAGTGGGAAACCGTTTAAGTTAAAACCTGCTATAACAGGTTATCAAGTAAGCGGGATCAATATGGGAAGAGACCCCCCAAACTTGGGATTATTTAAAAATAATCCAAACTTGGGATTAATATGGTCGGATGGGTTGAACTTTGGATTATTTATGTCAGTTAATCCTTATTTTTTTTGGCCTTGCGATCTTTCAGATAGCGCCAGTTAAAAAAAAAAAAAAATTCCATTTGCCTTTGCCGCATTTGAAATGGAGCACATGCATTTTATTTTATTTTATTTTTGCATTTGTGCCATTTGAAATGACGTCCATGTATTTGACTAGCTTAGCGCCGAGGTCGCCAAAACCATGCTACGTTTATAGTTAGTTTTGAAACCAGCTATTTTGTTATAAGTTTTTTAAAGGAGCCCAAAAAAAAAAAAAAAAAAAAAAAAAAAAATCATTTGACATTGGAATCTTTATGGTTCCGTATAGGGAAATGGTGCAAAAGATATTCAAATAAACCTATCAAAACGAGAACCGTATCAAAAAAAATTCCCTCTCATCGGACCCACATGGACAACTGCATGGCAACCGGCCCTGCTAATTTTCTCACTTTCTGCGATAAACGCAATGCTGTTCATTTCCTTCGTTTTCAAACCGCCTCCACTTGTTCCACCTAACCATCACAGGGACCGAGTGACGAATCTCATCTCAACGATATTCTTTTATAATTGCCAACCACAGCTATCTTTTTACGATGATGCTGCCTGCCTTCTAGGTAAGTTTATTACTTGCTTGACTAAATGCTTCAAAGAAAGTTTCCTCCCCTGTCCATTGTAAATTTCCTGTGAAGTATATTCAAAGAAAGCTTTAAGTTATACAAACAAGAATATCCTTCTGATTCGTTATTCTGAGAAGAATAAAGTCCAGACTTAAAAGGCACATTTTTATATTTTGGGATGTAAAGATATCTAATAATGTATTTTTGATTCTTTGTTGCTTTTGCAAAAGACTTTCAGTTTTAGTGTTACTCTTTGTTACAAAAACTAGTCGGAATAAGTTTTCACTTTTTTAAAGTAAAGATAAGGATTGACACTGGATGTGGATATTTCGAAGCAGCAACAAAATGGGTAGTCTCATCAGTTAACTATGATAAACTATTAGAATAGCGATTATACAATGCACAATTCATCACATGTGCATTGTCTATAGTACTCTGCCGTGCACTGATTGAGTTTGTTGCTAAAGCATTTTCTTGGAGTACAGTGCATGATAGTGTGATAATGAATGACTTTGCTGTGATTTTCTTTCCTATGTCCCGAATAAAACTGCCAAATGCCTCATAGAGCTTTTTCTACTTTACTCATTAAGATGTCATAGATGCGGGGCTGCCCATTGGCCTAGGTTGCCCAAGACTAGCTAGAAGGACATGAAGTGGTAGTAGGTAGAAATGAAAGCAAAGCCGTTGATATTCTAACTCCAACAAGGATCGAACATGGATCACACCCTTTCTCAACCCACATCACCACAAACTATTATTCTAAAATTGTGTACTGTACAAATTTATTTAAAGTTCGGACAAAGTTCTTCTTCCCTCTTCTTATGGCTAGATCCAATCTTCTGGTCCTTGCGGGAAAAAAAAAAAAATTTCACGTTATTTCTTTTGGGAAGAAAGGATTAGGGAAATCATATTGATTGCTGCTTTCTTCAGACCTTCGGTAAAAACATGAAAAAAAAACTCGAATGGTGCGATTCCTCCGTCACCCTAAAATGGAAGGGGCGATCTCGTAGTTCTTTGGTCTATGAAGTATCCAGGAACAATAGCAACAATATATACTTAATTTATTCTTGTAGAGCGCGTAAGTCGCATAGCATACACATCCATTAAGCGCTGATATGTATCATTTGTCAAGCAAACAGTCTTTACAAATAAAACCCAAAATAGTAAGCAAACATTTGCTTTCGTATATCTGTATTTACTTACATAACCAAGAAGAGAGTTAAACAAATAAAATTAACAATAATATAACTACTATAACATGCAGAAACAAACATATCAGTTATGTTCAGTAAGGAAATTGATGAAACCGAGAACAGTAATAATAATGCAACACTGCAAGCAATGCGAATGTAATATAATGTCACATAAAATCAAAACATCCATCACAAAGCAATAATGTATGGTGTAATAATCACTTACAACTATAACTCATGGTTCACTCAAGTTATAAAAACTCATTGTCGCACAAGAATAAATAATCCATTAAGTGTCCTTTGCACTCTGGTTCAATTTCTTACTTAACTGATCATTCTCGTTACCTGAAATAATTCAAACATTCATTTCTCAACTTCATCATAAGACAACAACATAGCATGTAATATTTTTACAGTCCATACGATGTATAACTCATTCTTCATACAAATATACAATTCGATCGCTCGTCCAATTGTATAGTTCCACTTTCAGATTAATATTGTTAACTCTTTCACTCTAGTGCGGACTCACGTTTGGTTTCTTGATTAGAAACTATCATTCTTCTTGCATAGTCATATACTACGATAGGGAATTCTCGAATCATGTCAAAAATACCGAATCTGGCTCGTCAAAAATTGATTGAAAAATGCTGTCTCAGATTGTTTTAGCCACCCAAACCATGCACTCGGATCTGGTTCATATCGCAAAGCGAATAAAATGCTATGCAAATCGTACATACTTATTTTAAGTAGTTTATTATCATATCGATTTACTTTCCATTTTATTTTATTTTACATAAATTATTTTCCGTTTGTTCTTAAAATCGTTAATGACTCATTTCTAAGAAAACTACTTATGTTTGTCAATCTTTTAAATTCTGTTCATTATCACTTATAGTATTTCTTATTAAATACTAAATCCATGTATGGACTATTTCATAAGAAATTAATTTACTGTAGGGACTTGTCGTTACTTATAAAATCTTACTCAGTTTTATAATTACCTCAAAAACCACTGCTTTTGTTACGGAATATTATCTTGTATTCAGTTACTTAAATAGTATTTTCATTTACTACATAAACTTTTTATAAATATTTCGTAAGCCTACACACATCATTATATAGCTTAACTTACTTATGAATATTTATTGAAATACATTTTCATTTCTAATAATGCCAAGACTTAAATTCAAACTCGTATAATAGTCCACTAAATTCAAAGCGTATATACAAAGTTTCTGTAACTTGATCAGGCTCAGCCCTGGACACAAGCCACCTAGGCGTGGCCTAGGGCCTAGACCTAGGAGGAGGAGGAGCAGGGGAGAGAGGGACTCAAAATTTTTGTTTTTTTAAGTATAGTTGATATTCCATTTAATTGCATGAAACTTTCATGGTCAGGTAGTTGTAAATGGTGCTGCCTGGTTTGCAACCACAGTTGAATTTGATAAAATTCCAACGAAGGTTCATGATAAATTTGATTTGGATCTTATATATATGTATATATATATATATATATATATATATATATATATATATATATATATATATTATATTATATTGTATAATTGAGTCAATTCATGAGCATCTATACCCGTCCAGTTAGGCAAGTAGCTAAAATGAGTCTGGCTTTGGTATCCAAAATTATAAGTCCACTTTCCTTATACAACCCAAAGTAAAGACGCGTACTAGTCGGCTCAACAACACTGGTTGTTCTACCTAACAAATATATTTTATCAATTTAAATCTATTAAATTTCTACTATCCTGTAATTTTAGGAGTTATAAAATTCTACTTCATATTTAGTTTAATTCATTATCTAAATTTGGAAGTTACTAATTAGTAGATCAAATTAGATGCATAACAAACTATTCTAATGTATAATAAGGTAGAGGCATCCATAATATATCCTAACCAAAAATTTAGAATTAAACACTAGGTTTTATTTCAATAATGTAAAATGGTAATAGATATATCTTTTGTATCAAATCATACTTTAATACAAAATTTTGTTTTATTAAAACAACTTTGTGGCAAAGTACCACAGTAGTACCCCCTACTTTAAAACTTGAAAATGAACGTGAAAATGTTGCAGTCATCACCAAAATTATTTTTCAGCAACAAAATCGAGTTTCGTACTTCTAAATCATGCCTTTCGAACTAAACCACAATCAGGTAAAGCGGTATCAAACACTTAACTAATATCACTAAGTACCATGATCTCAATTTCTCAAATCTTTACTTTCAAATAATATACACTATTATTTTTTCAAAATCTTAGAAAGTCAATTTCTAAAACACCAAGATTTATGTTCCCAAATTTCCAGTTTGAATCATATTTGTATATAACTATACTTAGAAACCATATTTATATAAATCACTTTGTTATATAAAATTTATTACATATGTTGGTTTTCTTTAAAATATCTTACTTATGAGTTAACAACCATAATAATCACTCATAAACCACAACAAATCAACAATTAATGATAATAATCAAATATTATCATTTTCTAACAAAAAACATATCATAATTAACTATATTAATTTTATTTGAAATTGTTCTTTTTACATAAAAAATAATAATCTAAGTTAAAATTATTTCACATAACATTTAAGTGTTTAGAGATCCTTATCAATAAAGTTAGTAATACGTATTGATCATAATTAATAAATCACTAAACAAACCAATCACCATAATACGAAACATTTTATTATAACACTAACAAGCGATGTTGTGTATATTTGATACACTCAAACTCAGTCCAGAGTATTACCAACTCTATCTCTAATGAGTTATACCCAACCAAAGCCTACGTGTCTGCTAAACCTTGAGCTTTGATACCAAGATGCAACACCTAGCTTTCGACCCTCAAATTTCGACATTAATACATCCATGATATCCACGATCATTCAGGTTCGAAAATACAAAATGTTATAGTAAAAGAAAAAGAAGAAAACAAAATTAGCAAGTAAGAGGAGAAACAAGATATCATAATTTCATAGCTGAATGAATAAAATATAACATATCAATACTCTTTACATAAAAGACAACTGTATATATACATGAGTCAATCAAAGTACAAAATAAATAAATTAGTGTAGACAGTTATAATGATCTATCTCCACAATTGTTGATACATACAACACAACATAGCGAAATACGTACACAACAATATAACATATCACGTCGGAAAAATAGATAATAACATAATACGAGAATACGTTTCGACCAAAGCTTCTCTCATGTAGCTACAAGCAACATAAAGTCAATGAGGAAAATATACTTAGTTTGATCCGCGCATTACGGAAAAACAATGCCAAGATCAGTTGGAAATGCTAAAGTGAAAAAACTCACATTATAAACAATTTGCTTAATTTTAAAAAATATTAACAAAAAGATATCTCATAAAATTACATCATACATAAACACAAAAGAGATTTTACTTTACGATAGCCAAAATATTTTATAGAAAAATTTAGTTATATTATAATATGAGGTTGAGAATATAAATATTAATCATAGCGGAAATGTTGGCATCTCACATTCCAACATAATATGTATACAACTAAAACTCTAAGATACATTTGTATATGGATTCTCCACGAAGACCTTACTAAACTCAGACAGAACTTCTGGAAAACACCTTTCGAGCATCGTCTATCTTTAGGTAAAATATACCATAAGCAAAATAAAACGGGGTGACGCACGATCGAGCGAACCCTAAGGACGTGGAACCTTTGCATCAGCTCCTTCCGATCAATATATAAACAAGCATACTGTAGATATAGAGTTGAGACACACCTCCAGATTTGCAAACCCTTGGATTGCACATCCTACTCTATCTTTAGTCGTCTTTTGATGTTGAGGCTATGTTTGGCATCTTCATACCAGTCTTCATTACTCCAGTCAATCATGAATCCTTATTTGGATTCTAGCATCTCGAACAGCTCTACTTTCAAGAGATAGAACACGTATCTCATTCGTGAAGTAGTCTCGATAAGCGGAACACTTATTGGTTTCGGTCGTTGTAGAACCAAATAGATGAATTCCCAGTTAAACCAGCTCTGGTTCTTTTGGAAATAACAAGACAATACATACAAGCGAGGATCATCCCTTAACCGTGTAAGTGGACGGATCTACTTAGCAATTTCTTTAGAAAAGCAAATCGAGTTTACACGTACAATATAGCATCACTAAAGATAACAAACCCATATAATTGGCGCATATTTCTTTAGATATTTCCTGAATTAAAATCTTCGGTCTTATGTATGAAAAAACGTTTCATACCATCAGTTTAATAGGATTTCTCATTTAGACCAAAAATTGATAGTGGTTATTAAACTATCAAATAAACAACCAAATTAGAGAATGATCAAATGATGATAACAAAGCCCCAATACACTTATAAGAAACCATGCAATCATGATTAACACACACAACATAAACAAGTCACATAAACGACTTCTAATCTCCTTTTTATTTAATTAATCCTTTTATTTATTAAATCTTTATTATTTGTAAAACTACATTTACCTAATAAAACCTGACTTATAAATCAAACTCCTAATAGATTAAATATCATTCATATACTTGTATAAATGTTCAGCTACTCTTTATACAAGATATACAATTGTATTCTACTATTTATTTGTTCATTTAGCCTTTTTAACAGTTCAAAAGGTATAAACCATTTACAAGATTTGCTTATTTATTTCATAAGATTCAGTATTTATTATTATCTTAACAATATTCATTTTAAAGTTATAAGCATATTTAAACTCGTTTAGACGATATTTTTCACATTTAAAACATAATTTAAGGGTCTAAAAATAAATGTTGCTAGAACACTACTTACGACAAATCCAAAACCATTTTGTACTTGTAATTATATTTCAAAAACAATCACTTTGAGATTCTAACTATATTTAAAAAGGCAGTATACTTTTAGTTTCTTTTACTAACTTGTTTACTAGTTCAAAATCATCTCTTAGTCCTTTATAAAGGATTTAGCATATTTTCAAGCTTATATCTATTGTTAAGTAGCTTAATAATACTTATAGTCTGGATTTAAGTGTTATGACCGAAAATAGGTTTATATAGGGTTTTAAATATTTCAATATAGTAATATTTTCAAATAAGGTTTTAAAGGAAGAAACTAAAATGGTTTAAAATAGAGTTTTAATTATTATATAAAATACTAACTTAAAAATAAGTTTATAAATATTAACTTGAAAATAGGTTTAATTATTTTGAGTTGAAAATATAGGTTTCAAATTTGATATAATATAATAACTTAAGAATGAGTTAAAAATAGATCTGAACTCAAAAAATATTTTGTCTTGAAATTAAATATTTTATAATTTACCAAAAACAATATAAAAGCATGTTTTATAATTTAAAACAAATTACTTTCAATTTTCCCTATTTTCATTCTCAGCTTATATAACTTGTATAAAATTTGTTTATAAAATTTATTTCGTTACAAATCACTTTTATCACTTTCAAACTTAATTCTTTTGTATGTCAAAATACTGGATTTGAGGTTTCTTTGTCGTATGGTAAATCATCTCATTTCAAAATATTGAATTTGAGATTTCTTCACCTTACGGTAGATCATCGTATTTCAAAATGCCGAATTTGAAGCCGACATCCACCAGCACTTAACTAATATTATTTGTCGATTATTATCATATTAGGGAAGTTTAACATATGTCAATGCTATATAGGAATCGTTGTCCAAAATTAGGTTTTATGTTAAATAGTTCATATGAATACAAATAACATAACAATCATAACGAGGAATCATGTAGGATCCTTACAGCATGTTTCCCTGTATCAAATCACATATATCAGCAAGCACACACGCATACACACATACGTGTGTGTGTGTGTGTGTGTGTGTGTATATATATATATATATATATATATATATATATATATATATATATATATATATATATATAATAAATCATTTGCTATTAGGAGGATAATGTCAAAGGTCATACTCTCCATGAGCAGGAGTATATCCAAACCAATTGATAAAACATGAAACATCCAAATAAGTAATCACATAGTTATATGTATGGTATAATAGTATTATAGAAAGTGTGAGTTTTAACTCACCATCACATCCAGATAACACTTTCGCATTATCAGATTGTTAAAATCGAAGACATTCGATTTTAATTAAAATTCCAAGTTGCTCAGAATGCATCCAATCCAATTTCTACGCATAGATCTCATCGATGCAATTCCTGGGCAATTTGTCGCGTCCAAATCCGACAACGTATGATATATATAAGTTACAATTTATACACAAATTAAAATAAAAAATTACTAATGAAGATCATTACTCGAGTAAATCACCTTAGATTAACGAACTAACACGCGTTTAAACTTTCCGCTGATCCGTCTCTGAATCGCGATAACGCGTAATACGTCTCGATCGAACAACTCCAAACCGCTCCTCCAGTTAACCAGATATAACCACTGCCACACCGTCTTTTGCACCTCATCGCGGCGCACCAATGCCTGAAGACCCGACCCAAAACCGACCCCTCCATTCACCAGATATCGATCGAGAATCATTTGCGTTCGAACTTGATTTTCTCTTTCCACCAACCATGTTTCGATCTCGGACCGCCTCTTACTCCTCAACCTCCTTTTCTCTTCAGACCCCGATAGCTGAATGCGATGATGAAGCCGTAACGAGAAAAATTTAGATGGGTTATAATTTTGGTTTTTCTGAAATTTCGGTGATGTCGATGATCAGCGAGTATGAATGAGTTTGTATTGACAGTACATATAATTTTCATATTGGGTGTTTTTATTAAAAGTGGACGAATTGTAGGGGGTAATCTGGGCCATTAGACGTGAAGTTTCCATCGAAAACTAGGGTTTTGGGATATGAAATGTACAGAGTTGAGGTGTATGTATAGCATTCTCTGAATGCTATTCACCCGAATTTTCCGGAACAAGATATGCTTATTGGTATTCATAGCTAATTACCTATATTAGAGACTCAATGGAACTAGTTTCGAGATTTAATGCGATCACATATAGAAATTGATTTTTCAAATCATATTATAATTTCAAGTCGTTTAACGCTACATGTTTCTATCGTGCACGATCACATATCCGGTCTAATCACAATGAAACTTGCTAGCTTACAATAATTCACTATTCTACATCCAATAAAATTGATTTTGTTGAAATCCAAGACAGTTTCCAAAAATGTTCCTTTTACATGTTAACAAAATCGAGTTATTATTAATCGACTTCAAAACATTTAAATTCTTCAATAGATGTTTATTATTATACAATAGATGTTTATTATTATAGTTTCCATTCAAATAGGATTTTACATAAACTTCAAATCAGTTTAATTCCGTATAACAAATTATAAGCTGGTTATGAAGATGTTATGTTTTTGGAAGTATTGTAAAACAAATTATGGCATGGATTGTGTAACACATATTTTAATGAAATAAAAGTTGTTGTTTTCCGCTGTTTAGAAATATGTGTTCTTATATCTGTCTTGTATACCTGTGACTTATACTTATAAACCTCCACCAAAATTAGGGCATTCCCTTTGAGAGTGACCCTAACGGAGGTGGGGTGTTACAGAGGCTAAGTACGAAGGAGGGTGAAAGAGATGTCTACAGTGTAGTCAAGCTATGCGAGAGGAAGACAAGAGACTTCAATCAAGTTAAATGCATTAAGGATGTAAATGATAGAATTTTAGTGAAGAATGAGGAGATAAAAAATAGATGGAGAGAATACTTCGATAAGCTTTTCAACAAAGAAAATGATAGCTCTTTGATCGAGTTGGAAGACTTTGACGACACTAGTAGACATTTTATCCGAAGAATTCAAGATGCCGCGATAAAGGAGGCACTGAAACAGATGAAAATATGTAAGTTGGTAGGGCCTGATGACATCCCTATTAAGCCATGGAGATACCTTGAAGATCCCATGATAACATGACTAAGTTATTCAATAATATTTCTGAATCAAACAAGATGCCAAATGAGTGAAGGAGAAACATTTTAGTTATAATCTTCACTAATAAAGGAGAATAGAGTTGCAGAAACTATAGAGAAATTAATCTTATAAGTCATACAATGAAGTTTTGGGAGAGAGCCTGCAAACATCGTTTGAGAAGGTTGACTAGTGTTTTAAAAGATCAATTTGGTTTCATACTTGGAAGGCCAACCACAAATGCAATTTCTTGATAAGATAACTTATGAAGAGATTTAAGAAGCAATAAAAAGATCTACATTTGGTATTTATCATTTTGGAGAACGCTTATAACGAAGTACCGAGGAAGGTTATGTTATTGGCGCTGGAAAAGAAGAGGGTCCCAACAAAGTGCGTTACTTTTATCAAGAGTATGTACTGTGAGATTGTGACTAGTTTCATAGCATGCGATGATGAAGCCAGTGACTTTCCCATTAACATAAGACTACATCATTGGCTGACTTTTAGCTTTTATATTTTTACTTTAGTGATGGATGAACTCACGAAGAGTATACAATGTGAGATTTCCTGGTGTGTGCTCTTTGCTGATGATATTGTGTTAATTGATGAAAGTAGGATAGTGGTTAGTGGACACTTAGAGTTATAGAGGTAGCTTTAGAATAGAAGGGTTTTAGCCTTAGAAGACTTAAAACAAAGTATATGAAGTGTGAGTCCAGCGCTATCAGGTCAGATAATGGAGATGTCACTCTGATTGGTCAAGCGGTACCTAAGAAGAATCCTTTCGATATCTAAAATCTTTGTTATAACTTGATGGTGAGATTGAAGAAGATATTAGTTCTAGAATTTGTGCAAGATGGGTGAAATGACGATTAGCATCTGACATTATCTATGATAGGAAAATCTGATGGAAGCTTAAAAAAAAGTTTTACAAAACGACGGTTAGGTCTGCGATGTTATATGGTGTAGAATGGGCCTAATAATAGCAAAACGTCTAGAAATAAGTATATAAGAGGCTTGTATGCTGCGATAGAGTTGTGGGCATATCAGACATGATCGAAATAGAAACGATGATATTTGGGACAAATTTGGTGTTGCACCTGAAGAGAAGTTAGTTCAACACCGCTTAAGATGATTTAGACATCTCCAATAGAGACTTTATGATACACCTTTGCGCCTTGGAATTTTAGATTGCACTGAATGTCGTAAGAGAAGTAGAGGTCGACCAAGGATGACATAGGGGAAGATAGTAAAAAAAAGACTTGAAAATATATGAAGAGTTAACATCAAACATGGACGCATGGAAGCTAGCGATCCACGTACTGAAACCTTGAACTTTTGGCTAGTTTAAGGTTAGTGTTTTTAGGCTTAGATGTTAAGACTACTATATAAAGGCATAATGTGTAGTGTTGGTCTTCAGTATCTGTTACTATCATCATCATCTTCTTCTTCTTCTTCATCACCACCATCAACATCATGGTTAACATATTCAATGCTATTACAATTATTATTTGTTTAATTATTTTAAATTTTATTTTATCCGTATTTATGCTTTCACCTAAATTTAAATCTCTTGTTGTTGTTATTACGTTTAAATTGACTTTGTCTTTAGATTTTTGGTTTCATCTCTAATTAACCCCAACTTGTTTGGATTTAACGACTTGGTTGTTTTTTATTACTAGAAAACTGGATCAAATCCTCTGTTCTCTTTTCCATGTGCCTTATGTCTCAACTCTCAACTATTTATCGTAACAAATTTGATAAATTATTTTAGTCCATCATATTTGGTGATTGACTGATGAAATGAAAGGCTAAGATTAGTGTAACATATGAAGATAAACACGAGAGGACAGAGAAATTGAACCTAAGATTTAGGGGTGTTACAATCGTGGTGACCGTCTTTATTTCTTTTAAAGGTGTTTCTCCATTGTTGATGGACATAAATTTTTATTATCATGACTAGTGACGTAACCACTTAGGAATTGGGGTGGGCAGCTGCCCGGGGCAAGGTCAATGTTATATCATTGAAGATGGATAGAATAGATGACACTGATATATTTCTTGAAGATGGAATAAACGACATTGATATATCAATGACATACTGTAATACTTTTGGGTCCTTGTCATTTTGGGTGTGAATGTTTGTTATACTTTTGTTTGTAAATACACTTAGCTAATCTTGGTTATTTTGATATGAATTAATAGATGTGATAAATTTATATATATATATATATATATATATATATTTGGATCACTCGTATAATCTTCCCACCCCAAGTTTAATTCATGGTTACGTCCCTGATCATGACGATTTATAATTGTTAAATGTAGTAGATGTAAGTTTGGCATCTTTTATATGTATATTATTAGATATATACATTGATTTCTACATTGTTGATGAACATAAAATTTTATTATCATGACAACTTATAATTGTTAAATGTAGCAGATGTAAGTTTGGCATCTTTTATACGTATATTATTAGTTATATACATTGATAAATAGTTATGGTTCTTCTTTTCATGAACTAATGTAATTGTTAGTAGAATAAACCATGCATCCACGTGTTATTACTGCATGACTCATGTGTTATTTATTATAAATAGTTAATTTTGTTTATGTTATTAAATTACATACTTTATCATGAAATGTAATATAAAAAACAATGTATGCTTATTATGGTTTAGGGTACATAGTTTAATTGGTAAGCTAAAATATTTTAAAGTTGTTATTGGTAATGGTTACTGTAACAATTAAACAAATACTGTTATCATACTGCTTTTACTAGTAAACAAAATTATTTATCGTTATCGATACATTGGTATACCAAAGACTGATATATCGATAATTTGGTAATGGTTAGGCAGTGAAGGATCCGGACCCGACCCGACAGGTCTCGGTTCTAGGTGGGTCTGATTTTGTCGGGTCTGAATTATACATTTCAAAAATCTAAACTCGACCCAACCCGAGCTTCGGTTCGAGCCGGGTCGGCTCGGGTACGGTTGAATAATAACACTAAAAATACATATATTTCAATGTTTTTTGGTCGGATCTGTCGGGTCGGATCAATGCGGGTAGCGTCTGATCGTGTTTTAATTATATTTTTCATTACCTAGACCCGATCCGGGACTCATCGGTTCGTTTTGGTTCAAGTTTGGGTCTTTTCGAGTTGGTTCGTTTCGGGTTGCGGTTATCGGTTCTAATTGTCAGCCATATATAATTTATGGTGTTACTTAGTAAAATTTATAAATAAAAGAAGTAAACATGCATTTAATATTATTTCGTCTAATTGCTGAATTAAATTTAATAATTTGCTTTGTTTTAAAGCTTTTAACAAAGAATGCTACAAAAATATGCATGTGTTATAAAATAACTAGTAAAATTTTCATTATTGCTGATATTGAATAAATATTGTCGATCTTTTACCCCTAAAAATTATAAATATAACGTTATCGTACCGATTAAAATGGTATATTGGTTTTATTTAGAAATTGAAATCGACTGATAACGATAAATTTACCATTAATATAACAACCTTGGTAGAGAATGATTGAACAAATGATTATTCAAAGAAGAAGACGATAACATTAAATTTAGACTTGTCAAAATATGATCTTACTTATTTATCCAACCTATTTTACCCTAATTACAACTCTGTTGAGTTAACCCATTTATAATTTTTTATTAAATGAGTCACGAAAGGGATGACCCATTTTTAAAGGGGTTACAAATGGGTAACTCACTTACCCATTTAACTCTGCCTACATACGAAGTCGCGATTTTTTTGTTTAAACTACAGTAATTTATTTAGACTGCATTTGAACCGAATGAGACTTCGACTGATAAACTTCCACCTAAATTACGGACAATACGAAACACTCGGATTTTTCATCTTGTGAATGGACACTGTAGTTCTCTAAGGCAACTACTGGTTGTACTTAGAAAATAACATGTTATGTTACCATATTTGAACTCTACCTACATACGAAATCGATATTTTATTAAAAAAAATTGCAGTAATTTTTTCGTGCTGTCTCAGAATTGGATGAAACTTATTTCGATAGATTCTCACCTATATTACGAATAGTGTGAAACATTTGGATGTTTTGTTCTGTGACTGAACACTGTAGTTCTCCATGGTGAATAACAGTTGTACTTAAAAAATAACAGGGTATGTTCCCATATTTGAACTCTGCCTACATACGAAGTCGCTATGTTTTTTGTAAAAACTACCGCAATTTCTTCATACTGCCTCGGAACCAGACGAGACTTCAACCGGTAGACTCTCACATAAATTACGGACAATATGGAATACTCGAATGTTTCGTCCTGTGAACGAACATTGTAGGTCTCCTAGATGACTAACAGTTGTACTTAGAAAATAACAAGCTATATTTTCATATTTGAGCCCTACCTGCATACAAAGTCGTTATTTTATTTTATTTTTGTAAAAACTACGGTAATTTTTTCATATTACCTTGGAACTGGACGAGACTTCAACCGATAGGCTTTCGCCTAAATTACGGATTGTATGGAACACTGGGATATTTCGTATTTTGCACGAACATTGTAACTCTCTAAGGTGATTAACATTTATACTTAGAAAATAACAGACTACTCATAATTGTATATAAAAGATACCAGACTACATTTCGATAGGTCAAAAGGGTAACCCACTTAGCAGGTGGTTTGGGTTAGATAAAGCTTTGTGTTAAATGGATCAAATTGAATGGATGGTAAATGAGTTCGGTCAAATTTAAGTTGATCTTCAGACGACCCTACATGACCTATTTGACAATTCTACATTGGATAATTAACATTGAGCAAACTGCAAAAAAGGGATGCCCGTGTGAAGTTTTGTAAACCGTTCAAAATTTGATAATACAATTCACTAGCATCTATCGGTTTTGGGACCATTCATCATGTGAATTGGCTCGATATACAGTTTGCTGCCAAAGTGTATTATTGGTGTACAGGTTGCATGAAAATTAATGATTCTGTCATTATTGCTTTCCCAAATTTCTGCATCTCCACACAGATTTGAAAAATAAAATAAAATCAGCAAGTGTGATGGTGGCACCTTACTAAGCTTCCAACGTTATATGTTATATTTTTTGCAATGTGAGATTGTCCATCTAATCCACGCACTCACGATACAAACCACACTTAACATTTCCATCAATCCAACCATCGATTTATTTTAAGTAACCAGACTTGCAATAGACTATGCATTTTGTTGTCAACTTGTTGGATGATATAATCTTCTTTTCTTGGCTTCATCATTTGTCCCTGAAAATTAAACAGATGCTTCATTGTGTCTAAACATCTATGGATAAAGAGCAGTGATATGTATGCTAATTTTCAAATGCACAAGTTAATTACTACTCTTTGTTTCCTCGCTTTTTATACCGTTTTGTTCAGTCTTTCTAGAAGAATTCCAGCTAGCATATGACCCTGACTAAAAGTTAGGAGTATTATTCTGTTAGCCTCCAGGGTACCATGTATGAACACGCTGAATTCAATGTGTCACTTTTCATTTCATTAATATGGGAATGGGAGTTGTTTCCTCATACAGTCTTACTTCATCTAGAAACAATTGGGTCCCTTTTGGGAAAAAATAATGATAAGGTAGTCTATTATAATCTCTGAAATACATGTCAATGGAAAATCACTGTTGATCCTCTCAGAAATTAAAATTAAAGTTGTTTGACGTTACACGTTGTGATCATGACTGTAAATTTCTATGGTTAGACTATGCTATCTTGCTCTGTTTTTCTTTTTCTTTTTCCTTTGCTAGCTAATCTTAATTCTGCTATGGTTTCGGTTTTGCTGAAAAAATTATAATTAGTGAATGAACAAGGAGCTTATTAAGAATTATTGTGAGTGGAAAGTTCCTTTCTGTTTCTGGCACCATACATTTGTCACACGATTTGTGTGAATATTTGTATAAGTCGCTGAAGCTGACCCAACTTATCACATGTTGGTCAAATATCTCTAGGCGTGTAGACCTACCCAATACAAAAAAACATTGTTTTCCAATTTATATTCAATCACGTTGTTTCAATCAACACCACTTTATATAAAAGGCTCCTCTTACCTCCTCATATTCATTAACTATATTTCTCAAGCCAAACAACAAAAGGAAAAAAAGGAAACAGGAAAAAAAAAAAAAAAGGCGAAGGCGTATCTTACTGTCCAATACAATAATTGAAGCTTATTAGAAAGTTGGTTTGAAGAAATTTCGAAATGGAGTTAGGGGATACACAAAGAAATGGCAGTATAAGAATGAATAGCTCATCTTATTGGACTAGGGGAGATGATATATTTTCAAGATCTGGTAGAGACGACGACGACGAAGAAGCATTGAAATGGGCAGCTTTAGAAAAATTGCCAACATATGATAGAGTGAGAAAAGGGTTGCTTAATTTAGAAGGCGAACAAAAAGAAGTTGAAATTTTGGGTCTTGGGTTTCAAGAAAGGAAACATCTCTTGGATAGATTGGTTAGAGTAGCTGACGAGGACAACGAGAAGTTCTTGTTGAAACTCAAAAAGCGGATTGATAGGTAAAGTTTTTTTTTTTTCCTTGAAGAGTTTTATATGGAACAAGCTAACTGATACATGGATAATTCTATGGCTAGTTATTTCAAACTAACTTGTATTATTTTGGTCCTAGAGGAATAACTTGATGTTCTTTAGTTAAAATGTTTTCCTATGGCATGTGCACTTGAATACCATGTGCAAAACACAAATTCTTGACTGATACTAAAATGTGGTCATTTTTGTTCTTCAATAGAGTTGGGCTCGACTTCCCTACTATTGAAGTACGTTATGAGCATTTAAACATCGATGCAGAGGCTCATGTCGGTAGCCGAGGCTTGCCTTCATTCATCAACTCAATCTTCAACACGCTAGAGGTACTGCACAGTTATCGGCTATACATACACACCCATTTAACTTGATGAATTCTCAGTACTGATTTCTGTTTTCTTTGATCAGGCTTTCGGCCACTCTCTCCACATATTACCAAATAAAAAGAAACAATTCAACATCCTGCATGATGTCAGTGGAATCATTAAGCCTCGAAGGTATAAATAAAATAATTAATCTTCCATTTGATGAATTATGTAAATTGAAATGTTTTCAATAGATTGATCTTCGTATTTATAATACAGGATGACATTGCTACTAGGCCCACCAGGATCAGGAAAAACAACCTTGCTCTTAGCTCTTGCTGGAAAGCTTGATTCTGAACTAAAGGTTAGCAGTTAATATTTTAATTTACTTTATACTCGGCTTCTTCTACTTTTGGAGATTACAATCGTAAGCCTAGTTCTCTGATACCACAATAAAGATAACAAGTATTATTTTAATACAGATGTCCGGTAATGTCACATACAATGGTCATGGAATGAATGAGTTTGTACCTCAACGGACAGCTGCTTATATTAGTCAGCATGATCTGCATATAGGAGAAATGACTGTAAGAGAAACTTTAGCATTTTCTGCAAGAGTTCAAGGTGTAGGCAATCGTTATGGTAAGTTGCGATTCAATTGTTAATACTTCATTTAATCTGGTTTAAATCATTGAATCAGTTCATATATAATATTTAACACGACAAGCAATTTCTGCAGATATGTTAACTGAACTGATGAGAAGAGAGAAGGCCTCAAATATCAAGCCAGACCCTGATATCGACGTTTTCATGAAGGTAACTTGCTCTATTAGCAATTCATAAACTCCTGATCCTTGCGATACTAGTTTCTGCTGAGAATGAAACATTTTTTTCATTTTGCTTCTGCAGGCAATTTCCGTTGGTGGTAAAGAAACTAATGCATTCACTGATTATATACTAAAGGTACTTAGTGCTACAACAGGCAATATTTCCTACTTTCTGTAAATTGGCAACTTTTATTTCAGAAAAGATGGTAATATAGAGTTTTACGGTTTAGCAGTCTCATAGCAAAAAGAATACATATAAATTCACATCTGATGTCCAAATGCTAATACAGCTCAGAACATAAAGATAGTTATATTCTTCTGAAATACTTGCTGAATTCTTCTTATCTATACCAGATTTTAGGACTTGATATTTGTGCTGATACCATGGTTGGTGATGAAATGTTGAGAGGCATATCTGGAGGACAAAGAAAGCGAGTAACAACTGGTATTTGGAAAGAAAAAACAAATGATTTGTGAACATATTTTCTGATTATTTCAGAAAATAAAATTAGTATACTGAAATTGTGATTACTAATTATTTGTACAGGTGAGATGATTGTGGGACCTGCACGTGCCTTATTCATGGATGAAATATCTACCGGACTCGATAGCTCCACCACCTTCCAAATAGCGAAGTCTTTTCGACAAGCAATTCATATTTTAGGAGGAACTGCGGTCATTTCATTGCTTCAACCCGCACCAGAAACATATGATTTATTTGATGATATAATCCTGCTATCAGATGGACAGGTTGTGTATCAAGGCCCTCGTGAACATGTGCTTGAATTCTTCGAATCGATGGGTTTCAAATGCCCAGATAGAAAAGGTGTTGCTGACTTCTTACAAGAAGTGAGTATAGTTCATGCAAATATATACCAAACCGTTGCTTATTCAACTTAATAATGTATTTCTTTCATTTTTACAGGTTACTTCTTTAAAAGACCAGCAACAATATTGGGTACGCCGGGATGAACCTTATAGATTTGTGCCTGTGAAAATGTTTGCAGAAGCGTTCCATTCATTTCATGTTGGAAGAAAGTTAGGATCGGAACTTTCTACAAAATTTGATAAAACTAAAAGCCATCCTGCGGCGCTTACAACGACTAAATATGGTGCTTCCATGAGAGAACTCCTGAAAGCTTGCACTGAAAGAGAGCTGCTATTGATGAAGCGCAACTCTTTTGTCTATGCATTTCGAGCATTTCAGGTTTATTATTTTTCCTTCAAAAACATACAAGTAAACAAACTAAAAAAACAAACAAATAATATACAAAGGTTGACTCAGTTTCTTAATCTGGATGTAATTGTGATTTTTTTTCTTTCCAGATCATGATAATGTCACTCATTACAATGACACTGTTCCTAAGAACAAACTTGCATCATGATTCGACAACCGATGGAGGAATATATATGGGAGCGCTTTTCTTCGCAACGGTCATGCTTATGTTTAATGGTTTCTCAGAGCTTTCTCTAACTCTGTTTAAGCTACCTGTATTTTTCAAGCAAAGAGACTACCTATTTTACCCTTCATGGGCTTATGCGATACCAAACTGGATTTTGAAGATTCCAGTAACCTTCATTGAAGTTGCTGCATGGGTGTTTTTGAGTTATTATGTTATAGGATTCGATGCAAACGTTGGAAGGTAAAAAGAGTAGCATTACTATGAAGTTGAAGTTTGATTTAGTTGTGTTTCTATTTTATCCTTACTCACACGAATTTGTCGGTTACAGGCTTTTTAAGCAGTACCTTATTCTGATTTTGGTAAATCAAATGGCATCAGGGCTATTTCGATTTGTTGCTGTTGTTGGTAGAGACTTGGTTGTAGCTAATACAATTGCAGCATTTACACTGCTTGTTGTATTAGTTTTGGGGGGTTTCATTCTTTCGCATCGTAAGCTACACCCTAATGTATTACCTATTTGATTATGCATCATAATTGGCACAAATGTCTAAATTTTATTTATTTATTATATTCTAGATGATATAAAGAAATGGTGGATATGGGGATACTGGATTTCACCTCTAATGTACGCTCAAAATGCAATTTCGGTGAATGAATTCCTCGGGCACAGATGGAGCAAAGTATGTTCCTTTTTCCTTGCACATGCCTGTTACTGGAGAGAAGGAAAAGAAAACACAATTTCTAAATAAGTTAATTTATTGCAGGTTCTTCCTGGATCAAACCATTCACTTGGAATATCAGTTTTAAAATCTCGTGGAATGTTCACAGAAGCAAAATGGTACTGGATTGGTGCTGGTGCTTTAGTCGGTTATACTCTATTATTCAATGTCTTTTTCACATGGGCTCTTGCCTATCTCAAACGTGAGTGTATTTTTTTTTTAATTGTAAAAAATAAAAAAATGGTTTGGTTCTTTCTAGAATAAATTAGACACTTCTGAAAAGTTTTTCCTTGAATTATCACAGCACTTGGTAAATCTCAACCAACAGTATCCGAAGAATTTTTGAAGGAGAAACAAGCCAGCTTAACTGGACAGACCGTGGAACCAACACAAGGTAAAGTTTGCAAATATAAGCATATGATGTTCCAATCAGTAAATCATGGTGATGTAAGTAAATTAATCACTGAATTTATCATCCAATGTGATGTAGATAACCGGAGTTCATCTGAAGTTGCAGCTGCTAATACAAACAAAGGAATGGTCCTTCCGTTTACTCCCCTTTCAATTACATTCGACAACATAAGATACTCAGTTGACATGCCTCAGGTTATAGCCTTTTCTAATCAACATATTTAGTTCTATTTCACTTTTTACCTTGTTCATACATAGAAGGTGCTTTAACCAATTGTAATTATTAAGCACTAATGTGGTGCTTACTGGAGTTCTTAACGTTTACTGCATTAGGACAAAAAAAATTTGAATTATCAAAAATTTCTGATAGAACTTAAAACTAGTCCGTAAAACAAACAGTAAGACTTACTAGCAGAAAAAAATGGTTTGACAGGAAATGAAAGAGAAAGGATTTGAAGGAGACAAACTGGAACTGTTGAAAGGTGTGAGCGGTTCATTCCGGCCAGGAGTTCTTACAGCTTTAATGGGAGTAAGTGGAGCAGGAAAAACTACACTAATGGATGTGTTAGCAGGAAGAAAGACTGGAGGTTACATAGAAGGGAATATCTCTGTCTCTGGTTATCCAAAAAATCAACATACATTTGCTAGAGTTTCCGGATATTGCGAGCAAAATGACATTCATTCACCGCATGTGACTGTTTATGAGTCTCTTGTGTACTCTGCCTCCCTTCGTTTGCCTTCTGAAGTAGATTCCGGAAAAAGAAAGGTATTTATCTGAGTTATATGAATCTGTGCTATAAGACAAAAAGGGAAAAAACAATATTCACTGATATAAAAATGAAATATGCAGATGTTTATTGAAGAAGTTATGGACCTAGTGGAGTTAGCACCACTAAGAGATGCATTAGTTGGATTGCCAGGAGTGAATGGTTTATCAACTGAGCAAAGAAAAAGGCTAACTATTGCAGTTGAGCTTGTTGCTAATCCTTCTATAATATTCATGGATGAACCTACTTCTGGACTTGATGCACGTGCTGCCGCTATTGTAATGAGAACTGTTAGGAACACTGTCGATACCGGGAGGACTGTTGTGTGCACCATTCATCAGCCTAGTATTGACATATTTGAGGCATTTGATGAAGTAACCACTCAAAATCATGAATTATGAACATTATAATATATTCTTCTATTTTCATAGATTGCTTAACCTGTAAGTTAAACTCTTATGTATCAGCTATTTTTGATGAAAAGAGGAGGAGAGGAGATATACGTCGGTCCATTAGGCCACCATTCTTGCGATTTGATCAGTTACTTCGAGGTAAGAAACTCGAATCCTGAACCATTATTACTCTTCAATTAATAATAAAAACTACAATTCAGTAAAAATATTCTCAATTTCTTTAATCTTGTTCAGAGTGTAGAGGGTGTAACTAAAATTAAAGATGGTTACAATCCGGCTACGTGGATGCTAGAAGTAACCACATTATCACAAGAAGAAATACTTGGCCTCAATTTCACCGAAGTGTACAAGAAGTCGGAGCTGTACCAGTGAGTCAATATGCTAAATATTACATAATTTTCTATGTTTTGACCCATTGTCATTCAAGTACCTATATCTCATGCATTTGAATGATACTTGGCACTTCAGGAGGAATAAGGCATTGATAAAAGATATAGGCAACCCAGCTCCTGGATCAAGCGACCTTCACTTCCCGAGTCAGTATTCACAGCCTTTCTTTGCGCAATGCACGTCTTGCCTATGGAAACAGTGGCTATCGTACTGGAGAAATCCTCCCTATACGGTAGTTAGATTTTTCTTCACAGTGCTCATTGCATTAATGTTCGGAACTATTTTCTGGGATATTGGCTCCAAGAAGAAGACCCAACAGGATTTATTCAATGCAATGGGATCAATGTATGCTGCTGTACTATTCATGGGGGTATCATATTCATCTGCAGTTCAACCAGTTGTCTCTGTTGAGAGAACTGTCTTTTATAGAGAGCGTGCTGCAGGAATGTATTCAGCCTTTCCTTACGCCTTTGGACAAGTAACTATCTTCATTCTTCATATAATTCAAATAAAACTATTGCACTTCATATGGCCAAGTTGCAGAATCTAACTTATACAAAAATGCATGTGCAGGTTGTGGTTGAACTGCCATATGTATTAGTTCAATCTGTGATCTACTCATTGATAGTGTATGCAATGATCGGGTTTGAATGGACTGCCGCTAAGTTCTTTTGGTACCTCTTCTTCACATATTTCACTCTATTGTACTTCACCTACTACGGTATGATGGCAGTGGGCTTGACTCCAAATTATAACATTGCTTCGATTGTTTCTTCCGCGTTTTATGGCATATGGAATCTTTTCTCCGGATTCATTATTCCACGACCGGTAATAAAATTTCCAACATAGAACTTTTTTTTAATATAAATATAATAACAGAAGATGCTTAATTATGTTAATGTTGTGTTACAGAAAATGCCAGTATGGTGGAGATGGTATTTCTGGGGATGCCCAGTTGCATGGACATTATACGGGATGGTCGCTTCACAATTTGGAGATGTAGATGAAAATATGGATACAGGAGTCACAGTTGCACACTTCTTGAACACGTACTTCGGATTCAAACACAGCTTTTTGCCTGTAGTAGCAGTTGTGGTTGCAGGATTCGCTGTGTTCTTTGCTTTGATATTTAGCATCTCTGTAAAAGTACTCAACTTCCAGAGAAGATAGTTTTGTCGTTATAACTGAGGAAATTCTTTGTTTTTCTTTTTAATCCCCCCTTGCACGAAGAGGCAGGTCGGTCCTTGTAATATTTTCTTTATTTGTATATAGTTCTATACGCATTGACCAGTGATATATATAAGTTTTTGTACCTATGTAAACCATGTATTTAGTCTTCAATACATGCAATCTATGTATTGTGTATGCAATTTTTTGCACTACCTGCATTTTGTTTTGGCTAAATCTATTTACATCCCACCTTTTGCCTTTCTCACCCCATCGTCTAAACAAAAAACATTACACCTCACCTTTTCTTTTCCCATCCCAAAAAATACCGAAACTACCATTTATTTTATTTTTTTCAAAAACAAACACCTTTACATTGACAATTGAAAAAAATAGCAGATCAGATCCAAAAACGATAAAGCTATAATGTATATTTATTTTTTTCGTGCTTTTTGCAATGTAAAGAAAAAAAAAGTTATATTTCAGCTCAATTTAAAAATAACCAAAGGACCTATTATACTAAAAATTATAAAATTAAGTAAGATTAAGGGAAAAGACATTAAAAATGAAAAGAGCAAATCTGAAATTAGCACCATTTTCTTTAAAAACTGATAATTTTTTCTTGGGATCATGTCTTTCCAGAAATATTAATATCCTTGTAATTTTTAATTAAAAAAGTGTATAATAGAACAGAAAAATAAATAAGATAATTAGAATAATATACAAGGGTAAAATTGTCATTTTAGTTTTTAAAGTTTTCAATGGAGTGAGAAAAGCAATAATTGAGATGTTAACAGAATTAGCCTTTTGTTTTAGTGTCATTTATTTAAGGTCCATTAAAAAGACTTCGTTATTTGTCATGAAAGGTGATTTTAATTAAAAAACTTAGTAAGGAAGATTAGCAAAAAGTTCCTAATTCTTTAATCTGGAGATATTTATTAGAAAAAGGAACTAGTAGAGAGGACAGACTTGAAATAAATTTCGTTTTAACGCCATAAATTTCAGATTTAAGTCAAAATGGCATTTCAAACCGCGACCTCTCGTCCCCAAAACATTCGACGAACTCCGACTTGCAACGAGTACCTCGCAACCAACTGCATCTCATCGTTGATGCCTTCCACATCCCCAACACCTATAGCTCAAAACCCTAAATAGTTGCAAATTCAAATCGTCACTAGACTTGGAAGTCGCAGAACACTAGCGCACCAAGTAAAATTTACCAAAATGGCAAAACCGTGATTGACAACACTCCTGCGTCTGACTATCAACTTTAAATGCTATATTAAACAGTAAATGATAAATTGAGTGCGCCGCTCTTCACACCCCATTTAGACTACTGATCATCTATACTAAAAGACCACCTTTTTTTTATGCCTCTCTACTCCTTTACACCACTTAAATTATTCAATTTCTAATAAGTTACCACCTCTGTCTTTAATTCTTCATTGTTCCAAAAAAAAAAAAATGTTTTGAAGATTTTCCTAAATTATCAACGCAATTTCAAGCGTCGAATCAGCGGATAACGTTCGTGCCACGACGACAAGAGGGAAGAAGTCGTCTAAGTCGAGTAAGATTCGAACCCTTTTTTTTGTTTCTGAAATCGATGCTAGGTATAGGTTTAGAAATGGGTTTGAAATCGTTGATAATTGAAGTTTGCAAATTGGTGTGAACGGTTCTTCATCGAATGTTAACGAATATATGGAATATATCGCTCTAATTGGAGCGTATTTACGTGAAAAAGGTAATGAAAGAGGTCGTCGGAGTATACCGGTTTAATGTGGATAGACGACATATTAAGCGGTCATCAAGAACGATGTCAACGCCAGTTTTGTATGAAACAACTCTGTTTTCTTTGTATTCTAGATGAGTATGCTGAAGAATATGCTGACTTGAGAAACATAGGAAATAGTGAACTTGCATCAGCTCAACACTATCGTGGCAGCGCTGATATGACAATACGTCGAGATAGAATTAGAGATGATCTTGTTGCAGCAGGGTTGCACTGATAGATTTGTACTTCTTTGTATTTCAGCATTTTATCACTTTATATATTGTTATTATTTAATCGACTGTTATGTTTTGTTAACTGTATTATTCTGCATTAATGATACTGTTATGTTTTAATCATTATTTAATTAAATTACAAAACAAAAATAAAATGGTTCTCTTAAATGGTTCGTTTAAAGTGTCAAACGCATTCTCCGCTAACTACAATTCTCCGCTTCCGATTGCGCCAGACATTCCACAGTATTGGATATTAGAGGCGCCTAGTCCCAAGCTTGGGACCACAATTGATCGACACTTGTTCAATGATCAACCCTCGTTCGACCAACAATGCTATTATGCATGATAATAAATTAGTCAGTCTATACAGCTTGACGTGGCATATCCTTTTGCAAAATATTACGCTACCACATTCTCCTTCTACTCCACATCATTTTCTTCTCCCTCTTCCAAAAATCCTTATTTCCTCTCAATGTTATCCCTACAGTAACATTTAACAAAAACTATGTACTTCAACGATAAATTAAACACCCCTGTACTTCTATCCGTACTTCCGCTTGGCAGCATAGTAAATTTTCATTTCCACTTTCTGTTCCAATATTTTCAATATCAGTCAAAACTATGGTTGATTTGTTTCATTTATTGACTTATTGCAACACAGATGCCAATCATTAAACTGGAATTAAGAAATGCCAACAACACACATATATTTTGTAAAGTATGTACTATCATTATGTACAACGTTAAGTCTTCATTTGGCACAAAAAACGTAAAAAGAAAGAAAAAAAATATCGTTCATTTTGGGTTTATGTAGTCAAATAATATTACTTAAATTGTTCTAACCACAATGACTCTGCTAACATAGATGTATTTGATGATTACATAATTCTAACTACAATGGCTGCCAAATCTAACCTAAAATGGAACTTATCCAAGACATGTTAAATTGTTTATCCTAATCTTTGCTTTATTGTCATCCTTTTTTCTTATGCACTATTCTTTTGGGCCAGTTATGTTATCATATTTAAAATCATTTTCTCACTCCTTGTATGATCATCTATAGAATTTACTGATGATACGTCAAACATTGATAAAGAGGTATCAAAGTGCCTGAGAGATAGTTATATCTCCCTTAGTCTAAATAATGACAGATAGTGTCTTCATCACAACCATGACTGAAGTCCCACAAAATTCTGGTTTTGTAGATGTTATCGACAAACTGATGAACATGTAAAAAGACAACTTGAAATTTGCGATATTGAAGGAATTGAACCGAAGAAAAGTTTTAATGCATTAGTAGTTGTGGTCGATGGACATGAGAATTTGTCATTCATAGAAAAAGACTGTATAAACTACCTTGATAAAGTAAGACAACTACGTCTTGGAGACGGAGATGTTGTGGTGAGTCAAAACTATATTCTAAATATGCAGGCACAAAATTCAATTTTTTCCTTCAGTGTGGACTTAGACAATGATGCCCGTCTAGAAAATGTTTTCTGGGCAGATGAAAGAAGCAGGAAAGTGTATAAAGAATTCAGTGTTGTTGTCACATTCGATACAACGTACTTGACAAACAGGTATGATATGCATTTCGTACCTTTTATTGGAGTCAACCATCATGGACAATCGACATTATTATTTTCTAGTGAAACAACAGAAACTTGTATGGCTTTTCAGAACTTGGCTTCAATGCATGTCTAACATTGCTCCTAAAGGAATAATTACAGACCAAGATCGAGCAATGAAAAAGGCAATCAAGGTTGTATTTCCTAATATTAGACATCGATTGTGTTGGTGACATATGTTGGAAAAATTCCTACAAAAATTTGAAAGCCATGTTTTTATGATTCAATTAAAAGTGATTTACAGAAAGTAGTATATGATACACAAGACTTGAACGAGTTCAAGAAAAGTTGGAAAGTAATGGTCGATAAGTTTGAGTTGCATGATAATATATGGTTGAGTGAATTATATAAAAAAAGACATCACCAGGTATCATGTTTTGTGACAAGCAATTTTTGGGTAGGGATGTCCACAGCTTTCTTTGATGGATATGTGAATGCTAAAACCACTTCAAAGCAATTTGTAGAGCAATATATTCATGCTTTGAAGACCAAAACAGAGAAGGAGATTCGAGCTGATTTCAAATCGTTTTCACAGAGTATTCGGTGTGCAACTACGTATGATGTAGAAAAGCAATTTGAAGGTGTTTATACACTTAAGAAACTCAAGGAATTTCAAATAGAATTAACCGCGAAGATATACTATGATGTAGCTGAAAAAAGGGAGAGTAGCATGGGTACACTGTTTGATATATATGAAGTTGTGGCTGTTGAAAATTGTAGAAAGTTAATGGCATTTAGAGTAATATTTAAAAAACAAAATTGCCAAATTAGTTGCATCTGTCAGAAGTTTGAGTTTAAAGGTATACTTTTAGATACGCACTTCCAGTATCGACTAATACAATGTAACAACGGTACCATATAGATTTATTTTAGACAGATGGAGAAAATATACACTGAGATCACATACGGGGATCTGTATCAATTATAATGGTGCGTCAATGACTTGTGCGCAATTGCGATATAAAGAGATGTGTAATGTGTTTTCTAAAGTGGCAGATTTAACAATGGACGATGAAATTTCTTCTAGTCATGTGATGGAGTGGATAAATAGTAAGAAAAATGATGTTTTTCTAAAGACATGCAATGCACCTCTTACATGCAAATCTAGTTCAAATAGAGATGAATGTAGCAGTGTAAGAGATTGTCCAAAGGTGCAAGATTCAATACGAAACAAAACCAAGGGACGAAGTCGAACAAATAGATTCAAATCATCGTTAGAGGAAAAAAAAACAAAGAGAAGTAGCCGAATGTCCCTGAAGAGTAAGGATGTATAGGAAAGTCATTCATTTTAACATATGTTTTAGTATTATATCTTTTTCATATTTTGTAAACCCACTTGCAAAACTTAAAAACTTACCATTTTGCAGCATGATGTCAATGATATAATTCCTATTCTAAACCAAAAAAGACAAAATTGTGTGATATTAATACTTCAATTTCCAACAACATGGAACATGAAGGTAGAAATTATTTTCAACAACCTAATGTGTCAGCAAATCTGGGGTTGTAATCGCAAGTGCAGATTCAATGGAATAAAACTTATGTCTTCCACCTGTATATCAAATGGTACAATCTTTTCTGACAACTCAATGGTTTTTTATTCAATATTTTTATACAGTTACTTTGATTGTTAAGGTAAAAAATTTGTGCATATATGCAAACATGAATTCAACGATTGGATGTGGACAACACTTGTATTCCCTATACACTCGATGTTAACCAGCCTTTTGGTCCGGCGTAACGACCCGGAATATTCGACGCTCAAATTTTCGACAATAATATTTAACTCTGTATTACTTGCCAAAAACCACAGTATCAAATCCCAGATTGTTAATAGAAAGAAGTTAGAGGATAAGAGAAGAAAGAAAGAAGTATTAGAATAGAAGAATAAGAGGAAGATCAGAGTCTCATAGCGGAACGAACAAAACATAATATATCAAAATACTTTACAAAAAGAATCTGTATATATATAATTACAACATCAGAGTATACATTCATATCAATACAACACACAATGGAAATAGACTAGTACTGGTAAATATATATAATACGTCTCGACATCAACTCCTTTTCTAGAACTCCATGCGGAACCTAACCTGGAAATATACTCGGTCTGACCCGAGCACATTTGAAGCAAAGCAAAATTCACTCAGATCAGTCTGGAATACTTTCAGTGATAAATTCATAACACAAACAAGTTGTTTAACTTTAGAAATCCTTTATAAAAGAAAAGGATAATAATAAGACCAGCCCACATATAAACATAGATGGTTTATACCTTACTATAACCCAAACCATTTTTGATATATCGAAATCCAGTTATATTATAATAGTGTCTATCAAATCATAAATAAATAACAATCTAGCGGAACGTTTGCATCTCACGCTCCATATATAATTTAAAATCAAGAACTGCAGGGCGTTTATTGGAGAATGGATTTCCAACTATGACAAGATATGGGACCACCTTCCGATCAGTGCACTCTAGAGGGTATACACTGGGGTTCAGTAAGAACATCTTGCTACCCGGCCACACATGACTGTCCATTCATTTAACTTGAGTGTACCAAATATATTGTCACCCTTTCGGCTTTTTGTCGTGACCACTAAAATTCTCGGGAGATACAGAAATGAAAAGAAGTAACAATTATGAGTGTTCTCTAGATTGGTGGCAATATACCCTTCTTTGGAATGACCCACCTAGCTATGTTGCCTGCCCGATTTTGTCATTTCCCGGTTGATGAGGCCTGAGGTTACGTTTACCTTTTAAGAACATCACACCATCATTTATGTAACACCCCACATCCGTTAGTGTCACTCACAAAGGGAATGCACTAAGTTCTATGGAGCATTTTAAGGTAAAAGATGCAGATAAATTACAAGACAGACAGAAATTAAACAGCGGAAAATAAAACTTTGCTTTATTGATAAAATAGTTTGTACAACGATTTCTTTATAATATCAGAGTATCATCTATCTTACAAAATAAAGAAGCATAAAACAACATTTATATTCCCCAAATTTAGCAAGCCAGCCATAGCATCTGAAAAGAGAATCCAGCAAAACTTCGACAAATCTTCAAGCTGGGAAAGAGTGACAGTCCAACTTAACCTGAGCTATATTATTCCCTCCTTTACTACCTTGGGGGGGGGGGGGGACGGAAGAAAAGAAGACGAAAGAAAAATAGAGTCAGACATAAAGCCTGAGTAAGTTCAGTAACTTCTAGCATGTGAACATGGAAAAACAAAACGACATGAATTAACTGAATACAAGATAACACCATGATGATAGGATCAGTAAGATTAGACAAGATTAACACAAGATATGCTAAGATAAGATTAACCGGATATGCTCTAATACTTTTCGCCGTCTCGCTATTTCCTTGTTATACTGGTTTCTATATCTCTGCACCACCTAACTAGTGTCCCAACTAGTAACGATAACATGATCCCAATCCCTGTAGTTTCCATTGCCTTCAGGCATACATTTATTATTTGTTACCTAGATCTAATCTAGGGTTTTCTATCAAGTGCCTTCTAGATTCAACTAGAGTTTACGCTATCTGCTGAACGCTTTTCGGATTCAGGGTTTATGCCACCTAGTCCAACTAGGGATTATGCTACCTGTCGAACAATGCCCCCAAGTCTAGGACACACTACCTAGAGTGGTATATGTTCCTATACTTCCCCACGCATGTATCGCGAATCGTTATCGTTTGTCTAGATGCACATGTCCTGTAATGTGCGGCCCGAGTCCTGTGGCAGGGCAAATCAAGGAATACAGAACTTGGTCGGGAGCTTTCAGATATCTGCCGATGCAGATGCTAAGGTCTGTTTTTGTTCCAGTGGCTATGGTCCCACTTGACCCCTCCCTCAACTAATGAAAGGCACACCTTGAGAAATGAGAACTATACGCAGGCCCCCGATGCCCCACTAACCTATGGCCATCCTCACCCATAACTAGATAGCAAGTATATGGTCTTTTGGAGTTCTCCGCCTTTCCGCTTCACGTATCTCGACTGACTCAAGATGGATGGTAGACGATGAGTTGCTATCACAGGGCTACCGTTTTCTCACCGAATCACGCCGGTCCATCCTAGTCTTTAGGTTGCCATATTTTGCAACCAAGGCATACCCCTGGTTCTTCTAACGCAGACCTGAACCTCTGTGAGCCCAGGAGGATCATCTGCAGCCTCACAGAGGGATACCAAGAGTACCCTCACGTCCCCTCGAAGCCTCGGGCTTCGTAACCCAATTCGTTGGAGCCTTCGTTTTAATCAGACGGACGTTCGCTCCTTCCCGTGTTATACTAAGAATTACTACTTAGTTCTACTAACTAAGGTTTACCACTTAGTTTCCAGAATCGTTGTTTTCTTAACTAAGGTTTACTACTTAGCTCCTTTTAACTAAGGTTTACTACTTAGTTCTCTTTCCCGTCAATTTGGATTGGTTAAGTGTCATTAGTCAATCCAAGCTAACTTAACCCTCTTCATTTATCCTGTTAAACTGGTTAAGTGTTATCAGTAATTCATGTTGACTTAACCCTACCACATACCAAGTTATATTGGTTAAGTATTTCTTATTACTTAACCCTACCCATTCACCCTGTATTGGTTAAGTGTTCCTTTTTAACTTAACCTTGCCCGTCTGTTTTAACTAACATGTTATTAATGGTTAAGTATTATCCCTTCATGTTTTAGACTTAACCCTATTCCTTTATCACAATCTGATGGTTAAGTGTTCAAGTTTACTTAACCCTACGGTCTAGCCCAGCTAACATATCAAATTGGCTAAGTGTATTGGATTTTACTTAACCCCAACCTCTAGTCTAGTTAACATGTTAATTTGGCTAAGTGTATTAACTTTACTTAACCCCACCTTCTAGTCTAGTTAACATGTTAATTTGGCTAAGTGTTTTCTTAGTTACTTAACCCCTACAAATCTTGTCTTGTTACCATGTTAAGTTGGTTAAGTGTCCCTATGGACTTAGCCCTCCCATTCTAGTTTAACTGTGTTAAGTGTTTGTATGAACCTAACCCCACCCATCGGTTTTGTTATCATGTTGAATTGGTTAAGTGTCTTAGTTAACTTAACCCTACCATTCTTGTCCTAGCTTTAACTAAATAAATTAAAGCCGCGACCACTCACATTAGACAGGTATTGTTGCGATTACTGGATGTGCCGGTTGGTTCCGGGCAGGTTTACATCGCATCTCAGTCTAACCTCGGGTTAGGCATATTCGTGTTTTCTAAGTTCAAAGGGTTTTGATTAATTTTCAAATCAGGTTTTAAAAGTATCCATCCCGTCCGTCGGATCAGTTAGGGATAGCCAGGGAGAGCAGGAAACTTGTATTTTCCAAACCCAAGCCTAGAGACTATCCTCTCTGTCACCCTAGAACTTTCTGGTATATGTATTATTAAAAGAGATGTCATTAATAAACCTTTCTTTTGTATATAAATAAATTGTTAACAATTTATCCTCAAAGTTTAACCACTTATCCTCAAAGTCCATTTTCCCTTTTTAAAATAAATTTGGCCTATACCCTATACATTTTCCATGCCTACTAATGGACTTGTATTCTAGGCCCAAATCTTGATTTGCCTATCTTACAGTTTATAGCAATTTAGATCCAACACCCCCATTTACAGTTCATGCCAAAACTAGATTTTATATTCTAGTTTACAGTTTATGCCAAAACTAGATTTTATATTCTAGTTCACCGTTTATGCCCAAAACTTAATTTGCATACCAACTACCTATTTTGTGGCCCATTAAACCATTTACCATTTACGCCCGATGTATGTAAATTATGCTAACATACTTATCATGCTTAATTTAGCCACCCAATTCTGATTTAATATTCTAATTTCAGCTCATGTCAAAACTAGACTTGTTATTCTAATTTTCATCAAATTATGCCAATTTCCAAGTTTAGTCAATTTCATGTTTTTCCCCAAAACGTATTCCCATCGTTCGTATAATCGTGATTCAACCTAGATCATAAATAAAGCTAGATTCGTGGATAGAAGGGAATGAGCCAAAATGCCATGAAAGAACGGACATAACAATTGGCATAAGATGACAATTCACAGGCATATAGATATGGTAATATTACGACATGAAAAGGGTTGAATAGCATAGGTTCAAGAACATGGGTAGACCTAACTTAATAGGTAAATTCCTAAGATCTAAAACCAAAGAAAACCAAGAATAGACAGAATAGATAAACATGGGTAGACCTAACTTAATAGGTAAATTCCTAAGATCTAAAACCAAAGAAAACCAAGAATAGATAGAATAGATAATCGGGTTTAGACCCAATTTCATAGTCACAAAACTTAAGCAACACTTTCCTAGTCATGAATCATAGGTGTTTATGTCATAGGCAATAGTTTATGTTTCCTAATCAAAGGCATAGGCTTGTGTTTTTATAGTTAAAGAAATAATTCTCATAGTCATGAGTCACATTCATAGGCAGTGTTCATAGTCATAGGCAATGTTCATAGTCAAAGAGGCATATGGTTCCAAGGTCCATAGTTTCATAGTCACAGTCTTATTGGTCATCGAACCATAACAGTTCTTAATTAGGTCTAAAGATATAGGCACAGATTCGAATAGAAAGATTTGGCATATTCTTTTATTCTTTTAATTTCATGTCACGAACAGAGAAAACGTTCAAATCTAAAAGTAACCGACTTACAGAGATTAGATTAGATTCATAGAAATACAGTCGTCGAAGTCGTTTGAATCTTCACTTGAAATCCTAGCTTGACTTGAACCTCTTCTTGAAAGTCTTGAGCAGCATTTCCTCGTCTTGATTTATTATATATATATATTATTTATTTATACATTTTCTCAGAGGTAGCATAAGGATAGAAAAGAATTGTGAATAGAGAAGGAGACTAGGGCTGTTTATATAGTGTAGAAGTCAACGAATCTGGTCAGAATGGCGTCCGGATACAGAAGAACGAATCGGACTGCAGATCTGGAAAAAGCAGGGGGGTCGACCCCCAGGTCGACTACCCAGTCGACCTGGGTCTTGGGCGGGAATTTTCCCGCCCAGCCCAATCTGGGTTTGTTTTTCGAATTTGAACTCGTTTTCTGACCTGTTCGAATTTTAAATCGAATTCTGAAATTTCTGAAGACCATATCTCCTTCATACGGAGTCCGATTAACGCAAACTCGGACTCTATCTCATGCAGAATTCCGAGACGAACGCAATGGCGCAACCCGTTTCCCTTGATTTTGATTTTTAATTCTGCTTTGATTTGTGAATCTTAGTGTTACAGAATTACGGGGTGTTACAATTTACTTTGAATGTCACACGTCAAATCCGTCAATTCACTAATTGACATTCACAAATATACTTTGGGTGTTAAGCAAGAGAATTTCTCTACCACTAAACTTGGTATATTTGTAAAGATCAACGTACGTGAGTTTTCAGAAAATACTCTGTCAGACATTCGTCCATACAAGTCATCCAGGAACAAGATGAACCGAAGGCACCCTCCTACCGCATCCTAGGAACAGCCCAAAGGATCAGTAGCGAGAAGTCCTTGCAAATCCGTAGATTTCAATTACGACATAATCACTACCGAAATATCACGAGGGATCAGCTAGAGAAATTCAACAAGTAGTTCTTCCGCTCGTGAAGATTTACGGTTTTCAATGCTCCATCTTTATACATTCTCAGCATATTAGTTTCGTATGCAATGTTGATTCGAAGTGGTTTCGGGTCTAGTTCCCATCCCGGTCTCTTCGAAATAACATGTCAAAAAGGTCCAATAATATTTCATTGATAGTCGGTGTTTAAACTATCAACTATAATCGTATGTTCAAGTTCATTGGCAGCTCCGACCTTTATACTCAAACCCATTTATTAATCTATTCCATCAATTCTTAAAAATCGAATACATATTCTTATCTCAAACCTCGTTGTTTTTGTTACCTTTGAAAGCAATAACTCACCTTAACTTCTTCAAAATAAACTTATTTATCACACTTCCCTCTTCACTTTGGAAATATTGTTATATTTCTTATAAACACAATTTATTTCTTTTGCTTCGAAAAATATTGACATATAATATTAATCTCGAAGACATAAATATAAACTTCAGGTCCCGCAACAAATGTCACAATTATCATTTTTCATTCGAATCTCGTTACCCTCTACCATCACAAACTAATATCATTCCTCGATAACAGTGAAGTCGTTCAAGTTGGGTTATTGTATATACCTCTCAGACCTTGATCGACAACGTTCTTATCTTAGAATAGATACTAGTTTGTAATTTAAAAGCCATCTTACTTATAACTCCACAAATCTACTTTTCTTACTTAAAATATAATTGTAAACAATGTCCTTGTTCTTTGAAAATCTTGGTTTATTATGACCATTTCCATCTAGTATTTATCTTTAACTTTAGACCTCATTATAAAATTCCATTTTGACAATTCATTCCCAAATACCTCTCCCAAAACCATTTTACATCTTATCGTTAACTAATTCGTGGATTTTTATAGCTAAAATCCATTTATCTCTTTAATAAAACATTTACATACTTTTTTCCTTGTATTTCTTTCAATTCAAAATGTTGTACCTCTTTTCAAATTTTTACTCGAGCTCCAAACTAATATTAAGTTCTTATTCCAAACTTCATTATTTACCGAAATAAAAGCAGTTTATTTCTCTATTAATTAAATAGCTCAGTTAATCACTTTTGAAATTTTTCAATAATAATTAATTATCATAATAATATTTAAATATCGTAAACTAAAAGTAAATCTTATTGAATTTAACTATTATTCATTAATAACCATTTTTGGTTGAAATAGTTGACTTGGTCCACTTTGAACATCGACTAACTCGTTAACCGTCATCGGTTACTTCTCCTTATTATATTAAAATAATTAATCTAATAATATTACTTAATTATTTATTTAAAAATAATTATTCCAAAATATTAACCCGTAGGTTGATTACAACTTTGTTCACTTAACAAACTTATTTAAAGGTCAAACAAAATCATTTTATAAAATCAATTTATAAATATCAATTTATTTATTTTTAAACTCTATTCTAACATATCAAATATAATTAAAAATCTTTCCTCAGTTATAAAATTTAATTTTATAACTTAACTTCGTCAATTTGCCTGACAACATATCAACGTTCTCACAAAAACGTGTATTCTAGGCCATTTGTTGCCAATCCCTCAATCAATACCATTTATCGATTCAAATCACAACGCTATTGAATTTTAATTCAACGTCAACATCCAAACAGGGTTTCAATGTCATTGGGGTTCAATCAGTTCATATATAAATCATATAAAAACAAACAACTCATATAGTATTTGAGGAATCCGGTCAGATCCCTCCAACATGTTCTTTCCTACATCATAGATCATTATGACATTTCATAACAACATATAATTTTAAATCAATATACTAACGATGATAATATAGTTAACGTCAATCGTTCAATCAACAATATGCATTCAAGGCATCCAATCAACCAATATATATAAAATCAATAATTAAATTTAATTATATGAATTTAGCACATCATAGAATTCCAAAAATGTGTGAGAATTAACTCACCTTTATTTTCGACGATCGATGATTTTAGCGTCATTTCATATAATTTTAAACAGCATTTGAAATTACATGAAATTCAAACTTCTTTCAGTTCTGACCAAACCACCTTGTACGCGTAGCCTCCGTCGCCACGACCCCAACGAATCATGTTTCATTGAATTCCGTGCACGAACGAATTTGTTACCGTGATTACCATATATATATATATGAATTAAAATAATATAATATAACTAAGTATGTTTATTAATTGCTAATCATTCTTTAATTACCGTGCCACGTTAGCAGTCGTAAATCACCTTCACGCGGTTTCCCATTCATCCCTTCAGGAAACCCGATCCCCTCTTTTCTACTTCCTGAAACAATGAAACCCGTTAACTCAACTTCTCCACTTTCATTACCAATATAATCTTCTTCTACCCAATTAAATATACAAGCACGCTCTCACGCCATGCCGTACTAAATCACCCAACAACCAATATATGAACTCTATAGTCCCACCTATTTTCGTTATTCACTTTTTCCAAAAATAAATCCTATAAACAAAGGCTTGGAGCCCACAAATGTAGTTCCCAACCTAACCTTGCAATTTCTTCTTCATTCGCATATTCCCTATAGCTAATAATTTCCACCGCCAGTTTCAGCTTTTCCTCCCCAATAAACTTCCCCATGACAACATCCGTCGTTTCCATCACACACCCCTGTTACCCTACTCTTCTCCCATTTACAAACCTGAAGCCAAAACACGAAGGCCACGTCCACTTTATCACCTCGCCACTGTATCCTGCTATTGTCATCTATGCAGTTAAAGCCCCATAATTTTCCCGTTGTAGCCTATAGTGCTCTTCAACCACTACGCTATTTTAATTTAACGCTGATGAACAGTAGATCTGCTTTTAGCCTAGCTTTTTTCCACTGCATCCGCTAAATCAAGGCTTTTTGGCGTCCGCTTTAGCAATATTGATATATAGAGCTTGATTTGAATAGTTCTCTTTTCAAAAAATTCAATAAAGTTAATGTAAAGGGCTAAATTTAAGGCATAAGTGCCTAATTTATTATAACAATCAATTACACCAATCAAGTTTAGCATGCATAACTATGGTATTCCGTGATTTTGTTATATAAGATTAATAAATACTAGTTTCTTGTACACATATAATGTGAGAAAGACGATTAATTAATTTTCAAATATTTGATTTTACAGCTAATGAACCTTTTTGCGCCTCCGCTAAATCCCCGCTATTTCCCCGCTTTATCCCCAATACACTTTTTTGCACCTCCGCCGCAATAGAACCGCTAAGCGCTTTAACTGCACAAATTGCCATGCGGTACGCCATACACCCAGTTCTCCCGGAAACACACTAAACTCTCTAGAACGCTGCCCCGCTCCTGCTCTCCTCCTCCTGTACCTTTCCCACTATTGAAACCCATACTCAGTCCTATGTTCTTCCCCATCCCCTATATTCTTCACCTCTACACACTTTTCTAGTACGGCTGTACGTTAGCACGCACTCTCCATCCACCTCCATGTTTACACAAACGGCCTTCTAACCTGCATGCACGTAACAGTTTCACCCCATCACCCATCCACTGCTCCACTGTCAGAAACTCAATGGCATCACAAGTTCTCTCCAACGCTTCTTTCAGATGACCCACGCACCTCGTTACTGACCACCACATCTCAGGCCAGGCCATCATAATTCGTTCGTTTTGAAGATCGTATTCACTTCAGGAATGTTTCCTTCCTCGAGCAAAACAAGGAAACCAGAGTTCCGTAACACCAATTCAGAGTTCAACGGCATCTCGCAGGTAACTGAGAACATATGTGTAGTTGTCGATTCGAAGGGTAAAAGTATCATCACTTGCAACCAAAGGGAAGCCGATAATCGACAGCAAATCTGCAGCCGCTAGTAACTCGTAGAAGCCTGATGTTGGGATCTTCAAGAAGGAAAGTCTCTGCAACCACTGAGGAGTTTACACCTAAATGGCGCTGGAATTCTTTTTTTTTTTTCCTTCGGAGGGTTGCCAGGAGATTTGAATATAAGAGTTTGATTTGTTTTGGGTCACGATGAAGAAATAGTGGGATGATTATATAGAACAGCTGTGGAAGGTCAGGTAATTTTCGAAGACAGCTATACATATATAATTTATTATTATTCATAGCCGAATTCTCTGACTCAAGCATAGGAAAAACTATCCATATTTGCTTTCGATTTCTGAGCATTGCAGTGATATTTTGGTTAGACATGACCAAAGATATTTTGTGCGATGTGAGTAACGATTTTTATATCGAAAACGACTAACGATTTTTCTCTCGTACCTATCGCTATTTCAGTTCAACGTTTATTCATTTCTATGATCGCATACGAACTACGTTCGTAGTGAAAATGGACATCATGGTATAATTCGATATTACGATCCTAGTGAAACTTGTTTCATCGAATTCCGAGTCTGTTTACTCAAACGGTGCTCGTTCGAGTCCAAATTTTGGTTGTAATCGGACCCGACCCGATGGACCCGCACTCGACCTGACGGGTCTCGGTTCTAGGCGGGTTGGGTTTTGTCGGGTCTAAACTATATATTTCAAAATTATGGACCCAACCCGAGCTTCGGTTCGGATCGGGTCGGGTCCGATTGAGTAATAACACTAAAAATACATATATTTCAACGTTTTTTGGTCGGGTCTTTAAGGCCGGGTCTATGCGGGTCGGGTTTGATCGGGTCTTAATGGTATTTTCATCACCTAGACCCGACCTGAGACCCATTGGGTTCAGTTCGGGTTCGGGTCGCTTCAGTTCGGGTTTTTGGTTTTCGGTTCTAATTGTCAGCCCTAAGCCCAAATGGTCGTTTTATTTGCATTTTATTTTACTATGCTCATAAGATAACTCCAACTGACGCGAAACTTGAAATCTAGCAACAATTAGCTATTGCGGTCTTAATAAAATTTGTTTCGTTGAAAACGGAGGCCGTTTGAATAAAGTCCATTTTTAAGGGTCCATACCTCAATATAATAACAATAAAATATTATAATCGGCCATACATGAGCGGAATTTCATATAGTTTCAAAATAAAATACACCGGGTTGAATTCCAAGTCAAATCAATATTAAATAAAATAAAAATCCTTTATTTTTATAAAATAAATCATTATAAATTATAAAGGAATTCCATAGCGACTATTTGAAAATTTGTTTTGGACATAAAACAAAATATGCAATATGAAAACTCGATTCTTCTCTTCCATTAGAAAAATATTATCAAATAGATTCGAACGTTTCTTGTTTCGAAAAAATCCGACTTATTTTAGATCCTATACGTCCAATTAAAGTTCAAAACATTATATTACGAACTACCGTGCCGCTGCAGCTCGTTTTATAATTAAATTATAAATTAAACGTTCAAACATAATTTAACAAACGAAATCGTTAATATAATTCAAAACTAAACAACATCAAATTCTTTTAAATTGCCAGGTTACATTATATTGCAAATCCAACAAATTCTGACCACGCCGGAATATAAATTATTATTTTATATTAATAGAATATTCAAAATTATTAAATTCAAGCTAATTAAATTATAAAAAAAAATTTAAACCATTTTAAAATATTAAATAAAACGGTTAAAAATCTGGGCCGTTACATCCGATTTTCGAAAGTACATAAGACACGCTCGACTCAACACACCGCGTGATGCTAAAGTCCGAAGTGTCGCCAAGAAGCTAAGGAAACAAGCCGGGAAAGGGTCATGCGAGCACAAACCTCACAACACCTCAAAACCAGGCCAAACTCACAATCTCGTACCTCTTTCTCCTCAAAACCCTCGACTCGAACCCCTCTTTGCCTTCCCATAATCTCGTGCTCGAACCCACTGTGGCACAAACACGTTTCAACGTACCCCACGGGTATGAGTTTCGTACCCCACAGGTACAAAATCTCGTACCCCTAGAGTGGGGTACGAGATTTTCAGGACACGATGAGGAGGGCCTGAGTTTCTTAGGGGCCTACATTCTGGGATCCGAGATTTACTGTTGCGGTCCCCTACTCCTACCTACTCCCACCTAACCACTCCACTATAAATACCCCCAAGCCCATACTTCAAAAGGATTGGATTCGGGCTGATTTGACATCTCTTGAGAGCTCCAAGTGACCTCTTTAATGGCATCTATGCTTTGAGGACGAAAAAGGACAAAAATGTCTTTTTCCTAATATTCACATATCATAATTATGACTCAAAATACTTAGAAATGTTTGTAAAAGTATGTCATGAGATAGTCCTAAGCTTGTAACTCTTAATTGTCAATAAAATATCAGCGACCCTTCCAATGTGGACGTAGGCCCCTTACGGGACAGAATCACTATAAATCTCTTGTGTTATTTACTGCTTTCTGCACTTATATTTCCACGCGAAACTATAATTCTTAAGTAATTAAGAATCTTGGGTGTTTATGACATATTTTGTCGTTAAAATTCTGGTGCTTTCACTGAGAAAACTCGGATTCGCTTCTTTGTCGCACGTCACCATCTCGACTCCGATGCGCTTTTGGTTCCTTCTCTAACTTGTTTCCAAGTTCGCTTACAATGATGAAGCGACCAAAGAATGCAATGATCGGCTCTTCTGCTGCAGCCGAAGCTGGAACTTCTCAACAACCTCAGCCAGCGGATATCCCTTCTGAAATCGACACCCTTCCGCCTGTGGACCTCGAAGCTCCCGCAACCCAAGTGCAGATCCTCGCGCTTAATAAGAGGTACGAAAGTATAGCTCTTGAACTCAACCAGCCATTGAAGAATAACATCGACCTTATGCGCCAACTCCAAGAAAGTCAACGCATCGTCGCTCGACTTCAACTTGCTCAGAACAACGCCCTACCACGGCGTACTATCTTGGAAACCTCTTCTTCCAAATCAAGGGGCCCACATCAAATAAGGAGGTTCAACCTCAACAACAACGTTGGTGTCTGCTCCAAAGCTCATACCAATGGCAAAGGTAATGGAAATGGTGATCGAACTACCGTCACTTACAATGAGGGAACACAGTACCGTGACTGCTCCCAGTTGAATATCAGTGACGAACTGGGTCCGAGTAACCGACCCCCTCCTCGACAGAACTCAACTGTCGTCGCTCATAACCATGGGCCTACTCTTCCTGCAGCCCATCAGGCCCAAGCATCTCTAACTCAAGATGCACACCAACCTGCTCAGCCTCGCCATCCGAACCAAAACCAGACCATCGATGTTGATGATATGGAAGAGGATGACCCGAATATGCATCACAGGAGACGTCCATGGGATAGAACTCTCGAAGTTCGTCGAAACTAATGGAGTCCCTCGGAAGATCCGCATCCAAGATATCTCCCCGACATAATCCAAAGGATCGTGAGAGACATGCGAGGGAACGCCAATGACTCATGGGAAGCCCACTTGAGGCGTAATCCCTTCACTAGGATCGTACATGAAGCCGAGTGGCCCTGATGGTTCAACATGCCACAAATGGCCTTCTATGACAGCACAACTGATACTTGTGCCTTCCTAAACCGCTATGAATGGCAAATGGACTCCAGGCGAGCCACCGACGCGGTCAAATGCAAGCGCTTCCCAGTCTTGTTTCCAGGCACAACTTTACTCTGGTTCTCTCGTCTTCTGGTCCATTCTATCAACAACTTCAACCAACTGGCCACAAGAATTGGTCAAGCAATTCAGAATGCATGTTCCAACTCCGGAAAACGCCCTCACTCTTTTTAATCTTTACCAAGGACCTGCAAAGTCACTCAAGAGCTACCTTTTGCAGTTTAATACCACCGTTGCCGAGGTCGATGACCCAGAGCCTCGTACCGTACTTTTCCAGCTTGCGAAGGGTGTCCTTCCCACTTCTGAATTTGGAGCCTGATCGATAGAAAACAGCCAAAGAGGCTTGATGCTTTTTACGAAAAGGCTGGACAATTCCAGTGCCAAGAAGAAACAAGGTGTAATCGAGCCTCTCGGACCAACCATTCTAACAATCAACAGGCTGGAACTGTCGACGACGATACCGTAGGGAAATAGATTGAAGGACCTTTCGACAAAGATAATGGAGTGGTCCCCTACAAGCCGAAGCCGAATAGCGGCAGGCCGGGCGGTCGAAACAACAACCAGACTCTAGTAGATCCTAAGAAGCAAGGTTGTTACCTGAATTACGGAATCTACACTCCACTTAACCAAGACATCGAGACAATATACTTGAAAACTGTAACACACTCCAGTATAAGAAGCCAAACACTAGGGAATCCGCTGACTGCGAGAAGAACTCCAATAGGTACTGCCGATACAACGACATGTATGGGTACAATACTAACGATTGCCGCCACCTCAGGGATTCGATCAAAAAGCTCATCCGTGAGAACCGCTTGGAATAGTACGTTCAAGACCATGTTCCTCTCGAAGCAGTCTCAGGTCCTCTGACGCCCGCACCTCCATCGCTTGCCAATACGGCCCCAAGTCCGTCCAACCAAAGGCGGGACATTGTGATTAATACTATCTGTGGCGGGCCTTACCCCATGCATGAAAGCTTCTGAAAAATGGAGGAGTACGTAAGCTCTATAGAACACGTCACTTACGAAGCTTGCTCCACTCTAGACGAGTCCATTCCCGCCAAACTTCAGAAAACAATGCGGGACGACATCATCTTCGGCGAAAGAGAGTATATGGGAATTGAGATCCTAACCACATACCCTCTCGTGATCACAACTCAGACCGGCCCTGCCTCTGTCCGAAGGATACTTATCGACTCGGGAAGCTCGGTCAACTTCATTTCAAAGAAGCCTACAAACAGATGAAGTTGGAGGCCAAAGACTTGAAACCTTGTCATGCCACGATCCACGGCTTCAACGGATCTTCCAACCACACCGTAGACATGTCTAACCTACCCGTAGAACTTGGAGATGGGGATCAGAGCCGGGTATGGATCCTTACGTTCGTGGTTATCGATGTCATCTCTCCCTACAATGTATTCTTTGGACGTCCCTTCCTGGCAGAATTCCGAGTCTGCATGTCACCATGATCTCTCCTAATGAAGTTTCAATGGAAAACGGGATCAACATAGTCAAGGGCGACCAAGCAACATCTCAAGATTGCTATGCAATAGAATGGAAGAACGCGCGTAATAAGGACAAAGGCAAGACCGTGCCTCCGCCTTCTAGCGCCAAGACCATCTCCGCATAGCAACTAAAGGCTTCAGAGCCCTGGCTCAGGCACCACTGCCATCTTTTCGACAATCTCGATCCATGGAAAGACGAAGAACCCAACTCTGAAAGGGCTACCCCAGTTGAACTAATGGTGTAAGCCCCGACGACCCATCTTGAAAGATGGACCGCATCTCCACCCCGCAGTAAGAGAATATTTTATGGAAATCCTAAGGTCCAACCTAGATGTGTTTGCTTGGACCCACTCTGATATGTGTGGCATTGACCCTGCGGTCGCTTGCCATAGGCTAGCTCTCGACCCCTCACAACCTTCGGTCAAACAGAAACGTCGTTTCTTGGGAACCGAAAGATCGAGGGCACTTAAAGAAGAAGAAATTAGCTCCTCAACAACGATTTCATCTGAGAAGCCTACTACCCCGAATGGATCTCCAACCCAGTCCTAGTCAAGAAAGAAAAGGGCAAGTGGCGAACGTGTGTTGACTTCTCCAACTTGAATAAGGCATGCCCCAAAGACAACTTCCCACTCTCGAATTTCAACCGTCTCGTTCTTATGAATGCTATCGCATCATGCCCTTGGGTCTTATGAATGCGGGAGCCACTTACTAACAACTGGTCAATTTTATTTTTAAGGACTAGATTGGAAGATCCATGTAGGTATACGTAGACGATATGCTTGTAAAATCAAAAGTATCATATGACCACGTCTGTAACCTCTCTGAAATGTTCGATGTCCTCCGCCAGTATGACATGAAACTCAATCCCTTGAAATGCTCTTTTGGCGTTGCTTCGGAAAAATTCTTGGGTTTCATTGTCAATTCCAAAGGCATCGAAGCCAATCCAGATAAGATCAAAGTTATCCGGGAAATTCAAGCTCCTCAGGATATCAAGGATGTTCAAATTTTAAATGGGAAGGTCACCACTTTAATTCAATTCATCTTCAAAGCCACTGACAAATGCATTCCCTTTTTCGACTTACTTCTAAAGGTGAAGCGTAACTTCGCATGGATCTCAGACTGTGTCTCCGCATTCAAGGACCTCCTGAATCACTTAGAGCGACCACCTATCTTGTATAAACCTGTGGACCATGAGGACTTATATGTTTACTCTGCTGTTTCTTTGCAGGAAATCAACTCAGCGCTTGTGCACATTGAAGATCATGTCCAAAGACCCATTTACTACATCAGTAAGAGATTGACGGGGGAAGAAAAGAACTACCCAAAGCTCGAGAAACTAGCTTACTGCCTGCTGATCTCATCCCGGAAGCTACGACCATACTTTCAGTCTCACCCTATTAAAGTCTACACTGACCAGTAGGTACGACAAGTCCTGCAGCGACCTGAGGCATCCGGGCAACTACTAAAGTGGAATATAGAGCCGAGTTAGTTCGAGATAACATTCATCCCTCGCCTAGCCATCCTCGAACAAGACCTTGCTGATTTCATAGTGGAGTTCATCGTCCCGGAGGAGCCTCCTCAGGAAGATACCAAAACTCCAGACATTCAATGGAAATTGTTCGTGGATGGGTCTTCTAACAATAAGTGCTATGGTGTCGGAGTCATTCTCATCACTTCAGAGGAGCGCCAACATGCTATGCTTTAAGTCTAAACTTCCCTGCTACCAACAATGACGCAGAATACGAGGCCTTGATCGCTGGACTTGGAATCGCGATCGAACTTAACGTTAAGGCCATCCATATTTACTCCGACTCACTGCTCATCGTGCGTCAAGTACTGGGAGAGTACCGAACCAAAGGAACACGGCTCGCTCCCTACCTTGCTCAGGTTCGCGAATTGCTCACCAACTTCGACCACTGCATCATCACACATATCCCTCGAAAGAAGAATGAAAAAGCTGACTCACTGGCCAAACTGGCAAGCTCCGGTGATGTGCAACTTACGGGACTTACCCCGGTTGAAGTACTCAACTCTCCGATTATTGATCAGATGCAGACTGATTTGGTAATGGCAAAAAAGATCGAAACAGAGCCCGAGTCTTGGATAACACCAATTAAGAACTATTTGCAACATGGAACCCTCCCGGGGAGTTACAAATAAAGACGAGCACTCACTCGCCAATAATCTCGCCACATCATTCTAAATGGAGTGCTTTACCGCAGAGGTTTCTTTGTCCCACTACTCCGGTGCGTAGCCCACGATGATGCCAACCGCATACAAATAGACGTACACGAAGGCGAGTTTGACGATCACACTAGGGGGAAAACCCTAGCAAGAAAAATCAGCAGGCATGGCTACTTATGGCTCACACTCAATCAAGACGTCGCGAACTATGCCCGCAAGTGTGACAACTGCCAGTAGTTCTCAAAGATCCCAAGAACCCCACGTACCGAGTTAACGTAAATGGTCAGCCCTTGGTCGTTTGCCATGTGGGGGATAGACATCATTGGGGCACTTCCAATGGCCATAGGCGGGGCACATTATGCCATCATTGCGGTTGATTACTTCACCAAATGGGCAGAAGATGAAACTCTCACTACTATTACCACCAAGAAAGTAATCAACTTCATCATCCGCAATATCATCACCCGCTACAGAGTCCCCCAGGCCATCATTTCAGATAATGGAACACGTTTCTTATACCAACTACGGATCCCACTGAAGAAATTGTAGCAACTCCGACACCTATTAATTTAGCACCTTCTAACATGGGAAAATCCATTCTTGTCGTAAATTTGCATTTCCACAATTCAGGAATTGAATTGCAATAGTTGATTCGCAAAGAATTTTATTATTTATATTAGAATTTCTTCCACTATCTTTTCGCACTTAGGCAACCCCGAATCAATGGGGGAGGGTAGATTAATAGTTGGTAATGATTCTACTACAGTGCCAAAAATTCGCAAGCTGGTCCTAAGTAATCGTTGTTGTTCATTGAATTCCGGAGGAATGACTTCGTCAGGATTGGAGAATTGCTGCAATTCTTCCTGAATAGACTTGATTCTCCCGTCGAGAGTTTCTTTGAAAGTCTTACCTAAACTCTTCCGACTGAATATGATAAAGCCTAAAAAATAATAGTTTGAGAGTGCAGAATTTAAGACTTTCTATCAGCGACACAACATCAAAAAGTTATTCTCGGCGGTGGCTCATCTTTAGGCCAATGGGAAAGTCGAGGCTGTCAAAAAAGTGATTAAATCCATCATCAAGAAGCATTTGGAAAAGGCAGGAGGCCTATAGGCAGATGAACTCCCTCTGGTCTTGTGGGCCTACCGCACCACCCACAAGTCAGCAACCGGCCACACTTCATTCGCCCTTGCCTATGGGTACAGGCCGTCATCCCATTGAGCTAAAGCTTCGATCTTATCGAGATACCTATTACGATCCGAAAACCAATCAAGACTTACTTCTAGGATCGCTCGATTTGCTCAAGGGGAAAAGGAACGAGGCTGGGCTTAGAGCTGCCGCTCAGCGTCAATGAGTAACCCAATACTTCAACTCTAAAGTCCGCTACAAGGATCTCAATATCGGCGACATCGTCCAAAATCGGATATTTCCCACACCGACTGGTTTCAGTCCTCGCTGTGATGGAAGATCAGAGACGGGACTTTCAAGCTTGCAACTGTAGACAGAGAGGAGCTTCCAAGGGCATGGAACAATGAACATATCTACCGCTACTTCACATAGCTTTGTGTACAGTTTTCAACAATGTTTTGTTTTCTTGAAATTCAAGGCATTGTAAAGGCTGTTACAGACAAAGTTATTAGCAAAGATGATGTTCAATTCTCTGTGTCCTTGCTATGTTTACTTCCTGCACGATATGTTTGATTGACCATCATAATTTGCCTGCACACACAGACACTCGAACACTGGATCGACACTCCGAGCACGGGAGTCGGTACCACCGCTCAAGCCTCGAACCAACTACGAGGACAAACATCAATGGCGTTGGGTTGGCACCCCGAGCATGGGAGCCGATGCCACCACTCGAGTCTCGAGCCAACGACGGGACCGAGCATAAATAAAACCTCTCGAGTCCCGAGCCCGCAATGCAACCAAGTATAAAAAACTTTACTTGAGTCTCAAACCAACGACGAGACTGAGTATAAATCATTCCTCTCCCAAGTTCCCGGTCTTGGGGGCAGCCCACCAGGCAAACTAGTGCTAGATCAACAACTCTCACGGCTCCATCCGACCCATCGAATTAGGAGCCAGATACATCTCGAACCTTGACCCAGTGACAAGACTGAGTATAAATCGTTTCACTCCTAAGTCTCCGTACTTGTGGGTAGCTCATCGGCCACCATCCAACCTATCGGGTCCGAATTCGGGCGCCCTTTGGCGAATAAACGACGCCCTCGCGCTCTAAACCCGAAGAAATGGCGGGCGAGCCTACATTGTACGAATCGTGACGTCCATGCCTTCTCATGACTTAGGATTAACGAACTCCGGGTAGTCCAAGAGAAAGGGCACCTTGCCTGGATTCCACGCCCCTCAGGATTCTTGAACAAAGGAAACCCCATGAACGGAACCATCACACGTTCTCTGCATGACTGGAGGCACACCCAGAGCGGAGTCTCCAATCACATTTCTATTAGTGTAACAATAAGTACGCTTGTCCAAGCACAGGACGCTGGAAAACATATGACGAACACTTAGCATGAAATGCGATTTAGTTGACTAATATTTCCTTTTTCACACATCTAAAACAAACTGCATATCTAACATCTTTTCTTTCTAATGACAGGGAGCACATGAAAACTACACCGTGTCTGGGCATTTTGGGCCTCTACCATGGCTTGCATTATCAGCACATTTGCCTCCACCGAACCCGTCACATGGATACTCTGGCCATCCATGACCTCTCCTTCCTCTAAAAAGTCCTTATAAATATGGGACCCTAGATCAACATCCGAAAACATGTCCACCTGATTGCTTCCCTCTCTAAACTGTATCCCTTGCAGTCTTAACCCAGATTCTGTTGTTTGGGGAAGCATGGGGACAAAGCCCAGTGTCATATCAGCTCTAGGAGAGGCTCCATAGTAAAAACACAACCTTTTAGTCCATAATTTCAGTAATCACATCTTTCTCGGGTATTCACAGCTATGCAGTTGAAGCTCCGCTAAAGCCCCACAATATCCCCGCTATAGCTCATCGCACTCTCTGACCGCTACGCTATTTCAATTTAGCACTGATGAACAGTAGATCCGCTTTTTGCCCCGCTATTTTCCGCTGAGCCCGCTAAATCATGATTATTTAGCATCTGCTTCAACAATACTAGTACACAAATGATGATTTTCCAGTTCTCTTTTAAAACAAATCAAAAAAGTTAGCGTAAATAAATAATTTTAAGTAGTAAGTGGCCAGTATGAATTAGAAATCTATAATAATAATAATCAAATCTAGTGTGCATAACCATGATAATATCTGACCTTGTCATATAATATTATTTAATATTCGTTTATTATACAAAAATAATGTGAGAATGATAATTAACAATTATTACATATTTTGTTTTACATCTAATGAACCATTTTGCACTTCTGCTATATCCCCGCTATTTCCCCGCTACACCTTTTTGCACCTCTGCCGCTATAGAACCGCTAAGCGCTTCAACTGCATAGATTCGTGGTAACGAAAATTTACCTCTAGAGAGAAAAGGTGTGGGTATGATAGGGAGTGTGCTCGCTGTAGCAGTCAAGGTAGATTTAGTCGCTCCCAATCCTGGATGCTCGAGGTCATACTTAATCGAGGCCTGAACTGGAACAGTGGGACCACTGGTTATGGCGGATGCTGGAACTGGTAGTTGATGGGAACTTCCCTCTGCGAATGTCTCAGCGACGACTACTCTCTCAGTAGTTACGAACTTTACCATTTCAGCAGCACGCTTCACCAGTCTCTCCCTCTCGGCATCCTCATGTAGCAATCTCCTCCCTTCCTCCAGTTTATTACCCTCTTCGTCAGTCAGATGCTCTATCATCAGTTGATGCTCATCTAAAATTCCAGCGTCCACCTGATGTAGCCAAGCCTCATATGACACTAACCTTTCCCAAGTTTGGGTCGGCATCCAAAGGTAATCTCCAACCCACGAGATTCCACGAAACTTTAAGGCCTTGACATACATGTTTTGAATATGCTCCTCTAATGATGCCTCCACCGGGCCTCTGTATCCTCGATCTCCTCCTTCAAGCTCTCCACTTCCCTCAAATGCTCAGCTTTCGACCAATACACCGAGCTCAATACATCCTTACTACTAGCCTCAGCCTCCTCCTTCTCCTTCTTAGCCACCTCCAGCTGCCTCCTCAACTCGGATACCTCCTTATGAAGCTTTTGAGTCCCCTCGTTCTCAGCCTTTAACCTCTCGTTCACGTTCCTCAGGGCTTCATTCTCCATTTGAAGCTGGGATACTCTTTCGTTATCCTTCTCCAGCTCAGCGTTCACCTTCTCCAGCTTAACTTTTTCCTTTTTAAAGGTCGTATTCTCAGTTGTTAATAAGGCCACCGTATCCTTGAAAGTTGAAGCGGCATGCTCCTCCTCCTTCTTTAGCTTCTCATACGTGTCCTTCAGCTCCGCTATGACGACGACAAAAAAATATTATTACATTTCGAGTGGGGCACCACAAACAAAGAAACAATAACAGTAGAGGGTAAAGCCTCACCAATTTCTTTCTCTACCTTTCGGATGGGGGTCGTTTCAGCATCAATAGTCAACCCCAACTCTGGATTTCCATATTTTTCTTTCTAATCAAGTCCGAGAGGTGCAAGGAGTACTTAGTAAGCTCTTTAGCCTGGAAATACGTAGCCCTCACCTGCATCCACACCTCTTTAGTGTTCGCTCGAGGAATCGGGTTGATGTCGGGAAGGAACACCAATTCCTCAAAATAGTGTTGAGGGAATTTCTGCTTCAGCAAACCTTTCTCTCCTCGACAGTAAGGTCTTGGGTCTCAGACACCACCAGATCCTTCTTTTTCTTCTTTACCAACTCCTTCTTCTTCTGGCGACTGGACTCCGGCTCTTTCCCTCTAGGGGAATAGGTAGGAGCCAAGCTACAGTATGAAGGGGAGCTGTCGATAAGGAATGTCGAGAGCCCGCTACGTCGATCCTAGAGTTTGCCCTAGATGACCGAATCAGAGGTGGAGGAGTAGGGGACCGTCCGGGTCGCTCTCTGTGATGGTGTTCTGTGCCACGATCATGTGAAGGCTGAGAGTTGCAAAACAAGCTAGTCTCTCTTTCTAAGCTATTAAGAAAAGTGTTTCTCGAGGATCGGCGACCTCCGTACACATAGCCTCGGCCTCCTCGTCCTCTAGCCATTTCACATGCTAAAGAAATCATTTAATGTTCAAACTCAAGCACCCTGCGTATACAAACAAATGTTGTGTCATGTAGTGTTCACTACACCATATCAGCGAATTCGGAACACAGGGATGCAGATATACAATTGGGCTACAAGCCATATCAAATTTGATAGTTCTCAAATCCGTATCAAACTACATTTTGCGATCTGCACCACCCCAACCACCCTTAATCTGACCGTCCATCGGTGAAGCCCCGGATCAGTTCATTTGATACGCTTTGGACCGTATGAAATTCGTATCAAAATTTTCCCTCCATACCTCCACTCTTGCACAATCGAGTTTTGCCACATCAAAACTTTCAGACGAATTATCCCTCTTTTTATTTTGCAATGGTGACCATCGAATACCCAAATTAGGGTTTTGGTACTCGACCGACTTCCTTTGTCAATAAGCCATCCACCGTAGTCCATGAGTTATCGTCAGCTCACGCTACCTTTAGCTGACCGGAGAAGCCTCAGTCCACCGTTGTCCGTCCTTCTCGTCGCCACTGGAGGTGTGTACTAGATCATGGTTAAATTTAAATATGAATTGGGTTTAAATTGAATTTTCATGCCTTAGTTCAAAAATATGAATGATAGATAGTTGCATGCGCTTGTCTACCTTGAATTCATACTGTTATTGTGTTTAAATTGGGTATTATCCCCAGTTTTATAGTGTGACAGTGTATTTGCTATCATTTACTTGTGTTGTATTTGTCTACCTTGAATTCAGACACTTTTACTTGTGCTGACCTGCTCATTTGTGTGTATTATTGCACCATGTAAACTGATCCTTACTTATCTGAAGTGCTTGTGTCATTTCTGGCTTGTGCCAAAAAAAAATCATGTGGTATGATTTGAGAACTAAAGCATACTAGTTCTGTTGACTGAGCTGCATGTATTTGGTAATTGATATTGGGAAATTTGTGTGATTGAGTAGAAATGCCGTTGATGGATGCATGAATGAAAATAGAATGGTATTTATAGGTTAAGATTTAGTCAATTTGTTTGGTGTGTCATGCATGTGAGTAAAGGAATAAAACTGCTTTTCGATTTATGACTTGCTTCCTTGAACCAAGTTGCTTTGTGCTCATGTAACCAATCATTTTTATTAGTCAACCCATGGCAAAAATAGAAGCTGACTATTATAACATGTGTGTGCAGCAGCCTCCGTCATTTAGATGAAGCTAATAAGCATGGATTTGAGTGTGTTGATCTAAACTTCAGGTAATATCTCGCTTTTTTCCATCCCCTCATCTCGGATACACTACATTATATAAGGGTGATAGAATAGAAAGGGCAAGGCTATAGCAATATTATATCTACATTGCAGCCAAGTGACAAGGAAAATTATTATAATGTGGACATATCCTCTATATTGCTCTTTAATTAGGCTATAACAACTGTCTTTAATCGAGACTCGGTCTCGAATGAACAAGTAAAAATGTTGTAGACTTGCAATATTCAACAACTAATGAAAATAATAATGTGGACATATCCTATCCTAAACTATGCGCTTTGCACTTTTTTACAGGTCTTTGTAGTGTACATGCTATATGCTATCCAAGCAAACTTATTACCAGGCCTCTTGAAGTTTTCTTAGATCTGAGCAGTTCTTTTAGAGATTTGAATGTGTTGATCTTCCTGAAGGGTTCCTTGTCTTGGATAGAATGCAATGTTGCTTGGCTGGTTTATGATCTTTTGTCTATTTTGGAGGATGTTCATCTTGAAGGAAGCATCGATTCAACAGGTGGCTGCACTTTAGCTCACGACGCCAGTTTCAGGTATTTATCCCAGCTTATTGTAATGTAACATTATGTATCTTCTTTATTGTAATGAAACAGCGTGTATCTTATTTATTGTAATGTAATCAAATAGCATGTATCATTATATATTGTAATGTAATGAAATATATCATACAATTGTTTCGTTTACTGTTACAATTGTGAATTAGTGTATCCTGTGTTATATATGCTTTGTGTTACAAATAATATGTGCTACAGTTTCTGCTTATATATATATATATATATATATATATATATATATACACACACACACACACACACAAACAAACACACGTAAGATACAGTTTATAGCCGTACCTACTTATACTTTAGATACGGCCAATAGCCGTATTTATCACATTGAGATACGGTTTTGAGCCGTATCTAAAAATTTAACGCGCTATTTTTTGATATGGCTTTTTGTTGTGCCTACATGCGTTAGATACGGCTAAAAACATAGCCTAATTAGCATATATGGTGTAGTTGTTTATGAGTGTGTGTGTCCTAAGTGTTCTCTCAACAGACCAGATGACAGACCGTTTAATGGAGCAAATTCTCCAATGACCAAACTTATTTCCTCCAAGCGTGTAGCTCTAGGCCTACAAAACCCAACAAGAGGGAGCTCGTTTAACTCATCAGACTGGCCTTCTCTCTCGAGCGAGATGGCAGTCTCTGAGGGAATCGCTGGAGATTGCGACTTGGTCAACGCTCTTACCCTTGCCTCGTCTATCGTAGGCATAACATGGGCGTTCAATGGGTCCTCGTCCCTAGCAACTACCCCCTCATCACCAGTCTCGCCTCCACTAATTCCCTCCTGGATCTTCGCTGCTTTGTACAGCTTAAGCATGACATGGGGCATCTTCCTCTTTTAACTCGGAGAACCAGCTTCTTTTCAGGCCTCCATTTTCTTTCCACCACCTCTGACGATTGGCCTAATTATCGCTCGATCATCAGGAAGTAAACCAGCACAACGGAGTCGGTCCTATTTTAGAACACTCGCAGTGGAACGTGACTCAGGCGGGATAACTAACAAAGATTCGAGACGCTCTTAGTATACGGTGTCCGTGGGCGCCTCATGATTTCCTTTCATGTAAGAATGGAGTTAAAAATCCTAAGCTGCTAAACCCACAAATCCCGAAACTAAAAGTAAAATGAAATGCTTACTTCCTTCCAACCATCACCTGGCGAACCCGGGAGGACAACGCACGAAGAACCAATCATGCTTGTATACAGTCAGCTTAGGCCATGTTCCATTGAAGAACTTATTACTGGGCGAAGCCTCCAAGAAATATTGGGACGGTGAGGCGGTGGCTCTCCTCTTCAACTGAAACAAATATCGGATGTCCTGTCCGGAGGACTCCAGCTGCAAGTACTCCTTGTAGAGAATGTAGGTACCCAAGAGGAAAGCGTACGCATTTGGATGAATGTAACACCCCGCCTCCGCTAGGGTCACTCGCAAAGGAATGCACTAGCTTTAGAGGGGCATTATTGGTAAACATGCACAGAAATATCACAAGACAGAACATATAAAATAGCGGAAGTAAAATCAAACTTTCATAACATGAATAAATAAGGTCTAAAGCCTTTTACATCAGAGTACGTCAAAACCTGTCTTGCAATAGTAAAGAAGCATAAAGACATTTTCATAAATTATTCCCCAAGTAAAAACAGTAAAGTAGCCATTAGCCAAGAAAAGTCCAAGCCATCCATGATGACCTTCAAGCAGAAGAAGCCCGAACTAAACAACAGTATTTCCTCCCTGTAACCTGGGGGGGGGGGGGGGTGAAACGGAAGAAAAGAGGCGAAACAAAACGGGTCAGTCAAAAAGACTGAGTAAGCCCTATCTACTATTAGCATAAAAACTAGTAAAGTTAACTGACATGAGAAACTGAGATGAACATAAGCATGAAAACAAGATAGATAAGCTAAATCAAAATAACAGGATGAACTACTGAACTCAGATAAACTAAGGTGTCATGATAAATTACGATGTCAAGATAAAACAAGGTATCACATCGTCAGGTTTCTATCAAGTATAATATCCCCAAGATATCTGTCACGTATAACGCCCCGTGATATCTATCCTGTATTTTAGCTCTGCACCTACCGTACTAGTATCCCCACCGTGTCATGTGTTAACCAAGAATGACCCTCACTCAAAAGTCGTGTAATGGTCCATGTCAACCTAATATATCGCATATATAGGTTACTCAACTTGTATGTTTTATTCCATGTAAATGTTCAGTCCCTTGCCGTAGACCATACGGGCTTTCCCATGAGATTCTATATTACTTTAACATAGTTCCATGATCCTTAAGATCGGTTTGGACTGTTACCCTAAACCTAGCTAGGGTCTTCCAACATGAATTATTGTTTGTACAACTAGGACTTATGCTACCTAGGGCTGCTAGGGATTATGCTTACCTATTGCACGTTTTCGTATCTCGGTTTGGGTTCAACCACTTAGGGCCACTAGGGATTACGCTAACCGCCAACCGCGCCCTTTTTCCCACGCATTCATCGTGAATCGCTTTTCCATGACTGTATGCACATGTATCACATCGTGCCATCCGAGTCCTGTCACAGGGCAAATCAAGAAATACAGGACTCGGTCGGGAGCTTTCGATTTATCTGCCGATGCAGATGCTAAGGTCTGTTTTTCTTATACGTGGCTATGGTCCCACGAGACCACTCCCTCAACTAGTGAAAGACAAGACAGGATAAATCCTGTATGAGAACACAACACTGGCCAACCCACATCCAAGCCTTACCGCAACCATAATTAGATAGCAATTATGGTCTTTTGGGTGTTCTCTGCCTTTCCGTACGTACACGCTTGACCAAAGATGGTAGGTAGCCTGACGAAATACTATCTAGGGTACGACCGTGTATCGTCGACTATCCCCTATCCATCCCCGTCTTTAGGTCGCTCGTATAGAAACCAAGGCATACTCTTGGTTCTTCTAACGCAGACCTTAACCTCTCATGAGCCTAGTGTAATCACCTGGCAGCTCATAGAGGGATACCAAGAATATCCTCACGTTCCCCGAAGCCGCTGCTTCGTTACCCAGTTCGCTGGAGCCTTTATCTAAATCAGATACTTGCTCCTACTCGTATACTTAAACGATGACCTACCGTATCAGGTTACTCATCTATCTATGAACTTGCCTAAATTTCCTTGACTAAGAATCATTACTTAGTTATTCTTCAACTAAGGTTTACCACTTAGCATTGTTCCCGTTATCCTTGTTAACTACGGTTATCCACCTCATCCTCAGAACTAGGGTTTACATAATGGATTAAGTGTCACTTAAGTTCATGACTTAACCCGTCTACAAATCCTGTCAAAATTGGCTAAGTATCCAAGTTCAAGGCTTAACCCTACAAACCATGCTCAAGTTGGTTAAGTATATTAAGCAATTCACGACTCAACCTCGTCCAATTATCATTCTAGATTGGTTAAGTATATATTAACTTGACCCTATCAATTTACTTAGTCAAATCGGTCAAGTGTATTCAAGCGATTCATGACTTAGCCTTATCATGTTTTCACGTTATACTGGTTAAGTATTGGTTAACTTAACCACAATAAATTAACGAGTTAGATAGGATAAGTATAGGTCACTTAAACACATCAATTTATCACGTTTAGATTAGTTAAGTGTTTAACTTAACCCCATTAAACTACCAAGTGGGATTAATTATGTCTAGGCTAACTTAACCCCATCCGATTTCCATGTTTAGACTAGTTGAGTCTAATCTTAACCCCATTCGTTAACCGTATTTTTCGGTTAAGCGTCATTAAGAAAACTTACTTAACCTTACCAAGTTATCGCGTTGGATTGATTAAGTGTTGGTTAACTTAACCCCATCCACTAGTCATATAAAAATGGTTAAGTGTCATTAGGCAAATCAAGTTACTTAACCTACCCAACCTTGTCATGTTTTGTTAAGTATCATTAGCCTAATCAAATTACTTAACCCATTTGTCCATGTCATATTTGGTTAAGAGTCATTAATCAAATTAACTTAACCCTATCATGTGGCATTAATTACTTAATGCACCTTCACCTCTCACATTAGACTTTGTTGTGGTTACTAGTTAAGCCGGTCGGTTTCGGGTAGCTTTACACCACAACTTGGTCTAACCTCGGGTTCAAGCACAACATGACCAACTTCTCACATTGGGTCCTATTGTTTGCAACTACTAGTTAGGCCGGTCGGTTCCGGGTAGTTTTACGTTGCAAACTCAACCCAACCTCGAGTTGGCCACACTTATATTATCTAAGTGTCATGTCCATCATGTTTCCCAAAACATGTTACAAGTTTTCAAGCATTTGGGTAGACCTAACTTAATAGGTAAATTCCCAAAGGGTAGACCTAACTTAATAGGTAAATTCCCAAGCTTATGTTTTTATGCATACTTACATGTCAACTTCCATGTTATATTTCAAGTCATGTTTTCAAGTTGTATTTTCATGTCATTAGAAATTACCCATAACATAACCCAACGCTTTTAAACTCGCATATACGTTCGCGACAACGTAATGGATTAAAAGAAGAGACTTGGCAAAGGCATGACAAAAATGGATATTAAGCCACAAGTTAATCATGGTGGCAAATGAGGCACAAATGTGTTCATTAACTTGCATGTTACATTCTTAAGCCTCAAAACATGCATAAACCCAAACTTGGCACATAAGCGAATCATGGTGACAAAAGATATCGAATGATGACTAGTAACTCGCATATATCATCATATAAGGGTTATGACTTCATATGCAAGTTGACATAAAGGTTATGAGGATTCTCATGTTGCCTAATGCAACATTTCAACATAAAGGTTGTAGCTTTTAGCTCACAAGATCAAGATAATGACTTCATAAACTTGCATGACATGATAGCATGTATCATACTCAATGATCAAACCCAAACTTGCAACATGAACATTTAACTTCATAGTTAATATCTAAGAGTAGGGAAAGGGCTTACATTGCTATGAAGGCACAAAAGATATGACAAAGCCCTTATGCAATCAAATAGACCCAAAATGCAAGCTCTAACATAAAAACCCTTGAGCCAAAATGATCAAAACCCTTGCTTTATGATGCAAAGATAGAAACTTGACTTGAATGCAAGCTAATGACACTCATACAAGCTTGAAAACACTTGTATGCATGGAAAATTTCTCATAGAAACCATTTAGAAATTTTATGAAGAGAGTGGAGGCCATGAAAGGTAAAATTTTGCCATAGTTTATTTGCATGAATGAATAATGAGGATTTAGGATAGGTTAGGGTCTTATTTATAGATTAGGCAAGTGTTTTAGGCCATAGGATTAAACCTAGATTCAATCCAAGCCATCAAAGCATGTCTTGGGGAAGAAGTCAAGTGTAGGAACCATCTAGGGCCTTTAGATTAAAGATGAACCATGAGAACCATCCAAATGCAAAATCTGCATTTGAGCGAATCGGCCCACGGGTTGACAGCCAAACACCCTGGATTAACCCCTAGTCGACCCAGCGGGCTTGGGTCGACCTCAAAAATCGTCCGGTTCGGTTATTCCCCTCTCCCAATTCGCTGTTTTGAACATTTTTGCATATTTATTTATTTAATTTTCAATTATATATATATATATATCAATATATATATATATGTATATTTCTCTGCGCAACCCATTTCACTTAATTAAGTATACTTTAATTTGGGAATTTTTCGTGAAACTTCGCGAGGCCATATCTTGGTCATACGGACTCCGATTTTCGAAAACTCGGACTATATTTCGCGTATTTTTCCGAGACGAACGCAATGGCATAGCCCATTTCCCTTGTTTCAGATTTTACAGTTTAATTCTGCCTCCATTTATGTTATAACAGGTTATTGAAAATACGGGTTGTTACATTCTCCCCACCTTTTAGGATTTCGTCCCCGAAATCTCCAAGTTAGGAAGAACATATCCTACCATCCATCATCCATCTACTCAAAACATCATCCACAAGCAACCATTGTCCTTAGATGATTTCTAATGCTGTATGAATATATGCAAAACGTGTGTGTACATGTTCCTTAGCTAATGCTAATGATCAGGCCTGAATAATCTTTCTAATGCAAAATATGTATAGTGCCATGAATCCAACATGTATGCAAATAGTCCTAGTCATATAGATACTATATGCGTGCACAATCATTCATTCATATGCAACAACCGCATGATAATACATTCGATTTCATCCATAAACAAGTATAAATACTCGTGCATATGCAATATGAAATGTGACCGAGTCGAGCTAGTATCTAATGTGTATTCGCGCATCCACGAGCAACCACTTGCAACCATATCAATCATAACATGTTTCAAATACATGTTTACATCCATAGGGTTCTACCTAGAATTCCCTGAAACAGGGTCGAGAAGATAAACAGGACAAACTCCTTACAGGGTTTGTAACGGAGAATAGGACCGAGAGGATGTCCACAAAAGATAGCCTACAAGTAAGCTCTACAGAAAATAGGGATCAAGGATATACTCCCAAAAAGAGATCATGCGCGTATCTAGTCTTTGACCATCAAAGTCGTCTTTTAACTTCGCGATTTTGTAGCTTCTTATTCCTGTTTCCATAACATGAGCTGGAACTCATTTCTTCGTCGCATCTCGTTCCACTTGCACTTATCCTTTTCCTAGAATACTTGACGCAAACATGACTGCGTACTCATGATCTCATGCAAGCTTTCCAAAATTCACTAGTGAATCTTGGATCTTGTTTATATACTATAAGGCATTCCATGTAGAAGAACTTTCTCTTGAAAGTAAACAGATGTCAATCAGGTTATCATGCGCACTTACTAGGGTGACCTCTATAACCCATGCATAAATGAAGTAAACCATCCGTCTTATTGGCGAACACCACTCGATCGGGCTTCAAATTTCCAATAAAGGCATCAAGGGATTCTAAGTAACTAGTCATGACAGAACCTCAAAAAGGTTACCCGATAATTCGAGGGCATTACCAAGGCTAGTCAAAAGGTCTAACTACCCTCCTATCAAAACCGAGAGTGGCACCCCCTACTAGATAACCACTTCATCCCTAGAATCCATCCATAGCTTATAAACATAAGCATTATTTCCAAACTCAACACTTGGCATAGACATTCCCAAATCCAAACAATTCATGTATAAATGGACTGATTCTCCAATAGGACTTTGAGACAAAAATGGGATTCTCTATTACGCTAGTACTTAAGGTGCAAAGACTCAACTATCGAAGCAGACTTAAATGATACGAACAACGAAGTCCTAACGGGATGATAGAGAAGAAAAGCTAAACCTTTAACAAGATCGTTACCCTCCTTCCGAGGTACTCTAGAAATGAGAGCATACTACTGCCCTCCCGATGATCTTCTCCTTGTCCCATAATACTTAACTATCCGCCCCGTTTTACCCTGCCAAAGGTACTCTCTCGTCATGGGTTTCATTGTTCATCTTTCTCCCTCCATTGAGGACTAAGCCATACCAACAAGTTGCTCATCCTTAAGCTCGTATCCTTTATCCTTCTTTCTCACGATCCTTTCTTATAACGCGGCCACTGGTCTCTCGAGAACCACCTCCATCGTATGGAAAGCACTTTCGTAGGTAGAAAAGACTAGTCGCAGTTAAAACTACTGTGACTACAGATGGAGGAAAGAAAGGAAAAGAGACTCAATTAAGGAAACAAGGATAGTGCTAATGGCCTTTGGGGAATAGCCTTTTTCTTTTAAAAGAAAATTTTCTTGAAAAATGCTTCTTTGTAAACGGTTTTTTTTCAAATAGTTTTCAGAAGGTCTTTAAAAACTTTTGCCCAGTCTGGTAACCTTCTGCTCTGATACCACGTGTAACACCCCGCCTCCGCTAGGGTCACTCGCAAAGGAATGCACTAGCTTTAGAGGGGCATTATTGGTAAACATGCACAGAAATATCACAAGACAGAACATATAAAATAGCTGAAGTAAAATCAAACTTTCATAACATGAATAAATAAGGTCTAAAGCCTTTTACATCAGAGTACGTCAAAACCTGTCTTGCAATAGTAAAGAAGCATAAAGACATTTTCATAAATTATTCCCCAAGTAAAAACAGTAAAGTAGCCAATAGCCAAGAAAAGTCCAAGCCATCCATGATGACCTTCAAGCAGAAGAAGTCTGAACTAAACAACAGTATTTCCTCCCTGTAACCTGGGGGGGGGGGGGAAACGGAAGAAAAGAGGCGAAGCAAAACGGGTCAGTCAAAAAGACTGAGTAAGCCCTATCTACTATTAGCATAAAAACTAGTAAAGTTAACTGACATGAGAAACTGAGATGAACATAAGCATGATAACAAGATAGATAAGCTAAATCAAAATAACAGGATGAACTACTGAACTCAGATAAACTAAGGTGTCATGATAAATTACGATGCCAAGATAAAACAAGGTATCACATCGTCAGGTTTCTATCAAGTATAATATCCCCAAGATATCTGTCACGTATAACGCCCCGTGATATCTATCCTGTATTTTAGCTCTGCACCTACCGTACTAGTATCCCCACCGTGTCATGTGTTAACCAAGAATGACCCTCACTCAAAAGTCGTGTAATGGTCCATGTCAACCTAATATATCGCATATATAGGTTACTCAAATTGTATGTTTTATTTCATGTAAATGTTCAGTCTCTTGCCGTAGACCATACGGGCTTTCCCATGAGATTCTATATTACTTTAACATAGTTCCATGATCCTTAAGATCGGTTTGGACTGTTACCCTAAACCTAGCTAGGGTCTTCCAACATGAATTATTGTTTGTACAACTAGGACTTATGCTACCTAGGGCTGCTAGGGATTATGCTTACCTATTGCACGTTTTCGTATCTCGGTTTGGGTTCAACCACTTAGGGCCACTAGGGATTACGCTAACCGCCAACCGCGCCCTTTTTCCCACGCATTCATCGTGAATCGCTTTTCCATGACTGTATGCACATGTATCACATCGTGCCATCCGAGTCCTGTCACAGGGCAAATCAAGAAATACAGGACTCGGTCGGGAGCTTTCGATTTATCTGCCGATGCAGATGCTAAGGTCTGTTTTTCTTATACGTGGCTATGGTCCCACGAGACCACTCCCTCAACTAGTGAAAGACAAGACAGGATAAATCCTGTATGAGAACACAACACTGGCCAACCCACATCCAAGCCTTACCGCAACCATAATTAGATAGCAATTATGGTCTTTTGGGTGTTCTCTGCCTTTCCGTACGTACACGCTTGACCAAAGATGGTAGGTAGCCTGACGAAATGCTATCTAGGGTACGACCGTGTATCGTCGACTATCCCCTATCCATCCCCGTCTTTAGGTCGCTCGTATAGCAACCAAGGCATACTCTTGGTTCTTCTAACGCAGACCTTAACCTCTCATGAGCCTAGTGTAATCACCTGGCAGCTCATAGAGGGATACCAAGAATATCCTCACGTTCCCCGAAGCTGCTGCTTCGTTACCCAGTTCGCTGGAGCCTTTATCTAAATCAGATACTTACTCCTACTCGTATACTTAAACGATGACCTACCGTATCAGGTTACTCATCTATCTATGAACTGGTCTAAATTTCCTTGACTAAGATTCATTACTTAGTTATTCTTCAACTAAGGTTTACCACTTAGCATTGTTCCCGTTATCCTTGTTAACTACGGTTATCCACCTAATCCTCAGAACTAGGGTTTACATAATGGATTAAGTGTCACTTAAGTTCATGACTTAACCCGTCTACAAATCCTGTCAAAATTGGCTAAGTATCCAAGTTCAAGGCTTAACCCTACAAACCATGCTCAAGTTGGTTAAGTATATTAAGCAATTCACGACTCAACCTCGTCCAATTATCATTCTAGATTGGTTAAGTATATATTAACTTGACCCTATCAATTTACTTAGTCAAATCGGTCAAGTGTATTCAAGCGATTCGTGACTTAGCCTTATCATGTTTTCACGTTATACTAGTTAAGTATTGGTTAACTTAACCACAATAAATTAACGAGTTAGATTGGATAAGTATAGGTCACTTAAACACATCAATTTATCATGTTTAGATTAGTTAAGTGTTTAACTTAACCCCATTAAACTACCAAGTGGGATTAATTAAGTCTAGGCTAACTTAACCCCATCCGATTTCCATGTTTAGACTAGTTGAGTCTAATCTTAACCCCATTCGTTAACCGTATTTTTCGGTTAAGCGTCATTAAGAAAACTTACTTAACCTTACCAAGTTATCGCGTTGGATTGATTAAGTGTTGGTTAACTTAACCCCATCCACTAGTCATATAAAAATGGTTAAGTGTCATTAGGCAAATCAAGTTACTTAACCTATCCAACCTTGTCATGTTTTGTTAAGTATCATTAGCCTAATCAAATTACTTAACCCATTTGTCCATGTCATATTTGGTTAAGAGTCATTAATCAAATTAACTTAACCCTATCATGTGGCATTAATTACTTAATGCACCTTCACCTCTCACATTAGACTTTGTTGTGGTTACTAGTTAAGCCGGTCGGTTCCGGGTAGCTTTACACCACAACTTGGTCTAACCTCGGGTTCAAGCACAACATGACCAACTTCTCACATTGGGTCCTATTGTTTGCAACTACTAGTTAGGCCGGTCGGTTCCGGGTAGTTTTACGTTGCAAACTCAACCCAACCTCGAGTTGGCCACACTTATATTATCTAAGTGTCATGTCCATCATGTTTCCCAAAACATGTTACAAGTTTTCAAGCATTTGGGTAGACCTAACTTAATAGGTAAATTCCCAAAGGGTAGATCTAACTTAATAGGTAAATTCCCAAGCTTATGTTTTTATGCATACTTACATGTCAACTTCCATGTTATATTTCAAGTCATGTTTTCAAGTTGTATTTTCATGTCATTAGAAATTACCCATAACATAACCCAACGCTTTTAAACTCGCATATACGTTCGCGACAACGTAATGGATTAAAAGAAGAGACTTGGCAAAGGCATGACAAAAATGGATATTAAGCCACAAGTTAATCATGGTGGCAAATGAGGCACAAATGTGTTCATTAACTTGCATGTTACATTCTTAAGCCTCAAAACAGGCATAAACCCAAACTTGGCACATAAGCGAATCATGGTGACAAAAGATATGGAATGATGACTAGTAACTCGCATATATCATCATATAAGGGTTATGACTTCATATGCAAGTTGACATAAAGGTTATGAGGGTTCTCATGTTGCCTAATGCAACATTTCAACATAAAGGTTGTAGCTTTTAGCTCACAAGATCAAGATAATGACTTCATAAACTTGCATGACATGATAGCATGTATCATACTCAATGATCAAACCCAAACTTGCAACATGAACATTTAACTTCATAGTTAATATCTAAGAGTAGGGAAAGGGCTTACATTGCTATGAAGGCACAAAAGATATGACAAAGCCCTTATGCAATCAAATAGACCCAAAATGCAAGCTCTAACATAAAAACCCTTGAGCCAAAATGATCAAAACCCTTGCTTTATGATGCAAAGATAGAAACTTGACTTGAATGCAAGCTAATGACACTCATACAAGCTTGAAAACACTTGTATGCATGGAACATCTCTCATAGAAACCATTTAGAAATTTTATGAAGAGAGTGGAGGCCATGAGAGGTAAAATTTTGCCATAGTTTAGTTGCATGAATGAATAATGAGGATTTATGATAGGTTAGGGTCTTATTTATAGATTAGGCAAGTGTTTTAGGCCATAGGATTAAACCTAGATTCAATCCAAGCCATCAAAGCATGTCTTGGGGAAGAAGTCAAGTGTAGGAACCATCTAGGGCCTTTAGATTAAAGATGAACCATAAGAACCATCCAAATGCAAAATCTGCATTTGAGCGAATCGGCCCACGGGTTGACAGCCAAACACCCTGGATTAACCCCTAGTCGACCCAGCGAGCTCGGGTCGACCTCAAAAATCGGCCGGTTCGGTTATTCCCCTCTCCCAATTCGCTGTTTTGAACATTTTTGCATATTTATTTATTTAATTTTCAATTATATATATATATATCAATATATATATATTTCTCTGCGCAACCCATTTCACTTAATTAAGTATACTTTAATTTGGGAATTTTTCGTGAAACTTCGCGAGGCCATATCTTGGTCATACGGACTCCGATTTTCGAAAACTCGGACTCTATTTCGCGTATTTTTCCGAGACGAACGCAATGGCATAGCCCATTTCCCTTGATTCAGATTTTACAGTTTAATTCTGCCTCCATTTATGTTATAACAGGTTACTGAAAATACGGGTTGTTACATTCTCCCCGCCTTTTAGGATTTCGTCCCCGAAATCTCCAAGTTAGGAAGAACATATCCTACCATCCATCATCCATCTACTCAAAACATCATCCACAAGCAACCATTGTCCTTAGATGATTTCTAATGCTGTATGAATATATGCAAAACGTGTGTGTACATGTTCCTTAGCTAATGCTAATGATCAGGCCTGAATAATCTTTCTAATGCAAAATATGTATAATGCCATGAATCCAACATGTATGCAAATAGTCCTAGTCATATAGATACTATATGCGTGCACAATCATTCATTCATATGCAACAACCGCATGATAATACATTCGATTTCATCCATAAACAAGTATAAATACTCGTGCATATGCAATATGAAATGTGACCGAGTCGAGCTAGTATCTAATGTGTATTCGCGCATCCACGAGCAACCACTTGCAACCATATCAATCATAACATGTTTCAAATACATGTTTACATCCATAGGGTTCTACCTAGAATTCCCTGAAACAGGGTCGAGAAGATAAACAGGACAAACTCCTTACAGGGTTTGTAACGGAGAATAGGACCGAGAGGATGTCCACAAAAGATAGCCTACAAGTAAGCTCTACAGAAAACAGGGATCAAGGATATACTCCCAAAAAGAGATCATGCGCGTATCTAGTCTTTGACCATCAAAGTCGTCTTTTAACTTCGCGATTTTGTAGCTTCTTATTCCTGTTTCCATAACATGAGCTGGAACTCATTTCTTCGTCGCATCTCGTTCCACTTGCACTTATCGTTTTCCTAGAATACTTGACGCAAACATGACTGCGTACTCATGATCTCATGCAAGCTTTCCAAAATTCACTAGTGAATCTTGGATCTCGTTTATATACTATAAGGCATTCCATGTAGAAGAACTTTCTCTTGAAAGTAAACAGATGTCAATCAGGTTATCATGCGCACTTACTAGGGTGATCTCTATAACCCATGCATAAATGAAGTAAACCATCCGTCTTATTGGCGAACACCACTCGATCGGGCTTCAAATTTCCAATAAAGGCATCAAGGGATTCTAAGTAACTAGTCATGACAGAACCCCAAAAAGGTTACCCGATACTTCGAGGGAATTACCAAGGCTAGTCAAAAGGTCTAACTACCCTCCTATCAAAACCGAGAGTGGCACCCCCTACTGGATAACCACTTCATCCCTAGAATCCATCCATAGCTTATAGACATAAGCATTATTTCCAAACTCAACACTTGGCATAGACATTCCCAAATCCAAACAAGTCATGTATAAATGGACTGATTCTCCAATAGGACTTTGAGACAAAAATGGGATTCTCTATTACGCTAGTACTTAAGGTGCAGAGACTCAACTATCGAAGCAGACTTAAATGATACGAACAACGAAGTCCTAACGGGATGATAGAGAAGAAAAGCTAAACCTTTAACAAGATCGTTACCCTCCTTCCGAGGTACTCTAGAAATGAGAGCATACTACTACCCTCCCGATGATCTTGTCCTTGTCCCATAATACTTAACTATCCGCCCCGTTTTACCCTGCCAAAGGTACTCTCTCGTCATGGGTTTCATTGTTCATCTTTCTCCCTCCTTTGAGGACTAAGCCATACCAACAAGTTGCTCATCCTTAAGCTCGTATCCTTTATCCTTCTTTCTCACGATCCTTTCTTATAACGCGGCCACTGGTCTCTCGAGAACCACCTCCATCGTATGGAAAGCACTTTCGTAGGTAGAAAAGACTAGTCGCAGTTAAAACTACTGTGACTACAGATGGAGGAAAGAAAGGAAAAGAGACTCAATTAAGGAAACAAGGATAGTGCTAATGGCCTTTGGGGAATAGCCTTTTTCTTTTAAAAGAAAATTTTCTTGAAAAATGCTTCTTTGTAAACGGTTTTTTTTCAAATAGTTTTCAGAAGGTCTTTAAAAACTTTTGCCCAGTCTGGTAACCTTCTGCTCTGATACCACGTGTAACACCCCGCCTCCGCTAGGGTCACTCGCAAAGGAATGCACTAGCTTTAGAGGGGCATTATTGGTAAACATGCACAGAAATATCACAAGACAGAACATATAAAATAGCGGAAGTAAAACCAAACTTTCATAACATGAATAAATAAGGTCTAAAGCCTTTTACATCAGAGTACGTCAAAACCTGTCTTGCAATAGTAAAGAAGCATAAAGACATTTTCATAAATTATTCCCCAAGTAAAAACAGTAAAGTAGCCAATAGACAAGAAAAGTCCTAGCCATCCATGATGACCTTCAAGCAGAAGAAGTCTGAACTAAACAACAGTATTTCCTCCCTGTAACCTGGGGGGGGAACGGAAGAAAAGAGGCAAAACAAAACGGGTCAGTCAAAAAGACTGAGTAAGCCCTATCTACTATTAGCATAAAAACTAGTAAAGTTAACTGACATGAGAAACTGAGATGAACATAAGCATGATAACAAGATAGATAAGCTAAATCAAAATAACAGGATGAACTACTGAACTCAGATAAACTAAGGTGTCATGATAAATTACGATGTCAAGATAAAACAAGGTATCACATCGTCAGGTTTCTATCAAGTATAATATCCCCAAGATATCTGTCACGTATAACGCCCCGTAATATCTATCCTGTATTTTAGCTCTGCACCTACCGTACTAGTATCCCCACCGTGTCATGTGTTAACCAAGAATGACCCTCACTCAAAAGTCGTGTAATGGTCCATGTCAACCTAATACATCGCATATATAGGTTACTCAACTTGTATGTTTTATTCCATGTAAATGTTCAGTCCCTTGCCGTAGACCATACGGGCTTTCCCATGAGATTCTATATTACTTTAACATAGTTCCATGATCCTTAAGATCGGTTTGGATTGTTACCCTAAACCTAGCTAGGGTCTTCCAACATGAATTATTGTTTGTACAACTAGGACTTATGCTACCTAGGGCTGCTAGGGATTATGCTTACCTATTGCACGTTTTCGTATCTCGGTTTGGGTTCAACCACTTAGGGCCACTAGGGATTACGCTAACTACCAACCGCGCCCTTTTTCCCACGCATTCATCGTGAATCGCTTTTCCATGACTGTATGCACATATATCACATCGTGCCATCCGAGTCCTATCACAGGGCAAATCAAGAAATACAGGACTCGGTCGGGAGCTTTCGATTTATCTGCCGATGCAGATGCTAAGGTCTGTTTTTCTTATACGTGGCTATGGTCCCACGAGACCACTCCCTCAACTAGTGAAAGACAAGACAGGATAAATCCTGTATGAGAACACAACATTGGCCAACCCACATCCAAGTCCTACCGCAACCATAATTAGATAGCAATTATGGTCTTTTGGGTGTTCTCTGCCTCTCCGTACGTACACGCTTGACCAAAGATGGTAGGTAGCCTGACGAAATGCTATCTAGGGTATGACCGTGTATCGTCGACTATCCCCTATCCATCCCCGTCTTTAGGTCGCTCGTATAGCAACCAAGGCATACTCTTGGTTCTTCTAACGCAGACCTTAACCTCTCATGAGCCTAGTGTAATCACCTGGCAGCTCATAGAGGGATACCAAGAATATCCTCACGTTCCCCGAAGCCGCTGCTTCGTTACCCAGTTCGCTGGAGCCTTTATCTAAATCAGATACTTGCTCCTACTCGTATACTTAAACGATGACCTACCGTATCAGGTTACTCATCTATCTATGAACTGGTCTAAATTTCCTTGACTAAGAATCATTACTTAGTTATTCTTCAACTAAGGTTTACCACTTAGCATTGTTCCCGTTATCCTTGTTAACTACGGTTATCCACCTCATCCTCAGAACTAGGGTTTACATAATGGATTAAGTGTCACTTAAGTTCATGACTTAACCCGTCTACAAATCCTGTCAAAATTGGCTAAGTATCCAAGTTCAAGGCTTAACCCTACAAACCATGCTCAAGTTGGTTAAGTATATTAAGCAATTCACGACTTAACCTCGTCCAATTATCATTCTAGATTGGTTAAGTATATATTAACTTGACCCTATCAATTTACTTAGTCAAATCGGTCAAGTGTATTCAAGCGATTCGTGACTTAGCCTTATCATGTTTTCACGTTATACTGGTTAAGTATTGGTTAACTTAACCACAATAAATTAACGTGTTAGATTGGATAAGTATAGGTCACATAAACACATCAATTTATCATGTTTAGATTAGTTAAGTGTTTAACTAAACCCATTAAACTACCAAGTGGGATTAATTAAGTCTAGGCTAACTTAACCCCATCCGATTTCCATGTTTAGACTAGTTGGGTCTAATCTTAACCCCATTCGTTAACCGTATTTTTCGGTTAAGCGTCATTAAGAAAACTTACTTAACCTTACCAAGTTATCGCGTTGGATTGATTAAGTGTTGGTTAACTTAACCCCATCCACTAGTCATATAAAAATGGTTAAGTGTCATTAGGCAAATCAAGTTACTTAACCTACCCAACCTTGTCATGTTTTGTTAAGTATCATTAGCCTAATCAAATTACTTAACCCATTTGTCCATGTCATATTTGGTTAAGAGTCATTAATCAAATTAACTTAACCCTATCATGTGGCATTAATTACTTAATGCACCTTCACCTCTCACATTAGACTTTGTTGTGGTTACTAGTTAAGCCGGTCGGTTCCGGGTAGCTTTACACCACAACTTGGTCTAACCTCGGGTTCAAGCACAACATGACCAACTTCTCACATTGGGTCCTATTGTTTGCAACTACTAGTTAGGCCGGTCGGTTCCGGGTAGTTTTACGTTGCAAACTCAACCCAACCTCGAGTTGGCCACACTTATATTATCTAAGTGTCATGTCCATCATGTTTCCCAAAACATGTTACAAGTTTTCAAGCATTTGGGTAGACCTAACTTAATAGGTAAATTCCCAAAGGGTAGACCTAACTTAATAGGTAAATTCCCAAGCTTATGTTTTTATGCATACTTACATGTCAACTTCCATGTTATATTTCAAGTCATGTTTTCAAGTTGTATTTTCATGTCATTAGAAATTACCCATAACATAACCCAACGCTTTTAAACTCGCATATACGTTCGCGACAACGTAATGGATTAAAAGAAGAGACTTGGCAAAGGCATGACAAAAATGGATATTAAGCCACAAGTTAATCATGGTGGCAAATGAGGCACAAATGTGTTCATTAACTTGCATGTTACATTCTTAAGCCTCAAAACATGCATAAACCCAAACTTGGCACATAGGCGAATCATGGTGACAAAAGATATGGAATGATGACTAGTAACTCGCATATATCATCATATAAGGGTTATGACTTCATATGCAAGTTGACATAAAGGTTATGAGGGTTCTCATGTTGCCTAATGCAACATTTCAACATAAAGGTTGTAGCTTTTATCTCACAAGATCAAGATAATGACTTCATAAACTTGCATGACATGATAGCATGTATCATACTCAATGATCAAACCCAAACTTGCAACATGAACATTTAACTTCATAGTTAATATCTAAGAGTAGGGAAAGGGCTTACATTGCTATGAAGGCACAAAAGATATGACAAAGCCCTTATGCAATCAAATAGACCCAAAATGCAAGCTCTAACATAAAAACCCTTGAGCCAAAATGATCAAAACCCTTGCTTTATGATGCAAAGATAGAAACTTGACTTGAATGCAAGCTAATGACACTCATACAAGCTTGAAAACACTTGTATGCATGGAAAATCTCTCATAGAAACCATTTAGAAATTTGATGAAGAGAGTGGAGGCCATGAGAGGTAAAATTTTGCCATAGTTTAGTTGCATGAATGAATAATGAGGATTTAGGATAGGTTAGGGTCTTATTTATAGATTAGGCAAGTGTTTTAGGCCATAGGATTAAACCTAGATTCAATCCAAGCCATCAAAGCATGTCTTGGGGAAGAAGTCAAGTGTAGGAACCATCTAGGTCCTTTAGATTAAAGATGAACCATGAGAACCATCCAAATGCAAAATCTGCATTTGAGCGAATCGGCCCACGGATTGACAGCCAAACACCCTGGATTAACCCCTAGTCGACCAAGCGGGCTCGGGTCGACCTCAAAAATCGGCCGGTTCGGTTATTCCCCTCTCCCAATTCGCTGTTTTGAACATTTTTGCATATTTATTTATTTAATTTTCAATTATATATATATATATATATATCAATATATATATATTTCTCTGCGCAACCCATTTCACTTAATTAAGTATACTTTAATTTGGGAATTTTTCGTGAAACTTCGCGAGGCCATATCTTGGTCATACGGACTCCGATTTTCGAAAACTCGGACTCTATTTCGCGTATTTTTTCGAGACGAACGCAATGACATAGCCCATTTCCCTTGATTCAGATTTTACAGTTTAATTCTGCCTCCATTTATGTTATAACAGGTTATTGAAAATACGGGTTGTTACAATGAAGCTGCGACGACGTAAGGCGAAAGTGGTACAACATATCCCGAATAAAATTGTTAGTCGGGGCACGCACCCAGTAGCGCATACTTGCCTGTTCTAGGCAGTGTAACTCTCCAGCGGCGCAAGAGCTCTATCACCCTTTCCGAGCGCAAGAACATCTCTTTCATGAATGAATAACCGCAATGTCGTGTGCCTTAATGCAGTTGCATCCATATTAGATGGCATCGAATCTGGTGGATTTTCAAATATAACTGCGTCCGCCAACATATCCGGCGCCTCCGAAATGCCTCCGTCAACAGTATCCATGTTCTCTACCTCCTCATGCTTGATCGGAGAATGTTGTCTTTCCGGTTGCACCCCATGATCGAACACTTCCGGCGAACTCGTCGCCTGAGAAGTAGTGGACGCTCCAGAAGTCTCAAGCTCATTGCCCTCCGATCTAGCATTGCTAGTTGAATCAGATGTTTGTGACGAAGGCAATGAATCCTTGACTTCCAAAGTTTACTCTGTCATAGACCTTGTCTTCATTTCCAGCTATACTTTCAACATACTAGCGTTAGACATAGCAATTGTATAACCTATACCATTCATGTTGGTGCAAACTAACATGTGCGTGCAGTGTTATGTTGTACCATGCTAATAAAGTCTATAATTTGGTCGCTCGGGACACAATTGTTGAATCTCGCTATATAGAGTTTTGACTATGACAACTATACATAAGCATATATATACTATATCAACTAACTCTGTTTTGCAGGAAGATATTCGACAGTAGATTCAAGAACACAAATGAAGATTATATATGTTGTAAGAGTCTATTAGTCTTAGATTTATTTGTTAAAGTCTTCCTTGATGATTACACATACACATTCTTCACAATAAAGTAGGCAAGGAATAAGTCTTCTTCAGAAAACAGACGTCTGAAAATTTTGAGACAGACGTCTGTTTGCTGAAAGAAATTTCAGATTCACATAATATTCAAACGTCTTGTCTGAAAAATTCAGACGTTTGAATCTGCTCCGAATTAGCCTATTTTCTTACTGTTTTTATTTTTAAATCAAAACCGACATCTGAAATTTTTTATTTAGACATCTGAATTAGCCTATTTTCTATTTTCTTACGGATTTGCAAATCAACTTCAGAATTCAGAATCATTCTCTAATCCTTAACCCTATCTCAGTGAGTTTTTAGTTACTTTTAGGTTTAAATGGATGATGTGAATTATGATAGAGTATGAATTGGGTATATGTTGTGAATCATGAACTTATGCAAGTTTATTTTGTCATTATCCATGGATCCAACATGATTACGGACATTATATTATGCTGACTATGTAGATCTTGACTTGCAACTATATTGTGGTAAATGCAAACTTGTTAATTTAGATCTAATCCCTTATGTTAATCACCTTTCACCTGTTATGTTGTAGTAATCACGATTGTTGTAGACTTAACATGTGATGCCACCCTTTTAGATCTAATCATGCTACTATGTCACCCTAATTTTGTTAGACATCTAAATGACAAGTTTAGACCATGTTATGTTGACTTTGACATTGTAGTTGCCACAAGTTCATCAGTTCTGTGTTCACCCTGTTATGATGATTACATGTCCATTCACCTTGTTGTCATGCTTATGCCAAAACTGTGCTGAGACTATCACCTTTGTCACTCCCTTTTTATTGTTATGGCAAGGCTACTTTGTAGCCTCGATGACACATTAAAATACATGTGATCACAATAGTTTGGAAACAGGGAAAAAAGGTGATTTATAAATGGCATAATTTATATAATGTTTTATATAAGTTGGACATATAATTCAAATAGGGAAACATAGAAATAACCACCTATAATAACATAGGAAAATTTGGGGGAAAATGGCATAATTTGATTATGACCATTTATGGATATGTAATTCAAATTATTGTTGCAAAATGGGTATTGACACCTATAAAAGGAAAGGATTAATTAATTGGTAAATTAATTAAAAATGGAATGTTAGTCATTACAATTAGGAATTGTAACTGTACTTATGACACGAGGTTAGGTTACGCTAGTGGTGGAAGTTTGCCCGGACCCGACCGGCATATCGAGCAGCCACTAATGTTGAACCTAATGTGGGAGGTCTAAGTACGTAAATACGAATCGGGCTAAGACACGTGTTAGGCCCAAATGTGGAGTAAGACTGCCCGGACCAGACCGACATATCCAGCATCCACATGTTGCAGGCTTAATGTGGGAGGTCTAACCCAGTATGAAACCATAATTGGGCATGGTAACAGAATTGGACTACTTAACCTAATTTAGTTCATAAAGATTGTATGACTATGAACTTAAGTTATGTAAAACTGGATGAGTTGTGGGTGGGATAAGTAAATTAGAAGGGGTGGGTAATATATAGATATATAGGCCCACAAACTTAACCCAATAAGGTTATGTAATTAAAGACACCTGATGGTATACATAGCCAGTGGAAAATAGAATAAAGTTATGTAATTAAAGACACCCTTTAGGGTAAGCATAACTAGTATAGGACTATGTAATTAAAGACACCTAAGGGTATACGTAGTCAGTGAAAACCTTAGTGGGGATACAAGACAAAGGGGAGAGCTTGTATCATATTGTGTGGGACCCATTTCAATCAGCAACCCGGAGTAGGTATCAAATAAAGAACTCCGTACTAGGTGGAGATAAAGGCACGCTTACTAATTAATTGTAAGAGATCCAAATGGGACGGACGGTGTGGACGACGCAAACCGACCGGGGACATGTGCGTGCATGGGCCGGGCAGAGGGGGCTAAGACGACCGTGACTCCAGTAGATATGGTTGTGCACCTCTTGGGTTGCCACTTTAGGAAGTGATACCTCCTACTGTGGGGCCAGCACAGGGTATCTACGGAATAGAGAGCCGATCTATTAGGCTAGGGGTTAGGGTACACTCGAACGTATACCCTAAGTCTACCAATTTATTGTGCAAGGGATAATCTAACTTTAGTTATACTAGTAATAGTGTAGAGTAGTCATTAGTGAAGTATGTGTACACCTTACCTTATCTGCCTTGTCACACCTGCTATTTATATAGTGACCTCTCTTACCCACTTTATGCCTGTCATGTTCACCTTTATTTATTTACTGGCTAAAAGTAACTAGACTCACCAGACTTTATGTCTGACCCCTTTTTTATCTCTCTCTTTCGTCCCCGCCGGTTCTCAGGGAGGAAACACCCAGGCTTAGTCAGGACTTAGATATTATCTTGTTGGAAGCTTCTTCTGGAGTATGGCTCAAGTCTTTGTCTCTACTATGGCTTACTCTTTTTATTGGGGAATAATATTTTTCATTAATACCTATGTACTCTGATGATGCAAGACAGAAGTATTTTTTTGTAATGATTTTATGACTTATGGTATTATGAATTTCGGCATTATATTTTATGTTAAAATAAAAATTTGAAATTTCCGCTGCTATCTTGTTTATATCTGTCTTGTAATTATTCTGTGTCTGTTTACCTACAACGCTTCACGAAACTTAATGCATTCCCTTAGTGAGTGACATTAACGGACGTGGGGTGTCACAACAGTGGTCCGAACCAGTATAAAATCGACTGTGTGATTTTACTTACTGCTACTACTCTGCTATATACATTCTACCACACTCATACTTCATTCTATGCGATCCTACCGTTTCATAGACTCTTTCAATTGGTATCAGAGTAATGCCCTCCTATAACCGTAACACCGTTATTTGATACTTTGATAAAATGAAGAATAATCCAATTACTAGCTCAACTACATTTGCCAAAGGACAATCTACTCAGAAACCACCTTTGTTTAATGGACTGCACTACAATTATTGGGCTACAAGAACGAGGATATATATGCAAGCAAGTAGTTTTAGTGCATGGAATGCTACTCAAAAAGAATTCACAGCACCTACAACTGAATATTCAGCATGGACAACAACACAAAAGGATGAAGCAAATGCAAATGCCAAAGCTATAAATATGCTATATTGTGCTTTGGATAGGAATGAGTTCAATCGTGTTAGCATCTGTACTTCAGCATATCAAATATGGGAAACACTCAAAACTATCTATGAAGGTACAAGAAAAGTCAAACAAACAAAGATTTCAATGCTCAAAAACCAGTTCTAGAACTTTAAAATGAGACAAAATGAAACCATCAATGAAAAGTATTCATGTTTTCAAGACATTCTACATGCATTGATAGAACTGGGAGTAAAATATAGCGACTTTGATATTATATCAAAAGTGCTAAATTCTCTAACTGACGATTGGGGAAGAGAAGTATTAGCCATTGAGGTAGCTAATGATTTATCAACTATGAAACCAGAAGAACTCATAGGCAATCTCATGTCTTATGAAGTAAATCATCAAGCCAAAAGGGAATTAGCTCAAAATAAAAAGAATGTAGCTTTTCATGCCGATAAAGAAGAATCAGAAACAAAAGATAAGGATTTATCTTTTACCGCTAAAAACTTTATGAAAATTCTAAAACATAGGAAATGAAATCTTAAGAAGAATACCTCAAGCAGACCTCCATCCTCAATTTTGGAATGCTTTAATTGTCATAAGAAAGGTCACATGGTAAAAGTTTGTCCAGAACTGAAAGAAAATCAGAAGAATTTCAACAACAAGAATATGAAAGAAAAATTCAAAAAGAAGTCTTTTTCTGTCACATGGGATGATTCAGATTCAGACTCATCAGACGGTGATAACAATAACAAAAATGAACAAGCAAATGTGTGCTTCGTGGCTCAAGAATCTGAAGTAAGTGATTTATCTTATGATGATCTAGTAGAAGTTAATACTGAATTTTTAAACACTATAAAAAACCATAAGAAGAAACTTAAAGAAACTTGTGAAAATCAAAATAAAGATGAGTTTGAAAGAGACATGCTTAAAGATAAAAAAAATAATCTTAGAAGAAGAACTTGAAAAGGTTTAAGAGACTCTTTGAAATTCAGATAGTCAGCTTTCACTTTTGAGTCAAGAAATTAAAACTCAGAAGGCAAAGAATAACGAAATTAGTTATGAAAATCACATTTTGAAAACCAAAATAAAAGAATTAGAGTTAGAAAATAAAAGTATTCAAACCAAGTTAGATAGTATTTCTAAGAATGTATCTAACTTTAATAAGGGTAGAGAAAATTTATCTAGATCATAGAAAATTCTCAACCATCTTCAAACAAAAATGGTTTAGGATTTAAGAAAGAGTAAAAAATTCCTATAAAGAAAAATGCAATTCTAAAGAGGAAAATTTATTCAAAAATTAAGGATAAACCAAAATACACCAAAAAGAGTAATAAAATTGAGATATGGGTTCCAAAAACAAACAATAGTTTGATTAGAAACAAACATATCAATTCATTTATGGAATCTGTTCATAATAATAAATATAATCTGTACAAAAGGGGTACTAAACCCACTTGTGTTTGGCTTCAATGATCTAACTCTTAAGACCCCATCAAAAAGTGGGTACCAATGTGCTTACTAATATTTTGCAGGTCCCACTCAAAAAGGGAAAATGGATTTTAGATAGTGGTTGCTCAAAACATATGATCGGAGATAAGGATATGCTTATCAATATTTCATACTTTGATGGTGGCTCTGTTACCTTCGGAGTAAACTCAAAAGGCTTTATCATTGGCAAAGGAGATGTGTGCAACTATGGTATTTCAAACTTACCTCTTATTAGTAATGTTTCCTTAGTTAAAAACTTAAAACATAATTTACTTAGTATTAGCCAATTATGTGACAAAGGTTTTAAAATAACAATTTCTGAAAATAAATGTAATATTTTTGACAAAGATCAAAATCTTATTTTTGAAGGAAATAATGATAGAAATATTTATGTTTTAAATATGAAAGTTAATAATAATAAATAAATGTGTTTTATAGCCAATAATAATGATTCTTGGTTATGGCACAAACGTTTTTGTCATATAAACTTTAAAACTATACGGGGACTTTCGAAAAATGAATTAGTAAAAGGTTTACCTAAAATAAAATTTAAAGTAAAAAATCTCAGCGAAGATTGTCAAATAGGAAAATTAACCAAATCTTCTTTTAAATCCAAAAAGGTTATATCAACTTTACAACCGTTAGAATTGTTACATATGGATTTATTTGGACCTACTCAAGTTCAATCTATAAATCATAATCGGTATGTATTTTTGATAATTGATGATTTTTCAAGATATATATGGACTATTTTTATATAAAATAAAGTGATACTTTTGAACATTTAAAGTCTTATCAAAAGAATTCAAAATTCTAAAAATCTAAAAGTTAAAAACATTCGCAGCGATCACGGTGGTGAATTCGAAAATGAGTCATTTGAACTTTTTTGTAAAAAGAAAGGAATAAATCATAATTTTTCTTTTCCTAAAACTCCACAACAAAATGGAGTTGTAGAAAGAAAGAATAGAACCTTAAAAGAATGTGCTAGAACTTTATTAAATGGTAGCACTTTACCAAAACAATTTTGGGCAGAAGTTGTAGCAACTGCTTGTTATGTATTAAATCAAATTTCCATTCGCCCTCTAACTAAAAATACACTTTACAAACTTTTTAATGGAAGAAAACCAAATATCTCTTATTTTAGAGTTTTTGGTTCTGAATGTTTTATTCTTAACACTAAAGATCAACTCGGAAAATTTGATCCAGAAGCTAATCATGTAATTATTGTCGGATATTCAGAACGTAGTAAGGCTTGTCGTATTTTTCAATAAACGTACTAATATCATAGAAGAATTTTACACGTATCTTTTGATGAAAATCTTGATAAAAATATAAATATCATAGATGATGATGAAATTATTGAAAGCACTAGTCTTGAAAATACTGAAAATAATCCTATAAAACAAATTAGATCACCTTCCAGAATTTTACGAGATCATCCTACACAAAACATTATTGGGGAAATCGATTCACACAATCGAACAAGGAGTCAACTAAATCAAATGGGTCATGTAGCATTTCTTTCAACTATTGAACCCAAAAATCCAAAAGAAACCTCTACGGATGATTATAGTATAATAACTATGCAAAAGGAATTAAATCAATTTGAACAAAATGATGTCTGGGAGTTAGTACCTCGACCAAATGATCAATCACTTATTGGTACAAAATGGGTGTATAAAAGTAAAGCGGATGAACTTGGAAATATTACAAGAACAAAGCCAGATTAGTAGCACAAGGCTATAATCAAGAGGAAGGTAATGATTATGAAGAAACATTTGCACCTGTAGCAAGACTTGAATCTATACACATACTTTTAGCATACGCATGTTTTCACAATTTTAAACTTTATCAAATGAATGTTAAAAGTGCTTTCTTAAATGGATTTATTAAAGAAAATGTATATGTAGAAAAACCACTGTTATTTATACATGAAAAATATATAGATTATGTTTACAATCTTAAAAAAGCTTTATATGGTTTAAAATAAGCACCACATGCTTGGAATGAAGACTCAAAAGTTACTTAATAAATTCAGGTTTTTGAATTGGAAAAGCAGATCAAACATTATTATAAAAAATACAAATAAAGATATTTTAGTTGTACAAATTTATGTAGACGGTATCATTTTTGGTTCAACTAATGAAAATTTATGTAATGAGTTTACTACTATTATAACAAATGAATTTGAAATGTCCCACATGGGAGAATTATCATTTTTTCTTGGATTACAAATTAAACAATTTTCAAATGGTATTTTTATTAATCAAGAAAAATATTGTAATAATCTAATTAAACGTTTTGGTTTAGATAACCCTTCTACAAAGCCAACTCCTATGAGTACTACAACTCATCTTGATAGAGATGAGAAAGGAAAAAGTGTTGATAAAAAACTATATAGAAGTATGATCGGTTCGTTACTTTATTTAACTGCAAGCCGCCCTGATATAATGATGAGTGTATGTTTATGTGCAAGATTCCAAGCAGATCCTAAAGAATTACATTTAAGAGCAGTGAAACAATTTGTAAGATATCTTAATAATACTAAGGACTTCGGTCTTTTCTATCCGAAAGAATGTCCATTCGAATTAGTATCTTACAGTGATGCTGATTTTGGTGGATCTCGGACGGATAGAAAAAGTACAAGTGGTACATGCCATTTTATTGGAAAATCGCTTGTATCTTAGTTTAGTAAGAAACAAAATTGTGTATCACTCTCTACATGTGAAGCATAATACATATCCGCTTCTTTAGATTGTGCATAGGTGATCTATATGCAACAAACCTCAGAGATTTTGGAGTAAACTTAACTAAATCAACGATATTTTATGATAACACTAGTGCAATAAATTTATCCAAAAATCCTATAAATCATTCACGAACTAAACATATTGACATTCGTCACCACTTTTTATGTGATAACATAGAAAAAGAAATTATAAATTTAGAATATATCTCAACTAAAAATCAGATTGCCGACATATTCTCTATACCTTTATTAGAGAATACATTTATAAAACTAAGACAGGAATTGGGAATTATGTCAGTAAAAGGTATATAAGTTACTATAAATTACTCTAAAAACAATTTTTAACAACAAGTTCATATACATGTTAAACTAATAACTAAATATAGCTTCTTTCCTAAAAACACTCACTATGTTTAAGTTATTCTCTGGTTATAACTTCCTGAAATTCCATCCACATGTTTTTGAAATCTAATTTATATATGCTTATGTTTTTCATTACAATGAAAACACGAAATATAAACTTAAAAGAAGTACAAAAACAAATCTATCAACTATGTCTTCCAACAACTCGAATTCCTCAATTAACATTACCTTCACAATAGATAGCTCGTCAGATACTCCACACTTTCCCCCACCAACTCCAAGAAATGAACCAGAATATCGATGGGGAAATTTTCACACAGGATTTGCTCCGGATTCAAAGAAGGCCAAAAGAGCTCTATTTTCATCACTAGATACGAAAAGAAAAGTTGATGAAATTCATCACTATCAAAAAGAGCAAATAGCACTCTAAAAAGAATTATACTTTGAGCAGAAGGTCACCGCAACTTGTTTAAGTATTCTCGAGAAAATGGTTTATAAATTTTATGGCCCAAAAATGAAGGATATTTCTGAACCTTTACCAATCCCACCAGACCCTATTGATCCATCTTCATCCTATCGAACTGAAAAAGATCCAGTGAATCCTACAAAGAAGTATTGATTATGATGGGAAAAGATTCTCAACGCCAACAAAGACTCTGCCCCCTAAAAATTAAACTTATGTTTTAAGTTTATCAACATTTAATTATTTATTATTGAAACCATTTTTATATGTACATATATAAATATAATATACATCTATAACAATAATAAATAAAATTTCCTACAAAAATTTGCCAAAACAGACGTCTGACTACCGGGTAAGATAAAATTTCAAAAGGAAAACAGATGTCTGTCTACTGAAAATTAGACGTCTGAAATATGGTTGAAATGAACTAAAGCCTTGTTGTTTCATATTTAACCAAAAACAGTCGTCAGAAAATTAAAATCAGACGTTTGATTACTGAGTCATAAATTTTCCAACATCCAATAAACAGACGTCTGACTTTATAACAACAGACGTCTGAAACAACATCAAAATGAACTAATTCTCTACTGTTTGACATTGGGACAAAAACAATCTAAAAATTCTATTCAGACGTTTGAATCGCAACAAAAGATTTTTTAAAAAAAAGGGAAACACACACCTTTTACCAACCAACACTTCATTTCATCTCTTCCCATTTTACTTTTACCTTTTCACTCTCTATAAAACCCTAGCCCCTAAATTTCCAAATCACATAAAAACTTCAACTTTTTACTACTAAAATCATGTCAACTCGTGGAAAGCGTACAAGAGAACAAAAATTCAACCCTCCCTTCGACGAATTAATTCAAAAATGGCTTTGGGATGACACCGCCAAAGAAAGGTACAAGGCAATGAAAGATTCCAAATTCTTTGAAGGTGCCTTTGTTAAGTTTGATTCTCTTTCTAATTATTGAATCCTACAATATGCTAGACATTATCACATCGAATCTCTAGTTGATTTTAATACAAATAATGTCAAAATCTATCTTTTGCTAGTAAAATTATTCTTGGCAAACTTAAAACTATATCATACTAAACCTCAAAACAAAAAGGATTGTGTTTGGTCTGGGGTACGTGGAAAACGTATTCTTCTTCCGATTCAACGATTAGGTCAAATTTTGATTTATACTTGGCAAGGACATGATATCGACACAATTGAAGTTTATATGACTACAAGAGACGAGATACCACACAAGTTTCTTTCCGCTAATCTCATCAATATGCATGATCTTTCCTCTACCCATCTTCGACCACAAGCTCGATTATTAAATCGCATATTAGTCCGAACAATCCAACCCCGCAAAGGAAGTTACGCAAAAGTTTATAAACGTGATTTTCAAGCCTTGTATGCCTTATACTTGAACAAGAAAATCAATTGGGTAAAGATAATTCTAGATAAATGGACGGATATTAGATACAAGCGTAAGTATAAGACTCTTCACTACGGTGCTTATATTACTCGGATTCTTACCACTTGTGAAATAACAATACCCGATACTCCTTCTATTAGCATCAAAGAAATTGGTTCTAAAACCTTAGAACTTATGGATATTGATCCTCATCTCGCAACTTTGGAGTATATGTCTTTTGAGGCTTGGACTGAACATGTACCATCTCAACTGGAAGCACTTATAGCCGAGCCTTCTCATCGTCGTCAACGTAGGGAAGAAGAAGAAGAAGGAATTCAAGTCATCTCTCCTGATACTTCCTCCAAGCAAGCCTTAGTTACGCCATCACGCAATCAATCTAGAATTCATAAAGATCTTAAGCGTTTTGAAAGACAAACAAACAAGAAATTTGACTCCATCAATGGTTTTTTGAACAAAGTTTGGGAAATAATATCTTGCACCGGGACTTCTTCCAGCCAAGCCCATGCCCCGGCTCCGTTTCAATGGTCATCTAGTTCAGTCGAAGAGGTTCTTGATAGTAGTTCTGAACATGGTTCTCCCAAAGACGGTGGAACAAGCGTTGGCCAAAGTTTGTCTACATCCGAGGGTCGGTAAGTATGGTTGGTAGTATGGTTATCTACATATTTTGGTTAAAAACCTTTGATTAACTATGGCATGTAATATTTTTTGGTTTACCTTTGGCACAAAACTCTATGATGTGCTATGGTATGTCTGAACGTTATGCTTGTCTATTATATGTCTGTGTTTATGTTGTGATTGTGTGTTGTGCATAAATACTTAAATTGTTTACTAAGTATTCCTTTTGTTCAAATGACAAAGGAGGAGAAAAAAGTAATGGTATATGCATATTGACAGGTGGAGCTTATATAGTTGTCATTAGTAAAAAAGGGGGAGAATGCTGAATCTCGCTATATAGAGTTTTGACTATGACAACTATACATAAGCATATATACTATATCAACTAACTCAGTTTTGCAGGAAGATATTCGACAGTAGATTCAAGAACACAAATGAAGATTATATATGTTGTAAGAGTCTGTTAGTCTTAGATTTATTTGTTAAAGTCTTCCTTGATGATTACACACACACACACACATATTTCCACAATAAAATAGGCAAGGAATAAGTTTGCTTCAGAAAACAGATGTCTGTTTGCTGAAAGAAATTTCATATTCACATAATACTCAGACGTTTGGTCTGAAAAATTCAGACGTATAAATCTGCTCCGAATTAGCCTATGTCCTTGCTGTTTTTGTTTTTAAATCAAAACAGACAACTGATTTTTTTATTCGGACATCTGAATAGAAGGGATGCGACTTATAATGAAGAGTCAAAACTTTCAATTTTATATCTCTTGGTCTAATCTCTTCGTGATTGGTTGTAACTCTTTGTATATTATAAATAGCGGCCAGATTAAGTGATCCAATCATCGAATTTTATTCTAATTCTTTCTATCTTACTAAAAGCTCTCTAAATCTCTAAAAGCACTCTATTTACAAATACTAGAGATTTTAATCTTCCATATTCTTTCACAAGCTACATGTTTATCATCAAGGAAAGACTATAAGAAGGATGTACTTCAAATTGACATATCCGTGTTATCAAGAACACAAATAATCATCTATTATTTTTTATTGTGAAAGTCCTCTTCAGCAGTTGAGGCAAGAAATACCGTTCGGCTGTTCGGGTAATTATGAACCTATTTCTCCGGGTGAAGCGAGGGTTTTTGTGTTAGTGAAATACCAGAAGGGAGTTTGGAACTGGACGTAGGACAGTGATCCAAACCAGTATCAAATCAACTGTGTGATTTTACTCAGTGGAAATTTGCGTGAAGGGCTTACTAATCTGGCCCAATTAGTTTAAATGACATGGCTTTTAAAGAATAAGTTTCAAGGACAAAAAATGTCACGACCGTTATTTTGCAAATCTGAAACCCTAGTTGATCTTCATCCAAATGGCGATTTTCAAAAGCTTTTCATGTTTCAAACGAATCGATTGAACGATTCGATCTTATTTCTACAGCCACAATCGATTGAACGACTAGATTGAACGATTCGATTTTCAAAAGATTTTCATTTTATGTCATGTGTTGATGTAGTGAAGGAGGACCGTTGTGTTTTGTTGATGGATGGTTGGTTTCAGAGTGCACAGAAATGCAAAATAGAGAGAAGATGGGAAGCAAATAGAAATCAAATGTAAAAATAAAATTAGAACAGGATGTAAAAACAATACTGCAAGTGCAATGTAAAATATAATTTTGTGTGGATTGAATGCAGGTGTAACAACCCGTAAAATGCGAGCCAGTATAAAATTTTTATTTTGGCAATTTTAATGAATTTTGAATATTTAAAATGAATTATTTTAAATAAAAATGACGAGAAATTTATTTTGAATAGAATTCGAACATATATATTTATATAGATCGTCGTTAGAATACAAATATTTATTTATATATATAAAAGGAATTGAAAATGGCGCGGTAGTTCGATAATTCGATTTCAAACTTCAATTGAATGTACCGGGTGCAAAATAAACCGGAATTTAGCGAAACAAAAAAAATATTTGAATCTAATTGAGAATATCTTTCCAACGAATCTGAAAAATTGAAATTTCATAGCGGGGATCAAAAGATATGCCCAGTTGAAAATTCAAAATAGTCGCTATGGAATTTCGGCCCTTAAAAAAGCCATTTTGCAAACGACCTCGGATTTCGACGAAACCACTTTTGTTGGATCCATGATGTCATGCTATTGCTAAATTCCAATTTTCATAATTTTTCGATTCAATATGTGAGCGTGGCGAAGGAAAACGCGTTTGACCAATTTCAGTTGATTTTAATCGACTGGAAAATGGCCATTTTTCAAACGGTCTCAGAATTCGACGAAATTAGTTTTGTTAGGACCGTATCGTCAATACGAAGTTAGAAAATATTTTTCGGGAATTTTTCGAGTTAGTATGTGACCCCAGTAAATTGAAATGCGTGTTCAAATTCAATATATAGATTTATATTTTGATTTTGACGAAAAATGATCGAAACGATCGAATCAGCCTACGTGGCATATCCCATTGTGTTCAGAATGGGGGTAATACGGTAGGGACGACAGTCGTTGGGTTCGAATCGGGGTTAGGATGAAAAGTCAACTATAAAAGAGAAAATAATATTAATTTATTATATTTATTTTATAAAACTCCCCCACCTTTTCCCTTATCTCTCCTCCGCCTTCAGTATTCAAATTGAAAAAAAAGAAAAAAACCGCTGAGCCCTAGAACGCGTCGCCCTCTGCCTCGATCCAGGCGACCGCCGACGCTCGCTTCCCCCCTCCTTCTCCGATCTGCCTCCTCCTCCCCTGTCCTCTCCCGCTTCGTTCTCCTTCCCCCTTCCTTCGAGACCCGCGACCTCCCCCCCCTCCCCCCGATCCGAACAACACCGCCGCCTACGGCAGGTGTACCCCCTCGCGCGAGACCACCTCTGCCTGAAGCTTCCCCGCGCCAGCAGCCGCCAAGCACCCCCTCTAGTCGGTCAGCACAGTGCAGGAGCCCCCCTTTCCTTCTTCTTCGCTCGACGGTGAGTTTCTACTTTATTTTCATTTGTTTAGGTGATTTAAAAATCTAAAAATTTAATAATTATGTTCTAGTTTTAAAATCTGAAATTTATTTATATATTATTGTTTTAAAAATCTAAAATTAATATATATATATATAGTATTGATTTAAAAAGGTAATATTTAAATGGAAGAACTTTGTTTTAAAAATGTTGATTTTTGAAAATAAATAACATTGGGAAACAAAAATCAGATTTTTATTCTTATGGAAGCAAAGTTAAAATATGATCTTTATATATAAAAGCATAGAATTGAAGATGCGATTTTTATACGAATGAAATGGTTTTAAAGATGAGATTTTTAATTTGACAATAAAGCTAGGATTTTTATTTTTAAAGAAAGAATATATTTTTAACGATATAAAGAAGTGATTTTTAATCTATGAAAGACGATATTTTTATATAATGAAAGGCATGATTTTTATATAACGTAAAAGTTAAAAATATGTTTTTTATATTATAGAGATTATAAAAATACGATCTTTATATTATATAGATAGTAAGGGCGAAATCTTTATATAGAGGATAGCATGATAAAAATATAATCTTTATTATATGAACAACGATGTAAAAATAGAATTTTTATCTATATAGTAGAGATGTAAAAATAGGATTTTTATCCATATAGAGTGATAATAAAAATATGATTTTTATATACATAGCAACAATATAAAAATGTGATTTTTATATATGTAGTGGCTACGGACGACGAATTAGACAAAAGGCGAGCACGATGGAGATTTCCCACATATGAAGAGTCGTGGTATTGGATTAGCTAGTCGGTGAGAACTTCTCACTTTAAATTTCCTTTTCTAGTTAAAAATATATACTAGGATGATTGTAACGACCCAGAAAATCTGAACCAATTTAAAATTTTTAAATTGGCTAAAATAATGGATTTTAAATATTTAAAATAATTATTTTAAATAATTGAGATGAAAAGTGAGTTTGAATCGACAATTGAAAACGAATATAATTAATTATAACTATAAACAAGGCCTGAAATGGCGCTGCAGTTTCAAAAATTGAATTCAAACTTTGTAGGACTGTACCAGGTGCAAAACAAAACGGATTTTAGTGAAACCAAAAATATTTAAATCTGTTAGTGAATACCTTTCTAACGAATCTGAAAAATCGAAATTTCATAGCGGAAAGCAAAAGTTATGGCCGAATGAATTTTCAGAAAGGTCGCTATGGAATTTATATAGCCCGTGAAATTGGCCATTTTGCATATGACCTCGGAATTCGACGAAACCACTTTTGTTGGATCCGGGATGTGAAGTTATTGCTAGGTTTCAAATTTCGTAATTTTTGAAGCTAGTATGTGAGCGTGGCAAAGGAAAATGTGTTTTGGTCAATTACAGTTAAATTGGATCGACCAGAAATGGGCCTTTTTGCAAACAGTCTCAGAATTCGACGAAACTAGTTTTGTTGGGACCATATCGTCAAAACATAGCTAGATTTATTTTTCTGGATAGCTGGAGCTGAAGATAGATTCTATCGTTTATCTCTTTTTATGCTGTTCAGTTCCTATTGTACATATTTTGTTTATTTCCGCTATAGACATTTATGTATAGCTGAACTGTATTTGTACGAAGTAAGATCCTGTACACTGTGTAACTCTGATGATTACTTTTATCCAGTATATTCTATTGTTCATTATCTGGTGTATTTATTTAATTCTGTTCGGCTATTATCTGTTTCTGTGTTATATTCCACGGATTACCCTTGCCGCCGCCAGTACGGGGTTTGGGGTCGTCTCAACGTGGTATCAGAGCTTTGGTTAGGCTTAGTCCTGGAATATAACATTTGAACGAACTCGTCAGAAATAGAACCAGTAGTGTTCTAGGATGGGTAACTCTATACAGATAGGATCAGTAATATCCTAGTATAGGTAAAGCAGAATGGAATACACCCCAGTAGACACATTTACATTGAAGTATTTGTCTCTATATTTTGAAATATCTTTTCTGTTGACCTGACACTTTGTCTGCTAATTGCAGACGTACTAGAAAATAAGTGACAGGAACAGAAGAAATAATCGTATGGCTCGACCAGTTAATGAGCCAGTTGTGCTCCCGCAGCCAGAATCCGATATAGAAGTTCTATTCAAAAGATTTCGAAATCTGGGTGGATCGCCATTCTTAAGCAAGGAGTCCATTATGGAAACACAAGCTTGGATTCGTTCTGCAGAGAAAATCTTTGAGGGTTTAAAACTGAGGAGAGCATTCAGAAAGCTTATCCTAGATGCCGAGTTGATATCTCTGATTGACTCCGGTGCAAGGTACATTTACCATACTTTGCATTACCATTTGATTCTCTACTCTGTTGTTATTTTCTTTCCATGGATGTGAACTTTTGAATTCTATAGTCTGAATGATTTAAAAAAAAAGGGTATAGAAGTTGATTAGTATATTTTTTTGAAAGGTTGAAAACAATTGGACTGGTTGTTGTGTTGTGTGATTGTAGATTTATCAAACCACTTTCGACTTTGTTCCTTTTCGGGGACGAAAAGTTTTAAGTGGGGGAGATTGTAACGACCCAGAAAATCTGAACCAATTTAAAAAATTTAAATTGGCTAAAATAATGGATTTTAAATATTTAAAATAAATATTATAAATAATTGAGATGAAAAGTGAGTTTGAATCGACAATTGAAAACGAATATAATTAATTATAACTATAAACAAGGCCTGAAATGGCGCTGCAGTTTCAAAAATTGAATTCAAACTTTGTAGGACTGTACCGGGTGCAAAACAAAACGGATTTTAGTGAAACCAAAAATATTTAAATCTGTTAGTGAATACCTTTCTAACGAATCTGAAAAATCGAAATTTCATAGCGGAAAGCAAAAGTTATGGCCGAATGAATTTTCAGAAAGGTCGCTATGGAATTTATATAGCCCGTGAAATTGGCCATTTTGCATATGACCTCGGAATTCGATGAAACCACTTTTGTTGCATCCGGGATGTGAAGTTATTGCTAGGGTTCAAATTTCGTAATTTTTGAAGCTAGTATGTGAGCGTGGCAAAGGAAAATGTGTTTTGGTCAATTATAGTTAAATTGGATCGACCAGAAATGGGCCTTTTTGCAAACAGTCTCAGAATTCGACGAACCTAGTTTTGTTGGGACCGTATCGTCAAAACATAGCTAGATTTATTTTTCTGGATAGCTGGAGCTGAAGATGGATTCTATCATTTATCTCTTTTTATGCTGTTCAGCTCCTATTGTACATATTTTGTTTATTTCCGCTGTAGACATTTATGTATAGCTGAACTGTATTTGTACTAAGTAAGATCCTGTATACTGTGTAACTATGATGATCACTTTTATCCAGTATATTCTATTGTTCATTATCTGGTGTATTTATTTAATTTTGTTCATAACTGATACGACGATAAGTCAAAGATGAAGACGGTGGTCGAAGACCGGAAGTCTTCACGTCGTTTGAGTGAATACTGATGATCTTGATTGGGCTGTACACCCAACAAAATGGAAACAGTTGGTGATCGTCCAGACGTACTTGGAGATCGATGGATATGCGGGGTACTAGGTGCCTCCGGTTTCGTTCAGACCCAGAACGAACTTGTAAATGGACTGTGTGTCTGACATTGGATTTTAGTCTGTGTGATTGATCTCTATTTAATATATATCTGTTTGGCGGCGGGGAATTTATTCTCTTGCTTAACGCCCTTCTCTGAGACGTACGAGCTCAGGGGTTATATACTGATGGATATCAAACGCATGGAGTGAATTGCCTGTGTGGCATGCTAAGATGCAATTGATCGAGGCTTCTGTTGAAAAGCAAAGTCTTGTGGTGATGATCAAAGCACAGCCTGTGTGGCATAGCTTTGTGTAACGTTGATTCGCGAGCCTCGCACCTCCGTTGTGAACCAAAAACGGGAGAGGACCTCAGGGAGGGCATGCGTTTCTTTCTAGCTAGGGTGGTGTCAGTGACCTAACAGCCCTGACATTTATATACTTTTCACCTGTGTGGTTGTTGCTGTTGTGAGGCGCCTCGGTTTGATCGGACGATCCGGGTCCGATGGAGTCATTCAGTTGGCTCACCTACGCCCCAAAGGGCGGGGAAACGTAGTGTTCAGGCATTTTAATCCACATCGGTGGACCGGCCCTGTCGCTCCAAGGGACGATGCGTTCTGTTCCTGAGACACGGGCTAGAGCGTCTCGAATCGGTAGAGGACGATCCCTGGCCTCGGTTCACAGACGGAAATCCAATTTCCAAATACGTGACTCTGCGGTTTTATTTGTAAACCTATATATGGCGACATAGTGGCATGGGACGCTCATGTCGCCTATGATTGATACTTATGATTTGAAGTTGTTTTATACACTATGCACTTATAATAGTATCAAATGATTTGTTTTAAACGTATCAAGCATTCTTGGCTATTATAAGGTAAAAACCCTATCCTCCGGCTTGCGTTGCATTGTGTGATGGGAACTGGGTCTTATAATAGCTTCATTTTTCTTTATTTAGCATTGCGCTGTTTGTTTTATGCACTGGTATTCTTGGGAGGAAACCCGTTCCGTGTTTTACGGCGTGGTCCCTTGATTTACCTAACTTAAAAAAAAATAAAGATCAATATCTATTTTAGTTCTCACACCAGTCACATGACTGACCTGGAGTTTATTTTTTTAACCTAAACTCTGGGTGCCCTTATTTTGACACGGGCAGCTAGTAGTTTTGGTTTTGCAGATTTATATCCACAGGATCCTGGTTTACAGCTGGAACGATATCCGGAAAGATTTGTATCCGTATATCTCCTCTAGTTGTGTATTGTATTATTTTCCGCTGCTATGTATTTAAATGTAATTTAAATCTCTGATATTTCTGTGTAATGTATATTCATTTATACTCTGTATATTCTTGTAATCTGATGCATTGTTGTAATATACAATGAAATGTTCTTCTGTTAGTGTTCTGATTTGTCGTGTTCTCAAAACGATCAGGCGTTTCGAACGGTCTGGGTCGGTTTAGCGACTGGTTCGGACCGAGCGAAATTCCTTTTCATCCACGTTGAGACGACCCCAAACCCCGTACTGACGGCGGCAAGGGTAATCCATGTAATATAACACAGAAACAGATAATAGCCGAACAAAATTAAATAAATACACCAGATAATGAACAATAGAATATACTGGATAAAAGTAATCATCAGAGTTACACAGTATACAGGATCTTACTTAGTACAAATACAGTTCAGCTATACATAAATGTCTACAGCGGAAACAAACAAAATATGTACAATAGGAGCTGAACAGCATAAAAAGAGATATATGATAGAATCCATCTTCAGCTCCAGCTATCCAGGAAGAACCAGCTAAATCTGAATACAAGGCTGCCCGTGTAGAAAAAGGGGCACCCGAGTTTGGAAGTGAAACAAACTACGAGTCAGTCATGGGACTGGTATGAGAAGTCTACTCAACACATATATAATATGGCTAATCACAGGACCACGCCACTTTCATGGAACGGGTTTACTCCATTGGATTGCCAGTGCTTTAAAACAAATCTTTCTTTTAAACATCGTTATGCTTTTTATAAGAATGAAGCCATTATAAGACTCAGTTCTCATCACACAATGCAACGCAAACCGGAGGATAGAGTTTTACCTTATTATGGCCAAAATATGCTTGATACGAATAAAACCAAGGCATTTGATATTATTGCTAGTGTTTATATGTTTTGAAAACAATTTCAAATCATAACTATCAATCATAGGCGGCATGGGTACCATATATCATGTCGCCATATATATATATACAATCAAAACCGCACGATGTCGTATTTGGAAATTGGATTTCCGTCATGAACCAAGGCAAAAGATAGTCCTTACCGAATTCGAGACGCTCTAGCCCGTGTCTCAGGATCAGAACGCATCGACCCTTGGAGCGACAGGGTCGGTCCACCGATGTGGATTAAAATGCCTGAACACTACGTTTCCCCGCCCTTTGGGGCGTAAACGAGCCAACGAATGACTCCATCGGACCAGGATCGTCCGATCAAACCAAGGCGCCTCGCAACAGCAACAACCACACAGGTGAAAAGTATATAAATGTCAGGGCTGGTAGGTCACTGACACCACCCTAGCTATAAAGAAACGCATGCCCTCCCTGAGGTCCTTCTTCCGTTTCTGGTTCATACCGGGGTGTGAGGCTCGCGAATTCACGTTATACACAAAGCTACGCCACACAGGCGGTGCTTTGATCATCACCACAAGACTTTGCTTTTCAACAGAAGCCCTGATCACTGCATCTTAGCATGCCACACAGGCAATTCATGCCATGCGACTGATGTCCATCGATATACAACCTCTGAGCTCGTGCGTCTCAGAGAAGGGCGTTAAGCAAAAGAATAAATTCTCCGCCGCCAAACAGATGTATATTTAACAGAAATCAATCAACACAGAATAAACTCCAATGTCAGACACACAGTCCATTTACAAGTCCGTTCTGGGTCTGAACGAAACCGTAGGCACTAAATAACTCGCAAACCCATCGATCACCACGTACGTCTGGACGATCACCACTCATTATCGATATTTCGGGATGCCTCCCAATCAGGACCTCAGTTACCATCCAAACGAGGTGAAGATCTCCGGTCTTCGACCACCGTCTTCATCTTCGACTTTCAATCATCGGTCAATTATTTGAAATGAGAATTAACTCGGCCTTTTCAAACAATTCACGTATATTTAGAATTTCCAATCAATTTATTTCAATGGTTAAATCATTCGACAACACCAATTTTGTTCTTTAATGTAATTTTCACACCAAACACATTCAACCATCAAATACCACATAAATCGAGCAAATTCAGTTTATTTCCATTCCATATTGTTTATGATATTTTATAATGATTTATCGCTATTTTTATTTATTTTAAAATAGCCAATTTAGTCAAAACGACGCTTCGGGCCATAACGCGGTCGTGGCGCTGTTTTTCTTCAGATTTGATTTACATATATATGAAAATCTAACCGTTGGATCTTCACAAAATTTACATCATTAGAAAGGTCTTTTCAAAACGAATCCAACGGTTCCAGTTTCGGGAAAATCCGACGGTCGGATCTCCCGGTACAATCGTTTGAAGTTTTGATTTCAAAATACGAACTGCAGCGTCGTTATTCGATTAAATATAATTATTTATATATATATATATGAATATTATCGTTTCTGGCACTGTTTTTCTTCAGATTTGAATTAAAAATTTACATTGAAGTATTTGTCTCTATATTTTGAAATATCTTTTCTGTTGACCTGACACTTTGTCTGCTAATTGCAGACGTACTAGAAAATGAGTGACAGGAACAGAAGAAATAATCGTATGGCTCGATCAGTTAATGAGCCAGTTGTGCTCCCGCAGTCAGAATCCGATATAGAAGTTGTATTCAAGAGATTTCGAAATCTGGGTGGATCGCCATTCTTAGGCAAGGAGTCCATTATGGAAACACAAGCTTGGATTCGTTCTGCAGAGAAAATCTTTGAGGGTTTAAAGCTGAGAGACGATCAAAAAAGATTACTGGCATACTGGGCACTCAAAGAAGAAGCTTTGTTTTGGTGGGATTCAGTTATTAAAGATAATCCAGAAGGTGATATCACCTGGGACAGATTTAAAGAGATTTTCTTAGAAAGATTTACTCCTCCCGAAGCAACCGAGCGATTATGTGATGAATTTTCTTATTTGATACAAGGTGATATGACCATCCCAGAATATCATAAGAAATTCAACGAACTTTCTCACTTTGCTCCTCATCTGATTCAAGATCCAAAAAGGAAAAATCTGAGATTTATTCATGGTCTGCAAAGGAGATATCAGAATAATGTACTGAGGAATGTAAAACTTCCATTCTCGGAAATGATTTATATGGATTATCAGTATGAAGATCTCCATAGGAAAAGCATGTTGCGAGATGAAGAAGAAGTCAGTTCTAGCGATAAGGTTGAATCAGAAACTGATCGTCTTGAGGCCAGTATCATGTCTGAGGTCAGTAAGGAACCCAAAGTCAATCGGAAAAGGGCAAGACCAGGAAAAGAACCGGTAACGACCACCGTATGCAATAACTGCCATCAGAAAGGGCATTTGTCGATAAACTGTGGACCCTTGAAGAAACGAAGAAAGAATAAATTTAAATCCAAGGACAAGTTCCTAGAAAATAGAAAGTGCGTTCAATGCCGTCGGAGTGGCCATCTTGAAAAGGACTGCGGGCAATTTAAGAAATCCAAAACAGTGCAAGTAAATGAAGTGGTAGAAGCACCTGCATCTTCATCTGCTCAAGGAAGATCTGATGTTTTAGAAGGCACGCTCAATGTCAAGAACATTCCAGTTAAAGTACTGTTTGACACAGGCGCGTCACGAAGCTTTATTGCAAAGAGTGCAGTCAAGAAGTTGGATTTGAGAATGAAGAAGCTCGAAGAACCAATGACAGTCCGAAATCCAGTTGGGGGTCCCATCGATCTCAGTTGGGTTTGTGGAGTGCCTGTCTCTTTTTCCTGCTATAAATTCCCTACTATCTCTATCGTCATGAATTTTTATGAATTCGATCTTATTCTTGGATTGGATTGGTTTACCAGATATGAGGCAGAGGTTAGATGCGCCGAGAGAGTTGTCAAGGCAAAGGCACAATCGGGGAATCATATAACCATACCATGTGAAGGCCCGACATCAAATAGAAAGGACTTCTGGGCAGCTTTGGATGTTTCTCCAGCCCAAATAGAAAATGTCCCTGAAATCTCAGAGAATATTCCCGACCTAGTGAAAGATATCCCTGTCGTCAAGAACTATGCGGATGTGTTCGAGGAAGTTGTTCGCTTACCTCCGCAGAGAGAAATAGATTTCAAAAATACTTAAATTCCGAATGCAAGGCCGGTAGTTCACGCTATTCGAAGAATGTCCATGAAAGAGAAGGAGGAATTAGACAATCAAACACGACAGCTAGTATGGAAAGGTCTGATCAGGCCTAGTTTCTCTGATTGGGGTGCAGCAGTGGTGTTTGTCCCAAAATCTGACGGTACTCTACGGCTATGTGTGGATTATCGTGATCTGAACAAACAGACAATAAAGAATAAATATCCATTGCCGCGAATAGATGATTTGTTGGATCGATTAAATGGCGCACAAGTATTCTCAAGGATGGACCTAGCTACAGGCTTCCATCAACTTCGTATTGCCGAAGAGTGTGTTCCATTGACAGCATTCAGAGGTCCCGACCTATTCTACGAGTGGTTAGTAATGCCGTTCGGCTTATGTAACGCTCCTGCTTACTTCGTCGTTCTGATGAATAGAGTGTTCAGAGGAGTTTTAAATAAATTTGTTTTGGTTTTCATTGACGATATTCTAATCTTCTCTAAATCAAAGGCAGAACATGAATAGCATCTAGAACAGGTTCTAGAAATTCTGAGACGGAATGTATTAAAAGCCAAATTTTCCAAATGTATCTTCTGGCAAGATAAAGTAAAATTTCTAGGCCACGTCGTATCGAAAGAAGGAATCGCTGTGGATCTAAGCAAAATCACAGCTATTCAGAATAGGAAACAGCCCAGTACCCCCACTGAAGTCCGCAGTTTTCTCAGATTGGCTAGCTATTACCGGAAGTTCGTTAAAAGCTTTTCGAAGATATCTGGTCATTTAACGAAGCTTACGAAGAAGCACTCTAAATTCAAGTGGACTCCAGAAAGTGAGGAGGCTTTTGAAGAGCTAAAGTTGAGATTTACAACTGCTCCAGTGTTAACCATCATCGATGGTAATCAGGATTTGAAAGTCTGGACTGATGCTTCTAGAGAGGGCCTTGGCGCAGTGTTAATGCAAAGGGGCCAAGTGATTGCTTATGCTAGCCGTCAGCTGAAGCTGCACGAGAAGAACTACGTAACTCATGATCTTGAGTTATTGGCTATTGTGTTCGCTTTGAAAATCTGGAGGCACTATCTTCTGGGTGAGAGATTTGAGCTGTTTACAGATCACCGGTCGTTAAAGTATCTGTTCACTCAGAAAGACCTGAATCTGAGGCAGCAACATTGGCTGGAGTTTCTTGCAGCATATGACTTTGAAATTATATACACTCCAGGGAAAGCCAATGTCGTGGTTGATGCGTTAAGCAGAAAGAATGAAATGATCGCCAGTTTTATTATCACGACTTCATTGCTAGATAAAATATCTGCTCTTCAAAAAGATGATCACTTCATTCAGAATATCAGAGAGATAATTCAGAAAGGCGAGCCCTCGAGTTTTCAAGTTGATAATGATGGAATTCTAAGGCTCAAAGGTCGAATCTGTGTCCCTAACATTCCTAAGCTTCGAAAGGAAGTATTGGATGAATGCCATAAGTCAAAACTTAGTATCCATCCGGGGGTAAGCAAAATGTACAATGACATTAAACGCACTTTCTGGTGGAAGTCGATGAAAAGGGACATTTCCTTATATGTTAGCCGATGCCCTACTTGCCAGCTAGTCAAAAGTGACCAACAGAAATTGGCTGGATTATTACAACAGCTGGAAGTTCCGGGTTGGAAGTGGGAACATATTTCTATGGATTTCATTGATGGTCCGCCCACATCCAGAAAAGGAAATGACAGTATTTGGGTGATCGTAGATCGCTTCACGAAGACCGCCCATTTCATACCTGTCAGATCAAATAGAACTGCTCAGAGTCTGGCGCAGATTTACTTCAAGGAAATAGTTAGACTACATGGAGTGCCGCTCAGTATAGTCAGTGATAGAGATACAATATTCACTAGCAAATTCTGGGAAGCATTTCAAGTCGATCTAGGAACGAAGTTGAACTTAAGCACCGCTTATCATCCTTAGACAGACGGTCAGACTGAGAGGGTGAATCGCATTTTAGAAGATCTATTGCGGGCTTGTGTTATAGATTTTGGTGGATCCTGGGAAGACAATCTGCATTTGGCTGAATTCTCTTATAACAACAGCTACCAGGCGAGTCTGACAATGTCGCCATTCAAAGCATTGTATGGTAGACCGTGCCGATCGCCTGCTTGTTGGGTCGAGCCCGGAAATAGACTTGTGTTGGGTCCCGATATGATTCGAGAAGCGGCCGACAAAGTCGATTTTATTAAGAAGCGATTACTTGCTGCTCAAAGCCAACAAAAGAGCTATGCCGATAGAAGAAGAAGAGATATATCCTTTGCGGTTGGCGACTATGTATATTTGAAAGTATCGCCGATGAGAGGAGTTATCCGGTTCGGTAAAACTGGAAAGTTAAGTCCTAAATTTATTGGTCTGTTTCCTATTCTGGAACGGATCAAAACTCTCGCATATAGGGTCAAACTGCCTGATTGGTTGCCTGGAGTTCATGATGTATTTCATATATCTCAACTTCGAAAGCACGTTCATGATCCAGACTTAATCGTGGAAGAAGCAGCTCAGCAGGATATTGAAATTACTCCCGAATTGGCTGTGAGACGAGAGCCGCTAAAGATTATCGGCAAAGAAACCAAAGAATTGAGGAACAAGAAGGTTCACTTAGTCAAAGTGCAATTGAGTGGGGATCCGCGAGATTGTACTTGGGAAACTGAGGAGAGCATTCAGAAAGCTTATCCTAGATGCCGAGTTGATATCTCTGATTGACTCCGGTGCAAGGTACATTTACCATACTTTGCATTACCATTTGATTCTCTACTCTGTTGTTATTTTCTTTCCATGGATGTGAACTTTTGAATTCTATAGTCTGAATGATTTAAAAAAATAGGGTATAGAAGTTGATTAGTATATTTTTTTGAAAGGTTGAAAACAATTGGATTGGTTGTTGTGTTGTGTGATTGTTGATTTATCAAACCACTTTCGACTTTGTTCCTTTTCGGGGACGAAAAGTTTTAAGTGGGGGAGATTGTAACGACCCAGAAAATCTGAACCAATTTAAAATTTTTAAATTGGCTAAAATAATGGATTTTAAATATTTAAAAAAATATTTTAAATAATTGAGATGAAAAGTGAGTTTGAATCGACAATTGAAAACGAATATAATTAAATATAACTATAAACAAGGCCTGAAATGGCGCTGCAGTTTCAAAAATTGAATTCAAACTTTGTAGGACTGTACCGGGTGCAAAACAAAATGGATTTTAGTGAAACCAAAAATATTTAAATCTGTTAGTGAATACCTTTCTAACGAATCTGAAAAATCGAAATTTTATAGCGGAAAGCAAAAGTTATGGCCGAATGAATTTTCAGAAAGGTTACAATGGAATTTATATAGCCCGTGAAATTGGCCATTTTGCATATGACCTCGGAATTCGACGAAACCACTTTTGTTGGATCCGGGATGTGAAGTTATTGCTAGGTTTCAAATTTCGTAATTTTTGAAGCTAGTATGTGAGCGTGGCAAAGGAAAATGTGTTTTGGTCAATTATAGTTAAATTGGATCGACCAGAAATGGGCCTTTTTACAAACAGTCTCAGAATTCGACGAAACTAGTTTTGTTGGGACCGTATCGTCAAAACATAGCTAGATTTATTTTTCTGGAATTTTTCGAATCAGTTTGTGGCCCTGGCAAATTGAAATGTACGTTCAAATTAAATATTGAATATTTTATATTTTAATTTGAAGGAAAACTGACTGAAAAAGTCGAATGGGCCTTCGAAACATATCCCATTGTGTTCGGAATGAGGGTAAAACGCTGGGGACGACAGTCGTTGGGTTTGGATTGGGGTTCGCAGGGGGCAAGGGGTATTTTCGGATTTTAAAACTTTATAAATAAATAAAAAAACCTATTTGGCCACGTCAGCCCCCCCCCCCCCCCCCGTCTTCTCTCTCTCCACCCCCCCCCCCCACCCCCCCAATCGCGATTAACGGCGATAAGCCTTCGCCATTTCCCGATCAAATCCCGATCGCCACAGCCACTTTCAGCACCTCCGCCTGTTGAACTTTCTGAAGCCCTCGTCGCAAATGTGACGGCAAGGAATTTCGCTCGATCCGAATCAGTTGTTAAACCGATCAAAACCGTTCGAAACCCCTAGTCGTTTTGAGAACAGGACAAATCAGAACACAAACAGAAGAATATTTCATTGCTATTACAACAATTCCATCAGATACAAGAATATACAGAGTATAAATGAATAAATTACATTCGATAAATATCAGAGATTTAAATACAGTACTGCAGCGGAAAAATAATACAAAACACAACTGAAAGTAATACACGGATACAGAGCTTTCCGAGCATCGTTCCAGCTGTAAATCAGGATCCTGTGAATATAAATCTGCAAAACCAAAACTACTAGCTGCCCATGCGGAAAATAGGGGCACCCAGAGTTTAGGTTAAAACAATAAACTCCAGGTCAGTCATGTGACTGGTGTGAGAACTAAAACAGTTATTTAAAACTTTACTTTAAAAGAGAGTAATTCAAGCGACCACGCCGTATAACACGGAACGGGTTTCCTCCCAATAATACTAGTGCATAGAATAAACAACGCAATGCTTTTTCGAAAAATGAAGCTATTATAAGACCCAGGTCCCATCACACAATGCAACGCAAGTCGGAGGATAGGGTTTTACCTTATAACAGCCAAACATGCTTGGTACGTTTAAAACAAATCATTTGATACTATAATAAGTGTATAGTGTCAAAACAGTTTCAATCATAAATATAAATCATAGGCAGCATGAATGTCCCATAGCACTATGTCGCCATACTAGTTCTACATTTAAAACCGCAATACACGTATTGGAAATTGGATTTCCGTCATGAGTCGAGGCAAGGGGCAAGCTCCTCTCCGCGTTCGAGACACTCTAGCAAATGCCTCAGGACTACACACTCTGGGCAATCCTGGATCCTCCAAGGCCGGTCCTCACTTACGTTAGAGGATTAGTTATTCCTGAACACACGTTTCCCGGTCCTTCCAGACCTATAATCGAGGCGCCTCGCATTCCAACAACCACATAGGTGAAAAGTATATAAATGTCAGGGCTGGTAAGTCACTGACACCACCATAGCTAGAAAGAAACGTCACGCACTCCTTGGGTCCTTATCCCGTTTTTGACTCATACCGAGGTGTGAGGCTCGCGAATCCACGCTATACACAAAGCTGCCACATAGGCCATGCTTTGATCATCAACCACAAGACTTTGCTTTTCAACAGAAGCCTTGATCCATGCAACTCAGCGTGCCACACAGGCAATTCATGCAATGCGATTGATATCTATCGATATATAACCTCTAAGCTCGTACGTCTCAAAGAAGGGCGTTAAGCAAAAGAATAAATTCTCCGCCGCCAAACAGAAATATATTTAACAAAAATCAATCAACACAGAATAAAATCCAATGTCAGACACACAATCCATTTACAAGTTCGTTCTGGGTCTGAACGAAACCGGAGGCACTTTCCTCGCATATCCATAGATCTCCAAGTACGTCTGGACGACCACCAACTGATTCCCTCATCTTGGGTGTACAGCCCAATCAAGATCATTAGTAATCACCCAAACGATGTGAAGACTTCCGGTCTTCAACCACCGTATTCATCTTCGACATATCGTCGAATCGGTTATTCAGAATGGGTATAAACCCGGCCTTTCCGAACGACCCGCGTATATTAAAAACAAATGTTACACAAACACAACATACGCCTCATTCCAATTCATTAGTCATTAACCGTAAATCAGCAAGAGAACAATTTCCCAAATATTAACCCCGAAGGCCGAAACCAACATCAGATCAATACCCAGGAAACCATTCTTCTTAACTAACCTACAGCTAGTTTCTACATTTCAATTCTTAGGGAAAAGTTCCCATTAATTTTATCAAAGATAAATTCTTTAAAATGTATTCTTTAATCTTCCTTTGGATGTCATTTCAAACCAAATTATGGTTTTCCAAACTAGTCGAGATTAGCGAACAACACCGAAGTAATTATTTATTTTATTTCCCAATCCCAACCTATTCATCCCATGAAGCAAAACTGGTAATACTCCATATCTAACACCGGGGTGTTATCGGTAAAATTAATTACCATTTCACGTTCAAACCTAATTAAAGATTTAACTATCGCTTTGGAGCAAAACTGGTAATACTCCATCCTCGCTCACTTTCTAAATTTGATAATTTAAATTTTCAATTCACATTTCAATTTAATTGCAGGTTCATTAAAACTCCTTTTACTGGGTTAAAGAACTAATGTCATTTAAAACACAGTTCACGACAAACCCAAATCACATTCTATTTATTATCAGGTTAAAGAACAAATGTTATTTAAAACACCGTTCACGATAAACCCACAAATCAATTCTATTTAAACCCATTTCAAATCCAATTTATTTATTTAAAAATAAATGGGTTTTAAATTTTAGTTCAAAACTAGTTCATTTCGATAAAAATCTATTTTTATCTTTTCAAATATGGAGTTTTTCATCCCAATTTTTCCCAAATCATTTCTTATGATTTTACACAAATTATTACTATTTTTAATAATTTTATCAAGGCCCGTACAGTCGATTTCCAACAACGGCCATCGAACTGCACTTACAACGACCTTTTCTGAAATTGATTTGGATGTATCTCCAAATCCAACCGTTAGATTTCAAATTTCTAATATTCGTTAGAAAGCTCTTTTCGATACGAACCCAACGGTTCTGGTTTTAGGAGAATCCGACAGTCGGATCTCCCGTAATGTCCGTTTGAAATAAATGGTCGAAATTCACGAACTGCCGCGGCGCGGCGCGTTCTATTCAGGCCATTATATAATATATATTTCGTCGATTTCTATTTAAAACGAATTTTATAAATAGTTTTGAATTCGTTTCAAAAACATTTTCAACCTTTATTTCAAATTCAAATCAAAACTGAATTTTTCCTTATAAATTCGTTTTAAAAATTCATTTCTATTCAATTCAAATTTCAATTCAATTTGAATTCATTTCAATTCATTTCCAATTCAATTCGAATTCGTTTTCAATTCAATTCGAATCGAATTCGTTAACTATTCAATTCAATTCGAAATCGTTATTTATTCAATTCGAATTCAATTTGTTATTTATTCAATTCAAATCAAATTCGTTTTCTATTCTATTCAAATTCAATTGATTTTCTATTCTATTCAAATTCAATTGATTTTCTATTCAATTCAAATTCAATTCATTTTCTATTCTATTCAAATTCAATTCATTTTCTATTCTATTCAAATTCAAATTGGTTTTCTATTCGGTTCAATTCAAATTGGTTTTCTATTCGGTCCAATTCAAATTGGTTTTCTATTCGGTTCAATTCAAATTGGTTTTCTATTCGGTTCAATTCAAATTGGTTTTCTATTCGATTCAATTCAAAATTCATTTCAAAATATTCGATTTCGAAATCACTTTTCAATATTCATTTTAAAATGAATAAAATCGATATAAATATCGTTCACGTCAAAATGGCATCCATCTAATCAACACGGCTTCATATATTTCTATTTTCAAATATTTCCTTTCAAACATTTCCTTTTCAAACATTTCTATTTCAAATATTTCTATTCCAAATATTTCGTTTTCAAATATTTCTATTTCAAATATTTCGTTTTCAAATATTTCGTTTTCAAATATTTCGTTTTCAAATATTCTATTTCAAATATTCTATTCAAATTCAAATTCAATTCAAATCAAATTATCTAACCAACTACACAATCAAACAAACAAGTCCATGGTCTATGGACGATTGTGTCGGGTGCTACTAAACACCGTCTGCATCCTAGTATATATATATATATATATAATATAACTAGAAAGAGAAATTGAAGAGTGAGAAGTTCTCACCGATAGCTATCCAACTTCACGACACTTCATTTATAGAAGTCTTCGTCGTTCTCGCCTTTTTGTCAAAATAAAAATTTTAAACTAGTTCAGAATTTCCCGTTTATTACACAGACGGTGCTTAGCAGCACCCGACACCCGTTATCCACAGACCATGGATGGCTTGTATGTTTGATTGTTTGTTGTGATTAAAATTGATTGTGTGACGTGAAATAAAATATTTATATAGTTAAAAATATTTTATCGTTAAAAATATTGTTTTTAACGTGTGTGTGAATAAAAATTGTGTTTGTTGATTTGAAACCCCACACGGGTGTTGGGATAATATTTGAAGTCCACTCATCCCGATTGATTAATTGTATGTCGATCGATTGGTCGACAGACTGTGTGAGCGTTAATTATCTATATTTGATGCTTATACAGTGTAGTGCACTTTGGATGATGATTGATTATTTATTGTTGTGATTATATACATGTGTTGTATGGAATCCACATAATTAACATTATATGGTAATTGATTGGGCCTCATTCCAATCGGGAAAATAGAAAAATAATCATGTGTTGAAAGAAATATTTTAACAATAAAATTTACATCTTTATCATATTTAAAGTTAGAAACTAACTGGAAAGTAGATAGGATGAGTGGTTTCCTGGGTATGGATCTGATATTGGTTTCGGCCTTCGGAGTTAATACTTAGGAAATCATTCTCTTACTACTTTACAGTTGGAGTCTGATTTAAAAATCAAACGATAGATACCATAGTTTTATAAAATATATTAAATAATAAAAATAGTCATGTGTTGACAGTGCTCATGTGTTGAGAATATTCATGTGTTGAAAGAAATATAGATTCATGTGTTGAATGGAATAAATATTCATTTGTTGAATGGAATAACGAATTTATTTAAATATATAAAGCCGTGTTGATTAGAGATGCGCCATTTTGACGTGAGCGATATTTATATCGATTATCTTCGTTTTTAAAATGAATATAGAAAAAGAAGTGGTTTCAAAATATAACGTTTTGAAAATATTATCATTTGTATATCGATGATGTGGAATATTCAATTTCGATTCGAAATTGAATATGAAGTTGAAATCGTTTCGAAAACGAATTTAAACGATTTATAAAATACGTTTTAAAAGGAAATCGACGAAATATGTATATATATTATGTATATAATGGCCTGAATAGAACGCGCCGCGCTGCGGCAGTTCGTGAATTTCGACCATTGACTTCGAATGGACATTACGTGAGATCCGACCGTCGGATTCTCCTAAAACCGGAACCGTTGGGTTCGTATCGAAAAGAGCTTTCTAACGAATATTTGAAATTAGAAATCTAACGGTTGGATTTGGAAATATGTCCAAATCAAATTTGGAAAAGGTCGCAGTAAGTGCAGTTCGATGGCCGTTGATGGAAATCGACTGTACTGGCCTTGATAAAATTATTAAAAATATCAATATTTTGTGTAGAATCATAAGAAATGATTTGGGAAAAATTGGGCTGAAAAACTTCATATTTGAAAAGATAAAAATAGATTTTAATCAAAATGAACAAGTTTTGAACTAGAATTAAAATCAATTTATTTTTGAAATAAATAAATTGAATTTGAAAGTGGTTTTAAAAATAATCAAAATTCCTAATACGTGAATTGGACTGGAGTTGAATCGAAATTATCTTCGGAATATTTCGATGTTGGATTTCATGACTATACAGATATTGTTATGGGAATTTGAAAGATATATTTTATATCGTTATTTCCAATACGATATTTGTTGGTTTCAGAATTTGATATTGAATATAAGCCGGTATATTTTCTATTCAGAGCCTTGTATTTAATATCAAATGTGATTTGGGTTTGTCGTGAATGGTGTCTTCATTAACACTGTTCTTAAGCCCAATAGAGAAAAAGATTAAATCTTTCTATTTAGGTTTAATGAAGTGTATCAATTAAATAATATTTAATTGGATTTGAATTTGAATTGGTTCTTGGGTTTATCGTGAGCGGTGTTTTGAAAAACACCTATTCTTTGACCCGATTAACAATAGAATGTGATTTGGGTTTATCGTGAACCGTGTTTTCGATGACATTGGTTCTTTAACCCAGTTAAAGGCAAGATTGATTTTTGGAAAGATTAAAACTAAGTGGAGTTTTAATGAATCTTTAATTAGATTGAAATGTGAATTGATAATTTAAATTATCAAATCTGAAAAGTGATCGAGAATGGAGTATCAACAGTTTTGCTCCAAAGCGATAGTTAAATCTAAAATTAGATTTGAACATGAAATGGTAATTAAATTTACCGATAACATCGTGGTGTTAGATAGGGAGTATTACCAGTTTTGCTCCATGGGATATATAGGTTGGGATTGGGAAATAAAATAAATATTTACTTCGGTGTGGTTCGCTAATCCTGACTAGTTTGGAAAACCATAATATGGTTTGAAATGATATCCAAAGGAAGATTAAAGAATAAATTTGGATGAATTTATCTTGGATAAAATTAATGGGAACCTTTCCCTAAGAATGTGATTTTGTGAATAAAAGAATATTCTGAATTGGAATGAGGTGTATGTTGTGTTTGTGTAACACGTGTTTATTATATACGCGGGTTATTCGGAAAGGCCGGGTTTATACCTATTCTGAATAACCGATTCGACGATATATCGAAAATGAAGACGGTGGTTGAAGACCGGAAGTCTTCACATCGTTTGGGTGATTACTGATGATCTCGATTGGGCTGTACACCCAAGAGGAGAGAAACAGTTGGTGATCGTCCAGACGTACTTGGAGATCGATGGATATGCGAGGAAAGTGCCTCCGGTTTCGTTCAGACCCAGAACGAGCTTGTAAATGGATTGTATGTCTGACATTGGATTTTATTCTGTGTTGATTGATCTCTATTAAATATACATCTGTTTGGCGGCGGAGAATTTATTTTCTTGCTTAACGCCCTTCTCTGAGACGTACCAGCTCAGAGGTTGTATATCGATGGACATCAGTCGCATGGAGTGAATTGTCAGTGTGGCACGCGTAAGTGGCAATCGATCAAGGCTTCTGTTGAAAAGCAAAGTCTTGTGGTTGATGATCAAAGCACGGCCTACGTGGCGTAGCTTTGTGTATAACGTGAATTCGCGAGCCTCACACCTCGGTATGAGTCAAAAACGGGATAGTGACTGCAGGGAGAGCACGACGTTTCTTTCTAGCTATGGGTGGTGTCGGTGCTTAAACTGGCCGACATTTATATACTTTTCACCTGTGTGGTTGTTGGATACGAGGCTCCTCGATATTGGGTCTGTTAGGACCGAGAAACGTGTGCTCAGGAATTGCCAATCCTCAAAAGTAAGAGAGGACCGACCTTGAAGATCCAAGGATTGCTGTGTGCGGTCCTGGGACATTTGCTAGAGTGTCTCGAACGGAGAGTAGCTTGCCTCGACTCATGACGGAAATCCAATTTCCAATACGTGATAGTGTGGTTTTATTTGTAGAACTAGTATGGCGACATGATATATGGTACCCATGCCGTCTATGATTGATATTTATGATTGAAATTGTTTTGACACTATACACTTATTATAGTATCAAATGATTTGTTTTGAACGTACCAAGCATGTTTGGCTATTATAAGGGAAAACCCTATCCTCCGGCTTGCGTTGCATTGTGTGATGGGACCTGGGTCTTATAATAGCTTCATTTTTCGAAAAAGCATTGCGCTGTTTTGTTATATGCACTAGTGTTCTTGGGAGGAAACTCGTTCCGTGTTATACGGCGTGGTCCCTTGAATTACTCTCTTTTAAAATAAAGATTAATAACTGTTTTAGTTCTCACACCAGTCACATGACTGACCTGGAGTTTATTGTTTTAACCTAAACTCTAGGTGCCCCTATTTTCCACATGGGCAGCTAGTAGTTTTGGTTTTGCAGATTTATATTCACAGGATCCTGATTTACAGCTGGAACGATACTTGGAAAGCTCTGTATCCGTGTATTACTTCTAGTTATGTTTTGTATTATTTTCCGCTGCTATGTATTTTATTGTAATCTCTGATATTTATCAAATGTGTAATATTTATTCATACTCTGTATATTCTTGTATTCTGATGGAATTGTTGTAATAAACAATGAAATGTTCTTCTGTCTGCGTTCTGATGTGTGTTGTTCTCATCTCAATCCGGGCTTTCCTTACCGGGGAAGTTCGGGTCGTTATAGAGTGGTATCAGAGCTTTGGTTTACAGAGCTCGAGAACAAGACACATTAGAACCAAACAAAAGAATTCATCAGATATTGGATTAGTAAAATCCAATTAGAATGACTCGTTAGAGATAGGATCAGTAGTATCCTAGAATGAGTGTGAAGAGTATGTTTTTAAAGTGAAAACAATTTTGTTTTGAAAATTTAAACCGTTTTATACGTATTTGAATATTTATTTATTTTGAATTTGGACAATCGTGTATATAAAGATTTCGCGTATATGCGTCATGAACGTATATTCGAAGTTTTTATATGCTGGATAGATATAGAATCACACTCTAGTTGCTCGGGGATGACTCTGATAATGCTGCAGCGTTATCAGTATTTATTTTCGTGTTTCGAAGGTGTGATATCTATGTATTTCCATTAGACTGGTGTGAGAACCAAAACTAGATAGATTTATTGTTGTGATTGGCATCAAAACATGATTTTCTATATATGTATCAATATTATGAATTTGAAACGTTATTCCACTAATTGATTGATGGTTGTGTTGTTTGTTTAATTGTTTGATAATTTTGAACCGTTAAGCCAATTTGAACCAAATAGTGAGTGTATTGAAAATTGGTCGCATTTGCTTGCATATACATGTACTTACATTGAATAGGTCATAGCAAAGAGGCTAGAGCAGAAGAATAAAATTGTTTGCCCGACAAATAGGCACATGTTTACCATAATTTACTGTTTTGTTTGGGTGATGATGATTTTATGAGCCGCTTGGCTTTTTCTTTTTCTTTTTGATTGAAGAAGGCCATGGGAGGCTATATGAAATATCCCGAAGTCCCCGGTGTAGGGGAGGTTATGGCGAAATTTTTCAAAAATTTAGGGTGTTAGCCAAATTTTTGAAAAAATTGAAAAGTTCTTAGAAACTGAAAAATTGAATAACTTAAGCCATAGCGAAAATAGGGGAAGTTGAGTTGAATAGTTAAACAACTTTCGACTTCGTTTCTTTTCGGGGACGAAAAGTTTTAAGTGGGGGAGAATGTAACAACCCGTAAAATGCAAGCCAGTTTAAATTTTTTATTTTGGCAATTTTAATGAATTTTGAATATTTAAAATGAATTATTTTAAATAAAAACAACGAGAAATTTATTTTGAATAGAATTCGAACGTATATTTTTATATAGATCGTCGTTAGAATATAAATATTTATTTATATATATAAAAGGAATTGAAAATGGCGCGGTAGTTCGATAATTCGATTTCAAACTTTAATTGAATGTACCGGGTGCAAAATGAACCGGATTTTAGAGGAACCAAAAATATTTGAATCTAATTGAGAATTTCTTTCCAACGAATCCGAAAAATTGAAATTTCATAGCGAAGATCAAAAGATATGCCCAGTTGAAAATTCAGAATAGTCGCTATGGAATTTCGGCCCTTAAAAATAGCCATTTTGCAAACGACCTCGGATTTCGACGAAACCACTTTTTTTGGATCCGTGATGTCAAGTTATTGCTAGATTCCAATTTTCATAATTTTTCGATTTAATATGTGAGCGTGGCGAAGGAAAACGCATTTGACCAGTTTCAGTTGATTTTAATCGACTGGAAAATGGCCATTTTTCAAACAGTCTCAGAATTCGACGAAATTAGTTTTGTTAGGACTGTATCGTCAATACGAAGTTAGAAAATATTTTTTGGGAATTTTTCGAGTTAGTATGTGACCCCAGTAAATTAAAATGCGCGTTCAAATTCAATATATAGATTTATATTTTGATTTTGACGAAAACTAATTGAAACGATCGAATCAACCTACATGGCATATCCCATTGTGTTCAGAATGGGGGTAATACAATAGGGACGACAGTCGTTGGGTTCGAATCGGGGTTAGGATGAAAAGTCAACTATAAAGGAGAAAATAATATTAATTTATTATATTTATTTTATAAAACTCTCTCACCTTTTCCCTTATATCTCTCCTCCCCCTTCAGTATTCAAATCAAAAAAAAAAAACGGCTGAGCCCTAGAACGCGCCGCCCACTGCCTCGATCCAGGGGACCGCCGACGCTCGCTTCCCCCATCCTTCTCTGATCTGCCTCCTCCTCCCCTGTCCTCTCCCGCTTCGTTCTCCTTCCCCTCATTCCTTCGAGACCCGCGACCTTTCTCCCCCCAGATCCGAACAACGCCGCCGCCTAGGGCAGGCGCACCCCCTCGCGCGAGACCACCTCTGCCTGAAGCTTCCCCGCGCCAGCAGCCGCCAAGCACCCGCTCTAGTCGGCCAACACAGCGCAGGAGCACCCCCCTTTCCTTCTTCTTCGCTCGACGGTGAGTTTCTACTTTATTTTCATTTGTTTAGGTGATTTAAAAATCTGAAAATTTAATAATTATGTTCTAGTTTTAAAATCTGAAATTTATTTATATATTATTGTTTTAAAAATCTAAAATTAATATATATATATATATAGTATTGATTTAAAAAGGTAATATTTAAATGGAAGAACTTTGTTTTAAAAATGTTGATTTTTGAAAATAAATAACATCGTCAAACAAAAATGAGATTTTTATTCTTCTGGAAGCAAAGTTAAAATATGATCTTTATATATAAAAGCATAGAATTGAAGATGCGATTTTTATACGAATGAAATGGTTTTAAAGATGAGATTTTTAATTTGAGAATAAAGCTAGGATTTTTATTTTTAAAAAAAGAATAGATTTTTAACGATATGAAGAAGTGATTTTTAATCTATGAAAGATGATATTTTTATATAATGAAAGGCGTGATTTTTATATAACGTAGAAGTTATAAATATGATTTTTATATTATAGAGATTATAAAAATATGATCTTTATATTATATAGATAGTAAGGGTGAAATCTTTATATTTGAAAAGGCGAAATCTTTATATAGAGGATAGCGTGATAAAAATATAATCTTTATTATATGAACAACGATGTAAAAATAGAATTTTTATCTATATAGTAGAGATGTAAAAATAGGATTTTTATCCATATAGAGTGATAATAAAAATATGATTTTTATATACATAGCAACAATATAAAAAAGTAATTTTTATATATGTAGTGGCTACGGACGACGAAATAGACAAAATGCGAGCACGATGGAGAATTCCTACATATGAAGAGTCGTGGTATTGGATTAGCTAGTCGGTGATAACTTCTCACTTTAAATTTCCTTTTTTAGTTAAAAATATATACTAGGATGCAGACGGTGCTTAGCAGCACCCGACACCCGTCATCCACAGACCATGGATGGCTTGCATGTTTGATTGTTTGTTGTGATGAAAATTGATTGTGTGACGTGAAATAAAATATTTATATAGTTAAAAATATTTTATCGTTAAAAATATTGTTTTTAACGTGTGTGTGAATAAAAATATGTGTTTGTTGATTTGAAACCCCACACGGGTATTGGGATGATATTTGAAGTCCACTCATCCCGATTGATTAATTGTACGTCGATCGATTGGTCGACAGACTGTGTGAGCGTTAATTATCTATATTTGATGCTTATACAGTGTAGTGCACTTTGGATGATGATTGATTATTTATTGTTGTGATTATATACATGTGTTGTATGGAATCCATATAATTAACATTATATGGTAATTGATTGGGCCTCATTCCAATCAGGAAAATAGAAAAATAATCATGTGTTGAAAGAAATATTTTAACAATAAAATTTACATCTTTAAAGTTAGAAACTAACTGGAAAATAGATAGGATGAGTAGTTTCCTGGGTATGGATCTGATATTGGTTTCGGCCTTCGGAGTTAATACTTAGGAAAATCATTCTCTTACTACTTTATAGTTGGAGTCTGATTTAAAAATCAAACGATAGATACCATAGTTTTATAAAATATATTAAATAATAAAAATAGTCATGTGTTGACAGTGCTCATGTGTTGAGAATATTCATGTGTTGAAAGAAATATAGATTCATGTATTGAATGGAATAAATATTCATTTGTTGAATGGAATAACGAATTTATTTAAATATATAAAGCCGTGTTGATTAGAGATGCGCCATTTTGACGTGACCGATATTTATATCGATTATCTTCGTTTTTAAAATGAATATAGAAAAAGAAGTGGTTACAAAATATAACGTTTTGAAAATATTATCATTTGTATATCGATGATGTGGAATAATCAATTTCGATTCGAAATTGAATATGAAGTTGAAATCGTTTCGAAAACGAATTTAAACGATTTATAAAATACGTTTTAAAAGGAAATCGACGATATATATATATATATGTATATATATATTATGTATATAATGGCCTGAATAGAACGCGCCGCGCTGCGGCAGTTCGTGAATTTCGACCATTGACTTCGAATGGACATTACGGGAGATCCGACCGTCGGATTCTCCTAAAACCAGAACCGTTGGGTTCGTATCGAAAAGAGCTTTCTAAAGAATATTTGAAATTAGAAATCTAACGGTTGGATTTGGAAATATGTCCAAATCAAATTTGGAAAAGGTCGCTGTAAGTGCAGTTCGATGGCCGTTGATGGAAATCGACTGTACTGGCCTTGATAAAATTATTAAAAATATCAATAATTTGTGTAAAATCATAAGAAATGATTTGGGGAAAATTGGGCTGAAAAACTTCATATTTGAAAAGATAAAAATAGATTTTTATCAAAATGAACAAGTTTTGAACTAGAATTAAAATCAATTTATTTTTGAAATAAATAAATTGAATTTGAAAGTGGTTTTAAAAATAATCAAAATTCCCAATACGTGAATTGGACTGGAGTTGAATCAAAATTATCTTCGGAATATTTCGATGTTGGATTTCGTGACTATACAGATATTGTTATGGGAATTAGAAAGATATATTTTATATCATTATTTCCAATACGATATTTGTTGGTTTCAGAATTTGATATTGAATATAAGCTGGTATATTTTCTATTCAGAGCCTTGTATTTAATATCAAATGTGATTTGGGTTTGTCGTGAATGGTGTCTTCATTAACACTGTTCTTAAGCCCAATAGAGAAAAAGATTAAATCTTTCTATTTAGATTTAATGAAGTGTATCAATTAAATAATATTTAATTGGAATTGAATTTGAATTTGTTCTTGGGTTTATCGTGAGCGGTGTTTTGAATAACACCTGTTCTTTGACCCGATTAACAAAAGAATGTGATTTGGGTTTATCGTGAACCGTGTTTTCGATGACATTGGTTCTTTAACCCAGTTAAAGGCAAGATTGATTTTTGGAAAGATTAAAACTAAGTGGAGTTTTAATGAATCTTTAATTAGATTGAAATGTGAATTGATAATTTAAATTATCAAATCTGAAAAGTGATCGAGAATGGAGTATCACCAGTTTTGCTCCAAAGCGATAGTTAAATCTTTAATTAGATTTGAATGTGAAATGGTAATTAAATTTACCGATAACATCGTGGTGTTAGTTAGGGAGTATTACTAGTTTTGCTCCATGGGATATATAGGTTGGGATTGGGAAATAAAATAAATATTTACTTCAGTGTGGTTCGCTAATCCCGACTAGTTTGGAAAACCATAATATGGTTTGAAATGATATCCAAAGGAGGATTAAAGAATAAATTTAGAAGAATTTATCTTGGATAAAATTAATGGGAACCTTTCCCTTAGAATGTGATTTTGTGAATAAAAGAATATTCTGAATTGGAATGAGGCGTATGTTGTGTTTGTGTAACACGTGTTTGATATATACGCGGGTTATTCGGAAAGGCCGGGTTTATACCCATTCTGAATAACCGATTCGACGATATGTCGAAAATGAAGACGGTGGCTGAAGACCGGAAGTCTTCACATCGTTTGGGTGATTACTGATGATCTCGATTGGGCTGTACACCCAAGAGGAGAGAAACAGTTGGTGATCGTCCAGACGTACTTGGAGATCGATGGATATGCGAGGAAAGTGTCTCCGGTTTCGTTCAGATCCAGAATGAGCTTGTAAATGGATTGTGTGTCTGACATTGGATTTTATTTTATGTTGATTGATCTCTATTAAATATACTGTTGTTTGGCGGTGGAGAATTTATTCTCTTGCTTAACGCCCTTCTCTGAGACGTACGAGCTCAGAGGTTGTATATCGATGGACATCAGTCGCATGGAGTGAATTGCCAGTGTGGCACGCGTAAGTGGCAATTGATCAAGGCTTCTGTTGAAAAGCAAAGTCTTGTGGTTGATGATCAAAGCACGGTCTACGTGGCGTAGCTTTGTGTATAACGTGAATTCCCGAGCCTCACACCTCGGTATGAGTCAAAAACGGGATAGTGACTGCAGGGAGAGCACGACGTTTCTTTCTAGCTATGGGTGGTGTCGGTGCTTAAACTGGCCGACATTAATATACTTTTCACCTGTGTGGTTATTGGATACGAGGCGCCTCGATATTAGGTCTGTTAGGACCGGGAAACGTGTGCTCAGGAATTGCCAATCCTCAAAAGTAAGAGAGGACCGGCCCTGAAGATCCAAGGATTGCTGTGTGCGGTCCTGGGACATTTGCTAGAGTGTCTCGAACGGAGAGGAGCTTGCCCCTTGCCTCGACTCATGATGGAAATCCAATTTCCAATACGTGGTAGTGCAGTTTTATTTGTAGAACTAGTATGGCGACATGATATATGGTACCCATGCCGTCTATGATTGATATTTATGATTGAAATTGTTTTGACACTATACACTTATTATAGTATCAAATGATTTGTTTTGAACGTACCAAGCATGTTTGGCTATTATAAGGGAAAACCCTATCCTCCGGCTTGCGTTGCATTATGTGATGGGACCTGGGTCTTATAATAGCTTCATTTTTCGAAAAAACATTGCGCTGTTTTGTTATATGCTCTAGTGTTCTTGGGAGGAAACCCGTTCCGTGTTATACGGCGTGGTCCCTTGAATTACTCTCTTTTAAAATAAAGATTAATAACTGTTTTAGTTCTCACACCAGTCACATGACTGACCTGGAGTTTATTGGTTTAACCTAAACTCTGGGTGCCCCTATTTTCCACACGGGCAGCTAGTTGTTTTGGTTTTGTAGATTTATATTCACAGGATCCTGATTTACTGCTCGAACGATACTCGGAAAGCTCTGTATCCGTGTATTACTTCTAGTTGTGTTTTTTATTATTTTCCACTGCTATGTAATTTATTGTAATCTCTGATATTTATCAAATGTGTAATATTTATTCATACTCTGTATATTCTTGTATTCTGATGGAATTGTTGTAATAAACAATGAAATGTTCTTCTGTCTGCGTTCCGATGTGTGTTGTTCTCATCTCAATCCGGGCTTTCCTTACCGGGGAAGTTCGGATCGTTATAGCAGGTGCATTTCCGATTTTGTAACTAATAGCAATAATGTTCACGTAGTTTGTTTCATGTACTTTTTTTTATATTTTCAGATAATGATAAATACTTTTATCTTTTTCAGAGAAGGAAGAACAACCTCCAGTAATGATACAATGGAATACTGGTTGGTTTATGTGATTTAACTGTGAAACTATCAGCTCATATATATATTTTTGATACAATGGAATACTAGCTTTAAGTGTCTGTCAATGTATATATTTTTATATTTATTATTTGAGTTTTAGAAAGCCAACCAGCCTAGCTAAAATGCTAACTATTTATACCACCTATTAGCTAGGGTTTTAAGTTAAACAATACCTATATTACCCTACATTATTTTGGCTTTGTGGTACCCTTACACCACCCGATTTCATACCCGAATTCCTTTTTAATTTTTGAGAGAAAGGGATGGAGAATTGGTTACGAAACATAGGTTAGCACTATTGCTTTTATTTCAAAAAAGGATTCTTTTATTTTCCATCTTTACCCCCTTGATCATGACATTTACTTGTTTTAACTTCGTGTGCCATAGAAAATTGTCCTAGGTTATTTAATTCTTAGCCAAATATTTACATATAACCAAGGTAAGTGGTCACATGCTATTTGATCCTAGCATTTTACTTTATTCCTAGCCATTTTGCTTAAATTTTATTTCCTTATAGTATATGTCTGCTTATATTTACCCAGGCATATTTATTGCTTAACATATATTTATATATCATACATCCTTGGACTTGGGTACTTAAATTTGTTTCATGTATCTTATTTTCTGGAATCATAACATTGTGTACATGTTATATTTGTATTGGTGCAGACCCCATTAACAAGTTGCTGCATATATGTAATAATATATATATATATATATATATATATACACACACACACTTCTGTGTATTAGTTGGTACCTAGTATTTAAAATGTCACAATGCTCCTCCCCAATGTAATTGCTTATAATAATAATCTTTTTCACTTGTACAAAATGTACATTACCTGGGTGACTTAACAATCTTCTTGTTGTATTAATTATACAAACACATTTTGTATGTCTTATACTTGGAGTCTTTGATTTTATCATTAATGTTTGTATGTATTTTATTTCAACATGTTAATACAATAAAAGTATAATTAGTGTGCACATGCACACTCTAATCCCTTTATTAAATCACACACACATCTTATTTCTAAGGGTTTAATTACTTTAATAAACACATTTAATTTATGTGTATATTTAGGATTATTACATATACCTCTCCTTTAAGAAATTGTGTCCCACAATTTAGTCATACTTAACTCAAGTATCTTTTAAAATAAATCAGTATCTCAACTGATTTAAGCTTCTTTCGCAAACCACTTCCCTTGATGGTACACACGCACACGCATATACATATATATGTATATATACATACACACACATACACACACATAAAGATAACATACATTATCATGCACATTTTTTTATACAATAATCTAATTTTGCAACCAAGTTAAGCATTCAATCTTAATGCAAACAATTTCATATAGCAAATAAATTCTTGAGAATTAATTTCCAATTTTATCTTTTAGGTTCAAAATTTATATTTGCTGTTCGATTTTCTCATGCTTTATGTTATAAACTCAACATACATACTTATGCAAACATCATTCAAGCACATATACTTATATATTTCAATTCAAGAGAGTTATGTTTACAATTATTTGTATCCAAAAAAGCTTCTAAAACATATGCATTTCTTTTTCAAACTGGGTTATAATAGTGCACAGTTATTTATTCCCATAGATGCTAAGCCTCTTTTTACTTTATTAATCAACCCGAAGCTTAGGTAAACTAAATACTAAAAGTCAAATAAGTATGCACAACTCTATTTTCCCTACATATATGTATTTTAGACTTAGATATATTGCAATGAATATTAATAATGAGCAATCATTTATGGGTTCCAAAGAAATAAAAAAAAGTTTTCTTCCATCCATCACTCAGACAAGTTCTTTTATTCATGGGTGAAGTTCACTTCAATATTTTTCCAATGAACTCAAAAATTTCCTTTGAGTCACTCGATTCAAATTTGTGGCTTGTTTATATTTTTATAAGCATCAAACTATACCCTATGCCCTACATTAGTACCTATATATTCATTCAGAATCATACTATGTATGTGTGTGTATATATATAAATTTAGAAATTCATCTTGCCCTAAAACTCAGGTGTATAAAATTTTCCTTACTTCAATAAAACACATAGTTTAAGGTTGTTTCACATTAAAGTCAGTGGTGAAAAAATATTTAACATTTCTAGGCACTACACTCTAGTTTTAATGACCAAAACATTTCTCTTCATCATCATGTCATAATGCTAATAATTTAGCAATTATATCTAAGTTTGAATAGCCTAACTAGATAAACTTATCATACAAAGTTAATTTTAATCAATATATTAACAATTTCAAATCGCCAAATCACCTAGATAATTTGATTCCCATATTTTCTTTCAAGCAGTTTCTTTTTTTTAGTGCTTCTTTCCTTATTATACTTAAATTATTATGTCCTCTCTTATTCCAAGTATATTTTTACTAAAAAATTTTTTAGTACAAATCACTGCAACATCCTATCCCTGAGATTTTTTTTCATGCTTCTTGGTTAGGGAAGTACAGTTTCTCCCCCTTCTTTTTTCCTTTTTATCCTCACTTTATAACTCAGGCCAGGTTATGTTTTCATTCAGTGATTTTTTTTTTGTATTCACATATCTCATGTTTACATATATTAGATAAGCTTTGGAACATTCTAATATTTCTCTAACGTTTAAACCCAATTCACCTTCGCATTTTCATACTCTGGGTATTTAGAATTTCCAGTGTAACAACCCGAAAATCTGGGGCAGTTTAAAATTTTTATTTTGGCAATTTTAGCGAATTTTGAATATTTAAAATGAATTATTTTAAATAATATCGACGAGAAATTTATTTTGAATATATTTAGAATGTATATATTTATATACGTCGTCGTTAGAATATAAATATTTTATTTTAATTATAAAGGAATTGAAAATGGCGCGGTAGTTCGATAATTCGATTTCAAAATTCAATTGAATGTACCGGGTGCAAAATAAACCGGATTTTAGTGAAACCAAAAATAATAGGATCTATTTGATAATATCTTTCCAACGAATCCGAAAAATCAAAATTTCATAGTGGGAATCAAAAGTTATGTCCAGTTGAAAATTCTGAATAGTCGCTATGGAATTCAGGCCCTTAAAAATGGGAATTTTGCAAACGACCTCGGATTTCGACGAAACCACTTTTGTTGGATCCGTGATGTCAAATTATTGCTAGGTTTCAAATTTCATAATTTTTCGAATCAATGTGTGAGCGTGGCAAAGGAAAACGTGTTTGACCAGTTTCAGTTGATTTTAATTGACTGGAAAATGACCATTTTTCCAACGGTCTCAGAATTCGACGAAACTAGTTTTGTTAGGACCGTATCGTCAATACGAAGCTAGAAAATATTTTTCGGGAATTTTTCGAGTTAGTATGCGACCCCGGTAAATTGAAATGCGCGTTCAAATTCAATATATAGAGTTATATGTTGATTTTAACGGAAACTGATCGAAACGATCGAATCAGCCTACGATATATATCCCATTGTGTTCGGAATGAGGGTAATACGCTATGAATGACAGACGGCGGGCCTCATTTCGAGGTCGAAATAAAAAGTCAACTTTTTGAATTAAATAAATTAATTAAAAATATATTTTCCCCTTCCCTCTTCCTTTAACTATCTCCTCAGCCCCCCCCCCTAGTTAAAAATTGATTTCGAAATGAAAAAAAAGAGGGAAAAGGGGGGATCGCGATCCCGCCGCCCACGCTCGTCGCCTCTGCCATGGGGCACACCGCGCCGCCGATCACCTCGGCGCCCGCCCCTTCTGCTCCGCCAGCTTCCCTTCTCGCCCCCTCCCAGCGTCGATCCACACCCTAGCCGACCCCACCAGCGACGACTCATCCGGCGAGCACCCCAAACCCAAACGCAGCCACCTCAAACCGCTGCAGACCCCAACTCCGACCGCCTGACGCCTGCGCCTCCCCCTTTCCAGTTCACCGACGCAGCGAAACCCTAGGAATAAATGTTGTAAGTATTTCTGAATTTAATTAGGTTAAAAATTTAATTTTAATTTTTATTATGACATAAAGTTACGATCTTTAGGTACAATAAGATGGGATTTTTATCTAAAGTAAATATATGATTTTCCTTTGTATCTAAAGTAAAAATACGATTTTTATAAAGCAAAAGATCGATAGGAAAAAATGTGATTCTTATTCGGTTGAATAATGTTATAAAAACATGATTTTTATAATATAGAAAGGTTAAAAATATAATTTTTATATAGGTAAGATAGTAAAAATATCATCTTTATAGTGATGTAAAAGAAAAGGCGAAATATTTATATTTGAAAAGCAGAAATATTTATTTTTGAAAAGGCGAAATATTTATATTTGAAAAGCCGAAATATTTATTTTTGAAAAGGTGAAATATTTAGTTTTGAAAAGGCGAAATCTTCATAATAGAAAAGGCGAAATTTTTATATATGAATAGCGATTTAAAAATAGAATTTTTATCTATTTAATAGCGGGGTAAAAATAGAATTTTTATCTATATAATAGCGAAGTAAAATTTCGATTTTTATATATTGAATAGCGAAGTAAAAATTCGATTTTTATATATTGAATAGCGAAGTAAAAAATTTGATTTTTACATATGTAGTGAATACGGGCAACGAAAGTGAAGAAAAGCGAGAACGAAGAAGAGTCGAGATGATTGGATTAGCTATTGGTGAGAACTTCTCACTCTAAATTTCTTTTTCTAGTTATAAATATATACTAGGATGCAGACGGTGTTAAGTAGCACCCGACACCCGTCATCCACAGACCATGGATGGCTTGTTTGTTTGATTGATGTGTTGTGAAAATTGTTTGTGATGTTGATGTGAAATAGATAATAAAATATATTCATAGGTTGAATAAAATAATTTGGTCATTAAAAATATAATTTTTAACGTTAATGCGAATAAATAAATATTCATTTACAAACCGGACGGTTTGTTTATGTACACCTATTTAAAGGACATTGATTGGGACGATAAATTTTACACATCGCCCAACTGCACGAATAAAATCTGTGTTTGATTGTTTGAAATCCCACACGGGTATTGGGATAAAATATAGCATACACTAATCCCAGTAATTAGTTATATGTCGATCGATGGATCGACAGGCTGTTATAAGCGTTAGATATCTATATTTGATGGTTATACAGTGTAGTGCACTTTGGATGATGGTTGATTATTTATCGTTGCTATTTATATACATGTGTTGTATGGAATCCATATAGTTAACGCTATATGGTGATTGATTGAGCCTCATTCCAATTTAGAAAATAAAGAATATTATAAAATAAAGGTTCATGTGTTGACAGTACTCATCCGTTGAGATTAGTCATGTGTTGAACGAAATATTTAACAATCAAATTTACATCTTTATCATTATAAAATAAAGGTTCACGTGTTGACAATACTCATCCGTTGAGATTAGTCATGTGTTGAACGAAATATTTTAACAATAAAATTTATAACTTTATCATATATGAAATTAGAAACTAACTGGAAAATAGATAAGATGAGTGCTCTCCTGGATATTGATCTGATGTTGGTTTCGGCCTTCGGGATTAATATTTAGGGAATCGTTCTCTTACTAATTTACGGTTGGAGTCTGATTTGAAATTAAACAATAGAAATCATAATTTTATAAAAATAATGAATAACAAAAATAGTCACATGTGGACAGTACTCATTTGTTGAGATTAGTCATGTGTTGACAAACATTTGTTGAATAGAATAACGAAGTTATTGAAAAATATAAAGCCGTGTTGATTAGAGATGCGCTACTTTGACGCGAATGATATTTATATCGATTATATTCGCTTTTATAATGAATATTGAAAAGAGATTTAAAAATCGAATATTTAGAAAAACGAATTCGAATTTGTGACGATCGGGAATCTCGCTCGGTCCGTATCAGTCGCTAAACCGATCCAGACCGTTCGAAACGCCTGATTGTTTTGAGAACACGACACAATAGGACGCAGAAGGAAGAACGTTTCATTGTATATTACAACAATGCATCAGAATACAAGAATATACAGAGCATAAACAAATAAATATTACACAGAAATATCAGAGATTACAATAAATTACATAGCAGCGGAAAATAATACAATACACAACTAGAAGGAGATATACGGATACAAAGCTTTCCGGATATCGTTCCAGCTGTAAACCAGGATCCTGTGAATATAAATCTGCAAAACAAAAACTACTAGCTACCGGTGTCAAAATAGAGGCACCCAGAGTTTAGGTCAAAACAATAAACTCCAGGTCAGTCATGGGACTGGTGTGAGAACTAAAACAGTTATTAATCTTTATTTTTAAAGTTAGGCAAGTCAAGGGACCACGCCGCATAACACGGAACGGGTTTCCTCCCAAGAATACCAGTGCATAAAACAAACAGCGCAATGCTAAATAAAGAAAAATGAAGCTATTATAAGACCCAGGTCCTATCACACAATGCAACGCAAGCCGGGGGATAGGGTTTTTACCTTATAATAGCCAAGAATGCTTGATACGTTTAAAAGAAATCATTTGATACTATTATAAGTGTATAGTGTATAAAACAACTTCAAATCATAAGTATCAATCATAGGCGGCATGGGTACCATATATCATGTCGCCATACTAGTTCTACAATTAAAATCGCAAAGTCACGTATTTGGAAATTGGGTTCCCATCTATGAACCGAGGCAAAAGATAGTCCTCAACCGACTTCGAGACTGTCTAGCCCGAGCCTCAGGGTCAGAGCGCATCGATCCTTGGATCCTCAGGGCCGGTCCACCGATGTGGATTAAACTTAAATCCTGAACATGCGTTTCCCCGCCCTTTGGGGCGTAAATGAGCCAACGAATGACTCCATCGGACCCGGATCGTCCGATGAAACCGAGGCGCCTCGCAACAGCAACAACCACACATGTGAAAAGTATATAAATGTCAGGCCTGGTAGGTCACTGACACCACCCTAGCTAGAAAGAAACGCATGCCCTCCCTGAGGTCCGTCTCCCGTTTTTGGTTCACAACCGGGGTGTGAGGCTCGCGAATTCACGTTACACAAAGCTGTGCCACACAGGCTGTGCTTTGATCATCACCATAAGACTTTTCTTTACAACAGAAGCCTCGATCAATTGCATCTTAGCATGCCAGACAGGCAAACCACTCAATGCAACCGATATCAGTCACACAGAATGAAATCCAATATCAGACACACAGTCCATTTACAAGTCCGTTCTGGGTCTGAACGAAACCGGAGGCACTTTCCTCGCATATCCATCGTTCTCCAAGCACATTTGGACGACCACCGATTGATTCCCTCATCTTGGGTGTACAGCCCAATCAAGATCATCAGTAATCAACCAAACGATGTGAAGACTTCCGGTCTTCAACCACCGTCTTCATCTTCGACTTATCGTTGTATCTGTTATTCAGAATGGGATAAACCCGGTCTTTCCGAATAACTCGCGTATATTTTAAATAAGTGTTACACAAACACAACATACGCCTCATTCCAATTCATCAGTCACTAACCGTAAATTAATCAAGAGAATAATTTCCCAAATATTAACCCCGAAGGCCGAAACCAACATCAGATCAATATCCAGAAAACCATTCTGCTTAACTAACCGACAGTTAGTTTCTAAATTTCACATTCATAGGGAAAGGTTTCCATTAATTTTATCCAAGATAAATTCCTTGAATTTATTCTCTAATCTTCTTTTGAATTTCGATTCAACTAGTCAGAATTAGCGAACCTTACCGAAGTAATCGTTTATTTTAATTCCCCAATCCCAACCTATTCATACCATGAAGTAAAACTGGTAATACTTCATATCTAACACCACGGTGTTATCGGTAAATTCAATTACCATTTCACGTTCAAATCTAATTAAAGGTTTAACTATCGCATGGAGCAAAACTGGGGATACTACATTCTCGATCTTTTCAATCTAATTAAAGATTCATTAAAACTCCACTTAGTTTTAATCTTTGACTGGGTTAAAGAATCAGTGTCATTTAAAACACGGTTCACGATAAACCCAAAATCACTTTCCATCAATTATCGGGTTAAAGAACAAGTGTTATTTAAAACACTGTTCACGATAAACCCAAAAATCAATATCAATTCAATTCCAATTAAATATCATTTAATTGGTACACTTCATTAAATCTAAATAAAAAGATTTAATCTTTTCTCAACTGGGTTCAAGAACAGTGTTAATAAAGACACCATTCACGACAAACCCAAATCACATTTGATATTAAATACAAGGCTCTGAATAGAAAATATATCGGCTTATATTCAATATCAAATTCTACGACCAACAAATATCGTATTGGAAATAGCGATATATAAATATCTTTCAAATTTCCATAACAACATCTGTATAATCACGAAATCCAACATCGAAATATTCCAAGGACAATTTCGATTCAGATCCATTCCAATTCAATTATTGGAAATTCTGGTTATTTTCATAAACATTTCAAATCCAATTTATTTATTTAAAAATAAATAGAATTATAATTCTAGTTCAAAACTAGTTCATTTCAATAAAAATCTATTTTTATCTTTTCAAATATGGAGTTTTTCATCCCAAATCTTCACAAATCATTTCTTATGATTTTACACAAATTATTACTATTTTTAATAATTTTATCAAGGCCCGTATAGTCGATTTCCATCAACGGCCATCGAACTACACTTACAGCGACCTTTTTCAAATTTGATTTGGACATAATTCCAAATCCAACCGTTAGATTTCTAATTTCTAATGTTCGTTAGAAAGCTCTTTTCGATACGAACTCAAGGTTCCGGTTTTAGGAGAATCCGACGGTCGGATCTCCCGTAATATCCGTTCGAAGTCAATGGTCGAAATTTACGAACTGTCGCGGCGCAATGCGTTCTATTCAGGCCATTATACATATAATATATATATATTATATATATTTCGTCGATTTCCTTTTTAAAACGAATTTTATAAATCATTTCAAATGTGTTTCAAAAACAATTTCAACCTTTATTTCAAATTCAAATCAAAATTGAATTTTCCCTTATAAATTCTTTCTACATTCACTTCTATTTGATTTCAATTCTATTCGAATTCGTTTTCTATTCAATTCAATTCGAATTCGTTTTCTATTCAATTCAAATTCGTTTTCTATTCAATTCAATTCAATTCGAATTCGTTTTCTATTCAATTCAATTCAAATTCATTTTCTATTCAATTCAATTTGTTTTCTATTCAATTCAATTCAATTCGAATTCCTTTTCTATTCAATTCAATTCGAATTCGTTTTCTATTCAATTCGATTCGAATTCGTTTTCTATTCAATTCAATTCGAATTCGTTTTCTATTCAATTCAAATTCGTTTTCTATTCAATTCAATTCGAATTTGTTTTCTATTCAATTCAATTCGAATTCGTTTTCTATTCAATTCAATTCGAATTCAGATTGAATTTCAATTCTTTTCAAAATATCAGATTTTGAAATCACTTTCGATATTCATTATAAAATGAATAAAATCGATATAAATATCGTTCACGTCAAAATGGCGTCAATCTAATCAACACGGCTTCATATATTTTTGTTTTCAAATATTCTATTTCAAATATTTCTATTCAAATATTTCTATTCAAATATTTCTTTTCAAATATTTCTTTTCAAATATTTCTTTTTCAAATATTGAATGAAGCCCAATCAAATACCATATAATGTTAATTATATGGATTTTCTACAACACATGTATACAATAACAACGATGAATAATCGACCATCATCCAAAGTGCATTCTACACTGTATAAGCATCGAATATAAATATTTAACGCTCATAACAGTCTGTCAATCAATCGATCGACATACAACTAAACATCGGGATTAGTGTACGTCAAATATCATCCCAATACCCGTGTGGGGTTTCAAAAATCAAACACAGATTTTATTTGTGCAGTTGGGCGATGTGTAAAATTTATCGTCCCAATCAATATCAGTCAAATGTGTGTATATAAACAAATCGTCCGATTTGTTTATTTTATTTCATTTCATATACACGTTAAAAATTCTATTTTTAACTATAAAATATTTTCCACTATAAAATATTTTATTTCAACTATATAAATGTTTTATTTCATTTCACATCACACAATCAACTACACATCAAAATCAAACAAACAAGCATACAAGCCGTCCATGGTCTGTGGACGACGGGTGTCGGGTGCTACTAAACATCGTCTGCATCCTAGTATATAATTATAACTAGAAAAGTAAATTCAAAGTGAGAAGTTCTCACCCTTTCGCTAAACTGAATGACGCAATTCTTCATGGGTAGGAAATCTTCACCGTGCTTTTCTTTTGTCTATTTCGTTGCCCGTATTCACTACCTATATAAAAATCACATTTTTACTTTGCTATTCAATATATAAAAATCGAATTTTTACTATGCTATTCAATATATAAAAATCAAATTTTTACTATGCTATTCAATATATAAAAATCGAATTTTTACTATGCTATTCAATATATAAAAATCGAATTTTTACTATGCTATTCAATATATAAAAATCGAATTTTTACTATGCTATTCAATATATAAAAATCGAATTTTTACAATGCTACTATATAGGTAAAAATTATATTTTTCTAATGCTACTATATAGATAAAAATTATATTTTTATCACGCTATTATTTATATAAAGATTTTGCCTTTTCTAAAATAAATATTTCGCCCTTTCATTATTATAAAAATCTTGCCTTTTCATTTTTTTTAAAAATCTTGCCTTTTCATTTTATTTTTTAAAATCTTGCCTTTTCATTTTTTTAAAAAATCTCGTCTTTTCTATTTAGTTAAAAATCAAATAAATTTCAGTTTTCAAATCTAAAAATCAGTTTTAAAATCAAATTGAACGATAACTAAAAATTTGAAAAATAAATAAAATAAATAAATAAATAAATAAAACTTACAGATGAAAATTGGAGGAGGGGGGGTGCTGCGCGTCAGTCGAGGCAGGGGGGAGGTGCTGCGCGTCAGTCGATTTAGGGCGGTGCTGCGCGTCAGTCGAGGCAGGAGGGTGCTGCGCGTCAGTCGAGGCAAGGGGGTGCTCTCGTCGGTCGACTTCGAGGAGGGGGGGCTGCGGTCTGATGGCGGCGGAGGGGTAGGGCTTTTGGGGACCTCGCGAGGGGGAGCGGCGATTGTGAAGGGCGGTGGTCACCTCCGTTGGTGGCGCGATGGACTGCGAGGGGGGGCGTCGATTCGTGGATCGGGATCTTTTTTTTTTCTCTCTGCTGAAATGAAGAATAAAGGGGAGGGCCAGAGGGAATTAAGGGGAGGGAGAGAGAATTTTTAATTTTTAATTTATTTAATTATTTTATTTACTAAAAGTTGACTTTTTATTTCGACCTCAAAACAAGGCCTACCGCCTGTCGTCTATAGCGTTTTACCCCCATTCCGAACACAATGGGATATGTGTCGCAAGCTGATTCGATCGTTTCGATCAGTTTTCGTTAAAATCAACATATAACTCTATATATTGAATTTGAACGCGCATTTCAATTTACTGGGGTCACATACTAACTCTAAAAATTCCTGAAAAATATTTTCTAGCTTCGTATTGACGATACGGTCTTAACAAAACTAGTTTCGTCGAATTCTGAGACCGTTTGAAAAATGTCCCTTTTCCAGTCGATTAAAATCAACTGAAATTGGTCAAACATGTTTTCCTTTGCCACGCTCACATATTGATTCGAAAAATTATGAAATTTTAAACCTAGCAATAACTTTACATCACGGATCCAACAAAAGTGGTTTCGTCAAAATACGAGGTCGTTTGCAAAATTTCCATTTTTTAGGGCCTGAATTCCATAGCGACAATTCAGAATTTTCAACTGGACATATCTTTTGATTCCCGCCATGAAATTTCAATTTTTCGGATTCATTGGAAAGATAGTCACAATTAGATCCCATTATTTTTGGTTTCACTAAAATCCGGTTTATTTTGCACCCGGTACATTCATTTGAAGTTTGAAATCGAATTATCGAACTACCGCGCTATTTTCAATTCCTTTTATAATTATATATAATTATTTATATTCTAACGACGACGTATATAATATATACTTTCGAATTCTATTCAAAATAAATTTCTCGTCGTTTTTATTTAAAATAATTCATTTTAAATATTCAAGATTCGCTAAAATTGCCAAAATAAAAATTTTAAACTGGCCCAGATTTTCGGGTTGTTACAATCTCCCCCACTTAAAACTTTTCGTCCCCGAAAAGGAACAAAGTCGAAAGTGGTTTGATCAATTCAACTCAACTTCCATTGTTTTGATTACGGCTTAAGTTCTCCAACTTTTCAGTTTCTAAGAACTTTTCAAAAATTTCAAAAATTTGGCTAACACCCTAAATTTTCGAAAACTTTCGCCATAACCTCCCCTGCACCGGGAGCCGCGGGAAAATCCCGAAATTGCCATAAAGGCCTTCTGATCTCAAAAAGAAAAAGAAAAAGCCAATCGGCTCATAAAATCATCATCACCCAAACAAAACAGTAAATTATAGTAAACATGTACCTATTTGTCGAGCAAACAAATTTTATTCTCTGCTCTAGCCTCCTTGCTATGACCTGTTCAATGTAAGTACAAGTATATGCAAGCAAATGCGATAAATTTTCAATAAAATTCACTATTTGGTACAATTTGACTAAATGGTTCAAATTTTAATTAGTCCAACAATAATCAAACAACACAACCATCAATCAATTAGTTGATTAGCATTTCAAACACATAATTTTGTTATATAGTTAAAAATCACATTTTTGATGCCAAACCACAACAATAGGCCCTATCTAATTTTGGTTCTCACACCAGTCAATAGGAAATATATAAATATCACACCTTCGAAACTCGAACACAAATTTTGATAATGTAGCTACAATCATCGGAATCACCTCCGGGCGACTAGAGTGTGAATCTATATCTATCCAGTATATTAAAACTTCAAATACACGCGGATCAGACGTATATGCAAAATCTATATATACTGGATCGTCCACATCAACATAAAATAAATAATCAAATACGAATAAAAGATTTAAATTTTCAAAACAAAATTTGTTTTCATTTTCAAAAATATACTCTTCACACTCGTTCAAGGATACTACTGATCCCATCTCTAACGAGTCATTCTAATTGGATATTACTAATCCAATATCTGATGAATTCTTTCGTATGGTTCTAATGTGCCTTGTTCTCTGAGCTTTGTAAACCAAAGCTCTGATACCACCTATGACGATCGGGAATCTCCCTCGGTCCGAATCAGTTGCTAAATCGATCCAGACCATTCGAAACGCCTGATTGTTTTGAGAACACGACACAATAGGACGCAGACGGAAGACCATTTCATTGTATATTACAACAATGCATCAGAATACAAGAATATACAGAGTATAAACAAATAAATATTACGCAGAAATATCAGAGATTACAATAAATTACATAGCAGCGGAAATAATACAATACACAACTAGAAGGAGATATACAGATACAAAGCTTTCCGGATATCGTTCCAGCTGTAAACCAGGATCCTGTGAATATAAATCTGCAAAACCAAAACTACTAGCTGCCCGTGTCAAAATAGGGGCAACCAGAGTTTAGGTCAAAACAATAAACTCCAGGTCAGTCATGGGACTGGTGTGAGAACTAAAACAGTTATTAATCTTTATTTTTAAAGTTAGGCAAGTCAAGGGACCACGCCGTATAACACAGAACGGGTTTCCTCCCAAGAATACCAGTGCATAAAACAAACAGCGCAATGCTAAATAAAGAAAAATGAAGCTATTATAAGACCTAGGTCCTATCACACAATGCAACGCAAGCCGGGGGATAGGGTTTTTACCTTATAATAGCCAAGAATGCTTGATACGTTTAAAAGAAATCATTTGATACTATTATAAGTGTATAGTGTATAAAACAACTTCAAATCATAAGTATCAATCATAGGCGGCATGGGTACCATATATCATGTCGCCATACTAGTTCTACAATTAAAATCGCAAAGTCACGTATTTGGAAATTGGGTTCCCATCTATGAACCGAGGCAAAAGATAGTCCTCAACCGACTTCGAGACTGTCTAGCCCGAGCCTCAGGGTCAGAGCGCATCGACCCTTGGATCCTCAGGGCCGGTCCACCGATGTGGATTAAACTTAGATCCTGAACATGCGTTTCCCCGCCCTTTGGGGCGTAAATGAGCCAACGAATGACTCCATCGGACCCGGATCGTCCGATCAAACCGAGGCGCCTCGCAACAGCAACAACCACACAGGTGAAAAGTATATAAATGTCAGGGCTGGTAGGTCACTGACACCACCCTAGCTAGAAAGAAAGGCATGCCCTCCCTGAGGTCCGTCTCCTGTTTTTGGTTCACAACCGGGGTGTGAGGCTCGCGAATTCACGTTACACAAAGCTGTGCCACACAGGCTGTGCTTTGATCATCACCATAAAACTTTGCTTTACAACAGAAGCCTCGATCAATTACATCTTAGCAAGCCAGACAGGCAAACCACTCTATGCAACCGATATCAGTCACACAGAATGAAATCCAATGTCATACGCACAGTCCATTTACAAGTCCGTTCTGGGTCTGAACGAAACCGGAGGCACTTTCCTCGCATATCCATCGATCTCCAAGCACATTTGGTCGACTACCGATTGATTCCCTCATCTTTGGTTTACAGCCCAATCAAGATCATCAGTAATCACTCAAACGATGTGAAGACTTTCGGTCTTCAACCACCGTCTTCATCTTCGACTTATCGTCTTATCAGTTATTCAGAATCGGATAAACCCGGTCTTTCCGAATAACTCGCGTATATTTTAAATAAGTGTTACACAAACACAACATACGCCTCATTCCAATTCATCAGTCACTAACCGTAAATTAATCAAGAGAATAATTTCCCAAATATTAACCCCGAAGGCCGAAACCAACATCAGATCAATATCCAGAAAACCATTCTGCTTAACTAACCGACAGTTAGTTTCTAAATTTCACATTCATAGGGAAAGGTTCCCATTAATTTTATCCAAGATAAATTCCTTAAATTTATTCTCTAATCTTCTTTTGAATTTCGATTCAACTAGTCGGAATTAGCGAACCTTACCGAAGTAATCGTTTATTTTAATTCCCCAATCCCAACCTATCCATCCCATGAAGTAAAACTGGTAATACTTCATATCTAACACCACGGTGTTATCGGTAAATTCAATTACCATTTCACGTTCAAATCTAATTAAAGATTTAACTATCGCATGGAGCAAAACTGGGGATACTACATTCCTGATCTTTTCAATCTAATTAAAGATTCATTAAAACTCCACTTAGTTTTAATCTTTGACTGGGTTAAAGAATCAGTGCCATTTAAAACACGGTTCACGATAAACCCAAAATCACTTTCCATCAATTATCGGGTTAAAGAACAAGTGTTATTTAAAACACTGTTCACGATAAACCCAAAAATCAATATCAATTCAATTCCAATTAAATATCATTTAATTGGTACACTTCATTAAATCTAAATAAAAAGATTTAATCTTTTCTCAACTGGGTTCAAGAACAGTGTTAATAAAGACACCATTCACGACAAACCCAAATCACATTTGATATTAAATACAAGGCTCTGAATAGAAAATATATCGGCTTATATTCAATATCAAATTCTACGACCAACAAATATCGTATTGGAAATAGCGATATATAAATATCTTTCAAATTTCCATAACAACATCTGTATAATCACGAAATCCAACATCGAAATATTCCAAGGACAATTTCGATTCAGATCCATTCCAATTCAATTATTGGAAATTCTGGTTATTTTCAAAAACATTTCAAATCCAATTTATTTATTTAAAAATAAATAGAATTATAATTCTAGTTCAAAACTAGTTCATTTCAATAAAAATCTATTTTTATCTTTTCAAATATGGAGTTTTTCATCCCAAATCTTCACAAATCATTTCTTATGATTTTACACAAATTATTACTATTTTTAATAATTTTATCAAGGCCCGTACAGTCGATTTCCATCAACGGCCATCGAAATGCACTTACAGCGACCTTTTTCAAATTTGATTTGGACATAATTCCAAATCCAACCGTTAGATTTCTAATTTCTAATATTCGTTAGAAATCTCTTTTCGATACAAACTCAACGGTTCCGGTTTTAGGAGAATCCGACGGTCGGATCTCCCGTAATATCCGTTCGAAGTCAATGGTCGAAATTTAAGAACTGCCGCGGCGCGGCGCGTCATATTCAGGCCATTATATATAATATATATATATATATATATTATATATATTTCATCGATTTCATTTTTAAAACGAATTTTATAAATCATTTCAAATTTTTTTCAAAAACAATTTCAACCTTTATTTCAAATTCAAATCAAAATTGAATTTTCCCTTATAAACTCTTTCTACATTCACTTTTATTTGATTTCAATTCAATTCTATTCGAATTCGTTTTCTATTCAATTCAATTCGAATTCGTTTTCTATTCAATTCAAATTCATTTTCTATTCAATTCAATTCGAATTCGTTTTCTATTCAATTCAATTCGAATTCGTTTTCTATTCAATTCAATTCAATTCGAATTCGTTTTCTATTCAATTCAATTCGAATTCGTTTTCTATTCAATTCAATTCGAATTCGTTTTCTATTCAATTCAATTCGAATTCGTTTTCTATTCAATTCAATTCGAATTCGTTTTCTATTCAATTCAATTCGAATTCGTTTTCTATTCAATTCAAATTCGTTTTCTATTCAATTCGAATTCGTTTTCTATTCAATTCAATTCGAATTCGTTTTCTATTCAATTCAATTCGAATTCAGTTTGAATTTCAATTCTTTTCAAAATATCAGATTTTGAAATCACTTTCGATATTCATTATAAAATGAATAAAATCGATATAAATATCGTTCACATCAAAATGGCGTCAATCTAATCAACACGGCTTCATATATTTTTGTTTTCAAATATTCTATTTCAAATATTTCTATTCAAATATTTCTATTCAAATATTTCTTTTCAAATATTTCTTTTCAAATATTTCTTTTTCAAATATTGAATGAAGCCCAATCAAATACCGTATAATGTTAATTATATGGATTTTCTACAACACATGTATACAATAACAACGATGAATAATCGACCATTATCCAAAGTGCATTCTACACTGTATAAGCATCGAATATAAATATTTAACGCTCATAACAGTCTGTCAATCAATCGATCGACATACAACTAAACATCGGGATTAGTGTACGTCAAATATCATCCCAATACCCGTGTGGGGTTTCAAACAATCAAACACAGATTTTATTTGTGCACTTGGGCGATGTGTAAAATTTATCGTCCCAATCAATATCAGTCAAATGTGTGTATATAAACAAATCGTCCGATTTGTTTATTTTATTTCATTTCGTATACACGTTAAAAATTCTATTTTTAACTATAAAATATTTTCCACTATAAAATATTTTATTTCAACTATATAAATGTTTTATTTCATTTCACATCACATCACACAATCAACTACACATCAAAATCAAACAAACAAGCATACAAGCCGTCCATGGTCTGTGGACGACGGGTGTCGGGTGCTACTAAACACCGTCTGCATCCTAGTATATAATTATAACTAGAAAAGTAAATTCAAAGTGAGAAGTTCTCACCCTTTCGCTAAACTGAATGACGCAATTCTTCATGGGTAGGAAATCTTCACCGTGCTTTTCTTTTGTCTATTTCGTTGCCCGTATTCACTACCTATATAAAAATCACATTTTTACTTTGCTATTCAATATATAAAAATCGAATTTTTACTATGCTATTCAATATATAAAAATCAAAATTTTACTATGCTATTCAATATATAAAAATCGAATTTTTACTATGCTATTCAATATATAAAAATCAAATTTTTACTATGCTATTCAATATATAAAAATCGAATTTTTACTATGTTATTCAATATATAAAAATCGAATTTTTACAATGCTACTATATAGGTAAAAATTATATTTTTCTAATGCTACTATATAGATAAAAATTATATTTTTATCACGCTATTATTTATATAAAGATTTCGCCTTTTCTAAAATAAATATTTCGCCCTTTCATTATTATAAAAATCTTGCCTTTTCATTTTTTTTAAAAAATCTTGCCTTTTCATTTTTTTTTTAAATCTTGCCTTTTCATTTTTTTTTTTAAATCTCGTCTTTTCTATTCAGTTAAAAATCAAATAGATTTCAGTTTTCAAATCTAAAAATCAGTTTTAAAATCAAATTGAACGATAACAGAAAATTTGAAAAATAAATAAATAAATAAACTTACAGACGAAAACTGGAGGAGGGGGGGTGCTGCGCGTCAGTCGAGGCAGGGGGTGCTGCGCGTCAGTCGAGGCAGGGGGGGTGCTGCGCGTCAATCGAGGCAGGGGGGTGCTCTCGTCGGTCGACTTCGAGGAGGGGGGGCTGCGGTCTGATGGCGGCGGAGGGGTAGGGCTTTGGGGGACCTCACGAGGGGGAGCGGCGATTGTGGAGGGCGGTGGTCACCTCCATTGGTGGCGCGATGGACTGCGGGGGGGGGGGGGGCGGCGTCGATTCGTGGATCGGGTTTTTTTTTTCTTCCTTTTTCTCTCTACTGAAATGAAGAATAAAGGGGGGGGGCAGAGGGAATTAAGGGGAGGGAGAGAGAATTTTTAATTTATTTAATTATTTTATTTACTAAAAGTTGACTTTTTATTTCGACCTCGAAACGAGGCCCACCGCCTGTTGTCAATAGCGTTTTACCCCCATTCCGAACACAATGGGATATGTGTCGCAAGATGATTCGATCGTTTCGATCAGTTTTCGTTAAAATCAACATATAACTCTATATATTGAATTTGAACGCGCATTTCAATTTACTGGGGTCACATAATAACTCTAAAAATTCCCAAAAAATATTTTCTAGCTTCGTATTGACGATACGGTCTTAACAAAACTAGTTTCGTCGAATTCTGAGACCGTTTGAAAAATGTCCCTTTTCCAGTCGATTAAAATCAACTGAAACTGGTGAAACATGTTTTCCTTTGCCACGCTCACATATTGATTCGAAAAATTATGAAATTTGAAACCTAGCAATAACTTTACATCACAGATCCAACAAAAGTGGTTTCGTCGAAATCCGAGGTCGTTTGCAAAATTTCCATTTTTAAGGGCCTGAATTCCATAGCGACTATTCGGAATTTTCAACTGGACATATCTTTTGATTCCCGCTATGAAATTTCAATTTTTCGGATTCATTGGAAAGATAGTCACAATTAGATCCCATTATTTTTGGTTTCACTAAAATCCGGTTTATTTTGCACCCGGTACATTCATTTGAAGTTTGAAATCGAATTATCGAACTACCGCGCCATTTTCAATTCCTTTTATAATTATGTATAATTATTTATATTCTAAAGACGACGTATATAATATATACGTTCGAATTCTATTCAAAATAAATTTCTTGTCGTTTTTATTTAAAATAATTCATTTTAAATATTCAAGATTCGCTAAAATTGCCAAAATAAAAAATTTAAACTGGCCCAGATTTTCGGGTTGTTACAGAATTGAATTGAATAGAAAACAAATTCGAATTGCATAGAATAGAAAACGAATTCGAATTGAATTGAATAGAAAACGAATTCGAATTGAATTGAATAGAAAACGAATTCGAATTGAATTGAATAGGAAACGAATTCGATTTGAATTGAATAGAAAACGAATTGATTTGAATTGAATAGAAAACGAATCGAATTTGAATTGAATAGAAAACGAATCGAATTCGAATTGAATAGAAAACGAATCGAATTTGAATTGAATAGAAAACGAATCGAATTTGAATTGAATAGAAAATGAATCGAATTTGAATTGAATGGAAAATGAATTTGAATTGAATATAAAACGAATTAGAATTGAATTGAAATGAATTTTAAAATGAATTTATAAGGAAAAATTCAATTTTGATTTGAATTTGAAATGGAAGTTGAAATTGTTTTTGAAACGAATTTAAAACTATTTATAAAATTCATTTTAAAACAGAAATCGACGAAATATATATTATATATATATAATATAATGGCCTGAATAGAACACGCCGCACCGCGGCAGTTCGTAAATTTCGACCATTGACTTCGAACAGACATTACGGGAGATCCGACCGTCGGATTCTCCTAAAACTGGAACCGTTGGGTTCGTATCGAAAAGAGCTTTCTAACGAATATTAGAAATTTAAAATCTAACGGTTGGATTTGGAGATACGTCCAAATCAAATTTGGAAAAGGTCGTTGTAAGTGCAGTTCGATGGCCGTTGATGGAAATCGACTGTACGGGCCTTGATAAAATTATTAAAAATTGTAGAAATTTGTGGGAAATCATAAGAAATGATTTGGGGAAAATTGGGATGAAAAACTCCGTATTTGAAAAGATAAAAATAGATTTTTATCGAAATGAACTAGTTTAGAACTAAAATAAAAACCCATTTATTTTAAATAAATAAATTGGATTTGAAATGGGTTTTAAATAGAATTGATTTTTGGGTTTATCGTGAACAGTGTTTTAAATAACACTTGTTCTTTAACCCGATAATAAATGGAATGTGATTTGGGTTTATCGTGAACTGTGTTTTAAATGACATTAGTTCTTTAACCCGGAAAAAGGAGTTTTAAGGAATCTGCAGTTAGATTGAAATGTGATTTGATAATTTAAATTATCAAATTTGGAAAATGAACGAGAATGGAGTATCACCAGTTTTGCTCCAAGCGATAGTTAAATCTTTAATTAGATTTGAACGTGAAGTGGTAATTAATTTTACCGATAACACCGTGGTGTTAGATATGGAGTATTACCAGTTTTGCTTCATGGGATGAATAGGTTGGGATTGGGAAATAAAATAAATAACTACTTCGGTGTGGTTCGCTAATCCTGACTAGTTTGAAAAACCATAATTTGGTTTGAAATGACATCCAAAGGAAGATTAAAGAATAAATTCAAAGAATTTATCTTGGATAAAATTAATGGGAACTTTCCCTTAAGAATGTGAAATTAAGAAACTAGCTGTATGTTAGTTAAGAAGAATGGTTTCCTGGGTATTGATCTGATGTTGGTTTCGGCCTTCGGTGTAACACCCCGTATTTCTGTTAATACTAATATTCACAAATTAAAAGAATTAATATCGAGAATTTGCACGAAATAGCCTTAAAAAGGCATATAACAAATTTGAGATATGTGAATTGCCTTAAAAGGCGAAAAATGGAATTAAGACATTAATTGGAAAATTAATGTGTAGAAATGGTCATAAGTTAATTATGGATTAATTTGAATTCATGAATAGGTGCATGTGTGTGTATATATATATATATTTATATATATATGGGCAGTTAATGTAAACATGAATAGAAGTTTATTAATTTGCTGAGTGTTTGCTGAGTCACTTCTGACTCATTGCTGAGTCAATAAGATAAACCCCATCTGGTCTGAATGGTTGCGGTTATTTCTAGGTTAAATCTAATGGCCTAAATGAATCCTAACATCTATAAATAAGTGGGTAGACTCTAACCCTAAATCACTTGAAAAATTGGAGAGCTACCGACATGCCGTTGCCATGGAGTTTAGCATAGCCGTCACAAACTAAAGAAGAAGAAGGCCTAATCTACAAACTAAATCTACTCAAATCAAATCAAAAGCTCTCTCTCTTTCTATTTCTCTTCTTTAAAATTGTGAGTATGATGAATCTCACAATATTATTATAAAATAATTTGATTAAGTTATGAATGGATCACAAGAAAGTGATATGGATTGTTATGTATTTGTAAATTATGTTGTGGATCTCTTGTTATGCTATTATGTTATCATATATATGTTGTTATGTTCTAGTGATTATGTTGTAAATAATCCTATGCTATGTCATATGTGATTAATCATGCTATGCTATGTTGTAAATCATATCATGCTATGTTGCAAATTATGATATGCTATGTTGTAAATCTTATATATGTTGTAGATCTCATATTATCACATTTGTTGAAATACTTATGTTATATGATAATGATGTCATGTTAAGTTGTGTTGAATCATACAAGTTGTAAAATCATGATGTTAGTATTTATGCGAATTGGATCATGTTTAAAGTTTGTGTTTTTTTATAATAGATCTTGATTATGGGAATTTGCCTATTGGGTTAGGTGTACCCATATACATGAATCTACAAATTAATTGGATCTTGAATATGGGAATTTGCCTATTAAGTTAGGTGTACCCATATACATGAATCTATGATTAAATGAATTTTGATTTTTGGGAATTTGCCTATTGAGTTAGGTGTACCCATATAAAACCATATTGTTAATGATGTTGATTCACACATGTCCTATACAAGTTTATCAAATTTGATCAAAATCATATTATGTGAATTATGAATAAGTTGACACCCTTAGATCCATGACATGTATAACCTTATGCAAGTTGTAATGTATGCAAGTTTTACCCCTTGTTATGATTTATTTAGTCACATATATATGTTGTTGTGAATATTTTCTTTTATGCTATGAGTTAGACTAATCGGGTCTAGCATACATTTTGCGAATAAACGTTCAAACGTGGGGTAGGGGTAATATTAGGAAATTAATAAATTGGGGTGCAATTGATATGATTTTGCATGCCTTAAATGGATGTCCATAATTGAGTCAATTATGGACATTGTTAAATTTGGAATTAATTAATAATTCAAGTAGGGAATTATTAAAATTGGGGAAAGTGGATTATTAATAATAATCAATGCTTAGGACACGAGGTTGGACCTGTTTGTGACGTAAACCTGCCCGGACACGCCCGACAAATCCAGTAGTCACAAATGTCGGCCCAATGTGAGAGGTCCTAGGCCCAAACTAAAGCATAACAGTTGTAAAGACACGAGGTTAGACTCTTTTATGGTGTAAGACTGCCCGGACCCGCCCGGCAAATCCAGCTGCCATAAATGCCAGTCTAATGTGAGAGGTCTTTATGAGGTTATGGCCTTAATGAATCAAGAAATACTTAGCCAGATAATCATGTAAGGTGGGACATCGGGGTTAAGTAGGTGCCTTGGGTGGCATGAGGAATCTAGTGGTTGCCTTTAGAGGCATTTGAAATACGATTAGACTTAACCAAATACACATGTAAATGAACATGACTAAGTGGGTTGAGTGGATGGACTAATGGGACAAGCTTAGGTGGAATGCTTGTGGGAAATAATGGGGGCCCATTTCAACCAGTATCCCAAAACGTATCTTTGTGGGCTCGACCCAAGTCGAGGATGGGACACGCATACTGGGTTTGACTATAAGAGGCCAAAACAGGGAGCGGTGGCAACGCAAGTCCAACGGGTTTCATATGCGTGTGTGGACCCGGGCTGGTAGGTAAGACGTTGTTGCATCGTGTAGGTATAAGCCGTGCATCTCCGTTATATCGGGTTGCCACTTTAGGGGAATGATACACCCCACTGTGGGGCCAGCACGGGTATCTACGAGTAGGGAGCCGATCGAAAAATGGAAAGTGGGGTACACCTAGTGGAGATAGGGGCAGGCGGCACCTATGTAGTCAGCTAGGAGTACGTAAAGCCATTAAGAAAGTTTCTAAGTGAAGCTAAGTGGAATCAATCTTTAGGGTGACTGGTGTGGTGCAGTATAGTGTTTATCCTTTAGTATTTAGGAGCGCCTTTAACGTTTCCTTTAGCGATTGTCTATGTCCTTAATCTGCTCTTTCATAGACATTTCCTTGTTTTCCAGCTTATGCCTTAGTCCAGTTATTTTGATAATAGTATTGTAGAATTATCATACTCGCCAGACTTTATGTCTGACCCCCCCTCTTTTTCATCCTTTTCTCCCTTCAGGTCCTCAGGTTGGGCCAAGTTCCAGTGGAGTCTGATTGGATTGCTTATCTCTTGGAAAGCTTGGACTGCTAAAGTAAAGTCTAGCTTGTTATCTTTCTTTTTAATGGCTATTTATGTAATGGGATTATGTACTTGTTTTATCAAGATAGATATTGTACTTGACTTTGATTATGGTGTTATGATGTAATCAAACATGTTTTGACTTCTGCTGCAATTAAAATAAAGTTTTTAAATTTCCAAGTACTATTTTATATCTGTCTTGTTGAAATTTTACTGTTCTATATTCACCTAAAACCTCCATAGAAGTTAATGCATTCCCTTTGTGAGTGACATTAATGGACGTGGGGTGTTACACGTGGTATCAGAGCATAAGGTTACCAGAACAGATAAAATTTTTAGAAAAATATTTTTCTAAAGTATTTTTGGAAGAAATGCTTTCAAAAACATGTTATTTAGAGAAAGTTTTTATGAAAAACATAATCCCAAATAGCCATATCCTTATCTTTATCTTTCGAATTCTCCATTTTGAATCTTTCCTTTTTCGTTTCAGCATGGCTGAAGATCTTAATCTCCCAGAAGGTGTGACGATTTCAGGGTGGTTTAGGAGATATTTGGAGGCTAGGGCCACCACTGCAGGCCCAGCAGATGTTCCTCCACCCCCAGTTGCACCCATTCCTCCTCCTCCTCCTCGTGTTGACACTTTTGCAAAGACGTGCAAGGAATTTAAGGCTATGGGAGGAAAAACTTTTCAAGGGACTGAGACGTTTGTGGAGGCCAGAGACTGGCTTAAGGAGAATGAGGAATTGTTGGATATCTTTGAAGTGGAAGATGGGAGGAAAGTCCGTTTAGCTGCTTGGTTAATGAAGGGAGAGGCCTCGTTTTGGTGGGAGGTCACTAACGGGGAACGTCCAGTTGATTCATGGGCGGATTTCAGACGAAGGTTTGAGGCAAAGTTTCTTTCAAGGGCAGAGGAGAATTTAAATATGGAAAAATTTCTGGCATTAAAGCAAGGGAGCTTATCAGTGAAGGAGTATGTCAATAAATTTAATCAGTTAGCAAGGTTTGGCTTGGAGTTGGTGAACACGCCAGAGAAGAAAGCTTTGAGGTTCGTTAGAGGCTTGAATGAACCGTTGCAAGGGTTGGCTATGACCCACATCCCTATGGGAGCCACCTTTGAAAGGCTAGTAGAAATGGCACTTATGCATGAGGATAAGGAGTTGAAAAGAAAGGGGATCAGAAGAAACCCCAACAGCAAAATAAGAAGGGTGGTAAAAACAATAATGGCAAAGGGAAGAAGAGATGCTTCAATTGTGGGACGCCTGGCCATCTCAGCAAAGATTGTAGAAAGAAAAAGAAGACGGGTTGTTTTCATTGTGTAGATGCGGGACATTTGGTGAAGGACTGCCCAAAGAAGGGGCAGAGGGCAGGGTCTACCTCGGGAGGACATGTGCAGGCTCTTATGGCACCAGGGCAGGCAAGGGGGCAAGTTCAGGCTATTGCGGCCCCACCGCTGCAAGAAAGAGGTAGAACAATTTCTGTTGAAAGCTTAGTTTTTCTGTTTGATCATCATGTTCGTACCTTATTCGATTATGGCGCATCTCATTCGTTTATCTTTGCATCATTAGTTGAATTACTGCACTTGAACACCAGTTTAGTAGAGGATCCCTTGGTTGTTTCAAATCCAATTGGGGGTTCGGCTCATTTGACCATGATATGTTTGGATTTGAAAATCTCTATACTTAGCGTTGAATTTAGATGTGATGCTTATGTATTGGGCTTCACGGGCTATGGGCTAATTTTAGGAATGGATTGGTTATCTAGAAATGGGGCCATTCTTGATTGTGAAAGGAGAGTAGTTAGGCTTGTGACTCGCCTTGGTAATGCTCTCGACATCTTTTGTAGTCCCATAAATTCCGTTATGCTAAGTTATCTTGAATCGCTTGACGCGTCTGTAGAGAATCTACGAACGGTAGAGGTGGTCCGGGAATATCCGGATGTGTTTGAGGAGGTGAAGGGCTTACCTCCAAAGCGGTAGATAGACTTTCGAATTTATCTTGTGGATAATGCTAAACCCTTATCTTTGCCAGTGCGCCACATGGCTCCTCGTGAAAGGAGGGAACTCAATAAGCAAGTGAAGGAGTTGCTTGAGAAGGGGTTCATAAGACGTAGTATATCAGAGTGGGGTGCTCCAGTAGTATTTGCTACAAAGGTGGATGTGTCCCTTAGACTTTGTGTGGACTATAGAGAACTAAACAAGCTTACTAAAAAGAACCGACACCTACTGCCGAGGATTGACGATCTCTTTGATCAGTTAGTTGGCGCCTCAGTGTTTTCGTAGTTGGACTTAGCCACTGGCTTTCATCAACTGAGAGTGGCTGAGGATAGTATAGATAAGACTGCTTTTAGGACTCCTGACGGATTCTATGAATGGCTAGTGATGCCCTTTGGTTTGACAAACGCCCCCGCATATTTTGTTGATTTGATGAGTAGGGTGTTTAGGGAGTACCTTAACAAATTCGTGGTAGTCTTTGTGGATGACATCTTAGTCTTTTCTAAGAATGAAGAAGAGCATGCCCTACATCTTAGGGAAGTGTTGGAAATCCTTCGAGCGCATAACCTTAAGGCAAAATTTTATAAGTGTCGCTTCTGGAGGAAAGAAGTACGGTTCTTAGGGCACGTGGTTTCCAAGGAAGGGATAGCAGTGGATCCCGCAAAGGTGGTGGCCATCCAAGATTGGAAGGTCCCTAAAAATGTAACCGAAGTAAGAAGTTTCTTGGGGTTGGCTGGCTATTATAGGAAGTTTATCAAAGACTTCGCAAAAATATCAGCTCCATTAACACGGTTAACGAAGAAGAACCTGGTTTTTACGTGGGACGAAGATTGTGATGATGCGTTCCAACGTTTAAAGAGAGCCTTAACTTTAGCCCCAGTCTTAGTGTTGCCAGACGGGAATAAACCGTTTACCGTCTATACTGATGCTTGTGGGACGGGACTTGGCGCGGTCCTCATGCAAGAGGGAAGAGTATTAGCCTATGGTGGAAGGCAGTTGAGGGTTCATGAAAAGAATTACCCTACGCATGACCTTGAGTTAGCCGCAATTGTTTTCACGCTTAAGTCTTGGAGTCACTATCTTCTTGGTGAGAAATTCGAACTGTTCACTGACCACAAATCATTAAAATACTTATTCTCTCAGAAGGATTTGAATTTAAGGCAGCAACGGTGGATGGAATTCCAAGCCTCATACGATTTTGAAATAGCATATACCCCGGGCAAGGGTAACGTGGTAGCAGACGCCTTAAGTAGGAAAAGGTTGTCCTTGAGTCCGTTGTTTGTTGAACGACGAAGCTTAGAATTCATCTCCATGTTTGACTTTAGACCCTCCGTTGACCTAGTACCTGGTTTGTTAGCATCCTTGGAGGTTAGACCTACACTTCTAGGACGAGTTGGTGAGGCACAGCAAGACGACCCCCAGTTGGTTGAGATAGTAGAAAAGCTCAAAGGATGGGAGTCGTCTAGCCATCTTCGTAGGTATACCCTAGACGATAAGGGTTGGTTACGAAGGGATAATAGACTTTGTGTACCACAAGACGAAGACTTAAGGAAGGCCATTCTTGATGATGCTCATCTCTCAAAGATGACCACTCATCCCGGCGGAGACAAGATGTACAAAAATATGAAGCGGGTTTTCTTTTGGGCCGGTATGAAAAAGGATTCGGCCGAGTACGTCGCTAGATGCTTGGTGTGCCAACGAGTAAAAGCGGAACAAAAGAAACCCGGTGGGTTGCTTCACCCATTGGAAGTTCCACTATGGAAATGGGAAAGCGTCTCAATGGATTTTGTGGATGGATTACCAAGATCAAGGAAGGGTAATACGGGGATTTGGGTTATAGTAGATAAACTTACTAAGAGCGCCCATTTTATTCCCGTGAAAAGTAAGAGGACTGCTCCGTGGTTGGCTTCTGTATACATTAAAGAGATAGTTCGTTTGCACGGTATTCCTTCTAGTATAGTAAGCGACTGTGATCCCATCTTCACTAGCGAATTTTGGAAGAGTTTATAAGAGGCGGTAGGGACTCAGCTATGTTTGAGCACCGCATATCATCCTCAGACGGACGGCCAGACCGAGAGGGTGAATCGTATTCTAGAGGATCTTTTAAGGCTTTGTATCCTAGACTTTAGGGGTACATGGGAAGAGAACCTTCCGTTGGTAGAATTCGCGTATAATAATAGCTTTCAGTCTAGTATTGGCATGGCACCTTTCGAAGCTCTTTATGGAAGGCCTTGCCGTTCACCTACATGTTGGTGGGAATCTACCGATAAAATCCTATTTGGGCCCGATATGGTTAGGGAAACCTCGGAGAAGATTGATTTGATTCGAAGGAGGATGAAAGCAGCATAAGATAGGCAGAAATCGTATGCTGATAAGAGGAGGACAGGTCTTGAGTTTGACATTGGGGACATGGTTTTTATCAAAGTGTCTCTGTTACGGAATGTTGTTCGCTTTGGGTCCGTTGGGAAATTAGCGCCAAGGTTTGTAGGGCCGTTTCCTATAAAAGACAGGATTGGGAAGATGGCGTATAGGGTGGAGTTGCCTGAGAAACTTAGTGGAGTACACGACGTATTCCATGTATCACATTTGAGGAAGTGTTTGCACAAGACCGCGGAGGTTGTAGAGCCGAGCTTGCTTAAAGAGGTGGAAATAGAGCGTGATGCAACAATTAGACGAGCTCCGACATGCATTCTTAGGTCGGAGATCAAAAAGTTGAGAAATCGAGAGGTCAGACTAGTTAAAGTGCAATGGGGAGATGATGAGAGCAACGCTACTTGGGAGACAGAAGGGAAGATGCGTTCGCTATACCCTTTTCTTTTTGAGGGTATGTCTTTTAATTTCTCCTTTATCGCTTAGCTTATCTTATCTTATCTTATCTTTAGTATGTCCTCTCATTAGTATCTTTGACCTTTAGTTAGGATAATCCTATGGTTGAAACATGTGTTTGAGACATGTTATGTATGATGGATGCAAAATGGATCAAGTGGTTGCTAGTGGTTGCTCGTGGATGCATATACACACACACTTTAGGCACTATATCGGCTCAGTCACTACATATTGCATAAATGAATGTATTTAGTATAATGGATGTATAATGGTTGTACCATCATATAGATGCTGCATTCGGTTGAATGGATGTGCACGCATATAGAAGTAGTTTGTAAGCAATTAGGATCTTTTGCATACATAATGGATGCATGGCACTATCATGAATTGCATCAAGGAGGTCAACTGAATCAGTGGACCGCCTGATTTTGCATTAGATACGGACATAGACACACACTGTGCATTTAAACATGAAAGCATTAGAAGTCTATAAGGACAATGGATGCCAGTGTTTGTTGATTGAGTAGATGGTTGATGATAGGATATAAACTTGAAGATTTCGGGGTCGAAATCCCTTAAGGAGGGGAGAATGTAACACCCCGTATTTCTGTTAATACTAATATTCACAAATTAAAAGAATTAATATTGAGAATATGCACGAAATAGCCTTAAAAGGCATATAACAAATTTGAGATATGTGAATTGCCTTAAAAGGCGAAAAATGGAATTAAGACATTAATTGGAAAATTAATGTGTAGAAATGGTCATAAGTTAATTATGGATTAATTTGAATTCATCAATAGGTGCGTGTGTATATATATATTTATATTTATATATATGGGCAGTTAATGTAAACATGAATAGAAGTTTATTAATTTGCTGAGTGTTTGCTGAGTCACTTCTGACTCATTGCTGAGTCAATAAGATAAACCCCATCTGGTCTGAATGGCTGCGGTTATTTCTAGGTTAAATCTAATGGCCTAAATGAATCCTAACATCTATAAATAAGTGGGTAGACTCTAACCCTAAATCACTTGAAAAATAGGAGAGCTACCGACATGCCGTTGCCATGGAGTTCAGCATAGCCGTCACAAACTAAAGAAGAAGAAGGCCTAATATACAAACTAAATCTACTCAAATCAAATCAAAAGCTCTCTCTCTTTCTATTTCTCTTCTTTAAAATTGTGAGTATGATGACTCTCACAATATTATTATAAAATAATTTGATTAAGTTATGAATGGATCACAAGAAAGTGATATGGATTGTTATGTATTTGTAAATTATGTTGTGGATCTCTTGTTATGCTATTATGTTATCATATATATGTTGTTATGTTCTAGTGATTATGTTGTAAATAATCCTATGTTATGTCATATGTTATTAATCATGCTATGTTATGTTGTAAATCATATCATGCTATGTTGCAAATTATGATATGCTATGTTGTAAATCTTATATATGTTGTAGATCTCGTATTATCACATATGTTGAAATACTTATGTTATATGATAATGATGTCATGTTAAGTTGTGTTGAATCATACAAGTTGTAAAATCATGATGTTAGTATTTATGCGAATTGGATCATGTTTAAAGTTTGTGTTTTTTTTATAATAGATCTTGAATATGGGAACTTGCCTATTGGGTTAGGTGTACCCATATACATGAATCTACAAATTAATTGGATCTTGAATATGGGAATTTGCCTATTAAGTTAGGTGTACCCATATACATGAATCTATGATTAAATGAATTTTGATTTTTGGGAATTTGCCTATTAGTTAGGTGTACCCATATAAAACCATATTGTTAATGATGTTGATTCACACATGTCATATACAAGTTTATGAAATTTGATCAAAATCATATTATGTGAATTATGAATAAGTTGACACCCTTAGATCCATGACATGTATAACCTTATGCAAGTTGTAATGTATGCAAGTTTTACCCCTTGTTATGATTTATTTAGTCACATATATATGTTGTTGTTGTGAATATTTTCTTTTATGCTATGAGTTAGACTAATCGGGTCTAGCATACATTTTGCGAATAAACGTTCAAACGTGGGGTAGGGGTAATATTAGGAAATTAATAAATTGGGGTGCAATTGATATGATTTTGCATGCCTTAAATGGATGTCCATAATTGAGTCAATTATGGACATTGTTAAATTTGGAATTAATTAATAATTCAAGTAGGGAATTATTAAAATTGGGGAAAGTGGATTATTAATAATAATCAATGCTTAGGACACGAGGTTGGACCCGTTTGTGACGTAAACCTGCCCGGACCCGCCCGGCAAATCCAGTAGTCACAAATGTCGGCCCAATGTGAGAGGTCCTAGGCCCAAACTAAAGCATAACAGTTGTAAAGACACGAGGTTAGACTCTTTTATGGTGTAAGACTGCCCGGACCCGCCCGGCAAATCCAGCTGCCATAAATGTCAGTCTAATGTGAGAGGTCTTTATGAGGTTATGGCCTTAATGAATTAAGAAATACTTAGCCAGATAATCATGTAAGGTGGGACATGGGGGTTAAGTAGGTGCCTTGGGTGGCATGAGGAATCTAGTGGTTGCCTTTAGAGGCATTTGAAATACGATTAGACTTAACCAAATACACATGTAAATGAACATGACTAAGTGGGTTAAGTGGATGGACTAATGGGACAAGCTTAGGTGGAATGCTTGTGGGAAATAATGGGGGCCCATTTCAACCAGTATCCCAAAACGTATCTTTGTGGGCTCGACCCAAGTCGAGGACGGGACACGCATACTGGGTTTGACTATAAGAGGCCAAAACAGGGAGCGGTAGCAACGCAAGTCCAACGGGTTTCATATGCGTGTGTGGACCCGGGCTGGTAGGTAAGACGTTGTTGCATCGTGTAGGTATAAGCCGTGCATCTCCGTTATATCGGGTTGCCACTTTAGTGGAATGATACACCCCACTGTGGGGCCAGCACGGGTATCTACGAGTAGGGAGCCGATCGAAAAATGGAAAGTGGGGTACACCTAGTGGAGATAGGGGCAGGCGGCACCTATGTAGTCAGCTAGGAGTAAGTAAAGCCATTAAGAAAGTTTCTAAGTGAAGCTAAGTGGAATCAATCTTTAGGGTGACTGGTGTGGTGCAGTATAGTGTTTATCCTTTAGTATTTAGGAGCGCCTATAACGTTTCCTTTAGCGATTGTCTATGTCCTTAATCTGCTCTTTCATAGACATTTCCTTGTTTTCCAGCTTATGCCTTAGTCCAGTTATTTTGATAATAGTATTGTAGAATTATCATACTCGCCAGACTTTATGTCTAACCCCCCCCCCCCCCCTCTTTTTCATCCTTTTCTCCCTTCAGGTCCTCAGGTTGGGCCAAGTTCCACTGGAGTCTGATTGGATTGCTTATCTCTTGGAAAGCTTGGACTGCTGAAGTAAAGTCCAGCTTGTTATCTTTCTTTTTAATGGCTATTTATGTAATGGGATTATGTACTTGTTTTATCAAGATAGATATTGTACCTGACTTTGATTATGGTGTGTAATCAAACATGTTTTGACTTCTGCTGCAATTAAAATAAAGTTTTTAAATTTCCAAGTACTATTTTATATCTGTCTTGTTGAAATTTTACTGTTCTATATTCACCTAAAACCTCCATAGAAGTTAATGCATTCCCTTTGTGAGTGACATTAATGGACGTGGGGTGTTACATTCGGGGTTAATGTTTGGGGAATTGCTCTCTTACTGATTTACGGTTAGTGACTAATGAATTGGAATGAGGCGTATGTTGTGTTTGTGTAACATTTGTTTATAATATACGCGGGTTGTTCGGAAAGACCGGGTTTACACCCATTCTGAATAACCGATTCGAAGATATGTCGAAGATGAATATGGTGGTTGAAGATCGGAAGTCTTCACATCATTTGGGTGATTACTGATGATCTTGATTGGGCTGTACACCCAAGATGAGGGAATCAGTTGGTGGTCGTCTAGACGTACTTGGAGATCGATGGATATGCGAGGAAAGTGCCTCCGGTTTCGTTCAGACCCAGAATGAACTTGTAAATGGATTGTGTGTCTGACATTGGATTTTATTCTGTGTTGATTGATTTCTGTTAAATATATATCTGTTTGGCGGCGGAGAATTTATTCTCTTGCTTAACGCCCTTCTCTGAGACGTACGAGCTTAGAGGTTATATGTCGATAGATATCAATCGCATGGCATGAATTGCCTGTGTGGCACGCTGAGTTGCATGGATCAAGGCTTCTGTTGAAAAGCAAAGTCTTGTGGTTGATGATCAAAGCACGGCCTACGTGTCAGCTTTGTGTATAGCGTGGATTCGCGAGCCTCACACCTCGGTATGAGTCAAAAACAGGATAAGGACTGCAGGGAGAGCACGACGTTTCTTTCTAGCTTTGGTGGTGTCAGTGACTTACTAACCCTGACATTTATATACTTTTCACCTATGTGGTTGTTGGATGAGGCGCCTCGATTTTAGGTCTGTTAGGACCGGGAAACGTGTGTTCAGGAATAATTAATCCTCAAACGTAAGAGAGGACCGGCCCTGAAGCATCCAGGGGTTACCAAGAGTGTGTAGTCCTGAGGCATTTGCTAGAGTGTCTCGAAGCGGAGAGGAGCTTGCCCCTTGCCTCAACTCATGATGGAAATCCAGTTTCCAATACGTGTATTTCGGTTTTATTTGTAGAGCCTAGTGTGGCGACATAGTGGGATGGGGCACTCATGCCGTCTATGATTTATATTTATGATTGAAATTGTTTTGACACTATACACTTATTATAGTATAAAATGATTTGTTTTAAACATATCAAGCATTCTTGGCTATTATAAGGTAAAAACCCTATCCTCCGGCTTGCGTTGCATTGTGTGATGGGACCTGGGTCTTATAATAGCTTCATTTTTCCAAAAAGCATTGCGTTGTTTATTCTATGCACTGGTATTCTTGGGAGGAAACCCGTTCCGTGTTATACGGCGTGGTCCCTTGAATTACTTTCTTTTAAAGTAAAGTTTTAAATAACTGTTTTAGTTCTCACACCAGTCACATGACTGACCTAGAGTTTATTGTTTTAACCTAAACTCTGGGTGCCCTTATTTTCGACACGGGTAGCTAGTAGTTTTGGTTTTGCAGATTTATATTCACAGGATCCTGGTTTACAGCTGGAATGATATCCGGAAAGCTCTGTATCTGTATATCACCTTCAGTTGTGCTTGTATTATTTTCTGCTGCTATGTAATTTATTGTAATCTCTGATATTTATCGAATGTAATTTATTCAATTATACTCTGTATATTCTTGTATCTGGTGAATTGTTGTAATAACAATGAAATGTTCTTCCGTCTGCGTTCATTTGTGTGTTGTTCTCAAAGTATCCACTCTTTCCTCCACGGGGAAGTAACGGGTTCTCACAGTTAGTATCAAAGCTTTGGTTTACAGAGCTCGAGAACAAGACAAATTAGAACCATACGAAAGAATTCATCAAATATTGGATTAGTAATATCCAATTAGAATGACTCGTTAGAGATGGGATCAGTAGTATCCTTGAACGGGTGTGAAGAGTATATTTTTCAATTGAAAACAATTTTGTTTTGAAAATTTAAATCATTTTATACGTATTTGAATATTTATTTATATTGAATTTGGACAATCCAATATATAAAGATTTTGCATTTACGCGTCATGAATGTATATTCGAAGTTTTAATATACTGGATAGATATAGAATCACACTCTAGTCGCCCGGAGATGGTACTGATGATAGCACGTGCATCATCAGTATTTATTTTCGTGTTTCGAAGGTGTGATATCTATATATTTCCATTAGACTGGTGTGAGAACCAAAACTTATATAGATAGATTTATTGTGTGATTTGGCATCAAAAATGTGATTTTCTGTATATATATCAAAATTATGAATTTGAAACGTTAATCAACTAATTGATTGCTGATTGTGTTGTTTGTTTATTTATTTGACAATTTTGAACCATTTAGCCTAATAGAATCAAATATTGAATTGTATTGAAAATTGGCCGCATTTGCTTGCATATACATGTACTTACATTGAACAGGTCATAGCAAGGAGGCTAGAGCAGAGAATAAAATTTGTTTGCCCGACAAATAGGTACATGTTTACCATAATTTACTGTTTTGTTTGGGTGATGATGATTTTATGAGCCTATTGGCTAGCCGCTTGGCTTTTTCTTTTTCTTTTTGAGATCAGAAGGCCTATATGGCGATTTCGGGATTTTCCCGTGCTCTCTGTGCAGGGGAGGTTATGGCGAAATTTTTCGAAAATTTAGGGTGTTAGCCAAATTTTCGAAGAATTTGAAAATTCTCAGAAACTGAAAAGTTGGAGAATGGAAGCCAAATCGAACGTAGAGTTGATTAATCAGACCACTTTCGGTTTCGTTCCTTTTCGGGGACGAAAAGTTTTAAGTGGGGGAGATTGTAACAACCCGAAAATCTGGGCCAGTTTAAAATTTTTATTTAGGCAACTTTAGCGAATTTTGAATATTTAAAATGAATTATTTTAAATAATATCGACGAGAAATTTATTTTGAATATATTTAGAACGTATATATTTAAATACGTCGTCGTTAGAATATAAATATTTTATTTTAATTATAAAGGAATTGAAAATGGCGCGGTAGTTCGATAATTCGATTTCAAAATTCAATTGAATGTACCGGGTGCAAAATAAACCGGATTTTAGTGAAACCAAAAATAATAGGATCTATTTGATAATATCTTTCCAACGAATCCGAAAAATCAAAATTTCATAGTGGGAATCAAAAGTTATGTCCAGTTGAAAATTCTGAATAGTCGCTATGGAATTCAGGCCCTTAAAAATGGGAATTTTGCAAACGACCTCGGATTTCGACGAAACAACTTTTGTTGGATCCATGATGTCAAATTATTGCTAGGTTTCAAATTTCATAATTTTTCGAATCAATGTGTGAACGTGGCAAAGGAAAACGTGTTTGACCAGTTTCAGTTGATTTTAATCGACTGGAAAATGGCCATTTTTCGAACGGTCTCAGAATTCGACGAAACTAGTTTTGTTAGGACCGTATCATCCATACGAAGCTAGAAAATATTTTTCAGGAATTTTTCGAGTTAGTATGCGACCCCGGTAAATTGAAATGCGCGTTCAAATTCAATATATAGAGTTATATGTTGATTTTAACGGAAACTGATCGAAACGATCGAATCAGCCTACGATATATATCCCATTGTTTTCGGAATGGGGGTAATACGCTATGGACGACAGACGGTGGGCCTCATTTCGAGGTCGAAATAAAAAGTCAACTTTTTGAATAAAATAAATTAATTAAATAATATATTTTCCCCTTCCCTCTTCCTTTATCTATCTCCTCACCCCCCCCCCCCCCCCCCCGGTTAAAAATTGATTTCGAAATGAAAAAAAAGGGAAAAGGGGGAGGGATCGCGATCCCGCCGCCCACGCTCGTCGCCTCCACCATGGGGCCCACCGCGCTGCCGATCACCTCGGCGCCCGCCCCCTTCTGCTCCGCCAGCTTCCCTTCTCGCCCCCTCCCAGCGTCGATCCACACCCTAGCCGACCCCACCAGCGACGACTCCTATGGCGAGCACCCCAAACCCAAACGCAGCCACCTCAAACCGCTGCAGACCCCAACTCCGACCGCTTGACGCCTGCGCCTCCACCTTTCCAGTTCACCGACGCAGCGAAACCCTAGGAAAAAATACTGTAAGTATTTCTGAATTTAATTAGGTTAAAAATTTAATTTTTCTTTTTATTATGACATAAAGTTAAGATCTTTAGGTACAATAAGATGGGATTTTTATCTAAAGTAAATATATGATTTTCTTTTGTATCTAAAGTAAAAATACGATTTTTATAAAGCAAAAGATCGATAGGAAAAAAATGTGATTCCTATTCGGTTAAATAACGTTATAAAAACATGATTTTTATAATATAGAAAGGTTAAAAATATAATTTTTATATAGGTAAGATAGTAAAAATATCATCTTTATAGTGAAGTAAAAGAAAAGGCGAAATATTTATATTTGAAAAGGCGAAATATTTATATTTGAAAAGCCGAAATATTTATTTTTGAAAAGACAAAATATTTATATTTGAAAAGCCGAAATATTTAATTTTGAAAAGGCGAAATATTTATTTTTGAAAAGGCGAAATCTTCATAATAGAAAAGGCGAATTTTTATATAGAGAATAGCGATGTAAAAATAGAATTTTTATCTATTTAATAGCGGGGTAAAAATAGAATTTTTATCTATATAATAGCGAAGTAAAAATTCGATTTTTATATATTGAATAGCGAAGTAAAAATTCGATTTTTATATATTGAATAGCGAAGTAAAAAATTCGATTTTTACATATGTAGTGAATACGGGCAACGAAAGTGAAGAAAGGCGAGAACGAAGAAGAGTCGAGATGATTGGATTAGCTATTGGTGAGAACTTCTCACTCTAAATTTCTTTTTCTAGTTATAAATATATACTAGGATGCAGACGGTGTTTAGTAGCACCCGACACCCGTCATCCACAGACCATGGATGGTTTGTTTGTTTGATTGATGTGTTGTGAAAATTGTTTGTGATGTTGATGTGAAATAGATAATAAAATATATTCATAGGTTGAATAAAATAATTTGGTCATTAAAAATATAATTTTTAACGTGAATGCGAATAAATAAATATTCATTTACAAACCGGACGGTTTGTTTATGTACACCTATTTAAAGGACATTGATTGGGACGATAAATTTTACACATCGCCCAACTGCACGAATAAAATCTGTGTTTGATTGTTTGAATTCCCACACGGGTATTGGGATAAAATATGGCATACACTAATCCCAGTAATTAGTTATATGTCGATCGATGGATCGACAGGCTGTTATAAGCGTTAGATATCTATATTTGATGCTTATACAGTGTAGTGCACTTTGGATGATGGTTGATTATTTATCGTTGCTATTTATATACATGTGTTGTATGGAATACATATAGTTAGCGCTATATGGTGATTGATTGAGCCTCATTCCAATTTAGAAAATAAAGAATATTATAAAATAAAGGTTCATGTGTTGACAGTACTCATCCGTTGAGATTAGTCATGTGTTGAACGAAATATTTAACAATCAAATTTAAATCTTTATCATTATAAAATAAAGGTTCACGTGTTGACAATACTCATCCATTGAGATTAGTCATGTGTTGAACGAAATATTTTAACAATAAAATTTACATCTTTATCATATATGAAATTAGAAACTAACTGGAAAATAGATAAGATGAGTGGTCTCTTGGATATTGATCTGATGTTGGTTTCGGCCTTCGGGGTTAATATTTAGGGAATCGTTCTCTTACTAATTTACGGTTAGAGTCTGATTTGAAATTAAACGATAGAAATCATAATTTTATAAAAATATTGAATAACAAAAATAGTCACATGTGGACAGTACTCATTTGTTGAGATTAGTCATGTGTTGACAAACATTTGTTGAATAGAACAACGAAGTTATTGAAAAATATAAAGCCGTGTGATTAGAGATGCGCTACTTTTACGTGAACGATATTTATATCGATTATATTTGCTTTTATAATGAATATTGAAAAGAGATTTAAAAATCGAATATTTAGAAAAACGAATTCGAATTGAATTGAAAACGAATTCGAATTGAATTGAATAGAAAACGAATTCGAATTGAATTGAATAGATAACGAATTCGAACTGAATTCGAATTGAATTAATTGAATAAAAAACGAATTCGAATTGAATTGAATAGGAAACGAATTCGATTTGAATTGAATAGAAAACGAATTGATTTGAATTGAATAGAAAACGAATCAAATTTGAATTGAATAGAAAACGAATCGAATTTGAATTGAATAGAAAACGAATCGAATTTGAATTGAATAGAAAACGAATTGAATTTGAATTGAATAGAAAACGAATCGAATTTGAATTGAATAGAAAACGAATTGAATTTGAATTGAATAGAAAACGAATCGAATTTGAATTGAATGGAAAATGAATTTGAATTGAATATAAAACGAATTAGAATTGAATTGAAATGAATTTTAAAATGAATTTATAAGGAAAAATTCAATTTTGATTTGAAAGTGAAATGGAAGTTGAAATTGTTTTTGAAACGAATTTAAAACTATTTATAAAATTCGTTTTAAAACAGAAATCGATGAAATATATATTATATATATAATATAATGGCCTGAATAGAACGCGCCGCGCCGCGGTAGTTCGTAAATTTTGACCATTGACTTCGAACGGACATTACGGGAGATCCGACCATCGGATTCTCCTAAAACCGGAACCGTTGGGTTCATATCGAAAAGAGCTTTCTAATGAATATTAGATATTTAAAATCTAACGGTTGGATTTGGAGATACGTCCAAATCAAATTTGGAAAAGGTCGCTGTAAGTGCAGTTCGATGGCCGTTGATGGAAATCGACTGTACGGGCCTTGATAAAATTATTAAAAATTGTAGAAATTTGTGTGAAATCATAAGAAATGATTTGGGGAAAATTGGGATGAAAAACTCCGTATTTGAAAAGATAAAAATAGATTTTTATCGAAATGAACTAGTTTAGAACTAAAATAAAAACCCATTTATTTTAAATAAATAAATTGGATTTGAAATGGGTTTTAAATAGAATTGATTTGTGGGTTTATCGTGAACAGTGTTTTAAATAACACTTGTTCTTTAACCCGATAATAAATGGAATGTGATTTGGGTTTATCGTGAACTGTGTTTTAAATGACATTAGTTCTTTAACCCGGAAAAAGGAGTTTTAAGGAATTTGCAATTAGATTGAAATGTGAATTGATAATTTAAATTATCAAATTTGGAAAATGAACGAGAATGGAGTATCACCAGTTTTGCTCCAAGCGATAGTTAAATCTTTAATTAGATTTGAACGTGAAGTGGTAATTATTTTACCGATAACACTGTGGTGTTAGATATGGAGTATTACCAGTTTTGCTTCATGGGATGAATAGGTTGGGATTGGGAAATAAAATAAATAACTACTTCGGCGTGGTTCGCTAATCCCGACCAGTTTGGAAAACCATAATTTGGTTTGAAATGACATCCAAAGGAAGATTAAAGAATAAATTCAAAGAATTTATATTGGATAAAATTAATGGGAACTTTCCCCTAAGAATGTGAAATTAAGAAACTAGCTGTAGGTTAGTTAAGAAGAATGGTTTCCTGGGTATTGATCTGATGTTGGTTTCGGCCTTCGGGGTTAATGTTTGGGGAATTGCTCTCTTACTGATTTACGGTTAGTGACTAATGAATTGGAATGAGGCGTATGTTGTGTTTGTGTAACATTTGTTTATAATATACGCGGGTTGTTCGGAAAGACCGGGTTTACACCCATTCTGAATAACCGATTCGACGATATGTCGAAGATGAAGACGGTGGTTGAAGACCGGAAGTCTTCACATCATTTGGGTGATTACTGATGATCTCGATTGGGCTGTACACCCAAGATGAGGGAATCAGTTGGTGGTCGTCTAGACGTACTTGGAGATCGATGGATATGCGAGGAAAGTGCCTCCGGTTTCGTTCAGACCCAGAATGAACTTGTAAATGGATTGTGTGTCTGACATTGGATTTTATTCTGTGTTTATTGATTTCTGTTAAATATATATATATATATATATATCTGTTTGGCGGCGGAGAATTTATTCTCTTGCTTAACGCCCTTCTCTGAGACATACGAGCTTAGAGGTTATATATCGATAGATATCAATCGCATGGCATGAATTGCCTGTGTGGCACGCTGAGTTGCATGGATCAAGGCTTCTGTTGAAAAGCAAAGTCATGTGGTTGATGATCAAAGCACGACCTACCTGGCAGCTTTGTGTATAGCGTGGATTCGCGAGCCTCACACCTCGGTATGAGTCAAAAACGGGATAAGGACTGCAGGGAGAGCACGACGTTTCTTTCTAGCTTTGGTGGTGTCAGTGACTTACCAGCCCTGACATTTATATACTTTTCACCTATGTGGTTGTTGGATGAGGCGCCTCGATTTTAGGTCTGTTAGGACCGGGAAACGTGTGTTCAGGAATAATTAATCCTCAAACGTAAGAGAGGACCGGCCCTGAAGCATCCAGGGGTTACCCAGAGTGTGTAGTCCCGAGGCATTTGCTAGAGTGTCTCGAAGCGGAGAGGAGCTTGCCCCTTGCCTCAACTCATGACGGAAATCCAATTTCCAATACGTGTATTTCGGTTTATTTGTAGAGCCTAGTATGGCGACATAGTGGGATGGGGCACTCATGCCGTCTATGATTTATATTTATGATTGAAATTGTTTTGACACTATACACTTATTATAGTATCAAATGATTTATTTTAAACCTATCAAGCATTCTTGGCTATTATAAGGTAAAAACCCTATCCTCCGGCTTGCGTTGCATTGTGTGATGGGACCTGGGTCTAATAATACCTTCATTTTTTCAAAAAGCATTGCGCTGTTTATTCTATGCACTGGTATTCTTGGGAGGAAACCCGTTCCGTGTTGTACAGCGTGGTCCCTTGAATTACTCTCTTTTAAAGTAAAGTTTTAAATAACTGTTTTAGTTCTCACACCAGTCACATGACTGACCTGGAGTTTATTGTTTTAACCTAAACTCTGGGTGCCCTTATTTTCGACACGGGCAGCTAGTAGTTTTGGTTTTGCAGATTTATATTCATAGGATCCTGGTTTACAGCTGGAATGATATCCGGAAAGCTCTGTATCCGTATATCACCTTCAGTTATGCTTGTATTATTTTCCGCTGCTATGTAATCTATTATAATCTCTGATATTTATCGAATGTAATTTATTCAATTATACTCTGTATATTCTTGTATCTGATGAATTGTTGTAATAACAATGAAATGTTCTTCCGTCTGCGTTCATTTGTGTGTTGTTCTCAAAGTATCCGCAATTTCCTCCACGGGGAAGTAACGGGTTCTCACATCCAGGTTTTATTTTACGATATTAACACTCAAGCACACCATTATAAAAATCGCATAATCAACTTGCTAGTTTAAAACTTTATGGCATTTGATTTCATTACATATACTTGTTAGGGATTGCAGAATGGATCGTTAAGGCAAAACAAACACTAGAGGGGGTGAATAGTTTTTTTGAGAATTTAATAAAAATCTAAAACTTATGTGAACTACTATATGAAACAAACACCACAAACACAATCACAGACACAAAAATAAACAGAAATAAAAATGCAGAAAAGGAAAGAACACATCAGATTTTATACTGGTTCGGAATTTCTCCTACGTCCAATCCCATGCAATGCTGGATTGCGCAGAGTTTTATTACTATATCAACATCCAATTACAATCCTCCTTAATTTCACGGCTACAAGGGATACCACCGTTTCCACCCACACACTTGATCAAGTATACCTTCCTTGATTTCACAACTACAAAGGATACTACTGATTACCCGCCCTTGATTTCACGGCTATATGGGATACCACCGATTCCTTTAAACAACCCAAACAATTACAAATAGCCCTGTAACTCTTCAATAGTACTTGATTCAGAGAGTAATGAGTAGAGAGTACAAGAGAAGAAGATTAGTGTAAACAGAATTGAATTCGGCAGAGTATAAATGTAGAAATCATAAAAATGATAAGAAATAATGGTGTAATGAAAGAGAGTGAAAGTGGAAAAGGAGTGATTAAAAATCCGAATTCAAGCCCTTTTTATAGTGTGTGAATGGCTGCAACGCTTTAGAACGACACAATTAGTGAAAAGACACTTCCTTTCAAAATTGAAAAAAATGACAGTTATATATCGACATAGTGTTTTTCTTATGTCGACATACACCTAGTGTAAAATTAAATTTTGAGCATTTTTCAAGTGTTTTGATACAAATATAATTCTGGAAATTCTTGAATTAAAAATAGTGTTATAAATTAATATTATAAAGTAGGAAATCATATGGAAACATAAATATAAACTATATAAACAAATTTATAAAATTATAAAGTTTAAAATTATATAAATATAAATAAATAAAACTTATAATCCTTGAGTTTGAAAACAAAAGCAAAGTAAGAAAGAAAAATAGAAAAGATAGAAAATAAAATAGAGAAGATTGAAGATAGAATTTGGAAACAGAATTTGAAAAACAGAATTTGAATTTGAATTTGGAGTGCCATTTAGAGTCTTACATAATCTAGACTCTATAACTATATTAGTCTTGAACTCTTGAAATTTTGAATACTCATGAGTCTTGAAATATCTCTGAATTATGAAACTCTAATATCTTTAAACTATACAGTCTTCACTGATATTTCCAGTATAGATATCATACATATATGTATATATATATTATAACGAACCAGAATTTTCGACCTAGAAAATCAACATAAAACCCATGTCAATTATTCACACATCGAACATTCCAGATCATTAATAGAAAGAAGTTAGAGTGTGAGAATAGATAAGATAGAAAATTAGAATGGAAGAACGTAAAACAACATAACTAGAGTAACACGAATCTCACAGCGGAACGAACAAAATATAGTATAACATAACTTTGAAATACAAAACTATCATTTGTAAATACATACCCTCATTACAGTACAATACTTACATCACAGCAGAAATCAAAAATATCTATAAAATGTTGTTGAAGCCTCCTGCTCCAAGCTCCTTCTAGTATATCTGTAAAATCCCGACTACTTGACTGCCCACACAAAATTGGGCACCTAAGAGTTTAGGGAAAACAAAACAAAATAAACTCTGGGTCAGTCATGCGACTGGTGTGAGTAAACTCCAACCATTTGTTTAACTTTTAAAATCCTTTTAAAAGAAAGAATAATCATAAGACCAATCCACACATAAATAAGGATCGTTTTTACCTTACGATAACCCAAAGCATTTTTAAAATCCATACTCTTTTGGTATTATAATAAAGTCTAAATCAAATAAATAGCAATTTAGTGGAGCACTTTCATCTCATGTTCCACATATATAATATATAATAAAAAACCGCGGGCGCTTATTAGGTAATTGTAACGACACGAATTTCGCTCGGACCTAATCGATCGTTAAACCGACCAAGACCGTTCGAATCCCGCATACGCTAACTCTGGGTATAAATCTTAACTTTTTCATATTCAAAAAATCTGATCTTTTTCTATTCAAAAATCTGATCTTTTTCTGTTCAAAAATCTGATCTTTTTCTATTCAAAATAAATTTCTAGTTGATTTTATTTAAAATAATCTATTTTAAATAATCAAAATTCGCTAAAATTGCGAAAATAAAAATTTTAAACTGGCCCAGATTTTCGGGTTGTTACAGTAATGGATTCCAACTGGCAAGATATGGGACCGTCTTACGATAGTGTATCTCTAGAGAGGAATACACCGGGTTCAACAAGAACATCTTGTAACGCAGGCTAAACATGACCGGTCACTCATTTCGCTTGAGTGAACTGACTGTATTATCACCAATGGTTGGGATCAACAACTGTTTCCCAAAATGGACAACATCGAAATAGAATAAAGAAGTAAATGTATTTTCTCTAGATCAGGTGACAATACACCCTAATTGAAAGCTACCCACTTAGCCACGCGGCCTACCCGATTTTATACCATTTCCTGGTTGTGAGGCTTGAGGCCCTAACGTATAGATCACACCTTTATTTACTTTGAATGCCACATCGTCAGACCCACAAAATAACAAATTGATTTCTACAAAAATACCATGGGTGTACAGCTAAGAGAAACGAATTCCTCTGCCACCAGACGTAAATACGTTTGAAGATATCAACTTTCGCGATCTATTAAATATACTCCGTCTGACATTCTTCCATACAGGTTGTCCTGGGACTGGATAAACCGAAGGCACCATTCTGTACATCCATCTTAGGCAATTTATACCTAGGATCTCCAGAACAGCCCTTGCATAGACTCCGTCTTCAATTATCTTGATCATATTTTATTCGCAACGCTAATTCCCAAACAGAGTGGTTTTCAGATAATAAATCTGATCACAGTCTCTCCGTATTGACAACAGAAAAATGGTCAAAACTTTGATAGTTGTTATTTAACTATCAATGAAAAACATCCATACACACAACGGTCTTATTTCCAAATGGAAATTTTATCGATTAATCATCAGTCAACATTTTTTCCTTTTAAATTAATTTATCATTAATTTATTCATCTTCCCATTTCCTGTTTCCATATATACATAAATTATTATTTTCTAAATTCAGAAAATATACGTTATTAACATTGGAAAACATTTCCATTTCTTATTCACGTATCACTATCTTCCCACATATATCCGTCTCTAACTGTAAACCAGTAAGAGAACAACTTCCCAAGTATAAACCCCGAAGGCCGAAACCAACATCAGATCGATAACCAAAAAGTTGTTCAACATAACTAATCTGTAGTCAGTTTCTAATTTCATTAACTCCATTTTTAAATTCCTATTTCAAAACCCAGTTTCATTCATAATATTTTCATTTTTCAAAATATTTGCTTAAATCCTTTATTCACATCAAATGTGAATAATATTTCTTTTATCAAATCATTTCTTACGCAACTCTCGGATTCAGTTTACGAATCCAATTCTTTTATGAAAAACATTGGTTATAACGATAGCTTTATAATCCCTACTTCTGAAATATCTAACTTTAAATAAACTTTTATACCTTAATTTAAATATATAAATAAATGATTTATTAAATAAATAAATCTTTATCTAAAACCGAAAAGTAAATTGTACTTTCCTACATTTGATATAGTCGAATCCCAACGTATAATTCTCTCTCGAATAATCTCTATTCGATAACTCTATCTCGAATAAACTATATTCGATAACTCTTTTCCGAATAAACTCTGTTCGATAACTCCCTTTCGAATAAACTATATTCGATAATCTCTCTTTCGAATAAACTCTATTCGATAACTCCCTTTCGAATAAACTATATTCAATAATCTCTCTTTCGAATAAACTCTATTCGATAAATTCCTTTGGAATAAACTATATTCGATAATCTCTCTTTCTAATAAACTTTATTCGATAACTCCCTTTCGAATAAACTATATTCGATAATCTCTCTTTTGAGTAAACATATTCGATTTACATTACGAACTCCAACATATTTTACCATTTCAGGTCAACTCAATTTCTATATTCATTTTTGAATTTAGTACTTCCCAATAATTACCAATTTCCTTTTATAACTATTTTAATTCTACAAAACGTTTGCTTTTAAATCGTTATTAATTTTAAACATGAATATTATTCCTTTACAGAAAACTAGACTCGTTTTATCAAATCAAAACTTGATTTCATAATTTAAATACTAACACGGGATTAAATTCCAATTATCGAGTGATTTTATAACTTCTTATTACATTCCATCTTATTTATCAAATCTCGTTTACATGTCAACTTCATAATTGATTTAATAAGTCTATAATTCTCTATCGCCTTTATATTTGATTATAAAATATCGGTTTCAAGCCTAATATTTATTATCTTGTCAAATCCCGGTTTATTCAATATATAATTTCTTAAAATAAATTATTTTATAACATTTGGCCTAGTCGAATTCTAATTACAAATCTTTATGAATTTTATTTAATCCTATTCACATTTCAAACATCGAAATAAATTCCATTATTTCCTTTTTAAAACAACTCCTAATTTCCCGTTTTAAATTCACTGCTGAATTTACAATCCAAATTATCCACTGATAATTATTTTTATTTCATTTATAAACATTGTTTATAAATCACACTACGTGTTTTTACTATTAAACAAGTTATTTATTTCTAGCCATTCGAAATTCCATTTCTATTTTTAAAATAGAATTTCCCCTTTTCAAATTCATATTTCCATCCTTATAATTCCCTTGATAAATGTTAAGTTTACATTCCATTTTCAAATATCGGTGTTAAAACCAATTTTCACTTCTCTATATAAATTCAGACTTATGTATTCAATTTATCAGATGATAAATATTTCCTTAATTTATAAACATCGTTTATAAATTATTCTTCTCAATTTATCTGATAAAAACATATTTCTATTAAATATTTACTTTAAATCAATTTCCTATAATTCTTTTATATCTCGCCAATTCCCTTATATAATTCTATTAATTTCCATAACTATATTTATTCCATAAAGTTCTTTATTTACTTCTTATTATTTCCATTAAGTATTTTAACCAAAAAACGGTCTTTTACACTTCCATATAAATGTTAATAATTTTATGTAGAAGTTCCTTATTTAATTTTCAAATATCTCCTTCTATAAAAATCCATATAATTTTATAGAATTTTAAAATTCAATATCTACTTCACAATTTCCTTTATTATAAAATCCTTTGATTTTATATAAATATTTTTATTTCAATATACACTTTGAAAATTCCCTTTTTACATTCCAGTATTACTTACAGTATTTAAAATACCAAATAACAAGGCCAGTGTCATCATAATCAATCACAAATAATATATCACATCATATATCACAATATATGAAAACAAACAGTATTATAATTATTGAGGAATCCTGTTGGATCCCTCCAACCTGTTTCCCTGCATCACATATGTTAAACAATATAAATAACAACAATTTCATTTCAATATGAAATACTCTGATAAACAGAATCAATATTTGATTAACAATATATATTTATATACATATTAGTAGATTTATAATTTCAATCAATCAATTAGCAGTTCAACCAAACAATCAACACACAACAATCAACCATCATTTATCAATTCTAAAAATATGTTATAAAAAGATAAACTGGCAGAGTTAGTGAATTTTACTCACTTGGTTCGTTTATCGTTAAATAACGATAAACTGTCATTGATTCAGATCAGGCAATTTATTTCGCTATAAATTGTAATGAGCTCCAATTCACTCCGAACCAGTTCCATTGTGAAGCCCTCGTCCATACGATCCTAACGGATCATGTTCGTCCAATTTCGATAACGTAAGAGATAGTTATCGAATTTACATGTTTTAAACTATATAAACATTATTAATTAAATAATTTAAATAGTTAATCACTCTCACTAATCTTCCTTGCCATGTCATTATCTATAATACCTCTTATCTGTTCAGACCTTCGATCACGCTGCTCTCTCCTTCAAAGCCATAGCCGCACCTTCTAACACCATTTTATCGTTCGATGTCCCATAAATTCCCAAACCGATCTCACCTTCAAGCTCCTCTTTCTGAGCACTACATCTCCATCACCTTTTAACCCAACTCGAATGCAACCTGAATATCGCGACAACAGGATATCTTGAGCGCTGCTTATACACGGGTCAACATTTATTTCCACCATTCACCTTTAAACTTTGCACACAAACACTACAACTCTTCCCCAATCCAAAACTAAGCTCGAAAGCCTTAATTAAAGCATATAGGACTCGTGATTTTGAGCCTTAGGTACCTCGACTAACGCTGGAAATTTTCCATCGATCCAAAACATGATCGAACTCCTCTAAAATGACATATGTTATAGCAAATCTTCTTACGAATCCAAATAAACTAGTTTTGAGATTTATAGGAATTTATTTGTATTTCTTTTGATTTATTTTGATTTATTTTGTCTACCATTTTTTCTTTTGCTGCAAAATAAGGGACGACGGAATTTTCTTTGACTAAAGGAATAACGTTTTAGGGTTAAGAAAAGTTAGGGTATATTTATAGGATTAGATAGCTTCTAAGGGAAGATTCATATATATTATTATAATAATTTATAATGTACCGCTATTTATATTTATCATTAAAAATCTGTATGATCACACACAATATTCAAATTCGACGAAAATGGATATACCGCTATGGTTCGACATTAGGGACCCAACGAAACTTATTTCGTTGAATTCCGAGTCCGTTTGCTCACACAGCGTATTTTTAAAGTCAAATTATTGACTATTTTTCATATTAAAATTCCGTGCGGTCACATACTGAATCCAAAAATCACGAAAATTGAAATCTAACAATAATTTAATATTCTGGATCCAACAAAATTAATTTCGTCGAAAACGGAGGTCATTTGTAAAAATGGCTATTTTCTAAGGTCTAAATAACCCATTTAAATATGTAAATATATTTAAAAACAATTTAATTTAATATTAATAAATTAATATTATCGTATATATTCACATTGAATATCATACAGCTCCAAAATATACATATCTGGATTTATAAATCGATATAAAAAAATCCAAGTTAATTGATATTAAATATATAATAAAAATCCTTTTATTATATAAATAAATTGTTATAAATTATAAACGAATTCCATAGAGACTATTTGAAAATTTTATTTCGACATAACTCACAATCTACAAGACAAAATCTCGATTTTGCTCTTCCAATAGAAAAATATAGTTCACTAGATTCGAACATTTCTTGTTTTACAGAAATCCAACTTAAAACGGATTCTGTATATTCATTTAAAGTTTGAATCGTCAAATTACGAACTACCACGACATTACGGGCTCGTTTTAAATTGTAAAATAAATTATACGTTCTAATGTCGTTTATTAAATAGATTCGTTATTAAAATTCGAATCTAAACTTAACCAAATCTCTTATAATATCCAATTCACACAATATTGCCAATTCTATTATTTCGGACTTTATAATTTATTATTCCAATATTTATTAATTAAATATAAATATTATTTAATTCAAGTTATTGATATCGCCAAATTGATATTTAATAATTAAATAAATTAATTATTCAACCATTAAAAATACGGGATGTTACATTCTTTCCCCCTTTAAAGAACTTCGTCCCCGAAATTACTAAGGTAGGAAAAATGCTACAAACTCAACTACCGGCTAAAAATTACTTATTTTATTCTTAACTCTAGATTTAACTGAACCAACAAATTTTAATTAAAATATTAATTCATTTCTATTAATGGAAATTTTCAAAAATTCTAAAAAATTTCTAACTCCTTAAATTTTCAGAAAATTTCGCCATCGTCTCCTTTGTTCGGGTCAATCGATACAACTACAACTCACCTCTCTAGGCCTTCTCCAATCCAAAAGAAAATCAAACAGCCAAGCGGCTTGCCAAATAGGCTCATAAATCACCAAACTCATATAAAAATACTTGTACTTTTTGTAACGCCCCACCTCAATGCTTGCGTTAGCCAAGGCCTTTGCAACCAAAGGTGTCAACTTACCCGAAGAATAAGGCTATTGAGGAGCGGCCATCTGTATATTAGCTTTGAATGAGTGTTAAATATGTCAGATAATATGGTCTAACTTTTTAAATCTCATGAGGAATTCTGACACATCTAATTCAAGTCCAAATGTACTACACACTGGTTATATATAATTCGGAAAAAAATATAAAACACATAACAATAAAATCAGAGTCAGACACAGATATTCACATCATGAAGGCGGAATAGATATGAATAACATCACCATAGTGTATACAAGGAGATAGTGGCCAAACAAGGTTCACTATACTACAAAAGAGTAGACAATAATACATGCCAAAAGAGTGTGAATACATAAGAGTCATTGTCTCATATACATATAAACAGAAACTATAACACTAGTGTAGTAAGGCAAAATAAAGAACTGGATTCTACCAGAAGTCATGTGGAAACACCTGCAACACTCGGTCTGACCCGAGTATTATTTATAAGAATAAATAATAAATGAATCAGTCTAGCTGTACTCATCATAATAAACTGAGATAGAAATAGAGATATAAACAGATAATGACACACATGGAATACACAATAATAGTCACAGAAAATGTGTAGGCTCGAAAAATGTCTATAATATATCTCATAGAAATCTCGATGCTATAAAAGATTTTCACACTACAAAGATATAGCTTCTCACGAGGAATATTCACACATATCCAAAACAACACAAGATTGGATAGCACAAGATATCTCTTATCAAGCCAACAGAAGATCGATAACATGATATCACGACGACAACAACTGATGACCCATATCAAATAAACCCGTATTGATAACCCCTATCAAAGAAACACAAGATTTGATAACACAATTCGAGATGATCCGAAGATTGGAGAATACACGATCCCACTTGTAACGCACAATTCCAATAAATGAACCGAAGTTCAGCAAATAGTCCAAAGACTCTCAACAATGAACCGAAGTTCCACAAAGAGAACACAACTTGAGATGATCCAAAGATCGAATATAGTGTAAACTACGTCAAGCTGATAAATATAAGAGTCGAGTTACATGTCCCATAACCACTTGCTCTACTCGAATATTTATGAGCAAGTTGTATATTCCACCAGAAATACGAAACGAGCAATGCCACGGTGTTCAACCGAACAAGTCTAAGAATTAACCATCAAAGCAAACACAAGGGGTCATTGTCCTTGTTTTTACTAAGGCGTTTAATTAGATTTCTCATACGAGGGAGAAAAAGGTTAATGAAATCATATGCTAGTAGATAGTAAAATAAATTTGGAAAATAACCTTATATAATGAAGTAGAATTTGAAATTGTTTAGTAAAAGATTGGTATCTACTAGTAATGTAAAACCATTTATATATAGTTTCGAAATGGAAAATCCCGCTAATGTTGAACCGAAGTTCCTCAAGATGATCCGAAGATCATAAAAAAAAGCATGAAATCATGAAAAGGCCACAATTGATCCAGAATAGTGTAAATTACTCCAAATTTAGTTTCATTTCGAAGCTCTTGTCGATACGGTTCCAACACATCTTGTTTCGTTGAATTCCGAGTTTGTATGAAAAAGTTATGATCGTTTTAAAGTAAATTAATTATTTCACCCTTTATTTTTCACTGTTCGGTTATTTTCATTGGATGTTTTCCTCCACCAAAAATTCCTATAAGCTCCAAATCACTCTAAATAGTTTCATTGGAAAGCTCTTGTCGAGATGGTTCCAACGCACCTGATTTCTCTCAATTCCGAGTTCGTATGAAAAAGTTATGGTCGTTTAAAGATTTTTTTTTTCACTGATCGGCCGTTAATGGCCGAACAAAAGCCATACCCACGGCCAATAATGGCCGAACGGACTGTTAAACCCCAATATTTTTTATACTTTTTCCTAGAAACATGTCCGGAAGGCCTATGATGTTATATATATGCAAATGAGGCTTCTAAGGCTTGCCGAAACAACTCATAGCACCCAAAATTCACATGCACACCAAGAATCACAGTGGAAATCAGTGAAAATGAAACCAAGCTTCATAAATTCGAAATTTCAACACACAAATCAATCATCACAACCAAATTCACATTTCATAAGCAACGTATACATGCCAAGAGCACACTAGACAAGAATGAATGCTTGAGGCATAGATGTGAGTTCATAGGAACTCATCTTTGATTGTAGGCGGGTGAATTGGATATACTTTAGGAGCTACTTATCTTCAATCCATCTCAAGGACCCTCAAACCTTAACATGTAAGGATTCTAGGTGTTAGAATCATAGATAAAAACTATCATGAGATAGAGAGATAGAGATACATGTCAAATTGAAGAGCAATCAAGATAGAGAAGGAGAAGAGGAAGCTTACCCAATCACTCTTGATCTCCTTAAGAATTGAGTTTCTAATGACAACCTAGGGCTAGGGTTTTTAATTTCCCTTTCTTTTTGCTTAAGATTAGGAATTTGTGAATTAGGAAAAGCGAGGAAGAGAGGTTGGGGAAGTGGTTAAGTAGGAGGCTACCTACTTAAGTTTTAGTGGGCTAGTCTTGGCCAAACCAAGCCCTACTCAAGAGTCCCAAAATTAACTTGCTCCAAACATATCGAAGTTTATAGTCAAGAAGGTTGTAAACGATGATCTGGACTTAACGGAAGTGGTTTCGAGTCCAAATTCATCCGTATACAAAATATGACTTTTAGGACAAACACACAATTAACGATTAACGATGTTATATTTGAATAAAATATTTAAATATATTATCGTTAAATATGCGGGTTGTTACACTTTTTGTCGGGCATATCATTATATCGTTTCAATCTGCTACCAATTCAACATATACCAAAGTCATTCCAATCAACCTCCACTCATCTATCCTCAAATCCAATCATTCTATACCCAAACCAAATCTCATTCTCAACTCAAATTCCATTACTAATTTCAACTCTTACTTACCATTCCAATATACTTAACTAATTTGAGTTTCACTCCACAAAATTTATTAACTAATTAATTTCTATTATTAATTATCGTTATCTCATAATTCAATTCTGGTTTTTATTTTAACCATCAGTCCTTTTTAATTCAACACCCTTTTTCCTGGGGGTTTTTAAATAGTTTAGCTTTTCTAAAACCAGTTATACCTTTTCAGGATTCAAAACAACTTATTTCCTTAAAGAAATTCAAAAACAAAATCTTTGGTAATAATCTGTCACTTAGAAACTCGAAAATGAATACTGATGATGTGGCTAGCATCATCAGAGTTATTTCCCAACGATCGAAGTGAGTTCAATACTATATCACTTTTCAGAATCATTTTTAAACACTTACATTTTGAAATTATTTCAAAATATCCTTCACAATGCTTGTAAAACAATTTAAAATCTCCCAAGATTTCAAAATTCTCATATATTTAATCCAAATTCATTTATAAACACTTTTCCAAATTTCCAAGGTTAAATTTTCAATTTTGATTTAATTCATTTAGTAACAGTTATACAGATTTTATTCGGTTATATATATAACCATCTCAATTATAATCTTATTCGATTTATGTAACAACTAACACATTTAATACTATAATATTTCCAATATATATATATATATGTATATTGTATATCAAAATATATCTTGGATAAAATTATTTCATTTATCCTCTTTCCAAAACATACTGTGTCGGTTCATCGTATTCAAGTGTTTAGAAACCCCTACCGATTCAGTGGATCAAACTGATCGACCAGAACTCATAAACAACTCTACTAATAAATCTCCACAATATAAAACATTTTTTTTATAAAATCTACAAATACGTTCTCTCGTATATATACACTCAACTCAATCTAGGGTATTACTAACCCAATCTCTATCGAGTTACGCCACAGAGCCAAGGTAATCACTTAACCTTCAGCTCCGATACCACCGTAAATAATCAGGATTTTCAACCCAGAAAATCAACATAAAACCCATGTCCATTATTCAGGCATCGAACATTCCAGATAATTAATAGAAAGTAGTTAGAGGTGAGAATAGATAATATAGAAAATTAGAATAGAAGAAGAAGAACATAAAACAACAGAACCAGAGTAACACGAATCTCACAGCGGAACGAATAAAATATAGTATAACATAACTTTGAAATACAAATCTATCATTGGTAAATAGGTACCCTCATTAGAGTACAATACTTACATCACATCGGAAATAAACAATAGCTATAAAATGTTGTTGAAGTCTCCTGCTCCAAGCTCCTTCTAGTATATCTGTAAAATCCCGACTATTTGACTGCCCGTACAAAATTGGGCACCCAAGAGTTTAGGGAAAACAAAACAAAATAAACTCTGGGTCAGTCATGTGACTGGTGTGAGTAAACTCCAACCATTTGTTTAACTTTTAAAATCCTTTTAAAAGAAAGAATAATCATAAGACCAATCCACACATAAACACGGATGGTTCTTACCTTACGATAACCCAAAACATGGTTTTTAAAATCCATACTCTTCTGATATTATAATAATGTCTAAATCAAATAAATAGCAATCTAGTGGAGCGCTTTCATCTCACGTTCAACATATATAATATATAATCAAAAACCGCGGGCGCTTATTGGGTAATGGATTCCAACTCGCAAGGTATGGGACCACCTTCCGATAGTGTATCTCTAGAGAGGAATACACCGGGTTCAACAAGAACATCTCGTAACCCAGGCTAAACATGACCAGTCACTCATTTCGCTTGAGTGAACTGACTGTGTTATCACCAACGGTTGGGATCAGCAAAAATTTCCCGAAAGGGACAACATCGAAATAGAATAAATAAGTAAATGGATTTGATCAGGTGAAAAAACACCCTAATTGGGACCTACCCACTTAGCCATGCGACCTACCCGATTTTATACCATTTCCTGGTTGTGAGGCTTAAGGCCCTAACGTACAGATCACACGTTTATTTACTTTGAATGCCACATCGTCAGACCCGCCAAATCACAAATTGATTTGTCCAAAAATACCATGGGTATATAGCTAAGAGAAACAAATTCCTCTTCCACCAAACGTAAATACGTTTGAAGAGATCAACTTACACGATCTATTAAATATACTCTGTCAGACATTCTTCCATATAGGTTGTCCTAGGACTGGACAAACCGAAGGCACCATTCTATACATCCATCTTAGGCAATTTCCACCTAGGATCGCCAAAACAGCCCTTGCATAAATTCCGTCTTCAATTATCTTGATCATATTTGATTCGCAACGCTAATTCCCATACTGAGTGGTTTTCAGATAATAAATCTGATCACGGTCTCTCCGTATTGACAACGGAAAAATGGTCAAAACTTTGATAGTTGGTTATTTAACTATCAAAGGAAAACATCCATACACACAACGGTCTTATTTCCAAATGAAAATTTTATCAATCAATCATCAATCAACATTTTTCCCTTTTAAATTAATTTATCATTAATTTATTCATCTTTCCATTTCCTGTTTCCATATATACATAAATTCTTATTTTCTAAATTCAAAAAATATACGTTATTAACATTGGAAAACATTTCCATTTCTTATTCACGTATCACTATCTTCCTACATCTATTCGTCTCTAACTGTAAACCAGTAAGAGAACAACTTCCCAAGTATAAACCCCAAAGGCCGAAACCAACATCAGATCGATACCCAAAAAGCTGTTCAACATAACTAATCTCCAGTCAGTTTCTAATTTCATTAACTCCATTTTTAAATTCCTATTTCAAAACCCAGTTTCCTTTTAATATATTCGTTTCGCAAAATATTTGCTTAAATCCCTTATTCACATAAAATGTGAATAATATTTCTTTTATCAAATCATTTCTTACGCAACTCTCGGATTCAGTTTACGAATCCAATTCTTTTATGAAAAACATTGGTTATAACAATAGCTTTATAATCCCTACTTCCAAAATATCTAACTTTAAATAAACTTTTATACCGTAATTTAAATATATAAATAAAAGATTTATTAAATAAATAAATCTTTATTTAAAAACCAGAAAGTAAATAGTACTTTCCAACATTCGATATAGTCGAATCCCAATGTATAATTCTCTCTCGAATAATCTCTATTCGATAACTCTATTTCGAATAAACTATATTGGTAACTCTTTTCCAAATAAACTCTATTCGATAAATCCCTTTCGAATAAACTATATTCGATAATATATCTTTCGAATAAACTCTATTCGATAACTCCCTTTCAAATAAACTATATTCGATAATCTCTCTTTCGAATAAACTCTATTCGATAAATTCCTTTCAAATAAACTATATTCGATAACATCTCTTTCGAATAAACTCTATTCGATAACTCCCTTTCGAATAAACTATATCTGATAATCTCTCTTTCGAATAAACTATATTCAATTTACGTTACGAAATCTAGCATAATTTACCATCTCAAGTCAACTCAATTTCTAAATTCATTTTTGAATTTAGTACTTCCCAATAATTTCCAATTTCCTTTTATAACTATTTTAATTCTGCAAAACGTATGATTTTAAATCGTTATTCAATTTAAAATGTGAATATTATCCCTCTATAGAAAATTGGACTTGTTTTATCAAAATAAAACTTGATTTCATAATTTAAATACTAGCACAGGTTTAAATTCCAATTATCGAGTCATTTTATAACTTCTTGTCACATTCCATATTATTTATCAAATCTCGTTTACATGTCGACTTCATAGTTGATTTTATTTAATAAGTATATAATTCTCTATCGCCTTTATATTTGATTATAAAATATCGGTTTCAAGCCGAATATTTATTATCTTGTCAGATCCCGATTTATTCAATATAAAATTTCTTAAAATAAATTATTTTATAACATTTGGCCTAGTCGAATTATAATTACAAATCTTTATGGATTTTATTTAATCCTAGTCACATTTCAAACATCGAAATAAATTCCATCGTTTCCTTTTTAAAACAACTCCCAATTTCCTGTTTTAAATTCACTACTGAATTTACAATCCAAATTATCCATTGATAATTATTTTTATTTCATTTATAAACATTGTTTATAAATCACACTACTTGTTTTCACTACTAAACAAGTTATTTATTTCTAGCCATTCAAAATTCCATTTCTATTTTTAAAATAAAATTTCCCCTTTTCAAATTCATATTTCCATGCTTTATAATTCCCTTTATAAATGTTAAGTTTACATTCCATTTTCAAATATCGGTGTTAAAACCAATTTTCACTTCTCTATATAAATTCGGACTTATATATTCAATTTATCAGTTGATAAATATTTTCTTAATTTATAAACATCGTTTATAAGTTATTCTTCTCAATTTATCTGTTAAAAACAAATTTCTATTAAATATTTGCTTTAAATCAATTTCCGATAATTCTTTTATATATCGCCAATTCCCTTTTATAATTCTATTAATTTCCAAAACTATTTTTATTCCATAAAGTTCTTTATTTACTTCTTATTATCTCCATTAAGTATTTTAACCAAAAACGGTCTTTTACACTTCCATATAACTGTTAATAATTTTATACAGAAGTTCCTTATTTAATTTTCAAATATCTCCTTTTATAAAAATCCATTTGATTTTATAGAATTCTAAAACTCAATATCCACTTCACAATTTCCTTTATTATAAAACCCTTTGATTTTATATAAATATTTTTATTTCAATATACACTTCGAAAATTCCCTTTTTACATTCCAGTATTACTTATGGTATTTAAAATACCAAATAACAAGGCCAGTGCCATCAAATCAATCACAGAATATATATCACATCATATATCATAATATATGAAAACAAACAGTATTATAACTATTGAGGAATCCTGTTGGATCCCTCCAACCAGTTTCCATGCATCACAGATGTTAAACAATATAAATAACATCAATTTCATTTCAATATGAAATACTCTTATAAACAGAATCAATATTTGATTAACGATATATATATATATATATATATAGAGAGAGAGAGAGAGAGAGAGAGAGGAGGGTTCCACTACACCTCTTATATTGCACGTGAACTCTCCCCCTTAATCTCCACCACCCATTTCCCCACTCATTCTCTCTCTTCCCACTAAGAAATAATATTGAAATGGGAAGAGAGAGAATGAGTGGGGAAATGGATGGTGGAGATTAAGGGGGAGAGTTCACGTGCAATATAAGAGGTGTAGCGGAACCCTCCTCATATATATATATATATATATATATATATATATATATATATATAACCAGATATATAATTTCAACCAATCAATTAGCAGTTCATCCAAACAATCAACAAATAGCAATCAACCATCATTTATCAATTCTAAAAATACGCTATAGAAATATAAACTGGCAGAGTTAGTGAGTTTTACTCACTTGGTTCGTTTATCGTTAAATAACAATAAACTGTCGTTGATTTAGATCAGGCGATTTATTTCGCTATAAATTGTAACGAGCTCCAATTCACTCCGAACCAGTTCCATTGTGAAGCCCTCGTCCATACGATCCTAACGAATCCTATTTGTCCAATTTCGATAACATAAGAGATAGTTATCGAATTTACAAGTTTGAAACTATATAAACATTATTAATTAAATAATTTAAATAGTTAATCGCCTTCACTAATCTTCCTTGCCCCATTATTATCTGTAATACCTCTTCTCCGTTCAGACCTTCGATCCCGCTGCTCTCTCCTTCAAAGCCATAGCCGCACCTTCTAACACCATTTTCTCGTTCGATGCACCACAAATTTCCAACCCGATCTCACCTTCAAGCTCCTCTTCCTGAGCACTACATCACCATCAACATTTAACCCAACTCGAACGCAGCTTGAATATCGCGACAACAGGAAATCTCGAGCACTTCTTATACACGGATCGACATTTATTTCCACCATTCACCCTTAAACATTGCACACAAACACTACAACTCGTCCTCAATCCAAAAGTGATCTCGAAATCCTGAATTAAAGCATATAGGACTCGCGATCTTGAGCCCTAGGTACCTCGACTAACGCTGGAAATTTTCCATCGATACAAAACATGATCGAACTCCTCCAAAGTGACATATGTTGCAGCATATCTTCTTACGAATCCAAATAAACTAGTTTTGTGATTTATAGGAATTTAATTGTATTTCTTTTGGTTTATTTTGTCTACCATTTTTTCTTTTGCTGTAAAAATAAGGGACGACGGAATTTTCTTTGACTAGAGGAATAAAGTTTTAGGGTTAAGAGAAGTTAGGGTATATTTATAGAATTAGATAGCTTCTAAGGGAAGATTCGTATATATTATAATAATTTATAATGTATCGCTATTTATATTTATAATTAAAAATCCGTATGATCACACACAATATTCAAATTCAACGAAAATGGACATACCGCTGTGGTTCGACATTACGGACCCAATGAAACATGTTTCGTGGAATTCCGAGTCCGTTTGCTCACACAACGTATTTTTAAAGTCAAATTATTGACTGTTTATCACATTAAAATTCCATGCGGTCACATACTGACTCCAAAAATCACAAAAATTGAAATCTAACAATAGTTTAATATTCCGGATCCAACAAAATTAATTTCGTTGAAAATGGAGGTCGTTTGTAAAAATGGTTATTTTCTAAGGTCTAAATAGCCCATTTAAATACATAAATACATTTAAAAACTATTTAACTTAATATTAATAAATTAATATTATCGTATATATTCGCATTGAATATCATACAGCTCCAAAATATACATATTTGGATTTATAACTCGATATTAAAAAATCCAAGTTAATCGATATTAAATATAAAATAAAAATCCTTTTATTATATAAATAAATCGTTATAAATTATAAAAGAATTCCATAGCGACTATTTGAAAATTTGATTTGGACATAACTCACAATCTACAAAACAAAATCTCGATTTTTCTCTTCCATTAAAAAAATATTGTTCACCAGATCCGAATATTTCTTGTTTTACAGAAATCTGACTTAAAACGGATTCTGTATATTCATTTAAAGTTTGAATCGCCAAATTACGAACTACCGCGACATTACAGGATCGTTTTAAATTATAATATAAATTATACGTTCTAATGTCGTTTATTAAATAGATTCGTTATTAAAATTTGAATCTAAACTTAACCAAATGTCTTATACTATCCAATTCACACAATATTGCCAATTCTATTATTTTCGACTATTTCAGACTTTATAATTTACTATTCCAATATTTATTAATTAAATATAAATATTATTTAATTCAAGTTATCGATATTGCCAAATCGATATTTAATAATTAAATAAATTAATTATTCAACCGTTAAAAATACGGGATGTTACATATATATTATATACAAAAGTGTTAGTACGTATTTTATAATCAATTTATATTGAAATAAGGTTGTTGTCATCAAAACTCCATTTTCCAACAATCTCCCCCTTTTTGATGATGACAACCTTAGTTTATAAAATATCATGCCTGTATATACCTGTTGATGATGATCTCAAATACTCCCCATTTTTATATGAATCCTATATTTTATAATTTCTCCCCCTTTGGCATTATCAAAAAGAAATTCCGAAGATACTCCCCCTAAATCCTATATCTATCTATATATCCTATTTAAATCTATAATAAAGTGCTAACAAATACAACTCTCCCTAAATTTATGCCTATATTATATCCTAATGACTATATAATACTTCCTGAATTGAATAACCTTATATTTCCCTCTAAATCTATGATTCTAGGCCTAAAAGATTATAACCCCCTCTAAAATTATGACTATACTAGTCTAATAAACTAAAACAAGGATAATAAACTTAGCAATTCAATCAATATTTACAATCAGTCCAAACAATCAATTCAGACAAGCAATTCAAGCAATCAATTCAAGCAATCCACCAAATTAAATAATATATGTTAATATGTACTTCTTGAACTTTCAACTAATCCTAGAAACTATAAAACTCCCCCTTAATCTAATACAAGACTAAACCTATCCTATACTCTAAGTCCCTTAAAACTATAATAAGGCTTTAATCTAGACTAAGAAATAACTCTAATAAGATATCCTTAAGTAAAACAATTTAATCCAAACAATCAATCAATTCAAACATAAAATCAAACATTTCTTGTACTTCTATTTATCCTAAAATTTATAAAGCTCCTATCAACCACTAATGAAATTTAACCATGTCATGTAAGTCAATCAAGTTATTCAAGTCAAACAAATCAAACAAACCAAACAAGTCAATCAATTCAATCAATTTAATCAAGCCAAATAAGTCAATCAAATTAATCAAGACAAAGTAAATATGTTATGTATTTGATTAATAATCCTATATTTCTAATTAGATAAAAACTTTTCATACTATATACTTGTTATTTGTGGAGTTAAAGTTAATATGTAATGTAGTGTGTTAGTTATAATGCAGTATGTCATATGCAAATCTATATGAAGTGATATACTGAATGAAATGCAACTTTTGATGTGAATGATTTTAATTCGAGATGCACTATAATGATGTATAATAAGAAATAAGAAGTGTAATAATATTATGGTAATAATATATAGAATGATTTTATGATGATATGTATTTCTATAAAAGACACTTAAAGTAATATCTAACTATGATCAAATAATAAATTATTTGAATCAAACAAGGATAATGTTAATTTCTAGACTTAGGTTAATTATACTAATGAAAGTGATTGAAACAATAACAAAGATAGAGTTTAATTAAAAAATATTCATGATAAGTAGTAAAATATTCAAAATAATTATGGAGTTAAATAATATTAGTAGGGTAAATATAGTAAGAATTGAAGATCCTTTTAAAGAGAATATAAAATTATTTAAAGTAGATTATAAACATATAATCATAATAGTATACAAAAACTGACTTTAAAGCTAAACTTTAGAAATCCAAACATATTTATTTGCTAGAGAACAAATTATATGTTAAAGTTTAACAGAAATCTATGGTTATAACAAAATATGAAGTAATATGTAAAGCTATAATTTCTTATATTTAAACTATAAGACATAAAAATCATATATATATATATATATATATTATTTTTATACCAAAATATTAGGTTAAATATTCAAGCTTTTATAAATCTTAATAAAAAGTCAAAATAAATATATATTAAGTTACAAATAGTATTTGTGAAATCATATGAACAATATATATGTTTAAACTATATATGAAATATAAGTAAAATTATATGTTATAGCAAAAAAAATTTTTTTTAACTCTTATATCATATTAACATGTCTATATAATTTTATTAATTTATATACTTATATAATATATATATATATATATATTGAAACAAGAAAATAAGTAGACAGATAAAGTTAATAACTAGAATTTGAACTGGCATTTTCTAATTGAAAAGACGGAGGGAAGTTTGAAAGTTTAAACTCTTGAAATTCAAATTTTAAATTTCATTATGTCAACATGACCATTTTTGTATGTCAACATACATGTAGAAAATAAAAAGATATATTGTTTCTACTTCTTGGTTTTATATTATCGATTAATATTTCAGGTTTAACTATTTCTTGAAATAAATTACATGTGGCAATAAATTGCATGTGGGTAGAACATGAGGGTAGGGTAGTTGTTGGACCAATATTTGATTTGAAAGGGGGTCATTGTTATGGCTTCTCATGCCCTACATCCTACTTTCAGGGGGAATATAGCTAGGCTAGAATGAAGTACAAACATGTGTACAAAGCACACAACATGTAATTTAACTATGTATGGTTGGATTGATATGAAAGCAGCTTCATTTCAGCTTGAAAAGGTGATGCTAGTGAATTAGCTGTAGATATTTTCCAATGTATATGGCCAGTCACAGTTTATCACATGGATGCAACATGCTTGGTTCTTAAGTAAACCAGCTTTTTTCTTTTGATTTGAAAACTTGTTCATCCCCAATTCTAGTGCTAAAGCTAGTCTAGTTTGATTTTAGACACTGAAGTGTAAGACAACAATATATAAATACACATAACAGTTTACAAAAAAATAACTTCATTTTCACGCAATCTAGACTATACATGGCAGCATACTTGATGTTTATGGGCTGCTTCACCATATTAGATTGAGTAGCATGTTTGATTTAATAACCTACCCTAGGTTTAGCCCTAAGTTTAGCTGTGATATAAGAAGCTAGGGCTGTTTAATTTGCACACGCAACAAAAGACTAATTGGTTTAAAACTTGCATATATCCTTTGGTTATTTACATATGAAGTAATGCAAATATTTCACTTAAGTTGTTTATTTTTACATGAGTTAAAAAAAACTAAACAAAATGTAAAACAAAGGTTAAAACATTATTTATTACCTTATTTTAGATGTATACATATATTAAATATTTTAATAACAAATCGATATATATACACACACATATATCTATATACGTATATATACAATATATGTATAGGGATTTAAAAGATTAATTTAAATTTTCTCAAGTATTAATTCTAATTAATTTAATTAATCATTGATAAATAAATAATTATTGTTTAACAAAGTCAGTAAAAATCAAGGACGTTACATTGGTTCTACGATCCCAAGCCCTCACTCGAGGAAAGAATAGAGATAAAACTAGGTCCAATGTTGGATAAGCCATACTATGGAAGTATTCATAGTACCTGTACTGTAATACCTGCCAAAAATTTGTAGTGGACGTAGATCTATCCCTATATGATAATACAATGATGGTCTAAGGAGAAATATAGATATGCTAGGACCGAAGTCCCATAATCATATAAACTGGACTATCAAATGTCAAATCTGCAACTGCATGTCCAACTGGAAACGTGTTTGATGAGTTTGAAAAAAATAATTTTTGCATCAAATATAGAATAAATAGTCATACTATCTCCAAAAGGTGGTCTTCGTCACTACGTAAAGTGATTAAATTTAGGATTGTTTGTCAAATGTAACAAACTCGCAACTATTATCCAAAACTCAACCCATTTTAGAAGTTAAAATAAGACAGTAGAGACGATAAGAGGTCAGAGCGCTGATAATGCTCATCGTAAGGTAATGACTCACCCAGTCCTACCGAAAGTCCGTTAAGCACAGTAAGGTCAAAATGAGTGATGCCTAACTCTGCAAACCCAAATTTAAATGTATAGGTGGTCTTCCACTAATAAGAGTCTAACGCCCCCAATCAACTGAACGTCCAAATTTAGAAGGTTCGTTATACATAAAAAATTAATTTACGGTTGAATGAAACTATTTTAAACTGTGAAATAATTTAATGATAGTAAAGTGTACACATACTAATGAAATCACCAAGCCCCACTTCGCCAAGCAATGTGCGTATAATGCTCGTTGTATCGTAATTGCAAATCATGGCATATAAACGAATAAAGCTTGGCATGAGCCATGCGTATTTCGCCGTGTCTAGTTATGAATGTGAAGATATATAAATTTCTACTACACATAAGTCTAATATTGGTAAACAAAAAGCAGAAAACTTACGTAATCTTCAATGCGCGGTTTATATGCTCTTCTTCGTTGTTGGGTTCTAAATTATTATCAATATTCGGATCTAGCCCTACTTCCCCATCGTTGCCTAGTTACATCTCTTGTTGCCAAAGGAGCAACGTTTTCTTCAATCTGAACGTTTTCTTCTTCTACGGATACATTTCCCGTGCTGCGACTTCTGCTCCCTCAGATTGATCTTCAAGCTCTTTTATTTTTTTTGTTTGCTGAATTGGTAGAGTAGGGAAAAAGAAAGGAGAACGGAGGAGGCGTAATTGTATGGAGAGGATAACCAATGCGCCAACATTTATACAGTCAGCTATAGACAGGAAAAATAACTGGCTTTTATAAAGACGATTATTTTTACGGCTTGGATCGTAATCCATACTGTTTCCTTTGCCGACTAAAGAACACAACAATCCCATACTGGGATTGTTGTGTTTTTCTTCTGTTGGGGTGGGTGGAGGGTCAGTTGACCCATATTAGACCTTCAACCAAACCCCCTATGGGAAATGATCTAAGCTTCCAACATTATTTTTCCATATTTCTTGCAATGTGAGATTTGTCCATACAATCCACGCATTCACAATACAAGACACACTAAAAATTTCAATCAATCCAACCATCGATTTATTCTAATTAACCAGACTTTGCAATAGGCTAATCATTTTGTTGCCAACTTGTTAGATGATATGATCTTCTTTTCTTGCCTTCGTCATTTGTCCCTAAAAATTAAATAGATGCTTTATTGTATCTAAACATCTATGGATAAAGAGAAGTGATACGTATGCTAATTTTCAAATGCACAAGTTACTACTCTTTGTTTCCTCGCTTTTTATATCATTTTGTTCCATCTTTCCTTCCTTGGAAATGACCTTATTTCCATACTCATATAGGTAAGTCTCTTAAGGTGTTTCTGCGATACACCTTTTAAGGTTTGTAGAATTATTAAGGACATTTCTCTATTCTTTGTTTCCGCAAAATCCAATGCTAAATATTATAAGATTATTGATTTAGTGTTCCATAATGATTCTCTTAACTTGTTGTTACTCATTGAACTTTGTCTATCCTTTTCTTGACATAAGTTGGGTTTCCGTTAAGGATGATCAACCTTCATGCACATACATTAGCCCCATTTTCTTTGACTTTATAGAAACCATTGCATTCGGAAGATTCCTTTTCAGTGGGCCAGTCAAGTTTTCATTGTTTCTACGTAGTCAACAATTATTACTCCACTTTTGAATAACTGTCTTCCATTTGATGTTTTAGACTCACATATCTAGACTTTCCATTATATTTCTTATTAGAGACATTATATATCGTTGCTTGATTGTCACAGTTAATCAAGACTGCTAGAGATGTCTTCTTCCATAATGAGATTTCCATTATCAAATTCCTAAGCCATTCTTCTTCCTTACATGCATCTGCTAATGAAATTAATTATAACAATTTTGTTGAGTCAAATATACAGGTTTGCTTCTTGGAAGCCATAGAAACAGCAGTGCCTCCTAATGTAAATATCCATCTAGTCTTAGACTTGGATTTGGATTCAATATTGTTTTAGGTTGCATCACTATATCCTTATATTACAGCAGGCTATCCTTTATAGGATAAACCATAGGTAATGGTTCCTTTCAAATAAGCTAAAACTTTGGAAATAACTTTCCAATGTTCAAAACCCGAATTACTCATAAATTGACACAATATGTTTATAACATGTGTGATGTCTGGTCTAGTGCAATGCATAACATACATAAGACTCCCAATAACACTGGAATATTCTAGTTGAGAAATGGTATGTCTAGTATTCTTTTCTAATTTAATAGTAGGATCTAAAGGAGTTAGTGTTGGTTTGTCATTATAATGCCCATATTTCTGTAGGAACTTCTCAATGTAATGAGATTGAGTTAGTAATTACTCCCCCTCTTTTCTAATGATTTAAATTTCCAAAATTACATCAGCCTCTCCTAGGCCTTTCATATCTAATTTAGAAGACAGAAACTTTTTAGTTTCATTCACACAAGATATATTAGAACCAAATATCAGCATGTCATCAACATATGTATAAGCATTACATAACCGTTGTAATTCGATTTTCTATAAATTCATTTATCAGCATCATTAACAATTAATCCATATGACAGTGCAACTTTATCAAATTTCCCATGCCATTGCATGAGATCTTTCTTCAAGCTATAAAGAGATTTTATTAATTTGCAAGCTTTCTTTTTTTGGCCTAGGGTTTTGAAACCTTCAAGTTGTTCCATATATATCTCTTCTTCTAAATCTCCATTTAGAAAAGTCGTCTTTACATCCATTTGATGTATGGCCAAATTATGAATTGATGCAACTTCTATTAAACAACCAAAGGTTTAGTACCATGAGGTAAATCAGTTAAAACCCAAGTTTGGTACAACTTTATGAAATTCAATTCATCATTAATAGCTTCTATACAAATAATAGAATTTCTGCAACTCATAGCCTCATAATAAGTTTTGGGATCATCATTGACATTCATTTCATATCTTGTTACATTAAGGACTTCTTCCTTACTGCCTTTTACAGGATATGTTATGAAGTCAGGACCATAGTCCTTTTCTATTCTCGCTCTTTTACTTCTCTTTTTTTCAGTACTATTATCTGATACTAATACTTCCTTGCTATTTTAAGCAGAACATAATCATCGTCATTGATATCATTAGTTATATTAGGATATAGATTAGATGATCTCAATGGAATCTCGATAGTTTGATTTTAAAAGAATTCTACATCTACAAATTCTATAACTTCTAAGGTGTTAAGAATAAGGAATTTATAAGTTGTACTATTAAGTGAATATCCAATGAAAACACATTTAAATGCCCTATTTCCTAACTTTGGTCATTTAGAGTATGGTTTTCTAACATATGCTAAGCAACCCAAAACTTTGAGTCTAGTAAGGTTTGGATTACTATTAACTCGTAATTCATAAGGGGAAATATTATTCTTTTTAAGTGGCACTCTTTTTAAGATGTAGCATGCATATAACATAACATCACCCTATAGGTTATAAAGTAAATTTGAATCAATGAGCATTACATTAACCATTTCTACTAATGTTCTATTTTCCCACTCAACAACACCATTTTGTTGTTATGTGTATGGAGTCGTGCATGGGTGAACTATACAGCGTTGTTTACAAATCAAAGTGAATTCAGTTAAAAATATATTCACCACCATGATCTGAATGTAATACTTTAATTTTAATTCCTAGTCGTGTTTCGACCTTTGCTTTCTAAATTTTGAATTTATCAAAAGTTTTATCTTTAGTTTTAATTAGATATACATACGCATGTCCAGTATAATCATCAATAAATGTTATATAGTATAGGTTTCCACCACAGGTGATATGACTTTTTAAGTCACCCACATCACTATATACCAAATCAAGCAAACCAAATTTCTTTTCTACATATTTAAAGAATTTACGGTGTATTTTTACTTGAACATGTATTTCAAATTTAGAGGCAATATCAAAATCATAATCAGAAATTGATCCTAATTTATGCATATTTTAAGGGATTATAATTAATATGTTCTAATCTACCATGCTATAGAGTAATATAATCAATAATATAAACAGAATATTTCTTTATTAGATTCAGCTTAACCATGTCGTTACAAGAGTATCCCCGTCCGATGAATTTGTCATTCTTGGACAACATTGACTTATTAGACTCATACACCATCTTAAATCCTCCTTTATTAAAAAGGTACCCGGAAACCAAATTCTTACATATATCAAGTAGGTGAATGGAAGTTCTATAGTGCCTTTTCTTAACACTTTGCTTGCAACCTTGTTTGCGCTAGTAACTTCGCCAGCTTCTTCGTTATTCTTTTCCCAAATGTTGAACAGATTATAGTCTTTGCAATCCAGTATCAAGCCTCCAATCATCATCAATGCCACTAATGGAGTTCGCCTCTTGTACTATAGCTACAAGTGAGTCTTCGACCACATTCACTTTTTGTTGTTTTTTCCGTGGATGGCAGTTCCGGGCATAGTGGTTGGGCTTGTTATAATAGTAACGATCATCTTTCTTTTTATTGTTTATGGAACGATTTTTCTTCTTAAACTATGTTTCGTTCTTAGGCTTTAACTTTTCAATAATTTCAACATTGTTTGCCTTAGAATGAGACTCAGTTTACGGATCATCATCTAGTTCACATTTACAAGAATCCTTTTCAATACGAAGATGACCCTGTAAACAATCTAAATCATAATCCGTTTCCATGTGCTTCGATTTTTTTAATAATCATTTGGAGTCTTGAAAAATAACTCCAACAACAAAAGATTTAGGAAGATCTATTCCAACATTTTTAAATTGATTCACCAACAGTAAAATTTCGCTTACTTGTCCAACTATGGACTTGTTGGCGACCATTTTTAAATCCATGAAATTAGAACTAATAAAATTTTTGTTACTTGCCTTAGATATGCAGTACTTGATTTCCAGTGCACTCCAAAATGCCTTTGCAGTTCATAAGATCTTATGAGCATTGTAGACTAGAGCAGACAATACATTCAGAATGTGCGCTCTACATTGAAAATCATCCTCTTTTCACTTTGAACGTTTCTCCTTTAGAGGGATATCATCCTTGTCAGTTTCCTCTGTTATCACTTCCAATCCATCCTCCAAAATGTAGAATAATTTGATGGTGATTAGAAAGAATTTCATCGTCTCTTGCCAACAAGTAAAATTGTCTCCACCAAACCGCTCCAATCGAGTTAAATATTGATTCATAACTTGTAGTGTATTTGAACCTTCCATGGATGAAGACTATTGTCTGAAAAATTATTGAAAATTTTGCGATTTGAGGCGAGTTTGACAAAAATAATGTCGTACTTACATACTTTAAGGACCAGTGGAATAGATTCCTTTAGACAACAGTTTGACACATCAGGTACAAACGAGTTATCGAACCATCGACTTTCATGATTCGGTGAAGCTTTGCAACATCATAGCCAAATTCAAAGTTTGTGCGACTTTGATCTAACTAAGAACACTCTAAAAATTGATTTCTGATGATGCAATATAGAGAGTCTAATGAAAAGGAAGAAAAGAACAAGTTTGCAACACTATCTGAATTCACAACACCTTGGAGGCATAACAAAACCGTGTAATGGCAACGTAGTGTTTTGCAACACTTTTTGATGTTGCAAAATTGTTCTGTGAAGAAGAAGAGCTTTCAATTGGTTCACAATACTTTATGGCATTGCTATTTAAAGTAGCAAAAGGAGACACATTTTCACCAAATGTCGCTACCGTTTTTAACGGTTCGCAACTGTTGCAAATGGTTATATTCATTTAGGGTTCATAATTGGCAGAAATCTGGTCCATTACTGTTCATACTTAACCTAAAACTATCTAATGGATCCAAAGTCTGTACCGGTTCAGTTTGACAAATGGCAGAAGTGGTACACGCGTGTGTGGTGGTAATGTATGACTTCCCTCCTCACAATAAATCAAACATTTGGGATTCCAAGGCCCAAACCTCTTCATGAGAAAACCATACTTAAACAAGTATGGTCCTCAAATTTCACAAAAAATGAAAACAAATTTCAAAATATTCAACAAATATAAGAACCTTGATTGAGAATGATTGAACAAATGATTACTCGAAGAAGAAGAAAATGGCATTGGATAATTAACATTGAGCAAACTGCAAAAAGGGATACTCCGTCAAATTATGTAAACCGTTCAAAATTTGATTATACGATTCACTAGCATCTATCAATTTTGGGATCATTCATCATGTGATTGGCTCGAGATATAGTTTGCTTCCAAAGTGTATTATTGGCGTACGGGTTGCGTGAAATCCTATCATTATAGATTTCGCAAATTTCTGGATCTTCACACAGATGTGAAAAAGATTAAACCATCAAATGTGATGGTGGCACCTTTCTAAGCTTCTAACGTTATTTGCTATATTTTTTGCGATATGGGATTGTCCATCCAATCCACACACCCACCATACAAGCCACACTTGACATTTCCATCAACCCAACCATCAATTTATTTTAATTGACCAGGCTTTGCAATAGACTACTATTTATTTTGTTAGAAACTTGTTGGATGATATTTGTCTGTGAAAATTAAATAGATGCTTCATTATATCTAAACATCTATGGATAAAGAGCAGCGATATGTATGCTAATTTTCAAATGCACCATGTTACTACCAGATTTCGATACCAAAACCAAATAGTGGTGAAGAGTATCGGGATAGTACTAGCACCAGAGTGAAGGCCAGGAAAGCCCATGGTCGACACCAGAACATTAAAGAAAGCCGATACCGGAAGTAAGAAGGAAATGTTCCGGGTCCACATGCTATTGGTTCCAACATGGGGTGCATAAGATTGGTACCGATATAAGAAAGATGAAAGGAAGAAACGGTACCGAAACCGATATACAACAAGCAACCCAGAGTGGTACATATACCAACACCCAAAGCAGTCCAACACCAAAAGAAGCAAGGAGGGAAGGCAATCAACTTGATCTCAAAACAGGAAGAATATAGCCCGATACCGAAGCTCAGAGTGAAAAAAAGGAAATACACGATACCAACGTGGGAGCAAGTAAGGTGCTATCGGTACCAACAAGCTTGGTATTGATACTGATACTAAAGGCAATGTCAAAATCATGTATAAAGAGGCATAAGTATAGTATCCGAAAGCTATGAAGCGGACCAATACTCGGAAACACGAAGCCAGTAATGGTACAATGGACAAAGGGAAGCTATCCACACCAATATACTTGGTGCCGATACATTACATGGAGGCAGCGCCGAATTCATAAAACAATACAAGGCTAATGACGACACCCAGAATACAAACGCGAGTCGATACCGAACAACAACTGCTGAAGCGGGAGGCACTCAGAAACAGGCTTTCTAACGATCGCAATCAAAGAGGCTCAATTTGTCTATAAATAAGACCATAGAGGTCACATTTTAGGGTACTTTTCCTCATTCCACAATCTTGTATCCATTTCTTAGAGAGGAAACCCTAGTTTGTAAATCAATTTGAGGATTTTACTTGTAATCTTCAGTGTATCCAACCAAGTGATCAATAAAGAGAGAAACTTAGTACAAAGCATCTATTTCATTTATCTTTCATTGCTTGCTCACCATAAAGCCACTTCCACAAGCCTAATTATTGAAATAACCTTTCACAAGTCATTTAGCTTTCCTACTTGTGTCGAGTTTATGGAACCATTATTCTAAGGTAACTATTGGTCCTTGAGTCTCGTAAGCGTGATACTCACCTCTTGAAGGAAGAGTAACCAATCTTCCGGTTTAAGACCTTGATATCCATGAAACGATAAACTAACTCAAACTTGTAGGAATTAAATAATCCCTTGGTCCCCCTAGATCAATACCCTTATCCGTAATTCCAGTGTTGACGAAAAAGAACGTTAACACACCAGTTACTACTCTTTGTTTCCTCGCTTTTTATACCATTTTGTTCGGCCTTTCTAGAAGAATTCCAGCTTACATATGACCCCCAATAAAAGTTATTATTCTGTTAATTTCCAAGGTACCGTGTTTGAACACGCTCAATTCAATGTTTCTTTTTTCATTAATATGGGAATGGGAGTTGTTTCCCATACTTCATCTCGAAACAATTAGGTCCCCTTTTTGAAAATAGTGATAAGGTAGTTTATTATAATCTGGGAAATACATGTCAATGGAAAATCACTGTCGATCTTCTCGGAAATTAAAATTGAAGTTGTTTGATGTTACACATTGTGGTTATGACTACAAGGTGCCGTTCATAGGCATTTCATGACACGTTTCCGTTGCGTTGGCGTCAGACGCATGAACGTGAAATTCCACATTCACCTACGGCAGTGGTGAACGTTGGAAAATGAGGCAACGACGTCGCCTCATTTTTCAACGTTCACCTCTCAATGGCTGCTTTCACTCTTCCCCTTATAAGTCATCTCTTCTCCTCCACCTCTCATCCATCTTCTTCTTCTTATTCTTCATATTCCAAAAAAATGTCTACCTCCGATTCATCCTCTGATTTCGACAATTTACTAGATCTGTACGGGATATCATTATGCCAAAATTCACAGAGGAATCATATGACCCGGATTAATACTTCAGAGTATACTGCCTTATCTTGGATCAATGACATTTGAACGGGCATCAACAACGTTATCAAAATAATTTTCGTATGAAAATGCTTTGTTTTTTCTCGTTATGTGGTAGACTACAACATCATGGTCTCTGTTCAACGGTAGAAATTTGCATTTCTGAAATGGTTGGTATTTTCGTTCACTTAATGGTTGCTGGGCTCTCAAATAGACAACTTAGTGAAAGATTTCCAAGAGTAGGTAGCACAATTTCCGTTTGTTTTCATGTTGTTTTAAACGCTTGTCAATTACTTGCTGCTGATATAATAAAGCCAAACGATCCACAATTTAATAATGTTTCACATCACATTAGCAGTTCAATCCGGTACTATCCATATTTTAAAAATTGTATTAGTGCCATAGATGGTACACACATAATTGCACACTTACCTACTGATCGAGTTATTCCATATATCGAAAGAAAAAGTTATGCTACCCAGAATATATTAGCGGTATGCCCTTTTGATTTGCAGTTTACCAATGATATGGTTGGTTGGGAAGGGTTTGCGCATGATAGTGGAATTTTTAATTCAGTTATAAATGAAAGAAACTCCAACTTTCCTAAACCTCCAGTTGGACGGTATTATTTGGTCGATTCGGGATATCCACTTCAAACTGGATATTTACCACCTTATCGAAATATGAGATATCATATTCCGCATTTTCATGAGATCGTGAATCGATCAAAATCTGCCAATGAAGTATTTAATTTCTACCATTCGAGTTTACGGATGACAGTTGAAAGAACTTTTGGCATTTGAAAAAAAAACGTTTGCCATTTTGTTGAGTATGCCAGTATACTCATTTGTAACTCAAGTCAAAATTGTCATAGTTACAATGGTCTTACACAATTACATACACATATATAATAGAGGTGATCCAGATTTTATGGCTTTTGATGATGATCCCGAACTTACTCCTGATGAATACTTGAGGAATATTATGCTCTGGGAAATGAGATGAATAGAGGCACTGAACATGTACAACGAAATGGATACCAAGAAATGTCAGCATTTCAAGATACCATAAGAGATCAGTTGGTTGCAGCAGGACTGCACTGAAACACACTACTGTATATGTATTTGTATCTATAACTGTATTTGTATCTGTATCTGTATTTTAAATTTATATTTCTGTATCTGTATTTCCTGCTGATATATTGGAATTGTATCTGTATTTCTACTGATATTTTGAAATTGTATTTTTTATAATGTTGCATTCTACGCATATTACAAAATAACACATCTCAAATACTCCGCTCAAATACCACGCTCAAATATTTTCTTCGTAGCAAAAAAACGTATTCTTCATCTATAAACGTGTCACACCCAAATATTATGCTCAAATACTACACTCAAATGCCTCATTATCATTCGTCAAAAACGCACCTTAAATATCTATGGTTAGACTATATTATCCTGCTTTGTTTTTTTACTGTGCTAGCTAATCTTAGTTCTGCTATGGTTTCTGTTTTGCTGAAAAAAATTATAATTAGTGAATGAACAAGGAGTTTATTAAGAATTATATGGAAGAATAACATTGGAAGGTTCCTTTGAACCTTTCTATTTCTGGCACCGTACATTTGCCAGACGACTTGTGTTGATATTTGTATAAGTCGCTGAAGCTGACCCAACTTATCACATGTTGGTCAAATATTGGTCAAATGTTTCTAGGCGTGTAGACCTACCCAATACAAAAAACATTGTTTTCCAATTTATTCAATCACGTTTCAATCAACACCTCTTTTATATAAGGCTCCTCTTACTTCCTCATGTTTATTACTAATTATATTTCTCAAACCAAACATCAAAGGAAAAAAAAGGGGGGAAAAAAACCAAAAAACAAAGGCATATTTTACTTTTTAATACAATAACCGAAGCTCATTAGAAAGTTGGGCTGAAGAAATTTCGAAATGGAGTTAGGGGATACACAAAGAAATGGTAGTACAAGAATGAATAGCTCATCGTATTGGACTAGAGGAGATGATATATTTTCAAGATCCGGTAGAGACGACGACGATGAAGAAGCATTGAAATGGGCAGCTTTAGAAAAATTGCCAACATATGATAGAGTGAGAAAAGGGTTGCTTAATTTAGAAGGCGGACATAAAGAAGTTGAAATTTTGGGTCTTGGGTTTCAAGAAAGGAAACATCTCTTGGATAGATTGGTTAGAGTAGCTGACGAGGACAACGAGAAGTTCCTGTTGAAACTCAAAAAGCGGATTGATAGGTAAAGGTTTTTTTCTTTTTCTTCTTGAAGATTTTTATATGGAACAAGCTAACTAACACATAGATAATTCTATGGTTAGTTATTTCAAACTAACTTGTCTTATTTTGGTCTTAGAAGAATAGCTTGATGTTCTTTAGTTAAAATGTTTTCCTATATCATGTGCATTTGAATACCGTATGCAAAATACAAATGCTTGACTAGTACTAAAATCTAGTCATTTTTGTTCTTCAATAGAGTTGGGCTCGACTTCCCTACTATTGAAGTACGTTATGAGCACTTAAACATCGATGCAGAAGCTCATGTCGGTAGCCGAGGCTTGCCTTCATTCATCAACTCAATCTTCAACACGCTAGAGGTACTGTACAGTTATCTGCTATACATCCGTTTAATGAATTCTCAGTACTGATTTCTGTGCTCTTTAATCAGGCTTTCGGCCACTCTCTCCATATATTACCAAATAAAAAGAAACAATTTAACATCCTGCATGATGTCAGTGGAATCATTAAGCCTCGAAGGTATAAATGAAATAATTAATCTTCCATTTGAAGAATATTATGTAAATTGAAATGTTTTCTGTAGATTCATCTTCGTATTTATAATACAGGATGACATTGTTACTAGGCCCACCAGGATCAGGAAAAACCACCTTGCTCTTAGCTCTTGCTGGAAAGCTTGATTCTGAACTAAAGGTTGGCAGTTAATAATTTAATTTACTTTATACTCGGCTTCTTCTTCTTTTGGAGTTTACAATCGTAAGCCTAGTTCTCTGATACCATAATAAAGATAACAAGTATTATTTTAATACAGATGTCCGGTAATGTCACATACAATGGTCATGGAATGAATGAGTTTGTACCTCAACGGACAGCTGCTTATATTAGCCAGCATGATCTGCATATAGGAGAAATGACTGTAAGAGAAACTTTAGCATTTTCTGCAAGAGTTCAAGGTGTAGGCAATCGTTATGGTAAGTTGTGATTCAATTGTTTATACTTCATTTAATCTGGTTTAAATCATGGAATCAGTTCATAACTTGATATACAATATTTAACACGACAAGCAAATTCTGCAGATATGTTAACTGAACTGATGAGAAGAGAGAAGGCTGCAAATATCAAGCCAGACCCTGATATCGACGTTTTCATGAAGGTAACTTGCTCTATTAGCAATTCATAAACTCCTTATCCTTACGATACTAGTTTCTGCTGAGAATGAAATATTTTTTCATTTTGCTTCTGCAGGCAATTTCCGTTGGTGGTAAAGAAACTAACGCATTCACTGATTATACACTAAAGGTACTTAGTGCTACAACAGACAATATTTCCTACTTTCTGAAAATTGGTATTTTTATTTCAAAAAAGATGGTGATATAGAGTTTTAAGGGTTTAGCAATCTCATAGCAAAAAGAATATATATAAATTCACATCTGATGTCCAAATGCTAATACAGCTCAGAACATAAAGATAGTTATATTCCTTCTGAAATACTTGCTGAATTCTTCTTATCTATACCAGATTTTAGGACTTGATATTTGTGCTGATACCATGGTTGGTGATGAAATGTTGAGAGGCATATCTGGAGGACAAAGAAAGCGAGTAACAACTGGTATTTGGAAAGAAAAAACAAATGATTTGTGAACATATTTTCTGATTATTTCAGAAATTAAAATTAGTATACTGAAGTTGTGATTACTAATTATTTGTATAGGCGAGATGATTGTGGGACCTGCACGTGCCTTATTCATGGATGAAATATCTACCGGACTTGATAGCTCCACCACCTTCCAGATAGCGAAGTCTTTTCGACAAGCAATTCATATTTTAGGAGGAACTGCGGTCATTTCATTGCTTCAACCCGCACCAGAAACATATGATTTATTTGATGATATAATCCTACTATCAGACGGACAGGTTGTGTATCAAGGCCCTCGTGAACATGTGCTTGAATTCTTCGAATCGTTGGGTTTCAAATGCCCAGATAGAAAAGGGGTTGCTGACTTCTTACAAGAAGTGTGTATAAACGTTCATGCAAATATATTCCAAACTGTTGCTTATTCAAGTTAATAATGTATTTCTTTCATTTTTACAGGTTACTTCTTTAAAAGACCAGCAACAATATTGGGCACGCCGGGATGAACCTTATAGAATTGTGCCTGTAAAAATGTTTGCAGAAGCATTCCATTCTTTTCATGTTGGAAGAAAGTTAGGATCGGAACTTTCTACAAAATTTGATAAAACTAAAAGCCATCCTGCGGCGCTTACAACGACTAAATATGGTGCTTCCGTCAGAGAACTCCTGAAAGCTTGCACTGAAAGAGAGTTGCTATTGATGAAGCGCAACTCTTTTGTCTATGCATTTCGAGCATTTCAGGTTTTTTTTCCCTTCAAAATAACATACAAGTAAACAAACTAAAAAAACAAACAAATAATATACAGAGGTTAACTCGGTTTCTTAATATGAATATAATTGTGACTTTTTTCCAGATCATGATAATGTCAATCATTACAATGACACTGTTCCTAAGAACAAACTTGCATCATGATTCGATAAACGATGGAGGAACTTATATGGGAGCGCTTTTCTTCGCAACGGTCATGCTTATGTTTAATGGTTTCTCAGAGCTTTCTCTAACTCTGTTTAAGCTACCTGTATTTTTCAAGCAAAGAGACTACCTATTTTACCCTTCATGGGCTTATGCGATACCAAACTGGATTCTGAAGATTCCGGTAACCTTCATTGAAGTTGCTGCGTGGGTGTTTTTGAGTTATTATGTTATAGGATTCGATGCAAATGTTGGAAGGTAAAAAGAGTAGCATTACTATGAAGTTGTAGTCTGATTTTATTGTGTTTCTATTTGATCCTTACTCACACGAATTTGTCGATTACAGGCTTTTTAAGCAGTACCTTATTCTGATTTTGGTAAATCAAATGGCATCAGGGCTATTTCGATTTGTTGCTGTTGTTGGTAGAGACTTGGTTGTAGCTAATACAATTGCAGCATTTACACTGCTTGTTGTAATAGTTTTGGGGGGTTTCATTCTTACGCATCGTAAGCTACACACTAATGTATTACCTATTTGATTATGCATCATAATTGGTACAAATGTCTAATTTTATTTATTTATTTATTATGTTCTAGATGATATAAAGAAATGGTGGATATGGGGATTCTGGAGTTCACCTCTAATGTACGCTCAAAATGCAATTTCAGTGAATGAATTCCTCGGACACAGATGGAGCAAAGTATGTTCCTTTTTCCTTGCTCATGCCTGTTACTGGAGAGAAGGAAAAAAAACACACACAATTTCTAAATAAGTCAATTTGTTGCAGGTTCTTCCTGGATCAAATCATTCACTTGGAATATCAGTTTTAAAATCTCGTGGAATGTTCACAGAAGCAAAGTGGTACTGGATTGGTGCTGGTGCTTTAGTCGGTTATACTCTATTATTCAATGTCTTTTTCACATGGGCTCTTGCCTATCTCAAACGTGAGTGTTTTTTTATAAGAAATAAAATATTGGTTTGGTTCTTTCTAAAATAAGTTAGACACTTCTGACAAGTTTTTCCGTGAATTATCACAGCACTTGGTAAATCTCAACCAACAGTATCCGAAGAATTTTTGAAGGAAAAACAAGCCAGCTTAACTGGACAGACCGTGGAACCAACACAAGGTAAAGTTTGCAAATATAAGCATATGATGTTCCAATCAGTAAATCATGGTGATGTAAGTAAATTACTCACTGAATTTATCATCTAATGTCATGTAGATAACCGGAGTTCATCTGAAGTTGCAGCCGCTAATGCAAACAAAGGAATGGTCCTTCCGTTTACTCCTCTTTCAATTACATTCGACAACATAAGATACTCAGTTGACATGCCTCAGGTTGTTGCCTTTTTCTAATAACATATTTAGTTCTATTTCGCTTTTTACCTTGTTCATACATAGAAAGTGCTTTTACCAATTGTAACTATCAAGCACTAATGTGGTGCTTACTGGAGTTCTTGATGTTTATTGCATTATAAAAAAAAAAAAGTTCAATTATCATAAATTTCTGGTAGAACTTAAAACTAGTCCGCAAAACAAACAGTAAAACTTATTAGCAAAATAATAATAATAATGGTTTGACAGGAAATGAAAGAGAAAGGATTTGAAGGAGACAAACTGGAACTGTTGAAGGGCGTGAGCGGTTCATTTCGACCAGGAGTTCTTACAGCTTTAATGGGAGTAAGTGGAGCAGGAAAAACTACATTAATGGATGTGCTAGCAGGAAGAAAGACTGGAGGTTACATAGAAGGGAATATCTCTGTCTCTGGTTATCCAAAAAATCAACATACATTTGCTAGAGTTTCCGGATATTGCGAGCAAAATGACATTCATTCGCCGTATGTGACTGTTTATGAGTCTCTTGTGTACTCTGCCTCCCTTCGTTTGCCTTCTGAAGTAGACTCCGGAAAAAGAAAGGTAATTATCCGAGTTATATGAATATGTGCTATAATACTTAAAGAAAAAAAGAAAAAACAATGTTCACTGGGATAAAAAATGAAATATGCAGACGTTTATTGAAGAAGTTATGGACCTAGTGGAGTTAGCACCACTAAGAGATGCATTAGTTGGACTGCCAGGAGTGAATGGTTTGTCAACTGAGCAAAGAAAAAGGCTAACCATTGCAGTTGAGCTCGTTGCTAATCCTTCTATAATATTCATGGATGAACCTACTTCTGGACTTGATGCACGTGCTGCCGCTATTGTAATGAGAACTGTTAGGAACACTGTCGATACGGGGAGGACTGTTGTGTGCACCATTCATCAGCCTAGTATTGACATATTTGAGGCATTTGATGAAGTAACTATTCTAAATCATAGATTACGAACATTATAATATATTCTTCTATTTTCATAGATTGCTTATACCTGTAAGTTAAACTCTTATGTATCAGCTATTTTTGATGAAAAGAGGAGGAGAGGAGATATACGTCGGTCCATTAGGCCACCATTCTTGCGATTTGATCAGTTACTTCGAGGTAAGAAGCTCTAACCCTGAACCGTTATTGCACTTCAATTAATCATAATTATAACTACAATTCAGTAAAAATATTCTCAATTTGTTTAATCTTGTTCAGAGTGTAGAGGGTGTAACTAAAATTAAAGATGGCTACAATCCCGCTACGTGGATGCTAGAAGTAACCACATTATCACAAGAAGAAATACTTGGCTTCAGTTTCACTGAAGTGTACAAGAACTCAGAGCTGTACCTGTGAGTCAACATGCTAAATATTACATAATTTTCTATGTTATGGCCCATTGTCATTCAAGTACAGATATCTCATACATTTGAATGATATTTGGCACTTCAGGAGGAATAAGGCATTGATAAAAGAGATAGGCAACCCAGCTCCTGGATCAAGCGACCTTCACTTCCCGACTCAGTATTCACAGCCTTTTTTTGCGCAATGCACGTCTTGCCTATGGAAACAGTGGCTATCGTACTGGAGAAATCCTCCCTATACAGTAGTTAGATTTTTCTTCACGTTGCTCATTGCATTAATGTTTGGAACTATTTTCTGGGATATTGGCTCCAAGAAGAAGACCCAACAGGATTTACTAAATGCAATGGGATCAATGTATGCTGCTGTGCTATTCATGGGCGTATCATATTCAGCTTCAGTTCAACCAGTTGTCTCTGTTGAGAGAACTGTCTTTTATAGGGAGCGTGCTGCAGGAATGTATTCAGCCTTTCCTTATGCCTTCGGACAAGTAATTACTTCATTCTTCATATAATTCAAATAAAACTATTGCACTTCATATGGCAAAGTCGCAGAGTCTAACTTATACAAAAATGTATGTGCAGGTTGTGGTTGAACTGCCGTATGTATTAGTTCAATCTGTGATCTACTCATTGATAGTGTATGCAATGATCGGGTTTGAATGGACTGCGGCTAAGTTCTTTTGGTACCTCTTCTTCACATATTTCACTCTATTGTACTTCACCTACTACGGTATGATGGCAGTGGGCTTGACTCCAAATTATAACATTGCTTCGATTGTTTCTTCTGCGTTTTATGGCATATGGAATCTTTTCTCCGGATTCATTATTCCACGACCGGTAATAAAATTTCCAACATATATTTTTTTTTTTTGAAAAAAATAATATAAATATAATAACAGAAGATGCTTATTGATGTTATGTTGTGTTACAGAGGATGCCAGTATGGTGGAGATGGTATTTCTGGGGATGCCCAGTTGCATGGACATTATATGGGATGGTCGCTTCACAATTTGGAGATGTACATGAAAATATGGATACAGGTGACACAGTTGCACAGTTCTTGGACACGTACTTTGGATTCAAACACAGCTTTTTGCCTGTAGTAGCAGTTGTGGTTGCAGGATTCGCTGTGTTCTTTGCTTTGATATTTAGCATCTCTGTAAAAGTACTAAACTTCCAGAGAAGATAGCTTTGTCGTTATAACTGACGAAATTCCTTGTTTTTTTTTTTTTGTAATCCCACCAAGAGGCAAGTTGGTCCTTGTAATATTTCCTTTATTTGTATAGTTCTATACGCATTGACTAGTGATACATATAAGTTTTTGTACCTATGTTACACCATGTATTTAGTCTTCAATATATGCAAAGTTCTCTCTATATATTGTATATGCAATTTCTTTTGCACTACCTGCATTTTGTTTTAGTGCCATTTATTTAAGGTCCATTAAAAAGGACTTCACTGTTTGTCACGAAAGGTAATTTTAATTAAAAAGCTTAGTAAGGAAGATTAGCAAAAAGTTCCTGATTCTTTAATCCGACGATATTTATTAGAAAAAGGAATCTGAAGATATTTATTAGGAAAAGGAATTTCAACCCGCGACCTCTCGTCCCCAAACCATTCGACGAACTCCGACTTGCAAGTCCACCGCCGTGCCCATCATCCTCCAGCAGCGTCGTCGTCATCCTCGAGTACCTCGCAACCAACTGCATCTCATCGTTGATGCCTTCGACATCCCCAACACCTATAGCTCAAACCCTAGATAGTTTGCAAATTCAAATCGTCACTAGGCTTGGAAGTCGCAGAACACTAACGCACCAAGTAAAACTTACCAAAATGGAAAACCGTGACGACGCCCCTGCGTCTAGGGCTGGCTGTCAACGGGTGTCATGTGTAGACTGAAGCACAATGCCAAATACAATTAGCATTTTCTGTAGTGTAAAACTGAATAATGCTAGTTAAAACTAGCATTTTCGTGTAGTGTAAAAAACTGAATATAATGCTAATTACATTAGTATTTTCTTTCGGTTTAATTTTGGTTCAAAGTTTGTCCTTCAGACTAAAAATAACACTTAGTGTCCTTCAGCCTAATTTTTCGGTAAAATTTGTCCTTCTCGCTAATTACCTCTTTCGGATATCCGTATCCGTGGATTCAGACGATTATCATATAATTATCCTATCCGCCAGTGGTCGATAAATTAAGAAACATAAATAGGAAAGATTAAGTTTAATATAAATGTTTTACCATACCATTGCTTATTAAAGTGTTAGAAAATAACAAATATTATAATAATTAGTAATTTTGAGCATTTAGTATGTATTTTGGACATAAAGTATGAACTTCAAACTTAATAAAACAATAAATTTATATCTTTCAACATACTAAAATGCACATAATTTAAGCAATAATTTTAAAAAAGTTCAAATGGATAATTTTCGGATGCGGATGTCTTCAAATCTACATCTGCATTTTCGAATATCAGATATTTATCCGTTTTTCAGATACAGATGCAGACGGATTTTGAATTTCGAATATCCATTGACAGCCCTACTTACGTCTGACTGTCAACTTTAAATGCTATATTAAACTGCATATGATAATAAACCTAATTTTACAATTTGAAGAAGTTAAATTAAGTGTGTGGGGGAACATTACTGGATATTAGAGGCGCCTAGTCCCAAGATTTGGCCTTGGGACTATAATTAGTCGGGGATTGTTCAATGATCAACCCTTGTTCCACCAACAATGCTATTATGCACAAAATTAAATTAGTCAGTTTATACGGCTTGACGTGGTATGTCCTTTTGCAAAATATTACGCCACCACATTCTCCTTCTACTCCACAAATCATGTCTTCTCCCTTCCAAAAATCCTTATTTCCTCTCAATATTATTTCTACAGTAACATTTATTAAAAACTATTTACTTCGATGATAAAATAAACACCCCTGTACTTCCATATGTACTTCCGCCTATCAGCAATGATAAATTTTCATTTCCACCTTTTGTTTCAATATTTTCAATATCGGTCAAAACTATGGTTGATTTGTTTCATTTATTCACTTATTGCAACACGGATGTTGATCATTAAACTGGAATTAAGAAAGGCCAACAACACAAATATATTTTGTAAAGTACGTACTATCATTATGTACAGCGTTAAATCTTCATTTGGTACAAAAATCGTAAAAAGAAACAAAAAAATCGTTTGTTTTGGGTTTCTGTAGCCAAATAATACTGTATTATTTACATTGTTCCTAACCACAGTGACATTACTAACATAGATGTATTTGATGATTACATAATTATAACTACAATGGCTGCAAAATCTAACCTAAAATGGAACTTATTCAAGACATGTTAAATTGTTTATCTAATCCTTTACTTTAATGTCGTCCTTTTTTCTTATGCACTATTCTTTTGGGCCAGTTTATGTTATCATATTTTAAATCATTTTCTCACTCGTTATGATCATCTGCAAAATTTACTGATGACACGTTAAACATCGATAAAGAGGAATCAAAAAATTGTTTTGATGTCCCCCCTTAGTCTACATAACGAGGAATCAAAAAATTTACTGATGTCCCCCCTTAGTCTACATAACGAGGAATCAAAAAATTGTTTTGATGCTGGGACAGTAAAGAATAAATCAATTGTGTTTGCGTCAGAAGTTACAGTACCCGAAGTTGCCATGAAATTTGATACCGTTGAAGAAATATTTCAATGCTTTAAAAATTATACAAAGCATATGGGGTTTCTAGAACAATGAAGGTCGAGTAAAAGAGATGAGGGCAGACAGTTACGATACATACATTTCGAGATTATGCAGGATTGTACACGAAAGATCCTTTTTTGGCTCTCTCTTCAGCCCTATGTCTCTTATCCTTGCACGTTGTCGATGTGGAAAATCATATTGTACAACCGGAAACCCATTACTAACCCAACCAACCAATAAAATTGGTTGTAAAGTGGAATTCGCTTCTAGTTTAAGCGAAGATGGAAAATGGCGTATCAACAAATTGTTTCTTGATCACAACCATGACTTAAGTCCCACAAAATCCTAGGTTTTTGGATGTTATCAACAAATTGATGAACATGTAAAATGACAACTTAAAGTTTGCGATTATGCAGGAATTGGACAAAAGAAGTTTTAATGCATTAGTAGTTAAGGCCGGTGGATATGAGAATTTGTCATTCATAGAAAAAGATTGTAGAAACTATCTTGGTAAAACAAGACAATTATGTCTTGGAGAAGGAGATGCTGTCGTAATTCAAAACTATTTTTGTAAATATGCAAACACAAAATTCAATTTTTTTTCTTTAGTATGAACTTAGACAATCATGGCCGAATATAAAATGTTTTCTGGGCTGATGGCAAATGTAGGAAAAAGTATAAAGAACTTGGTGATGTCACTTTTAATACGACGTACTTGACAAACAAGTATAATATGTCTTTCACACCTTTTCTTGGAGTCAACCATCATGGACAATCCATATTATTAGGATGTGGGTTGCTTTCAAGTGAAACAACAGAAACCTTTGTATGGTTTTTTAGAATGTGGCTTGCATGCATGTCTAATGTTGCTCCGAAAAGAATAATTATAGACCAAAGATTGAAAAATGATGTTGCTCCGAAAAGAATAATTATAGACCAAAAGATTGAAAAAGAAAAAGGCAATTGAGGTTGTATTTCCTAATACTAGACATTAATTGTGTCGGCGACATATGTTGAAAAAATTACTTGAAAATTCTAAAAGTGTTCTTTATGATTCAATTAGAAGTGATTTACAAAAAGTGATATATGATGCACCAGACTCAAATGAGTTTGAGGAAAGTTGTAAAGTAATGATCGATAAGTTTGAGTTGCATGATAATATATGGTTGAGTGGATTATATAAAGAAAGACATCACTAGGTATCATGTTTTGTGACAACCAATTTCTAAGCAGGGATGTCCACCACCCAAAGAAGAGAAAGTGTTAATGCTTTCTTTGATGAATATGTGAATGCTAAAACCACTTTGAAGCAATTTGTAGAGCAATATATTCATGCATTGAAGGCCAGAATAGAGGAGATTCAAGATGATTTGAAATCGTTTTCACAAAGTATTCAGTGTGCAACTACGTACAATGTAGAGAAGCAATTTTAAGGTGTTTATACACTTAAGAAGCTTAAGGAATTTCAAATAGAGTTAACTGCGGAGATATACTATGATGTTGCTAAGAAAAGAGAGGGTAGCACGGGGACAGTGTTTGATATATATGAAGATGTGGCTACTGAAAATTATAGAAAGTTAATTGCAATTAGAGTAATATTTAAGAAATAAAATTGTGAAATTAGTTGTAGTTGTCAGAAGTATGAGTTTAAAGGTATACTTTGTAGATACACACTTCTTATATCGACTAAATACAACGTGACAACGATCCCAAATAGAAATATTTTAGACAGAGAGAGAAAAGTACAACGAGATCACATACGAGGATCCATATCAATTATAACGGTCTGTCAACAACTTGTGCGCAATTGCGATATAAAGAAATGTGTAATGAATTTTCTTAAGTGGTGGATTTAGTAATGGATGATGAAATTTCTTCTAGTCATGTGAAGGAGTAAATAAATAGTAAGAATAATGAATTTAAAAAAAAAAAGCGATGCACCTCTTACATGCAAAACTTGTTCAAACAGAGATGAATGTAGCAGTGTAGGAGATTGTTCAAAGGCACAAGATCCAATACGAAACAAAACCAAGGGACGAAGTCAAACAAATAGATTCAAGTCATCGTTGGAGAAAAAAACAAAGAGAAGTAGCAGAATGTTCCTGAAGAGTAAGGATATACACTGGAAGTCATTCATTTTAACATACGTTCTAATATTATATATTTTTCATATTTTTGAACCCACTTGCAAAAGTTAAAAACTTACCATTTTGCAGCATGATGTCAATGATATAATTCATATTCTACCAAAACCAAAAACGACAAAAGTGTGATATTAATACTTCAGTTTCCAACAACCCGAAACATGAAGGTAGAAATTATTTTCAACCACCTGATGTGTCTACAAATCTGGGGCTACTACCGAAAGTGCGGTTTCAATGGAACAAAACTTATGTCTTCCACCTATATAAGTGGTATAATCTTTTATGACAACTTGATGCTCTTTTATTCAATATTTTTATATAGTTACTCTGGTTGTTAAGGTAATTTTTTTGTGCACAGAGGAAAACGAGTCCGAGTTTATTCACACTTTATCCAAAAGTGTGAACATAACTCTCGGATCACATTGGTGGAAATCAGGAGGTCCCTCTGATTTTCCCTGATTTCCACAAGAAAATCAGAGGGATCCCTGATTTCCACCAATTGAATTCGAGAGTTATGTTCACACTTTTGGATAAAGTGTGAACAAACTCCTATTGGAGGAAAACATGAATTCGGCGATTTGCTTTGGAAAACACTTATATTCCTTATGCACTCAACATCATGCCATGATATAAGAAATGTGATAACTGATACGTTGCACTTCACATTATTGTTGTTTTCTCATGTAGCTTTGAATTTATATCAGGAACTTTATCATTCTCTTAGTAGCTCTTCATATCAGATTGACTCAGCTGTTATTTCACCTCATTTGCCTAAAGAAACGCAATGGTCTTCTGCTAGTTTCGTTCATTTTTTACACCTCGGTCCAAGATATACTGTTGTACGTCATTTTCTTATAGGCATTTTACATTTGATATTCAATTTGATATATAAAACTTAATTTATTGTGCAGAGATACTATGAATCAAATGAATGTGGTTAAGACGAAACTGTTGGAGTAAGTTCCTCCCTTTGTATCACTCTTAGGTTTCATAAAAAAATACATTTAGAGTTGATATAACGTTCTAATTTCTACTGTACATAAGCACTTGTTGTAGAACAACTATTGTTTCACTTTTTATCTTATAAAACATCTGTATCACGCAATTGGTTCTTGCTTTGGTTTTGACAGTAACCGTTTTGTTGCTATAATTATTTGGTTCTCATTTATTATATCTCGTTCAGTTGAATAGAATCTATACTATACTATTAAAGCTGAGTTGTTTTTAGATGGCTCTCAAGCCCCCTTTAATTTCTATTAGTAGTGTTTGTAGGCATGACACGTGGAATGTTTACCCAATCGTCTCACATTTTCCCGTATAGGATTAGCATTTCTCCCATTCGCATTCCCAACCACCGTTTTGCTCCCCCTTCTGTGTCGTTCCCCTTCTTCTTCCCTTGCCCCTTTTCTGCCATGAAAGCATCTCAAATTGCTTAATCGCACAGCCTATTCATTGCGGTAATCTCGGCCGTTTCAATTTCTTTTGCCCTTATTCCTCTCTCTGTTACTCTATTGGCCACCGTAAACCTAATCGTCGATTAGTCTATCAAATCGGCTTCGACTTCTTTTATTACGTCTTCTTCCTAAAAGTCCACCGAACTCTAATCCTGCAAGCATCACTAATCGCCTCTCCTCATGAACTCGACAGGAAACTTCGGTCATAAAGCGAAGTAGGTATAACAATGTTTTTTAAATTTAGCTATTTGTTTTAAATTTGGGTTTCTAAACATTATCGATGGCTGTTTCTTTTGTTTTGAGTATTCTCTTAGGGTAGAAAATGCTTTTACCTGTGTATTGATTGGAAATGGCTGTGTTGGTTTGCTAGAAGCCTATGATAGCTGAATCATTAAATACCATTCCATCAAATCAGTTGAATATTGGCATAGGAGTTAATTTATCATACATAACTCTTTTTCTTCCGCAGTGTTCATCTTCTGTTCTATATATTTTCATATTCAGTGCATGTTTTTATCCATTTATCTTCATTTGGTGCTAAGATAAAATTTAGAATGTCCACTTTATTTGTTGAACTGTTCTCAGATAATAAAAAAGATAATGCACTTTAGTTAAATCGATATAAAAGAACATGAAAGGTGCCATGTTAGGTAAATTTTCTATACCTAGATTTTTTTTTTCTTTCTCAAATTTGATAGCTATTTCCATATTATATTTTGGAAAATCAGGAGTTGAAGGCTATGCATCTACTATGAACCTATATCTGTAGTAAAATGCAATTAAAGGTTCATTTGTATTTGTATATTGTTAATTATTTTAGTACAATATGAGAAAAGTATAACTATTATTCGATTACATGCACATAGATTTGTATATTTCAGGATTATTTTGTTAGTTTGTGCATATCATTATGGTCATCCCCCATGTACATAATCCATACATATCGTTTGTCAGCATAATTCAAAAAGGAAACTCAAATAACTGAATAGGTGATAAGTTTTCTTTTCTACCATCTGCTAAGGGTAAATCAGATAATTGTATTGGTGCTTAGCCAAAAAATACAACGTCCACTTTATTTACTATAGTGTTTTAGTTAAAGTGATACTAAAGAACACAAAAGGTGCCACATTAGGTAAATTTTCTGTATGTATGTCTTTTTCTCAAATTTGATAATTATTTTTTCAATACTGTATTTTGAAAAATTAGAAATTAAGGCTATGCGTTTACTATAAAATTGTATCCGTAGTAAACTACAATTAAAGGATCAAGTTTACTCGCATATCGTTAATATTTTTAGTATAGTATGAATAAATTTCAATGGCTGTTTGGTTACATGCACATAAATTCTACATATTCAAAGAGCATTTAGTTGGTTTGTACATCTCATCATGGTCTTGCTGATGTACACAAGCTGTATGCATCGTTCGTTGGTATAATACAAAAAGGAAACTTAAATAACTATACAGGTGAGAAGTTTTTTTTTGTTCTTTGATTTGCTAAAGATATTCCAGTTTCTGTTTTATCTTACTACAATATTTTACATTTATCCAACTTTATGTTGACATGTCACTATTTTTGTTACTGTAGGTTGACATATGATTAATCACTTGATTAACAAAAAATTGTGATGATTTCAATTGGATGAATAGGTTTCTTTCTGCTGAAGGTATGCTTCAGAAATTACTTTTCCTGTTTAGTCCACATTTTCAGTCTATTGTGCTGCTTTTCTTTCCTTTCTTGTGTCATGTTAATTTTTACTTTACATGACCTTTGTTTAATAATAGAATTTTGTTTCCTCTCCTTAAACCCGTAGCAATACATACTGTATTCCTCAGGCAATCTGATTATGAGAAATATAAAGAAATAATCATATTGTGAGTGCTGCATGTGCATAACATCATAATTCGCAGTCCGTTAGAAATTTTTTAATTTGCATTACAATTTTCAACCTTTTTACGGCTTTTAATAGTAATTTAAAAAACCAAAACTATACTTGCTATGGCTAAACGGGCATTTAAATGATAAGAAAATTCATATGTGATTTTCATTCACTCAATTACAACGACGTTTCATTTCATTTGGCTTCTTGCTTGATCGTCTATGTGCTGTTGAATTGGCTCCATTTTATTTCAGAATCACACAACTTCATTTAGTTATATCAACCAAGTTTTATCTATTTAGATTAGGACAAATGAGTATGAGCACTTAATCATGTCACAAAATACTAAATCATCCAGTTAGGAAAGTAATGTACGTGCTAGACTTTCATTTTCTTCTACAAATACTTCATCTTGAACACATTTTTTTTTTTTTACTAACTGTGGGCAAAGGAGTTACAAACTTCGGGTACTGCTGTTTCCTCTTAATTATTTACTTATAATATGCTTGGAATCAGTGTTTGTGTGCTAATAAACTGGAGCATGATTGTTTTAGAATGTGAAAAATAATGGAATCTAGGTAAAATTTTGTAAGTTGCTTTGGGTGTAACAATATTCATGTTGAACTTCAGTTTGAATTCTTATGCGTTTACTTTCCATTACTGTATTTTGTCTAAATTTTTCATTAATTATTGCTCCCTCTTTGTCACTGATGTCCACATATGTTGTTTTCTTCATTGTGACCTTATTGATGAACTAAACAATGGTTGAAGTTGGTTAGGAATAACGAGGTCAGAATTTCCATGTCATGTAAGTTGCTCAAAATATCCTTTTTTGCTATCATATTATGAGTATTCTATACATAATTTGTGTCGATTTAGCTGGATGTTTGCCGTAGCTAATAGCACACCATTGACAGCAACAGCGTACATCATCTATAGGTGGGTTGTCAATATTGTTTTGGAAACTTTTTCTTTGAAAGATTTGGATAAATAATTTCCTTCAATAGTGTCACAAATTACTGAATCTAACAAATAAGAAAGCAAGTGCCAAATAAAATATGTAGTTTCGTTTACATTGGTATTTTCTTCCTGCTTTTGTCATATACAGTGGATGATGTAAATTCTCCCTGACTATTATGTTGACTTCTTCCTCAAGATTTTCCTGAGCTATATCTTGCCCTAAATCTATATTGAAATATTCTTATTACACATTGAACAGAGGGCTGACTTCTCGATATTGATTTTCTATTGACAAGTGTGAAATATTCTTATTAATGATACGACGAAAAACACACATAAACACACCCACAATTAAAATTTATTTTTTGTTGTTTTCTTTTGCAACTATTGTTAGGTAGATACTTTAGTTATGATACTAGGTTCACGAGTTATTCTGTATTTTACAAGCATATGGCTGCCTTAGTATTCTTTTCAGCTGTGCTTTTACTTTTAGACAACATAATCAAACTCTATCTGTCATTGGAAGCTAAATGTGGTTCATTCATAAACTGCTCTTTGTATTAAAAAAAAAAAAAAAAAATTCTTTTTACATATATGTACTCAACTTTGAGTTTCTACATACACTCACATAATAATTAACAAATTTTGCACACAAAATTCTATATGAAGGATTTGATCTGTCGGCATATTTGAAAATGATAGATTTTAAGGAGTTTTCTCCTATCAAACAGTGAATAGTAGAATTGGATTTCATGAGGTTTTTTTTTTGATGTGAGCTCTTTTATCTTATGTAATTCTATTATAAAAGGAGGAAAAAGAATTTATATTAGTTAATAGCTTTTTTCCTCTTCCGTTCATCCATGAATTGCTAAGAAAAAATGTTATTTTTTTTAAAAGATTATTCCTGTTTTGAATGAAATCATATACTTATAAAGTAAACTTACTTTATTTTCCTTTTATATGACTAATAGGTAATTATTGCTTTCGTGGAGATCAAGTCAGGTTGATTTTTCAAAACAATATTCTGGTAATTTAAATAACTGACTACTGCCTTTTATAGTTCTTACATATTCGACTTCAAGATATCATACTGAAGCAGAAAAAATTAAATAGATCATATGTTATCCAACTTTTCATGCATAGAAACTTCAATTTAAATTTAAGTATTGGTGAAAGATATTATTCGATTGGGTTCATTTACCTCCTTCTATATGCGAAACAAATAGCGTATCTACTAATTTTCATTATATTTGTTCTATAAAATTACAACCTTTGACAGGTGGATAAAAATATAGCATATGAAAGCATTATGAACTCTGCCGGCTTCTTTATTCTACTCATATTTCCTACTGCTTTCAGGTAAGACTATTAACATGACTACAGATACGTATATAAATTTGATTGTATACCTTAGGATGTAAAAAGCCATTGATTCAGTTTTCTGTTTGTCTGTATCTCAAATTATACTAAATAATTCCAATAATTGACCATGATTTTATAGACATATGGGCATAAGATGTTGGAAGCTCTTGATTCGATCTTTTGTAGACCTACGTAAGAAAAGCAATTATACTTTTGATTTCCACCGTTTTTCGTTAGCCTCTCTTATAGCAGCTATCCTGTCCTTGGTTAGGGCGATTCAATCAGCTAGCCTACTGTTTTGTTGGTTGATTCGATATTGATTTTCTTCTATTACCCCAACTATTTATCGAATTTGTGGTAAAATACCTTATTTTCCTCTTTGCATCCATTTTGTTGGTATTCTTTGCTATTTGACCTTGCATGATTGTCATTTTCTTTTTAAGTTGTTTGTTTGTACTGCAATATGAATATGTCAAGGAGTAACTCACTGCATTAAAAGAAAGATATATTCATATAAGGTTAGTCGTCGATTTTTGTATCCTTTGTTAAATTTAATTCAATGTTATTTAAGAAGAGGAAGTTTGATAAATAGAGCAAAACAAAAATTGTATTATGCATCTAGAGGTTCAAAATCTGCATACCAAATTTGTGCACACCTATGTTTTGGCTTCTTTCAAGCATATCATAAAACTTCTTTTTGCTGTGTACTTGTGTGAAAACTGAATGATACACACATATTTGATTTTAAAATAAAAATACGTTACAAATGTAATAGTATGGTAAAAATAATTCTTTCAACGTACTGTTCTAGCTATCATTTATTTTGAGCAAGAAGTGCTATACAATAATACTCACATGAACCTGCTTAATCAATCACTAAATATAGTCTATTTAATTTTTTCTTTTGTTGGAAAAAAACATAATCGGATTCATTCTAAATTTATGGGTCATTTAAGTGATAATTAAGAATCTGAGTCATTTCACATATAAATAGTTGTCAATCATGATTTTTAATGTGTGCATTAATGATGTTGGTCACATTTCTTCTTTTTCTTTTTTTTTCCCGTTGTGTACTTGCGCACTTTTATTATATATGTATTATCATCTTATATGTATTATAAATGTGCATGAGTTTTGGTGTGTGAATTCTATAAAGCTTGGTTCATTTAGTTATAAATGTTTAAATTTACTACATTATTGATGGATAATCTTGAGTGCTTAGTTTCTCATCAAAATTTTGGTGTTTTAACTAAATTAGAATTTGGGTTCATGATTCAGCTGGTCCAGGAAAATTACATCACATGATTAGCTTAGGTTCACTATTATTGATTTCATTTGTACGGTAATAATGTTGTTTCTTAGTTAATTGCACTTTAATGACTTATATACACTAGAATGCCATCACCATTGGTTAATTTTGGGATAGTTTGCTTAACTTGAGAACTATTACTCAATTTTTTTTTTTTTCACTCATTTGCAATTAGATCATTATAATTTTGGCCAATCTTCTTAGATGCGTAGATTTTTTGGTTATCTACATAATAATCTGATTTTTCCTACCAAACTTTTACCCCATTTTTCTTATTTTTTTCATGCAGGCATCAATAATATTCATCACTATTGTATGTTAGAGTGACATATTTCAAAATAAAATTTTCGGAAGGGAAAACTTTTGTTTGAAGAATCACAGAGATTGATAAACCAGGTTTTTTTGTTATTTTCCGATTATTATCTCATGTTCTTCATACCACAATGTTATAAGTCAGGCTTTTCTTCTTTAATTCTTTATATTGAACACGGATTGGTTATTTCAATGGATCAGTAATAAAAAAAATATTAATGTGTTTTTTATTAGGTAAATTTAGCATGTATCTTCTTCACTTTGTTTCTTCAAGGTCGTTATACGATTAATGACTATTAGGTAATTTTGTGATATTTCCCCATTATCTCATTTCTTTATACTGCACAATTATAATTTGGATTTATTTTTTTTCCCTATTTAGCTGAACATGAATTTGGTAATCACACATCATAATAAACATATACAATTGAACAAGAAATGTTTGTCACACACATGACTTTAACTGAGTGTATTTAATATGCATTATTTAGATGCGGTTAGCTATAGATTATGGGGTATTGGACTGATAACTTTTTATCACAACTATACTATGTATTACACACTTTATTTTAGTTATTCAAAGTTTTGACTTTTTAGTGGGTATATTACGTTTTTGGAGTTATCAACTTGATTGTTCAAATAGACGTTAGAAGTTTTACCCAAAAAAAAAAAAAAAAAAAAATCTTTCTGAACTTACTTAATCCATTTTGAAATGGGTTCAAAATGACATAGTAAAATGCAATTTGTGGATTCGTGATCAATGATCATCTTGTATGATACATTTTTTAAACCTTTTCACTATTATGTTATGTTCTTTTTGGAAACCATAATATGTATTTATATACTGTTAAGAGTTCAAGCCACACATTTTGTGCTCTGCTTTGACATAGGATCCTATCTAATGAGCAGTACTAATCTATAATGGAACCCATATTATATTTTTATAATACACCATCAGTCCTATTTCAAAAGACCCATGCATTTTATTGCTTTCAGGTTTCATTATAGTCCAACTGCTGTTTTTTGGTTTAGTTGTGCTGTTGACAAGTACATTTCGCCTTTTATATGTTTCATATACATAAATGTTTGAGAGCTTTTGGTAGTACCATTACAATGACTCAATATTGAATGTGTACTTATATCTGAATTTCATAGTAAGAGAACATTTATACATGGTGTTGTACTAATGTTTCACATGCAGAATATTCAGATCATTTTTGATATATTTTTGTTTTGTGCATTTTTTTCTTTTTCTTTTTAATAAAAATATATCATAATGAGCTACGTTTGCTATATACGCTTTTTATGTTTTCCTTCCAAAATATCGCACAGTTTATAGCTTATTACCTGCTCTTGCTTGCACTTCAGCGTTGTCACAGACGTTGCACACTTTAGTCACAGTTACTTTAACTATTGCAGTATCATATAATTGTTTGGTGGATATCCCTTTGTTCCTTACCAAGGTGTTTTCAACTTGCTAGATAGTGAGTTAGGCATGGTTGGTGGATACTCAAATTAGGCATGCCCCTTAAAATATGTGCATATCCATTTTTAATAAGGATTAGTGTAACTGTAAGGATAATTAATTCTTACCAAGGTGTTGTCCTTTTTTCCCGTTTTATGTAGGAATATTCTTCTACATACACAAAATGTAATATCTCCTATCCTTTTTGTGCTGCCATTGTTTTGCTAATTTTAGGTAAAATTTCCATTTTGATAAAGATTCTATGGTTAGATCATTTATCTTTATCATACACACACAAGCTGACTTGAATACGTTATAAGTAAATATAGACGTTCTATCATTGATTTTAAGTATCTTTTGTATCCAAGTACTTACCTTTTATGCCTTTAAAATGGCATATTCATATTTCAACTGATAATGACTTAAACAGCACAACGTAGAAGCTAACTCCAACCATACATCTTGAAATTTCCAGAACTTACCAACAATTAGCTTCTTGACATAAGACGTCATATGGCATGAATTTACAAAAAATATATGAATATTTGCTTAAAATAAAGGCACCCTACGTCTGTTCATAAGTCATTGTTAATAATTGGTAACATATTTTTGATATTTATAGAATAAAATTTTAATCAGTTAATAAAGATGGTTATTAGAAAAAATTTAGGTTTGTTAAGAAAAGATATAACATTACATATATTTTGGATTCATATGTCAGTTTTATAAGTTTTCCAGTTATAATATGAGTAAGTTGATAATATTTAAGGCTTATTCAGTGTAGCAAACTGTGATTATATAATTATCCATGATTAATAGACGTTGTACAATCTTTGGATATAAATTATCAGAAAATTAGGTAAGGATGCAAGAGATATTGGATGTACTTCCCATAATCAGTATTATGCCATATGCATACTAAAAAAATGACATTGTGAATGAGTTTGATATGAGGTATAATCATCTAATATTAGTTCGTTTAGCTTTCAGATCATAAAGTTTTTATTTATTTATTTATTTATTTATTTAATTTAGGGCTTTATTTTGGTATGAGAGAGCGATTATTGTGGTTGAAATGAATTCTACAGTGTTAATTTCCGTACAGCGGTACAACCAAGAGCAAGTGGAGCAATGCTTATTATGGCTGAACTTAACAGTCCAATGAGTCATAAGTTTGTACGTTTGTGTGACCTGATTTATTAAGGTAAAAGTCAACATAATCTTGCTTCTCATTACTATTATATGTTTGTGTTTTGGGATTGGCATGTGATATCATGTTGATTTTCCATAGTAACTTATATTTTTTGTGCATTAATTACGCTGATGTCACTAAAAATATTAATGGTAATTGCTGACAGCAGTTTTGTTGCGAGGTATGTCAGGTTGAGATATTGAAGGTTTAGACATGATTGGAAAGCTATTATATCTTCACGACTGCAACTATATCAAGTGCATATTACCAAATCATTACAACTTTATTTCATAGATATATTAATTGTACTATACTTTTTTTTGCTTTTGGTCATATGTTTATGTAAATTGATAAACTTGATGTTCACGTTCATAACTCAGTATTCTCTGCTAATGTTTAATGGTATTGAATTTGGTTTAGCTTAAATCCTAAGTTACTCTACGCAACCCATTGCCCTATTATATATTATTACATATTTCTTTTGCAAGTTTATCTTTTTGTACTCTGTATGATCACTTGAAACGAGTGTATAAAATGGGCATGCCATCTTTTTGTCCTATTTGGTGTGGTGATCCAAAGCCGTGCATTACCATTAAATTTTCCTTCTTCTTGGGTTGAAACGAAACTGCGCCTATTTTAGGTGATTTGTTCATTTAATAGGCATCTATGTTAGTTTCTATATATATGCTTATTTATATTTTTTTTGCATCTGCCTCTTTTTATTTTAATTAAGCATTTCTTCTAGATCTGTTGATTCTATCAATTAAATAAAATTAAAATTTAGTAAGGCTTAATTTGCCTTTAGTTTAGTTGTAGTTATTCCTTGATCATTATTCTTGCAAGTAGAATGTCAAACTTTTATGCCATCTCGGATGAAATTACTCAATTGAAGGCAACCGTACTGAGTATCACATAAGTATAACTAACTATTATTCCACAAGTTAAGCTTATTAGGGTATACTCAAATTCTACAATGCGAAATATAACTTTTCCCTATGTAACTATGAGTTTAAGAAACAAATTTTGACTGCTTTTTTGCATGTTTGTCTAATTATTTCACAAATATTGAACCAAACCGTGTGCGTAGCACGGGTTTACACTACTAAGCTGAATTATGTTGTGCTGTAGAGTATACATTTTGCCTATAAAATTTGCCAATGTCCATGTATTGAATTGAGAAAAGATAACTTGGTTATATAAATCTTTTTCAATATAACTTTTTATCCTTTTGTGCATGCAGAGCCGTCAGCACTATTGTCCTAATATTTACCCTATTTGATTATTTCAACCTAGTTGATCACTGTTTCACCTTTAGTATAAGTGGAGTGGAAGATATTGCCTTGATTACTTCAACCCAGTTGATCACTGTTTCAGATTTTTATTCAGTTTTATAATTCACTGTCTTACTTTAGGCGAGTGGAGGATGGAATGGTGATTTCTTTGGATATTTGAATGAAAACTGTTTGAGTATTTTATATTTTGATTAAACAGAGAGATGATCCGTAAGGAGGGGTGATTTTTTTTTGAATGAATGGTGTAGAGACAGAAAGTTGAGAACGTACTGTCCATGTTCGCCTCTGAAACAAACAAAATTAGTTTTGGTCATTGTAGCATAGTTGTTGTTTGACAGATTGACACCAACCAATTATTTGTTTGATCGGTCGTTAACTGCCGATCGAACAAGACTGTGGTAGTCCTTAACGCGAACTGCGACGTCCTTAGAAACTCGCATTAAATTAAACGAGCAGAACATGTATAGAATGCAATAATCATGTGGAACTAAAATAATAATTACAGCCGTTAACTTTGCATGAGTATCCAATGTCCGTACTCATTTATGGTCGAAATATGTCTGTCTAAATCCATCTTTTTTTCATTTAGAAAACGAGTTATGACAACAAATTTTTTATGAGAATAGATCTCGTTCAATCCATATTCATCCGAATTTGTTGTATTTCAATATATAGTTGATGGGAAGTTAATTGAAAAATATAAATTTTGACATAAGTAGCGATGTCCTTTCGTGTTTAAAAAAACGTACGTTCGTTTGCATTTGATTTCATTGAGGATATATGCGCGAGAATAACAAAATTTTTACAAGTATAAATCTCGTCTGATTCGTGTCCAGTTCGATTTCATTCTGTAAAGATTAAACACATCTCTATCTGATCCGATCCAACCGATTTACACCTATAGTAATAATGAACTAAACAAATATTATATGAATATTGGTGGTTATCCCACGTCGACGGTCATCTGTCAACCAATTCTGAGTACTATGAAGCACTACTTTTTGAACCACTCTGATGTTAATTGCCGATTCACTATTTATATTTCTGATTGTATATTACATTATGGAGTAAAAAAGTAGAAAAAATGACGGGTCGAGAGCATTGCAATGATTGGGTGGGGCATTGCGATGATGGCGGGAAGATGAAACGATGATACTTTTGGAGAAAGAATATCACCAAAGAAAGAAAGTATTAAGGGTATGGTTTAGGGTCTTCTAAGAGAGAAAGCGAGAAGATAAATTGAATCGTATGGATGATAAGTAACACCCAATTAGACTAAATCGGGTAAAATGAAGAGTGAGTAAATTATCGTTCCCGTCGCGGAAACAATTCGATTAAAATGAATAAAAAATGATGGAAACGAATAAATAAGTAAAATTTCATGCGAGAAGAAACTTTAAACATATAACAAATATTTCATACAAAATTAGTACCAAATTTTCCAACACTACCCTTTGGTTTCAATCATATAAGAATGAAAAACTAATAGAGAAAATGGAGAAGATGCTTTTTCATTACAAAGATTAGTATATTAATTTTTATAACATATCCTAATTTATATATTGACTTTACAGCTTGAGATACAGCTTATCCCTTGACGTGGGATTAAACCAAAACATAAAAAACGTTATATCACATTGTTAACATGTTCACTCTTATATTTATATGTACTATGACACTCCCTTAAATATACATTTTCAAATCTTGAATTCTCTGCTAACTTAAAGTTGCCACTTTTTGAAATATATATAGTGAGTGCTCTCCCTCAGTATTATCTTTCTTATATATATATATATATATATATATATATATATATATATGCTCTATTGTTCCATTAAAAACAATTTTTAGGAAAATCCAATAAGAAAAACTTAACGAGGAAAATGGTGTAACTTCTAAAATCATAGATTTAAAATGATATCAATTATAAATTGTTCGATACTTCAGAGTTAAAGTAATGCCTAATAAAAGCTTATGGGTAAAATTTTAGTAAAGAAAAAGAGTACGATAAGGCATGGCTATTTTAATAATTTACTGTATCAAATAGAGTTTGATACGTCTACATCAATGTAATATATCATTAAAACTTTACTAAGAAAAACCCTATGAGAAAAATCTTAACGGAAAAACAATACATTATGGTACATATGTATGCTTCCCCTGATTATATAATTTTTTCTTTTAGTTTGAATACATGTTTTGATAATTCAAATCGGCTGCAAATAATCATAATCCATATAGTTTGGAAAGCCATTAGGAAAATGAGAAAATAGCGATTCCACTTTCCTTTATTAATTTGCTCACCATTTATAAATAATTTCCTTCAAAATAATTAAAATTTCCTAGATTGTTTCTTTGAAATATTATTTGCATTTTATGTTCTTTGTATGCTACTTTTATGAAAAACAACTTTTCGTGCTTTCATTTTGGAGCTTCATATCAGTTTTGCTTATTGCAACTACATATTCAACGATGTTAAGAGTTTCATTACAACAACACTTAAAAGCAGGAAACAATCTATCCATCATGTATTATATCATGATTGTCGTTATGGAAATACCTAAAAGAAGGTTGAAATGTATGTTTGTTATTCTTTGCATTCTTTACAACTAGAAAAGTTTTTTGCATTCTTCATGAACTATCATACTTTCATTATCTAGTATGATTTTACCCATATTTATGCATTTGGGGTATCTTTAGTGTTTCAAATTATTGACCAACCTTCGCCACGGCCGTCACATAGTAAAGTTCACAAGGAAAAACTATTCAAGACTCAAGTATTACATAAGTCGAGTCATAAAGGTTCAAATGAAGACAGATCGGTTTGGCCTTCAGAAATAAACTTACGGAGTGCATCCATCTACATCGGCCTCCACTGGTTCGTCCATCCCACTTCAGCCTTCTAAAAATGGCTGCGAAGAGACCTTCTCTAGATTAAAGCTTTCCCGGTTCGGTCTTCTCGATTAGATTATGTGCATTGCCTTCAAAAGATCTCTTCTAGGTTCGACATTTTTCCGGTTCGGCATGACCCATGCCAAACCGAGCTATGCCGAACAGAAAGCAATGATGTGGCTGACATAACCACATTCCCCACCATTTCATGACACCATTCCCACTTTGTCTAGTACTCTTAATCGCTCCTGCCAAAACCTTGTCGAACCGGATAGGAGTTTTCTTATAAATACCTCCCTAGAAAACAGTGATAGGACGTCTTCTTCGACTTTTGCAATACATAATTTGTTGTTATTTTCTGTAATCGACATTCCAGTAATCTCAGACTCTGTAATCTCCACATTAATACAAGATTATTGGAACTTGTTAAGTGAACATAGACAAATTAATGCTAAACCACAAGTATCCTTATGTTTATTTGTGGCTGTCTCCATTTTTATTCGGTTCATTAGACTTTCTGTGTGGTTGACCTAAAACCTCACGCTGACATCGTCCCCTCCATACATCGGCCTCGATGTGATCTCGCCTCGCTGTCATAACTCTGCTCACCTCCTTCACCACCTCGCCAAATATCACACTCCCCGCAATCACATGTCGCCACAACATGGTCATAGACGTTATAATGTAAGAAATTGAGACCGATGCCTCGAAATAACCCAACTAATTTTAAGAAATCGGAGTAGTGAAGAGTAACAACGACCTAAGTGAGATATTGGTGAGGTGGTTAGATTCAAAAAGATAAAAGTTTTGAAGAGTATAATTTTCTTTGAATCAGCCAGATAATAAAGAAGTAGAAGAGAAAGAAGGGAGCATGCAAAGACTTTATAGGGGAAGGTGTGAGACCATTCTCCTTCCCTAACGATTTGACGGCCTATAACTTCAGTTCGACCATGCCGAACCGAACTTACTCTCCATCGGTTCGGCCATTACAAACCAATAGGATTGTCTCTAGTTCGGCATTCGAATCAGGATTTTTTCTTAAAAAAGAGAATTAAAGAGGGAAAGGAAAGAAAGAGATCCATGCACTATCCTGATATGGTCAATAACTCCACATGACGACTCCTATGCAAAAGCTGAACTGACTCGACAAAGCATTCGACTAGCATAGAGAACGACATTGTGTGGGAATGACTTACATGTATATAATCAGCACGGGAGCCAATGACTTGACATAAAATGACTAAATGGTAAGTATATATAACCTCTTGACTCTACGGGGTTTGAGAAATTTTGTGTATACAATCAGTGCAGGAGCCAAGGTCGTCACACAGTAAATTTCTCAAGGGCAGACCCTTCAAGACTCAAGCCTTACATAAGTCATGTCGCGGAGGTTCATATGAACAGATCGGTGCAGCCTACAGAAAAAACTTATGGAATACATCCATCCGGATAGGACTCCCACCAGTTCAGCCTTCTACAGATGGATGCGAAGAGGCCTTCTCCAGTTCAAAGTTTCCCCGGTTCGGCCTCCTCAACTAGATCAAGTGAAATGCCTTTAGAATATCTCTTCCCAGTTCGGCATTTTTTCTGTGACAGCCCACGTCCGTTAATGTCACTCTTTATCAGAATGCATTAAGTTTTGTGAAGCGTTCTAGGTAAACAGAAACAGAAACATTACAAGACAGATATAAATTGCAACGGAATTTAAAACTTTATTTAAGCAGAAAACATCGTGGTTCAAAACATAGTTACATTATAAGTCTGAAATGCATAGAACCCAGTACATCAATTTAACACTTCTATCTTGTACTAAAATCATCAGTGTACAATAAACATGAAAAGAGCATAACCCCCAAAACATAGCCATAGTAGAGAAGATATGAAATCAAGCAGTACATCTAAGCGGCTCCAAGAAGAATGAAGGAAGAATCCTGATCAAGCCTGAGTATTCCCACCCTGAGAACCTGGGGGGAGGGGGGAGGAGACAGAAGAGAATGGAGAGGAAACAAAATGGGTCAGACATAAGTCTGACGAATCCAGTTACTTTTAGCATATAAATAAGTAAAAGCATCATGACAGACATAAAAACTGGATAAGAGAGATACAATAAATAAGGCAGGTATGACAAGGTAAACAGGATAAACAGAATAAAATAAATAGCGTTTCCCTAACACTTTTCTTTCTCTGCACCAATATTGGTATAACCAGAACAAAATGATCCCAATAACTACAATTTGGTAGACTTAGGTATACTTCTAGTGAGTGGTTATACCCCAAACAATAACAGGTAGCCCAACAGAACTGACGGGTGTTACCCCCAACGATAATAACGGGTTCTTAAACAGGCGAGACTAGTTGTACCCTAATTACTACCTCAATCGATCGGCTCCCTAACCCGTAGATACCCGTGCTGGTGCCACAGTAGGATGTATTACTTTCTAAAGTGGCAGCCCTGTTATTTCCAAGATGCACAACTATATCTACTAATGTCACAGCGTCTTATCTTGATGAGCAGGCGGACCCATGCACGCACATGGGCCCGACGGAATGCGCCGTTAGACACCTTTCTCCCAAGCGACCTCTTATGACCAGCTCAGTAAGCGTGCCCTGACCCCTACCTAGTTCAGGGTTCTCCGTTTGATACCGATATAGGATACTGACTGATACAAGTCCCACACACAAGATGATACAAGCTTCCCCCTAGGCTTGCATCCCCGCGACTAGGATTTCAACCGGTTATGCCCACTAGTTTAACAAGATCGCATAACACCAACTGGTGAAGTTTGTCAGGCTCATATGTATAACCTGTCCCCGCATATTTAATAAGATTAACTTAACCCTCCCACTGATTCAATCAAATCTACTTAACCCCCACTCAAGTTAACAGGTTCTTGAAATTCTTATGGATTCAAAAAGGTTAAGTATTACAAGTTCATTACCATACATTCATTTATGGTTGTAATGCGCTAGACCTCCCACATTAAGTCTATCACTTTTGGATGCTGGATGTGTCGGTTGGGTCCGGGCAGACTTCTTCCACAAGTTGGACTTAACCTCGTGTCTTAGCACTATCACATGTTTATGCACTTAGACCCCTCACAATATATTTACCACTTATGGATGTTGGATATGCCAGGCGGTTCCGGGCAGGTTTCTACCACAAGTGTAATCTAACCTCATGTCTAAGCACAATTACAATTTCTAATTGCTGTAAATCTTGGCATATTCATTCTTTAACAATTATTCCTATTTCATTATAGGTTTTCATGCCCCTTTCCTAAGTCATATTCATCATGTACCATATGCCCCAAATTATGATCTTTAATCACAGCTTGGTTTATGCCCCAAATCAATATTCATGTTTTCAATTCAAGTTATGCCCAAATTTCCCAATACAAGTTATGCCCTAATTTTAACGTTTCCCCTCGTTCCCAATTTCACACGTTCTCATATTTCAGCGGTTTACCTAGGCTCGAAGGTAGCCTGGCTATAAAATAAAAAGGGAAAATAAGAAGGGAAGAGAACATAAATAAGCATAATAATAAGATAGACATATGATGGCAGAAATAGGCATAACAACTGAATAAGCATATAGTGATAGAATTGGGCATAATGACAAGATAGGCATATAAGAACAGATCTGATGAACATGTGATAATAGAACTGATTAGGCATAGTTTTAGATCCAAATTCCTATATATATATGTCAAGATTACATTTTTGGTGTTTATATCTAAAAGCAACACAAACTCACTGTGATTGGATCTAAAGAACATGGAATAAAACGTAGATGATGCAGCACACATATATGAATTTGTCTAACTCTTGTTGTTGAAGAAGAATAGGCTAGATCAAACTAAGTTAGGGAAACACCTCATTGTCGCCATTGTTTTTGGATGAATAAAACAATGAGGATGAGGTCTTATTTATAGCCATCAGCCAATGAATCTAGGCCAAAAATAAGTCCAAGTTCGGAGGAAGGGATGTGCCCAGATCTGTATGGGCGTCAACCACCCCTAGTGTGTCGACCTAGGGGTCGACCCAGGGGTCGACACCCCCTTGATGGGGTCGATCCATGGGTCGACACCCATGGGGAACGGGGTCGACCCCTAACAGGCCGAACTCTCGCTTTGTCCCATGCGTTTTGATTTTGAATTAATTTTAATTTTGGAATTTTGTTTATATATAAACAGCTTATATGTTTATAAACTTCAAATCTTAATATCTTCTTCATACGATGTATGTTTTACGCAAACCAGGTGTCTATTTTGACCAGAATTCCGAGACGAAGCAATGGCGCAGTCCGTTTCACTTAATTCTGAATATTTATTTAAGTATTCCTTAATTTATTGTTAACAGTGTGTTTTTAAAATACGGGGTGTTACATTCTCCGCTACTTAAAGAATTTCGTCCCCGAAATCTTCAAGTTAAGAAGAATGTATATCCTAACATCCATCTACTCATTCACCAATCACAGACATCCATTGTCCTTAAAAGATTTTTAATGTTTATATGAACACATGCAAAGGTGTGTGTATATGTCCCTATGTTAATGCGAAAGGTTAGGCAGTCTACTGATTCATTCGACTTCCTCAATGCAATTCATGTTCGTGCCATGAGTCCAACTTGTATGCAAATAATTCTAACATATCATGTAAATTCTATATGTGTGCACAATCATCCATCCAAATGCAACATCCATATGACGATTCACCCATTTTCATCCATAAAAAGAAAAAAATGCACATGCATCCATATGCAGTACGAGAGTGATTTGAGCCTATCTAGTGCCTAATGTGTGTGTGTATGCATTCATGAGCAACCGCTAGCAAACACTTGCATCCACTTGCATCCACCAAAAATAACATGTCTCAAACACATGTTTACATCCATTGGTTTTCTACCTAAAGGTCGGAGATTCGATCGATGGGATATACTCATACGATAGATACAAGTATTAACGAAAGCCGGGAAAAAGAAGTTAAGAATGTACTATCAAAAAGGAAAGGATATGAAGCGCGTATCTTGTCTTCAGTCTCCCAAGTTGCATTCTCGCGGTCCTCTCCCCATTGCACTTTTACTAACTTAGCCTCCTTGTTGCGCAGTTTCTTAACCTCCGATCCAAGTATGCGGGTAGGTACTCGTCTAATCGTTGCTTCCCTTTCTACCTCTACCTCCTCAAGTAAGCTCGGCTCTACCATTTCTGCGGTATCATGCAAGTACTTTCACAAATGAGAAACATGAAAAACATCATGAACACTGGCCAGTCTCTCTGGTAGTCTCACCCTATAGGCCATCTGACCTATCCTTTCCACGATGGGAAATGGTCTTACAAACCTCGGTGCTAATTTCCCTACCGATCCAAAACGAACCACAGTCCTCAAAGGTGATACTTTGATGAAAACCATGTCTCCCACCTCAAACTCAATATCAGTCCTTCGTTTATCTGTATAGGATTTCTACCAGTCCTTAGCTGTCTTCATGCGTCTGCGGATGAGATCAACCTTTTCTGAAGTTTCTCTAATCATCTCAGGTCCAAGTAGAAGTCTGTCTGTAGACTCCCACCAACAAGTCGGCTATCTACAAGGTTGTCCGTATAATGCCTCGAAGGGTGCCATGCCAATACTAGCCTGATAACTGTTATTGTTGGCGATCTCTACCAATGAAAGATGCTCCTCCCAAGTCCCTCCGAAGTCAAGGATACACAGCCTCAAAAGATCCTCTAGAACACTATTCACCCTCTCCGTCCGTCCATTGGTATTAGGATGATATGCCGTGCTCAAACATAACTGTGTATCAAGTGCCTCTTGCAGACTCTTCCAGAACTCACTGGTGAATATAGGATCTCGATCACTCACTATGCTGGAAGGTACTCCATGTAGACGAACTACCTCACGAGGATAAACCGATGCCAACCATGTCGTCGTTCTCTAACTCTTAACCGGAATGAAAAGAGCGCTCTTAGTAAGCCTGCCAACTATAACCCAAATACTGGTATTGCCTTTTCTTGATCTAGGGAAACCATCAATGAAATCCATAGAGATGCTCTCCCACTTCCACTGTGGGACCTCCAGAGGATGAAGTAAATCGCCAAGCTTCTTTTGCTCAATTTTTACTTGTTGGCAAATCAAACATCGAGAAACGAACTCTGCTACATCTTTCTTCATCCCAACTCAAAAGAAAACCCTCTTCATATCTCTATACATCTTATCACCATTTGGATGTATAGTCATCTTGGAATGGTGGGCTTCCTCAAGGACTGTCTTCAACAGACTCCCAACTCGGGGAACACAAAGCCTTCCATCTTGTCGCAACCACCCTCTATCGTCTATGGAATATATACTAAGGTGACTAGAAGTCTCCCCTCTACTGAGCCTATCCAAGATGTCTGAAATATGTGGATCCTCTCGCTGTGAAGTTCCTATCTGATCCAAAAGAGTAGGTCGCACCTCTAGTGATGCCAATAAACCAGGTGTAAACTCGGTGGAGGGTCTAAAATCAATAGTCGATATGAACTCCAAGCTTTTCCTCTCCATAAACAGAGGACTAAACTTCATCCTCTGCCTACTCACTGCGTCTGCCACCACATTACCCTTGCCAGGGGTATAAGCAATCTCAAAGTCATAGGATGCTAGGAAATCCATCCATCTTTGTTGCCTCAAATTGAGATACTTCTGTGAGAACAAGTACTTGAGAGATTTATGATCAGTGTACAACTCAAACTTCTCTCCAAGTAGATAATGGGGACAAGTCTTAAGCGCGAATACTATGGCAGTTAACTCTAAGTCATGGGTAGGGTAGTTCTTCTCATGAACTCTTAGCTGTCTACCTCCATAACATACTACCCTTCCCTCTTCCATCAGAATAACACCAAGCCCTATACCACATGCATCAGTGTATACTGTGAATACCTTGTTCCCATCTGGCAAAGTCAAGACTGGGGCTGTTGTCAAAGCCCTCTTCAATCGATGAAAAGCATTTTCACAGTCTATATCCCAATAAAGTGTCAGATTCTTCTTCATCATCCTGGTGAGTAGAAGTGATATCTTTGCGAAGTCCTTAATGAAATTCCTATAATAGCCCGTTAAACCAAGAAAAATCTTCACCTCCGTTGCATTCTTTAGGGTCTACCAATCTTGAACTGCAACTACCTTCGTGGGATCTACAACTATCCCATCTTAGAGACCACATGCCCTAAAAATCTCACATCCTTTCTCCAAAAATGACATTCGGAGAATTTCGCCTTAAGCTGATGTGCACAGAGAGTCTTCATAACCTCCCTCAAATGTAGGGCATGCTCTTCCTTGTTCTTCAAGAAGATCAAGATATCATCAACAAAGACCACAATAAACCTATTTAGAAATTCCCGAAATAACCTACTCATCAGATCAACAAAATAGGCGGGTGCATTCGTCAAACCAAAAGGCATGACGAGCCACTCAAAGAAACCATCTGGAGTTCTAAAAGTTGTCTTGTCTATACTATCCTCGGTCACCCTCAACTGATGAAACCTCATGGCCAAGTCTAACTGGGAGAAAATAGATGCACCAACAAGCTGGTCAAACAGATCATCTATCCTTGGAAGTGGGTGTGCCTATTTTTCTTTGTGAGCTTATTCAACTCCCTGTAATCCACACATAAGCGAAGCGAACCATCTGCCTTAGTGGCGAATACTACTGGAGCTCCCCATTCAGATATGCTTTGCCTAATAAATCCTTTCTCAAGTAGCTCCCCTACTTGCTTGCTGAGCTCCCTCCTTTCCCTTGGAGCCATATGGCGCACAGGAAATGCAACTGGCTTTGCATTGTCCACCAAGTATATATGAAAATCAATCTGAATGCCCTCCGAAATATTAGGTTCCCTAGACATGCTGAAAAGAAAACAAAAAAAATGATTCAAACAGAGAATCGAAAGATATTTCCTATGGCTTCGGGGAATATGTTTTTCAAAATAGAATTTTCTTTTGAAAATGCTTTCTTTTAAACCCTTTTTGAAAATAATTTTCAAAATATTTTATCCGATCCGGTAACCTTCAGCTCTGATACTAAATGTGACACCTTACGTCCGTTAATGTCACTCTTTATCATAATGCATTAAGTTTCGTGAAGCATTATAGGTAAACAGAAACATTACAAGACAAATATAAAATAGCAGCGGAATTTAAAACTTTATTTAAGCAGAAAACATCGTGGTTCAAAACATAGTTACATCATAAGTCTGAAATGCATAAAACCCAGTACATCAATTTAAAACTTCTGTCTTGTACTAAAATCATCATAGTACAATAAACATGAAAAGAGCATAATCCCTAATACATAGCCATAGCATAGAAGATACGAAATCAAGAAGTACATCTAAGCAGCTCCAAGAAGAATGGAAGAAGAATCCTGGTCAAGCCTGAGTATTCCCACCCTAAGAACCTGGGGGGAACGGAAGAGAAAGGAGAGGAAACAAAATGGGTCAGACATAAGTCTGGCGAGTCCAGTTACTTTTAGCATATAAATAAGTAAAAGCATTATGACAGGCATATAAACTGGATAAGAGAGATACAACATAAAAGGCAGGTATGACAAGGTAAAAAAGATAAACAGAATAAAATAAATAGCGCTTCCCTAACACTTTTATTTCTCTGCGCCAACACTAGTATAACCCGAACAAGATGATCCCAATAATTACAAGATGGTAGACTTTGGTGTACTTCTAGTGAGAGGTTATACGCCATACAATAACAGGTAGCCTAACAAAACTAATGGGTGTTACCCCCAACGATAGTAACGGGCTCCTAAACAGGTGAGATTAGATGTATCCTAATTACTACCCCAATCGATCAGCTTCCTATCCCATAGATACCCGTGCTGGCCCCACAGTAGGATGTATCACTTCCTAAAGTGGCAACCTCGTTATTTCCAAGATGCACAGCTATATCTACTGATGTCACAGCGTCTTATCTTCCCGAGCAGGTGGACCCATGCATGCACATGAGCCCAATGGAACGCGCCGTCAGACACCTTTCTCCTAAGTGGCCTCTTATAACCAGCTCAGTAAGCGTGCCCTGACCCCGACCTAGCTCGGGGTTCTCCGTTTGATACCGATATAGGCTACTGACTGATACGGGTCCCACACATAAGATGGTACAAGCTTCCCCATAGGCTTGCATCCCCGCTACTAGGATTTCAACAGGTTATGCCCACTAGTTTAACAAGATTTCATAACCCTAATTGGTGAAGTTTGTCGGGTTCATATGTATAACCCGTCCCCACATACTTAACAAGATTAACTTAACCCTCCCACTGATTTAAGTAAATCTACTTAACCCCTACTCAAGTTAATAGGTTCATGCAATCCTTATGGATTCAAACATGTTAAGTATTACAAGTTCATTATCGTACATTCATTTATGGTTATAATGCGCTAGACCTCCCACATTAAGTCTATCACTTGTGGATGTTGGATGTGCCGGTTGGGTCCAGGCAGACTTCTTCCACAAGTTGGACTTAACCTCGTGTCTTAGCACCGTCACATGTTTATGCACTTAGACCCCTCACATTAGATTTACCTCTTGTGGATGCTGGATATGTCGGGAAGTTCCGGGCAGGCTTCTACCACAACTGTAGTCTAATCTCGTGTCTAAGCACAGTTACAATTTCTTATTACTGTAAATCTTGGCATATTCATTTTTTAACAATTATTCCTATTTCATTATAGGTTTTCATGCCCCTTTCCCAAGTCATATTCATCATGTACCATATGCCCTAAATTAATATCTTTAATCACAGTTTGGTTTATGCCCCAAATCCATATTCATGTTTTCAATTCAAGTTATGCCCAAATTTCCCAATACAAGTTATCCCCCAATTTTAACATTTCCCCTCATTCCCAATTTCACGCATTCGCATATTTCAGCGGTATGCCTAGGATTGAAGGTAGCCTGGCTATAAAATAAAAAGGGAAAAGAAGAAGGAAAGAAAACAAAAATAATCATAATAACAAGATAGACATATGATGGTAGAAATAGGCATAGCAACTGAACAAGCATATAGTGACAAAACTGGGCATAATGACAAGATAGGCATATAAGAACAGATCTGATGAACATGTGATAATAGAACTGATTAGGCATAGTTCTAGATCCAAATTCATATATATGTCAAGATTACATTTTAGGTGTTTATATCTAAAAGCAACATAAACTCACTGTGATTGGATCTAAAGAACAGGGAATAAAATGTAGATGACGCAGCACAAATCTCTAAATTTGTCTAACTCTTGTTGTTGAAGAAGAATAGGCTAGATCAAACTAAGTTGGGGAAACACCTCGTTGCCGCCATTGTTTTTGGATGAATAAAACAATCAGAATGAGGTCTTATTTATAGCCATCAGCCAATGAATCTAGGCCAGAAATGTAATGAACCGGGTATTTTCGACCCAAAAAATCAACATAAAACCCATGTCAATTATTCAGCCATCAAACATTCCAGATCATTAATAGAAAGAAGTTAGAGGGTGAGAAATAGATAAGATAGAAAATTAGAATAGAAGAGGAAGAAGAACATAACAACAGAATCAGAGTAATACGAATCTCACAGCGGAACGAATAAAATATAGTATACAACATAACTTGGAAATACAAATCTGTCATTTGTATATATACAAATCAACATTTGAGTATAACACTTACACCACAGCGGAAATAAACAATAGCTATATAATACTGAAGCCTCCTGCTCCAGCTCTACAAATATATCTGTAAAATCCCGATTACTTGACTTCCCGTACAAAATTGGGCACCCAAGAGTTTAGGGAAAATAAAACAAAATAAACTCTAGGCCAGTCATGTGATTGGTGTAAGTAAACTCCAAATATTTGTTTAAATTTTAAAATCCTTTTAAAAGAAGGAATAATCATATGTCCAATCCATACATAAACATGGATGGTTTTTACGTTATGATAACCCAAAACATTCTTTTAAAAATCCGTACTCTTCAGATATTATAATAATGTCTAAATCAAATAAATATCAATCTAGTGGTACGCTTTCATCTCACGTTCCACATATATAATATATAATCAAAAACCGTAGGCGCTTATTGGGTAATGGATTCCAACTGGCAAGGTATGGGACCACCTTCCGACTGTGTATCTCTGGAGAGGAATACACCGGGTTAAATAAGAACATCTTGTAACCCAGGCTAAACATGACCGGTCACTCATTTCGTTTGAGTGTATCGAATGTATTATCACCAACGGTTGGGATCAACAACCGTTTCTCGAAAGGGACAACATCAAAATAGTTTAAAGAAGTAAATGGAATTTCTCTAAATCAGGTGACAATATGCCTTAATTGGGAGCTATCCACTTAGCCATGCGACCTACCCGATTTTTACCATTTCCTGGTTGTGAGGCTTTAGGCCACGCTTATCTCTGACATATCACACATTTATTTCCTTTGAATGTCACATCGTCATACCCGCCAAATCACAAATTGATTTCTCCAAAAATACCACGGGTATACAGCTAAGATAAATGAATTCCTCCACCACCAAACGTAAATATGTTTGAAGAGATTAACTTATGTGATCTATTAAATATACTCTGTTAGACATTCTTCTATACAGGTTGTCCTGGGACTGGACAAACCGAAGGCACTATTCTGTAAACCCATCTTAGGAAATTTCTACCTAGGATTTTCCAGAACAACTCTTGCATAAGCTCTGCCTTCAATTATCTTCATCATACTTGATTTGCAATGCTAATGCCTATACGGAGTGGTTTTCAGATAATAAATCTGATTCCTGACTCTCCGTATTGACGACGGAAAAATGGTCACAAATTTGATAGTCGGTTATTTAACTATCAAAGGAAAACATCTATGCAAACAACGATCCAATTTCCAAATGAAAATTTTATCAATCAATCATCAATCAACATTTTTCCCTTTTAAATTAATTTATCATTAATTTATTTGTTTCCCCATTTCCCGTTTCCATATATTCATCAAATCCTTATTTTCTAATTTTAGAAAATATAGGTTATTAACTTTGGAAAACGTTTCCATTTTCGATTCACGCATCACTATCTTCTCACATCTATCAATCTCTAATTGTAAACTAGTAAGAGAACAACTTCCTAAGTATAAACCCCAAAGGCCGACACCAACATCAGATCGATACTCAGAAAGCCATTCAAATCAACTAATTTCCAATCAGTTTCTAATATCAGTAATTTCATTCAAATTCCTATTTCAAACCCCAAATTTCTTTATAAATATTCTTATCTGCAAAATATTTATTTAAATCCCTTATTCACATTAAACGTGAATAATATTTCTTCTATACAATCAAAACAGTTGATTTCGCATTTTAAAAACAATATCACAAATCCAATTTCCTTTCATACTTCTATTTAGAATATTATACCAAATCCTACCTTTAACTTCTAACACTTAAAATCTCATTGATAATTCCCTTTTTTGCTACGTTCACATTCAATTTCAAATATCGGTGTTGAAACCATTTTTACTTCTCTATATAAATTCAGCCTTATATTTTTCGTTTATCAAATGATAAATATTTTATTTAATTTATAAAACATTATTTATAAATTGATCTCCTTAATTTATCTACTAAAACAGATTTCCATTTTTAATATTTATTTTCCAAATATTTCCTTTTATAAAATTCTATTCATTTTATAAATCTTTCCTTTTTATAATTCTATTCATTTTCCAAATAATTCCTTTTATAATTCTATTCATTTTCCAAATATTTCCTTTTATAATTCTATTTATTTTATAAATATTTTATTTTCAATATACACTTTGAAAATTCCCTTTTTACATTCCAGTATTTCTTATGGTATTTAAAATACCAAATAACAAGACCAGTGTCATCATAATCAATCACAGATTATATATCACACCATATATCACAATATATGAAAAAAAAGCAGTATTATAAATATTGAGGAATCCAGTTGGATCCCTCCAACCTGTTTCCCTGCATCCACAGATGTTAAACATAAATAACATCAATTTCAATTCAATATGAAATATTCTGATAAACAGAATCCATATTTAATTAACGATATATATATCGTTATCTATATTTTCAACTAATAGATTAGCAGTTCATCCAAACAGTCAACACACAACAATCAACCATCATTTATCAATTCTAAAAATACGTTATAAAAATATAAACTATGTATAGTTAGTGAGATTTACTCACATTGTACATTTATCATTAAATAATGATAAACTATCATTGATTCAGATCAGACAATTTATTTCGCTATAAATTGTAACAAGCTCCAATTCACTCCCAGTCAGTTCCATGGTGTAGCCCTCGTCCATACGATCCCTCTTGTTTCCCTGAATTCTGATTATGTATGCATAAGATATTGCATTTATAAGTTTGCGTATTCATTTATATAATTAAATTAAACTTATTTAAATTTGGGCTTAACTTTTCTTGGAAACTGGCCCAATTGCCCATATCCATTTAAATTCACCGACCCATTCCAATCCTTCATCTCTATCAGTAAAATAGCGAACCGGATATTGCTTAAACCCATCATCGTGTAACGTCAAATCTCCTACGCCACTACCTCCGATCACCGGAGTCAGCGCCACCACCGCAAATTGAAGATGCGCCTTCCCCTCTACGTTTCCTTTAAGCCTCGCCTCCTACCCTTCAGTTTATCACCGGAAAAGTCCCCCAAAACTTCACTGCTTCCAGACGACAATTTTCCCTCCTTAAGCCACCAGATTCAGCGTCACCACCGCCATACGAAAGCTTGCATCCTCCTCTACAACTTCGAGTTAACCCAGTTCCCTAACCCCGCCTCCAGTTTACCCAAAATCGCAACCCTAGGTTACGAATGTCAAAAAACATGCAACAGAGTGTATATCCGATCCTTCCAAAAAGAACATCAATTTGTAGAGGGAGTCATTGGGAATCGAAATGCTTGAATTTCGAGATTTATAGAAATTAATTTGTATTTGTTTTGATTTTCAAAGTCTCCAATTTTACTCTTTGAAATTCCTTGGAGGCAGCTATCGAATTTTTGACCAGAGGAATGTTCATTGAAATAGGTTAGAAAAAATTTAGGGTTATGTTTAAAGAGAGATTTTAATATTATTTTATTCAATTATTATATTGATTTTTAGTCCATCGCTGTTTGTATTCATCAATTAAAAATCCATGTAGTCACATACGATATCCAATTTCAACGAAAATGGACATGCAACTACGGCTTGACATTATGGACCCAACGAAACTTGTTTTGTCGAATTCCGAGTCCGTTTTCTCACACAGCGTATTTTTAAAGTAAAAATATTGACTGTTTTTCACATTAAAATTCCGTACGGTCACATACCGACTCCAAAAATTACGAAAATTGAAATCTAACAATAATTTAATATTCTGGATCCAACAAAATTAGTTTCGTCGAAAACAGAGCTCATTTGCAAAAATGGCTATTTTAAGGCTCTAAAATAAACCATTTAAATATTAATATATTTAAAAACAATTTAATTAAATAATAATAATTAAATATTATCGTATATATTCACATAGAATATCATACAACTATAAAATAAACATTGGATTTATAACTCGACATTCTCAAATCCAAGTTAAATCGATATTCCATTTATATTAAAAATCCATTTATAATATAAATAAACAGTTACAAATTATAAACGAATTCCATTGCGACTATTTTAAAATTTGATTTGGACATAACTCACAATCTACAAGAAGAAATACTGATTTTTCTCTTTTATTAGAAAAATATAGTTCACCAGATCTGAACGTTTCTTGTTTCATAGAAATCCAACTTAAAACAGATTCTATATATTCAATTAAAGTTCAAATCGCTAAATTACGAACTACCACGCCATTTCGAGCTCGATTATAATCATAATATAATTTATACATTCTAACGTTGTTTATTAAATAGATTCATTATTATAATTCGAATCTAAACTCAACCAAATCGCTTACAATATCCAATTCACACAATAGTGCCAATTCTACAATTTTCGATTATTTCGGAATTAAATATATTACTTAATTATTTATATTAATTAAATATTCACTATAATTTAATTCAAGCCATTAAATTACCAAACCCTTATCAAAATAATTAATTAAAATTAATTATTAAACCGCTAAAAATACGGGACGTTACAAGAAATCGGTCCATGTTCGGGGGCAGGGATCTGCCCAGATCCGTATGGGGGTCGACCCCCCTTAGTGTATCGACCCAGGGGTCGACACCCCCTTGATGGGGTCGACCCATTGGTCGACACCCATGGGGACCGGAGTCGACCCCTAACGGGACGAACTCCCGCTCTGTCCCGCGCCTTTTGATTTTGGATTAATTTGAATTCTAGAATTTTATTTATATATAAGCAGCTTACATGTTTATAAACTTCAAACCTTAATATCTTCTTCATACGATGTCTGTTTTACGCAAATCAGTTGTCTATTTTTACTAGAATTCCGAGACGAACACAAAGTCGTAGTCCTTTCACTTAATTCCGAATATTTATTTAAGTATCCCTTAATTTATTGTTAGCAGTGTGTTTTTAAAATACGGGGTGTTACATTTTCGGTTCGGCATGACCCATCCGAGCCGAGCTATGCTGAACTAGAAGCAATGAAGTGGCTGACGTGGCTTCATTCCCCACTATTTCATACCACCATTCCCACTCACTCCACTACTCCTACCATCTCTAGCCAAGACCATGCCAAACCAGATACAAGTTTTCTTATTACCTCCGTGGAAAACAGTGACGGGACTTCTCCAACTTTAGCACTACATAATTTGCTATTATTTTCTATAATCAAGATTTCAATAATCCCAAACTCCTTAATCTCCAAATCAGTGCAAGATTATTGAAAGTTGTCAAGTGGATATAGGCAAATTCATGATGAATCAGTATAGATTACAATGTCCTCATTTTATTTTACAGTTTTCTTCATTTTTATTCTCTTTATTAGATCTTTTGGGTGTTTGGACCATTTTTGGATCAAATACAAACATTTTCACTACTCCAAATAATTCAATTATTTCTAAAATCATTATTCCTTAAGTATTTAACTATTACTAACACTATATGCGCTTCAATAAATTCATTGTTCTTTTGCCACACACACATATATGTATTAGTAGTTTTATATCTTAGACTATATATCCATATTTATTATTTAGGAAATATTTCATGATGGCCAATCATGTTTTTTTTCCTAATTCAAGAACTTTAGTCAATTTATAAACATAAGCTCTTTATAAATTAATTATTCATGAATTTAATTAGAAGTAATTAAATTGGGATAATGTAGCAGGTGAGGAAATAATATTTGTGCTTAATAAATTAATTATCAGGCTGACTTTTGAAATAAATAAACCAAATAAATATGCATAAGAGAAAGAGATAAGGAAAAAAAGCCATTACTGTTGGCCTATATATAAGTACCGTATTCTCCAACATTTCATTCACTAAATTCATTTAAGCACTTAAACGAAAACTAAAAGAAAACATAAGAAAGGTCATCGGTTAAATCTAGGAGAAGAAGAAAGAAAAAGCTTGTAACAACCCGGAAATTTGAGCCAATTTAAAATTTTTATTTTAGGATTTTTAGCGAATTTTGATTATTTAAAATGATTTATTTTAAATAATAACGACGAGAAATTTATTTTGATAGAATTCGAACGTATATATTTATTTGAATCGTCGTTAGAATATAAATAATTATTTATAATTATAAAAAGGAATTGAAAATGGCGCGGTAGTTCGATAATTCGATATCAAAGTTCAAATGAATGTACAGGATTCAAAATAAACCGGATTTTAGCGAAACCAAAAATATTAGAATCTATTTGAGAATATCTTTCCAATGAATCCAAAAAATCAAAATTTCATAGCGGGAATCAAAAGATATGCCCAGTTGAAAATCCAGAATAGTCGTTGTGGAATTCTGGCTCTTAAAAATGGAAATTTTGCAAACGACCTCGGTTTTCGACGAAACCACTTTTGTTGGATCCGAGATGTCAAGTTATTGCTAGGTTTCAAAATTCATAATTTTCTGAATCAATATGTTAGCGTGGCGAAGGAAAACGCGTTTGACCAGTTTTAGTTGATTTTAATCGACTGGAAAATGGTCATTTTTCAAAAGGTCTCAGAATTTGACGAAACTAGTTTTGTTAGGACCGTATCGTCAATACGAAGTTAGAAAATATTTTTCAGGAATTTTTAGAGTCCGTGTGTGGCCCCAGTAAATAGAAATGTGCGTTCAAATTCAATATATAGAGTTATATTTTGATTTTGATGAAAACAGATCGTAACGATTGAATTGGCCTATGAAACATATCCCATTGTGTTCGGAATGGGGGCAATTAGCTATGGATGACAGGCGGTGGGTTCGATTTCGAGGTCGAAATTAAAAGTTGCTTTTTGGAATTTTAAAATAATAAAATAAATCATATAAACACTTGGCCCCCTTCTCTCTTCATAGCCCATCCATTTCAAGAAAAAAATATATAAAAAAACCCAAATCGCTGCACCCCGTCGCACTCCCCCCTCGTCGCCACCACGCCCCAACCGCCGGTCGTCGACCGTTAACACCCCCTTCTCCTCCCCTCCGTCCTCCGCTCTCTCTCCCTTCCCCTCTTCACAAACCCTAGGCCCCAAAATCGAGGGAACCGCCGCCACCACCCCTTATATCCACTGCCGCCGCAACCAGGATGGGCCCCCACCACCTGCGACAGCCTCCTCCCCCCTTCAGCCCCAGCATCCCGACGCTAGGCCACCTCCTCAGGAAACCGAAAATACAGTAAGTTTTATTTTTAATTATTTGTTTATTTTGTTTTATTATTATTTTCTTTTTAGTATAATATAAAAAGATAATACAATTTTAAGATCTGAATTATACACATATATTATAATAATAAAAATATGATTTTTATAATTAAAGCTATGATTTTTTTTATTTATTTACATAAAGGTCGGATTTTTAACGTATGAAAGGTTTGATTTTTATAAACCAAAAAGATTTGATTTTGACGCATGAAAGCTTATATTTTTAGTTCATGAAAGTTATGGTTTGTTACTTCGTAAGAGATGTGATTTTTAATTCATAAGAGATGTGATTTTTAATTATAAAAGGAGTGACTTTTAAATATTTAAAGAAACGATTTTTATTTATAGTAGGGAGATAAAAATATAATTTTTATATAAGTAGGAAGATAAAAATATAATTTTTATATAAGTATGATAATAAAAATATGATTTTTATTAGATGTAAAGATTAAAAATATGATTTTCATAATGTAGAGAATATAAAAATTCGATTTTTACATATATGAAGTGAAGATAAAAATGTGATTTTTATATATGGAGGGAATTAAAAATATGATTTTTATATACTAGAGAATATAAAAATGTGATTTTTATATATGTAGTGAGTATGGGCGACGAAAGTGACAAAAGGCGAGCGGCGAAGATTTTCTATATTAGAAGAGTCGCGGCATTTGGTTTAGCTTATCGGTGAGAACTTTTCACTTTAAATTTCCATTTTCTAGTTAAAATATATACTAGGATGCAGACGGTGCTAACCAGCACCTGACACCCGTCGTCCACAGACCATGGACAGCTTGTTTGTTTGACTGATGTGTTGTGAAAATTGATTGTGTGATTTAAATTGAAATAAAATATATATTCATGTGTTGAAATATTCATTTACAAATACCGATTTGACTGATATTGATTGGGGCGATAAATTTTACACATCGCTCAACTACACAAATAAAAATCTGTGTTTGTTGATTTGAAACCCCACACGGGTGTTGGGATGATATTTGGCGTACACTAATCCCAATTGTTTAGTGATATGTCGATCGTTTGATTGACAGGCTGTTGTAAGCGTTAAATATTTATATTTAATGCTTATGCAGTTGTGTGGTGCACTCTGGATGATGGTTGATTATTTATCGTTGCTATTATATACATGTGTTGTATGGAACCTATATAAATAAAATTATATGGTAATTGATTGGGCCTCATTCCAATTTGGAAAATAAAAATATAAATTCATGTGTTGAATAGAAATATAAATTCATGTGTTGAATAGAAATATAAATTCATGTATTGAATAGAAATATAAATTCATGTGTTGAATAGAAATATATATTCATGTATTGAATAAAAATATATATTCATGGGTTGAAGAAAATATTCATTTGTTGAATAGAATAACGAAGTTATTGAAAAATATAAAGCCGTGTTGATTAGATATGCGTCATTTTGACGCGAACGATATTTATATCGATTATATTCGTTTTTATAATGAATATAGAAAAGGAAGTGATTTCAAAATATAACGTTTTGAAAATATTATCATATATATATATATATATATATATACACATATATATATCGATGATATGGAATATTCAATTTTGATTAGAAATTGAATAGGAAGTTGAAATCGTTTTGAAAACGAATTTAAAACGGTTTATAAAATACGTTTTAAAAGGTGATCGACGAAATATATATATATATATATATATATATATATATATATATATATATATATATATATATATATATATATATAATGGCCTGAACAGAACGCGCCGCGCCGCGGCAGTTCGCGAATTTCGACCATTGACTTCGAATTGAAGTTGCGGGAGATCCGACCGTCGGATTCTCCTAAAACTGGAACCGTTGGGTTCGTATCGAATAGAGCTTTCTAACGAATATAAGAAATTAGAAATCTAACGGTTGGATTTGGAATTATGTCCAAATCAAATTTGGAAAAGGTCGCTGTAAGTACAATTCGATGGTCGTTGATGGAAATCGACTGTATGGGCCTTGACAAAATTATTAAAAATAGTAATAATTTGTGTAAAATCATAAAAAATGATTTGTGAAGAATTGGGATGAAAATTTCCATATTTGAAAAGATAAAAATAGATTTTGATCGAAATGAACTAGTTTTGAACTAGAATTATAATTCCATTTATTTTTAGAATAAATAAATTGGATTTGAAATGGTTTTGAAAGTAACCATGGTTTCCAATAATTGAATTGGAATGGATTTGAATTGAAATTATCTTTGAAATATTTCGATGTTGGATTTTGGGATGATACAAATATTCTTATGGAAATTTGAAAGATATATTTATATCGTTATTTCCAATACGATATTTGTTGGTCGTAGAATTTGATATTGAATATAAGCCGATATATTTTTCTATTCAGAGCCTTGTATTTAATATCAAATGGGATTTGGGTTTGTCATGAATGGTGTCTTCATTAACATTGTTCTTGAGCCCAGTTGAGAAAAAGATTAAATCTTTTTATTTAGATTTAATGAAGTGTACCAATTAAATAATATTTAATTGGGACTGAATTTGAGTTTATCGTGAACAGTGTTTTAAATAACACTTGTTCTTTAACCCGATAATTAATGGAATGTGATTTTGGGTTTATAGCGAACCGTGTTTTAAATGACATGGGTTCTTTAACCCAGTTAAAGACAGGAGGTGATTTCCCAAGCTAAATAAACATTGATATTGATTTTTGGGAAGATTAAAACCAAGTGGAGTTTTAATGAATCTTTAATTAGATTGAAATGGTCAAGAATGGAGTATCACCAGTTTTGTTCCAGGCGATAGTTAAATCTTTAATTAGGTTTGAATGTGAAATGGTAATTGAATTTACCGATAACACCGTGGTGTTAGATATGAAGTATGACCAGTTTTACTTCATGGGGTGAATAGGTGGGGATTGGGAAATAAAATAAATGATTACTTCAGTGTGGTTCGCTAATCCCAACTAGTTTGAATTGATATTCAAAAGAGGATTAAAGAATAAATTTAAAGAATTTATCTTTGATAAAATTAATGGGAACCTTTCCCAAAGTGTAAGAATATTTGAATAAAAGAATATTCTGAATTGGAATGAGGCGTATGTTGTGTTTGTGTAACAATTGTTTATTATATACGCGAGTTATTCAGAAAGACCGGGTTTATCCCATTCTGAATAACTGATTCGACGTGGTGTCGAGGATGAAGACGGTGGTTGAAGACCGGAGGTCTTCACATCATTTGGGTGATTACTGATGATCTTGATTGGGTTGTACACCCAAGAGGAGGGATTCAGTTGGTGATCGTCCAGACGTACTTGGAGATCGATAGATATGCGAGGTACAAGGTGCCACCGGTTTCGTTCAGATCCAGAACAGACTTGTATGGACTGTGTGTCTAACATTGGATTTTTCTCTATGCTGATTGATCTCTATTAAATATACATCTGCCTGGTGAAGGGGAATTTATTCCCTTACTTCACCCTTCTCTGAGACGTACGGGATCAGAGGTTGTATATCGATAGACATCAGTCGCATGGTGTGAATTGCCTGTGTGGCATGCCTAAGTGGCAATTGATTAAGGCTTCTGTTGAAAAGCAAAGTCTTGTGATTGATGATCAAAGCACCGCCTGTGTGGCATAGCTTTGTGTAGCGTTGATTCGCGAGCCTCACACCCCGGTTGTGAACCAGAAACGGGAGAGGACCTCAGGGAGGGCATGCGTTTCCTTCTAGCTAGGGTGGTGTCAGTACTTAAAATGGCTGACATTTATATACTTTTCACCTGTGTGGTTGTTGCTGTTGCGAGGCGCCTCGGATATATCGGTGACTATGTGGAGCCGATGGAGTCATTGGGCTCATTTACGCCCCAAAGGGCGGGGAAACGCAATGTTCAGGCATAATAATCCACATCGGTGGACCGGCCCTGACGATCCAAGGCTTGTCTACGCGCTTGCCTGAGATACGGGCTAGAGCGTCTCGAATTCGGTAGAGGATGATCCCTTGCCTCGGTTCACGGATGGAAATCCAACTTTCAATACGTGACTTTGCGGTTTTATTTGTAGAGCCTAGTATGGCGACATAGTGGTATGGGGCACTTATGCCATCTATGATTGATACTTATGATTTGAAATTGTTTTGACACTATACACTTTTAGTAATAATAAAACATGAAATTTCACGTACCAAGCATTCTTGGCTATTATAAGGTAAAAACCCTATCCTCCGGCTTGCGTTGCATTTCATGATGGGACCTGGGTCTTATAATAGCTTCATTGTTCTTTATTTAGCATTGCGCTGTTGTTTTATGCACTGGTATTCTTGGGAGGAAACCTGTTCCGTGTTATACGGCGTGGTCTCTAGATTTACCTAACTTTAAAATAAAGATTAATAACTTTTTTAGTTCTCACACCAGTCACATGACTGGCCTGGAGTTTATTGTTTTAACCTAAACTCTGGGTGCCCTATTTTCTGCACGGGCAGCTAGTAGTTTTGGTTTTGCAGATTTATATTCACAGGAACCTGGTTTACAGCCGAAATGATATCCGGAAAGCTCTGTATCCGTATATCTCTTTCAGTTGTGTATTATATCATTTTTCCGCTGCGGTAATGTATTGTAATCTCTGATATTTAGTGAATGTGTAATATTGATTTATACTCTGTATATTCTTGTATTCTGATGGAATTGTTGTAATAAACAATGAAATGTTCTTCTGTTTGTGTTCTGATTGGTCGTGTTCTCAAAACAATCAGGGGTTTCGAACGGTCTTGATCGGTTTAGCGACTGATTCAGATCGAGCGAAATTCCTTTTCGTTACAAAGCTAAGGAAAACTTAAGGCTAAAGCATTGCATCAACAAATCTCATCACCTCTATCAAACTAAGGTGAATAATATATTCTACCTCTATGGTTTTGGTTATTTTTTAAAAGTCATGTACGACTTAAGGATCTTTATATATGGATTTAAGCGGAATTGCCAATGGTATACTAACTTATATTAGTACAATAGTTATGCAGGTAAAACTAAGCTATATAGAATATCTCAAATAAATAAAAGTAGTAAGTAAAGACACCAGGAATTTTATACTGGTTCGGACTTCCCGTCCTACGTCCAGTCTCGAAGCTCCTCTTTGGAATTCACTAACAACGCCCACTCTTTAACCGGAGGAAGAGGCCATAATACACCCGAGCACCAACAAGAATGTCCCCGCCTGAGCACCAACACAGGACTTCACAAATTCCAAAAGAGTTTTGACTTCTAAATGTGTTCTCGTATCAACACTGAATAGCCAACGATTAAGTACACCCTTTCTATAATCTTATCCTTAAGTATGTGATGTGTTTGTGAAAATTGAAGGAAGTATAATTCTTATTGAATAAAGAGATATGAAATAATTTCAATGATTCAATAAGAAATTTGAATATTAGAGAGCTTTTAGATTGCGGGAGAGTATAAAGATGTAAATCAGAAATTAGAATAGAATCAGTGGTTTGGAATTGAATATTAAGTCGTTTATATAGTTGTAGAAGAGCAGCATCCTTCACGAATAATTGCAATAAAGAGATATGGCCATTTCTATTCAAAGATGAATAGAAATCTATTCATAAATGGAGGCGACTCTTCATATAAATAGGAGCTATTTCGAATCAGTCGACTGATCCGCATTTCACCAGTCAACTGGTTGATTAAAGAAAACCGTATATATATATATATTTAAATATGAAAAGAAACTAGCCGTTACTAGGCTTTGGTTCACTGAATAGTCGACTGGTCTGGTTTTCACATGTCGACTGGTTAGTGAAACCAGTCCAGTAAATGGCTACTTTCTAGCCATATATTCATATATGTATTTATATATATATGTATATAATATGTGCATTTGTGTTATACTAATAGGATATATTTTAACATCTTTCTAACATCACTATATATATATATATATATATATATGACACATAGCTCTTCAATATGATCTTCATTCCTCTGTTGTTATGAATCGAAAATCTCGTGAATCAACATTCTCCCCCTTTTTTGATTGATGACAACATCTCGCATTTTGTTGAAATATTGAATTGCTCCCCCTGAATGTATGCTTGTATATATATATATATATATATATATATATATATATATAGCTCCCCCTGAATTTCTGCAACATTTAGTTAGTTCATAATATAACATATACTTACCGTGCGACATCCTATAACAAAGTTTTAGCATATATAATATATATATTCAATATCCCTCTCCCCTTTTGTCATCGATTAAAAAGAATACGTATCATGATAAAGTAGTAATCGAGAATAGTAGAGAACATAAATAATTATAGCACCTTCAGGAGATATTTGATTATGTGCTTTTCGATAAACTAAATTTTTGTTTTCACATATATTTAGATATACCGAAATAGCCTTCATTTTGTTGTGGTGTGCCTGCAAAAAATATGATATATATACTTTGGTACCCACTTCCTTCGTTAGGGTCCAGGGTTAGATGGAAGGTAACCATACCCAAGACGGTTTAATTGAACCTTTAAAAATGAAATTTTCATTATTGATTACTGAATTAAAATAATCATCGATATATTTTTCTCTGTTTTTCCAACTTTCAGCAACCCAAATACTTAAATAACTTATATTGGTATTTCGTTTTGTACTTCTAGACTTATTATAGATATCTCTAGTCATAGAAGTATTCGAATTTCTATAATGATTGGATCTTGGATTTACTCATGCATTAGTACTAGCAATGATATTTTTATTATATATTAAAGCATATCTAGTACTAGTTCTATGATTGGTTTTATTATATCCTAAACAACTTTTATCATGCAAAGGTCTTGAACTAGACAAAATCTCATTTAAATCATTTTGACCTTTGTTAAATTTCGCGAACTTACTTGTACATTTTTCAAATTTTATTCCAAAGTTGCGACTGACATTTTCAAAAGAAATTTAGTTGGTTTTCAATATATCAATTTCCTTATTTAATTCAGAATTCTCCCTTTTAAAGTATCATTATCATTTTTTAGATCAAAAATTTCAGATTCTGAATTATCTAAAGAAGATTGTAATTTTTCAAAATTTTCTTTTGAGTCGGAAATTTCATTTTTCAAAATATTATTATTAACCTTTAAATTCTCATATTCTTTAGTTAATTCTAAATTCTTTTCAGTTAAAGCTTCATTCACTTTTTCATGAGACGAAATTAAAGAACTAGAATTGTTTAAAGAATCTTCTAAAGATTTATTTCTACTTTATAAATCATCGATTTCCTTTAAAAGAACATTGTTTTTATCTATTAATCGCTTATTTTCTTTTTGAAGGAAATCCTTTTGAAAAACAAACTCTTCTAAGCTATTTTCAAAGCATTTGGTTTGTTTTATTAAAAATTTGTTTTCCTCTTTTAATTTTGAATTTTCTTGCTCACAATCTGTAAACTTGGCTAAAATAATTGCATTAAGTTTACCTAAACTTTTTAAATATTTTAACAATTTTTCATGGTCTAACAAAAGATCTTTATATAATGAATTTATACATACCGATTGTGATCTGACTTTAGCCATGAGACATTTGCTTCCTTGCTCTATTGATTCTGCTTTGTTGCTCTACCATTTTCTAATCCCTTGACAAGATTTCTTTATTGCCATTTATTCTAGGATGTTGTTACGATCTCTAAAACACCAGGCTCTGATACAAAATGAAAAGTCATGTACGACTTAAGGATCTTTATATATGGATTTAAGCGGAATTTCCAATGACATACTAACTTATATTAATACAATAGTTTTCAGGTAAAACTATGCTATATAGAATATCTCAAATAAATAAAAGCAGTAAATAAAGACATCAGGAATTTTATGCTGATTCGGACTTCCCGTCCTACGTCCAGTCAAGCTCCTCTTCGGAATTCACTAATAACACCCTCTCTCTATCTGGAGGAATAAGTCACAATACACCCGAGCACCAACAAGGATGTCCCCGCCTGAGCACCAACACAAGACTTTACAAATTACAAAAGAGTTTTGACTTCTGAATGTGTTCTCGTATCAACACTGAATAGCCAACAATTAAGTACACCCTTCCTATAATCTTGTCCTCAAGTATGTGATGTGTTTGTGAAGACTGAAGGAAGTATAATTCTTATTGAATCAAAAGATATGAAATAATTTCAATGCAATATGAAATTTGAATATTAGAGAGCTTTTAGAGTGCGCAAGGGTATAGAGATGTAAATCAGAAATTAGAATAGAATCAGTGAGAATCGGTGGTTTGGAATTGAAGATTAAGTTGTTTATATAATGGTAGAAGACCAGCATCCTTTCACGAATAATTGCAACAAAGAGATATGGCCATTTCTATTCAAAGATGAATAGAAATCTATTCATGAAAGGAGGTGACTCTTCATATAAATAGGCGTTGTTTCGAATCAGTCGACTGATCTGCATTTCACCAGTCAACTGGTTGATTAAAGAAAATCGTATATACATAAATACATATATATATATATTTAAATATGAAAAGAAACTAACCGTTACTGGGCTTTGGTTCACTGACCAGTCGACTAGTCTGGTTTTCACTAGTCGACTGGTTAGTGAAACCAGTCCAGTAAATGGCTACTTTCTAGCCATATGTTAATATATATATATATATATATATTTAAAAAATACGTGCATTTGTGTTATACTATGAGCATAGATTTTAACATCTTTCTAACACCACTATATATATATATATATATATATATATATATATATATATATATGACACTTAGCTCTTCAATACGATCTTCATTCCTTTGTTGTCATGAATCGAAAATCTCGTGAATCAACAATCTTAGTGTTGACGAAGAAACTACTTCTTCTGAGTTCAACTCCAAAAATAAGAAACAATCATAGAAAAGCGAATCGCATAATACTTGAAAAATAAAGAGACACACAGAGTTATAGTGGTTCGGCAATCAGGCCTACATCCACTTAGTGTAATCTATATTTTATTATATTGTATGATTACAATACAGTTGATTTCTATGTAAGAAGTTAAAGAGAAGGAGTTGAGTTTTGCAGTAGCAATGTCCTTGCATGGATATGCCAGAGATATTTGAGATCGATCCTTTGCAATCTCAGACAACCATGTCTTTATTGTGTTTCCCGAATATGGTTTGGCATGCCACGTAAAGGTGACTTCGGATTTAGAGGAAGTAGTGAACTTGGCCACATTTAGGAAGTGGTCAATGTGGGGCACGTCCTTTAATCATATCTCTATCCGGTTCAGTATAGATGAAACAAAGATATCGATCCAGAACTCAACACGATTAAAGCATCGGTGGCCCGACGTTGAACTGAGTTAATCGTATTGTAATGACCTGCAGTTTTCAGTGATATAATAATTTATTTATTTAACCAATTAAATAGTGATTTAGAGAATTTAATGGTCATTTAATTAAACAATAATGAATATTTAATTAAAATAATAATTAAATAATATATTTAAATTCCAGAATAGTCGGAAATAGTAGAATGCACAATACGATGTGAACTGGTTCATATATAAGCTATAATTCAGTTTAGAGTTGAATTATAATAACGAATATATTATATAAACGATAGTTGAACGAATAAATTATAATATAATTATAATCGAGCTCGAAATGGCGCGGCAGTTCGCTATTTGGCGATTTGAACTTCAATTGAATGTATAGGGTCCGTTTTAAATCGGATTTCTGTGAAACAAGAAACGTTAGGAGCTAGTGAAGTATATCTTTCTAGTGGAAGAGAAAAATCGGGATTTCATTGTGTAGATTTTGAATTATGTTCAAATCAAATTTTAGAAAAGTCGCTGTGGAATTCCTTTATAATTTATAAAGGAATTATTTATATTTTTAAAAGGAATTTCATTATAAATCGAATATCGATATAACTAGGAATGTTAAGACATCGAGTTATAATTCCAATGAGAGCTGTATGGTATTCCACTGTGAATATATAAGATAATATTTATTTTTAAATATTAAATTTAACTGTTTTTAAATATATTTATATATTTAAAAGGGCTATTTAGAGCTTTAAAAATAGCCAGTTTTGCAAACGACCTCAGAATTCGACGAAACTAATTTTGTTGGATCCGCAATGTTAAGTTATTGCTAGATTTCAGTTTTCGTGATTTTTAGAGTCAGTGTGTGGCCGTACGGATTTTTCGTGTAAAAAACAGTCAGTATTGTGACAGTTAAAAATACGATGTGTGAGCAAACAGAGTCGGAATTCAACGAAACCAGTTTCGTTGGGACCGTAATATCAAACTGTAGCTGCATATTCATTTTCATGATTTTTGGGTGTCGTGTGTGATCACACAAGTTTTTAAAAGTGTGAAAAAATATATAAAATGATATTAAATAAAATATCCTAAAGTTTTGATATAAAGATATTTTGGATTCTCATAAGGGAAAAACCCGTTCCGTTATATGGCGTGGTCTTATGAGATATCGTTACTTGTTCGAACTGTTTTAAACTGTTTTACTCATACCAGTCCCATGACTGACCCGAAGTTTATTTTGTTTTGTTTCCCTAAACTCTTGGGTGCCCAATTTTGTACGGGTAGTCAAGTAGTTGGGATTTACAGATACTTGAAGAGCTGGAGCAGGAGGCCTCAGGATCATATAACTATAATTTATTTCCGCTGTGTTGTAAGTGCTATACTTTGATAATGATGTATATTTAAGTACAGATGTATATTTCAAGTTATGTTATATATATTATATGTTATTCGTTCCGCTGTGAGGTTCGTGTTACTCTGATGTTGTGTTCTTCTTCTTCTATTCTAAGTTTCTATCTTATCTATTCTCACCCTCTAATTTCTTTCATTAACCATCCGGTATTTTCGACTCTTGATGTTAGATATGTGTTGTATATCAGATAATCAAGATCGCCAAAACCCCGGGTCGTTACAGTTGGTATAAGAGCTTAAGTTATGTATTACCTTGGCTCAGTGGCATGACTCGGTAGAGATGGGGTTAGTAATACCCTAGATTGAGTTTGAGTGTATATATACGAGTGAACATATTTGTTATTTGATATAAATGGTTTTATATTGAGTAGATTTATTGGTTGAGTTGTTTATGGATTCTGGTCGATGGTGGGGCACCACAATATCGATAGGGGTTTCTAAACACTTGAATACGATGGGTCGACACGATATGTTTTGGAAAAAGGGTAAATGAAAATAATTTTTCCCAAAGTATATTTTGATATAGAGAAAAAATATATATTGGAATTATAATATATTGGATATATTGGTTGTTATTATAATCGAGTAAGATTATAAAAAGTAAAATGGTTATGTATATAACCAAGTAGAATTCATATAAGTATAATGAATTGAATTAAATCTGAAATTAGAATCAGAATGGGAATTAAAATTCCTAGAATTTGAAAAGGTGTTTGTAAATGGATTTGGATTAAATAAGGAAAATTTAAGATCTTGGGAAATTTTAAATTGTTTTACAAGGAGTGTGAATTATATTTCGAAATGAATTTCAAAGTGGAAATGTTTAGAAATGGTTTTATAGTATTGAACTCACTTCGATGGCTAGGAAATAAATTCTGATGATGACAGCTGCATCATCAGTGTTCATTTTCGAGTTTCTAAGTGATGAATTTCTACCAAGGATTTTGTTTTGAATTGTTTTAAGGGAACAAGATGGTTTGAAATCCGAAAGGGAATATTTGGTTTTAGAAAAGAAAAGCTGTTTAAAATTCCCCATGAATAGACTGTTTGAATTAAAAACAAATTTAAATAGAAACTTGTGAAGGCAAATTGAAAGTGAGTTAAAGCCAGTTAAGTGAAAACTGAATGGAAATAGAATGATATCAGGAAAAATTTGTTCTTGAATAAAATTGGATTATCGAGATAAGAATCTGAATTGAAAATTGGATTGGGAAGTTAAGAGTTTGAAATCGAGAATGGAGCTCGAATTTGACTGGGGTATAAGAAATTTATTAATGAATTGATTGGAGTTTTGATTGGGATAACACTGGTATATGTTGAATGGATAACAGGTGAAAGTGATAAGGTTGATATGCCCGACAAAAAGGTACAAGTTTATATTTGATATAAGCATGAGATTTGTGAGTCGAATTGGCAAGCCGCTTGGCTGTTTGATTTTCTTTTGGGTTGGAGATGGCCCAGAGAGGCGAGTTAGAGTTTGACCTTTCGACCAGTACAAAGGAGGTGCTGGCGAAATTTTTCAAAAAGTTAAGGTGTTAGAAATTTTTTTGGATTTTTGAAAATTTTCGTTATAAGGATTAATTAATAATTTAATTAAAATAAATTGGTTTAGTGAAACCGGAGTTAAGAAGTGAACAAATAAGTTCTAACTAGTTAATAAGGTTTGTTTTCTACCTTAGCAATTTCGAGGACGAAATTATTTTAAGTAGGGAAGAATGTAATGACCCGCAATTTTCAGCGATATAATAATTTATTTATTTAATCAATTAAATAGTGATTTAGAGAATTTAATGGTCGTTTAATTAAAAAATAATGAATATTTAATTAAAATAATAATTAAATAATATATTTAAATTCCAGAATAGTCGGAAATAGTAGAATGCACAATATGATGTGAACTGGATCATATATAAGCTATAATTCAGTTTAGAGTTGAATTATAATAACGAATATATTATATAAATGACAGTTGAACGAATAAATTATAATATAATTATAATCGAGCTCGAAATGGTGTGGCAGTTCGCTATTTGGCGATTTGAACTTCAATTGAATGTACAGGGTCCGATTTAAATCGGATTTCTGTGAAACAAGAAACGTTAGGAGCTGGTGAAGTATATCTTTCTAGTGGAAGGGAAAAATCGGGATTTCATTGTGTAGATTTTGATTTATGTTCAAATCAAATTTTAGAAAAGTCGCTGTGGAATTCCTTTATAATTTATAAAAGAATTATTTATGTTTTTAAAAGGAATTTAATTATAAATCGAATATCGATATAACTAGGAATGTTGAGATATCGAGTTATAAATCCAATGAGAGCTGTATGGTATTCCACTGTGAATATATACGATAATATTTATTTTTAAATATTAAATTTAATTGTTTTTAAATATATTTATATATTTAAAAAGGGCTTTTTAGAGCTTTAAAAATAGCCAGTTTTGCAAACGACCTCAGAGTTCGACGAAACTAATTTTGTTGGATCCGCAATGTTAAATTATTACTAGATTTCAGTTTTCGTGATTTTTAGAGCCAGTTTGTGGCCGTACGTATTTTTCGTGTGAAAAATAGTCAGTATTGTGATAGTTAAAAATACGCTGCGTGAGCAAACAGAGTCGGAATTCGACGAAACCAGTTTCGTTAGGACCGTAATGTCAAACTGTAGCTGCATATTCATTTTCATGATTTTTAGGTGTCGCGTGTGATCACACAAATTTTTAGAAGTATGAAAACAAATATAAAATGATATTAGATAAAATAGCCTAAAATTTTGAGTGAACCAAAACAAGCCACATGCTCCTTTGTCACCCACAAAAGAAAATCCGTCCCCTTATATAATCATTTTTCATAGGCCGCCAGTTCTTCATCTCAAACATACCATCGTGAGTTGTAAAAAAAATCAATACAAATAATATAAATTCTTTTACATCCCAAAGTTAGAATATTTGAATTCGTAAGGAAAATCTCTTAATTCCTATACTCGTTTTGATGGGTTCGAGCCCTTTCTGTTCAAAGGCGGTTTTACAGCAGCTTTCTAGGGTTGGTAAATTCGAGGGAATGGTGCCTCGTTAGTGATTTTCGATGGTAGATTTGGGTTTGTATGGTCGAATAGGATGTACCTGCAAGTTTTGAGGGGTTTCGATGCACAAAAGGTTCGGTGGGTTTTTCTTGTTCATCGGGTCGGACTGGAAACCGTGGGGTGATGAGCAGCTCGAGTTGAGCTTGATGAATGCTGAAAGAGGGAGATTAGGAAGATAATGTCAATGGTGGGATCTGTTTGAGTTTCGATTGAAGAAGAGAGGTGCGGTGGAAGAAAGAATAGGCAAATGGTTTGGGTGTTTAACAGGAGCGGAGGAGGTCAACTGTTGAAGAAGGAGGATAGCTGAAATTTCAGGTGTTGGATTTAAAAACAGGATGGGCCGGCTAGTGAGCTGGGTAAGGCCCAATTTAGAAAAATAGAATTAGTTTTGTTTTAATTCAAATTAAAAGTGTATTAACTTCGTAATTGTATAACTTGATCATACGATATCAGATTGACGAACCGTAAGTTGCATTGGGATCGTAGGGACGGACACTACAACATGGAACCGACTCGAAGTCCATTGGAGCTCGTTTGAATTTATGGCGAAATAAACTGTTTGATTCAAATCAAACAACAGTTTATCATTCTTTAACGATGAACTGCCGAAGTGAGTAAAACTCACCAACTATGAACAGTTATATTTTTCTAACGTATATTTAGAAATGATAATTATCTGTTGATTGTTGTGTGTTAACTGTTTGGTTGAGCTGTTTGTGTATTGATTGAAATCATAGATAACGATATATATATATATATATATATATAAATCGTTAATCAAATATTGATTCTGTTTAATAGAATATTTTATATTCGTGTATTTAACATCTGTAATGCAGGGAAACAGGTTAGAGGGGTCCAACTGGACTCCTCAATATTTATAATACTGTTCTGTTCATGTATTGTGATATATGATGTGTTATATAATCTGTTATGAATTATGTGTGTTAGAATGATGTTGATCATTGTTATTCGATATTTTTAATATCATAAGAAACCCTGGGATGTAAAAAGAATTATTTCAATGTATATTGAAATAAAGGGAATTTATAAAATCAACAGATTTTATAAAAGGAAATATTTCGAAAGTAAATAAAAGGGGAAATGTTGATAAAACGAATAGAATAGAATAAAGGAGAATATTTATTTAGAAAATAAATAGGAGATTATAAAGGAGAATATTTATTTAGAAAATAAATAGGAGATTATAAAGGAGAATATTTATTTAGAAAATAAAAAGGATAAAGGAATATTTGTTTAGGAAATGAATAGAGTTAATCGATTAGAGTAAATCAAATAGAGTAAATCGATTAGAGTAAAACATACATAGTTATTCGGGATGAGATTCCATTTAGCACGACTGCTAGCGTAATTCGCAGGGCTGCAGATAGCCTACGTCGGTCGGATGTTTCTTGAGGGAATCAGGCGTAACCATTGTGATCGCTGCAATCTAGAGTTAAGCAAATGGAGTTAAATCCAATATAATTATTCGAAAGGAGTCAATTGAACATAGTTATTCAAAGGAGTTAATCAAACATAGAAATTAAGAAATAGAGTTAAACAAGATTAGAAACTGACTAGAGATTAGTTAAGTTGAATAGTCTTCTGAGTATCGATCTGATGTTGGTTTCGGCCTTCGGGGTTTATACTTATAGAATTGTTCTCCTACTAGTTTACAGTCAGGGACTGATAGTTGTGAAATGATAGTGATATGTAAATAAACAATGGAAATGTTTTCCAGTGTTAATAACATATATTTTATAAACATAGAAAATAAGGAAATGTGAATATATATAAATATATATATATATATATATATATATATATGTTAAATGATGATTGATCGATATAATTTCCATCTGGAAATAATATCGTTGTTTGCACATGAGTTTTTCTTTGATAGTTGACTCACCGATTATCGAAGTTTTTTTGACCATTTTAACGTTGTTAATATGGAGAGACCGGTTGGATTTTTATTCGAAGAACCACTCTGTTTTGGCATAAGCGTTGCGAATCATATATGCCAAAGATAATTGAAGACGGAGTAAAGTGCAAGGGCTATTGTATAAATCTTAGATAACAGTGCCTAAGATGGATATACTGAATAGTGCTTTCGGTTTGTCCAGCCCCAGGACAACTTGTATGGAAGAATGTCTGACAGAGTATATCTAATAGATCGCGTAAGTTGATCTCTTCAAACGTATTCACATTTGGTGGCGGAGGAATTCGTTTCTCTTAACTGTATACCCGTGTTATATTTGGATAAATCAATTTGTGATTTGGCGGGTATGGCGATGTGGCATTCTAAGTGAATGAAGATATGATATGTAAAAAGATAAGCGTAACTTCTAGCCTCACATCCGGTAAATGACAAAAATCGGGCAGGCAACATGACTATGTAGGTCGCACCTATTAGGGTGTATAATCACCTGATCTAGAGTTTCATTTACTTCTAAAAATCTATTGTTGATGCTGTCCCATTCGGGAAACGGTTGCTGATCCCAACCATTGGTGATATACATTCGATACACTCAAGTGAAATGAGTGGTCGGTCATGTGTGGCCGGGTTGCAAGATGTTCTGGTTGAACCCAGTGTATTCCTCTCTAGAGGTACACTAACGAAAGGTGGTTCCATACCTTGTCATAGTTGGAAATCCATTACCCAATACGTGCTTGCGGTTTTGATTGTATACTATATATGTAGAACGTGAGATGGAAGCGTTTCTGCTAGATGATTATTATATTGTGGTTGATAGACATTATTATAATATCAAAAGGTTTTTGATATAAAGATATTTTGGATTCTCATAAGGGAAAAACCCATTCCGCTATACGGCGTGGTCTTATGAGATATCGTTTACTTGTTCGAACCGTTTTAAACTGTTTTACTCATACAAGTCCCATTACTGACTCGAAGTTTATTTTGTTTTGTTTCCCTAAACTCTTGGGTGCCCAATTTTGTACGGGCAGTCAAGTAGTTGGGATTTACAGATACTTGAAGAGCTGGAGCAGGAGGCTTCAGGATCATATAGCTATAGTTTATTTCCGCTGTGTTGTAAGTGCTATACTTTGATAATGATGTATATTCAAGTACAGATGTATATTTCAAGTTATGTTATATATATTATATGTTATTCGTTCCGCTGTGAGGTTCGTGTTACTCTGATGTTGTGTTCTTCTTCTTCTATTCTAAGTTTCTATCTTATCTATTCTCACCCTCTAATTTCTTTCATTAACCATCCGGTATTTTTGACTCTTGATGTTAGATATGTGTTGTATATCGGATAATCAAGATCGTGAAAAACCCGGGACGTTACACGAATCGAGGTAGCCGATCCAGAATGAAGTTGTGAGGTGTCTGGCCGGACTGGCATTGCCGAATCTGAATTCAAACACCCAGTACCCATGTGCTCTAGAATATCGTTGCATCAACAGTATTTTTGGCTCGCCTAAGCCCATGCTTAAGTCCTGAGCACTTCGATAGTCAGAAGTCTAATATGTGACTACCTTGCATAAAGTCGGGTCAACGATTGTCCCCTAAAACATGCCTTTCCGTGGAAGGCATGTTTTTGGATAATCTAAAAACCCAAGTACAAGTCCAATATCCAAAGACTAGAAATCCATGATCACACCGGGTCATAATATTAGAAAACCATAAATCCTAAAAAAACACGATCGTGCCAGATCGTAATCGTACTAATAGAAGACCACGATCACACTAGATCGTATTATTGGAGGACTAGGAATCCAAATTCCTAAGAGGTCCCATAATCTCACCGGATCGTAAAATAAGAGAAATCCAAATCTAAGAAATCCAAAATCCATGATCTTGTTGGGCTAATCCAATGCGAGTTTAATTCATAGTTGGGTCGTGATTTGGAAATCCCTTCACTTTCTTGTAAAGAACTTTACAGCTCATTGATACAAATTCTTCTAATCACTCTATCATGAAGGAATTCGTAGTTCATTAGTTAATCCAATCAGTGTCTGATAATAGAACCCATAGTTCATCAATATGAACTCATCTCATCACTCTCCGGTAACGAAGCTCGTAGCTCAACAATACAAACTCTTCCAGACGCGTTCTGATAAATGGAGTTTGTAGTTCATCAATACGAGTTCATCCAATCACTCTCCGACGACAAACCCGTAGTTCATTCGCATGAATCCATCCATTTAATTCTCGTGAAAGGGACCTATCATTGGCTCCTACAAGTCCATCCAATCACCATTTGGCGAGAGGGACCAGTAGTTGAGTTATACGAATACATCCAATCACCTCCTGGTGATATGAATCCGAATGCACGGGTTTTAACCCCATCTCTCCGACTGAAGCAAAATCACCATCAATATTATTTTTTCCAAGGGTGATTCAAGAAAATGCATTGATCAAAATACAAGAAAGGAAATCGAAATAGGGTGCAGCCTTTCCGTAATCCACGACTCAACATCCAATCAAGGCATACCGAGGACCAGATCATGGTCCCGAACATGAGTAAGTGATCGAGCCATTAAGTCGGGAGGCAATTGATTTAGCCATCGCCACCTCCATCATAAGATGATGATTTGTCCTCCGGACTGTGGCCCTCCTTGATTGAGGGCCACAAATGGCTGTCCATAATCAAACGCCGCCCTTCTAGTCTCAACATAACCCTTGAGATGTCCACCCCTAACATGCTCCTCTATCTCATCTCGGAGGTGGTTGCACTCCGACGCTGTATGCCCATCCAATTCATGGAATAGGCAAAAATTTCCCAACCTCCTTTCCTTTTCAATAAGATCTCTAGGAGGTTTTTTGATATGGGGTCTGCCCACAATCCTCTAGGTAGATCCTTTCTAAGGATTCATTCAATTTCGTGTACGAGGGATATTTCTGCCCTTCCTGATTTTCTTCGAGCCATCACGCTCATTTCCTGCTTTTTTTCCTTTATCACGCTTGAATCCATCCTTAAGCGTTTCTCAGTCATTCAGTATATTTTCTTTAATTTCGCTTTTCGCCTACGCATCCTCTTGGCATAGGTATCTGTCAGTTTCAGAATAAAATTAATCGAGATTTCTCGGGGGATCCCTTTGTATACTAGCCTTAAATTCGGATTTGTTGACCACTCCTAACATGGTCTGCATCAAGACCATTTACGATTCTGGCTTATCCATTGAAGCCACCATCCCGTTGAACCTCTCCAGGAAACTTCTCGGCGTTTCTCCGATTCCTTGCCTTATTGTTGTCAACGTCATCACATTCTTAGGATGAGTTATGCAAACTCTAAATTATCCCATGAACCTATCCAAAAGTTCATTTTAGGATCCAGTCGATTCATTATTCAGCTACCTAAGCCAAAGCACAGCCAAATCAGTTAGGAATAATGAAAATCACTTCTCCATTTTAGGAGATTCCCCAAGCATGTCCATATTCCTGATATAGCGTGTTATATGTGTGGTTAGATCCGACCTCCTTTTGTAAGCCGTCAAAAAGGGCAGCTTAAATTCTAGTGGGGCTCTCGCATCTTGGATGCTAGAAGTGAAAGGGCTCCGAGTTACATCGTCATATCCTTGACTAGGTACTTTGCCTCTGGTTACGCGTAGTATTATCTCTGCCAGTCTGTCTCTATCAGTTGTAAATTAAGTTGTTCTCCCCAAGCCTTGGAGGGAATTCTGGAATGTATTGCTCAAGTTGCGCCTCAACAACTCTTCCTATCAAAGTTCTATGCCTCTCTGTAGCATTCACATCCAGTTCGACCATGCCTTTGGAATCAGGTTCAACATAGTCGAACTGGGCTGCCTACACAGCAACATTATTCCTCTCCTAAGCAGCTCGTGCTCGAGCCACATTTTTGGTGTCATCATTTAAGACATTTTGAATCAAAGCATCATGATTCACTTCACCATTTCCAAGGTGGTTGTTCCCATCCATATCCGATATGGCGTACAGGCCAGGCCGAACCGGAGTTGCCACCGAGCCGAGTCGTGGCATACCTCCTTAGTGGGTCGTCGTTGCATTGCTGGATCCTTCCCCAAGAGAAGAGCCTCGGCCTCCTAGATTTCCGGATAAATTGATTCCAGCGAGGAAATTATTCATCATCTTCTCTTGCCTTCGGATGAGTCCATCATATTTATCTATACCCGACTTCAAATCTTTAAGAACTTTATCCATCTCCTCTCCGGTGAGGTAAATGGAAGGATTACCAGTAGAGGAAGACTCTTGAATTCCCTCATTCCCTTCACCTTCTACTTGAGTGTTGGCACCAGTTTTCTTTCGCTTAACCATTTTCCAATACTGAAGCAATCTATCTTCTTTATGCTAGAAATCAAGTAGCCCCCCCCACCTGACGCACATGTTGATATAGAAATTGGTTCTTCTTAGTCCAAATATGCAAGATCAGTAACAATCACATAATACAAAAAAAGTAAAGAGACATGCATATTTATAGTATTTCGACAATCAGGCCTACGTCCACTTGGTATAATCTATCTTTTATTATTCTATATGATTACAATGCAATTGATTTTTCTTTTGCAAAGCCAACCAAATTCTATAATGGTTTGCACCACTTTTTCATTATAGCAAATAATGAGTACAATATATAAAAGGAGATAAATTGTTTGCTTATCTACTATAGGCATTCTGATGTAAAAAACACTGAGATCTAACACCATGCTGGGTGTGATCAGTTATAATACAATTACTATTAGAAAGTAAAACAATACTTCATAGTATGATCTCATATCCTATACTTCCTCACTGGGCATTAGTTAAGGTCTTCATATTTTCCAGTTACAACTTGAATACTCCAAGATTAGAAGCTGAAAGCAATTAACAAAGTAGATCCAATATTGAAAAAATATTGTTGTTAACCCAAACTGAGTATTGAAGATGCAGATACTCAAAAGCAGTACTGGAACACAAACCATACCATGTAACAACTAATACAACAAAGCACAAACCAACCGCGGATAAATTGAAGAACAATGCAGAAGTTGAAGAGAAGGCAAGGCAATGTGTATAGGCTAAAGGAGAGAGTGAATAGCTTAGATTGTAACACATAGAAGAGGATGTAATCAACTTCAAGCCAAGCAAAAGGGACAAAGATAGATCCAGGAAGAGCAACAAAAACAACAACCAATCTCAAAGAAACCAATAACACCACTCAACAAGACCAAATAGCTCATAGATGACACACACGTTGATGTTAACGAACACTCACAAGAACCAAAGAGTAGAAACCAACCGATCAACACCATATATCAACTAAGCAGCAAAATACCCAGTATTGATTACTTGACTGCACAAGCTTCTCCATAAGTCGCAAGCTAAAGTGGACATAGGGGATGATTCAGGCAACCAAGGGTGGACTGAAAGAAAACAATCAGCATGAAGATGACATTAGCATCATCAATATCCAACGATGCCTACAAGAAGCTACCAATGAAGTAAGAGAAAGGGACGAGGCCAGAAAGGATTAGTGGAGTTACAAAGGAATCAGATCTAAGGTTAGGGAGGATGTAGAAAAGTAAGGGGCGTTTCTGTTGGAAAAAATGAGTAAGTGAGAGGGGAGATAGTGTTAGGGATTGCGGAATGGATCGTTAAGGCAAAACTAACACTAGAGGGGGGTGAATAGTGTTTTTGAGAATTTAAACAAAATCTAAAACTTATATGAACTATTATATGAATCAAACACCACCGAAACAATCATAGACACAGAATCAAACAGAAACACAAAAATAAACAGAAATAAAATGTAGAAAAGGAAAGAACACACCGAATTTAATACTGGTTCAGGATTGCTCCTACGTCCAGTCCCACGCAACGTTGGATTACGCAGAGGTTTATTACTATATCAATATCCAATTACAATCCTCCTTGATTTCACGGCTACAAGGGATACCACGGATTCCACACACACTTGATCAAGTATTTCCTCCTTGATTTCACGGCTATAAGGGATACAACTGATTACTCTTCCTTGATTTCATGGCTACAAGGGATACCACCGATTACAAACACTACGCAAACAATTACAACTACCCTATAACTCTTCAATATCACTTTGATTCAGAGAGTAATGAGTAGAGAGTGAGAAGAGATGGATTTTTATTAAAATAGAATTGAATTCGGCAGAGTATAAGTGTAGAAATCATAAAAATGAGAAGATATAACGGTGTAAAGAAAGGAGATGAAGATGGAGAAGAAGAATTATGAAAAAATTCGAAATCATCCCATATTTATAACATTTGAAAGGTTGCAACGTTTCTGGAGCATCGCAAAAAGTGAAAAGACACTTCCTTTTAATTTTCAAAAAGTGACAGTTATATGTCGACATGTATATAAATGTACGTCGACATATCATGCTTTAAAAATGATTTTTGAGCATTTTTCAAGTGTTTTGATATATATATATATAATTCTGGAAATTCTTAAATTAAAATATAGTGTTATAAATGAATATTATAAAGTAAAAAATCATACGAAAACATAAATATAAACATATTTATAAAATTATAGAGTTAAAACTATATAAATATTAAGTATAAATATAAAATTTATAAAACTTGAGTTTAAAAAATCAAAATAAAATAAAATAGAGAAGATAAAGATTGAAGATAGAATTTGAAAATAGAGTTTGAAATCAGAAATCGAAAAACAGAATTTGAATTTGAACCTGGAGTGCTAATCAGAGTCTTATATAATCTAGACTCTATTACTATATATATCTTGAACTCTTGAAATCTTGAATACTCATGAGTCTTGAATCATCTCTGAATTCTGAATCTCTAATATCTTTAAACTGTACAGTCTTCAGTAATAATACCTGTATATAAATCCTATATATATATATATATATGTGTGTGTGTGTGTGTGTGTGTGTGTGTGTATGTGTGTGTGTATTCTAGACAAAAGTGTTAGTATAATTTTACAATCAATTAATATTGAAATAAGGTTGTTGTCATCAAAACTCCATTCTCCAACGATCTCCCCCTTTTTATTGATGAAAACCTTAGTTTATAAAATATCATAACTGTATATACCTGTTGATGATGCTCCTTATAATACTCCCTCTGTCTATATGAATCCTATGAACTAATTCTATATTTTATAATTTCTCCCCCTTTTGCATTATCAAAAAGAAATTCTAAAACTACTCACCCTAAATCGTATAATTATCTAAATAAAACCTATAAGTAACTAAGTAACTCCTAAATCAAAGTAAAATACCCCCACTACGCCATAGATGGCCTACAGCAACCCCAGAGAAGTGACGCAGTAGGTGCCAAAAAGTGTTGCTATAGGCAAAAAAATATCTACGGCAACACTTTTTTGGGGTTGCCTTTTGCCGCGTTGCCTTAGAGTCAAGGGCTACACCTTCGCGATCCTATGATAACATCAATACAGGTGTTGCCACAAGTATCACTACAACAAAAAATACCCTTTCACAACTGCCAAAAACAGTTGTAATATGTCTAGTGCAGCTGGCAATCATAATAAAGTCAACCTTTTTTACAACTGTTTCTAGCAGTTGTTAAAATTTGTTTCACAACTGCTAAAAGCAATTGCACCTCAACTGCTATTAATCACAGATTTCATAATATTATAATTATAACCGCTATTTTACTAACAACAAACATAATTACTCACATTAAGGGAAAAACAATTCAAATTTACACCATTTATGAATCAGTAACTTCATTACAAAAAATAGCTGAATTCATTACAGAAAATACCTGAAATAACACAAGCAACATGAACAATTATTGTATGCTAAAACAAAACAAGGAAAAAGTTCGGTTCAAGTGAATACAGCGGGACTAGCCCCATCTGTTAAGTATATATCATCTGCATTAGCAGGAAAACTATCTCGAGCTTCAATTCCAACAGCAATCGCATAGCGTAGATCTTTAATACCCTACATTGATACACTGGCTTAAAAAAATATTCTTACGTTGCAAGATTGAAATAATATTTAGAGTCTAGGATATGTTACACTAAGATAGATCTTCATATTTTCCTTCGGAAAAATGTTGTATTTGCCAATTTTCTAGGTGTATATATAACGTGGTAACATCCAAAGGTTTGTATTAAAGGCTACTATAAGTAGAAATAATTATCAAAAAGAAAATATGGAAGAAAAAATATTAACCTGGCTATGACTGTATGCACCAGTTGCTCTACCAGGAATTTAATCCGGAATCTCCCAAGCTCTTGCTACTTGTTTTGTGATGTCGAATCCGAAGGTAATATTAACCTGGCTATGACTGTATGCACCAGTTTTTGTTCTTGTACTTGCATGGCACTCTGCATTATTCATACTCATGTGTCATCATTCAATTTCACTTAGTTTATATTGCATCGCTAGTACATGCATGGTAATTAAGTGAAACTTGCTCTGATTCGGATTATATACCTGTAAACCGAACGTGTTATGAACGGTAAATTATAATACGTATATGTTTATATACCTCCTGAAGTTTGTGTCGTTTGCAATGTGTCCGTCTATTACCACCACAGTGACTCCTTTGGTGCTGCATAAGCTTCCATTTTTGCACCTTATCTGCTCACATTTTCAGTTTTAATTATTTACTCAATAATTTTTAACAGAGACACACAACATATACGATGAAGTATATATGAACTAAAACTCACCTTAAAACAGCCACCGCAACCAACTCCATCTCTGTAGATAGATGGACTTGCAGAAGCAATGAACTCCACCTTATTAGTCTGCATAATAAAAGGAATTCTGAATGCAAAATTCAATCAAATAAAACTACATCATCTTATAAAGAAAAACGAAATGAAAAATTAGTACATAGGGCCCTTGTGAAAATCTAAGAAGACATAAGCTTATCAAGTAAACATACCACCTTCAAACATGCAAGCAGACATACTGCCTTCAAATGTTTTTCTGTTCTAGTTAAACTACAAACAAAACATTGTGTGCAAAAGAAAATTATAGGAATACGTTCAACAATTTTAATGGTTTAAAAAAAATACTGCTCAGACAGATGACACCTCTGTTTCTATCTCGTTTATCCACTACTTTATATATAAAAATGCCTCTGTGGATGTATCAGAGCATATGCTTTCATATTATCAACAGAAAATGACAAGTGACATAAATTTTTCTACTGATCTAAAATACCAACGACATGTAGAAGTTCATACCTCAATATCTGTTTGTGCTGCTTCAAGGCTACCCTCCAATGAAGCATGATCACCGACTACTGTTTCTAAAGTTTCCATTAGTGGGTCCGGTTGACAGAACAAAAATGCAACATCAATATTCATTCATCTACCGCTTATATTTCTTTGTGTGATACAAAATTGATATGAACATTAGTTACAAACTTGTTCGTATGTAGAGTGGTTGCAAAAATATTTATAGCTATTACCATTGTTTCTTTTAGTGACAATGAGATGCGCCCAAGGCCAAAATCAAGCTGGTGAACTTTTGCTTCGATAATTTGCTAATAATATAGCAGTTATATACTATAATATTTGCATAAGATGTCAAGAGGTACAGTTGAATCCTAGAAACATCTGAATACCTGACCAATTTTGTAGTAAGTTGAGGAGTCCAGTGTAGCATCCCATGATATTTCAGTTTGATGAACCAATGCAGGCAGTCCTTCCACCTATAAAACCAACATATGTACTTTTGAAAACAATCCCAAATTGGTACATAAGTAGTAGAAAAGAAAGGGCTTGGTGTAACACCTCAACAAATATACCAAAGTAAGTGATTTTTGTAATGCAACATTTCACTACATCGCCAACATTAAGCTTAGCCTGTATATCAATAATCCACAACAAAATGCCACTATACTTTTTGGATTTATTGAATTAGTAATTGTCAGCAACACAAAAAAGAGAAAAGAAAACTTTAATTCACTTACACTACCATATTAAAGAGTGTTAGGGGTTATTCTCGGATTTAGTAGAAGTTGCTAAGTGTATTGGTGGTCCATTCTTTCTGGTGTTATCTTCTTATGTTCATGTTCAGTTATACTTTGATGTAAATCCTTGTACAAATTTTCATGATAATACCAATTAAGATTTTCAACTCATGAATAAACGCAGTATCACATCATTTGAAGAAAACAAACAACAAACCTTGAACCATCTTTTGCAGATCTTCAATAGCCTAAGTATCGGCCATAACAAACATTGGATTCCTAGTCATAACCTTCGAAACTATTGTTTTCTCAGTTCTCAAGCCCTCTGCTATAACTCTAATTGAAATATCCTAATCCAACAAGTAATCGATCAATTAACTACATGAAAAGCTTCTAAATTTCCAAAGTTAACGTGAAAAATCATCAACTGACAATTTACAGAAATCTCAACCTTGTCAGTAACAATTCCAGAGAGCAATCCATTTGCATCAGTAAGCAAAACTGCGTCAACTCTTCTTGATGCCATTCTCCGACAAGCTTCAGACACGGTTGTGCCTTGAGGAATGGTAAAAGCCTTTGAAAGCCTCAGTTTTCTAACAGTTCTCTCTCCACTAGTTCATAAGAGACAAGAATAAAAATGTAAAATTAAGCCTTTCAAACTAAAGATTTTACCTGAATTGAAATCAGAAGCAGATGACCGGACTTTTACGTCTAAATCTCGATTTGAGGGGAGAAATATCAGGTAGGAAAAATCGTTGAGAGGAATGAGTTAGAGGAGGAATAGCAAAGAAAAAATCGTGTGAAAGAAAGGAGCCCTTGAAACCTGACAGATCCATTTTTGATTCTCCGAATAACCCTAAAAGTTGAATTGTTGATTTGGGTGAGAACGAAATGAAAAAGAAGCGCGAGAACGAAAATGTTAGCGGGAAAAAGAGGAGGCACAGTGGATAATGGATGGATGGTTAGGATTTTGTTTTAACTAAAGGTGTGGATCGCTGAGGTGTCATTTTTAATTTTTAATTTTTAATTCAAATATTTCTATAGCTACTGCAATACAATTTGATATCTATGCTAACATATTGAAGCGTGCGTTGCAATAGACAAAAATCAGCATAGCTGTGGCAACATTTTAGCTGGCAACACCTTGTATTTTCGTTGTAGTAGGCCATCTATGGCGTAGTGCCCTTCTCAGTCCTAAATCTATCAATCATCAATACAAACCAATCCAAGTATTATAATTACATATGTTTGATGTCATATATATAAACCAATCCAAATCAAAGCAAACCACACCATATGCTTAATATATACAATTTTTTAAACAAATTCACACAAATCAATCAAATTAGATCAACCACACCAAACCATTATACGTTTCTTGGGACTTCTACCCAACCGTCTTCTCCAAAGATTGGATCCTTCTTGATGACTTCCCAATCTTCATCTTCTTCTTAATTCGAGATGATGCTAGTTTCGTGGAATTATAGAGAGAATATTCTTGAAATAATTCAAGGTTTCTTCAAGATTTTCACTAAGATTATGAATTGGATTTTCCACGGATTTGAGAGAAAATGAATAAGGAAGAAGGAGAAATGTATTAATGAATTTTCTGGGAGAAATAGGCTTAAATAAGGTCTGGAATTCGTTGGATTTTAAATGGATATGAGTTAGTTATTTAATTTTAAAATTTGAAAAGATTTGAAAATCTGGCAGTTATATGTCGACATATACATAAATGTATGTCGACATATCCTATTGAAAATTTGGCCTATTGAAAATTTTGAAAATTTTAAACTTTTGAATCTTTTATTCTTATATTACATTAAAATTAACTCTGAGGTTTTTACATTAACTTGAAGATGATTTTAACATAAATAAAACTCCATTCATTACTTAATAGAAAACAAATACATCCAACTAATTAAGACACACTAAATACGAGATTCGAAAGCAAATTCAAGAAAATACATAAGCTAATACATAAAGATAAATTAAACTAAGGAGACTAGTTTTCAGATGATGATGAGGAAGGTGAGATTCCAAGCTTTCTTCCAATCTTGACCATGAACTTGGTAATTTTTGAAAAGTTCTTCTTATACTTCTTTTGATTGTTGACAATCTTTACTAGATTTTGAACAGTCGCCTCTTTGGAAATGTGTCTAGTGTTGGTTGGACACTCAACACTTTCTAAAGAAGTTTCTTCTTCTTCTTCGACTTCCATTGGCGCTTGATCTTGTTGCATTCGGGCTTGTTTGGCCTTGAATGTCTCATATGGTTGGAAAGTGAGAGGAATTTGCATGAGATGTATGTTTGATGAGTCAAACACTTTTCTAGGCACAAATTCTTCTCCATGAAGATCAACTCCAAAATATTTGAAGATGCGGGTGGGATAAACACCATAGTAAAGAGTGTTTTCTCTTGATGACAATTCTACGGGTTTGATCTCTTTTAAGAGCATATCGGCCCAATTAATGTTATAGCCACCCATAATAGCAAAGAGGAGTTTTTTGGACTTTGAGAGTTGGGTTATTAAAGTTTCGGGAGTGGGGAGTGATGGTATGTTGGAGGAGGAGGTTGACAATTCTTGTTTTGGGATGGAAAAAACGATTTCTGAAATCCATGTGAGCATCACTTCCGAATATGTCATGTTAGGTCTCTAAATCGGTTTCATTGATAACGAAATCCAAAATATCTGAGCCTATGCTACGACAATTCAAGATACTGCCTAATAGTTCGGTATCAAGAACAATTTGCGTTTGACGCTACTCCAAATTTGGTCTTCGTTGCCTTCGTAAAATCCGCGATTAAGATTCGCATAGAACATTTTTGACAAGCTTAGGATAACATACTTCGGTATTATCCCGTGAGTCAATTAGACTCAAGACTTCGTTCTGTTGAAGGAGTGATGTAAGATCATAATAGGGAAAATCGCTAAAGATGGCGAAAGCACCTGTGTTAACTTTAGCATTCGCTACATAGTTAACATAAGTCTTGATAGCTTCTTTGTCATTATGAAGATAACCTTTGATGGTTTTGGTTAACTTCAATTTCTGAGTTGAACTTGAGGAAGCCATTGAATTGATAGTATTGAAGAGAATAGATATGAAAAATATTGATTTGAGTTGTAAATGAAAGGAAGAGAGAATACGTGTATATATAGAAATTGAATGGATAGGAATTAAATAGACACAACTTTTCAGTAGTCAATGACATCTTTTCTTACCTTGGGAGTTAGTGAAAAGTTGGAGAGAAATTTGAAAGTTTAAACCTTTGAAATTCAAAATTTAAATTTCAAATTTCTGGTCATATATGTCAACATATAGACATATGTATGTCGACATATGTGCCTATTTTCAATGGAAATTGATTTTTTGTGAAATGTAATATAAATTATCGATTTATATTTCAGGTTTAACAATTTCCTGAAATATTTCTAATCCTAACAAACATTCAAATATTTATTTTATTATTTTATTTGTTATTTATTATTATATTATTATTTTGAATTTCAAATTTCAAAATTCAAAATTCAATTTTCAAGTTTAAATTTTAAATTCAAAACAAAGCAAACAAACAAAGCAACCATTCAACCAAATAAAATTAAAATTTAACTAAGGCATACCCAGTTTTTTATCCTTTTCTTTGAAATTTTATGAATTCTCGTAAAGCACATATTCGAATTTCCGGTTTCTGGCTCTTCATCACTTGATAATGAATCATCTAACTTTGCCTGTATGCTTTCTTTCTCTTTCTTGACGAATTGCTGTTGACTGTTTGTTGAGTCGATTTATCTGGATATGGACACATTTTCCTTATATGGCCTGGTTTGTTGCAGTTATAACATCGACCATCATTACTTCTTGAACTTTCTTGGTTATAATTTTTCCTTCTATATGTCAGAAATTTTCTAAAATGACTTGTCATAAGAGCTGTTTCTTCATCATCTTCACTACTCGAGTCAGAATCATTTGTTGTTTCTTTTAATGCAATAGATTTCTTCTTAGTTGGCCTGTTTTCCTTTCTCTTATGTAATTGGACTTTATAGGACATTAGATTTCTGATTAACTCCTCAATCTTCATTTCATTGACATTATTGGCTTCTTCAATTGCCAAATTTTTCTGATCCCATCCTGGAGTCAATGAACTCAATATTTTTCTGACTTGGAGTTCTTCAGAATAAGTCTTTCCAAGTGCTATTAACGAATGCACTATCTCTTGAAATTTACAGTACATATCGAAGATAGACTCATTCCCATTCATTTTGAATAACTCAAATTAATTAACTAACATTGCTATTTTAGTTTGTTTAACTTTACTTGTTCCTCCATGAATAACTTTTAAAGTTGTCCAAATTTCATAAGCAGTTTTACATACTGACACTCTGTTAAACTCATTCCTATCTAATGAGAAGAATAACATATTCATGGCTTTAGAATTGCTTTGTGCAGCAGTCTTTTTTCCAATTGTCCATTGTGCAAAAGCAGTTGTGGGTTCAACAAATTCATTTTGTGTACTATTCCATGTGTCTAATCCTACTGATTGTAAATATATTTTTATTCTATATGCCCAATATGAATAATTACTACCATTAAACAATGATGGTCTAACAGTGGGCTGACCCTCTACAAAAGAACTATTATTGCTACCAGTGTTGGTTGCCATTAACACTATTTTCAAAAATCAGATTATGAACTTTTTGAAAGACCTTGCTCTGGAATCAATTGTTAGGGATTGCGGAATGGACTATTAAGGCAAAACTAACACTAGAGGGAGGGGGGAATAGTGTTTTTGAGAATTTAAACAAAATCTAAAACTTGCATGAACTATTATATGAATCAAACACCACAAAAAAAATCACAAATACATAATCAAACACAAACACAAAAATAAACAGAAAAAAATGCAGAAAAGGAAAGAACACACTGAATTTTATACTGCTTCGGAATTGCTCCTACGTTCAGTCCCACACAACGCTGGATTGCGCAAAAATCAATATATAATTACAATCCTCCTTGATTTCACGGCTACAAAGGATACCACCGATTCCACACACACTTGATCAAGTATATCCTCTTTGATTTCACGGCTGCAAGGGATACCACAAATTACTCATCCTAGATTTCACGGCTACAAGTGATACCACCGATTACAAACACTACCCAAACAATTACGACAACCCTATAACTCTTCAATAGCACTTTGATTCAGAGAGCAATGAGTAAAGAGTGAGAAGAGATGAAGTTTTATTAAAATAGAATTGAAGTCAGCAGAGTATAAGTGTATAAATCATAAAAATGAGAAGATATAATGGTGTAAAGAAAGGAGATGAAGATGGAGAAGAATAATTATGAAAAAAATTCGAAATCATCCCCTATTTATAACATTTGAAAGGTTGCAACGTTTCTGGAGCGTCACAAAAAGTGAAAAGACACTTCCTTTTAATTTTCAAAAAGTGACAGTTATATGTTGTAACATTTGGGATTTTTGACCGTTCAAATCGACAATGATCCTCAATGTCGACCTAAACAAATCAAAAATACAAACAGTTATTGGGATTTATATAAGAAAAAGAAGAGAAGAAGAAGAACAAACAAAGAATCTCACAGCGGAAGGACAAAATATATTAGTTAAATAACAGTTCATGAAGCTGTTAAAACATACATTTGATTATATTTTACAACAATTATCAGAGTTAACTATAATAAACATACCAATATTTGCAGCGGTAATAAATATAATATTTCTACCAAGCTCCATCTTCATCTTCAAAACAGTGTCTTCGATAACTGAAACTCAGGCTGACCCGAGCACAAATGAAAAGACAAAAATACTCGGATCAGAACTAAAATATTCTCATATTAGTTAAATTAAATTCATGCGATAATATGAGTGCAATAACTTAAGAGATGTTACGGGAATTTCCATCTCCTAAGGATCCGTCAAACTAGATACTATACAATACAATACGCTATTATAACAGTGTCTATGGTTAAATATAAAATATTAAAATAGTGTAAGTGGGATTACCATTATTACCCTTACACCGTTTATACCATTGTCGTATACTTTGCATAGAATACACCAGTACATCGGTGTATGGGGTGTGCCATGATACGACAACGTTAAATCAAAATCGTAAGGGCTCGATCAGGATAAATATGACAAGGCATTGAGGCAATACCCATCAGTAGTGATTCTACTGGATTGCGGACCCAAGTCGGTGGTAACGCATAGCCGCGACTACCGCCCACCCCAGAGAATACTCCAAAAATCAAAGGCGCCAATCAATCACAAAGTAATATATATGGTATTGAAGAAGAATGTCTGCTAAGAGGAGCTAGCTCACATTAACCTGGGTATGGTTCATGTTTTAGTCACTTTAATTATGACCCAACGGTCATGGCTATCCATCATCGTTCGCTTTCTTTAAATCTAGTAATCTCCTCCAAATACATCCTACTTCATTCTGAAATTCCACCGCGTGCACAGTTGTTAAAGTGGTTTTCGGTATTGGCAGAGAGTATGACAATATCCGATCCCGGTCTCTTTAACAACCAATCATTTACATTTTTCACACTGGTCAGTTCTTTTACATTTTAAAGGGGTTCGTACTTCATATCAAAATATCGGATTTTCTTTAAAACTCGTTTCAATAGTCGAGATAGAATATTCAGATTAAAATCTCCATTTAAAACCATACTAAAAATCTTGAAACAATTCCGACTGTTAAAATAATTTGAATATTAAAATAGTTAAAATATATTTAAAATTGTTTAGACATATAATTGCAATAGTTTGAAAAATAAATAGTTTGTAATTAAAATAGAATAGTAAAATTAATAAAGTAATTTATAAAATACATAGTAAATTATTAATATGGTTTATTTAAAATAATTAATAAAATAAAATAGCTGTAAGGTAAAATAGTTTATAAAGAAAAGTAATTATTATTAAAATATTTTATAAAATGGTTTAAAATACTAGAGTAAGAATTATAATCGTTTCTTCAAAATTTAACCAAATTGGAAATCATTCTAGTTTTAAATCAATTCAACTAAATTTCGATATCTTAATTCAAAAGGATTTGACTTCCCATTATATTCCAATTCGATTCAACACTTCGATTTCAAATAACTTGATTTAATAATTCGATTTCAATTATAATTTTCACTTTGAATTATTCGTTTATAAAAATCTCGAGTTCACAATTCAAATATTATCATAAATCTAGTTAATTTAAAGAAAATATCATCGACGGATAAACAATTCAATTTTTGACAAATTTAGTTCAAAATCAATTCAATTTTTTTTAGTTATCCACATTTATGAATTCTTTTAAAATTGAGAATTTTAATTTCAAAGTTCAATGTCCAAATTTAAAGAAAAACGATTAATAACGTCATTAAAACAATATTCTAAAATTCAAGGTTAAAAACAATTTTTATTTAACAACCGATGTTCGTATATAATTTTCTATCCTATGGCCAAGTAATGCTTAAAATTTAATTTTTGTATTTTGGGAAAGGATATATATCATTTCAATCCAAATATGGGTCATAGGTATTTATCATTTCAACCTATGTTCTTAATTCATTTTAATGATTAGTCCCAAGTTTATTTGATGCTCGTAACATCTAGGGTAATGTTGGGATTAATCAACACAACCGATGGTCATATAAAAATCAGGGTGAATAACAAGTAACTTTACACAAATGAACATCAATATATTAAACATATCAAATCCAAGCCATTCATCACATCATTATGCACGAATAGTTTAATACCGTAAAATTTACTAGTTATCAAATGATGGGTTTTAAACTAGAAATAAAATGTCAAATTTTAACATAGAATTTAAACTAACGGTCAAATTAAATTACATTATCGAGGCTAGTTAACCGAAATATGCAATTTTAACTACCAGACAATAATCAGTACAATCATATCATAACATAAATTTAATTTAACTAATAATCAATACTTTAGTTAGGTGTGAGTGAGTTTAATCACTCACCATGGTTCTGAACGAGATTGAAATCCAAATTTTAGCCTAAAAAATCAACAGTCTAAAAATCAGTTCAAATCAGTGCCATCACGAAGAGCTCGTCGATATGATTCTAAGGCAATAAACGTCGTGTCAATTGGAGCTCGTTTGAAAAAGTTATTCAAGTTTAAACGTTTGAATTTCAAATTAAAAAAATAAAATAATTAAAACAAATCTCACCTTATCCTTTTCTGACATGTCACCTTCATCCCTCACCCCTTCTTCCTAAACACGCACAGCAGTTTAACGCTGGAACCCAAACCCGTTCAAACAAGAAAATCACGCACAAAATTCTAGGCAATGATTTAACGATCGGACATCACCATCGCGTGCGCCTCCAACTTTGCCTGCGCCCAAAGTCAAACCCCTTCCGATCATCCCTATAGCTCGCAATTCGCCCTTAAACCGCACGCCTTCAAGGAGAGATTAAGGAGAATTCAGAATCAAATCAAATATAATTATCCATATGGATGTATAGATCTCGCCAAACTTTTTGATTTTCATTCATAAAATTTTGAATTTCATTGATTGGATCATAAGAAAATAAGAGATAAAGAATTGAAGAATTCAGGCCATGAAAATAATACATGGCGGCAGCCTCCATCAGACTAGGGTTTTGGAAATTATTTTATTAATTAATTTATCGTTTTGCGTGTATTTAAGCCAAAATTCAGACTGAGTCCAAATCAGGCCCGCTTACTGCCTAACAATATGTTTTGACGCCTTATGAACACAATGGAATAGGTTTCAAGGCCCAATTGCAAAGTCTATAGCAGTTTCTTTTAAAACTTGATTAGTTAACTGAATTGTACATACAATTTTCTACCCGTTTTAATTTATTATGATCAAACTATAACTCTGTTGGCTATAAATTTTATATGTTACAATAATTTACAAATTTGGATCAAATAAAATTAATTTCATCGAATTCTGACATCGTTTGCCAAATGACAAATTTTGACCAGTTAATTAATATTATAAAATATTCGTCTTTGTTTATTCACCATTAAATCAAATTCAAAGATTTATAATTTCTATTCAAGTCAAAAATATAATTCAGATAAATTTATAAATCAATTATTGTTTATTGTGAACAAATTTCAATATTTACGAATTCAAATTTTAGTTCATACATTATCAACATGTGAAATAAATCATTAATTTTAATATTTAAACAATTTTGCTCAAAACATATTAAATTTAATATTTTAAATTGTCGAAAAATCTTGGGATGTTACACTCTCCCCCACTTAAAATTTTCGTCCTCAAAAAGGCGTAATAAGAAGGTTGTCAATTTATATATGTTTTGCCATATAATTTCTTTTTCAACTTGTCCCGTTTGTTAGTCTGCATAACCAATTTTGTAATATTTTAGTTCAGAATCGTGAATTACCAAACCGCGATTTTTCTAAAAATTTGATTTACACATACCTTAAAATCTACCAGTTGAAATTTAAAAATTTTACTTTCATTAGGAAATTATATTCCAATAGATTCGAAAGATTCTTGTTTCAAAGAATTCCGACTTATTTTGGATCATATACATTCATTTAAACTTTAATTCGTAAAATTACGAACTACCGCTATGAGACAAGCTCAGTCTAATTTAATTAATTCATTTAACCTTCATTAAATTTATAAATTATAAACCAATTTACTTTTATTTTCACAAAACAAGTTAAACCTTTATTTTCGATTTGGAAATATCGATTATCTTAAGTCGTCGAATATCTAACCATCAATGGCAATACAATTCAATTCATAACCAATTAATTCACTTCATTAGCTCATTTCATCGACATGGTTTATTTGCATTAGATACTGAATTTATTTTCAAAAATAACTAAGTATACATATATTTTTCATAACTTAAGTTTCATTCGTATATATAAACCATCAGTTTTTCAACATTCATTATTCATACAAGTACTTTTATATTATCCAAATTTATTCCAATAACATGTTAACTTTTGATTAATTGGTTATATATATGCTATGGAAATATTTGATTTTTATACAAATTCAATAGTTCCTGTTCATTTTGAATTCATTATTTCAAACTACTAAGAGTTTTATTTTAATTATAACTCTCTTGGATTTATTTTCCTATAATACAATTCAGTAATTTCTATAATTTCAATTGTAGTTCATTTCAACAATTTGAAAATCACTAACTCTACAAGAACTTAGGAATTCAACTTCGTGTTCGTTTCCAAATCAACTTTAAAATTATATATATATATATATTCTTTTATATCAAACCATAATTTAAAAGATTTAAATGAAATCCAAATTTCAAACAAAATACAAAAGTTTCTAAGAGGTCACCCCGCTCAAATTCTCTAAAATAAACGTCAATGATGCGTGCACTCATCACCAAGATTATTTCCCGAAGATACGAGGGGAGTATACACTTAATTCAAAATTTATTTTCAAACAATTTCTATATGAAACAACTTTTTGAAATAAAAATGTAATATTTCAAACCTGACACTCCTAGCTCAGTTGGTTAGAGATAGGTGAATTGCGATGAGACATAGGTCTCAGGTTTGAGGGCCACCTCTGCCAATTTCTAAGGGTGACTACCTAGGTAGTGTGAAGGCTTTGAAAAATCAGGGTATATCACTACCCGTGGGGTTCACTAAGACTGACAAGCAATGGCTTGAGTGAAGTCTTAGGTTCCACACGTAAATCAAAAAATATATTTCAAAACCATTTTTAAATCAATATTACAAAACCACCCGAAATTAAGTTCTTAAATTCATGTATATAACTTCTCTTTATTTCATTACCAATTAATTTTTAATATTTCATTCTTCTTAAATCATTCAATAACCAATAGTTTTAATTATTGATTAATCGAATAATAAATGATGAAAATCTAATATTATCGACAATAAAAATCAAAGTGCTCAAATGCTTTTACACTTTTTGGAAGTTGTCATGTAAAGTGATTCATCATTACACTTAGATGTGAATTGGTCAAAACTCCGCTCTTGAGAAACTCAAGTTGTGCGGAGATCAAGGAGACTGACTTTGTTATTAAGGATGCCCTCGTCGCTAAACTCAAGGCATTGTGAAGTCAGGATGGTCCCAATAGACCATCGCTTGAGTACAACAGAGCGTAGGTAGGTCGGGCTAAATCCATTGGACTCAATCAGGGTGCCAACAAATTGCCGCCAATGTACACCAAAGCGTAGGTAGGCCAGGCTAAATTTTCTGGACATAGTGCATATTCCTATAGGTTCGGAGGCAAATGTAAGTGAGTATAGTCGATTGCATTCGCGGTAGCGGTGCATGGGCGATCCATAAATGAATCTCGAAGGCTAAGGCTAAGTTTGTGGCACTTCGCGCAAGGATTTCAACTAAGTTGGTTACAAGACAACTCAAGAAACTTGTCGAAATTAAAACATACAATTGAACTACTTCTGGAAATGGATACAACATTGTTCATACAAGGCACAACTCAAGCAAGACGGGTGGTGCGGTGTGGCATCAACGTCTAACCCACTTATTTCTATTGCAAACTTGCTGTATTGAAAGGATGATCCTAAGGGATCTAGTTATCTAGCAAGGTCCTAGTTGATTGAAATTCTTGGTGAGCGTTGGACGGTTTGAAAATTTCATGTGGGGCACCTTGTGTGTACTGCTCAAGCTTTCCTTGATGGATGAGATTTTTGACTTGTCCTACATGTGATGACATTCATTCGTGTCGTAGCCATGGATGCTGTGGAACTGGCAGCACTTCCTGGTTTTTTTATTTTCGTCTGACGGTCCTCTCAGAACTGGCTTTTTGTACTATAGGACATTGCAGGTCCCGAGGTAAATGTTCCCTAGGATGTCATTGAATGGAGTGTAGTTGCGGAAAGATGGAAGTCTGAGGTGTTTCCTCTACTACTTGCAACTACCTCCATTGTTGCTGGCTTGTGCAGGTTTGATCGAAGCATTGGAACTAGAGTCGTTAGAGCTTTGGACTTCATCTCTAAGTAGGTTGTCAAAGCGAGAAGTTTGATTCCTTTGTGCTTCCTTTTGGCTTAGGAAATAATCGGCGTTCTCGTAAAATATTTCCGAAGTCTTTGCTAGTTTTCGACCAATCCACGCTACAAACTCAAAATTAGGATGACTGCCTTTAGAAAGTTGGAATAAGACCATGAACTGACAATGGTCCTCAACATCTACTAATGCATCATCGAATCTTTCAAGATAGCTTTTCAGACATTCCCTGCTACCTTGGGAGATGTGCATGTAGCATTGTTTGATTAAATCCCTTGTGAGATGATCAAAGGCTAAGACGGTTCTCAATGAAAGTCGAATGAGCCATAAAAGAGGCACGCCTTCAAGAAAGACGAGAAAAAACTTGCACTTTGCAATGTTTGTGGCATGTGTAGAATCCGTATGCGAGCCATATCGGTTAATGCAATCTCGAGTGTCTATTTCCTCGAGTAGTCTTTTGTCTGTGGCATATTGAAGAGTTTGGGCCATTCGACATTGAGCACATCTTCGGTGAAGGGGTTATGCCTCATACTAGTTTCTCAGTCGTTGGTGACATGACCTAGGGATTCTTTCACGATGCTGCGAACTAGATTGGCTAGGATGGGAGTTCAGATCTCCGCTAGATTCCAATGCTCATGATTCGACTTAGGAGTGTGCAGTCACAGACATCTTCTCGAATGAATGTCGTCTTCATCCAACTAATCTTCGACCTTGGTTCCTTGACTTTTTGGAGGCCAGTAAGCGGGAACTTAGGCTAGTTTGTTGTGCGAAGTGTAAGCGCCAAGTTCTGATTAGTGACACACAGATCATGTTGAGTGAGCCGTTGAGCACTAACCCTTTAGTCAAGGTTAGGCTTGAGCTGAGAACGGTTAAAATAACATGTTCCCCCTTTGATGGCGATTCCGATATGATGACGGTTGGTAACCCGATGCTGGCTTCGGTTACGGTGATGAGGGTTTGGAACCGATCCCGGAGAGACATAATTCGGAGGAGGCTGAGCGAACATGTTTCCTTGAAGGTGGATGTATTTTGTTGAGCATGATCTCAAAGCCATTGCGTCAATTCAAGATTTTTCTTGATTTGTTTGCCGAGGATTTTTTAGGTTTCTCTCAATTTTCTTATTACATCGACAAACTGAGTTCAGGTAACCAGAGACCTAGGATTGGGGGGAGTGTTGATTTCCAAAGTGGTTGGAATTTCGGTAAGTCGAGGCCGGGAAGGATCTACCAAGTCAGGATTAACCGTAGAAGGTACGACGATGGTAGTCTTTCCTTTGGTCACCGTTATCGATAAACTTGGTCGGTAAGTCTTTGAAGGACCTACGTAGCGCTTTCAAGTTTCAGTGTTCGGGCCATAAGAAAGGCGAAGTCTTTAAGTTCTCAGTGTAAGCACCAGAATGTTGACACATAAAAGTGGGCGTATAATCCAAAAGTTCCAAAATAATGAAATTAATCATTAAGAACGGAAAAATGTGCAGGAATGTAAATAATACATTTTTATAGTGGTTCAGCCCGCGAAGGCCTAATTTTGATTGACTTTGCTCTTTCATTATGCTCTTTGTACAAGTATACAATGGTAGGAACAGTAGTTCGGTTTCAGTACAATGGAAATGATTGAAACAAGGTTCAAGATCATCCTAATTAGAGATAAGTCCCATATTCCTTAAATGCCTATGCAGCCTATAATGGTCCAAATGTCCAAAATGAAGCTTCTTCTTCTTTCTAGAGTGATTGAATAAGCTTGGGAGGACGTAGGAAGCTTTTCTTCTTACCAAATTCAAAGTGCTTGGAGCCAACCCCCATCACCCTGTAGAACCTAAGGGTATTTATAGGAGTGGAGAGGCAAGTGAAGCAGGTTGGTGTAGGTGAGGAAGTGAGGCCCACTCGTACATTCCATATCCTGGGATCGGTACGTGTAACGACCCGTATTTTTGACAGACAATAATTTATTTATTTAATTATTTAAATAGTAATTCAGAGAGCCAAATTAAATTATTTGGATTATTTAATTAATTTAAATAATAGAATAATATATTTAATTCAGAAATAATCAAAAATAGTGAAATTCACAATATGGTGTAATTTGGATTATTTAAAATATATAATTCAGTTTAGAGTTGAATTATAATAATGAATATATTAGAATAACGACGTTAGAACGTATAGTTATAATATAATTAAATATTGGTATCGAATTTGGACAAATCCTCCTAGACGTAGTGATAATTTAATTTTTAGAAATTTATTGTAATTTTTAATTAATTAAATACGCAACTTTTTATTTGAAGTATTTTGCGCCCTTAATCAGTATTTTTGGAACTTCATAGAATAAGTTAACCAGTCTATATTTTTATATTTTTGGGATTATGGCACATTGTTCTTCACAACAGTATTTTTATTATTGTCTATTGCAGTTCGTATGTGGATCAAAATATACGAGACGAACACCCTTATTGTATAACGTTAAACAAAGATTTATAACAGTATAGACTAAATTCATTTCAGCGATCAAATAAAAGGCCACGTCTTTCCTTTTTTTTAACCACACAATAACTCTCATTCCTCAACACAATTACGTGGACTTCAAACATTCTCACAAAAATCCTATATAATATCTTTTCTACCCAAAACCTATTACTCAGCAGTCCAATGTTTATCTGCCGCATTCATCTCCTTCAGGAAAATGAGAAAGTCATCCGTGTTCTCTCATGGAAACTAAAATAAAAACGAATCGAACCCACCTCATAAAAATCTCGAAATTTGTGTGTGAGATCACGGTAACCCTACCTTCATTCGCGTATTATTTTCTGGGATCGACGCTGATGTCTTTCCATTGGAAGTTTTCAGCGTAACCCGGGGCTCGCTATTTTCCGAGATGAGGAGAAGGTGAATGAGCAGGAGCTGGAGCCTTTCATTTGAAGAAGCATTAGGCAGTGGAGTAAATCAGAAATGGTGAGTCAGTGGAGAGAACGTGAAAATGGGGAGTGTTTGTAGTTATTGAATTTCATGGAGTCTAGAAGGTCGGTAGGAGATGAGACAATACGGTTTTGGCCATGATGTTTGTTGGGAAGAAGCTGGAAAGATAAGGGGAGTTTGGTCTGAGTCTGCAGCATGTGTGTAAGTCAAGGGGCACATGTAGGCTATTTTCCATGGTGATGTCGCTGAGTTGAACGATGTATAAACGAGGAAGGGAATGACTGTTGTGTTTTCTGGAAAGGGATGGTTGCACATGAAACTAGGGTGTGAGAGGTGCTGTGTGATCAAGTCATGGTGGATAGGAGACGTGAACACCTCGGGATAAAAATCGGAGATGGCTTCTCAAAGAAAACTGATGGTGTCGGGGTCTTTAACGTGGAAGAAGGATTGGGGGGGGGGGGGAGCGGCAGATGGGCTTTAAACCGGGCAATGGGCCGAACTTATATTGGTAATAGCCCGGTTAGAAATAAATTTAAAGTTAAGTTAAATTCTAATTTGTGTTAACTTGTTTATATCATATCTTTATCATACGATATCGAAATTCAGCGAAAACAAGAACCGACAGGATCATATGGACGGACACTACCCAATGGAACTGACTGGGAGTGAATCAAAGCTCTTTATAATTTATAGCAAAATATATTGTCCGTCTGAATCAAGCGATGGTTATTGTTATTAACGATGATCGTCCAATGTGAGTAAAACTCACCAACTCTGAACAGTTATATTTTTATAACGTATTTTTAGAACTGTTAATCATCTGTTGATTGCTGTGTGTTAACTGTTTGGTTGAATTGCTTGTGTATTCGTTGAAATTATAGATAACGACATATAGATAATTCGTTAATCAAATATTGATTCTGTTTAGCAGAATATTTCATATTGAAATGAAATCGATGTTAATTATACTGTTTAACATCTGTGATGCAGGGAAACAGGTTGGAGGAATCCAACTGGATTCCTCAACATTTATTTTACTATTTTTCATATATTGTAATATATGTTGTGATATATAATATGTTGATGATTATGTGTGTTTGGATGATATCGATCACCGTTGTTTGGTATTTTAAAAACCATAAGAAATACTGGGATGTAAAATGGGAATTTCAAAGTGAATACTGAAAATAAACTTTTTATAAAATCAAAGGATTTTATAAAAGAGAAATTATTTATAAAATAAATAGAAGATTTTATAAAAGGAAATATTTATAAATAGAATAAAGGAATATTTATTTAGAAAATAAATAGAATAAAGGAATATTTATTTAGAAAATAAATAGAATAAAGGAATATTTATTGGGAAAATAAATAGAGTTAACGAAAACGAGTTAATCGAATTTAGTATTCGAAGGAGTTAATCGAATTTAGTTATTCGAAACGAGTTAATCGAACATGGTTAGTCGAGTCGAAATAATCAATTATAATTAATCGAAAGGAGTTAATCGAACATAGTTAATCAAAACGGAGTTAAACAAAAATTAGAAACTGACTAGAGATTAATAAGTTGAATGGTTTCCTGAGTATCGATCTGATGTTGGTTTCGGCCTTCGGGGTTTATACTTAGGAAGTTGTTCTCTTGTTAGATTATAGTTAGAGTCTGATAGATGTGGAAGAATAGTGATACGTAATTAAGCCATGGAAATGTTTTCCAGTGTTAATAACGTATATTTTCTAAACATAGAAATGAGGATATATATATATATATATATGTAAATATATATTTGATGATTGGATCGATAATTCCATTTGGAAATAAGATCGTTGTGTGTACACAGACATGTTTTCATTTTATAGTTAAATCACTGACTATCAAAGTTTTGACCATTTTAACGTTGTTAATATGGAGAGACCGATTGGATTATTATCCGAAGAACCACTCCGTATTGGCATAAGCGTTGCGAATCAAGTACGCTGGATATATTGAAGACGGAGTAAAGTGCAAGGGCTGTTGTATAAATTTTAGATAACAATTGGCTAAGATGGTTGTACTGAATAGTGCCTTCGGTTTGTCCAGTCTCAGGACAACTTGTATGGACGAATGTCTGACAAGGTATATTTAATAGATCTCTTAAGTTGATCTCTTCAAACGAATTTATGTTTGGTGGCGGAGGAATTCGTTTCTCTTAGCTGTATACCCGTGGGATTTTTGGGGAAATCAATTTGTGATTTGGCGGGTATGAGGATGTGACATTCAAAGTGAATAAACGTGTGATCTGTCAGAGATAAGCGTGGCCTCTAGCCTCACAACCGGGAAATGACATAAATCGGGCAGGCAACATGGCTATGTAGGTCGCACCTATTAGGGTGTATAATCACCTGATCTAGAGTTTCATTTACTTCTAAAAATCTATTGTCGATGTTGTCCCATTCGGGAAACGGTTGCTGATCCCAACCGTTGGTGATATACATTCGATACACTCAAGCGAAATGAGTGGTCGGTCATGTGTGGCCGGGTTGCAAGATGTTCTTGTTCGACCCAGTGTATTTATCTCTAGAGGTACACTAGCGAAAGGTGGTTCCATACCTTGTCATAGTTGGAAATCCATTATCTAATAAGCGCTCGCGGTTTTGATTTTATACTATATATATAGAACGTGAGATGAAAGCGTTTCTGCTAAATGATTATTATATTATGGTTGATAGACACTATTATAATAACAATGAGTTTTGATATAAAGATTATTTTGGATTCTCAAAAGGGAAAAACCCGTTCCGTTATACGGCGTGGTCTTATGAGATATCGGTTAATGGCTTAAACTGTTTTACTCATACCAGTCCCATGACTGACCCGGAGTTTATTTTGTTTTGTTTTCCCTAAACTCTTGGGTGCCCAATTTTATACAGGCAGTCAAGTAGTCAGGATTTTACAGATATACTTGGAGAGCTTGGAGCAGGAGGCTTCAGGATTATATAGCTATAGTTATTTTTGCTGTGTTGTACTCTGAAAATGGTACTGTATACATATACTGGTTTTATTTCAAAATTATGTATCTATTATATATTGTTCGTCCCGCTGTGAGATTCGTGTTACTCTGATTTTGTATGTTCTTCTTCTTCTTCTATTCTATGTTTCTATCTTATCTATTCTCACCCTCTAATTTCTTTCTTGGACTATCCGACGTTTTCGATGTTTGAATACTCAACATAGTTTTGTATGTTGAATTTTCTAAGTCGAAAATTCCTGGGTCGTTACGGTGGTATCAGAGCATATGGTTAAGTATTACCTTGGCTCTGTGGGGTAACTCAGTAGAGATGGGTTTAGTAATACCCTAGATTGAGTTAAGTGTATGTATATGAGCGAGTATTTGTTATTTGATATAAAAATCGTTTTATATTGTGGAAATTTATTGGTTGAGTTGTTTTTGAGTTTTGGTCGATAGTGGGGCACCACAATATCGATAGGAGTTTCTAAACTCTCGAATACGATTTACCGACACGGTATGTTTTGAAAAGAGGGTAAAAGAAACAATTTTACCCAAATTATATTTTGATATAAAGGAATTATATTGAAATGATTATAATATATTGGTTGTTATTATAATCGAGTAAGATTATAAAAAGTGAAATGGTTACATATATAACCAAATAATATTCGTATAAGTGTTAAGAAATGAATTAAATCTAAATTTGAATCAGAATTGAAATTAAAACCCTGGAAATTTGGAATAGAGTTTGTAAATAGACTTGGATTAAATATATATGTAAATTTTAAGATCCTGGGAGATTTTAAATTGTATTCCAAGCATTTGTGAATGATATTTTGAACTGATTTCAAAATAAAAGTGTTTAAGAGTGATTTTGAAAGTTATATAGTATTGAACTAACTTCGATAGCTGGGAAATAACCCTGATGATGAATCGCGACTTCATTAGTGTTCATTTTCGAGTATGTAAGTGACGGATAACTACCAAAGATTTTGTTTTTGAATTGTTTTGAGAAAAACAAGTTGTTTGAAATCCTAAAAAGGAAAGTTTGATTTTGAGAAAAGAAAAGCTGTATAAAACTCCCAGGAATAGACTGTGAATTGAAAACAAATTTAAATAAAAATTTGTGGAAGTAATTTGGAATTGGATTAAAGTCAGTGAAGTGGAAATTGAATTGAAAATAGAACGATACTGAGTAAGATTGGAATTTGAATGTGATTTGACTCAAGTAAGTAAATGGATTGATTTTTGGATTGAAAATCAGATTTGAGTTATGAGCTAAATGTAACTGATTAGAGGAATTAATTAGTTAATGAAATGTGGAATGATAACTTAACTTGGTTAAGTATATTTAATTGGTAAGTTAAGAGTTGAAATCAAGAATGGATCTTGAGTTTCAAATGGATTTGGTTTGGGGTATAAACAGATGAATTGTTTTAAGAATGGATTGATTTGAGATCAGGTTGGAAATGTATTGGTATATGCTAATTTGATAGCAGAGTTGAATGCTCGACAAAAAGGTACAAGTTTATATTTCTATTGGGTATGAGACTTATGAGCCGATTTGGCAAGCCGCTTGGCTGTTTTATTTTCTTTTGGGTTGGAGAAGGCCTAGAGAGGCGAGTTATGGTTGTACCGATCTAGCCGTACAAAGGAGGTGCTGGCGAAATTTTTCGGAAAGCTAAGGCACTAGAAAATTTTCAGGATTTTTCAAAATTTTCGTTGATAAGAATTAACTAATATTTTAATTGAAATTAAATTGGTTCAGTTGAAACTGAAGTTAAGAAGTGAACAAATAAGTTCTAACCAGTCAATAGGGTTTGTTTTCTACCTTAGCAATTTCGAGGACGAAATTATTTTAAGTGGGGAAGAATGTAACGACCCGTATTTTTGACGGACAATAAGTTATTTATTTAATTATTTAAATAGTAATTCAGAGAATTAAATGGTCATCAAATCAAATTATATGGATTATTTAATTAATTTAAATAATAGAATAATATATTTAATTCAGAAATAATCAAAAATAGTGAAATTCACAATATGGCGTAATTTGGATTATTTAAAATATATAATTCTGTTTAGAGTTGAATTATAATAACGAATATATTATAATAATGACGTTAGAACGTATAGTTATAATATAATTAAATATTGGTATCGAATTTGGACAAATCCTCCTAGACGTAGTGATAATTTAATTTTTAGAAATTTATTATAATTTTTAATTAATTAAATACGCAACTTTTTATTTGAAGTATTTTGCGCCCTTAATCAACATTTTTGGAACTTCATAGAATAAGTTAACCAGTCTATATTTTTTATATTTTTGGGATTATGGCACATTGTTCTTCACAACGGTATTTTTATTATTGTCTACTGCAGTTTGTATGTTGATCAAAATATACGAGACGGACACCCTTATTGCATAACGTTAAACAAAGATTTATAACAGTATGGACTAAATTCATTTCAGCGATCAAGTAAAAGTCCACGTCTTTTTTTTAACCACACAAAAACTCTCGTTCCTCAACACAATTACGTGGACTTCAAACATTCTCACAAAAATCCTATATAATATCTTTTCTAACCCAAAACCTATTACTCAGCAGTCCAATGTTTATCTGCCGCATTCATCTCCTTTAGGAAAACGAGAAAGTCATCCGTGTTCTCTCATGGAAACTAAAAAAAAAACGAATCGAACCCACCTCGTAAAAATCTCGAAATTTGTGTGTGAGATCCCGGTAACCCTACCTTCATTCGCGTATTATTTTCTAGGATCGACGCTGATGTCTTTCCGCTGGAAGTTTTCAACGTAACCTGGGGCTCGCTATTTTCCGAGATGAGGAGAAGGTGAATTAGCAGGAGCTGGAGCCTTTCATTTAAAGAAGCATTAGGCAGTGGAGTAAATCAGAAATGGTGAGTCAGTAGAGAGAACGTGAAAATGGTGAGTGTTTATAGTTCTAGAATTTCATGGAGTCTAGAAGGTCGGTAGGAGATGAGACAATACGGTTTTGGCCATGATGTTTGTTGGGAAGAAGCTGGAAAGATAAGGGGTGTAACACCCCGTAATTCTGTAACACTAAGATTCATGAATAAAGGCAGAATTAAAAGTTAAAATCAAAATCAAGGGAAACGGGCTGCGCCATTGCGTTCGTCTCAGAATTCTGCATGAAAATGAGTCCGAGTTTGCGTTAATCGGAGTGCGTTTGAGGAAGATATGGCTTCCGGAAGATTCAACGAAGTTCAAATTTCAAAATAGGTCAAGTTCAAAAATTCAAATCGGACCCAGATTGGGCTGGGCGGGAATTTTCCCGCCCAAGGCACCTAGGTCTACTGGGTAGTCGACCTGGGGCACCCAGATCGACTGGGTAGTCGACCTGGGTCACCCAGGTCGACTGGGTAGTCGACCTGGGGGTCGACCCCCCCTGCTTTTTCCTGTTTTCTGCACCTGGTTCGTTCTTCTGTATTCGGACGCCATCCTGACCAGATTCGTTGACTTCTACACTATATAAACAGCCCTAGACTCCTTCTCTATTCACAATTCTTATCTACCCTTATGCTGCAAAGATTCTTAGTGAACATGGCTTCCTCTCCTCCTCTTAATTAAATAATAAATAAAATAATATATATAAAATAAATCAGGACGAGGAGGTGCTGCTCAAAGACTTTCAAAGAGGATATTCAAGCTAGAATTCAAGTGAAGATTCGAACGACTGCAACGACTATTTTTCTACGAATCATAGCAACGCCATCTTTCTATTCTAATCTAATCTCTGTAAGTCAGTTATTTCTAGATTTGAACGTTTTTCTCTGTTCGTGACATGAAATTAAAGGAATAAAAGAATATGCCAAATCTCTCTCTCTCTCTCTCTATTCGAATCAGTGCCTATACTCTTGAATCTAATTAAGAAATGTTATGATTCGAGGACAAACAAGACCGTGACTATGAAACTATGGACCTTAAAACCATTGCCTATGACTATGGACATTGCCTATGACTACTAACATTGCCTATGACTATGGACATTGCCTATGACTACGAACATTGCCTATGACTGTGACTGTGGCTATGAGGATTATTTCCTTGACTAAACCTATGCCTTTGATTAGAAAACATAAACTATTGCCTATGACATAACAAGGACATCAGTGATTAAACACCTATGATTTATGACTAGGAAAGTGCTGCTTAAGTTCTGTGATTATGAGATTAAACCCGATTATTTATTCTGCCTATCCTTGGTTTTCTTTGATTTTAGACCATGGGAATTTACCTATTAAGTTAGGTCTACCCATGTTCTTGAACCTGCGTCTCTATTCTGTCTATCCTTGGTTTTAGACCTTGGGAATTTACCTATTAAGTTAGGTCTACCCATGTTCTTGAACCGACGTCGTTATTCAACCCTTTTTATGCCAGTTAGTATATCTATCTTTTGCATAGCATCTTTGGTTCATTCCCTATTTTCTACGAACCTAGCTTTATTTATAATCTAGAATGAATCACGATTATACGAACAGTGGGAATGCAGTTTGGGCAAAATATGAAATTTACTTAAAGAGTAGTTTAACTTGGCATAAATTAGGAACATGTATTATGGCATGTTCATAGAAATGCAAATTGGATAAATTTGACATGAATTATAAGATGTGTAATTCGAATCTAGTATCGACGTGTAAATCTAGCATTTACATGAATAGTGAACTAGAGTAATAAGTCTAGTTTGACATGAATTAGAATTGTTGAATCGGAATTGGATTAGCTAATTAGGCATGGTAAGTATATGGGCATAAATGTGAAATTGGCCATAATTGGGAATAACTGTCAGGCTTAGAAAAATCATGGTTAGTGACACTTAATTTGGTATAGTCTACATACCAAAAGGGCATAAAAATGATATAGAGGGGAGAATGGGCCGTAAGAATAAATGTTGACAATTTACATAAAAAGAGTAATTGGGAAATAAGTAAATTAGGAATAATTTACTTATAGAATTTGGCCTGAATGAGGAAATGTAAATTTAGACAAATTAAAGGTTTATTAACGACATCTCTTTTAATGACACACCAGAAAGTTCTAGGGTGACAGAGAGGATAGTGTCTAGGCTTGGGTTTGGAAAATACAAGTTTCCTGCTCTCCCTGGCTATCCCTAACTGATCCGATGGACGGGATGGTTACTTTCAAAACCTGACTTGAAGTTTAATCAAAACCCTTTGAACTCAGAAAACACGAATATGCCTAACTCGAGGTTAGACTGAGTTGCGATGTAAACCTGCCCGGAACCAACCGGCACATCCTGTAGTTGCAACAATACCTGTCTAATGTGAGTGGTAGCGGCTTTAATTTATTTAGTTAAAGCTAGAACAAGAATGGTAGGGTTAAGTTAACTAAGACACTTAACCATTTCAACATGATAACTAGACTGATGGGTGGGGTTAGGTTCAGACTGACACTTAACACAGTTAAGCTAGAATGGGAGGGTTAAGTCCATAGGAACACTTAACCAACTTAACACAGTTAAGCTAGAATGGAGGGCTAAGTCCATAGAGACACTTAACCAAACTCAAGGTAGCAAAACGAGACTTGTAGGGTTTAAGTAAAGTTAATACACTTAGCCAAATTAATATGTTAACTAGACTAGGGGTTGGGGTTAAGTAAAATCTAATACACTTAGCCAATTTGGTATGTTAGCTGGGCTAGACCGTAGGGTTAAGTAAACCTGAACACTTAACCATCAGGTTGTGATAAAGGAATGGGGTTAAGTCTAAAACATGAAGGGATAATACTTAACCATTGATAACATGTTAGTTAAAACAGACGGGCAGGGTTAAGTTAAAAAGGAACACTTAACCAATAAAGGATGAAAGGGTAGGGTTGAGTAATAAGAAACACTTAACAGATTTAACTTGGTTTGTGGTAGGGTTAAGTCATCATGAATCACTGATAACACTTAACCAGTTTAACAGGATGAATGAAGAGGGTTAAGTTGGCTCGAATTGACTAATGACACTTAACCAATCCAAATTGACGGGAAAGAGAACTAAGTAGTAAACCTTAGTTAAGAAAACAACGATTCTGGAAAACTAAGTGGTAAACCTTAGTTGACAAAACTAAGTAGTAATTCTTAGTATAACAAGAGGAGGAGCGAATGTCCGTTTGATTAAGAAGAAGGCTCCAACGAATTGGGTTACGAAGCCCGAGGCTTCGAGGGGACGTGAGGGTACTCTTGGTATCCCTCTATGAGGCAGCAGATGATCCGCCTGGGCCCACAGAGGTTAAGGTCTGCGTAGAAGAACCAGGGGTATGCCTTGGTTGCAATACATGGCAACCTAAAGACTAGGATGGACCGGCGTGATTCGGCGAGCAAACGGTAGCCCTGTGATAGCGACTCGTCGTCTACCATCCATCTTGAGTCAATCAAGATACGTGAAGCGGAAAGGCGGAGAATTCCAAAAGACCATATACTTGCTATCTAGTTATGGGTGAGGATGGCCATATGATAGTAGGGCACCAGGGGCCGGCGTATAGTTCTCATTTTACAAGGTGTGCCTTTCATTAGTTGAGGGAAGGGTCAAGTGGGACCATAGCCACTGAAATAAAAACAGACCTTACCATCTGCATCGGCAGATATCTGAAAGCTCCCGATCGAGTTCTGTATTCCTTGATTTTCCCTGACACAGGACTCTGGTCGCACATTACGGGACATGTGCATATAGACAAGCGACAACGATTCGCGATACATGCGTGGGGAAGTATAGGAACATATACAACTCTAGGTAGTGTGTCCTAGACTTGGGGGCATCGTTCGACAGGTAGCATAATCCCTAGTTAAACTAGGTGGCATAAATCCTGAATCCGAGAAGCGTTCAGCAGACAGCATAAACTCTAGTTGAATCTAGAAAGCACTTGATGGAAAACCCTAGATTTGATCTAGGTAATAAATAATAAATGTATGCCGGAAGGCAATGGAAAATACAGGGATTGGGATCACGTTATCGTTACTAGTTGGGACACTAGATAGGCGGTGCAGAGATATAGAAACCAGTATAACAAGGAAATAGTGAAGCGGCGAAAGTAATATAGCGTATCCAGTTTATCTTATCTTAGCATATCTTGTGACTACCTTGTCTAATCTTGTTGACCCTATCGTCATGGTGTAATCTTGTATTCAGTTAATTCATGTCGTTTTGTTTTTCCATGTTCACATGCTAGAAGTTACTGAACTTACTCAGACTTTATGTCTGACTTTGTTTTCCCTTCGTCTTCTTTTCTTCCGTTTCCCCCCTAGGTAGTAAAGGAGGGAATAGTATAGCTCAGGTTAAGTTGGACTGTCACTCTTTCCCAGCTTGAAGATTTGTCAAAGTTTTGCTTGGATTCTCTTTTCGGATGCTATGGCTGGCTCTTGCCAAAATTGGGGAATATAAATGTATTTTTATGCTTCTTTATTTTGTAAGACAGATGATACTCTGATATTGTAAAGAAACCATTGTACAAATTATTTTATCAATAAAGCAAAGTTTTATTTTCCATTGTTTAATTTCTGTCTGTCTTGTAATTTATCTGCATCTTTTACCCAAAATGCTCTACAGAACTTAGTGCATTCCCTTTGTGAGTGACACTAACGGACGTGGGGTGTTACACGTGGTATCAGAGCTGAAGGTTACCAGATCAGATAAAGGATTTGAAAAATTATTTTCAAATCAGTTTTAAAAGAAGCATTTTCAAAAGAAAAGATTTGTTTTAAAGGAATATTCCCCAAAGCCATACGCACTATCTTCTCTTCCTCTGTTTGAGTTCTGGACTCCTTCTTTCTTGAGTCTCTGGGGCTCCTGGCTTTCTAGGAGGTAACCTCATCGAAGGGCAAAGTAGTGCCCGGCTTCCATCCATAGCTGTAGTTGTTTCATCTACGGGCAGTTTTCTTTCGAAGCTTATAGGGTTTTCAGACGACGGAGGCAGTTTTTGAGAGATTTGTCAATATGACTACACACGGAAGGGGATGAGGAGTTTGGATAAGGAGCATAACCCTAGGATGAGGAATTCACGGATGTAGATTTATCTCACGAAGAAGGAAGGAATTATAAAACCTAAGACAAGAGGAAGTATCTTTACTAGGGTATGATAGGGCATATACTTAAGGACAAGGGCAAGAACGAGGACAAGATTTTCAGAAGGGCAAGTACATACTTTCACCACCAAGCATACCTAGGAGAAAGGTAGTAAAGTTCTGATGAAAGAGTCCAGTTTTGCTATTCGTACTATTTCCTTTGGTTTTAGCGCTTCGCATTAGTTCATATTTGCTTCCATAGTCGAGTCTCTGCACCTTAGTACTTGTATAATAGAAAGATCCCACTAGAGTCTCAAATCCATTTGGTGGTCCGACCGGTTTATTTTTGGCTAGTAGGGATTTGAGAATAACTATCGAGTTTGCTTATGTCATCTCACGTAGATCGTCTAAATTCGGAGGAGATATTCCTTGGGTGCTTGTCTGATATTGGTTTAGGCCTTTGGGGCTTGTACTTGAGGAATGTCGAGTTCGACTAGGATGGTTTGCGTGAGAGATGAATAGTTGTGACAGGAACTCTAAAAATAATGTAGTGACCTTTCTTCCCTTATGGTTATGGCATGGTGGATAAGAGAGAAAAACCTCTAAACATCTTAGTACATACACTTGGTACCGTGTTTGACATCTGTTTATTTTGGAAATGGAGATTGGAAACTTTACAATCGTGAAGTAAAATTAGTTAAGATACAAAGGAGTAAAGCTCAAGAAGGCTAGATACTAGCAACATACCCTTTTCCTTAAGGGTGCATCCTTGATTTCTTTTATTTGTAGGAGCTTTACGCATAATTGTTTCTCTCTTTCCAAAGTATATCCTCTAGGTCGTATATTCGATCCTTAGGTAGAAGCCAATGGATGTAAACATGTATTTGAAACATGTTATGGTTGATGGTTGCAAGTGGTTGCTAATGGTTGCTTGTGAATGCATATGCATACGTATTAGGCACTAGGTCAAGTTCGGACGCTTTCATCTCGCATTTACATATATGTATTTGTTTGTAAGTTGAGCTTGATATGGTATCATATGGATGTTGCATATGGATGAATGGCTGTGCACGCATGTAGTATTTACATAACTAGGGATGCTTGCATACATGATTGGACGCATGGCACTGACATGATTTGCATTAAGGAGGTCAACTGAATCAGTAGACCGCCTGATTTGCATTAGATAAAGACATATACACACACTATGCATATGAACATGAAAGCATTAGAAATCTTTTAAGGACATTGAATGCCTGTGGTTGAATGGTTGAGTAGATGGGTGATTGGATGGTAGGACACATTCTTCCTAACTTGAAGATTCCGGGGACGAAATCCTTTTAAGTGGGGGAGAATGTAACACCCCGTAATTCTGTAACACTAAGATTCACGAATCAAGGCAGAATTAAAAGTTAAATTCAAAATCAAGGGAAACAGGCTACGCCATTGCATTCGTCTCGGAATTCTGCATGAAAACGAGTCCGAGTTTGCATAAATCGGAGTCCGTATGAGGAAGATATGGCCTCCGGAAGATTCAGCGAAGTTCAAATTTCAAAACAGGTCAAGTTCAAAAATTCAAATCAGACCCAGATTGGGCTAGGCGGGAATTTTCCCGCCTAAGGCACCTAGGTCGACTGGGTAGTCGACCTGGGGCACCCAGGTCGACTGGGTAGTCAACCTGGGTCACCTAGGTCGACTGGGTAGTCGACCTGGGGGTCGACCCCCTACTTTTTCCTGTTTTCAGCACCTGGTTCGTTCTTCTGTATTCGGACGCCATCCTGACCAGATTCGTTGACTTCTACACTATATAAACAGCCCTAGACTCCTTCTCTATTCACAATTCTTATCTACCCTTATGCTGCAAAGATTCTTAGTGAACATGGCTTCCTCTCCTCCTCTTAATTAAATAATAAATAAAATAATATATACAAAATAAATCAAGACGAGGAGGTGCTGCTCAAAGACTTTCAAAGAGGAGATTCAAGCTAGAATTCAAGTGAAGATTTGAATGACTGCAACGACTGTTTTTCTACGAATCATAGCAACGCCATCTCTTTTAATGACACACCATAAAGTTCTAGGGTGACAGAGAGGATAGTGTCTAGGCTTGGGTTTGGAAAATACAAGTTTCCTGCTCTCCCTGGCTATCCCTAACTGATCCGACGGACGGGATGGTTACTTTCAAAACCTGATTTGAAGTTTAATCAAAACCCTTTGAACTCAGAAAACACGAATATGCCTAACCCGAGGTTAGACTGAGTTGCGATGTAAACCTGCCCGGAACCAACTGGCACATCCAGTAGTCACAACAATACCTGTCTAATGTGAGTGGTAGCGGCTTTAATTTATTTAGTTAAAGCTAGAACAAGAATGGTAGGGTTAAGTTAACTAAGACACTTAACCAGTTCAACATGATAACTAGACTGATGGGTGGGGTAAGGTTCAGACTGACACTTAACACAGTTAAGCTAGAATGGTAGGGTTAAGTCCATAGGAACACTTAACCAACTTAACACAGTTAAGCTAGAATGGAGGGCTAAGTCCATAGAGACACTTAACCAAACTCAAGGTAGCAAAACGAGACTTGTAGGGGTTAAGTAAAGTTAATACACTTAGCCAAATTAATATGTTAACTAGACTAGGGGTTGGGGTTAAGTAAAATCTAATACACTTAGCCAATTTGGTATGTTAGCTGGGCTAGACCGTAGGGTTAAGTAAACCTGAACACTTAACCATCAGGTTGTGATAAAGGAATGGGGTTAAGTCTAAAACATGAAGGGATAATACTTAACCATTAATAACATGTTAGTTAAAACAGACAGGCATGGTTAAGTTAAAAAGGAACACCTAACCAATAAAGGATGAACGGGTAGGGTTGAGTAATAAGAAACACTTAACAGATATAACTTGGTTTGTGGTAGGGTTAAGTCATCACGAATCACTGATAACACTTAACCAGTTTAACAGGACGAATGAAGACGGTTAAGTTGGCTCGAATTAACTAATGACACTTAACCAATCCAAATTGACGGGAAAGAGAACTAAGTAGTAAACCTTAGTTAAGAAAACAACGATTCTGGAAAACTAAGTGGTAAATCTTAGTTGACAAAACTAAGTAGTAATTCATAGTATAACACGAGGAGGAGCGAACGTCCGTCTGATTAAGAAGAAGGCTCCAACGAATTGGGTTACGAAGCCCGAGGCTTCGAGGGGACGTGAGGGTACTCTTGGTATCCCTCTATGAGGCTGCAGATGATCCGCCTGGGCCCACAGAGGTTAAGGTCTGCGTAGAAGAACCAGGGGTATGCCTTGGTTGCAATACATGGCAACCTAAAGACTAGGATGGACCGGCATGATTCGGCGAGCAAACGGTAGCCCTGTGATAGCGACTCATCGTCTACCATCCATCTTGAGTCAATCGAGATACGTGAAGCGGAAAGGCGGAGAACTCCAAAAGACCATATACTTGCTATCTAGTTATGGGTGAGGATGGCCATAGGATAGTAGGGCACCAGGTGCCGGCGTATAGTTCTCATTTTACAAGGTGTGCCTTTCATTAGTCGAGGGAGGGGTCAAGTGGGACCATAGCCACTGAAATAAAAACAGACCTTAGCATCTGCATCGACAGATATCTGAAAGCTCCCGACCGAGTTCTGTATTCCTTGATTTGCCCTGACACAGGACTCGGGTCGCACATTACGGGACATGTGCATCTAGACAAGCGACAACGATTCGCGATACATGCATGGGGAAGTATAGGAACATATACCACTCTAGGTAGTGTGTCTTAGACTTGGGGGCATCATTCGACAGGTAGCATAATCCCTAGTTAAACTAGGTGGCATAAATCCTGAATCCGAGAAGCGTTCAGCAGACAGCGTAAACTCTAGTTGAATCTAGAAAGCACTTGATGGAAAACCCTAGATTTGATCTAGGTAATAAATAATGAATGTATGCCGGAAGGCAATGGAAAATACAGGGATTGGGATCACGTTATCGTTACTAGTTGGGACACTAGATAGGCGGTGCAGAGATATAGAAACTAGTATAACAAGGAAATAGCGAAGCGGCGAAAGTATTAGAGCGTATCCAGTTTATCTTATCTTAGCATATCTTGTGAGTACCTTGTCTAATCCTGTTGACCCTACCGTCATGGTGTAATCTTGTATTCAGTTAATTCATGTCGTTTTGTTTTTCCATGTTCACATGCTAGAAGTTACTGAACTTACTCAGGCTTTATGTCTGACTCTGTTTTCACTTCGTCTTCTTTTCTTCTGTTCCCTCCCCCCAGGTAGTAAAGGAGGGAATAGTATAGCTCAGGTGAAGTTGGACTGTCACTCTTTCCCACCTTGAAGATTTGTCAATGTTTTGCTTGGATTCTCTTTTCGGATGCTATGACTGGCTCTTGCCAAAATTGGGGAATATAAATGTATTTTTATGCTTCTTTATTTTGTAAGATTGATGATACTCTGATATTGTAAAGAAACCATTGTACAAATTATTTTATCAATAAAGCAAAGTTTTATTTTCCGCTTTTTAATTTCTGTCTGTCTTGTAATTTATCTGCATCTTTTACCCAAAATGCTCCACAGAACTTAGTGCATTACCTTTGTGAGTGACACTAACGGACGTGGGGTGTTACAAGGGGAGTTTGGTCTGAGTCTGCAGCGTGTGTGTAAGTCAAGGGGCACATGCAGGCTATTTTCTATGGTGATGTCACTGAGTTGAACGATGTATAAACGAGGAAGGGAATGACTGTTGTGTTTTCTGGAAAGGGATGGTTGCACATGAAACTGGGGTATGAGAGGTGTTGTGTGATCAAGTCATGGTGGATAGGGGACGTGAACACATCAGGATAAAAATCGGAGATGGCATCTCAAATAAAACTGATGGTGTCGGGGTCTTTAACGTGGAAGAAGGATTGGGGGGGGGGGGGAGCGGCAGATGGGCTTTAAACCGGGAAATGGTCCGAACTTATATTGGTGATAGCCCGGTTAGAAATAAATTTAAAGTTAAGTTAAATTCTAATTTGTATTAACTTGTTTATATCATATCTTTATCATACGATATCGAAATTCAGCGAAAACAGGATCCGACAGGATCATATGGACGGACACTGTAACGACCCGGAATTTTGGGGCCAATTTAAAATTTTTATTTTAGAAATTTTAGTGAATTTTAATATTTAAAATAATTTACTTTAAATAAGAACGACTAAAAATTTACTTTAAAATGAATAAATTCAATTTAATTATAAAAGGAGAGTAAAACAGCGCTGCAGTTTGAAAATTTGAATTTTGACTAAATGTACAGGATTCATTTTAAATCAGAATTGAGCGAAACCAGAAATATTTTAATCTGTTTAATCATATCTTTCTAACGAATCTGAAAAACTGAAAATTCACTTTTTAAATCAAAAGTTATGTCCAGTTTAAAATTTAGAAAAGTCGCTGTAGAATTTATATATATTTTAATATAATATATTGGCCTTTCTCAAACGACCTCGGTTTTCGACGAAACCACTTTTGTTGTAACCGGAATGCCATATTATTGCTAGGTTTCAATTTTCATAATTTTTCGAATTAATATGTGAGCGTGGTAAAAGAAAATGTGGTTTGACTATTTCAGTCAAATTTAATCGACTAGAAAATAGCCATTTTTCAGACGGTCTCAGAATTCGACGAAATTAGTCTTGTTAGAACCGTATCGTCAAAACATAACCAGAAATAATTTTTCTTTATTTTTAGAGGTCGTATGTGGTCCCGGTGAATTTAAATGTAAGACTGAACTACTTAAATAAATGATTTAAATATTAAATTAAATAAAACACGATTGAAAACTTTCATTTGGGATGACGGGACCTAGCCCATTGCGTCCGGAACGTGGGTATTTGGCTAGGGGCAATATCAGTTGGGTTGGATTTGGAGTTAACATAAATTAGCGGGCTTTAACTTTGAATTAATGAATTAAATAAATATTTTATTATATAAAACCCAATTAAACAATTCTCAAAAACCCATATTCTTCAACCAGCCGCCGCCTTAACAAATCAAAGGCCATGGTGCTCCGATTTTTATCTCCTAAAATCTCTCTAAATACTGAAAATTAAATCAAGACCCAATACAAATATCCTAGAGATTTTTGAGCTCCTCAAAATCATATGAATATGATCTATTTTAGTTTCACGAACGGGGAGATTTAAGTCCTCAAACCCGCCGAGTTTCATGGCGTCTTCAGGGAAGGTGGGCCCACCGAGCTGGCCCAATTCAGGGGCGTGGGAAGTTGTGCTCGAGGCTGAGGTCGTAGAGGTCTTGGATCCTGCTCCGGTTGAGTGCATCGACGTGGAAATGAAACCCTAGAAGTTGAAGGAGGTCCGGCTATTTCAAGTAAAGAGGAACGATGAAGAGGATAGTAAGAGCGGCCTTGTTTTCTACTGAACAGAAGTAAAAAAAATTTAATTTATTTGATTACTTAATTATTATTTATCCAATAGTTAAAATATCAGAACTCTCTCATACGAGGTCCTTTTTGCAAACCGTCAATTGCGTTGGAATCAGAAAATTCAGATCTACGTGATGACGCTAACCAGAACTGAAATAGAGCATATCAAATTTTGGGAAAATTCAGATCTGAACTATTCAGATAAATAGCAATGTGAGATTTCTATTTTAAAATTAAAATTAATTATTTATTTATTTTATTGTATTCATTCAGTATGAAATTCATGTTGTATGTATATATTCATTTAAATGTTGATTGTGCTGTGATTGTGATGAACGATTGATTGTGATTGTGTATTTATGTTTGTTAGAATTTTGTGTATACGATAAGATCGTATATTATTGTATATATAGGATATATAATATCCATGTGTGTCAAAATTTGTGTATAAAATAAAAACCATATTTTTATTTTATATGTAAAGAACAAAAATGTTCATGTTTGATTTAAATAAAAGAATGACGTGTAGAAATATGGATTTCTATCAAAACATGTCAATTGAATTGAAAATAGTGATTTCGTCAAAATATGAGAATTGAAACAAAAATATAGATTTTGTCAACTTGTTTATAAAAAGAAAAAAAAACACATTCTTTTGTCAAATTTGTTTATTTAAAAAAAACACCGTTTTAATATAAAATGTAAATTAGAATAAAAACATCGTTTTGTCATAAAATGTGAAGTTAAAATAAAAACACCGTTTTATTAGAAATTATATTTTTATTGTCATATTGATTTCAATAAGAAGTGTAGAATTAGAAATATTCATTTTCGTTTAAACATGATTGGTTGAATTAGAAAGTTTTGTTCTTTTATTTGCATTCACAAATGCAAACACATATTGAAAATAAAGTTTTGTTCTTTTATTTGCATTCACAAGTGCAAACCTATTTTGGAAATAAAGTTTGTTCTTTCTTTTTATATTCACTAATGCAAAATATACATTTTGTCAATTTACATTAGTTAAAACAAAATATACATTTTTTTTTCAATTTACATTAATCAAAACAAATTATACATTTTTGTCAATTTACATTAGTTAAAACAAAATATACATTTTTTTGTCAATTTACATTAGTTAAAAAAATAATACATTTTTTAGTCAATTTACATTAGTTAAAACAAATTATACATTTTTGTCAATTTACATTAGTTAAAACAAATTATACATTTTTGTCAATTTACATTAGTTAAAACAAATTATTCACTTTTGTCAATTTTCACTAGTTAAAACAAATTATTCACTTTTGGTCAATCTACACTAATTAAAACCAAATATGCATTTTTTTGTCAATTATATTAGTTGAGACAGAAATTACATCTTATCTAAATATGATTAGTGGATAAAATAACATTTTTTGTCAAAAGAACGATTAGTGAAATAAAATAACATTTTGACAAACTTGATTATAGAATGTAAAATATCATTTTGTGTTAAAAACATGTTAGTGATATAAAATATTATTATTTGTGTCAAAACATACATTTTTGCAAATTAAAGGGAATGAGTTGAAAACATTCATTTTTGGTCATTTAAAGGAACTTGACAAAATTAACATTTTGTTCATTTAAAAGGATTTGACAAAGTTAACATTTTGTTTATTTAAAAGGATTAGACAAAATTATTAGTTTTGGTCATTTTAAAAGAATGAATCTTTGTTTGAAAACTTGTTAACATGTAATTTCCATTTTTAATGATAATTAGAATTAATTAAAAAGAATGAATCTTTGTTTGAAACCGGTGAACATGTAATTTACATTGTTATATAAATGAATTATTAGAAAGAATAAAACCTTGGTTAGAATGTGTTACTATGTAAAATTGCATTTCTATGTAATTAATATTCATCTAAAAGAATCAAACAAAAATGTACATTTTACTCATTTAAAAAAGAGAGGATGTTATGAGAAAATATCATTTTTGGGTAAAACATGATTAGTGAAGAAAAATTATCACATTTTTGTTTATTTAAAAAGAATTATAACATAATTTTACATTTGGTTTACATTAAAAGGATTATAACAAGATTTACATTTTGTTTACATAAAAAGGATTAAACAAAATCATCATATTTCTTTTAAATTAAAAAGAATTAGTCAATTCTGTCATTTTGTTTACAATAAAAAGATTGAGATAAAAGATTATATTTTTATTGACACTTTGTTTTCAATAAAAAGATTGTACATTAAAAATTACATTTTTTAATGTAGTTTATATTCCATTGAAAGGATTAGGATAAAAGGATTATACCCTTATAGTCATTTGGTTACAATGAAAAGATTAGAAAATAAAGATAACATCTTTATGGTAATTGAAATAAAAGATTAGTTTTAATTGTCATATAGAATTAAAGGATTATATTTTATTGTAGCATTGTTGACAATAAAATGAATTGAATTAAAAGACAAGATTTTTATTGTCATTTGTTCACAATAAAAAGAATTGAAATATATGTCTATGATGTTGAAATTATATGTTTATGATGTTGAAATGTTTGATGTGATAAATATAATGTTTGTATATTCAAATTGAATAGTACACTCCCATTTACAAGTTACCCGACTTGTCTATGCGATTGGGACGATAATTTTCACACATCGCCCAAGTGCACAAATAATTTATTTTTTGGTTGATGGATGAAACCCCACACGGGTATTGGGATGATATTGGATACACACTAATCCCAATATTTAGTTATTTGTCAATCGATGGATTGACAGTCTGTGATGAACGTTAGTTATTTACTTTAATGCTCACACAATTATAAATTCCACTCTGGTCTTCATTTGGATGTTTAATAATTACTTATCATGATTGTTGATCACATACAATTTATGGTTGTTGATTGAGTCACATTCCGATAAAGGGTATTCTAGAAAAGAATATTTTAGAAAAAGAATATTTCAGAATAGGAATATATTTTGGAAAAAAAATATTTTATTGAAATGCACTAGTTATCAACTAGAATAAATCACTAAATTAAGATTTAATGAAGTTTTCCAATTAGTGAATATTTAATTGAAATTAAATCGGATAAATTGGATTTTGGGTTTGTCGTGAATAGTGTCTTAAATAACCCTGTTCTTAAACCCCGTATGAAGAAAATAATCTTTTAATTTAGATTATTAAAGTTTTCAATTATATTTAGTGGTTGAAATAAGATGAATGTGAGTTGGGTTTATTGTGAACTATGTTTTAAGTGACATTTGTTCTTTAACTCAACTGACAGTGAAGATTATGATTTGGAATTTATAAATCTTTTATTAAGATTCAAAGGGGAATTTCCAAAAGTAAAGTTTTCCAATTTAATATATTAGATTGGAATTGAATAGAATTCGAATTATAATAACCGAGATAAGCTTCTGTAAAAGAAGACCGATACTACATATGGAATATAAGAGGCTTTGCCGTTATTCCATTTATATTATTGATCAGATACAAAAATTTATAACGATTATTTATTGATGTGATTTCTGTGAAGATTCCGTATTTTATGGAAGATGATTTTGGGTTTACCGTGAACTATGTTTTAAATGACATTAGTTCTTTAACCCAGTTAAAGATAAGATTAATTTCTTAAATTTAAATAATCATTGAATAATGATTTTTGGTATTTAAAACTAAATTGGAGTTTTGATAAATCTTTAAAGAAAAAATCTAAGAAGAAATTTGAAGAATTTATCTTTGATAGAATAATTTGAATATTTTATTTAAAAGAATATTCTGAATTGGAATGAGGCGTTGGATGTGTTTTTATAGTACTCGATTTTTAATTATAAAAATACGAGAGTTATTCGGAAAGACCGGGTTTAACCCATTCCGAATAATTACTACGACGATGAAGAGTCGAAGATGTAGACGGTGGTTGAAGACCGACGATCTTCACATCGAATGGATGTGTTGCTACAGAGACCCTTGATGGGGGTAGCTACCTTGAAGGGGCTTCAGTGGTGGCCGTCCGGACTATGGTTGATTGTTCGGATTTGGTTTTCGCTCAGACCCAGAGCATAAGCTAGTAAATGGATGCGTGTCTGACATTGGATTTTGTTCCATGTGAATTAAATCGATTTCTATTAATGTATGTCTGTTTGGTGGTGGAGGATTTATTCTCTACTTAACAACCTAGTATATATTAATAGTGATCGATCGCATGGCGTGGATTGTCAATGTGGCACGCCAAGATGCAAATGATCATGGCTTTTGTTGAAAAGCAGGGCCTTGTGGGATGATCAAAGTATAGCCTATTACGGCATAGCTTTGTGTATAGCATGACTTCGCGAGCCTCACACCCCGGTATGAGTCAAAAACGGGATTATGACTGCAGGGAGTGCACACGTTTCTTTCTAGCTAGGAGTGGTGTCAGTGCTTAAACTGGATGACATTTTACTTATGTGGATGATGGATATTGAGGCGCCTCGGATATTTTTTTATAGGCTGTTAGTGGTCATACTATAGGTCCAAAGGGACCGGGAAGCGTGTGTTCAGGCATATCCAATCCACTGCCGATAGGCAGGGACCGGCCCTAAAGATCTAAGGGTTCACTGCGGGGGATCCTGAGGCATTTGCTAGAGTGTCTCGAATCGGAGTGGAGCTTGCCCCTAGCCTCGACTCATGATGGAAATCCAATTTCCAATACGACCTTGCGGTCTTGATTGTAGAACTAGTATGGCGACATAGTAGGATGGGGTACTATGCCGTCTATGATTGATACATTATGATTGAAATTGTTTTTGAAATATATATGCCCATACATATACACACTTATATCAAATCCGTTTTATCGTATCAAGCATGTTTGACCATTATAAGGTAAAACCCTATCCTTCGGTTTGCGTTGCATTGTGTGATGAGACTTGGGTCTTATAATGGTTTCATTTTTCTAAAAAGCATTGCATTGTTTAACGATTTACTTTAATTTATGCACTGGCAATCCAATGGAGTAAACCCGTTTCGCGTTAGCGGCGTGGTCCTGTGATCAGCCTTATTATTAGATAGTTAAGTTAAGATTTCTCATACCAGTCCCATGATTGACCTGTAGTTTGTTTCACTGGCAAACTCGGGTGCCTATATTTTTCACACGGGCAGTCGAGTAGCTTTTGCAGATATATTTACAAGATCCTGGTTCACAGCTGAAGCGGTATTCGGAAAGCTCTGTATCCGTGTATTCCTTTCGGTTGTATATTTATAATATTTTTCCGCTGCTATTTAAGTGTACTTTAAACCTCTGATATTATTGTATTTCTATTGTGTAATAAGCATTCATACTCTGTTACATTCTTGTACTCTGATGTAATTGTTGTAATCAGCAATAAAATGTTCTTCAGTTTGTGTTCTGATGTGTGTTGTTCTCAAAGCAATCCAGTCTTTCCTTTACAGGGAAGTTTGGGTCATTTCAGCATTTTCCTCTGATATTTAAATGTAATTCAAAACTCTGATATTATTTTATTTCTATTTCTGTAATAAGTATTCATACTCTGTTACATTCTTGTACTCTGATGTAATTGTTTTAACCAACAATAAAAATGTTCTTCTGTTTGTGTTCTGATGTGTATTGTTCTCAAAGCAATCCAGTCTTTCCTTACTCGGAAGTTTGGGTCGTCACATGTGGTATCAGAGCCAGGTTTTGATCCTGGGCCCTGTGGGTTATGGGCCCACCACGCTTCCGCTGCGCCCAGAATTTGGTGCAGCTCGCACGCACCAGTGGCCCGGTTAATTTAAATGTAAGATTGAACTAATTAAATAAATGATTTAAATATTAAAATCCACTAAAATTTCTAAAATAAAAATTTTAAATTGGCCCCAAAATTCCGGGTCGTTACAGACACTACCCAATCAAACTGACTGGGAGTGAATCAAAGCTCGTTACAATTTATAGCAAAATAAATTGTCCGTCTGAATCAAGCGATGGTTATCGTTATTAACGATGATCGTCCAATGTGAGTAAAACTCACCAACTCTGAACAGTTATATTTTTATAGCGTAATTTTAGAACTGTTAATCATCTGTTGATTGTTGTGTGTTAACTGTTTGGTTGAATTGCTTGTGTATTGGTTGAAATTATAGATGACGATATATAGATAAATCGTTAATCAAATATTGATTCTGTTTAGCAGAATATTTCATATTGAAATGAAATCGATGTTAATTATACTGTTTAACATCTGTGATGCAGGGAAACAGGTTGGAGGAATCCAACTGGATTCCTCAACATTTATTTTACTGGTTTTTTCATATATTGTAATATATGATGTGATATATAATCTGTTGATGATTATGTGTGTTTGGATGATATCGATCGCCGTTGTTTGGTATTTTAAATACCGTAAGAAATACTGGGATGTAAAAAGGGAGTTTCAAAGTGAATATTGAAAATAAACTATTTATAAAATCAAAGGATTTTATAAAAGAGAAATTATTTATAAAATAAATAGAAGATTTTATAAAAGGAAATATTTATAAATAGAATAAAGGAATATTTATTTAGAAAATAAATAGAATAAAGGAATATTTTTTTGGAAAATAAATAGAATAAAGGAATATTTATTGGGAAAACAAATAGAGTTAATGAAAAGGAGTCAATCGAATTTAGTATTCGAAGGAGTTAATCGAATTTAGTATTCGAAGGTGTTAATCGAATTTAGTTATTCGAAACGAGTTAATCGAACATGGTTAGCCGAGTTGAATTAATCGATTATAATTAATCGAAAGGAGTTAATCGAACATAGTTAATCAAAATGGAGTTAAACAAAAATTAGAAACTGACTAGAGATTAATAAGTTGAATGGTTTCCTGAGTATCGATCTGATGTTGGTTTCAACCTTCGGGGTTTATACTTAGGAAGTTGTTCTCTTCTTAGTTTATAGTTAGAGTCTGATAGATGTGGAAGAATAGTGATACGTAATTAAGCCATGGAAATGGTTTCCAGTGTTAATAATGTATATAAATTAAACATAGAAATGAGGATATATATATATATATATATATATATATATATATATATATATATATATGTGTGTGTGTGTGTGTGTGTGTGTTTGATGATTGGATCGGTAATTCCATTTGGAAATAAGATTGTTGTGTGTACACAGACATGTTTTCATTTGATAGTTAAATCACCGACTATCAAAGTTTTGACCATTTTAACGTTGTTAATATGGAGAGACCGATTGGATTATTATCCGAAGAACCACTCTGTATTGGCATAAGCGTTGCGAATCAAGTATGCTGGATATATTGAAGACGGAGTAAAGTGCAAGGGCTGTTGTATAAATCTTAGATAACAATTTCCTAATATGGTTGTACTGAATAGTGCCTTCGGTTTGTCCAGTCCCAGGACAACTTGTATGGACGAATGTCTGACAGGGTATATTTAATAGATCGCGTAAGTTGATCTCTTCAAATGAATTTACATTTGGTGGCGGAGGAATTCATTTTTCTTGGCTGTATACCCGTGGTATTTTTGGGGAAATCAATTTGTGATTTGGCGGATATGACGATGTAACATTCAAAGTGAATAAACGTGTGATCTGTCATAGATAAGCGTGGCCTCTAGCCTCACAACTGGGAAATGACAGAAATCGGGCAGGTATCATGGCTATGTAGGTCGCACCTATTAGGGTGTATAATCACCTGATCTAGAGTTTCATTTACTTCTAAAAATCTATTGTCGATGCTGTCTCATTCAGGAAACGGTTGCTGATCCCAACCGTTGGTGATATACATTCGATACACTCAAGCGAAATGAGTGGTCGGTCATGTGTGGACGGGTTGCAAGATGTTCTTGTTGAACCCATTGTATTCCTCTCTAGAGGTACACTAGCGAAAGGTGGTTCCATACCTTGTCATAGTTGGAAATCCATTATCCAATAAGCGCTCGTGGTTTTGATTGTATACTATATATGTAAAACGTGAGATGAAAGCGTTTCTGCTAAATGATTATTATATTGTGGTTGATAGACACTATTATAATATCAATGAGTTTTGATATAAAGATTATTTTGGATTCTCATAAGGGAAAAACCCGTTCCGTTATACGGCGTGGTCTTATGAGATATCGGTTAATGGCTCAAAATGTTTTAAACTATTTTACTCATACCAGTCCCATGACTGACCCAGAGTTTATTTTGTTTTGTTTTCCCTAAACTCTTGGGTGCCCAATTTTATACGGGCAGTCAAGTAGTCAGGATTTTACAGATATACTTGGAGAGCTTGGAGCAGGAGGTTTCAGGATTATATAGCTATAGTTATTTCTGCTGTGTTGTACTCTGAAAATGGTACTGTATACATATACTGGTTTTATTTCAAAGTTAAGTATCTATTATATATTGTTCGTTCTGCTGTGAGATTCGTGTTACTCTGATGTTGTATGTTCTTCTTCTTCCTCTATTCTAAGTTTCTATCTTATCTATTCTCACCCTCTAATTTCTTTCTTGGACTATTCGACGTTTTCGATGTTTGAATACTCGACATAGTGTTGTATGTTGAATTTTCTAAGTCGAAAATTCCTGGGTCATTACAGTATGAATCCCGAGGACTTGAACAGTCGTGCTCCCCTGTTCTCTTAAACATCGGATCCCCAGAGGTTTTCATCTCTGCCTTTTCGTATCCTACTTATGTATCCCCTTACTTAAGTGAATTCAGGATTCTGGTGTAGTGGAGGGATATGAAAGTATTATAAGGATACAAAAATGGAGATAGTGGCTAGGGATACAAAAATGGAGATAGTGGCTGGGGATACGAAAATAGTTGTAGAGCGAGATACGGAAATAAAGTTGGTGTTTACATGATTTCATATCTGGGGATGCATCCCGATCCAAAATTGGTTCATAGAGGAGTTGGAGCTGTTGTGGGAAACGAATATCGATCCGGATACAGAATGTGAGTTTGCCAATTCGGAGCTAAGGTGTGGGATGTATACCAATCCGAGAAGGCAAATTTTAGGGATATGGTTTTGGGAATATGAAAAGCACTATGCCGATCCGTGGAGTTTCCTGGGTGATACGAAATAGTCATGTGGCTAAATGTCGAGCTCGAAATGTTGCTTCATTCTTTAGCAGTTTGGTCAAGCCGGAACGACTATTCTTGTGTGACCTCATCTAGGCTTGAGCCATGAATGCTTCAGCAACGCTTTCGGGCTGTCAATCCACGTGATGGACCGAGTCATGCATGCTTGGACTACTCTTGGTAACCGACCAAAAGGTCGATTAGCAGTAATCGATTACTACGAATTGGTCGATATTGATTACTGTTGTTGTGGTCATTTTGGCTAATTTGACATAGATGATGGTGCGATTTCGAGGAGTAGGAAATGATGGTTTGTTTGATAGAAATTTCGATATGATGACTCTTAGATTGGAAGATTTGGATTGAGGCAAGGATGTGGTGCTTCTAGAAGGTGGTTCGTCATTCGACGACGAAGGTTCCAGGATGGGAAGCAAGGCCCCTATGATGGATTGATTTTCTCCGAGATGTAGAAAAAACGATATTATGTCGTATTGAGGTTATCTTCAGAGAAAGAGAGATATGAGATACATGGTGATATCTTAAGACATACAATTACTATTAGGGATAGTTTCCATATTAAGACGACTTCAGATGGGAGTCTTATGGATAATCTAGTGATGGATTCTACTATGGAGAACATGTGCGAAGGGGTAATTGGTATTCATGACTTCGATACATCTTAGAGGGAGTGGCCCAAGTATGGACCAGAGCTAATGCGGTGTGGAATGATCAGCCTAGACCCTAGAGTCAATACATGGTAGGGTTATCAGCTACAACTAATGTGGTGCTGAATAGTGATAGTCGGGTGGAGCTCATGCGGTGGGGCCTACCGGTGTGTTGATTGATTAGGTGACCGAAGTAATGGGTGTCATATGCTTTACACATTAAGTGAGTGAATGTTAGGATGATTGATGGATGCTATGGTTGCTTACTTATTTATCACCACTTAATACTTAGATATCTATCACAACAATTTTATATGATGTTGATGATAGTGTAACATATAACAACTGTTATGTGCTAACTCTTTGGATGTAGGGGCAGGACATGTGTGATTCTCTATACCTTCCATGTCATATATACTATTACGGCTTTAATAGTACTTTAAGATTTGTTTATCGCTCACACAAGACTTTTGTCTGACCCAAGGTTTTATTTCCCTTTTATTACCTTGGGTGCTCATCGACAATGCTGATGAGCATACCAGATGATAGATGTAGGTATTGTTCAGAGCTGCGTAGGTGTTTTCGCAAGAGAGACATTTTATATATTTATACTTGTATTATATAAGTTTATTCCCATTGTGTAGCACTGTGGAGCCTTAACAGTGTTGGGTATCCTTGTTAGGACAGTTTATCGGCTGGATTTATGTATCTCATGTATAAACTATATTACTATTCTATATTGTTGTATGAGCCAATATACTCTTATTACCTAGTTTATATAGTTATTACTGTCTCGTCTATTTTGTAGCAGTGATTTTATTATTATGTGTTATCTAATGCGCTATGAGATAAACGACAGATTCTATGATTGCGTTTATGTTCTCTTCTTACTCTTCTCTACTATTTTCTTCTTTTCTTTCCCTTTTCTATTCTTTTCTGCTATTTGTTTCTCTTGATGATCGCTTAACATCGATCGGGTGCTTGTTCAATATGAATTTTAATTTTTAAGCACAGTGGAATATGGCGGGTCGTCACATTTGGTATCAGAGTTTAGGTTACATTGTTTAACCTAAATAGTACAGAATTTGAGAGTTAATATGTACGAGAGAGTATGTATTTTTATATAGTTTGGTTTTCAAATATATATATTATTAGTATATATAGTGTGATTTGTTTTGCAGACTAGTGTCGTAGGAATAGCTTTCTCTATTATTGGCTGATCGTGCTAACTATTTATCTAAGATGATCAAACAAATGAGAAAAACTTCTAATTACTCCATCTTTGGAGTTAAGAGTCAGGCATAATCGAAAACTACTGGACTCAATTTATAGATTTCATTTCATAAATGGTACGATCCATTATTTGGATGCCCTGAAATATCTAATTAGTTCTAGCGCTCAAGTGTGGTGAGCTGAATATGTCGCATTATGTGGATGCTTATGTGTCCATATGGCATACCATTCCTCAGAACAGAATCAGCCATGTGGTGCGAAAGATGTTTGGGTTCTCGCATGGTTTTTCTTCATTGACTTGGAGTTAAAATTGATTGAATTAGGAGTTTACTCTTTCTCCAAGGTTGAGCCTGAATTGATCGAGAGTTTTTATCGTTCGGGTTCCTAAAATCGATTCGCTTGAGATAGTTCATAATTCGTTTTGAATAGGTTTGTATTGACTTCTTAGAAGTCGATGTAGAGTTTGCTTATTTAGGCGATGTGTTCTGTTGGAGAGTATGACTAAATTCGTTGTGATATCAAAGCAAGGTTAATCCTCTCTTTCATCACTTCAAAGGTTGGACTTTGTGGCTGGGTTATAAGATCAACTCGGACGGTGATTATTTCATTTCGAGGGAATGATGGTTTGGAGGAGTCAACTGAGTAAGCTCGCGATGTTTGAGTTTGTGCCCAATATAGAAATTTGTCATACTTTGTTGGGACAAATCATAGAGATGTATGTGTTGATTGTCACTCCCGTTCTGTCAAGAGCTGGCTCGATGAGGCGCAAAATAGCGATGTCATCGCTCGATATATGTTTCCATTAATGGTGTTTCCATACGTGATTTAGTTTGATGTTGAGATTTCATCGTTCCATTAGATCGTGTGATTCGATAAATGGGATAGGATTGGGACTCGTGAATTAATTTGTCTCTTTTTGTTGTGACTTACCATTGAGGGCTTAATTATATTATATATGTGTAAAACATCCCATATTTGATTACCAAATTTTAATAATATGGGTGACTGCAGCATCTAATATTATGCATCAAGGTAGGGTAGTGTTATGACATATTAATCTATACTTCGAAGTATATAGTGTTCGTCAATACTTAAATTCATTAAGACATGGTTGAGTGTTTTCTAAATTGGTTTCTTGTTGGTTTTTGAGCTTAGCTGGACTTAATATTTGAGTCTAACAATTCAATCACTAGGAGGATAGAAATATGAGTGGTACTGATAAGTTGTTGGTGATGATAGTGGGCTACGACAAGCTCTATAAAGTGAGTTGTCTTTGATTTAGTGATCGTGGGCTAGGACATAGATCTTCAATAGGCGAGTTGGACAACAACAAACTGAGAAAGTTCTCTACTAGCGAGTCGTTACCTAAGCTTGTAGCTTGAGAGTATATGGATACATTCAATGAGATAACCAGATTGCCACCATGGTCGATCGAATTCCGTATCAGTCTAGTTATGGATGCTTTTTCTATTGGGAATCTTGAGGGAATTTTACTGATTGAGAATATTGGGTTGGTGTATGCTCATTACCGCGTTTTATATGCTACTTTGATTTTAATTGGTTGATTATGTCGTTCGGGTTAACCAGCAAGTCTGCATAATTCATTGGTTTCTCGGATCGCGTTCCGAGATATCACTTGAAAGAGTTACACTTGTGCTATAGGATTTTATTTTCGTTTTCTTATGGACGGAAAGAAAGCACAAGTCAAGATTCAAAGGTTTTTCAATTGTTAAGAAAACACTACATGTTGGTTGGTCTGTTGGCATTTCACTTCTGATTAAGACAAGTGGAGTGTTTGGGTCACATTGTCTCGAGTAGGATGTGTTATAGGTCCTATGAGAGTTTGAATGGTTTGGAAGTTGGAGTTGATCCATAATTGTGTTGATTTCTTGTTCCTAGCAGGAATGCGTAGCTGATAGCACTCACTCGGTTATGTGGGTGGAATGGAGTGGGTTGTTTTCGAATGAAGGGTTATCGTGTTTTAATCAATAACCTAAACCGCGTAAGACGTATTCGACTCAAGATTTTGATTCAATAGCCATAGAGTTTGTTTTGGTGATTTGGTGGCACTATTTATTAGCGAAAGGATTAGAGTCATTGGAGATGTCGCATCACAGAGATTTTCTCTTCCTTGAGAGGTATCTCAAACTTTGTTGGCAGCAATGATTGGAATTCTTAGCCTCCTATGTGTTTGAGATTTTGTAATGGCCCAAATTTCCGTACCCTTTGAGTTGACTTATTACACCACACACCCAACCCAAATTGCACAGGAATACGAAACATTAATAGAAAGAAGTTAGAGGATGAGAAATAGAAAGAAAGAAAAGTTAGAATAGAAGAAAACGAAGAACACAAATCTCATAACAGAACGAATAAAATATATTAAATAATATAACTTTTGAAATACAAATTAGTATCTGTATATACATACCATCATCAGAGCACAACAACCATTTATAGTACAATCATAAACACATGTTTCCATATACAACATAGTACACAGCGGAATATGTGATAGTCTATAGCTGATTTATGAAACCTTCTGCATCAAGCTCCTCCAAGTGAACCTGTAAAATCATGACTACTTAACTGCCCGTACAAATTTGGGCACCGAAGAGTTTAGAGTAAAACAAAAACAAAATAAACTCCAGGTCAGTCATGGGACTGGTGTGAGTAAACTCCAAACATTTGTTTAACTTTCCAAACCCTTTTCAAAAGAAAAGATAATCATAAGACCGATCCATACAGAAACACGGATGGTTTTTACCTTACGATAACCCAAAATATTTTTGATATCAAATCTGGTGATATTAGAATAGTGCATAAATCCAATAAATAACAATCTAGAGGAATGTTTACATCTTATGCTCCATATATAATACAAAATAAAAAACCGCAGGGCACTTATTGGAGATCGGATTCTGGCTATGACAAGGTATGGAACCATCTTCCGATCAGTGTACTCTAGAGGGGATACATTGGGGTTCAACAAGAACATCTTGCAACCTGGCTACACATGGCTGGCCATTCATTTAACTTGAGTGTACCGAGCATATTATCAACAACGGTTGTGATCAGCAACCATTACCGAAAGCATACATCAGCGAATTGAATAAGAAGCAAGTGAAGTTTTTCTAGATCAGGTGATAATACCCCTACTGGAAATAACACACTTGGGCATGATGCCTGCCCGATTTCTGTCATTTCTCGGGTGATGAGGCTTGAGGTCGCGATTATCTTTTTAGAACATCTTACCATCATTTACATTCAACGCCATTTCATCGGATCCATCAAATCACTAATTGACGTCCACAAATACACTCTGGGTGTTAAGCTAAAGAATAAATTCCCGCTACCATACTTGGTATGTTTGTAAAAATCAATGTTCGTGGCCGTCTAGAAATACTCTGTCAGACATTCATCCATATATGTTGTCCTGGGACTGGGCAAACCGAAGGCACCATTCTATCAACCCATCTTGGGCAATTCCTACCTAGGATTAACAAAACAACCCTTGCACTTTACTCCGCCTTCAAATATCTTCCACATAAGTTGATTCGTAATGCTTATGCCCATACGGAGTGGGTTTCAGATAATATATCTGATCCCGGTCTCTCTGTATTGACAACGGTCGTAATAAATAAACCAAATTTTGATAGTTAGTGGTTTAACTATCAAAGGAACATCCATACAATCAACGGTCCTATTTCCAAATGGAAATTCTATCGATTAACCATCAAGCAACACTAGCCCCTTTAAATCAAATTTTTATTAAATTGTTGATTTCCCAACTTCCCATATCTTTCTAGATATTTCTCAAAATTCATTAGTCTCTTCCGATTCTTGGAAAACATTTCCAATATTATAAGCTCTTTATTTTCTATATTCCAAAAAATATCTCTTATCACAGTTTTGAAAAATAATTCCATGTATTCATGAATCCTTAATTTCTATATTCATAAAATATACATTATTAATATCGGAAAACATTTCCATATTCCATTTCTTGATTTCTTGTTAACCAACCCTTTTCATTTTCTATTCTTAGAAAGTATCTCTGATTTAATTTCGAAACGTTTCCAAAATCTTTTTACTTGATTAAACCGATGTTATATAAAACATCTTTACTTTAGTTAACCCATTAATTATTCATTAATCGTATCACTAACCAATCTCGCTGCAAAACCTTAACCATTCCTCAGTCAATCATGAAGTCAACCAAGTTGGGGTATAATTACCTCTCAGACCTTGACTGAACATCATTCTCAACTTCGAAACAGTCAAGTTCACCACTTTAAATCTTTAACAGTCATTGTTCATGCAATACTCGGATTCAATTTACAAGTCCCCTTCTTTTATGGAAAAAAACATTGATTGTAACAGTAAAGTTATAATCTCTACTTCCGAAGTATTAAAATTTAGAATATAACTTTAATTCATTAATTTGAATAAATAAATAATTAACTGATAATAATTAAATCTTGATTCAAATGGAAAGTAAAAAGTACTTCCCTGAATTTCGATATATTTCAATAAATAACTCCATTCCGAATATTCTATATTCGATTAATATTCCAAACTTCGGAATATTTCTACTATTTCAGGTTTACCCAGATTCCACTTTATAAATATTTCCATTTGCAAAATATTTGCTTCCAAACCGTTATCCACATTTAAATATTAATATTATTCCTTTATAGGAATCTAGACTCGTTAATCAACTCAACTTGATTTTTATTTGAAAATACCATTTCAGATTTAAAAAGAATTGCTTCATAATTTTCATTTATAAAAAGGCTAATAGCACCTTTTTATTTGTAGAAAACAATTCAAAATTCCTTTTTTAAACATATTTACATATTATACATTACATAATTTCTAAAATCAACTTTACTTGATTTATATGAATCCCATCTCTTTAATAATTCAAATTGTTAAAAAATATTATTAAATTATTTAAATAATATGTCAAGTTCAAATTCTCTTTATTAATTTCTATTGGTAGGATTATTCAGTAAAAATCTTATTTTTATTTCACCTATTTATAATCTTGTTTTTTATAATTGCTAAGTTCAATTCTCATTCCAAATATAAGTTTCAAAACCGATTTCCATTTCGTTATATAAATTCAAACTTGAATTTGTATTTAAATTTATCATATAATAAATATTTTATTAAATTTATAATCCCGTTTAATATGAACTCCTTGTTTTATTCATTGAAACAAGTTCCTATTTTAAATTCCGTTTGAGATTTAATCTCTATTTGAAAATAAATTCCCTTTTAAATCACAAATCTCTTTTCTATATTCGCAAATATTTTACGTATTTAAATACCAAAATTCTAGGGCCAGGGTAATTCAAACACAACATAATCAATCACAAATTTATATAACACATCATATAGCATAATAAATAAAAACAGTAATATAAATGTTGAGAAATCCAGTTGGATCCCTCAAACCTGTTTCCCTGCATCCACAGATGTTAATCGACATCAAAATATAAATTTCACATCAATATGAAATATCATAGTAGACATGATTAATAATCGATCAACGTTTATATTTAACTATATCATCCATTTCAACCAATTTTACCGATCGTTCATCCAAACAATCATCACACAGTATAAAATTACTATAAATAAATTTAAAACTCATTTATATAAAAATATAAATGAGCTAGAGTTAGTGAGTTTACTCACATTGCTTGCAGCTGATGATTCTGTTTTTGTTTTCATTTTAAAATCAACAGGCATTTGATTTTATTCCGAAGTTCCATTAGCTCCATTCTCAGCCACGTCAGTCCCTTAATGTAGATCTCTTCCTTACGATTCACCAGATCAGGTAGCGTTCAATTCTATTCACATATGTCAGAGTTACAGAATTATAACCGTTCACGAATCTAAATAAATTTTTATTTTAACTAATTACTTTGTTTTATATGGCCGACCAATATCCTTCACACAGTTTGAGCCCAACATCTTCATCCAAGCCAAACAGCTGATAGGATGTTGGTTAAAGAAGTCTGAAACCAGAAAATTCACTTCCTTGACAAGTTCAGCAGCCAAGCCGATACTTTATCACACAACTACAAGTTGTATTCACCTGACCAAATACTTATGTCTTGCCTAATCAGCCTCTTGGACAACTAAAATCAGATCATTAACATACTAATAATTCCATAACCAGGACATAATGCTTCCCTTACCCACATTAATACCTTCTCTCCTACACAACATCAAACTCGTAACCCATTTTTTCCATCATTTACCTTGTACTAGATATGCATGCAAGAAACCATTCTCGCACAAGCAATTTCCTATTAATTCTCTTTTCTTCCCCAACCAGTAAACCAACCGTATGCATCAACTTCATGTCCATCTTTCCAAATACCCAAACTCATTTATTCCACACTTAAACCCACACTTCAGTCTTTAAGAAATCGCGTTCCTCATTTACAAACAGAGCCTCACACAACACCTCTAACCAAGATATGAATTTTATTTTGTGTTGAAAATACGACTCCGGTGCGCGTGGTTCGATTGAAAATTTCATGTAAAAAGATGCCCATTTTAAATCTCGTAACCCATGTTTACCCCCTATTAATGCATCTGCACCCCAGTAACATTTCTTCTTCGCTCACAAAATAAAATCTGCTTTCAACTATAAACTTCCTCGTCACCAGTTCATCAGAGGTCATCGACCTATCGCCGCTCCGACCAACACTGCCTAGGCTTCAAAACCTGTCCGACCTTGTTGACTTCAATAGCCTGTAGCTCTTTGGCGAGCTCAAAACGCTAACCCACTCCAATTCCGTTCAATGGTCGAGACTCCAACCACCGTGGCCTAGAGACTAAGCAACCATGCTAGATGATGCTCATGCATCCTCTCCTTCTTCTCTAGAAGTGGCGGCTACTCAGTTCATGTCAGTTCGCCAGAAAAGGCCTAAAACTGACACACTTTCAAACACCGTTTTCCTCCTCTATAGTCCACCGTATGATTTCCAACACCCCTAGTTTCACGCCCTCACTGACCACTTTGATTTCTTAGTCAGAACTTTAGAATAAAAGATTGAGGATTGAGAGATTTTAATTGTAGAAAATTTGATGCTTTAGATCGTTCATTGTTGCTGGAGGCGTGAAATTGGGTTGACCAAGCAATTCTTATTTAGGGTTATTGACTATGTGGGGAATATATAATAAAGAAGTATTTGGCTTCGTGCAAAAGATTTGGGATGCCTTCAAATCGAAGGAAATGCAAGGCTTTCCCGAGTAGCTTCACAATTATTTTATTTAGTATTTAAAGATTAACGTACTCCACTACACAGAATTTCATTCACTTACGGACTGCTATAGACAAAACTAAAAATACTATCTTGTCAACTGATGTGCCATGATCCAAAAAGTATAATAATATAGACAAGTTAACTTATATTGTGATATCCCAAAATGCTGATATAGGGTGTAAAATACTTCAAATAGAAAGTTAATTATTTTTCAAAATAAAAATTACAGAAAAATTCTATATTTAAATTAGAACTACGTCTCAAAAATCTTGTCCAAATTCAAAACCAATATATAATTATATTAAATAAACCATTATGGCTTGTACACGAGTCCACAGCGACATCCTGAAAATTTGATTTGGACATAACTTACAATCTATAAGACGAAATCTCGATTTTTCACTTTCATTAAAAATATATAATCAAATAGATCCAAACGTTTCTTATTTCAAAGAAATCCGACTTATATTAGATCCAGTATAATCAGTTGAAGTTCAAAGCATATAATTATGAACTACCACGACGTTACGAGCTCGATTTAAATTTAATTATAAATTATACGTTCAAACTCATTTTTAATAAATAAATTACTTTTAAAAATCGTTTTATATTTCAAACATAATACTTAAAACTAATTTAAATTTCAAGAATTAAATGACTGAAAATCTGGGTCGTTACATTCCTTCCCCCTTAAAAGAATTTCGTCCTCGAAATTTTTAAGGTAGAATAAATGTTACGCACCCTGTTAACTAGGTTAAAATCCTTTGTCTTCTTCTTAACTTTAGTTTCAACTGAACCAATTAAAATATTAATTCATTCTTACCAACAAAAATTTTCAAAAATTTTCTACATCTCAAATTTTCGAAAAATTTCGATAGAGCCTCCCCTGTACGGAAGGACTTCTGCGATATCGCAGGAACAACAAATATATGCACATCGACCCACTCGGTCGGAAAACCAAATTCAAAACCCAATTTTGTATTTTCGCGTAGGCATACCTTGTATAAGCGCCATTAAGCGAACTTGCTTAATCTGTATGCTTGTTTACGCTGCCACAATCAAGCCAAGTAACTCCATCTAACTGCTTACTCAATCCGAACAAGTAAGTTTCAATAATCATTCATTACTTTAATTCACACTATTTCACTTGGTTTCCAATGATTTTCAATCCATGTTTTCACATCCAATCCGCGATTCACTTACAAACATTCACATTCATCCAAATAGATTTTAAATCAATTTATTCATTTTACAATAAGTTACTCGATTTAATTTCCAATCTAATACAATTCTATTTAACTTGTTTCAAGTTAAATTTTAGCTCATTCGATTCACTTTCACCATTCCAATCCATTTAACTTAAATAAGCTAAATTTAAATTCAGATTTTTAAATTCCCGGCTTTAATTTCTAAATCGGTTTGGAATCATATAGTTATACACATATATTAATAATCATCTGCAAATTCAAAGCATTTGAAAATTTTCAAAACAACTTGTTCTTTTCAAACAAATTTTCCATTAACGAATTATTATGGTAGCAATTCGTCACTCAGAAACTTGAAAATTAATACCAATAATGTCGCGATTCATTATCAGAATTATTTTCTCGCTACTAAGGTGTTTTCCGTGCTTAATTACTTTTAAAATCCATTAAAAACCATTCTTATTCAAAAATTCTTTCAAAACAATGTTATATTTCTTTTAAAATATGTCAGAAAATATTCCTAAATATCCGGGATTTAATTCCAATTCTGGTCTAAATTTAATTTTATTTCAGTTATTTTGCATATTTCATTCATATACAATTTTTTTTTGGTTAAATATAACCACTTCAATATTATAATCTCATTTGATTATAATAACAACCAACCAAAACAATAATTTCAGAAAAATATTCCTTTTATATCAAAACTGTTTTTGGGCAAAATTATTACATTTATACTTTTCAAACTAATATCGTATCAATTTGCTCTGTTCGAGAGTTTAGAATCACATATCGATACAGTTGTACATTATGTATCGACCAGAATTCATAAACCACTAACAAACCAGTCAACACAATATAAAACAATTTTATATAGAATCTACAAATATGCTCTCTCATATAAATACTCAAACTCAATCTGGGGTATTACTAATCCCATCTCTGTTGAGTCACATCACAGAGCCAAGGTTACTACTCAACCTTCAGCTCTGATACCAAATGCAATGGCCCGAATTTCCATACCCTTTGAGTTGACCTATTACGCCACATTCCACACCCAAATTGCATAGGAATACGAATCATTAATAGAACAAAGTTAGAGGATGAGAAATAGAAAGAAAAGTTAGAATTAAAGAAAATGAAGAACACAAATCTCACAGCGAAATGATTAAAATATATTAAATAATATAACTTTTGAAATACAAGTTAGTAAGTGTATATACATACCATCCTCAGAGCATAAAAACCATTTTTGGAACAGTTATAAACACATGTTTCCAGATACAACATAGTACACAGCGGAATATGTGATAGTCTATAGCTAATTTATGAAACCTTCTGCTTCAAGCTCCTCCAAATGAACCTGTAAAATCCTGACCACTTGACTGCCCGTACAAATTTGGGCACCCAAGAGTTTAGGGTAAAACAAAAACAAAATAAATTTTGGGTCAGTCATGGGACTGGTGTGAGTAAACTCCAAACATTTTTTTAACTATCCAAAACCTTTTCGAAAGAAAAGATAATTGTAAGATCGGTCCACACATAAACACGGATGGTTTATACCTTACGGTAACCCAATATATTTTTGATATCAAATCCGGTGATATTTTAATAGTGCCTAAATAAAATAAATAACAATCTAGCGGAACGCTTGCATCTTACGCTCCATATATAATAAAAAATCAAAAACCATATGGCACTTATTGGAGATTGGATTATAACTATGACAAGGTATGGAACCATCTTCCGATCAGTGTACTGTAGATGGGATACACTGGGTTCAACAAGAACATCTTGCAACCTGGCCACACATGGTAGGCCACTCATTTAACTTGAGTGTATCGAGCATATTATCACCAACGGTTGTGATCAGCAACTGTTACCGAAAGCATACAGCAGCGAATAAAATAAGAAGCAAGTGAAATTTCTCTAGATCAGGTGATAGTAACCCTAATGGGAATGACCCTACTGGCCATGTTGCCTGCCCGATTTCTGTCATTTCCCGAGTGATGAGGCTTGAGGTGAAGATTATCTTTTTAGAACATCTTGCCACCATTTACTTCGAAATCCACATTGTCGGATCCGTCAAATCACTAATTTACGTCCACAAATACACTCTGTGTGTTAAGATAAAGAATAAATTCTCCGCCACCATACTTGGTATGTTTGTAAAAATCAACATTCGTGATGATCTAGAAATACTCTATCAGACATTCATCCATATATGTTGTCCTGTGACTGGACAAACTGAAGGCACCATTCTATCAATCCGTCTTGGGCAATTTCTACTTATGATTAACAGAACAACCCTTGCACTTTACTCCGTCTTCAATTATCTTCCGCATAAGTTGATTCGTAACGCTTATGCCCATACAGAGTGGTTTTCGGATAATATATATGATGTCGGTCTCTCCGTATTGACAACGGAGGTAATAAATAAACCAAACTTTGATAGTCGGTGGTTTAACTATCAAAGGAACATCCATACAATCAACGGTCCTATTTTCAACTGGAAATTCTACCAATCAACCATCAAGCAACATTGGCCCCATTAAATCAAATTTTTATTAAATTGTTGATTTCCCAACTTCCCATATCTTTCCAAATATTTCTCAAAATTCGTTAGTCTCTTCCGATTCTTGGAAAACATTTCCAATATTATAAACTCTTTATTTTCTATATTCCAGAAAATATCTCTTATCACAGTTTCGAAAAATATTTCCAAATATTAACGAATCTTTAATTTCTATATTCAGAACATATACGTTATTAATATCGGAAAACATTTCCATATTCCATTTCTTAATTTCTTATTAACCAACCCTTTTCATTTTCTATGCTAAGAAAATATATCTGATTTAATTTGGAAACGTTTCCAAAATATTTTTACTTGATTAAATTGATGTTATATAAAACATTATTACTTTGGTGATCCCATCAATCATTCATTAATCGTATCACTAATCAATCTCCCTACTCAACCTTAACCATTCCTTAGTCAATCATGAAGTCAACCAAGATGGGGTATAATTACCTCTCAGACCTTGACTGAACATCATTCTCAACTTCGAAGCAGTCAAGTTCACCACTTCAAATGTTTAATAGTCATTGCTCACGCAATACTCGGATTCAATTTACAAGTCCCCTTCTTTTACAGAGAAAAACATTGATTATAACTATAAAGTTATAATCCCTACTTCTGAAATATTTAAAGTTAGAATATAACTTTAATTCATTAATTTGAATAAATAAATAATTAATAATTAAATCTTGATTAAAGCGGAAAGTAAAAAGTACTTCCTTGAATTTCAATATAATTGAATTTCAATATAATGGAATTTCAATAAGTTACTCCATTCTGAATATTCTATATTCAGTTAATATTCCAAACTTCGGAATATTTCTACGATTCAACTTTATAAATATTTCCATTTGCAAAATATTTGCTTCCAAATCGTTATTCACCTTTAAATATGAATATTATTCCTTAATAGGAATCTAGACTCGTTTATCAACTCAACTTGATTTTTATTTGAAAATACCATTTCAAATTTAAAAAGAGTTACTTCATAATTTTCATTTATAAAAAGGCTGCTAACACCTTTTTATTTATATCAAACAATTCAAAATTTCTTTTTAAATTTTAAAATCAACTTTACTTGATTTCTATAAATCTCATCTCGTTTAATAATTCAAATTTTAAATAATATTAATAAATTACTTAAATAATATTTCAAAGTCCAAATTCTCTTTATTAATTTCTATCATTAGGATTATTTAGTGAAATTCTTATTTTTATTTCACCTACTTATAATCTCATTTTTTTAAATAATTGCTAAGTTCAATTCTCATTCAAATAGCGGTTTCAAAACCGATTTCCATTTTGTTATATAAATTCAAACTTGAATTATATTTAAATTTATCCAATTATAAGTATTTTATTAAATTTATAATTTCGTTTAAAATCAACTCCTTGTTTTATTTATTAAAACAAGTTCCTATTGTCAAGACCATTCGAGATTTAAAATCTGTTTGAAAATAAATTTCCTTTTAAATCACAAATCTCTTTTCTATATCCGCAAATATTTTATGGTATTTAAATACCAAAATTCTAGGGCTAGGGTAATTCAAACACAACATAATCAATCACAGATTTATATAACACATCATATAGCACAATAAATAAAAACAGTAATATGAATGTTGAGAAATCCAGTTGGATCCCTCTAACCTGTTTCCCTGCATCCACAGATGTTAATCGACATCAAAATATAAATTTCACATCAATATGAAATATCATAATAGACAGATTAATAATCGGTCAATGGTTTACATATAACTATATCAACCATTTCAACCAATTTTGCCAACCATTCATCCAAACAATCATCACAGAGTATTAGATTACTATAAATAAATTTAAAATTCGTTTATATAAAAATATAAACGAACTAGAGTTAGTGAGGTTACTCACATTGCTTGCAGTTGACGATTCTGCTTTAGTTTTCGTTTTAAAGTCAACAGGCGTTTGATTTTATTTTGAAACTCCATTAGCTCCATTTTCTGTCACGTCAGTCCCGTAATGTAGATCTATTCGTTACGGTTCCACCGGATTAGGTAGCGTTCAATTCTATTCACATATGTGAGAGTTATAAAATTATAATCATTCACGAATTTAATTAAGTTAACTAACTCTAAATAAATTTTTATTCTAACTAATTACTTTGTTTTATATGGCTGACCAGTATCCTTCACACAGTTTGAGCCCGACATCTTCATCCAAGCCGAACAACTGACATGATGTTGGTTAAAGAAGTTTAAAGCCAGAAAATTCACTTCCTTGACAAGTTCAGCAGCCAAGCCCATACTTTATCATAGAACTACAAGTTGTATTCACCTGACCAAATACTTATGTCTTTCCTAATCAACCTCTTGGACAACTAAAATCAGATCATTAACATATTTATAATTCCTTAACCATGATATAGTGCTTCCCTTACCCATATTAATACCTTCTCTCCTACACAACATCAAACTCTTAACCCATTTTTGCCATCATTTACCTTGTACCAGATGAGCATGCAAGAAACCAATCTTGCACAAGCAATTTCCCCTTAATTCTCTTTTCTTCCCCAACCAGTAAACCAACCGTATGCATCAACTTCATGTCCATCTTTCCAAATACCCAAACTCGTTTATTCCTTAATTAAACCCACACTTTAGTCTTTAAGAAATCACATCCCTCATTTACAAACAAAACCTCATGCAGCAGCTCTAACCAAGATTTGAATTTTTCTTTGTGTTGAAAATACGACTCCGGTGCACGTGGTTCGATTGAAAATTTCATGCAAAAAGATACCCATTTAAATGTCCTAACCCAGGGGCCTGCTAATACATCTCCTCCTAGTAACGTTTCTTCTTCGCTCATGAAATAAACATCTGCTTTCAACTATAAACTTCCTCGTCGTCGATTCATCAAAGGTCATCGACCTATCGCTGCTTCGACCACCACTGCCTAGGCTTCAAAACTTGGCCGACCTTGTTGACTTCAGTAGCATGTAGCTCTTTGGCGAGCTCAAAATGCTAACCCACTCCAATTCCATTCAAGTGGTCGAGACTCCGACCACCTTGGCCTAGAGACCACGCAACCATGCTAGATGATGCACATGCATCCTCTCCTCCTTCACTAGAAGTGGAAGCTACTTAGTTGATGTCAGTTCACCAGAAAAGGCCTAAAACCGACACACTTTCGAACACCGCTTTCCTCCTCCACAGTCCACCGTACGATCGCCAAAACCCCCAGTTTCACGCCCTCGCCGACCACTTTGATTTCTTAGTTAGAACTTTAGAATAAAAGATTGAGGATTAAGAGATTTTAATTGGAGAAAATTTGATGCTTTGGATCGTTCATTGTTGCTGGTGGAGGCGTGAAATCGGGTTGACCAGGCAATTCTTATTTAGCGTTGTTGACTATGTGGGAAATATATAACAAAGAAGTATTTGGCTTCGTGCAGAAGATTTGGGATGCCTTCAGATGGAAGGAAATGCGAGGCTTTCCCGAGAAGCTTCACAATTATTTTATTTAGTATTTAAAGATTAGCGTACTCCGCTACACAGAATTTCATTCACTTGCGGACTGCTATAGACAAAAACAAAAATACTATCTTGTCAAGCGATGTGCCATGATCCCAAAAATATAATAATATAGACAAGTGTGATATCCCAAAACACTGATATATGGTGTAAAATACTTCAAATAAAAAGTTGCTTATTTTTCAAAATAAAAATTACAACAAAATTCTATAAATTAAACTATAACTACATCTCAAAAATCTTCTCCAAATTCGAAACTGATATTTAATTATATTAAATATACCGTTATGGCTCATACACGACTCCACATCGACTTCCTGAAAATTTGATTTGGACATAACTAACAATCTATAAGATGAAATCTCGATTTTTCACTTCCATTAAGAAAATATAATCAAATAGATCCGAAGGTTTCTTGTTTCAAAGAAATCCGACTTATATTGGATCCTGTATAATTAGTTGAAGTTCAAAATGTATAATTACAAACAACCGCGACGTTATGAGCTCGCTTTAAATTTAATTATAAATTATACGTTCAAACTCGTTTTTAATAAATAAATTCCTTATAAAAATCGTTTTATGTTTCAAATATAATACTTAAAACCAATTTAAATATCAAGAATTAAATGGCTAAAAATTTGTGTCCTTACAGATTTCCTATAGGCATTATAGGAGGTATAATTGTTTGTGTGTGCCGAGTTGGAGATATACCATTTCGAAAGCAATATTACTTTAGTTAACATTGCTTGTGTTTATTACTGGGGATGATTTGTAACTCAAGGTGAGGTAGTATTGCAACGTCCTGTATATTTACGGTATAATAATTAATTTATTTAATTATTTAAATAGTGATTTAGAGATTTAGATGGTTTTTTAATTAAATAACTTTGAATATTTAATTAATATAAATAATTAAATTATATAGTTAATTCCGAAATAATCAAAATAGTAGAATTCACAATATTCTGTGATTGGGTAGTATAAGGGATTTAATCCAGTTTAGAATTAAATTATAATAATGAAACTATTCATAATAACGAATTCGAATGTATAATTATATTATAATTATAATCGAGCTCGAAATGGCGCGGTAGTTCGTAATTTGGCGATTCGAAATAGCCATTTTTGCAAACGACCTCTGTTTTCGGCGAAACTAATTTTGTTAGATCCGGAATATTAAATTATTGTTAGATTTAAATTTTCGTGATTTTTGGAGTCAGTATGTGACCGTACGGGATTTTAACATGAAAAATAGTCAATAATTTGACTTTAAAAATGCGTTGTGTGAGTAAACGGACTTGGAATTCGACGAAACAAGTTTTATTGGGTCCGTAATGTCGAACTACAGCTGCATGTCCATTTTTATCGAATTTGGATATTGTATGTAATCATAGGAATTTTTAATAACAAATATAGACAGTGTTGGATTAAAAACAAATATAATAATTGAATATAAAAATATATAGATACCCTATAAATATCCCATTACTCTCTCTAACCCTACACTTTCTTTTTCCCTGGTCAATACGCTTTGGCCGCCATCTTCTCTTCCGGAAATCAAAATCGTGAGTTTTGGGAATTATTTTAAAATCAAGTAAGGGTCAATAAAATCCAAGAGTTATATATTTTCAATCATCGTCTCATTCTCTTCAATTTAATATACATTTCATTGGGTCTGGAAAATATTTTATTCGCTAAAAATTACATACAATGGCTATTTTATTTCTAGGATTGAGGAATTTTCAAAATAGGATTGTTGTTCGAAGATTTAAGGGGCTGATTCGAGCTTTTGGGAGAGTTTAACGTCATGTAGGAGAATTTTTTTTTTGGATTCTCGTACAATTTTTGATCGCGACTTTGACTAGTTGGGATGAAGATGCTGTAGATCGCGACATTGAAGATGGCATCAGTTTGTTTCTGATGAGGGCTGAAAGTTGGAGAGTGCGATGGTGAGCGTTTTGGTGGAATTGGGGATAGGTATGACGGTCGGTTCCTAAAACTGAGGTGACGATTAGGATGCGACTTCAGGTTTGGTGCAAGCTGGAAGGAGTCTTATGGAGGAGGAAGAATTCACGGATAAGGGTTTGTTTGTGGAGTCATTCTGGTATATGGTGGCATGATAGAGGAGTGGGGGAAGGTTGAAGGTACGTTCATGGAGGAAGGAGAAGTTTGAGGCTTTCACCTAGAGGAAGATGAAGTCGTATCAATGTAATCGGCTACTTAATTAATTAAAACGTGGTAAATTAAGGGTAATACGGTAATTAAGAAATAAGGGTATCATTATTTAATTTAATTTTAAATTCTTAATAGACTAGAACTTTAAATAATTATAACTATTTCATACATTGTCAGAATTCAACAAAACAGGATCCGTTGGGATCGTATGGACGAGAGCTACGCAATGGAACTGACTGGTAGTGAATTGGAGCTCGTTATGATTTATAGCGAAATAAATTGTCTGTCTGAATCAACTGTCAGTTATCGTTATTTAACGATGATCGTCCAATGGGAGTAAATCTTACTAACTCTGCCCAGTTATATTTTTATAACGTATTTTTAGAATTGATAAATGATGCTTGATTACTGTGTGTTGATTGTTTGGTGGAATTGCTGAGTTATTGGTTGAAATTATAGATCTAGTTATATATATATCATTAATTAAATATTGATTCTGTTTATCAAAATATTTCATATTGAAATGAAATTGATGTTAATTATAATGTTTAACATCTATAGATGCAGGGAAACATGTTGTAGGGATCCAACTGGATTCCTCAATATTTATAGTACTGTTTGTTTTCATATATTGTGATATATGATGTGATATATAATCTGTGATTGATTATGATGACACTAGTCTTGTTATTTGGTATTTTAAACACCATAAGTAATATTGGAATGTAAAAAGGGAATTTTCCAAAGTGTATATTGAAAATAAAATATTTATAAAATGAACAGAATTTTATAAAGGAAATATTTATAAAATGAATAGAATTTTGTAAAAGGAAATATTTGGGAAATAAATAGAATTATAAAAGGAAATTGGCGAGACATAAAAGAACTATGAGCTGATGGATTTAAAGGAAATCTTTAAATAGAAATATGTTTTAATAGATTAATGGAGAAGATTAATTTATAAATAATGTTTTTATAAATTAAGTAAAATAATTTATCTTGGGATAAATTTAATATATAAGTCTGAATTTATATAGAGGAGTAGAAATCGGTTTTAACACCGATATTTTAAATAGAAATTTAACTTAGCATTTATAAAGGGAATTATAAATGAGACTTTTAGTGTTAGAAGTAAAAAAAGGAGATTTTGTATAACTAATTCTATAAATAGAAGTATAAATAGAATTTGGAAATGGGATATTATTTTAAAATACAAAATCAAACTGATTGATTATATAAAAGACATATTATTCACATTTGATGTGAATAATGGATCAAAATATATATTTTATAAATTAAAAACATTTATAAAGGAAATTGGATTTTGAAATAGGAATTCAAATAGGAATTTGAATGAGAAAGGAAATGGCGATCAAATAAAATAGTGGATTCTATTTTGTGAGAAATAGGTTGGTTGGGAATTTATAAAATGACTTGGTACATAAAATTGGAACATGTAATAATAGTTTAAATTGAAATCAAGCTTTGATTAGATAAAACGAGTCCGGTTTTCTGTAAAGGAATAATATTCAGGGTTTAAAGTGAATAACGATTTAAAAGAAATGTTTTGTAGAATTAAAAAAGTTATAAAAGGAATTTGGTAATTGTTGGGAAGTACTAAATTCAAAAATGAATTTAGAAAGTGAATTGATCTAAAAGGGTAAATTATGCCGTAGTTTGAAACGTAAATCGAATATAGGTTATTCGAAGAGAGTTAATCGAATATAGGTTATTCGAAGAGAGTATATCGAATATAAATTATTCGAAGAGAGTTAATCGAATATAGGTTATTCGAAGAGAGTTAATCGAATATAAATTTTTCGAAGAGAGTTAATCGAATATAAGTTATTCGATTAGTGATTATTCGAAGGAGAATTATCGAATAGAGATTTTTCGAGAGCGAATTATGCATTAGATTTCGACTGTATCGAATGTAGGAAAGTACTATTTACTTTCCGATTTTTAAACAAAGATTTATTTATTTAATTTATTAATTATTATTTATTCAAATTTATGTATAAAAGTTATATTTGAATTTAGATATTTCGAAAGTAGGGATTATAACGGTATCGTTGTAACCAATGTTTTTATAAAAGAAGTGGAATCGTAAACCGAATCCGAGCGTTGCGTAAGCAATGATTTGATAAGAAGTTAAGAAACAGAGTTAAGGAAATTAGACACTGACTGGAGATTTGTTAAGTTGAATGGTTTCCTGAGTATCGATCTGATGTTGGTTTCGGCCGTCGGGGTTGATATTCAGGGAATTGTTCTCTTACTAGTTTACAGTTACAGACTGATAGAAGTGGGAAAATAGTTATACGTGAATGAGAAATGGAAATGTTTTCCAATGTAAATAATGTCTATTTTCTAAATTTAGAAAATAAGAATTTATGGAAACAGGAAATGGGTAAATAAATGATAAATTAATTCAAAAGGTAAAAATGTTGATTGATCGATAGAATTTCCATTAGGAAATATGATCGTTATGTGTATGAATGTTTCCTTTGATAGTTAAATAACCGACTATCAAAGTTTTGACCATTTTTCCATTGCCAATATGGAGAGACCGGGATCAGATTTATTATCTGAAACCACTCCGTATGGGCATTAGCGTTGCGAATCAAATATAATGATGATAATTGAAGACGGATTTTATGCAAGGGCTATTCTGGCAAATCCTAGGTAGAAATTGCCAAAGATGGGTTTACAAAATAGTGCCTTCGGTTCGTCCAGTCCCAGGACAACCTATATGGAAGAATGTCTAACAGAGTATATTTAATAGATCGCATAAGTTGATCTCTTCAAACGTATTTACGTTTGGTGGCGTAGGAATTCATTTCTCTTAGCTGTATACCTGTGGTATTTTTGGGAAAATCAATTTGTGATTTGGCGGGTATGACGATGTGACATTCAAAGCAAATAAAGGTGTGATCTGTACGTTTTGGCCTCTCGCCTCACAACCGAGAAATGGTATAAAATCGGGTAGGTCGCATGGCTAAGTGGTTAGCTGCCAATTAGGGTGTATTGTCACCTGATCTAGAGAAAATACATTTGCTTCTTTAAACTATTTCGATGCTGTCCCTTTCGAGAAACGGTTGCTGATCCCAACCATTGGTGATAATACATTCGATACACTCAAGCGAAATGAGTGGCCGGTCAAGTTTAGCCTGGGTTACAAGATGTTCTTGTTGAACCCGGTGTATTCCTCTCTAGATATACACTGTCAATAGGTGGTCCCATACCTTGCCAGTTGGAATCCATTACCCAATTAGCGCCCGCGGATTTTATTTATATATTATGTATGTAGAACGTGAGATGAAAGCGTTCTGCTAGATGATTATTTAGTTGTGGTTGATAGACACTATTATAATATCAAAAGAGTTTTGATATAAAGATTATCGTTTCTTTCAAAAAAGATTTTTACTATTAAATCAAGTGTTTTGGATGCTTATAAGGGAAAAACCCATTCTGTGTTATACGGCGTGGTCTTATGAGATATCGTTTATTTTCTCAAACTGTTTTAAATTGTTTACTCATACCAGTCACATGAATGACCCGGAGTTTATTTTGTTTTGTTTTCCCTAAACTCTTGGGTGCCCAAATTTATATGGGCAGTCAAGTAGTTGGGATTTTACAGATACTGAGGGCTTAGAGCAGGATGCTTCAGGATTTTATAGCAATTGTTTATTTCCGCTGTGTTGTAAGTGTTGTACTTTGATAATGGTATGTATATCCAAGTATAGATTTGTATTTCAAAGTTATGTTATATAGTATATTTTATTCATTCCGCTGTGGGACTTGTGTTACTCTGATTCTGATGTTGTAGTTGTCTTCTTCTTCTTCTTCTTCTATTCTAATTTTCTATCATCTATTCTCACCCCTAACTTCTTTCTATTAACTATCTGGTGTTTTCGATACGTGAGTTCTGGCAAGTAATACGGCTTCATGTATTATTGTTGGAATTCGAGCGTCGAATTCCCTAGGTCGTTACAGTGGTATCAGAGCTGAAGGTTAAGTAATTACCTTGGCTCTATGGCGTAACTCAGTAGAGATGGGGTTAGCAATGCCCTAAATTAAGTTAAGTGTATATATACGAGTGAACTTATTTGTAGATTTTGTAAAAATGGTTTTATATTGTGGAGATTTATTGGTTGAGTTGTTTATGGATTCTGATCGATTAGTTTGATCCACTTCATCGGTAGGAGTTTCTAAACACTTGAATACGATGAACCGACACAGTATGTTTTGAAAAGAGGGTGAAAAGAAATAATTTTACCCAAATTATATTTTGATATAAAAGAATTATTGATATTAGAATTATTATAGTATACTTAATGTGTTGGTTATTTTTATAATCGAATTAGATTATAAAAGTAAAATGGTTATGTAAATAACCAATTAGAATTCAGATAAGTGTTATGAAATGAATTAAACCTGGATTTAAATCAGAACTGAAATTACAACTCTAAAAATTTGAAAAAGAAAGTGTTTGTAAATGGATTTGGATTGAATATATGAGAATTTTAAAATCTTGGGAGATTTTAAAATTGTTGTACGAGCATTGTGAATGGTATTTTGAAAATAGATTTCAAAATGGAAGTATTTAAATATGGATTTTGAAACTGATAGTATTGAACTCACTTCGGTCTGGAAAATAATTCTGATGATTACTACGCAGCATCATCGGTGTTCATTTTCGAGTTCTAAGTGATGGATTACTACCAAAGATATAGTTTTGAATTTGTTTTGAGAAAAAAGTTGTTTGAAATCCCAAAAGGAATATTTGGTTTTAGAAAAGCAAAGCTGTTTAAAATTCCCAGGAAGAGATTGTTGAATTAAATGGATTTTTTTTTGAAATAAAATTAATAATTAAATTGTTAGAATAAGAATTTGGAATCGGGAATGGAACTCGAGTTTGAAATGCGATTATGGTTTGGATATAAGCGAATAGCTATTGAGGATAAATTAATCGGAGTTTGATTGGAATGATATTGGTATATGCTGAATTGGTAGCAGATGGAAAGGATATAATAATAGGCCCGACAAAAAGGTACAAGTTTATTTTTATATGGGCATGAGATTTTCATGAGCCTATGTGGCAAGCCGCTTGGCTATTTAATCTTCTTTTGGATTGGAGATGGCCTAGAGAGGCGAGTTGTAGTTGTATAAATTGACCAGTACAAAGGAGGTGATGGAGAAATTTTCGAAAATTTAAGGTGTTAGAATTTTTTTAGGATTTCTGGAAATTTTAGTTAGTAGGAATAAATTAATAATTTAATTGAAATCAATTGGTTCAGTTGAATCTGAAGTTAATAAGTAAATAAATAATTCTAACTCAGTTAATAGGGTTTGTTTTCTACCTTAAAAATTTCGAGGACGAAATTATTTTAAGGGGGAAGAATGTAACGTCCCGTATTTTTACGGTATAATAATTAAGTTAATTAATTATTTAAGTAGTGATTTAGAGATTTAGACGATTGTTTAATTAAATAACTTTGAATATTTAATTAATATAAATAATTAAATAATATATTTAATTCCGAAATAATCAAAAATAGTAGAATTCACAATATTCCATGAATTGGATAGTATAAGGGATTTAATCTAGTTTAGAACTAAATTATAATAACGAAATTATTCATAATAAAGAATTCAAATGTATAATTATATTATAATTATAATCAAGCTCGAAATGGCACGACATTTCGTAATTTGCCGATTCGAACTTTAAACGAATATATAGAATCTGTTTTAAGTCGGATTTCTGTGAAACAAGAAACGTTCGGAGCTGGTAAAGTATATTTTTCTAATGGAAGAGAAAAATCGAGATTTTGTCATGTAGATTATGGGTTGTGTCCAAATCAAATTTTCGAAAAGTCTCTAAGGAATTCCTTTATAATTTATAAACGATTTATTTATATTATAAATGGATTTTCAATATAAATTGAATACTGATTTAATCTGGATTTGAAATGTCGAGTTATAAGTTCAGATAGGAATATTTTGGAGCTTTATTACATTCTATGTGAATATATGCAATAATATTAATTTATTAATATTATATCTATTATTTTTAAATATATTAGTATTTAAATGGGTTTATTTAGAGCTTTAAAAGTAGCCATTTTTGCAAACAACCTCCGTTTTCGACGAAATTATTTTTTTGGATTCGAAATACTAAATTATTGTTAGATTTCAATTTTCATGATTTTTGGAGTCAGTATTTGACCATACGGGATTTTAATGTGAAAAATAGTCAATAATTTGAATTTAAAAATGCGCTGTGTGAGCAAACGGACTCGGAATTCGACGAAACAAGTTTCGTTGGGTCCGTAATGTCGAACTGTAGCTGCATGTCCATTTTTATCGAATTTGGATATTGTATATAATCATATGAATTTTTAATAACAAATATATACAGCGTTGGATTAAAAACAAATATAATAATTGAATATAAAAATATATAGATACCCTATAAATATCCCAGTACTCTCTCTAACCCTACACATTCTTTTTCCCTGGTCAATACGCTTTGGCCGCCATCTTCTCTTCAAGAAATCAAAATCATGAGTTTTGGGAATTGTTTTAAAATCAAGTAAGGGTCAATCAAATCCAAGAGTTATATATTTTCAATCATCATCTCATGCTCTCCAATTCAATATACATTACATTGGGTCTGGAAAATATTTTGTTCACTGAAAATTACATACTGCGGCTGTCTTATTTCTAGGGTTGAGGAATTTTCGAAATAGGATTGTTGTACGAAGATTTAAGGGGTTTATTCGAGCTTCTGGGAGAGTTTAACATCAAGTAGGAGATTTTTTTTGGATTCTCGTACAATTTTTGATCATGACTTTGACTGGTTGGGCTGAAGAAGGTGTACATCATGGCATTGAAGATGGCATCGGTTTGTTTCTGATGAGGGCTGAAAGTTGGAGAGAGCGATGGTGAGCGTTTTGGTGGGATTGGGGACAGGTATGACGGTCGGTTCTTAGAACTGAGGTGATGATCGGGACGCAACTTCAGGTTTTGTGCGAGTTGGAAGGAGTCATACAGAGGAGGAATAATTCGCGGATAAGGGTTTGTTTGTGGAGTCATTCTGGTGTATGGTGGCGTGATAGAGAAGTGGGGGAAAGTTGAAGGTACGTTCATGATGGAAGGAGCAGTTTGAGGCTGAAGTCGTATCAATGTAATCTGCTATTTAATTAATTAAAACGTGGTTAATTAAGGGTAATAAAGTAATTAAGAAATGAGGGTATCATTAATTAATTTAGTTTTAAATTATTAATTGATTATAACTTTAAATAATCATAATTATTTTATACATTGTCAGAATTCAACAAAACAGGATCCGTTGGGATTGTATGGACGAGACCTACGCAATGGAACTGACTGGTAGTGAATTGGAGCTCGTTACAATTTATAGCGAAATAAATTGTCTGTCTGAATCAACCGACAGTTATGTTATTTAACGATGATCGACCAATGTGAGGATATCTCACTAACTCTGCCCAGTTATATTTTTATAACGTATTTTTAGAATTGATATATGATGGTTGATTACTATGTGTTGATTGTTTGGTTGAATTGTTGAGTTATTGGTTGAAATTAGATCTAGTTATATATATATATATCATTAATTAAATATTGATTATGTTTATCAAAATATTTTATGTTGAAATGAAACTGATGTTAATTATATTGTTTAATATCTGTGGATGCAGGGAAACAAGTTGGATGTATCCAACTGGATTCGTCAACATTTATAATACTGTTTGTTTTCATATATTGTGATATATGATGTGATATATAATATGTGATTGATTATGATGACACTGGTCTTGTTATTAGATATTTTAAACACCATATGTAATACTGGAATGTAAAAAGGGATTTTTCAAAGTGTATATGAAAATAAAATATTTATAAAATGAATAGAATTTTATAAAGGAAATATTTATAAAATGAATAGAATTTTATAAAAGGAAATATTTGTGAAATAAATAGAATTATAAAAGGAAATTGGCGAGACATAAAAGAACTATGAGCTGATGGATTTAAAGGAGATCTTTAAATAGAAATATGTTTTAACAGATAAATGGGGAAGATTAATTTATAAATAATGTTTTTATAAATTAAGTAAAATAATTTATTATGGGATAAATTTAATATATAAGTCTGAATTTATATAGGGAGTAGAAATCAGTTTTAACACCAATATTTTAAATAGTAATTTAACTTGGCATTTATAAAGGGAATTATAAATGAGACTTTTAGTGTTAGAAGTTAAAAGGTGATTTTGTATAATTAATTCTATAAATAGAAGTATAAATAGAATTTGGAAATGGGGTATTATTTTAAAATACAAAACCAAACTGATTGATTATATAAAAGAAATATTATTCACATTCGATGTGAATAATGGATTAAAATATATATTTTATAAATTAAAAACATTTGTAAAGGAAATTTGATTTTGAAATAGGAATTCAAATAGGAATTTGAATGAGATAGGAAATGGCGATCAAATAAAAAAGCGGATTCTATTTCATGAGAAATAGATTGGTTGGGAATATATAAAATGACTCGATACATAGAATTGGAACCTATAATAATAATAATTTTAAATTGAAATCAAGTTTTGATTTGATAAAACGAGTCCAGTTTTCTGTAAAGGAACAATATTCACAGTTTAAAGTGAATAACGATTTAAAAGAATTTTTTTGCAGAATTAAAACAGTTATAAAAGGAAATTGGTAATTATTGGGAAGTACTAAATTCAAAAATGAATTTAGAAAGTGAATTGTCCTGAAAGGGTAAATTATGCCGGAGTTCGTAACGTAAACCGAATATAGGTTATTCGAAGAGAGTTAATCGAATATAGGTTATTCGAAGAGAGTTAATCGAATATAAATTATTCGAAGAGAGTTAATCGAATATAGGTTATTCGAAGAGAGTTAATCGAATATTGGTTATTCGAAGAGAGTTAATCGAATATAAGTTATTCGAAAGAGAGTTAATCGAATAGCGATTATTCGAAGGAGAATTATCGAATAGAGATTTTTCGAGAGAGAATTATGCATTACATTTCGACTGTATCGAATGTAGGAAAGTACTATTTACTTTCCAGTTTTTAAACCAAGATTTATTTAATTTATTAATTATTATTTATTCATATTTATGAATAAAAGTTATATTTGAAGTTAGATATTTCGAAAGTAGGGATTATAACGGTATCGTTGTAACCAATGTTTTTATATAAGAAGTGGAATAGTAAACCATATCCGAGCGTTGCGTAAGCAATGATTTGATAAGAAGTTAAGAAACAAAGTTAAGGATACTAGAAACCAACTGGAGATTAGTTAAGTTGAATGGTTTCCTAAGTATCGATATGATGTTGGTTTCGGCCTTCGGGGTTGATATTCAAGGAATTGTTCTCTTACTAGTTACAGTTAGAGACTGATAGAAGTGGGAAAATAGTTATACGTGAATGAGAAATGGAAATGTTTTCCAATGTTAATATTTTCTAAATTTAGAGAATAAGAATTTATGGAAACAGGAAATGGGGAAATAGGTAAATAAATGGTAAATTAATTCAAAAGGAAAAAATGTTGATTGATGATTGATCGATAGAATTTCCATTTGGAAATAAGATCGTTGTGTGTATAAATGTTTACTTTTATGGTTAAATAACCGAATATCAAACTTTTGACCATTTTTCCGTTGCCAATATGGAGAGACCCGGACCAGATTTATTGTCTGAAACCACTCCGTACGGGCATTAGCTTTGCGAATCAAATATAATGATGATAACTGAAGATGGAGTTTATGTAAGGGCTGTTCTGGGAAATCCTAGGTAGAAATTTCCTAAGATGGGTTTACATAATAGTGCCTTCGGTTCGTCCAGTCCCAGGATAACCTATATGGAAGAATGTCTAACATAGTATATTTAATAGATCGCGTAAGTTGATCTCTTCTAACGTATTTACGTTTGGTGGCGGAAGAATTCGTTTCTCTTAACTGTATACCTATGGTATTTTTGGGGAAATCAATTTGTGATTTGGTGGGTATGATGATGTGACATTCAAAGCAAATAAAAGTGTGATCTGTACGTTATGGCCTCTAGCCTCACAACCGAGAAATGGTATAAAATCGGGTAGGTCGCATGGCTAAGTGGTTAGCTGCCAATTAGGGTGTATTGTCACCTGATCTAGAGAAAATCCATTTGCTTCTTTAAACTATTTTGATGCTGTCCCTTTCGAGAAATGGTTGCTGATCCCAACCGTTGTTGATAATACATTCGGTACACTCAAGAGAAATGAGTGGCCGGTCATGTTTAGCCTGGGTTACAAGATGTTCTTGTTGAACCCGGTGTATTCCTCGCTAGGGATACACTGTTGAAAGATGGTCCCATACCTTGCCAGTTGGAATCCATTACCCAATAAGCGCCCGCGGATTTTATTTATATATTATGTATGTGGAACGTGAGATGAAAGCGTTATGCTAGATGATTATTTAGTTGTGGTTGATAGACACTATTATAATATCAAAAGAGTTTTGATATAAAGATTATCGTTTCTATCAAAAAGGATTTTGAATGTTAAATCAAGTGTTTTGGATGCTCATAAGGGAAAAACCCATTCCGTGTTATACGGCGTGGTCTTATGAGATATTGTTTATTTTCTCAAACTATTTTAAATTGTTTACTCATACCAGTCCCATGAATGACCCGGAGTTTATTTTGTTTTGTTTTCCCTAAACTCTTGGGTGCCCAAATTTGTACGGGCAGTCAAGTAGTCGGGATTTTACATATACTGAGAGATTAGAGCAGGAGGCTTAAGGATTTTATAGCAATTTTTTATTTCCGCTGTGTTGTAAGTGTTGTACATTGATAATGGTATGTATATCCAAGTACAGATTTGTATTTCAAAGTTATGTTATATAGTATATTTTATTCGTTCCGCTGTGAGATTTGTGTTACTCTGATTCTGATGTTGTAGTTGTCTTCTTCTTCTTCTTCTATACTAATTTTCTATTTTATCTATTCTCACCCTCTAACTTCTTTCTATTAACTATCTGGTGTTTTCGATACGTGAGTTTTGGTAGGTAATACGGGTTCATGTATTATTATTGGAATTCGGACGTCGAATTCCCTGGGTCGTTACAAGTATGGTTTCCATTGTGATGGTTGATTCCATATGGAATGAGTGTTGTTTGTTTCCGACATCATGAGAAGAGGTTGATTCTCATTTAAATTATGAAAAGTGCGAGATTAGCTTGTTATAGCTTAAAGGAATGGATAAAATAGTTTTCTATAACTATTCAAGATTTCCAAATGGATACGGAAAATAGTTATCGATGGTTTCCACCAATTGGTTGACATTGGAAATAGGAATAATATAATGGCGCTTGAGTCATATTCGATTTATTGATGAATGGTACTAGATTATTATTCCCTATTTTTGAGACGGCAACCAAGTCCTCGAATCATATATGGATTGAATTTAATATTTGATGTATTTTATTAGCTAGGTTAGTTTCATGCATACTAAGATAGGCATGAATTTTATTTTCTATGTTTGCTATTATTTACCATTCATGTTTGATTGTTTATGATGTTTGCATGTTTATTTATATTTATATGATTGTTAGGCATGCGGGATAATTATATTGTGGATTTATTTATTTATTGTCAAAAAAATCCATACGTGACTTGACATGCTTACGTTAGATAAATTCTATTTATTTTACATGTTTATTCCCTTGTTTCTATTTCTACTATTGTGTCTAATCCTGTTTGTTGAGCACATGCCCAGGTACACAGAAGCAAGATTTGATTGTTTGGTTGCTAATTTTCTTTTTTGCATCCAAAATGCTAAGCTTTCTTAAAAAGAGGTATGTAGTAGATGTAGAGTTGCAGTTTTTTCCATTTGGTGGATTTTGTTATTTTGCCCCATGTAAGGCTTGCCGCATTTGGGCTTTTGTTTCCTTTTGTTAGGATGAAGCTTACATGGCAATTTGTTGGTTTTTCCGGATTAAGCCATACAAAGGAGGTGTTGCCAGAATATTTTGTGAAATTTTCCATATTTGGAAAGAAATCCAATATGTGATGCTAAGTTGGATTGTTTCCTCATTTACCAAGTTGTCAGTGTTTTTTTCCAATATCATGTTGTTCAGAAAATAGGCATACACTTAGGGTTTGGCTTGGCTGCATTGATCCCAAGTTGGGTTGTGGTTGTTCAAAGGAATGAGAATGTTGGCTTAATGCCAAATTCTAGGTCGATTTCCTTTCTTAAAGTTGCTTCAATGATTGTTATTGAGAGCGACAGGGGAAAATTCCTTTTATGTTGTCACTTACTTTAGAGTATTGGGTTATGTTGTTTTGTCCTTGAGTATTTCAAGGACGAAATACTTTAAGAAGGGGAGATGTAATGTCTCATATTTTAACAATCAGATATTTAAATATTAATCGTTAATTATTCAATTGTCGACTCCAAAAGATGATTTTCCCTATACTATCGAATTAGGACCCGAGACTAGTTCAATTGAAGTCTTATGGTTTGTTATGTTGATTAAAAGTATAAGGATCGCTATATTTTGAGTTCAGACCAATTGGTGGTCATAACGATCTCGATATACATGTAAAATTATCGCTCTAGACAACAGTCTCGAATTAGGACGAAACTTGTACCATTGGAACCATATCGTCTTAGTGATGCATGCAGTCAAGTTTCGTGACGAACGAACTTGCCATTTGGCCATGCATAAATATAACACTCGAAGATTTTTAATATGAAATTAAAAAAAGAGAATAAATTAAATTATTAAAATAGGGGACCCTCCATAGTTCCATGGCTGCTGCTACTCCCCTTTTTCTTTCAAAAACTCGAATTGAGAAATCCACTCAACGAAAAATCATGAAATGACCTCCTAAATTCATGAATCTTCTAGGACTTCGATCTAATATCCATTTCGGGCAGCCCAATGATGTCGATGTCGCACCATATAACCTGGGGTTATGATTTTTGCTGCATTCGATTGGGTTTGGTGATTTTGAGACTTGCACTGCACTTAGCTTGGAAAGACACACATTTGGACGAAGTTTGGAGCATCTTGGTGTAGATTTGAGTCACATGTGGGTTTGGGTGTTCGCGATTTTCCTATAGGACCATGGTGATGTCGCATTTTTCTATAGAGGATCGGAAGTGATGACATAGGTGTGGACACATCGGGTTCAAGAAGTGGGACTCAGCGGTGAAGAGGGTTTATGAAATGGAGGAGCATAGCTCTGTGTGGGATTCATGGATGCATATCATGACTTGTGTTAGACGTATGGGGAAGAAGGGTTAAAGCATAATCAAGGTGATTTGAAAATAGTTAATTTTATTTTAAGTCAATTTAAATTGTTTATATAGTTGATAACTCATGTCTTTTGTAACCTTTGCGTATGAGGTAGGAATTTGATACTGTTTCTTCCAATGGACTCGTATTTACGAGCTCCATGCTTTAGAGCTTATTAAGGCTAATTTGGTTACGGTGAATGATATTATCTCTCATTGGATTATATTTGTTTAGTATAGTACGGATTTGACATTTTCAATTGGTTGTTATTTATAAAATGTAATTTTTAGATTAGATGAGCCTAATAAATAATAAATAAAATAATTAAATAGTGATTTAAGTAGATTTGACATGATTATCACATTTTTACTTGTTTGTGAGCTACTAGTGTGTAAACCGTGCTATGCATAGGAGAAGTTGTGAAATTTAAATTTTATTTATAATGTGCTTAAAGTTTAACGGTTGTATGCAATATTAGCTTTGTTTTGTCATTATTACTCAATATCATGGTAATTTCTCACTACCGTTCAATGTTTTTGAACAAAGATTATAAGGAGACTCAACTTACCCTTTAAAATTTTCGTTATTTGTAATAATTACAAAGATATATAATATAGATATCACTTCATGCGTCCCCATCTAAGATTCGCTGCACTGGATGCAGATTAAACTTTGTTCAACCAAGGCAAAAAGTAAGACTCGGTACATTATATCACCTAATGGAGTTTGTAGCTTGAACTTAATCCATGGATATCTAACAACATCTATAACAGCTCCACGTCTATTTATTTTTTTACTGCTTAATACAAATCTCTTCATATAAACTATAACGACAAAACAAACCGTCTACCTTATCTCATTAGGTCAAGTAAATCAAGCATCCTAAATGTCAAAAATATGAATATTGAAAAAGTTTCAACATACATTTTTGATATTGAAAAAAAATCCCAGTTCAACATACATTTTGACAAAGTTTCAACAAAAACACACAGTTCAGCACACATGTCAAGCACCATCTTTTTAACATATACACTCTGTTCAACCAATGCATTACTGAACCCCTTGGGAACATTCCCTACGCAGCTATCAATCCCATCACATTGTAGCACCTACATGTAATTTTGAAGCAAAACTTGATAATGATGTTTCAGCGTGCATGGTCCTGTGGTGTGCTTCAAAACCAAGCCCTGTAGTTCAGTGTGCTGTCAATCCCATCCATGTCTCAAATTGCTTTCCTATAGCATGCTTCAGACCCAGTCATGTTATTAGCTCATGTCCAGTGTTTTTTTTCATGCAGATATGCCTCCACAAACCGACAACAAATAAGATAAATATCATTTCCTGACAAATTAGATAATTTTAGTCTTTAACCTGAAATATCATGTAACTGGAAAATTATTGAACTTGAGAACAGTTTTCTAATCTGTTATCAAACTGCAAGCATATTGGCGTACACTAAAGGTTAAGAACTAAAGTTATTTTATAAAAAAATTGAACAACAACAATAATAGTAGTAACATTTGAAATAATACAATTGTTACATATTTTGTAAACAATTTAACAATCTTTAAATTTATTTGTCAAAACTTATATGTTAATGAACGCAAAAGACTTTCCTGAACCACAATGATTCACCATAAAGCAATATTTATCCACACTGCAATCCTTATGACAGATATTGCTCATTAATTAGTTCCATTTTTAAGCAAGACACGTTGCCTTTTAATCTAAAGTTCAAAACGTTCTTCTTAAATGACATCAAAATTGTAACAACCCGTATTTTAATAACGTGTTATAACCATAAATCAAGGCAGATATAATTTTTAAAATAAGAATCAAGGGCAACAGGTTACGCCATTACGTTCGTCTCGAAATTCTGCATGGAAACAAGTCCGAGTTTTCGAAAACCTGAGTCCGTACGACCAAGTTATGACCCTTCAAAGTTTCAGAAATTTCAAGTTCAAAAACAGCTCGGAATTCGAATTCAAATTTCGAATTCAAACCCCAGAATGGACTGGGCGGGAAATTTCCTGCCCAGGACCAGGTCGACCTGGGGGTCAACCATATTGTCGACCTGCCCAGGCCAAGGCCGACCATAGAGTCGACCTAGTTGTCGAGCCCATTTTTGAGTCAGAGTTCACTTTGATGTTTCTAGTCCGATTTCTGTCTAGATTCGTTGGCCTGACCTTATATAAACAGCCCCAAGCCCCCTTCTCTCTACACATATTCTCTCTGGCCTTATGCCGCTCAAATTCTTGTTGAAAAGTTAGAAAAAGGGACTACTTCTTCTACGTTGAAACTACGTTGAGAGATTTGCTGATTTGGGGATTTCGGTTAGGACTCGACTAAGCACATAAAGATTCAATATCGACTTTCTTTTTCTAATTCTCGAACCACGATCTGTAAGCCCTAGTTACTTTTAGATTTAAACTGTAAACGTAATATGAATATGTTGTAAATTGAAATTAGACCTGTGTATGATGACTGTTTCACATCCATTCTTGTTCATCTTGGATCTTAACTTTTGGGTATATTACTATGACATTGATTTGGGGCCTATTCATGTTGTAAATCAAAAAAAAAAACCTTATATTATCTTGCCTGTAATGTTGAATCTGTTATTAGTCACAAGTTTATGACTATCACCTTATGTCAAGCGTTACCATGACTATCACCTTATGTCAACTGTTATCATGACTAGCACCTTATTATGCTGGATTTGAAATCTTAATGTTTGGGGCCGATATTCCATATGCCAGTAATGTTGTAATCATTTATCTCAAGTTATACCATGCTATGCTAGTAATCACTTTTGTTACCTTATACCCGTCCCTTTTATGTTATTCCCTTATTAGTCTTATTTAGTAATTTGGATCCATTCGAGTTTACGTGCGATGGGAATACGATTTGGGTAGAATAGGCAAAAACACGAATTGGTTATGGACTTGAAACGTGAACGTTGTTATAACTTGAACCTGTATGGGGACACAAACTTGACATGAAATTTACATGAAACCTGACATGGAAATCGACATGAAATTTGACACGAAACTTGAACTTGGACATGACACTTAGAATAAACTTGAAAATGGCCAACTCGAGGTTGGGTTGAGTTTGCAGTATAAACCTGCCCGGAACCGCTCGGCGAATCCAGTAACTGCAAACAATAGGATCCAATGTGAGTAGTTGGTCATATCGCACTTAAAAACCCGAGGTTAGACTAGGTTGTGGTGTAAATCTGCCCGGAACCGCCCGGCATGTCCAGTAACCACAACTAGTCTAATGTGAGAGGTTGGGGTGCATTTAGTAAATGCCACAGGATAGGGTTAAGTCATGAACTTGAAGGACAACACTTAACCAACTTGACACATGATTTGATAGGGTTAAGTCACGAATTTAAATGACAACACTTAACCCATTAGAAACGCTAGTTACGCGGTCCATTTCAGCAGTAACCCACTTAGATGTATCATGATATCCTGAGACTAGGCAGGGTGGGGCACGATTACTGGGCTGATTGTAAGCGACCATAACGAAGGCTGAGTTGGTGCGCCATTGTTGGTTCAGGCGGACTATGGTCGTGCACGTAGTCCGGAGTTGAAAAAGCAAGCATTGGGCACCCGTAGGTTTACACTGTGCGTGCTTGATTCGTGTCGGTGGTTGGCACCCTACGACTTGATACACCCTATGGTGGACCTAACACAGGTGACTACATTCATGATAGGGCCGTATGACACAGACACATGACGAGCTAGGACTTGTAGGGAGCCGATCGATTAGTAGATCGTACTGTAGGACCCCGTAATGGGTCATCTCATGATATTGGGCCAAAGGATCATTTCATGGTTAATACTTGACATGGGTTAGAATACTAGTACAGTTGGTGCAACGAATCTTGAATATGCGATGCTAGACTTGGCTTATCTTGTTATCTTAGTTATCATACTAGTCCTGTTATCATCCTTATGTTTAATTCCAGTTTTCACATGTCATGTTACCTTTACTAGTTTTTATACTGAAAGTCACTAGGGCTTACCAGTCTTTATGACTGACCCTTTTTCTTTCGCCTCTATAACGACCCAGAAAATCTGAACCAATTAAATTTTTTTAAATTGGCTAAAATAATGGATTTTAAGTATTTAAAATAAATATTTTAAATAATAGCAATGAAAATTGAGCTTGGATCGACAATTGAAAACGAATATAATTAATTATAATTATAAATAAGGCCTGAAATGGCGCTGTAGTTTCAAAAATTGAATTCAAACTTTGTCGGACTGTACCGGGTGCAAAACAAAACGAATTTTAGTGAAACCAAAAATATTTAAATCTGTTAGTGAATACCTTTTTAACGAATCTGAAAAATCGAAGTTTCATAGTAGGAAGCAAAAGTTATGGCCAGATGAATTTTCAGAAAGGTCGCTATGGAATTTATATAGCCCGTGAAAATGACCATTTTGCATATGACCTCGGAATTCGACGAAACCACTTTTGTTGGATCCGGGATGTGAAGTTATTGCTAGGTTTCAAATTTCATAATTTTTGAAGCCAGTATGTGAGCGTGGCAAAGGAAAACGTGTTTTGGTCAATTATAGTTAAATTGGATCGACCAGAAATGGGCCTTTTTGCAAACGGTCTCAGAATTCGACAAAACTAGTTTTGTTGGGACCGTATTGTCAAAACATAGCTAGATTTATTTTTCTGGAATTTTTCGAATCAGTTTGTGGCCCTAGCAAATTGAAATGTACGTTCAAATTAAATATTGAAAGTTTTATATTTTAATTTGAAGAATAACTGACTGTAACAGTCAAATTGGCCTACGAAACATATCCCATTGTGTTCGGAATGGGGGTAAAACGCTAGGGACGACAGTTGTTGGGTTTGATTTGGTGTTCGAACGAAAAATCTCCTTTTATGGAATTAAATGGATTAAAATATAATTATAAAATATATATAATCCCTAAAAAAACCCTAATCCTAAGCCCACATCCCAGAACCGCCGTCACTCACTAAATCAAGGGCGACTTTTGCTCCAAATTAAATCCCTCTTTTTCATTCAATCTGCGAATAGTTGGAGGAAATTTTCTAGTGGAGAATCGAAGATCTAGGAGAGCTTAACCTATCCAACGGTTGAGATTAAATATAATAGCGTCGTTGGAGAGATTTTCGAGCCCATAGGGCTGCCGTCCCAAGGCGTTTCCCGTCGCCTAGGGAGGCGCGAGTTGGCCGCTGTGCCAGGCGTTGGGAGGCGACGCCACCCCCCTTCGAGTGATTGTCCTTGATCAACCTCCGGCGATGTGTAGGAGGGGCGATGGCGAAATGTTCAGGTCGAGGTTTGGGTTAAGGAAATCGGTCGGTTACAGATAGAAGAAGATGAAGAGAGGGTGATTAGTTTAATTAATTAATTGGCTAATTAAGGAAATGAAGTGTCCAATGTATAAAAAGCCATAACTTTTCCATACTAGAACGAAATTCGAAGATTTCAGAAGCGTCGGACTCGTCTCAATGAGAGCTTCGCAACAAAACTGACCACATCCAAACAGAGCACGTCAGAATTTCAGGCAATTTCAAATCGAAACAGAATAGAAATTCTGATAAAATTGGTGGAGTGGAACTCAATGTGAGATTTCTAATTTATAAACAATGTGGAAAACGACGATGTATAAATTATATAGTCGATGTATGAGTTATATAAGCGTTGTACACTTCTTGTATAAGCGTTGTATTAGTTGTCTGTTCGATGTATAAGTTATATATGCGTTGTAAAAATTATATATGTGTTGAAATAGAAGTGAATTGCTATATATATATATATATATATATATATATACGCCCCTCATCCACAAACCATGGACGATATTTATTGGTTGTGATTGGTGTGAAAATTGATTGATAGCGAATGGTTGTTTGGGATTGTTTGTGGTTGATATTGATTGATTGTGGTTGAGAAATATTTGGTTGAAACCACACAAGATTAGTTTGTGGAAATGAAATAAATATACATGCCGCCTGCGTGCGAACTAGATGCATGATCCCCATTGTCAAAAACCGTGAGGTTTTAAGGTAGAGCGAGGAGCCGTACTAGGGACGGTCCCGGTTTTAACTACCCTGCCGTTTTGCTGCCGAAATTTTGAATAATATTCATGTGTTCGAATTATTTTCATTTGCTGAATCTATATTTATTCATTAAATAGAAAACCTTCATGTGTTGAATCAATATTCATTCGTTGATTAGAAATTCATGTGTTGAATGGTATTCGTGTTTTAAATATAAAAAATCAAGTTTTTATCTATGTATAGAAACTATAGAAAACCTTCATGTGTTGAATCGATATTCATTCGTTGAATTGAAATTCATGTGTTGAATGGTATTCATATTTTGAAATAAATTGTTTCATAATAAAAATCACCTTTTATCAACTAAATAGACTATGTAAAATAATCTCGTTTTAAAAGAAATTGTTTTATAATAAAAATCCTATTTTTATCACCTATATAAACTATATAAAATAATAGTGTTTTGAAATGAATTGTTTTACAATAAAAATCACATTTTTATTATATACATGAATTGTTGAAATGTGAAGTGTTAAAAATAGCCACTAGTTCAAATAAATATATATGAGTTGAAATATTCATTAATTAGCTAATGATATGATTTTTGCCTATACATGCAACATTAGAATAAATGGTGTTTTTAAACGAAATGGAATCAAATATGAAGTTGAATGGAATATGATAAGTGATAAGAACTATATATATGTACATGCCTATTTATTGAACAGGTTATAGCAAAGGGGCTAGAGAAGAGGAATAAAATTTTGTGCCCGACAAATAGGTACACATTTACTGTTTTGTTTGGGTGATGATTTTATGAGCCTGTTGGCTAGCCGCTTGGCTTTTTCTTTTACTTTTTGACATGAGACGCCCGTGTGGCTGTTTGGGAATTTTCCCAGCCCCTCCCGTACAAAGGAGGTTATGGCGAAATTTTCCAAAATATAAAGGCGTTAGTGAAATATTTGAAGTAAAAACAATATTGAAATTGTTGAAGGAACTATATTTATATAATTATATAAATATAAATAAAATTAGAACGAAACGTGGCCGTGCAGTTCGCATTCTGAAACCGTGATTTCAAACGATTATACCGGGAGATCTGACCATCGGATTTTCCTGAAATCCCAACCGTTGGGTTCGCTTTGGAAAAATCTTTCCAACGACACCAACTTTGTAAAAATCCAACGGTTGGATCGCCTGGAATGTCTAATTCAAATCTGAAGAAAAACAGCGCCAAAATCGATTATATTTATGTATATATATATATATATATATATATATAAAAATATAATTACATTTAATCGAATAACGACGCTGCAGTTCGTATTTTGAAATCGAAACTTCAAACGATTGTACCGGGAGATCCGACCGTCGGATTTTCCTGAAATTGGAACCGTTGGATTCGTTTTGAAAAGACCTTTCTAATGATGTAAATTTTGTGAAGATTCAACGATTAGATTTTCAGATATGTGTAAATCAAATCTGAAGAAAAACAGCGCCACGACCGCATTATGGCCCGTTTTGAATAAATTGGCTATTTTAAAATAAATAAAAATAGCGATAAATCGTTATAAAATATCGTAAACGATATGGAATGGAAATAAACTGAATTTGCTCGATTTACGTGGTATTTGATGGTTGAATGTGTTTGGTGTGAAAATTACATTAAAGAACAAAATTGGTGTTGTCGAATGATTTAACCATTGAAATAAATTGATTTGAAATTCTAAATATACGTAAATTATTTGAAAAGGCCGAGTTAATTCTCATTTCAAATAATTGACCGACGATTGAAAGTCGAAGATGAAGACGGTGGTCGAAGACCGGAGATCTTCACCTCGTTTGGATGGTAACCGAGGCCCTGATTGGGAGGCATCCTGAAATATGGATAATGAGTGGTGATCGTCCAGACGTACGTGGTGATCGATGGGTTTGCGAGGTATTTAGTGCCTCCGGTTTCGTTCAGACCTAGAACGGACTTGTAAATGGACTGTGTGTCTGACATTGGATTTTAATTCTGTGTTGATTGATCTCTATTAAATATACATCTGTTTGGCGGCGGAGAATTTATTCTTTTGCTTAACGCCCTTCTCTGAAACGCACGAGCTCAGAGGTTGTATATCGACGGACATCAGTCGCATGGCATGAATTGCTAGTGTGACATGCCTAAGTGGAAAATGATCAGGGCTTCTGTTGAAAAGCAAAGTTTTATGGTGATGATCAAAGCACCGCCTGTGTGGCGTAGCTTTGTGTATAATGTGAATTCGCGAGCCTCACACCCCGGTATGAACCAGAAACGGGAGAAGGACCTTAGGGAGGGCATGCGTTTCTTTCTAGCTAGGGTGGTGTCAGTGACCTACCAGCCCTGACATTTATATACTTTTCACCTGTGTGGTTGTTGCTGTTGCGAGGCGCCTCGGTTAGATTGGACGATCCGGGTCCGATGGAGTCACTCGTTGGCTCGTTTACGCCCCAAAGGGCGGGGAAACGTAGTGTTCAGGCATTTTTAATCCACATCGGTGGACCGACTCTGTCGCTCCAAGGGTCGATGCGTTCTGATCCTGAGACACGGGCTAGAGCGTCTCGAATTCGGTAAGGACTATCTTTTGCCTTGGTTCATGACGGAAATCCAATATCCAAATACGTGGCTGTGCGGTTTTGATTGTATATATATATGGCGACATGATATATGGTACCCATGCCGTCTATGATTGATAGTTATGATTCGAAGTTGTTTTGAACATGTAAACACTAGTAATAATATCAATTGCTTTTGTTTTATTCGTATCAATCATAATTTGGCCATTATAAGGTAAAACTCTATCCTCCGGTTTGCGTTGCATTGTGTAATGGGAACTGAGTCTTATAATGGCTTCATTTTTATAAAAAGCATAGCGATGTTTAAAAGAAAGATTTGTATTAAAGCACTGGCAATCCAATGGAGTAAACCCGTTCCACGAAAGTGGCGTGGTCCTGTGATTAGCCATATTTTAAATGTGTTGAATAGATTTCTCATACCAGTCCCATGACTGACTCGTAGTTTGTTTCACTTTCAAACTCGGGTGCCCCTTTTTCTACACGGGCAACCTTGTATTCAGGTTTAGCTGGTTCTTTCTGGATAGCTGGAGCTGAAGATGGATTCTATTATTTATCTCTTTTTATGCTGTTCAACTCCTATTGTACATATTTTGTTTATTTCCGCTGTAGATATTTATGTATAGCTGAACTGTATTTGTAATAAGTAAGATCCTATATACTGTGTAACTCTGATGATTACTTTATCCAGTATATTCTATTGTTCATTATCTGGTGTATTTATTTAATTTTGTTCTGCTGTTATCTGTTTCTGTGTTATATTCCACGGATTACCCTTGCCACCGACAGTACGGGGTTTGGGGTCGTCTCATTTGGTATCAGAGCCTTGGTTAAGCTTAGTTCTGGAATATAACATTTGAACGGACTCGTCAGAAATAGAACCAGTAGTGTTTTAGGATGGGTAACTCTATACAGATAGGATCAGCAATATCCTAGTATAAGTAAAGCAGAATGAAATTACACCTCGATAGACACATTTACATTCAAATATTTTTCTCTATATTTTGAAATATCTTTTCTGTTGACCTGACACTTTGTCTGCTAATTGCAGACGCACTAGAAAATGAGTGACAGGAACAGAAGAAATAATCGTGTAACTCGACCAACTAATGAGCCAGTTGTGCTCCCGCAGCCAGAATCCGATATAGAAGTTCTATTCAAGAGATTTCGAAATATGGGTGGATCGCCATTCTTAGGCAAAGAGTCCATTATGGAAACACAAGCTTGGATTCGTTCTGCAGAGAAAATCTTTGAGGGTTTAAAGCTGAGAGACGATCAGAATAGATTACTGGCGTCTTGGGCACTCAAAGAAGAAGCTTTGTTTTGGTGGGATTCAGTTATTAAAGATAATCCAGAAGGTGATATCACCTGGGACAGATTCAAAGTGATTTTCTTCGAAAGATTTACTCCTCCCGAAGCAACCGAGCGATTATGTAATGAATTTTCTTATTTGATACAGGGTGATATGACCATCCCAGAATATCATAAGAAATTCAACGAACTTTCTCACTTTGCTCCCCATCTGATTCAAGATCCAAAGAGGAAAAATCTGAGATTTATTCATGGCCTGCAAAGGAGATATCAGAATAGTGTACTGAGGAATGTAAAACTTCCTTTCTCTGAGATGATTTATATGGCTTATCAGTATGAAGATCTCCATGAGAAAGGGATGTTGCACGACGAAGAAGTCTGTTCTAGTGATAAAATTGAGTTTGAAACTGATCGTCCTGAGGCCAGTACAATGTCTGAAGTTGGTAAGGAGCCCAAAGTTAATCGAAAAAGGGCCAGATCCGAAAAAGAACCGGTAACGACCACCGTATGCAGTAACTGCCATCAGAAAGGGCATTTGTCGATAAACTGTGGACCCTTGAAGAAACGAAGAAAGAATAAATTTAAATCCAAGGACAAGTTCCTAGAAAATAGAAAGTGCGTTCAATGCCGTCGGACTGGCCATCTTGAAAAGGACTGCAGGCAATTTAAGAAATCCAAAACAGCGCAAGTAAATGAAGTGGTAGAAGTGCCTGCATCTTCGTCTACTCAGGAAAGGCCCGATGTTTTAGAAGGCACGCTCAATGTCAAGAACATTCCAGTTAAAGTACTGTTTGACACAGGCGCGTCACGAAGCTTTATTGCAAAGAGTGCAGTCAAGAAGTTGGATTTGAGATTGAAGAAGCTCAAAGAACCAATGACAGTCCGAAATCCAGTTGGGGGTCCCATCGATCTCAGTTGGGTTTGTGGGGTGCCTGTCTCTTTTTCCTGCTATAAATTCCCTACTATCTCTATCGTCATGAATTTTGATGAATTCGATCTTATTCTGGGATTGGATTGGTTAACCAGATATGAGGCAGAGGTTAGATGCGCCGAGAGAGTTGTTAAGGCAAAGGCACAATCGGGGAATTATATAACCATACCATGTGAAGGCCCGACATCAAATAGAAAGGACTTCTGGGCAGCTCTCGATGTTTCTCCAGCCCAAATAGAAAATATCTCTGAAATCACAGAGAATATTCCTGACCTAGTGAAAGATATTCCTGTCATCAAAAACTATGCGGATGTGTTCGAGGAAGTAGTTCGCTTACCTCCGCAAAGAGAAATAGATTTCAAAATTGCTTTAGTTCCGAATGCAAGGCTGGTAGTTCACGCTATTCGAAGAATGTCCTTGAAAGAGAAAGAAGAACTTGACAATCAAACACGACAGCTAGTATGGAAGGGTCTGATCAGGCCCAGTTTCTCTGATTGGGGTGCAGCAGTGGTATTTGTCCCAAAATCAGACGGTACTCTACGTCTATGTGTGGATTATCGTGATTTGAACAAACAGACCATAAAGAAAAAATATCCATTGTCGCGGATTGATGATTTGCTAGATCGATTAAATGGAGCACAAGTATTTTCATGAATGGACCTAGCTACAGGCTTCCATCAACTTCGAATTGCCGAAGAGTGTGTTCCAATGACAGCGTTCAGAGGCCCCGACTTATTCTACGAGTGGTTAGTAATGCTGTTCGGCTTATGTAATGCTCCCGCTTACTTCGTCGATCTGATGAACAGAGTATTCAGAGGAGTATTGAATAAATTTGTTCTGGTTTTTATTGACGATATTCTAATCTTCTCTAAATCAAAGGCCGAACATGAAAAGCATCTGGAACAGGTTCTAGAAATTCTGAGACGGAATGTATTAAAAGCCAAATTTTCCAAATGTATTTTCTGGCAAGATGAAGTAAAATTTCTAGGCCACGTCGTATCGAAAGAAGGAATCGCGGTGGATCCAAGCAAAATAACAGCTATTCAGAATTGGAAACAACCCAGTACCCCCACCGAAGTCCGCAGTTTTCTCGGATTGGCTAGCTATTACCGGAAGTTCGTTAAAAACTTTTCGAAGATATCTGGTCATTTAACGAAGCTTACAAAGAAGCACTCTAAGTTCAAATGGACTCCAGAAAATGAGGAGGCTTTCGAAGAGCTAAATTTAAGACTAACGACAGCTCCAGTGTTAACCATCATCGATGGCAATCAGGATTTGAAAGTCTGGACTGATGCTTCTAGAGAAGGCCTTGGCGCAGTGTTAATGCAAAGAGGCCAAGTGATCGCTTATGCTAGCCGTCAACTGAAGCCACACGAGAAGAACTACTAACTCATGATCTTGAGTTATTGGCTATTGTGTTCGCTTTGAAAATCTGGAGGCACTATCTTCTGGGTGAGAGATTTGAACTGTTTACAGATCACCAGTCATTAAAGTATCTGTTCACTCAAAAGGACCTAAATCTGAGGCAGCAACATTGGCTGGAGTTTCTTGCAGCATATGACTTTGAAATTATATACACTCCAGGGAAAGCCAATGTCGTGGCCGGTGCGTTAAGCCGAAAGAATGAGATGATCGCCAGTTTTATTATCACGACTTCATTGCTAGATAAAATATATGCTCTTCAAGAGGATGATCACTTCATTCAGAAGATCAGAGAGATAATTCAGCAAGGCTAACCCTCGAGTTTTCAAGTAGATAATGAGGGTATTTTAAGGCTCAAAGGTCGAATTTGTGTCCCTAACATTCCTGAGCTTCAAAAGGAAGTACTGGATGAATGCCACAAGTCAAAACTCAGTATCCATCCAGGAGTAAGCAAAATGTATAATGACATCAAACGCACTTTCTGGTGGAAGTCGATGAAAAGGGACATTTCCTTATATGTTAGCCGATGCCCTACTTGCCAACTAGTCAAGAGCGACCAATAGAAATTGGCTGGATTGTTACAACCACTAGAAGTTCCTGGTTGGAAGTGGGAACATATTTCTATGGATTTCATCGATGGTCTGCCCAGAACCAGAAAAGGGAATGACAGTATTTGGGTGATCGTAGATCGCTTCACGAAGACCGCCCATTTCATACCTGTCAGATCAAACAGAACCGCTCAGAGTCTGGCGCAGATATACTTCAAGGAAATAGTTAGACTGCATGGAGTGCCGCTCAGTATAGTTAGTGATAGAGATACAATATTCACTAGCAAATTCTGGGAAGCATTTCAAGTCGAGCTGGGAACGAAGTTGAACTTAAGCACCGCTTATCATCCTCAGATAGATGGTCAGACTGAGAGGGTGAATCGTATTTTAGAAGATCTATTACGGGCTTGTGTTATAGATTTCGGGGGATCATGGGAAGACCATCTGCATTTGGCTGAATTCTCGTATAACAATAGCTACCAGGCGAGTCTGACAATGTCGCCATTCGAAGCTTTGTATGGTAGACCGTGCCGATCTCCTGCTTGTTGGGTCGAACCCGGTAATAGACTTGTGTTGGGTCCTGATATGATTCGAGAAGCTGCCGACAAAGTCGATTTTATTAAGAAGCGATTACTCGCCGCTCAAAGCCGACAAAAGAGCTATGCCGACAGAAGAAGAAGAGATATATCCTTTGCTGTTGGCGACTATGTATATTTGAAAGTATCGCCGATGAGAGGAGCTATCCGGTTTGGTAAACTGGAAAGTTGGCGCCCAAATTCATTGGTCCGTTTCCTATTCTGGAACGGATCGGAACTCTCGCTTATAGGGTCAAACTGCCTGACTAGTTGCATGGAGTTCATGATGTATTTCACATATCTCAACTTCGAAAGCACGTTCATGATCCATACTTGATCATGGAAGAAGCAGCTCAGCAGGATATTGAAATTACCCCTGAATTAGCTGTGAGAAGAGAGCCGCTAAAGATTATCGGCAAAGAAACCAAAGAGCTGAGGAACAAGAAGGTTCGCTTAGTCAAAGTGCAATGGAGTGGAGATCCGCGAGATTGTACTTGGGAAACTGAGGAGAGCATTCAGAAAGCTTATCCTAGAAGCCGAGTGGATATCTCTGATTGACTCTGGTGCAAGGTACATTTACCCGACTTTGCATTACCATTTAATTCTCTACTCTGTTGTTATTTTCTTTCCATAGATGTGCACTTTTAAATTCTATAGTCTGAATGATTTTAAAAAGAGTATAGAAATTGATTAGTATATTTTTGAAAGGTTGAAAACAATTGGATTGGTTGTTGTGTCAAGTGATTATAGATTTATCAAACCACTTTCGACTTTGTTCCTTTTCGAGGACGAAAAGTTTTAAGTGGGGGAGATTGTAACGACCCAGAAAATCTGAACCAATTTAAAAATTTTAAATTGGCTAAAATAATGGATTTTAAATATTTAAAATAAATATTTTAAATAATAGCAATGAAAATTGAGCTTGAATCGACAATTGAAAACGAATATAATTAATTATAATTATAAATAAGGCCTGAAATGGCGCTGCAGTTTCAAAAATTGAATTCAAACTTTGTCGGACTGTACCGGGTGTAAAAAAAACGGATTTGAGTGAAACCAAAAATATTTAAATCTGTTAGTGAATACCTTTCTAACGAATCTGAAAAATCGAAGTTTCATAGTAGGAAACAAAATTTATGGCCAGATGAATTTTCAGAAAGGTTGCTATGGAATTTATATAGCCCGTGAAAATGACCATTTTGCATACGACCTCGGAATTCGACGCACTTTTGTTGGATCCGGGATGTGAAGTAATTGCTAGGTTTCAAATTTCATAATTTTTTAAGCCAGTATGTGAGCGTGGCAAAGGAAAACGTGTTTTGGTCAATTATAGTTAAATTGGATCGACCAGAAATGGGCCTTTTTGCAAACGGTCTCAGAATTCGACGAAACTAGTTTTGTTGGGACCGTATTGTCAAAACATAGCTAGATTTATTTTTCTGGAATTTTTCGAATCAGTTTGTGGCCCTGGCAAATTGAAATGTACGTTCAAATTAAATATTGAAAGTTTTATATTTTAATTTGAAGAATAACTGACTGAAACAGTCGAATTGGCCTACGAAACATATCCCATTGTGTTCGGAATGGGGGTAAAACGCTAGGGATGACAGTTGTTGGGTTTGATTTGGTGTTCGAACGAAAAATCTCCTTTTATGGAATTAAATGGATTAAAATATAATTATAAAATATATATATAATCCCTAAAAAAACCCTAATCCTAAGCCCACATCCCAGAACCGCCGTCACTCACTAAATCAAGGGCGGCTTTTGCTCCAAATTAAATCCCTCTTTTTTTATTCAATCTGCGAATAGTTGGAGGAAATTTTCAAGTGGAGAATCGAAGATCTAGGAGAGCTTAACCTATCCAACGGTTGAGATTAAATATAATAGCGTCGTTGGAGAGATTTTCGAGCCCATAGGGCTGCCGTCCCAAGGCGTTTCCCGTCGCCTAGGGAGGCGCGAGTTGGTCGTTGTGCTAGGCGTGGGGAGGCGACGCCACCCCCCTTCGAGTGATTGTCCCTGATCAACCTCCGGCGATGTGTAGGAGGGGCGATGGCGAAATGTTCAGGTCGAGGTTTGGGTTAAGGAAATCGATCGGGTACAGATAGAAGAAGATGAAGAGAGGGTGATTAGTTTAATTAATTAATTGGCTAATTAAGGAAATGAAGTGTCCAATGTATAAAAAGCCGTAACTTTTTCATACTAGAACGAAATTCGAAGATTTCAGAAGCGTCGGACTCGTCTCAACGAGAGCTTCGCAACAAAACTGACCGCATCCAAAACAGAGCACGTCAGAATTTCAGGCAATTTCAAATCGAAACAGAACAGAAATTCAGATAAAATTGGTGGAGTGGAACCCAATGTGAGATTTCTAATTTATAAACAATGTGGAAAACGACGATGTATAAATTATATAGTCGATATATGAGTTATATAAGCATTGTACACTTCTTGTATAAGCGTTGTATAAGTTGTCTGTTCGATGTATAAGTTATATATGCATTGTAAAAATTATATATGTGTTGAAATTGAAGTGAATTGCTTTATATATATATATATATATATATATATATATATATATATATATATATATATATATACGCCCCTCGTCCACAAACCATGGACGATATTTATTGGTTGTGATTGGTGTGAAAATTGATTGATAGCGAATGGTTGTTTGGGATTGTTTGTGGTTGATATTGATTGATTGTGGTTGAGAAATATTTGTTTGAAACCACATAGGATTAGTTTGTGGAAATGAAATAAATATACATGCCGCCTACGTGCGAACTAGATGCATGATCCCCATTGTCAAAAACCGCGAGGTTTTAAGGTAGAGCGAGGAGCCGTACTAGGGACGGTCCCGGTTTTAACTACCCTGCCGTTATGCTGCCGAAATTTTGAATAATATTCATGTGTTCGAATTATTTTCATTTGCTGAAACTATATTTATTCATTAAATAGAAAACCTTCATGTGTTGAATCGATATTCATTCGTTGATTAGAAATTCATGTGTTGAATGGTATTCGTGTTTTAAATATAAAAAATCACGTTTTTATCTATGTATAGAAACTATAGAAAACCTTCATGTGTTGAATCGATATTCATTCGTTGAATTGAAATTCATGTGTTGAATGGTATTCATATTTTGAAATAAATTGTTTCATAATAAAAATCACCTTTTATCAACTATATGGACTATGTAAAATAATCTCGTTTTAAAAGAAATTGTTTTATAATAAAAATCCTATTTTTATCACCTATATAAACTATATAAAATAATAGTGTTTTGAAATGAATTGTTTTACAATAAAAATCACATTTTTATTATATACATGAATTGTTGAAATGTGAAGTGTTAAAAATAGCCACTAGTTCAAATAAATATATATGAGTTGAAATATTCATTAATTAGCTAATGATATGATTTTTGCCTATACATGCAACATTAGAATGAATGGTGTTTTTAAACCAAATGGAATCAAATATGAAGTTGAATGGAAAATGATAAGTGATAAGAACTATATATATGTACATGCCTATTTATTAAACAGGTTATAGCAAAGGGGCTAGAGAAGAGGAATAAAATTTTGTGCCCGACAAATAGGTACACATTTACTGTTTTGTTTGGGTGATGATTTTATGAGCCTGTTGGCTAGCCGCTTGGCATTTTCTTTTTCTTTTTGACATGAGACGCCCGTGTGGCTATTTGGGAATTTTCCCAGCCCTTCCCGTACAAAGGAGGTTATGGCGAAATTTTCCAAAATATAAAGGCGTTAGTGAAATATTTGAAGTGAAAACAATATTGGAATTGTTGAAGGAACTATATTTATATAAATATAAATAAAATTAGAACGAAACGTGGCCGTGCAGTTTGCATTTTGAAACCGTGATTTCAAACGATTATACCGGGAGATCCGACCATCGGATTTTCCTAAAATCCCAACCGTTGGGTTCGCTTTGGAAAAATCTTTCCAACGGCACCAACTTTGTAAAAGTCCAACGGTTGGATCGCCTGGAATGTCTAATTCAAATCTGAAGAAAAACAGCGCCAAAATCGATTATATTTATTTATATATATATATATATATATATATATATATATAATTACATTTAATCGAATAACGACGCTACAGTTCGTATTTTGAAATCGAAACTTCAAACGATTGTACCAGGAGATCCGACCGTCGGATTTTCCCGAAATTGGAACCGTTGGATTCGTTTTGAAAAGACCTTTCTAATGATGTAAATTTTGCGAAGATCCAACGGTTATATTTTCAGATATGTGTAAATCAAATCTGAAGAAAAACAGCGCCACGGCCGCGTTATGGCCTGAAGCTTCGTTTTGAATAAATTGGCTATTTTAAAATAAATAAAAATAGCGATAAATCGTTATAAAATATCGTAAACGGTATGGAATGGAAATAAATTGAATTTGCTCGATTTATGTGGTATTTGATGGTTGAATGTGTTTGGTGTGAAAATTACATTAAAGAACAAAATTGGTGTTGTCGAATGATTTAAACATTGAAATAAATTGATTTGAAATTCTAAATATACGTAAATTATTTGAAAAGGCCGAGTTAATTCTCATTTCAAATAATTGACCGACGATTGAAAGTCGAAGATGAAGACGGTGGTCGAAGACCGGAGATCTTCACCTCGTTTGGATGGGAACCGAGGTCCTGATTGGGAGGCATCCCGAAATATGGATAATGAGTGGTGATCGTCCAGACGTACGTGGTGATCGATGGGTTTGCGAGGTATTTAGTGCCTCCGGTTTCGTTCAGACCCAGAACGGACTTGTAAATGGACTGTGTGTCTGACATTGGATTTTAATTCTGTGTTGATTGATCTCTATTAAATATACATCTGTTTGGCGGCGGAGAATTTATTCTTTTGCTTAACGCCCTTCTCTGAAACGCACGAGCTCAGAGGTTGTATATCGACGGACATCAGTCGCATGGCATGAATTGCTAGTGTGACATGCCTAAGTGGCAAATGATCAGGGCTTCTGTTGAAAAGCAAAGTCTTGTGGTGATGATCAAAGCACCGCCTGTGTGGCGTAGCTTTGTGTATAATGTGAATTCGCGAGCCTCACACCCCGGTATGAACCAGAAACGGGAGAAGGACCTTAGGGAGGGCATGCGTTCCTTTCTAGCTAGGGTGGTGTCAGTGACCTACCAGCCCTGACATTTATATACTTTTCACCTGTGTGGTTGTTGCTATTGCGAGGCGCCTCAGTTAGATCGGACGATCCGGGTCCGATGGAGTCACTCGTTGGCTCGTTTACGCCCCAAAGGGCGGGGAAACGTAGTGTTCAGGCATTTTTAATCCACATCGGTGGACTGGCCCTGTCGCTCCAAGGGTCGATGCGTTCTGATCCTGAGGCACGGGTTAGAGCGTCTCGAATTCGGTTAGGACTATCTTTTGCCTTGGTTCATGACGGAAATCCAATTTCCAAATACGTGACTGTGCGGTTTTGATTGTATATATATATATATATATATATATATATATATATATATATGGCAACATGATATATGGTACCCATGCCGTCTATGATTGATAGTTATGATTCGAAGTTGTTTTGAACATGTAAACACTAATAATAATATCAATTGCTTTTGTTTTATTAGTATCAATCATAATTTGGCCATTATAAGGTAAAACTCTATCCTCCGGTTTGCGTTGCATTGTGTGATGGGAACTGAGTCTTATAATGGCTTCATTTTTACAAAAAGCATAGCGATGTTTAAAAGAAAGATTTGTATTAAAGCACTGGCAATCCAATGGAGTAAACCCGTTCCACAAAAGTGGCGTGGTCCTGTGATTAGCCATATTTTAAATGTGTTGAATAGATTTCTCATACCAGTCCCATGACTGACTCGTAGTTTGTTTCACTTTCAAACTCGGGTGCCCCTTTTTCTACACGGGTAGCCTTGTATTCAGGTTTAGCCGGTTCTTTCTGGATAGCTGGAGCTGAAGATGGATTCTATTATTTATCTCTTTTTATGCTGTTCAGCTCCTATTGTACATATTTTGTTTATTTCCGCTGTAGACATTTATGTATAGCTGAACTATATTTGTACTAAGTAAGATCCTATATACTATGTAACTCTGATGATTACTTTATACAGTATATTCTATTGTTCATTATCTGGTGTATTTATTTAATTTTGTTCTGCTGTTATCTATTTCTGTGTTATATTCCACGGATTACCCTTGCCACCGATAGTACGGGGTTTGGGGTCGTCTCAGCCTCTTTTTCTTTCATTTCTCCCCCAAGTTCTTAGGGAGGAAACTCTAGCTCTTAGCTTGGATTTAGCTTGCTTTCTTGAAAGTAATGAGATATATGAGGTTTTGACTCTTTTCTTGAAAGTAATGAGATCTGGTTTTTAATTTATACCGCTGCTTTATTTATGTTCTACCTTGTGATATCTCTGTGTATGTTTACCTAGTTAATGCTCCACCAAAACTAGTGCATTCCCTTTGTGAGTGGCCCTAGTGGAGGTGGGGTATTACAAAAATGGTATGAGAGCAAAAGGTTACCAGACAGGGGAAAAAGTTTTAAAAACCTTCGAAAACTATTTTCCAAAACTGTTTATAAAGATGCATTTTTTTTCAAAAAAAGTTTTATGTTTAAAAACGCTATTACCCAAAAGCCATTAGCACTTTTCTTTGTTTCCTCGTTTGAATCTTTTTCTTTTTGTTTTTCAGCATGTCTGATCTTAACCTTCCTGAGGGAGTACCCGTACCTGGATGGTTCCGAAGGTACTTAGAAGCTAGGGCCAATGGCGCAGGCCCGACAAACATCCCTCCTCCTCCTCCCCCAGTGGCTGCGGTTCCTCCTCCTCCTCCTGGTAACGCCTTCGCAAAGATATGCAAAGACTTTAAAGCGATGGGCGACAAGAACTTCGTTGGAACTGAAATCTTCGTTGAGGCACGAAACTGGCTAAAAGAGACTGAAGACCTGTTTGTTATCTTCGATGTAGAGGATCATGGAAATGTTCAGTTGGCAGCATAGTTGTTGAAAGAGGAAGCTGCATTTTGGTGGGAAGTCACCAACGCTACCAGGCCAGTTGAGACTTAGGCAGACTTTAGAGGGAGGTTTGAGCTTAAGTTTTTATCGTCAGCAGAAGAGAATCTTCAATTGGAGAGGTTCCTAGCTCTTAAGCAAGGAGACATGACCGTTAGGATGTACATGAATAAGTTCAATCAGCTTGCCAGGTTCGGTTTGGACTTGGTTAACACGGCTCAGAAGAAGTCTCTACGCTTTTCTCAAGGATTGAGCGAGCCACTTCACAGTATGGCCATGACTCATGTACCCATGGGGGCGACCTTTGAAAGCTTGGTGGATATGGCCCTACTTCATGAGGAAGACAAGAATGAAAAGAAGGAGGTTAAGCCTAATGAGACTCAAAACAAGAAAGTTGACTTCAAGAAGGGAGGCAACAAGAATAACAAGAATAATAAGAACAACAACAACAATAATAACAAACCACATGAGACAAGGAAGTGCAACTTTTGTGGCATTACGAGACATCTAGCTAAAGACTGTAGAAGGAAGAAGAGGAAGTTGGGTGAATGCTTTTATTGTGGAGATACTGGACACATCGGCAAGGATTTCCCTAAGAAGCAAGGGCAAGGGCAAGGGCAGGGGCAAGGGCAGGCCCAACGAGCAGGACCTTCTGGAGGGCAGTTGCATGCTCTCAACACCACTCCAGCTCTTGACCGAGGTAGTAATATTTCCGTAGAAAGCCTTGTTTACATTTATGAATTTCCTGTTTGAGCCTTGTTTGACTTTGGCGCATCGCATACTTTTATTTCTTCTGATATTGTTGAAAATATGCACCTAAGTACTAGCCTAGTTGAGGATCCTGTTATAGTTTCAAATCCAATTGGGGGCTCCGCTTATTTATCTATGATTTGTGTGGATTTGAGGATTTCTATCTTAAGCGTAGAATTCATGTGTAATGCTTATGTTCTCAGTTTTATGGGATACGGTTTGATTCTAGGCATGGATTTGCTGTCCAATTATGGAGCCATTCTTGATTGTGAACGAAGGGTAGTGAGGCTCATGACTCGCCTTGGTAATACCCTTGAAATTTCCTGTAACCCTAAGGATCCGGTCATGTTGTGTTATCTAGAATCTCTTGACTCATCCATCGACAATTTGCAATCTGTAAGAGTGGTCCGAGAATATCCAGATGTCTTTGATGAGGTGAAGGGGTTACCCCCTAAACGCGAGATAGACTTCCGAATTTATCTTGTTGATAATGCCAAGCCAGTTTCATTGCCCGTTAGGCACATGGCCCCGCGAGAAAGAAGAGAGCTCAGTAAACAAGTTAAGGAGTTTCTTGAGAAAAATTTCATAAGGCGAAGCATTTCTGAATGGGGTGCTCTGGTGGTATTCGCTACTAAGGCGGATGGGTCGCTTCGTCTGTGCGTCGATTATCGTGAGTTAAACAAGCTGACAAAGAAAAATAGATACCCACTACCAAGAATCGACGATCTGTTTGACCAACTTGTAGGAGCATTTGTTTTCTCTCAACTCGATCTAGCTACAGGGTTCCATCAGCTTAGAGTGGATGAGGATAGCATTGACAAAACTGCATTTAGGACTCCAGATGGGTTCTTCGAATGGCTCGTCATGCCGTTTGGGTTAACGAATGCACCCGCGTACCTTGTAGATTTGATGAGTAGGGTGTTTCGGGAGTTCCTCAACAAGTTTGTGGTGGTATTCGTAGATAATATTTTGATCTTCTCAAAGGATGAAGAAGAGCATGCTAGGCATCTCAAGGAAGTCATGGATACGCTTAGAGCACACCAGTTAAAGGCTAAGTTCTCCAACTGCCATTTTTGGAGGAAGGTTGTTCGGTTTCTTGGACATATAGTTTCTAAGCAAGGCATAGCCGTGGACCCCGCGAAGGTAGTTGCGGTGCAAGACTGGAAAGTTCCTAAGAACGCAACTAAAGTGAGAAGCTTTCTCGGTTTGGCAGGCTTTTATAGGAAGTTCATTAAGGACTTCGCTAAGATTTCAGCCCCTCTTACTAAGTTACCAAAAAAAACCTAGTGTTTGCATAGGACATAGAATGTGAGATTGCTTTTCAGAGACTCAAGAGAGCCCTCACCACAGCTCCAGTTTTGGCATTACCCGATGAAGGTAAGATGTTTACGGTGTACACAGATGCGTGTGGCACGGGATTAGGCGTTGTCCTAATGCAAGAAGGGAAAGTGATATGCTATGGGGGTAGACAACTTAAAGTTCATGAGAAGAACTATCCCACACATGACTTGGAGTTGGCGGCGATCTTTTTTGCACTTAAATCTTGGCGCCATTATCTCCTAGGGGAGAGGTTCGAGATGTATACTGACCACAAATCGCTTAAGTACCTCTTCTCACAGAAAGATTTGAATCTGAGACAACAACGGTGGATGGAATTCTTGGCATCATATGACTTCGATATAGCTTATGCCCTTGGCAAGGGTAACGTGGTGGCGGATGCGCTATGTAGGAAAAGGTTGACCTTGAGCCCCTTGTTTGTTGAAAGGAAAAGCCTTGAGTTTATAGAAACCTTTGATTTTACACCTGTTGTTGAGTCATTGGCTGCTACGCTAGCATCTCTTGAGTTAAGACCTACACTTCTAGATCAGGTAGGGACTTCACAGAAGGATGACCCACAGATAGTCGAAATCATGGACAAGCTGATTAGTGGTGAGATGTCAAGTCACCTCGGTAGGTATGCTATATATGACATGGGATGGCTAAGGCGTGATGGAAGGCTATGTGTCCCACAATTGGGAGACTTAGTAAGGAAAGTCCTCGAGGAGGCGCATCACTCGAAGATGACCATACATCCCGGAGGGGATAAGATGTACAGGGATATGAAACACATTTCATTTTGGGCTAGAATGAAAAAGGATGTGCTAGAGTTCGTTTAGAAGTGCGTGGTGTTCCAACAAGTAAAGGCCGAGTCGAAGAAGCCCGGTGGGCTATTACATCCTTTGGAGGTTCCGCAATGGAAATGGGAAAGTATCTCGATGGATTTCGTGGATGGACTACCTAGGTCAAGGAAGGGAAATACTAGCATATGGGTCATAGTTTATAGACTCACGAAAAGTGCTCACTTCATTCCGGTGAAAAGCAAGAGGACCGCATCATGGCTAGCGTCTATTTACCTTCGAGAGATAGTACGATTGCATGGGGTTCCTTCTAGTATAGTTAGTGATCGTGACCCGATTTTCACTAGCCAGTTTTGGAATAGTCTACAAGAAGAAATTGGTACACGACTAAGCTTAAGCACGACCTATCACCCACAGACGGATGGACAAACCGAAAGGGCAAATGGGGTACTGGAGGATCTACGGAGGCTATGCATTCTTGACTTTGGTGGTACTTGGGAAGACTATCTTCCTCTCGTGGAGTTTTCTTATAATAATAGTTATCAAGCTAGCATCGGGATGGCACCGTTCGAAGCCTTGTATGAAAGACCGTGCAAGTCGCCAACTTGTTGGTGGGAGACGATAGACAGGCTTATACTTGGGCCCGACATGATAAGGGACACTTCTGAGAAGGTTGAGTTGATACGAAGACGGATGAAAACGGCCCAAGATAGACAGAAGTCTTATGCGGACAAGAGGACAGACTTAGAGTTCGAAGTCGGAGATATGGTCTTTATAAAAGTTTCTCCTTTACGCAATGTGGTTCGTTTTGGAGCGGTTGGAAAGCTAGCACCAAGGTTCGTAGGACCGTTCCCTATCACTGAGAGGATTAGGCAGATGGCCTATAAGGTAGAATTACCCGAGAGGCTGGCCGGAGTACACAATGTCTTTCATGTCTCGCATCTCAGAAAGTGCTTACATGAATCAGCCGAAGTGGTTGAGCCAAGCATCCTTAAAGGCGTAGAAGTGGAAAAAGAAGCAACTTTGAGGCGAGTTCCGATTCGTATCTTAGGAACGGAGGTCAAGATGCTAAGGAATCGAGAAGTCAAGCTAGTTAAAGTACAGTGGGGTGAAGCCCAAGAAGACGCAACTTGGGAAACCGAAGAGAAGATACGCGCGCTCTACCCATTTCTTTTTGAGGGTACATTCTCGACCTCTTTTCCTATAAACTTGAAAACCTTTCGTATCATGCTTTTACTACCTATGTTTATCTTGTTATCTTCTCGATCTCATCTTGAGAACCGTAGGTAGAACCATATGGATGTAAACATGTGATTGAAACAAGTTATGGTTGATGTTTGCAAATGGTTGCAAGTGATTGCTAGTGGATGCATGACACACATTAGGCACTAGATCGGCTCAGTCACATTTTCATGTTGCATATGCATGAGTGCTTATACTTGTACATGGATGGAACTTGTTATGCTATCACTTGGATGTTGCATATGAATGAATGTTATGTGCACTCAAGTGGAGATTATAAATTATGTTAGGAATTTGCATACATGTTGGACTCATTACACTAACATATTTTGCATTAAGGAGGTTTACTGAATCAGTAACCGCCTGATCTTTTGCATTAGATAAGTACATATACACACACTTACTGCATATGTTCATACAGCACTAGAAATCTTTTAAGGACAATGGTTGCCTGTGGATGATGTTTTGAGTAGATGGATGATTGGATGGTAGGATATATTCTTTCTAACTTAGAGATTTCCGGGACGAATAACTTTAAGGAGGGGAGAATGTAACAACCCGTATTTTAATAACGTGTTATAACCATAAATCAAGGCAGAATTAATTTTTAAAATAAGAATCAAGGGCAATGGGTTACGCCATTACGTTCGTCTCGAAATTCTGCTTGGAAACGAGTCCGATTTTTCGAAAATCGGAGTCCGTATGACCAAGTTATGACCCTTCAAAGTTTCAGAAATTTCAAGTTCAAAAACAGCTCAGAATTCGAATTCAAACCCCAGAATGGACTGGGCGGGAAATTTCCCGCACAGGACCAGGTCGACCTGGGGGTCGACCATAGTGTCGACCTGCCCAGGACCAGGTCGACCATAGAGTCGACCTGGGTGTCGACCTGGTTGCCGAGCCCATTTTTGAGTCAGAGTTCACTCTGATGTTTCTAGTCCGATTTCTGTCTAGATTCGTTGGCCTGACCCTATATAAACAGCCCTTAGCCCCCTTCTCTCTACACATATTCTCTCTGGCCTTATGCTGCTCAAATTTTGGTTGAAAAGTTAGAAAAAGGGACTACTTCTTCTACGTCGAAACTATGTTGAGAGATTTGATGATTTGGGGATTTCTGTTAGGACTTGACTAAGAACATAAAGATTCAACATCGACTTTCTTTTTCTAATTCTCGAACCACGATCTGTAAGCCCCAGTTACTTTTAGATTTAAACTGTAAATGTAATATGAATATGTTGTAAATTGAAATTAGACCTGTGTATGATGACTGTTTCACATCCATTCTTGTTCATCTTGGATCTTGACTTTTGGGTATATTACTATGACATTGATTTGAGGCCTATTCATGTTGTAAATAAAAAAACCCTCATATTATCATGCCTGTAATGTTGAATCTGTTATTAGTCACAAGTTTATGACTATAACCTTATGTCAACCGTTACTATGACTATCACCTTATGTCAACTGTTATCATGACTAGCACCTTATTATGCTGGATTTGAAATCTTAATGTTTGAGGCCGATATTCCATATGCCAGTAATGTTGTAATCATTTATCTCAAGTTATACCATGCTATGCTAGTAATCACTTTTGTCACCTTATACCCGTCCCATTTATGTTATTCCCTTATTAGTCTTATTTACTAATTTGGATCCATTCGAGTTTACGTGCGATGGGAATACGATTTGGGTAGAATAGGCAAAAACATGAATTGGTTATGGACTTGAAACGTGAACGTTGTTATAACTTGAACCTGTATGTGGACACGAACTTGACATGAAATTTACATGAAACCTGACATGGAACTCGACATGAAATTTGACACGAAACTTGAACTTGGACATGATACTTAGAATAAACTTGAAAATGGCCAACTCGAGGTTGGGTTGAGTTTGTAGTATAAACCTGCCCGGAACCGCCCGGCGAATCCAGTAACTGCAAACAATAGGATCCAATGTGAGTAGTTGGTCATATCGCACTTAAAAACCCGAGGTTAGATTAGGTTGTGGTGTAAATCTGCCCGGAACCTCCCGGCATGTCCAGTAACCACAACTAGTCTAATGTGAGAGGTTAGGGTGCATTTAGTAAATGCCACAGGATAGGGTTAAGTCATGAAGTTGAAGGACAACACTTAACCAACTTGACACATGATTTGATAGGGTTAAGTCACGAATTTAAATGACAACACTTAACCCATTAGAAACCCTACTTACGCGGTCCATTTCAGCAGTAACCCACTTAGATGTATCATGATACCCAGGGGCTAAGCAGGGTGGGGCACGATTACTGGGCTGATTGTAAGCGACCAGAACGACGGCTGAGTTGGTGCGCCATTGTAGGTTCAGGTGGACTATGGTCGTGCACGTAGTCCGGAGTTGAAAAAGCAAGCATTGGGGACCCGTAGGTTTACACTGTGCGTGCTTGATTCGTGTCGGTGGTTGGCACCCTAGGACTTGATACACCCTATGGTGGACCTAGCACAGGTGACTACATTCATGATAGGGCCGTATGACACAGACACATGACGAGCTAGGACTTGTAGGGAGCCGATCGATTAGTAGATCGTACTGTAGGACCCCGTAATGGGTCATTTCATGATATTGGGCCAAAGGATCATTTCATGGTTAATACTTGACATGGGTTAGAATACTAGTACAGTTGGTGCAGCGAATCTTGAATATGCGATGCTAGACTTGACTTATCTTATTATCTTAGTTATCATACCAGTCCTGTTATCATCCTTATGTTTAATTCCAGTTTTCACATGTCATGTTACCTTTACTAGTTTTTATACTGAAAGTCACTAGGGCTTACTAGTCTTTATGACTAACCCTTTTTCTTTCGCCTCTTTTTCTTTCGTTTCTCCCCCAGGTTCTCAGGGAGGAAACTCTAGCTCTTAGCTTGGATTTAGCTTGCTTTTTGTTAGCTCATGTACGGTTTGGTCTTGAGTTATACTATGGATGCACTTCTGCTATTTTGGGGAATAATTTACTTTTGTTATCTTAAGTTTATGCTTCTTCATTTAAAACTTGATGTAATGGAATAATTTGTACTTTGGATATATGAGGTTTTGACTCTTTTCTTGAAAGTAATGAGATCACCGCTGCTTTATTTATGTTCTGCCTTGTGATTTTTCTGTGTATGTTTACCTAGATAATGCTCCACCAAAACTAGTGCATTCCCTTTGTGAGTGACCCTAGTGGAGGTGGGGTATTACAAAAATGGAATTTCAAATTGGATCTAGCATACTTCATAACATTTTATGTTCACAAAACCATAGCATACTTCATAACATTTTATGTTCACAAAACCATAGCATACTTCATAACATTTTTATAAATCCTAAAAACGGCAGAGTAATTTTTTAAGACAACACTAAATCTAGTATTAAATTATTACATGTTATAAGAAAAATACGAAAAGGAATTTTCTTTCTTCACCAAGTATACGACGATGTTTACTAAAAGTGGAAGTATGTTATCACTAAACTTCAGTTTCTTCATTTAACTGTGATATCCATGACTATATACTTTGAACTTGAAGTGAAGAAATGGTATCGAATATGGACTATACTATCCATCATCCATGAATATCAAAGATATTTACATAGCAACAACCAAAACAAATTGAATCGAAATATTACTTAAACATAAATCGCTCTTTCAACCAATAAATCATCAGTCAAATATGTAATAATAAACTATAGAAAAAGAGTAAGAAATTTTCCCTTTATACTATGAAGTACAATTTGTGTACTTAGAATTAAGGTTTGGATTGAATATTCTTTGGTTTTATAAATTAGAGCTCACATAGTAGATCAGATAAATAATATGTACGATTTAAATATTATAAGACATGCTCAAGCTTGAATGGTTGGTTACCAAAAAGGTTACCATAAATGAAAATTTCCTCTATAAGTATACAATGGTGAAGCATTTAATATACCCAACCAGTGTAAACAATGTCATATTTAGAAGTGTGAAAATTAGCATTGGAAAATTTATAGTAAAAAAAATTCATTGTGGCATAGCAAGCATAACAATAGATAATTAACCTTGTGTTATCTTCCTATCAACTTAGCAAGTTGTAAAGCAACAATTTGACCCTAGAAACCAGCTGCATAATTTGATAGTAAAATCATAGCAAACCGACCAAAGAAATAAATAAATAGTTATTACCTCTAACAAAATAGCATTGCGAACTATAGTTCATCCATTTCTATAGTTTCCTAATGGTTTCTACGCCAGAATACAAATGTGATTCTTCGTAGATATGGATTTTGTGGTGGAATCAACTTTAATTAGTGTGGTTATGCTATTTTCAGATCAGCTCAGTCATGTAAATTTGCCACTATGTTCAATCTGTAATGTTTCTTCACATTGTGAATTAATCTTTGGTTTAGCAGTGCAATTTTTGGTTAAATCATCAACCTGGTGATCATTTGCTTTCACCATATTCTTCGCATAATATTCAATTGTATTGCCAACTACCCAACGTGTTGGTACCCCTTTATTAATTGATGATAACAAATAAATATGATAGATCTCTTTATATTATGAAACATTTTTTATCAAAAAGAATTACCGTGCAAATTGTCTTGTAAATGTTCAATACATATGTTTTATGTATTAAGTTTGTGAGACATTGTGAAAACCATGCAGTGACCACTAGCAAATTTTTGGACTACTTCATTGATATACTTAGTAAAATAACTCTTTTTTAACTAATTATGTTGCTTTCAGGTTTCGCTCACTTTCTTTATGGAATAAATGTGTATCCAAAGCAACCACTAAAATTTTTATGATGTTAGAAAAGTTAAAGAATAATTGAAATAAAATACATAATGCCTTAGGAAACTACAATTGACATTGAATCTAAAATTATATTACCTCGTCTAGAACATATGAATACTAACTCTGAGTCAAAGGTAATACAATTTTCTTTATATTATTATTAGAAAAATTAATATTCAATTTAAAATTTTAACCAACGACGACAACAGTCAATCATAAACGTTAGAATTTGAATCATGGGCTTATGACAAATTTCCTAATTTCCAAATGATATGGGATTTAAAATAAAACCACATCATGGACAAACCTTATAATAACAACGAATGCAGAATCCTTGTTAAATTGATAATCGCAATAACATAGATTACAACATTATAAGAACAACAGGGAAAGATTTTTTGAAATAAACAATAATTTCTTATGAGACATCGAGACAACTTTCTTAAGAGAAATGAGAAATCATAAATAGTCAAGCCAAAGGTAAAGTGAAGCATAGTTTAATTATTTCAGTTTCCTGTAAAAGGTAACTGCAATGAAAAATCACTCGTTTCGTAATAAAGAACTCCTTTAAAAACGTTACATTGTTTTCCATGTTTTTATTGAGTTCTTCTTATGGATGAACCAACCAGTAAAAACTGAAGTTGATAATTAACATGAATATTTCTCATTAACCGAATAAATCCAGCAAAACTGATGAAGATCACTAACACATTTTTCTAATTTTTCTAGATTATAATACTTAGGATCAAACTTATATACACTCCAAGAATTTCATAAATGGCTTATAATCAAATTGTCCAAAATATAAATTTTAATTGTCCAAAATCTATAGTAATGAAGGTGATAAACCTATAGCTGTATTCATCAGTTATATGGATATTGAACAACTGTAAGGATCATTCGAAACATATCACTTAATAAAATAAGTAGCTTTTATTTATAGACTGATATAAATGCACCATTTATCGTGTGAGTTGCTTCCGTTGTCAAATTTGGTTTTTGCATTGTCATACATACCAAGAACAATTAATGGTAAAAATTGTAGTTGATCACCTCATTCGATACAAATTATGAGCGACGATAGATGTGCTTGCATCAACTAATTCATAGTGTTTTTAACTCCAAAAGTAAATTTAAACTGTGTGTGTTAAATTACTAAACGTCCATGAATCCAAAAGAGTGCAAATTACTAAATTTTACAACAACAAAATTATTGAAAGAGAAAGAAGCTAATTGAGTTCAATTTTAAGTATTTATTCATTGGAATACATCTACAGAAAATAAATATATCTATTTACCCAAAAGAAAACTTAATTCTTTTTTTATTGATAATTGAAATAGAATGAAAATATTTTGATCCAAGCATAGGCTTCCAAATATACCCTCATATGAAAATGAGCGGTCCTAAACAAAAATTATTATTATTGTCTAATGGAAATTTGATATATGAATAAGGTCCCAAATTGGAGTTGGAATTTGTGCAAAAAACTAATAATTTTTTATTTATTTTTATATTTCTATGTATTACAACTATATATGAAATCACATAAGCTCAAATTGATTGCTAATTATATACCAAGTAAGGAAGTTTTTTTATTTTAATACACCAAGTGTAGCAAAAATACTAAATCTGGCTGAAAATATGAGATTCCAGGAGAAAATGTACATACCATTATAGATTTTCCCTTTCTTGCACATTAACATAATATTGCCTTAACTGCTTCTTTTTAAATATATTTTAACAAAAGAAAGAATTTTTAAATACTTACCAATCAATAAACACCATTCCCTATTCAATAGCGCAAAAGTAAGAAATCGAGTTTACCATATATAATGGTTAAAGTTTTTATTTTTTATTTTACCTAAAATACTGCTGAGTTTCTATGTACGATTTCTGATATATAATTTTTTTTATCCAACTCATGTGAATCTTATAGAAGGATTCGACCTTAAACTACTCCTAATGCATGTACTAAGATATGATAAAAGGAAATATATATTTGTTTTCAATACTCGGAGTGCCCCCACAAACCACTGAACTTCTTAGGGACCGCTTCAACTATGTTATATACAAATTTTATGTCAGAAAATTTATTTTACACGTAAAATGTTAAAATATATTTTATTATGTGAGTTTCTTCCATTAAAAAATTTGGTTTATGCATTATCATACATACAAAGAACAATCAATTGCAAAAATTGTAGTTGATCATCTCATTCTGTACAAATTCTTGGCAAATATAGTTGTGCTTGAATCAACTAATTCATAACATTTCAACTCCTAAAGTAAACTTAAACAACGTAAGTTCAAACTACTAAATGTCGGTGAATTCAAAGGAGTGTTAAATTAATAAATTTTGTAGCAACAAAATACGTTTGTAACCTGTTATACAAAGTTAAATATAGTGAACTTTAAGAGAAATGTATTTCACACATGATACTTGAATTGAAAGATACATTAGCACTTATAAACGATAGGCTTTATACAGAATAGCCTTAAATTTTCTCATTCATGCTAAAACACGTGAGAATTCGGTTCATTACCTCTTTTGCAATCAATTATGGTAACATATAAGCATCAATTTACCAATGTAAGTCATAAAATATGAACATTAGAAAATTGTCATAAATTATTACTTTGAAATATTACCATGTCAAAGATAAAAAGAAACAGAAAAGTTCTTCAAAATAGAGAAGTGAGTTGAAGAATGAACAGACATATTTTTTTTATTGTTGGCATCTATTATTAACAGGGCCATAGTGGTAATCTTTCATTGTCAGTTACATTAGTTTAGGCAGATATCAAAATTCCTGATTGTCCTATGGTAATGGCATCAAGAACGGTTGTATAAGAATAAAGCAAACACTGCTGTCAACATAGGAAACATGTGTGTACAAAAAACAGAACCAAGTCTATTTCATAATGTAATAGTCCTTGCAATGAAAGCATCAAGAGTGATTATCATTTAACTAGTATTTTTTGCCCGCTTTGCTGGGCATTAAAATTTATTTTATTAAAAAAAATACTGTAATGATTAAATATCAAAAATAAAAGAAAACTAAAGTAACGTAATTAATATTAAATAGTTACATATATATTTTTAAATATTATAATTTATGCGGCAACAATAATAAATTGTTCTGTTGTTCATCCAAAATAATTTTATTATGGATGATTATTTTGATTAATTGTTCTGTTATCCATCTAATAATTTATGCAGTAACAATAATTAATTATCATGTTGCTCATCCAACAATAATTTTGTCGTGGATGATTATTTGATTAATCATTCTGTTATCCATCTAATTTTTTTGTTATGAATGGTTATTTTTTGGCATAGATATAAAAAATGATTATTTATGATTTTATTTTGAAAACATGTTCTTAATTCATTACAATTTAAACTTATTTTGTGATCTTTAAATGTGAAAACTTGAACAAATAATCGTTAAAATTATATAAATGATACAATTCAAGCAATATTATATAAATTATATACAAACTACAGTATGTTAACTTTTTTTGATGAAGCTAAAATGTGTATATCATGTCATCATATATATATATATACACATATATATACATATACATATATATAATGCAATGTATGCTTTGTTATTAAGTTTTAAATATATTTTTATATGTATAAGCGGCATTCTAACTGAAATTTCAAATTACAACATAAAAATAAACATCCACAACAGAAAAATACATTAATCAATAGTAGTTTTCAGAGCAAAATAAATATAAGATCATTAGTAGTTTTAATTCCAAACAAAATAAATATGAAAATCAGAGCTAAATAAATATAAGATCATGAGTAGTTTTCATTCCAAACAAAATAAACATGAAAATTATGTTCAATTCCAATCTTGTTCCCAACATAACTTCATGACTTCCACTTTTTTGAATATTCTTCATTCCTACAGTGGAATAAACATTTGAATAGAGGCAAAATATTAATTAGTCATTCCTTACCAAAAAATAATAATATGTACACTATATAAAAAATAACCATCAGCGTACATCCACCAACTTCCAGAACTACATTTTCAGGTTTCGGCAGAACATCTATACAAGGGGTTTTTACCAAATGGCATGATTCAAGATCCTCATCACAATGCCCATTATCGTTGCAATCATATACTGAATTGATCGAAGTAAATTCAAAACAGCTTTCACCACTCCAATGTGATGTTAATCATCTATTCTATTTCAACATATATATATTTTATTCTATCTCTAGTTCTATAATTAATCATTATTATATCACATAATTTATTACAGATTTACAAATAGTTTTAATGATTTATTGGTATTTTTTTACGCTGTTATCAAATGTGTAAAGATCCTTAGACTAAATTGATGTTTTTTTATCACACTTCTCATGTTGTCCCCTTTTCCAAAGTATTTTTTTCATGTTGAAAGAACTTAGCATCCAAAATGCAAATAACATATGAATCCACGCTTTATCTTCTCTTTTTATGTTGCAGTTTGAAAGTCTATTCATACAATGCATTATTGATTCAAAATAACCTAACTTGATACTTAAATCATATAAATATTGCATATCTTAAAAACACGATTTGGTATAAGAAACATCAACCGTTACTCCCCTTTCAGGAAAGCGACTACAATTCATTTCGGATTGTCAACCATTTCATTCTAGTTTTAATGAACAAATACCTTTTCCCCTATCCATGTAGTTTTCATATTACTTATGTAGACATTATACTTTATAACAGTCTTATTTGCAGTAAATTAAGTGAAGAAGTAACAATGTGGAAATTTTCATGTCAACTTTGAAATAGAAAATAGCATACAGATTACCGAAAATTGGGATTTTTATTGAAGATTACTGCATGTGCTTACTTTAATATGTTAAGCAATAACTCAACTTCCATATTTGAGATATAAGTGCATTCGATGGAAAATTTAATACACTTGCAACATTGTATTTACTTAACAAATAATCAAATACCAAAGTTAGGTCGAAATTTATCCAATAAGTAAATAAATGAAATATAACCTATACAAAGGCTAAGAAATTGAATTAGATGGCATACAGAAAGTAATTATAAACAATTTTAAAATACCCCAAGACTAAGTCTACATTTAGGTATATGTGAAATTAATTCAAAAAAATCATTTGTTGTGTTTGTAAGTCCTAACCAAACAACTTTCATCCTTAATTTTCTCCTATCCTTTAAAGTTGTCAATATGGATGAAAAAATTACTAAAAGATTAAATTTAATATATTATTTTGTGAATAAATCCAAAAGTGAAGGGGAATTAAAACATTCCAAACATTGAACATTATCTCAATTTGAGAACAATTAATTTTTGGCCCCACCTACTTAGGTCTAATACCAAATAAGTATTCAAAACTAAGCCTATTTTATATACTCAATGCAATGAATCTAGACGTGAATTTAACGGATATGTCCCAATTTAATGAGGAATGCGAAAGAAAATTTGTCAAAATTTTAAAATTAGGAGAAGGAAAATTAAAATTTGTAATATGGCTAACATAGATATCTTTGTCATGATCTTTATAGCATTATTTTTGCCCAAATTTATGCAAGTATCATGACCATTTAGTGCTTCTATTTGTTGCAAATGATAATTAAAATATTGTATAAGCAAAATAAGGCAACCATAAATAGTCACGATCGGAAGAGAAATTGCATGCACATTTTAGTATTCAAACATCCAAGGGAAATAATTATTTTTGTAGCAAATAAAAACTAGTATAACCGCATAACGGTAGGAAAATCGACTTTGTAATACAATATAACTGATAATTTTTTTATTTTGTTGTACTTATTTAATTATTTAAAACTACATATGAATGAAAATATATGAAAGAAAAATTACACATATTATTAAAAACCAAAAATAATTATTTTAACCAACCATGTCAGCACAAAGATTAAATACACAAACAAATATTCATGAAAAATATCAAAAAAAGACTGGTATGATGATTCAAATCTATGTGATGCATATCTATAAAAAAAAATCATTTTAAGTAGTAGTGAGATATTTTTATATAATATATACAGCTAAGGAAAGTCCATCTCGGTTTGTTTGGTTAAATTTCACAGTATGGGACTAAATGTGATTAAATTTCACCATATGCTAATCTATTAAAAAATAAAGAGCAGAGAACTAAATGTGTGATTTAATTTCACAATATGGGATCAGTTAGGGAAAGTCCACCTTGGTGCAGTTAGGAAAGGTGTGATCTTATTTTTTCATATATCGCATACATACATACATACATACATACATACCATGTTTACCATTTGAAATCAATTACGCATACATACATATTTTTCCTTGATTGATGTTGCCGTTTTTAGAAGAATTAATTGGCTATCATTTCGGGTATTCCTTTTTTAATGTTCTAAAGAATATAATCAAAAATTTAAGGCATGCTATAAAATCTTATTTAAGGCATTGCCTGGTATTTTATTACTCCAACTTTTATTATTCTTCCTCTTATACATCCAAATAAAAATAAATGATAACATAACTAATTGATTGTGATTGTAGAATGATCACACAAATTAAATGCAGTAAATTAATTGATATTTGGAAGACTACATATTATATTCACCAAGCATAAAACAGAAAATCATAGGAATGATTTTACGTTAGAGAACAAAAAAAGAAACAACAGATTGAATACAAATGATTTTATATTAGAAGAAAAAAGAAAAAAAATTTGTATATTATACAAATCAAAATAATTATTTTAACGAATCATGTTATTTTGTTATAATTTATATATATGGTAAAAAAGACGGCAATTAATATACATCTTATTAAATCAAATTTTAACCGTATAAGGTTTTTGTCAATATGTTTAAATTAATTAAGTGATTTTCAATTTAAGAAATAATTTTAATCAATAAATTGTTGTCAATTTATCTTATTAACGCTAGGTGTGATGTTTTAAAATGAACGCCATGTTCATATCAACAAAAGTGGAAAAATTAGCTTTTCTTCCAAATATAAAGTTAATTAAGTCACACAATTAATAAGCATTAATGAACCAAATAGACTACATTAAAAATTAAATCGGGGAGCTCAAATATAGCAAGGCAAGGCTTCAGAACTACATTAAATTAATGCATAAGTCATAGGAGGACAAAATGGGTATTGTTAAAAAGCTTCAGATGGACGGAAGTTATCGAAAGCTCAGTCGAATTAAGAAAAACCGACAAAGTCGGTTTGATGAATTGTTCTTACATTCAAAAGATCTTGCTTAGTGAGCTCAACATTACAAATAGTCTGCACAAAATTCTTTAGTTAAGCATCTTTATTTTTGTATTCCTCAGTTGAAGATACCATTGGAATATGATCATGCAAACTTGTAATCACTTGTATATAGGAGAATGAATACTTTAGAGTGAAGATGTACTTAATACCTTAAATGCTCTTCCATGCTACATCTACCGCAACTCTAAACTGTGTTTCCTTACTCTGTTCACCAGAACTGAAGATGATGTGTTTCTTAGGAAATAATACAAATTCAATTTATATTAGGATGCCTTTCAAAATTAAGAATGGTTTCAAATAAACATCATGTAAGGAAAAGCCGATCCACTGAGTGGGGTGAAACACAATCCAGCTTAAAGTGGATTTTCTACAATTTTGTGTTTATTGCATACTCAAAGCAAATAGCATTCTAAGCAAAAAAATTGAAACGAACAGCTTGGATTCTCCTATAAGACGTTAAATTATGACATAGAAAATAACACTATAATATTTTTATAGCTTAGAGAGATACCTTAATGTCTGTAGACTGCATTTAATATATGTGTAACATCTAATGAACAGTTTATCATAACTACTCACTATCAAATTGTTGAAAAATCAAAAGGTTGAAGCAATAAAATGAATAACGCATGACACAATAAACCTAAAATTGCAATTAAGGTCTACACGCATGAAGCTGGTTTACATGCTAGAAACTTCAACAAATGAAAATAAAGACATAGCACGATAATCCGTGCAAATAGTAGGAATAGCTGGTATTTTACATGTGCAAAGTAATATTTACAGATAGCCGAGTATTCCTTTAATACCAAAAGAGATTCACACAATTAGATTCCTTGGTAGAATCTAAAATGCATTAGTTGGAAGAGACATCAACAATAAGCAAGTTGCACATCCTTCGATTAACCTCATACAGAATGTGCAAATCAATAATTTTATCAACTTAAATCTATGGTAAATAGCGAATGACTATCCAAAGAGCTAAAATTGAAAACTACTCACATACATATGGTTGTTGCATGAAGGGAAGCACAGATTTGTGATGCACACATTTTCAACCCAAAAGTAGCTGGCCATAGGCTCCAATTTTCCCATATATGTGATTTCATTGAAATTATATAAAAAAAGAATGATAGTCATCAGAATAACAAATTTGGATTTTTTTTTTCTAATGAAGATATTTGTGAAAACCCGTAACTTCCCCGTAAAGGAAAGTGCCGGATAGTTCGAGAACAAGCCACAACAGAACGCAGACGAAAGAACATTTCATTGTATATTACAACAATGCATCAGATTACAAGAATATACAGAGTACAAATGAATATTACACAGAAATATCAGAGATTTAAATTACATTTAAATACATCATAGCGGAAAATAATACAATACACAACTGTGAAAGAGATATACGGATACAAAGCTTTCCGGATATCGTTCCAGCTGTAAACCAGGATCCTGTGAATATAAATCTGCAAAACCAAAACTACTAGCTGCCCGTGTCAAAATAAGGGCACCCAGAGTTTAGGTTAAAACAATAAACTCCAGGTCAGTCATGTGACTGGTGTGAGAACTAAAACAGTTAATCTTTATTTTTAAAGTTCGGTAAATCAAGGGACCACGCCGTATAACACGGAACGGGTTTCCTCTCAAGAATACCAGTGCATAAAACAAACAGCGCAATGCTAAATAAAGAAAAATGAAGCTGTTATAAGACCCAGGTCCCATCACACAATGCAACGCAGCCGAGGATAGGGTTTTCCCTTATAACAGCCAAAGAATGTTTGATACGTTTAAAACAAATCGTTTGATACTATTATAAGTGCATAGTGTATAAAACAACTTCAAATCATAAGTATCAATCATAGACGGCATAAGTGCCCCATCCCACTATGTCGCCATACCAGGCTCTACAAATAAAACCGCAGAATCACGTATTTGGAAATTGGGTTTCCATCTATGAACCGAGGCAAAAGATAGTCCTCAACCGATTCGAGACTGTCTAGCCCGAGTCTCAGGTCAGAGCTCGAGTGACCTTGGATCGTCAGGGCCGGTCCACCGATGTGGATTAAACTAAAACCCTGAACATGCGTTTCGCCGCCCTTTGGGGCGTAAGTGAGCCAACTAAATGAATCCATCGGTTCGAGAACGACTGATCAATCCGAGGCGCCTCGCAACAGCAACAACCACATAAGTCAAACTCGTCAGGGCGTGTAAAACCACTGACTCCACTTTTTAGCTAGAAGGAAACGCATGCCCTCCCTGAGGTCCGTCTCCCGTTTTTGGTTCATACCGGGTGTGAAACTCGCGAAGTAAACGTACACAAAGCTACGCCACAAAGGCCGTGCTTTGATCATCACCACAAGACTTTGCTTTTCAACAGAAGCCTCGATCAATTGCCACTTAGGCATGCCACACAGGCAATTCACTCCATGCGTTTGATATCCATCAATATATAACCCCTGAGCTCGTGCGTCTCAGAGAAGGGCGTTAAGCAAGAGAATAAATTCTCCGCCGCCAACAGATATATATTTAATAGAGATCAATCACACGGACTAAAATCCAATGTCAGACACACAGTCCATTTGCAAGTCCGTTCTGGGTCTGAACGAAACCGGAGGCACCTAGTACCCCGCATATCCATCGATCTCCAAGTACGTCTGGACAATCACCAACTGTTTCCATCTTCTTGGGTGTACAGCCCAATCAAGATCATCAGTAATCACCCAAACAACGTGAAGACTTCTGGTCTTCGACCACCGTCTTCATCTTCGACTTATCGTCGTATCAGTTATTCAGAATGGGATAAACCCGGTCTTTCCGAATAACTCGCGTATATTTTGAATAAGTGTTACACAAACACAACATACGCCTCATTCCAATTCATCAGTCACTAACCGTAAATTAATCAAGAGAATAATTCCCCAAATATTAACCCCGAAGGCCGAAACCAACATCAGATCAATATCCAGAAAACCATTCTGCTTAGCTAACCGACAGTTAGTTTCTGATTTCACATTCATAGGGAAAGGTTCCCATTAATTTTATCCAAGATAAATTCCTGAATTTATTCTTTAATCTATTTTTGAATATCAATTCAAACTAGTCGGGATTAGCGAACTTTACCGAAGTAATCATTTGTTTTAATTTCCCAATCCCAACCTATTCATCCCATGAAGTAAAACTGGTTATACTTCATATCTAACACCCCGGTGTTATCGGTAAATTCAATTACCATTTCACGTTCAAATCTAATTAAAGATTCATTATTGCCTGGAGCAAAACTGGTGATACCCCATTCTCGATTATTTCAATCTAATTAAAGATTCATTAAAACTCCACTTAGTTTTAATCGTTAACTGGGTTAAAGAATCCGTGTCATTTAAAACACGGTTCACGATAAACCCAAAGTCACATTCCATTGATTATCGGGTTAAAGAACTAGTGTTATTTAAAACACTGTTCACGATAAACCCAAAATCAATATCAATTCAATTTCAATTAAATATTAATTAATTGGTACACTTCATTAAATCTAAATAAAAAGATTTAATCTTTTCTCGACTGGGTTCAAGAACAGTGTTAGTGAAGACACCATTCACGACAAACCCAAATCACATTTGATATTCAATACAAGGCTCTGAATAGAAAATATACCGGCTTATATTCAATATCAAATTCCACGACTAACAAATATCGTATTGGAAATAACGATATAAATATATATCTTTCAAATTTCCATAACAACATCCGTATAATCACGAATTCCAACATCGAAATATTCCGAAGACAATTTCGATTCAAATCCACTCCAATGCAATCATTGGAAATTCTGGTTATTTTTAAAACCCTTTTTTTAAATTCAATTTATTTATTTAAAAATAAATAGAATTATAATTCTAGTTCAAAACTAGTTCATTTCGATAAAAATCTATTTTTATCTTTTCAAATATGGAGTTTTTCACCCCAATTCTTTCTAAATCATTTCTTATGATTTTACACAAATTATTGATATTTTTAATAATTTTATCAAGGCCCGTACAGTCGATTTCCAACAATGGCCATCGAACTTCACTTACAACGACCTTTTCCAAATTTGATTTGGACATAATTCCAAATCCAACCGTTAGATTTCTAATTTCTAATATTCGTTAGAAAGCTCTTTTCGATACGAACCCAACGGTTCCGGTTTTAGGAGAATCCGACTGTCGGATCTCCCGTAATGTCCGTTTGAAATAAATGGTCGAAATTCACGAACTGCCGCGGCGCGGCGCGTTCTATTCAGGCCATTATATTATATATATAATATATATAATATATATATTCCGTCGATTTCTATTTAAAACGAATTATATAAATAGTTTTAAATTCGTTTCAAAAGCAATTTCAACTTCCGTTTCAAATTCAAATCAAAATTGAATTCTTCTTTATAAATTCGTTTTAAAAATTCATTTCTATTCAATTCAAATTTCAATTCAATTTGAATCATTTCAATTTGCTTTCAATTCAATTTGAATTCGTTTTCAATTCAATTCATTTCGAAATCGTTTTCAATTCAATTCATTTCGAAATCGTTTTCAATTCAATTCATTTCGAAATCGTTTTCAATTCAATTCATTTCGAAATCGTTTTCAATTCAATTCATTTCGAAATCGTTTTCAATTCAATTCATTTCGAAATCGTTTTCAATTCAATTCATTTCGAAATCGTTTTCAATTCATTTCGAAATGAATAAAATCGATATAAATATCGTTCACATTAAAATGGCGTCAATCTAATCAACACGGCTTCATAAATTTCTATTTTCAAATATTCTATTTCAAATATTTCTTTTTCAAAATAGTTGTTATTATCAAAATATTTCGTTCAACACATGACCAATCTCAATGGATGAGTACTGTCAACACATGAACCTTTATTTTATATTGATAAAGATGTAAATTTTATTACTAAAATATTTCATTCAACACATGACCAATCTCAAGGGATGAGTACTGTCAACACATGAACCTTTATTTTATATTGATAAAGATGTAAATTTTATTACTAAAATATTTCGTTCAACACATGACCAATCTCAAGGGATGAGTACTGTCAACACATGAACCTTTATTTTATATTGATAAAGATGTAAATTTTATTACTAAAATATTTCGTTCAACACATGACCAATCTCAAGGGATGAGTACTGTCAACACATGAACCTTTATTTTATATTGATAAAGATGTAAATTTTATTACTAAAATATTTCGTTCAACACATGACCAATCTCAAGGGATGAGTACTGTCAACACATGAACCTTTATTTTATATTGATAAAGATGTAAATTTTATTACTAAAATATTTCGTTCAACACATGACCAATCTCAAGGGATGAGTACTGTCAACACATGAACCTTTATTTTATATTGATAAAGATGTAAATTTTATTACTAAAATATTTCGTTCAACACATGACCAATCTCAAGGGATGAGTACTGTCAACACATGAACCTTTATTTTATATTATTCTTTATTTTCTAAATTGGAATGAGGCCCAATCAATCACCATATAAAGTTAATTATATGGATTTTCATACATTACACACATATAATAGCATTGAAAAATAATCAACCATCAACCAAAGTGCACTACACTGTATAAGCGTCAAATATAGATATCTAACGCTTATAACAGCCTGTCAATCAATCGATCGACATATTTAATCAATCAGGATGAGTGAACTTCAAATTTCATCCCAACACCCATGTGGGGTTTCAAACAATCAAACGCATATTTTATTTGTGCAGTTGGGCGATGTGTAAAATTTATCGACCCAATCAATGTCCTTCAAATAGGTGTACATAAACAAACCGTCTGGTTTGTAAATGAATATTTATTTATTCACATTCACGTTAAAAATTATATTTTTAACGATAAAACATTTTATTCCAACATATGAATTTCTATTCAGTTCATTCTTCAAATAAAAATGGTATTTTTATTTTACTAACTTATTTTAGAAAATTTCGGCGGCATAACGGCACGATACTAGAAATGGGACGAGGCCTAGCCTTATCCCCGGTCTAGTGAAGGCCCACGCCATTCACACATCAATCAAATCAATTTCATTTCACCAAACAATTCAATTCAAACCAATGCATCTAACTAATTTATGCAACCAAACAAACAAGTCCATGGTCTGTGGACGATTGTGTCGGGTGCTACTAAGCACCGTCTGCATCCTAGTGTATATATATAACTAGAAAAATAAATTGAAAGGTGAGGAATTCTCACCGAAAGCTATCCAAACATCTTGACTCTTCTTTGATATAAATCTTCTTCGTTCTCGCCTTTTTGTTACCTTCGTTGTTCGCTTTCACTACCTATGTAAAAATCGAATTTTTACTTCGCTATTCCATATATAAAAATCATATTTTTATTTCGAAGTTCAATATATAAAAATCATATTTTTATTTCGAAGTTCAATATATAAAAATCATATTTTTATTTCGATGTTCAATATATAAAAATCATATTTTTACTTCGAAGTTCAATATATAAAAATCATATTTTTACTTCGAAGTTCAATATATAAAAATCACATTTTTACTTCGATGTTCAATATATAAAAATCATATTTTTACTTCGAAGTTCAATATATAAAAATCATATTTTTACTTCGAAGTTCAATATATAAAAATCATATTTTTATTTCGAAGTTCAATATATAAAAATCATATTTTTATTTCGATGTTCAATATATAAAAATCATATTTTTACTTCGAAGTTCAATATATAAAAATCATATTTTTACTTCGAAGTTCAATATATAAAAATCACATTTTTACTTCGAAGTTCAATATATAAAAATCATATTTTTACTTCGAAGTTCAATATATAAAAATCATATTTTTACTTCGATGTTCAATATATAAAAATCATATTTTTACTTCGAAGTTCAATATATAAAAATCATATTTTTACTTCGAAGTTCAATATATAAAAATCACATTTTTACTTCGATGTTCAATATATAAAAATCGAATTTTTACTACTATGTTATATAGATAAAAATTATATTTTTATCACGCTATTTTCCATATAAAGATTTCGCCTTTCTAAAATATAGTTTTCGCCTTTATAAAAACATAGACTTCGGCTTTTCAAATTTAAAGATTTCATCTTTATAAAAATCTCATTTTTATTTTTCTACACATATAAAGATGATATTTTTAATATTCCTATCATGTAAAGATTATATTTTTAACCTCTTGCTTATATAAAAATTATATTTTTACGTCTTCTACATAATAAAGATTATATTTTTAATTGTTCAAAAATCAAATCTTTTCTATATTTAAAAGTAGAAACTTTCCTTCGCTTTACATATGTAAATCAGAATTTTAAATCCATGCTTACTATAAAATAAAACTGATTTATATTAAGAACTAAATTAAATAAAATTGATTTTTAAAAATTAAAACTCACCAGTCATCGATCTGGAGTGTCGCTCGTGGTAGCAGGGGCGTCTCAGGGCGTTGGAGGCCGGAGGGGGGGGGGGTAGGGCACGAAGCGGCGGTGCCTTCCAGTGGTCTCGGGTGCGTTGGTTTTGGGTTCAAGGGGCGGTAGGGTTTTCAATAGTGGATGGAGACTGGAGGAGGAGGAAGAAGGGGCCCGGAGCAGCGGGCGGCCGCCTGACTGGTGGTCGTGAAGGCCCTGGCGGCCGGAGCAAGGTGGAGCGGTGGCTTCAGACCGGTTTTGGGGTGGGCTTTGATTGAAGAGAGAGGAGACAGGGGTGGCCGTGGCCGATCTGAGGTGGACGGGGCGACGAGGTCTTCGGCGGTGGACGTGGCGGTGGGCTGCTGCGCTCCTCCGTCTGTTCTTCTTTTTTTTTCTCTGATTCGAAATGGAAGGGGGGGCAGAGGAGATAAGGGGAGGAGAGAAGGATTATTATATTTTTTTTATTTAATTCTAAAAGTTGAATTTTTCATACGACCTCTAAACGAGGCCCACCGCCTGTCGCCCATAGCGTTTTACTCCCATTCCGAACACAATGGGATATGTATCGTAGTTTGATTCGGCTGTTACAATCAGTTTCCGTTCAAATTAAAATATAAATCTATATATACTATTTTAAACGTACATTTCAAATTACCGGGGTCACATACTAACTCTATAAATTGCAGAAAAATATTTTCTAGCTTCGTATTGACGATACGGTCCTAACAAAACTAGTTTCGTCGAATTCCGAGACCGTTGGAAAAATGGCCATTTTCCAGTCGATTAAAATCAACTGAAACTGGTCAAACGCGTTTTCCTTTGCCACGCTCACATATTGAATCGAAAAATTATGAAATTTGGAATCTAGCAATAACTTGACACTGCGGATCCAACAAAAGTGGTTTCATCGAAATCCGAGGTCGTTTGCAAAATGTCCATTTTTAAGGGCCTGAATTCCATAGCGACTATTCAGAATTTTCAACTGGACATATCTTTTGATTCCCGCTATGAAATTTCGATTTTTCGGATTCGTTGGAAAGATATTATCAATTAGATCCTATTATTTTTGGTTTCACTAAAATCCGGATTGTTTTGCACCCGGTACGTTCAATTGAAGTTTGAAATCGAATTATCGAAATACCGCGCCATTTTCAATTCTATTTATAATTATATATAAATATTTATATTCTAACGACGACGTATATAATATATACGTTCTAATTATATTCAAAATAAATTTCTCGTCGATATTATTTAAAATAATTCATTTTAAATAATTAAAATTCGCTAAAATCGCCAAAATAAAAATTTTAAACTGGCCCAGATTTTCGGGTTGTTACAATATTACTTTACAATAAAAAATAGGAGTGATGTAATTGCAAAAGGAAAAAACATCCTAAAGCTAGAGATACACCATAAAAAAAAACGTAAATTATCATAATTAAGAAAATATAAAATTTTGATAATCATTATAACCCCATTGAGAAAAAGATTCTCTAATGTTTATAAATTTCATTTATGAACCAAATGGTACTCAATTTAGTCTGCTTTGATATAAAAGTACTGGGAGACAAACCCAAGCTAATAGTACGGTAATAAAATCAAAATTTCCTATTATTGCCTAAATGATATTCAAATAAAAGACCAACAAATATATGGTTAAACAACATGTGCATTTGATGTCAATAATGGAATGTTTGCCATGGATATATGTCATGGTTTTACCTTATTTACCATCGACTCATGTATAGAAATTAGGCAAATTCTGATAAAAATCGGGGATTGTTATTGACACTCCAAGTATTGTTAAGGGGGGGATCAATTTAAAAAAATAAAGAATTTGTTAAGGGGAGTATCAATGCAGGAGCACCCCCTTTAACAAATAAAGTTTATTTTACCAAATTAGCCTTCTTTACAATAATCCTTTTTTTAGTTGTTAATTAAAAAAAATACGGTATATTAGTCGAACTGCATTAGATTTTTACATCAAAATTTCAATAGTCTCATTTGTTTATTGCTTTTTTTACATAATTTCATTTCTCATCTGTCGATCGCTTTTTTTTTAATAATTTCATTTCTCATTTGTTAAATTATCAATAATCTCATTTGTTTCACGTTCTTCGTTTACACCATTATTTATCTCCAAACGATTGCTCTTTTTTTGTTTGCAAATAATTTAGTTTTTTTTTTTTTGCATTTAAAATTGATAGGGATGGTAAATGTTGTTATTACTAGGGTAAAAAGGGAACATAAAACATTAAGTACGTGACTCCCCCTAACATTTTTTTTTATGATTGGAGTGTTTTTAAAATTTGACCCCCCTTTACAATATTTGGAGTGTCAATAACAACACCCTAAAAATCGAGGGGGGAGGGGGCCAATCCAAATAACATCTACAGAAAAATCTATCAAGAATATACGAAAGAAATTTTGAAAAGAAGACACAAAGATATCTAACTTACCAAAAACATGCATTTCTATGTGAAGTGCATTCCATTCCCAACATGCCACTTCAATCTTTCCCATAATGGAGCGAAGGATTCTTCTTTCACTGTAAAATGAAACAAATTAACTTTACATCACAATACGTTGTATGAAACTAAGAATACATAAGAAAGATAAAGAGCTACACTAATTAAGCAAAAACAGAACATGAAACTTAATGGATTGTGAAGTAATGGATTTCAAATCTTGCATCAGTCCTCTTAACCCGCACCAACAGTATTGTTTCATATTTTTCATTCCATAGGTAGAGATTAGAATTAAAATTGGAAGTACAAAGAAGAAAACATGTAGTTAAGAAGAAAATGAAATCTCCAGAAATTAGATAGGCGCAGCTGTAACGACATCAAAATATTATTCTGTACGCAAATTATTAATAAAAAACTGCGAACAAAAAAAAAATCTGGGAATTCAAAATTGAAAGGAAACTCATAGGTGACAAAAACCTGGATAGGCGAGAGATTAGCACACAAATCCCTCATAAGTGACAAAAACCTAGAAGGCAACGGTGTGTAGATGTAAAAATCGTGGCAACCGGGAATTGAGAGAGAAGAAAGAGAGAATTTAATTGATAATTTAATATAAACATCTACACGTTGGTCCACTAATATGAACATCTACATGTTGGTCCACTAATATAACATGAATAATACATTTATCATACATAAAATTTAGAAAGGTTAATTGACAATTTAATAGAGAGAGAATTCGAAAAGGCTAATTGACAATTTTGAAACATAGAAAGGATATGTTAATTGACAATTTAGAAAGGTTAATTGACAATTTTATAGAGAGATAATTAGGAAAGGCTAATTGACAATTTAGAAACGTAGAAAGGATAGGTTAATTGACAATTTAGAAAGGTTAATTGACAATTTAATAGAGAGAGAATTAGGAAAGGCTAATTGACAATTTAGAAACGTAGAAAGGAAATTTACGTATATTATGTAAAGCATTTCCACATACTAATAAAGTTTTTCATCATATTACGTAAAGCATTTCCAGAAATATTATTGAAAACGTTATTATGTATGTTATTTTTACAAATAATATACATTTGTAAAAAAGATTAGTGAATTTAAGATTAGTAAATTTATGTATGTTATGTATGTTATTATTGTTGACATGCCTTTTTGTCTAAGCAGTCACACGTCAGGTATTTGGTGAACGACGCGCTCAAGCATCAAAAAGCACAAAGCAGTTGGGTCGAAGTCGCGTCAGAAACACGTGGAAACCCGAAGCCTCTATCAGATGGCCCCTATCGGGCTCAATGGGCTCCTAGTCAAGCCGTCATCCGAGCCGAAGGCGAGCCAACCTACGGGTCCTGGCGCAGCGCCGGTGGGGGTCCAGGGCCCCACAGTCCCAGCGGCGATCGACCTAACCGGTTAGGTCGAAACTATGGGCATCGCCCGATTCATCCGACTTCCGCCAGCAAGTGTGTTGCCCAGAATGACCGGATCAGCTTAAAGTCAAGATTCAGCCAGCAACTTCAGCGAACCTCGCCGCTCCTCTAAAAACATTCCCGAACCAAGTCCTCGACATCCTCGGACGGACCTCGCGCCTCTCAAATGGGATTTTCGTACCCCCGAGAGGTGTGAAATTCGTATCCTCTAGGTGCGAATTTCGCACCCTCGAGGTGCGAAATTTTGCACCCACGAGGTGCGAAATTTCGTACCCTCGAGGTGCGAAATCTCGCACCCCCAGGAGGTACGAATTTCGCACCTCCGAGGTGCGAAATTTCATACCCTCGAGGTGCGAAATTCCGCAACCTCGAGGTCCGAAATTCCGCACCCTCGAGGTACGAAATTCCGCACCCTCAAGGTGCGAAATCTCACACCCCTAGGAGGTACGAATTTCGCACCCCCGAGGTACGAAATTCGAACCCCCTGGGGGAGGTAAGAAATTCCTGCATGTGGCCTTGTAAAGGTGCGAAAATGGCTCTTGTGGGTCCCGCTGCTCACCTACTCCCACCTAACCTCCTTCCTATAAATACCCCAAGCCTTGGCCTTCAAATGGATCCTTCTCCCTTGGAATTTTGAGACGTAGAGAGCTCAAAACACTCATTAATGGCCTCCAACATGTCCACCATGGCCATGGGAGATGAGATGGTTAATTAAAACATGGCATGCATGTTTTCCTTCAACACTTGAGCACTAGCAAGCCTTGCTACCTCACCTCTAGACCTCTTAGACATTAAAGCTTACCTTGTCCATAGTTGACCAAGTCAACTCATCCCAAGGAAGAAGAAGAAGGGCAATTTAGTCAAAGTGTTGAAATAACATGTATTTTGTTATTCTATTGTAACTCTTTGTACTTAGCTATTGTTCGAACTTGTACAACTTTGTAATCGACAAAAGGAATGATAAATGAGAATTATAAAGTGGACGTAGGCGTTGCCGAACCGCTATAAAAGCTGTGTCTCCCCGCATTTACATTATTTATTGCTTATTCTGATAATTGTTCTCACATACCCTTTGGGTGTTGGCGGGTGACAATTTTACTCGTCAATAATTATGTATGTTATTTCCATAACTAAAAAAGATTAGAAAATTTACGTATATTATGTTATTATGTATGTGATTTCAATAAATAATACATGCCATATATAGATTAAAGAGTATTGAAAACGTTAATATCTAAGATTTTAAATATTCACAGCTATTTCTAGAAATATTATGTATGTGATAAGAAAGTTTTCCGTCATATAAGCGTTTCCAGAAATATTATGTATGTGATAAGAAAGTTTTCCGTCATATAAGCGTTTCCAGAAATATTATGTATTAAATAACATCATCTTATTTAGTAAGAAATCTTAAATTTACGTATATTATGTAAAGCATATCCATATACTAATAAAGTTTTTCGTCATATTATCTAAAGCATTTCCAGAAATATTATTAAAAACGTTATTATGTATGTTATTTTTACAAATAATATACATTTGTAAAAAAGATTAGTGAAGAAAACGAAATTTTTCATTTGTAAAAAAGATTAGGGAAGGAAATATAAAGTTTTCTATCTCCAATTAATATCATTTGTCATCCTTGTCAGTTTGAAAAAAGTTAAGTAAAGAAAACGAAAATTTTCATTCCTTAAATAAAATTGTGCTCCTTTATTAGTTAAATAAGTTAAGAGAAAGGAAAGAAAATGTTTCCTTATCTAAATAAATTTAATAAGTAATCACCTTGCACAAATATGTATATAAGAGTATATTTGATACAATCTAATTTATATATACATTAAACTATAATAAAATTTTATTTGTGAAACTAAATAAAATATTTCTTTTATTTAAACGAAACTTAGAAAAGTTCTAAATGAATCTAGATTAATTAATAATTATATCGATATATGTTATGTTATTTTAATCTGTTTAGGATAACGTAAGTAACGTATATAAGATAAAATTTGAAACTAATATGATTTAATTAAATAAATAGATTAACGGTTAAATAATTTGAATCATTATATCAAACCTTTTAGACTTTTTTATTGAATATTTATTTATGTATTTAATATTTGCATGTGCTTGATTACTTAGAATAATTATTCCTAATTTGTATCAATACATGTAATTTTTTTAATATATTGTCATTCGTATGTAGTTTCAAATAATTTAAAAAACTACAATAAAATAATATTTTTAATCAATTTTATAGCATAACAAATTTGGAATAATTAAAGATTAGTGGGAATAATTCAAGGTCGGACCAAAGGTTAGAATAATTAAATGACCTTGATAAATATAGGCAATTTGGGTACTTTACGGTCAGACCAATTAGTAATCATTAAAGATTAGTGGGAATTATAATATAAATAGATTTTTGTAACTGAGTTATGCAATAAGAAAGAAAAAAAGGAATCAATTTACATAATCTACAGTATTAGTGCTTGCAAAGTTTCCAGCAACTAAACAATGAAGCACATGAAAACTTTATTGCACTCACATATATCTATACAATGACAATTACCTTGTATAGGATATTATCATCCAGTAAGCTAATTTTTTATTTAAAATTTCACAGGAGCAACAAACATCTGCTTAACCTAGAAACATACAGATAAATAAATTTACATATCATTCAGGAATATATAGGAAACAAATTAAACAAAGCATGTAACTATAATAAATTTAGAGAAAGTATATAACGTTACCTATTTCGTATGCAATAGTCATTTATTACCTGTTGCATAATAAGAGCAATCTGAAAATAGTCGTAGAAGAAGTCAAATATTGAGAATGAAATGGTTATTGATGAATAAACTAATCGTGGAAATAGTAGATGTTAAACTTACCATTTGTTCCCAAAGCATTGTTTGCACAATTGTTGTTTGCGGTTTACATGCAAACCGGTAGATAGCATGATAGGTTTATCAAATTTGGGACTACGATTTGAAAATCCATATGCCAGAATTTGTATTGTGTGTCAGAAGAAAGAGAACAGAAACATGATTTATATATACCTTCAAATTAGGGAACATATGTTGAGAATAATTAATCAATTCGATCGAGTACCAGTAGTTCAAATCCAACTTCAAACCTTAGATCTACTTGCTTCGCCATGATAGACAACTTCCAACCCTAAACCTACTTGCTTCACCGTGATAGATCATGGCCTTTTTAAAAGAATCAGTACAGATGAAGATTTGGAGAAAGAATGATGACAGTTTTCGAGTAAGTTGAAATGGAAAAGGCAAAGAATGACGTGGGAGAGAGCTGATACGTACACAAAGGTGTAACTTAAAAAAGTGGACACATGTCACAACCTAAATGACTTGGTTCCTCCTTTCCGGTATAAGTAATAGATAGATAGATTACATGCTACTTACCTATTTGTGTGCTATTATACGCTATTTTGACCACACTACTGGATGTAGGCTGTGATTGTTGCAGATAGGTTATATTTGATGTATTATTACTATTATAGATGTTTGTATTTCAGTTTAGGAATTTAGATGATTATTGGTTGCATGGTTGAATTGTTTGCATAGTTTAGATTAAAATGTTGTTCGTAGGCGACCTAGTATTAGGAAAATCTCGTTTGTTAGAATTTGGGGTGCTTGGATCGAATACATACATTGGTGTATATCGATTGTCTGCACAAGGAACTAAGACGGGCAAGATATGTTCTCGTTGGTGCTTCAGACCGCATGGATGGACTCGATGATGGAGCAACATTGGAGCTTGGCGACGGATCTGACGAAGGAGCAACATTGGAGCTTGGCGATGAAGTTGAAGATGGAGCGACAGTGGAGCTTGATGGCTAGCCTTAAGAAGGAAGATAGACTTGGCAACAAGATGGACTAGGCGATGAAATGGATTTCACAACAAATGCCGGATGTTTTCCTTGGACGCGTTTTAACCAATTTTGGTTAAATATATGATTCATGTGGTCATTATCGATTACTATGAAGTGGTCGATATTGATTACTGTTGTTGTGGTCATTTTGACCAATTTGACATGGACGATGGTACGACTTCGAGAAGTAGAATATGATGGTTCGTTCAATAGTGATTTTGATACGATGGCTCTTCGATAAGAAGCTTTAGACTAAGGTGAGGATGTGGTTCTTCTAGATGGTGGTTCGTCATTCGACGACGACAGTCCCAAGATGGGAAGCAAGTCTGCTGCGATGGATTGCTTTTCTCCAAGATGCCGAAAATACGACATTAAGTAAAATTGGGTTGGTTGTCTGTAACGACCCGGATTTTTAGCAACTGAATATTTAATTTATTTAATTATTTTAAATAGTGATTTATTAATTTAATTGACTTGAATTCAATAATTTTTTATAATATAATAAATAATAATAAGCTTAAAAACATTAGTCGATATGTTTTAATTAGAATCTGAAATCGTAGAATATTTTATAGATTTAGAATTGGTTTTAGAACATCGTTTTCATATCGTCCCTAAAACTCTGCATATTAATACAGAATCGGCGCAAAAAAAAAAAAAACTTTACCAATATGATCACATCGTTTCAAAATCTAAACCTTACCATATCCATTTGAAATCTTTGCTAAGTCTTATACGAATATTTGAGATCTTTGCGAGACTCTACACATAAGTGTAAACAAATTTGTGTAAAAATCTCTACCATATCTTTTAAGCGTTCACCTACCATTATCAAGTCTCATCCAATCTAACAAAATCTCAGCAAGATACATAAAACAGTTCTGTGACTCAAACATATCCGTTGTCTCCATTTAATTCCACTGTAAAAGAAAACAATCTTTGTTCTTATCTTGTTGGAGATAGCAGCACATGTATAAGTCAAAGCGTACTAAAAAAAATTAAACAATTCCAAAACTTCTACTGAAAGCCAATCGTGTTCCTTCTGAAGGAAGCCACTCTAAACCTTCAAGGAGAAGCCTTATTTTCCCCCTTATATAAGCGTGACCCATCCCATTTCTTAGCAAATCTCCACTTCCACTTACAACAAGTAAAATTGCAACTTCAATAATAATATTAAATCATTCTAAAAATACAATTTCCCAATTGCTCTTCCCACGATCTTTATTCTGCAAGTAGACCAAAAATTTCAACCACTTCGGAAATCAAAAATAAAATTGGGAACAAATTAAAATCGACCAAACTTTTATTCATTGCACTCATTCACTTATACTCTACCTAACAGTGGGTTCGAATGAAATCAAAGTGGCGTTGTTCTATGTCAAGCATCGGCTTTGGAGAGTTATTATCGGAGTTGGCAGCATTGGACTGCTATTCAAGGGTTGGCGCAGGAAGTATGGGGGCGGCGGGCCATCTCGAGGTAGTCACAGGAGGATCTCCGGCGATCCAGGTTGTGAGTGGAAATTGAAGGAAGGGTTCGATGGTTTTTTTTAAAAGACAGGAAGGAAATCGTGATGTGGTTGTGACTAGCAGTTGAGTTGGACCTGGAGCCACGTTTTGGCTGAGGAGAGATGGACATTTTCGCTGGTTTTAGGTGTTGCTGCTCAAGAAGGGGGTGTTAATCGAAGTAGCCACCTGGGTGTTGGGAAGCAGTGGTGGAAAGAACTGGAGAGGGCTGTATACTTTGTGAAATAAAGGAGAAGGAAGGGTGCGTGGTTTTGATGGTTGTTATGGTGAACAGCTAAGTGTTGGGTTTGTGCAGCAACTGTTGGATGACTGTCGAGTGGATGATGGATTGTTCTGCTAAAATGGACTCATGATTTGCTCTCGGAAAAGAAGCTCTGTGGTTTAGAAGGTAAAGGGCTGGACATAGTATGCTTCGTTCAATTTTGTGTCCCTTAGTGCAAACATTGCAAGGACTTGAGAACTTTTTGGGAGGACTTAGAAAAAAAATCACAGTAGAGAGGGAAGATGAAATAGAGATCAGAAGTTCACATGAGCAGTGGGTTCAAGATTAAATCAGGAAGAAAAGAATTTGCCCATCTAATTCTAATTAAGAAATAATTAAGGTTCATTAATTATTTATCTAATCATTAGTCATCGTTTTAAACATATAAAACTTGTAATGCTCATATTTGGTTCATACGTAAACATAATTTAACACCGTTAGTTATGTTGGAATCGTAGCGAGAAGATCTACGTTATTGAATTGAGGGGGCTGAGAATGGAGGTACCAGAATTTCGTGATAAAATCAAATGTTTGTTGATTTTAAAAAGGAACAAAAGAAGAACCGTCATCTGCAAAACAATGTTAGTAAACTCATTAAATCTGGCTCGTTTATATTTTTATAAACGAGTTTTAAATTTATTTCTAGTAATTTTATACTGTGTGATGCTTGTTTGAATGAATGGTTGAAATGGTTGATATAGTTATATTGTTGATCGATGATAAATTCTGCTCACCATGATATTTCGTATTAATATTATTGATATTGATTAACATCTGTGCTTGCAGGGAAACAAGTTGGAGGGATCCAACTGGATTCCTCAACATTTTATTTACTGTTCTATTTATTTATTGAGATATATGATGTGATATATGACCGACGATTGATTATGTTGTGGTTGAATTACACTGGCCCCATAATTTTGGGTATTTAAATACCGCAAAATATTTTAGAATATAGAAAATGAAATTTGAGTTTTAAAAAGGAAATTTATTTCCAAAAATAGAAATGTAATTTCGAATAGAGTTGAGATTAAAAACATGTAAATGGAGAAAAGAAGAAGTTGTTTATAAATGAGAGTATAAATTAAGTGAATTATTTATAATTGGATAAACTGAAATATAAATTCAAATTTGAATTTATATGGAAAAGTGGAAATCGGTTTTGAAACCAATATTTGAAATGAGATTTGAACATAGCAAATTATAAAGGAAATCATAAACGAGATTTCAAACGATTGGAATAAAATTAGATTTGCTTGTAAATTTCTGAATTGAAGTTATAAATAGAATTTGGGTTTAAGATATTATTTATAAGTACGAAATCAAACTGATTTGAGTTTATATAAAATATATTCATGATTAAAGTGGATATTGGTTTAAAGGAAATAGTTTGCAAATGAAATATCTCTAAAGGAAATTTAGATTTGAAATATGAATCTAAATTGGAAATTGAATGAAAAGGGAAATGGGTAATCGTTTTAAAAGAAAACGATGAGTTTTAGTTCAAAATTCGGGATATAAAATAAAGTACGATAACGTTTGTAGACTGGAATGGTTATAAAGGAATTTGGTAATGATTTGGAAATGATAAATTCAAAAGTGAATTTAGAATTTGAATTAACCTGAAATGGTAGATAAATTCTGAAGTTCGGAACAGAAATTGAATATAGATTATTCGAGAGAAAGTTATTTATTGGAATTCGATTATATCGAATTTAGGGATGTAGTTATTTTACTGTCCATTTTAATCAAATTTATTTATTTATTTATTTGCTTATTAATTAATTTATTTAAATTAAAAAATACAGGTTATATTGTTATAAACCAAATATTTGGAAGCAGCGATTATAACGGTGCCTTTATAATCAAAGATTTTTTTATAAACCTAAATAGTGATTATAACGTTACCATTAAAATAAATGTTTTGTAAATCAAATATTTGGAAACAGCGATTATAACGCTACTGTTATAATCAATGTTTTTCCATAAAGGAAGTGGATTCTTAGACAGAATCTGAGAGTCGCGTAAGCGATGTTTTGTTTGAAGTTGTGAGCTTTGGCTATTTCAAAGTCGAGAATGTTGTTCTATTAAGGTCTGAGAGGTAATTACACCCCAACTTGATTGACTTCATGATTGATGGAGGAATGGTTAAGGTTCGATAGTGAAGATTAGTTAGCAATATGGTTTGTTAATAAATGATTAGTGGTTTGAGTTATAATAACGATGTTTTATAACATCACATTAATTAAAGGATTTTGAAATGTTTCCTCAAATAAAATGAGAGATATTTTCTATGTATAGAAATTTAAATGAATTAGTCAACAAGAAATTAATAAATGGAACATGGAAATATTTTCCGATATTAACAAGCTAATTTTCTGAATATAGAAAATACGCATTCTTGAATATTTAAAAATGCTTTCTAACTGGAATAAGAGATATTTTCTCGAATAAAGGAATTATGATATTGGAAATGTTTTTCCAAGATTCGAGGAAGACAATTGAATTTTGAAAGAATCTAGAAGATAGAAAATGGGAATTGGAATCTATAATATAATAAATAATTAATATAAAAAGGGGCCAGTGTCGTTTGATGCTTGATCGGTAGAATTTCCAATCGGAAATAGGACCGTTGATTGTATGGACGTTTTTTTGAAAGTTAAATCACCGACTATCAAAGTTTTGATTTACTTTATGCCTCCGTTATCAATATGGAGAAATCGGGATCAGATATAATATCCGAAAACCACTCCGTATTGGCATAAGTGTTACAAATCATCTTATGCCAAAGATAATTGAAGGCGGAGTAAAGTGCAAGGGATTTTCTGTTAACCCTAGGCAGAAATTGCCCAAGATGGGTTAATAGAATGGTGCCTTCGGTTTGTCCAGTCCCAGGACAACTTATATGGATGATTGTCTGGAAATGTGACATTCAAAGTAAATGATGGCAAGATGTGCTGAAAGATAATCATGACCTTAAGCCTCATCAACCGGGAAATGACAGAAATCAGGTAGGCAACATGGCCATGTGGGTCCCATTAGGGGTATTATCACCTGATCTAGAGAATTTCCATTTGCTTCTTATTATATTCACTGTTGTATGCTTTCGGTAACGGTTGTTGATCACAACCGTTGGTGATAATATGCTCGATACACTCAAGTTAAATGAATGGTCAGCCATGTGTGGCCGGGTTGCAAGATGTTCTTGTTGAACCCCAGTGTATCCCCTCTAGAGTACACTGATCGGAAGGTGGTTCCATACCTTGTCATAGTTGGAATCCAATCTCCAATAAGTGCCCTGCGGTTTTGATTTAATATTATATATGGAGCGTGAGATGCAAGAGTTCCGCTAGATTCTATTTATTTGATATGGACACTATTATAATATCACTGGATTTGATATCAAAAATATTTTTGGTTATCGTAAGTTAAAACCCATCCGTGTTTACGTGTGGATCGGTCTTATGATTATCATTTCTTTCGAAAGGATTTGAAAGTTAAACAAATGGTTGGAGTTTACTCACACTAGTCCCATGACTGACCCAGAGTTTATTTTGTTTTGTTTTTCCCTAAACTCTTGGGTGCCCATATTTTTACGGGCAGTCAAGTAGTCGGGATTTTACAGATTCACTTGGAGGAGCTTGAAGTAGGAGGTTTCACCTGTTTGCTATAGACTATCATATTTTCCGTTGTGTACTATGTTGTATCTGGAAACAGGTGTTTATAACTGTTCTAGGAACAACTGTTGTGCTCTGATGATGGTTTGTATATATAGATACTGATTTGTATTTCAAAAGTTATGTTATGTAATATATTTTATTCGTTCCGCTGTGTGACTTGTGTTCTTCGTTTTCTTCTATTCTAATTTTTCTTTCTTTCTATTTCTTATCCTCTAACTTTTTTCTACTAATGATTCGTATTTCTGTGCAATTTAGGTTGGATGTGTTGTGTTATTGGTCGACCCAAAGGGTACGGAAATTCAGGCCATTACATTTGGTATTAGAGCTGAAGGTTAAGTAGTAACCTTGGCTCTGTGGCCTAATTCAATAGAGATGGGATTAGTAATACCCTAAATTGAGCTTGAGTGTATATATGTGAGTGCGTATTTGTAGATTTGATATAAAATTGTTTTATATTGTGTTGAATGGTTTGTTGAGTGGTTTATGAATTCTGGTCGATACAGAATGTACAACTGCATCGATAGGTGTTTCTAAACTCTTGAACAAAGCAATTAGATATAGTTTTGTTTTTAAAATGGGGAAATGAAATAATGTTGCCCAAAAATTATTTTGATATTAAAGGAACAATTTCTGAAATATTATATTGTATAGATGTGTTGATGGTTATTACAATCAAATGAAATTATAAAATATTGAAATGGTTATATATAACCAAATATAACTTGTATAGGTATAATATACCCAAATACGACGAACTGGAATTGAACACAAAGCAGAATTTGAGAATTTAAATCCTGGGTGTGTTGAAATATTTTCTGATGTATTTTTAACAGTAATATTACCTTACATTGAAGGATTTTTGAATAAGAATGGTTTTAAATGTGTTTTTAAAGTGATTAAGCACTAAAATCACTTCAGTGGCGAGAAAATAATTCTGATAATGGATTGTGACATTATCGGTATTCATTTTCGAGTTTCTAAGTGACGAATTGCTACCATAGTAGATTATCAATGGAGAATGTGTTTGAAAAGGACAAGAAGTTTTAGAAATTCAAATATTTTGAATTGATTTGATTATAAATATATGTATATAAATATATATATGATTTCAAACTAATTTGAAATAAAACCCGAAAATTTGAATTCTGAAATTAAAATTTAACTTGTATAAGTTGAATAGACTGAAATGGTAAAAATGTATCAAATGAATTGAAATTTAACATAAGTTAAATAAAATTGGATTGGAAATAATTCCGAATGAAATTAGATAAAGAAAAATGTTGAGATTCGAAATATTAATATGAATTCGACTTATGAATAAGCAAGTTGAATATATATTGGATGTTGTTAATTGAAATTGAATTGTGATAAATTTGGATTCAAGTATAATACGTGAACAGGCTTAAATATAATCAGATTTGAATTGATAGAATGGAAGTGAACTAATCAGAAGTTGATTAGAGAGTTAAAAACTGGAAGTTGGATTGATTTGAACCAATTGGAAATGGATATATATATATATATATATATATATATATACTGAGCAGATATTGAATGGAAGCAAATGCAAGAGATAGAATTATGCCCGACAAAAAGGTACATGTTTACAATATTACTTGGGTTTGATGGTTTTATGAGCCTACGGTGCAAGCCGCTTGGCTTTTTGATTTTCTTTTGGATTAGAGAAGGCCTAGAAAGGCGAGTTGTGGTTGTACCGATTGAGCCGTGCAAAGGAGATGCTGGCGAAATTTTTTGAAAATTTAAAGAGTTAAATTTTTTTTAAGAATTTTTTTAAATTTTCAAAAAAAAATTGGTAATTTAAAATCGAGTGTTAATTGTTATTGAAATAAGAAAACTAGAATTGGTTAACTAAATTTCAAGTGAAATAAAGAAATTGATAAATGGATTTAAAATCAATTGGAATGGGTGTGAATATGCAGAAGAGCATATGGATTGAAGACAAGAAAGTGATGATGGATAGTCCAAAGTGAAAATTAGGCTCACATCCTTAGAATTAATCCTAATTAAGCTCACATCCTCCCTTTAAAAAAAGTTTAAATTACATCCTTCTTTTTAAACTAACCTCCTATTTGTGACTAATTTGCCCCTTTTCAATATTTTGGCTGAATGTAAGGATTAAATACTGATTAGGGCTTTATTTTTTGCAGAAACAAAATTTTATAATCCATGATGGCGGCGGCTCCAGAACCAAAACCTAAATCGTGAGCCCCTATTTGCAGCAACCAGCGACCGCCGCTCCAGCACCATCGATCATCCCCCCTTCAGTCGACGCCACTCCAGCACCAGGATCCGCCGCCAAAGGAAATCGCGATCAGCCCCCCTTCAGCAACCAGCTATCCGCTCCAGCACCATCGATTTTGAATCACAAATCAACGTCAGTGATCCATGGAAAAGAAGAAGAAGGAGGAAATCGCAATCTGTAGATCAACAACAGTGATTCAAAATCCGAAATTGACCCCAACGGCGGGCGATCCAAATCACGTTCTTCAGAGTCAGAACTTGAAAGGCAGGCCGCACTTCTTCCATAAACTGTAGCTGCCATTTTTGTGGATGTAAGTTTTTAATTTTAGCCATGTTCTTAGGCTCTCTTAGCTTTTGATTTTTGCTGAATTTTTTATTTTTAATTTGAGCTATATATTTTGGTTTTTGGTTTGAAAATGGGAAGGACAACATTCATTATTTTCGTTGTAGGATCTGTAAGATGTAGGAAAATATCTTTGATTTTTGCTGAACTTCTGATAAAAAGTTGCAGACAAATATGCATATATTCTTAATATATGCATATATGTATGCAATTTTTTATGAAACAAACAGAAAAACATATTATTTTACAAATATATTCATATTTCTATGCATACATCTGGAATACTTGCATATAAATATTCATAAATTATTGTTATTTTGCTGAATTGTACGCATGTATTTATATTATTCTGAAGCAGTTTTTGTAGTTTAGGTTACTGCACATTAAGCTTATTAATGTTAATTTTCTTTTTTTGATAACAGTGTTCCGGCGAATATTGGTGTACTAGTGTTGTTGAAGCTTGGTTGTCCATCTTTTTCCAAATGATTGAACACATTAGTTGTTTCTACAGAGACTACCACATGTGGTTTGCGCAATAAGCTGGGTCTTAACAAAATTACTTGTTCTTCAAAAGACCATCATCTCTGCTTTGTAAATGTTATGAAAATTTTCATGTAAGTATGCACATATTTCTGTTATTTGCATATATATATATATATATATGCATCTTTTTATAAATATATGTATTTACTTTTTTGTCATTTCTTTTTTTCCAGCAATTATGCAGTACAGTTCTGTATATGTATGCAATTATTTCACTTAGTTATATATATGTATGCAATTTTACGTAATATTTGTATCTAATTGTCTAGTTTTTCGTAAAAATCAAAAATCTTAATAAAAAAAATTGTAGTCCCTACATTCATGTAATTATTTATTACTGTATAATATTAATTTACGCACGTCTACTTCATTGTTGCGCAAAACTAATAATTTTTTTCTACATAATATTAATATATGTATGCAATTATTCCACTTAGTTGCATAAATGTATGCAATTTTACATAATATATGTATCTAATTGTCTAGTTTTTCTTAAAAATAAAAAAAAATAAAAAATTCGCTGCTGGAGTGTTTGACGGTTTTCCAGAATTATAGGATTAGATTTTTGAGCGAGATAATAGGAGCGATAGACTGAGTAAATGAGGACAAACAATTGTTGGATAGTTTTTTAGGTTTGTAAGGGTAGATCTGGAATTTTTTTAGCGGAAATTCAAAAATAGGGACGTATTCTATATTATTTTTATCACCGGGTTTTTTTTATATTTTGAAACTTAATAGGGACCTGTAAAAAACGCACCCTAGTCCAAAAATGGTGGACAGATCATTTGGAAAGAATTATGAATGGTCGAGTATTGGTATGGGAATTCGAAGGTTGCGTAAGAACTAGGTTATGAAGGTATGGAATATAAAATTTCAACAAAGTAGGTCATGAAAAGTTAGAGTTATAACATCTTTATTGCTTAGCAATTTCGAGGACGAAATTATTTAAAGGGGGAAGGAATGTAACGACCCAGATTTTTAGCAACTGAATAATTAATTAATTTAATTATTTTAAATAGTGGTTTATTAATTTAATTGACTTGAATTCAATATTTTTTTATAATATAATAAATAATAATAAGCTTAAAAACGTTAGTCGATGTGTTTTAATTGGAATCTAAAACCGTAGAATATTTTATAGATTTAGAATTGGTTTCAGAACATCGTTTTCATATCGTCCCTAAAACTCTTCATATTAACACAAAATCGGCGCAAAAAAAATAAATCTTTACCAATATGAACACATCGTTTCAAAATCTAAACCTTACTATATCCATTTGAAATCTTTGATAAGTCTTATATGAATATTTGAGGTCTTTGCGAGACTGTACACATAATTGTAAACAAATTTGTGTAAAAAACTCTCCCATATCTTTTAAGCGTTCACCTCTCATTATCAAGTCTCATCCAATCTAACGAAATCTCAGCAAGATAATTTAAACAGTTTTGTGACTCAAACATATCGGCTGTCTCCATTTAATTCCACTGTTCAAGAAAACAACGTTTGTTCTTATCTTGCTGGAGATAGCACCACATGTATAAGTCAAAGCGTACTTAAAAAAAAAATTAAACAATTCTAAAACTTCTACTGAAAGCCAATCGTGTTCCTTCCGAAGGAAGCCACTCTAAACCTTCAAGGAGAAGCCTTATTTTTCCCCTTATATAAGCGTGACCCATCCCATTTCTTAGCAAATCTCCTCTTCCACTTACAGCAAGTAAAATTGCAACTTCAATAATGATATTAAATCATTCCAAAAACCCAAATTCCTAATTCCCCAATTGCTCTTCGCACGATCTTTATTCTGCCAGTAGACCAAAAATTTCAACCACTTCAGAAATCAAAAATAAAATTGGGAACAAATTAAAATCAACCAAACTTTTATTCATTGCACTCGTTTACTTATACTCTACCTAACAGCGAGTCCGAACGAAATCATAGTGGCGCTGTTCTAAGTCAAGTGTCATCTTTGGAGAGTTGTTACCAGAGTTGGTAGCATCAGACTGCTATTTAAGGGTTGGCGCCGGAAGTATGGGGGCGGCGGGCCATCTCGTGGCGGTCACAGGAGGATCTCCGGCGATCTAGGTTGTGAGCGGAAATTGAAGGAAGGGTTCAATGCTTTTCTTTAAAAGTCAGGAAGGAAATCGTGATGTGGTCATGACTAGCAGTTGAGTCAGACCTGGAGCCGTGTTTTGGCTGAGAAGAGTTGGACATTTTCGCTGGTTTTAGGTGCTGCTGCTCAAGAAAGGTGGTGTTAATTGAAGTAGCTACCTGGGTGACGGGAAGCAGTGGTGGAAAGAACTAGAGCAAGGTGTATACTGCGTGAAATAAAGGAGAAGGAAGGGTGCGTGGTTCTGATGGTTTTTATGATGAACAACGTAGTGTTGGGTTCGTGTAACAGCTGTTGGATGACTGTCGAGCGGATGATGGATTTTCTGCTAAAATGGACTCGTGATTTGCTCTCGGAGAATAAGCTCTGTGGTTTAAAAGGTAAAGGGCTGGACATAGTATGGTTCATTCAATTTTGTGTCCCTTAGTGCAAACATTGCAAGAACTTGAGAACATTTTAGGAGGACTTAGAAAAAAAATCACAGTAGAGAGGGAAGTTGAAATAGAGATCGGAAGTTCACATGAGCAGTGGCTTCAAGATTAAATCAGGAATAAAAGAATTTGCACATCTAATTCTAATTAAGAAATAATTAAGGTTCATTAGTTATTTATCTAATCATTAGTCATCGTTTAATATATATAAAACTCGTAATGCTCATATTTGGTTCATACTTAAACAGAATTTAACGCCGTCAGTTATGCTGGAATCGTAGCGAGAAGACCTACGTTGTTGAATTGGGTGGGCTGAGATCAGAGGTACCAGGATTTCGTGATAAAATCAAATGTTTGTTGATTTTAAAACGGAACAAAATAAGAACCGTCATCTGCAAAACAATGTGAGTAAACTCACTAACTCTGGCTCGTTTATATTTTTATAAACGAGATTTAAATTTATTTCTAGTAATTTATACTGTGTGATGCTTGTTTGAATGAATGGTTGATAAAATTGGTTGAAATGGTTGATATAGTTATATCGTTGATCGACGATAAATTCTGCTCACCATGATATTTCGTATTAATATTATTGATGTTAATTAACATCTGTGGATGCAGGGAAACAAGTTGGAGGGATCCAATTGGATTCCTCAGCATTTTATTTATTGTTCTATTTATTTATTGAGATATATAATTTGATATATGACCGGTGGTTGATTATGTTGTGGTTGAATTACACTGGCCCCATAATTTTGGGTATTTAAATACCGCAAAATATTTTCGAATATAGAAAATGAAATTTGAGTTTTAAGAAGGAAATTTATTTCCAAAAATAGAAATGTAGTTTCGAATAGAGTTGAGATTAAAAACATGTAAATGGATAAAAGAAGAAGTTGTTTATAAACGAGAGTATAAATTAAGTGAATTATTTATCATTTGATAAACTAAAATATAAATTCAAATTCGAATTTATATGGAAAAGTGGAAATCGGTTTTGAAACCAATATTTGAAATGAAATTTGAACATAGCAAATTATAAAGAAAATCATAAACGAGATTTTAAATGATTGGAATAAAATTAGATTTGTTTGAAAATTTCTAAATAGATGTTATAAATAGAATTTGGGTTTAAGATATTATTTATAAGTACGAAATCAAACTGATTTGACTTTATATAAATATATTCACGATTAAAGTGGATATTGGTTTAAAGGAAATATTTTGCAAATGAAATATCTCTAAAGGAAATTTAGATTTGAAATATGAATCCAAATTGGAAATTGAATGAAAAGGGAAATAGGTAATCATTTTAAAAGAAAACGATGAGTTTTAGTTCAAAATTCAGAATATAAAATAAATTATGATAACGCTTTCTAGATTGGAATGGTTATAAAGGAATTTGGTAATGATTTGGAATGATAAATTCAAATGTGAATTTAGAATTTGAATTAACCTGAAATGGTAGATAAATTTTGAAGTTCGGAAAATAAATCGAATATAGATTATTTAAGAGAAAGTTATTTATTGGATTTTGATTATATCGAATTTAGGGAAGTAGTTATTTTACTTTCCATTTTTAATCAAATTTATTTATTTATTTATTTAAATTAATAAGTACAGGTTATATTGTTATAAATCAAATATTTGGAAACAACAATTATAGTGCTGCCGTTATAATAAAAGATTTATTTATAAACCTAAACAGTGATTATAACGTTACCATTAAAATAAATGTTTTATAAATCAAATATTTGGAAACAGCGATTATAACTCTACTATTATAATCAATGTTCTTCCGTAAAGGAAGTGGATTCTTAGACATAATCCGAGGGCCGCGTAAGCAATGTTTTGTTTGAATTTGTGAGCTTTGGCTATTTCAAAGTCGAGAATGTTGTTCAATTAAGGTCTAAGAGGTAATTATACCCCGACTTGATTGACTTCATGATTGATGGAGGAATGGTTAAGGTTCGATAGTGAAGATTGGTTAGCAATATGGTTAGTTAATAAATGATTAATGGTTTGAGTTATAATAACGATGTTTTATAACATCGCGTTAATTAAAGGATTTTGAAATGTTTCCCCAAATTAAATGAGAGATATTTTCTATGTATAGAAATTTAAATGAATTGGTAAACGAGAAATTAATAAATGGAATATTGAAATATTTTCCGATATTAATAAGATAATTTTCTGAATATAGAAAATAAGCATTCGTGAATATTTAGAAATGCTTTCTAACTGGAATAAGAGATATTTTCTCGAATAAAGGAATTATGATATTGGAAATGTTTTTCCAAGAATCGTGGAAGACAATTGAATTTTGAAAGAATCTAGAAGATAGAAAATGGGAATTGGAATCGATAATATAATAAGGAATTAATATAAAAAGGGGCCAGTGTCGTTTGATACTTGATCGGTAGAATTTCCAATTGGAAATAGGACCGTTGATTGTATGGGCATTTTTTTGAAAGTTAAATCACCGACTATCAAAGTTTTGATTTACTTTATACTTCCGTTGTCAATTTGGAGAGACCGGGATCAAATATAATATCCAAAAACCACTCCGTATTGGCATAAGCGTTACAAATCATCTTATGCCGAAGATAATTGAAGACGGAGTAAAGTTCAAGGGCTGTTCTGTTAACCCTAGGCAGAAATTGCCCAAGATGGGTTAATAAAATGGTGCCTTCGGTTTGTCCAGTCCCAGGACAACGTATATGGACGAATGTCTGGCAATGTGACATTCAAAGTAAATGATGGCAAGATGTGCTGAAAGATAATCGTGACTTCAAGCCTCATCAACTAGGAAATGACAGAAATCGGGCAGGTAGCATAGCCATGTGGGTCATTCTCATTAGGGGTATTATCACCTGATCTAGAGAAATTCCATTTGCTTCTTATTATATTCACTGCTGTATGCTTTCGGTAACGGTTGCTGATCACAACCGTTGGTGATAATATGCTCGATACACTCAAGTTAAATGAGTGGTCAGCCATGTGTGGCCGGGTTGCAAGATGTTCTTATTGAACCCCAGTGTATCCCTCTAGAGTACACTGATCGGAAGGTAGTTTCATACCTTGTCATAGTCGGAATCCAATCTCCAATAAGCGCCCTGCGTTTTTGATTTAATATTATATATGGATCATGAGATGCAAGCATTCCTCTAGATTCTATTAATTTGATATAGACACTATTATAATATCACTGGATTTGATATCAAAAATATTTTTGGTTATCGTAAGGTAAAACACATCCGTGTTTATGTGTGGATCGGTCTTACGATTATCATTTCTTTCGAAAGGTTTTGAAAGTTAAACAAATGGTTGGAGTTTACTCACACCAGTCCCATGACTGACCCAGAGTTTATTTTGTTTTGTTTTTCCCTAAACTCTTGGGTGCACATATTTTTATGGGCAGTCAAGTAGTCGGGATTTTACAGATTCACTTGGAGGAGCTTGAAGCAGGAGGTTTCACCTGTTAGCTATAGACTATCATATTTTCCACTGTGTACTATGTTGTATCTGGAAACAGGTGTTTATAACTGTTCCAGGAACAACTGTTGTGCTCTGATGATGGTATATATATAGATACTGATTTTTATTTCAAAAGTTATGTTATATAATATGTTTTATTCGTTCTGCTGTGTGACTTGTGTTCTTCGTTTTCTTCTATTCTAATTTTTCTTTCTTTCTATTTCTCATCCTCTAACTTCTTTCTACTAATGATTCATATTTCTGTGCTATTTGGGTTGGATGTGTTGTGTTATTAGTTGACCCAAAGGGTACGGAAATTCTGGCCATTACATTGTCGAAGAGAGAGAGAGAGATATGGGAGACACTTGATAATATCCTACGACATACGATGACCATCGGGGATAGTTCCCATATTGAGATGACTTCGGATGTGAGTCTACGGAAAGTCTAGTGATGCATTTTGCTGTGGAGAACATGTCAAAGGGGTTATTGGTATTCGTGACTTCGTTATACCTTAGAGAGAGTGGCACAAGGAAAAATCAAAGCCAATGCGGTGTGGACTGATCGGCATGGAACCAGAGCCAATGCGGTTTAGATTGGGTAGGGTTATCAGTTATAGCTCATGCAGAGGGGCATAGTGAAAGTTGGGTAGAGCTCATGCGGTGGGTCCTACCAGTGTATTGATTGATTGGGTGACCGAAGTACTAGATGCCATATGCTTTACGCATTGAGTGAGTGAATGTGAGAGTGGTTGATAGATGCTACGGTTGTTTATTTATTTGTCACCACTCAATACTTATATATCTATCACACCAGTTTTATATGATTTTTATCATAGTGTAGCATATATCGACTGTTATGTGCTAGCTCTGTGGATGCAGGGGCATGACTTATGACTCTTTATATTATCCATGCTATACATACTATTACATCTTTTATAGTACTTTGATATTTTTTTATCGCTCACATAAGACTTTTGTCTGACCCAAGGTTTTGTTTCCCTTTTATTACCTCGGTTGCTCATCGACAATGCTAATGAGCATCCCAACGGATGGATACGTGTATTGTGCGGAGCTGCGCAGGTGGATTCGCCGGAGGCGACGGTTTGTATATTTATACTTGTATTATATCTGTTTATATCCGCTGTGTAGCACTTTGGAGCCTTGACAATGTTGTGTGTCCTATGTATCTCATGTATAACTCTATTGCAATTCTGTATAGCTGTATGAGCCTGTATACTCTGATTATCTAATTTATTTATTTATTATTGTCTCATCTGTTTTATATCTATGATTTGATTATTACATGTTATCTGATGCGCTGTGAGATATACGACAGATTATGTGATTGTGTTTATGTTCTCTTTATCTGCTCTTATGTTTTCTTCTTTTCTTTCTCTTTTCTCTTCTTTTATACTATTTCTTTCTATTGATGATCGCTTTACATCGATTGTGTGTTTGTACAACGCGAATTTAAAATTTTAAGCACCGCTGGTGTTTGGTGGGCCATCACAGGTATCGACTTAGATTCCTTGTACACTTGGGATGTTGGTTCCGAGCACTTGAAGATGATGTTCTTCTGAGTTTATCAGGCTACAATCCTATGGATCTGTTTATGCTTTATATCTAAGACTTTGGATCATTATTATGGGCTAGCAGCTCGAAAACCTCTAAGACATACTGCCTGGGAAGTCTGGAGTAGTCAAGCAAAATGAATGGATAAAATTTTCCCTCCAAATTTCATCTCATTATACATGAAATTCTTTGAATCGAATCAAGCTTTGATTTCTGAAGGGACGTTGTTCTATCTTCAAAATAGTTACTATCTCCTTCAAAGTCAATTTATATAATAATCATTTCTCTTTAAAGAATCGTGATGCTTAGTCGATATTTTCTAGTACAAATGTAAGGTTGTAGTCTCTATTAGTTGTGTGTATTAGGTTCCATTGAAATATATGATTTTGGCTGGTACTCTTAGATAGTCTGAGTTGGATCTTCCTTTAGAGTCTATAGGTAATTTTCAATTTCCATTATGTTTAGAAATTGAGTTTCGAGTTTACAAGCACGCTTGTGCGTTCATGTATATACCTTGGCCACAGGCACCAATGTATGCCTGCCATGTTGAAAATTAGCCAATGTCGAGTGAAGTCACATGCACATTCTAGCATGCATGTAGTTATGTATGGAGATAGATGTGTTATTTTCATTTTCCTTTTTTCTCTTCTTTTACATTTTGGATCGATCATGATTTGAATGTTATTGATGAGCTCCGGACGGGTATTTGTCCAGATTCTCTTCTAAATTTGTAAGGCGAGGTATCATCACTAGAGGCTTCACATATACAAACTTAAACTTCCCTTTCACCATTTGCTTTATCTCCATACTCCAAGCCAATACTAATGCCAAATTTTTATTTTCACTCATAGCCCGATTCTTGTTTATCACCTACTTGAACTTCAATAGATCATCACCTTAATTTCTCTGTTAAAGCTCTGCATTGTCGTCGTCATCATCTTGAGTTGAATTAAAATATAGGTATGTTGCTTTTCCTTTGGACCACTGTTAGGGGTGAGCATTTCTTGGTTCAAACCGAATAAACCGACCGAACCGAATTAGTTTGGTCGGTTCGGTTCGGTTTCATGATTAATTGGTTGGTTCTGGTTTTTAATTTTATATTTATTTGGTTTTTCGGATGGTTCTGGTTTTTTATATTTAAAACCGAACCGACCGATTAAACCGAATAAGAGTTGCATGTTTTTAAGTTTTTAACAATCGTTTAAATTTTAATATGGTTACTCATTTTTTGAAATGGTAACAGCGGTTTATACTCAGAATACAAAGCTAACAATCAATATATGCAGCAGCATATTAACAATTCCCATAAAGTAAGCACCTACATGGAATGAGATACGAAGCACATTCCCACTTTCCCAGGATATGAGGCAACAATTCATTTCCCAATTTACAACATCATTAAAAATTCTTTAAGTGGCCCCGTTATAATTCATCTCTTAGCTGCAACTCATGCAATTTACCATTTCACAGAAAAACTTATCTCAACGAAACCCTCTCAAATATTTTCAACGCAAACCTACAAAATCTTCTATCAATCTCTTGTTGCAACGATTTAAGCTTGTAAGATCTGCAATTCATCTGTTGTTTACTCTCCTAGTCTCATGTAAGTGGTATTAATTTTTAAACTATGAGATTTGCATTTATTTTTTTATAGTATAAACTGTGTTTGAAACTAGTGTAAATAAAATATGTTTTTGTTGTAATCTTGTATTTTGTGAATTGTGTTGCAACTGATAAAGATTGGAAAAATGTGTAACTGAAATTCATTTTATTTTTTCATATGTTTTTCAAAGAATCTAGAACTTGCTAAATCTCAGACAATCTAATTATACATAAGTTGTGTTTGATAAAATTCCTAATCCAAATTTTTATTTTATAACACTTCTAGTTGCTGCCTACACTTTCAGAATTTGCTAAATTTCACATTTTCCCATTTTATGGTTATATATGCTTTGGTTGTATGAGTTTTAAATTTAGTTGAGACAATAAATTTATAGAACTCAAATCAGGAATTTTTTTATTTATTTTTGGAAAATTCAGCATACAATGTATATCAAATTAAGTTTTATTGATTTGTTCTTTTTCAATTTTCTACCACTCATACTCAAAAACAAGTTATTTATTTTATTTCAGGTCCAGTCATCCAGAATTATAAAAGCTTGAATGGGCTAGAATTCTTATAGGCACGCTTGGTGATTTGGAGATCATTGTTGTCTCCAGTTTTGGTCATGCATATAACATTAAGGCCTAGAGTGAAAGCTGCTATATGAACTTTTATTTTGTTATTTTGTGCTACGTTATTGCTAATTCTCAATGACATTTTGAAGCTTTGGATTTTTGGTGATTTTTAAAATCAAGTTATGTATTATTTTGTTGACAGGATCATGCGCTATTCTGTTGCTACAATGTGAGTCGCATGCTTTAACCTAAGCTACTACTGTGGAGAGTGAGTTTATTGACACTTTTTTAACGTATGTCACCATGACTTATGTAACGACCAGGGATTTTCACCCAGAAAATCGACATAGATACCTTTACCGTAACTCATGCCGACCTTCCAAACACCGAAAACACTAGGCGTTATTAGAAAGAAATTAGAGGGTGAGGTAAGAAAGAAAGAAATATTAGAATAGAAGAAGAAGAAGAACCAACACAACACAGAGTCTCACATCGTAGTGGAACAAAATATAATACAGAAATAACTTTATTGAGAGCTTTAAATAAAACTTACAATATCATAGTACATCACACATCGTGACAGTTATAATAACTTGTCCTCACATACAACACACAGCGGAATAGTAGCTATATAATATCATACGTCTGGATTCTTCTAGCTCATCCCTTCACAGCATTTGATAACTTGAACCTGTACACGTCGGGCTAACCCGAGCATTTACAAAACACCGGGTCAGTCTGGTGAACCAGAGTGAGATAAACTCGCACAGTTTAAGGGTATCACACAACCTGATTTTTAAGTTAAAATCTTTCTGAAGAAAAGGATAATCGTAAGACAAAATCCACACATAAACACGGATGGTTTTTAACTTACGATAACCAAAAACATTTTTGAAATCAATACCTTTTCTGATATTATCATAATGTCTAAATACAAGTAAATAGAATCTAGTAGAACGCTTGCATCTCACGCTCTACATATATAGTATACAATCAAAACCGCGGGCGCTTATTGGAGATTGGATTTCCGACTATGACAAGGTATGGGACCACCTGCCGCTCGTGTATCTCTAGAGACGAATACACTGGGTTCAACTAGAACGTCTTGCAACCCGGCCCTCACATGACCGACCACTCATTTCGCTTGAGTGTATCGAATGTATATCACCAACGGTTGGGCGCTACCCACCGTCTTCCCGAAAAAGGGACAACATCGATATATTAAATAAGAAAAAGGAATTTATCTAGATAGGTGATTATACACCCTAATGGGAGCGACCCACATAGCCATGCTGCCTGCCTGATTTCTGTCATTTCCCGGTTGATGAGGCTTGAGATTTGAATTTCTTTTACATCACCTGGCCACCATTCTCTTAGAATGCCACATTGTCAGATCCGCCAGATATCACCAATTGATGTCCACAAAAATACTCTAGTTGGGAGCTAACCAACTATAACACGTTTGAAGAAATCAACGTACGTGATCCTTTGGAAATACTCTGTCAGACACTCGTCCATACAAGTCATCTAGGAACAGGATGAACCGAAGGTACTCTCCTACTGCATCTCATATAGGAATCACCACATGGATCAGTAGCGAGAAGTCCTTGAACCCGTAGATTCTGACCACGACATAACCACAGTACACCTCTGACTACAGACAGAGATTATTAGCAGTCCTTACGTTTACGAAAATCTACGGTCTTCAATGCTCCATCTCGATCATCTTCTAATATCTTCACGTATTTGCTGGTCGGAATGGTTTTCGAATATAAATTCGATCCCGGTCTTTCCGTACCAACAATTGTATTGGGAAGATTTGATAGTTGGTGATTTAACTATCAAGATAAACAGTGTTTCAATCATGACAACCCAATGAGTTCACTGGTTCAGTATTTGGTCTCACTTGGCCTTTTAATTCAAATAAATGCATATTTGAACTCTTAAATCTTTTGATATCCTAAATATAGTTTCACGCTTCTTATTATACATAAGATTATTCTCAACAAATTCTCTTTTAATACTTAGGAAAATCTTATATTGTATTCAATTCTTATTCTCACTTGGAAATCAATTCACTTATTACAATGTTACGAAATATTTTTAAGTTCAATACTTGAAAACAATAACCAACGCTTATTTTTAAGATAAATCTATTTCAATACTCAGCTTTTCATTTCCTTTTAACCTTGTGAATACCGATATAATTTGAAGCTATCTCCTTTATTCCACTTTTACTTTGAAATCATCCTTTTATATTTATTTTCACCAAAGATATTTCGTTATCATTTCACAAATGAAATAATAAAGTTTAATAACCACATTTACCATTGTAACTCATATCATTCTAAGATAATTCCGAAGTCGTTCAAGTTGGGGTATTTTAGTTACCTCTCAGACCTTGATCAACAACGTTCATACCTTACAATGAATATAAGTTGTAATCTAAAACAAATATTTCATCATTTTTCTCTTTTTCTCAATACACATACCACTGAACTATTTTATTCAAAACACGGTTTCACAAAACCTGCATACCTCTTTTGAACACCCTTTCTCGGCTATACCCATTTTCTGAATTAATAATTAAGAATTTTATTAAGCACCACTTTTTAACCTTTTTACCCTTTAAAAACAATTAATTTCAAAAAAATTCGGATTCATTTACAAACCTCATAACCCGCTTCCTTTACCAAATGCCCTTTACCAAACTCTTTCCATTTGACTCGACCATTTACCGCTTTGGAAATTTTATTCCAACTCTTCCCCTTACTTAATCCCATTATTAAGTAACGATGTTTTAACACTTTAAAACTCATTAATGTAATCCTGGTTTATTATAAACCTTTTTATCTTAATCTCCTTTTTACTTAATTCAAACAATTAAGTAACACTTCTTTTAAGCTATAATATTCGCTTAAAATTTCTTTTTAAAACTTTGTTAAAAAGACCTCAGGTTTTTGACAAAATCCTGTTCGTAAACTCCTTTCACCACTTTATTGGATTTCCTTTCAACCTCGATTACTTTTGATGAATTTCAATTAATGGTAATTTCTAAATTATTATTAACTAAAATAATAGTTAATTATATAAATCCATTTAATCTTTTCTTAACAAAACAATTATCCAAATTTAACTGTTCGATTTATTTCTTATTCTTGTCCTCATAAATCTGATTAACATCAGAATCGCTTTTACAAAATCAATTACTATTAAACCAAAGCTTTTAATAAATAGAATATTTATTTATTTCCCTTTTATAAACTTTTATTAAAAATATACCTTTCAAAATCTATCTCCAGTTATAAAATAAATTTTATAACTTTATCCCTATCGACTCACCTGACAGTGTATCAATATTAACAAAACGATTTACTGTTAGGCCATTTACTGCCGATTACTCCACCAATATAGCTCATTGGTTAAAACACAACACATGTTGACTTTTCAGTCAATGATCACTACTCAAATCAATCACCCGAACATGACAGTTCATATAATAATCTGAAAATAAATAATATATTTGAGGAATTCGGTTGGATCCCTCCAATCTGTTCTTCTCTGTATACAGACGGTTATCACCACATAGTTTAAAACAATTCAAACAGATCAAACAATCCAAACCATTAAACACGTTTATTGATAAACGTGACCAATAAGGTAAGTTACCTTTATTGGAACCAATCGTTAAAATAATGATTTGGTATTTCACTGAAATTAAACGACGGTTTAATTCCATCAGTTAAATCAGCAAATAAATATATAATTACCAATCAGTCAACCATAGCAAACAGAGCACACAGAATAAAAACCCAATTTATATAAAATATAAATGGGAAAACTGAGTAAGTTTAACTCACCTAATTCGTTTGTCGCTGAAACAGTTTATTTAAATTAAATTAAACCGATGTTTAATTTAATTAAAAATTCTTGTAGCTGTCTACTCAGACCAAACCAGTTTCATCTGTCGTGCTTGTTGATACGGATCTAGCGCCACTTGTTTTTGTCCAGTACCATTGCTGTAGGAAACCAAAATTTCACTGCTCATCTCCTTTTTCATTTCTGTTGCAGCTTATCCCAACTTCCTGTAACCTTCCTCCCCCACGCCTTTGCTCCTTTCGTTGCTTTTTTTTTTTCTTTAGTCCGAACTTCCCCCCATTGTATCCAACGTCCCCTTCTGTTCTCACGCCTCCCTTCTTTTCCTTGTTTTTCCATGCGGTCTCCACTTCTCCACATTACTTGCTTTACTCCTTCCCATTTACTACTGCTACCCTGTTTTTTCTTTCAGCATTGCAAACTTCCCCTTATACAACACTTCACCACTTCGTACCACCCCAGTTTCCACTTCATCCAATACCACGTCAAACTGAACCACCGTACACGCTCTTCTCTTCAGCAACCCGAAGACTTACGCCACCCAATGCCACTCCCTAACGCATTGTTTTGTTAACTCACGCCAAACCCACTTACCACATTTGTTGTCATTCCCGCCCACTATTTTCCATTGTATACTCATGCAACCGACACTATTGACAACACCCATCACTTCAATCTTCACGCAACCTCATGTATTTCCGAAACCAGGGGCACTTCCTTTTGTTTTGATATAAGCTATACGGTTTTAGTTTGCATGAGTGATTTCGGTTGTGTTAAAATGGAGCTTCCCTTTCTTTTTATTTGTTTGCCGAAAAGAAGGAGCAGGCACCCGTATATATAGCAGAGAAAAGAGGGGATAAGCACAACGTCCACTCCATGTTGTACACGCTAGGTCTGCTGTGTTGCTAGGAAGGTGTAGCGGTGCAGTATTTTCATTTCGTTCGAATTGATAAGTCGAGATGAAAAGAAAGCTTGGGGTAGGCTGTCAAAACTAATGTCAGCAAGATGTGTGATGGATTTCCAGAGAATGAAATGAACGTCTGGGGTCGCAGGTGAAATATCAATATATAGATCGGTTGATGGAACAAAACATAGATTGGCTAGTTGAAGAAAAACAAAACCTATAGGTGTCGTACCTTTATGATAGACGTGTGGAAGAAAATATGCACATGGTGCACTGTGCTTCTGCAAATAAATGGAAGCTTTACTATTGATAGGTAGGTGATATTATTAATATACTGTTAAGGGAACTTCGCGGTAAAATAACGCGATAAAACCACTACAACTGTAACACCCCGTATGTTGAATAACTAGCTATAATATAAAACAGGGTAGAATTAAATTTAAAAATATGAATCAGGGAAAACGGGCTATGCCATTGCGTTCGTCTCGGAAAAATACGCGAAATAGAGTCCGAGTTTTCGAAAATCGGAGTCCGTATGACCGAGATAAGGCCCAAAGAAGTTTTCAGAAATTTAAATTCAGATTTAAAAACAAAATTTTCAATTTTCAGAAGTGGCGGGAAAAATCCTGCCAGACCCAGGGGGTCGACCTGGGGGTCGACTGGGGAGTCGACCTCCCCCCCAGGTCGACTGGGGAGTCGACCCTAGGGTCGACCTGGGAGTCGACCTCCCTGGTCGAGCCCAGGTGACCTAGGTGCACCTGTTTGTCTTTTGGGCTGTGTTTTTGTGGCTAGGGCGTGATCTGACGGCTCTAATCTAATTTAGGGTTAATCTAATGGCCTAAAACACCTAAATTATCTATAAATACACCCTAAGACTACCCTAATTCATACTAAAAATAGAAACAATGCCGTTGTGCCGTCAAAATGCAACTTGACGGAGCCTCCATCAAATTGTAGAAGAAGATAGCCTCTCAAATCAACTACTAATCAACTCTAGCAACTTAATCTTCTTCTTAGGAGTGCTAATCAACAAGTTGTGAGTTTTCTATAGCCTTAATGACCAATTATTGAAATGATTATGATAGGATATAATGAGGTTATGGCTATGAATGTGGATCAATGCAAGTTATGCAAGTTGTATGCTATGTGTTAATGATGTTATGCATGTTATGCAAGTTATGTGCTATGTGTTAATGATGTTATGCATGTTATGCAAGTTATGTGCTATGTGTTAATGATGTTATGCATGTCATGCAAATTATATGCTATGTGTTTGTGATGTTATGCAAGTTATGCAAGTAATATGCTACATGTTTGAGATGTTATGCAAGTTATGCAAGCCATATGTTACATGTTCATGATGTTATGCAAGTTATGCAAGTCACATGTTACATGTTCATGATGTTATGCAAGCTATATGCTATATGATCATGATGTTATTCAAGTTATGCAAGTGTTCATGATGCTAGTTGCTATGATAAACATTGATCCACTATGACACCATGATTATGCAAGTTGGGTGTACGATGATATGCAAGTTCATGTATGATATGTATGCAAGTTTGGTGTATGATAATATGCAAGTTCACATATGACATGTTATGCAAGTATGATGTTTGATTATATGCAAGTGACATGTGCAAGTTTATACCTTAGTATGATATGCATACATATGCAAGTTAACCCCTTTACATGTCATACATACATATGCAAGTTTACCCCTTTGTATGACATGAGAAACTTATGCAAGTTAACCTCTTTATGACATATGTGATTCATGCAAGTTTGGGTTGATTATTTATGCTAGTTGGGTTTGATGCTATATGCATGTTGACACCTTTAAACCCATGTTGATGCTAATGTGTTATGAAAGTTGAACCCATTGTATTTGTGATGAATCTTCCCTTTTATGTCATGTTAGCGAATTACGTGGGGAACGATGGGGTTAATAAACATGCTAATGAAATTGTGTGAAGTTGGTATGATTATGCATACCACAAAGTGGATGGACATAATTGAGTCAATTATGTACATCGTTAAAATTGGAATTAATTAGGGAAAATTAATTCGGGGGTGATTAATTAGGTGTAATTAATCTACTAAGACACGAGGTTGGACCCTTTTGTAGCATAAGACTGCCCGGAACCGACCGGCAAATCCAGAGGCTACAAATGATTGGCCCAATGTGAGAGGTCTTAGGCACAAACTATATACGTGACAAGTGTAAAGACACGAGGTTAGACTCGGTTATGACGTAAGGCTGCCCGGACCAAACCGGCAAATCCAGCTGCCATAAAAGATAGTCTAATGTGAGAGGTCTTTACAACGGTTACTTTCTTAATCAATTAAGAAACACTTAACCAAATAAGCATGTTGTGGGCATGAGGTGTTAAGTGGGTGCCTTGGGTGGCATGTGGAAATCAAGTAAGTGCCTTGGGTGGCATGAGGAAATCTAGTAGGTTGCCTTGGGTGGCAATGGAAAAATACGATTAGATGACTTAACCAAGTGGAAACATGTAATTAAAACATGATTAAAGGGTTAAGTGGGATGCACTAGATAAATTGACAAGCTTAGGTGGTAGCTTGTGGGTGCCCATTTCAACCAGTAACCCATATGTATCTTATTGGGCTCGACCCATGTCGAGGACGGGACACGCGTACTTGGCTTGATTATAAGAGGCCAAAACGGGGTAGCGGTGGCAACGCGAGTCCAACGGGTTTCATATGCGTGTGTGGACCCGGGCTGGTAGGTAAGACGTTGTTGCATCGTGTAGATATAAGCCGTGCACCATTTGTTGTATCGGGTTGCCACTTTGGGGAGTGATACACCCCATTGTGGGGCCATCACGGGTATCTACGGTAGGGAGTCGATCGCTTGGGAGTAGTGGGTACACCTAGTGGAGATAGGGGCAGACGGCACCTATGTAGTCAGCTAGGGGTACACGAAACTACTGGGTAAACTTTCTAAGTCCTTGGGTGGGATCAACCTTTAAGTAGGAATGACTGGTGTGGTGCAGTTAGTAATTATCCTTGGGTGGGTAGATGCGTCTTTACCGTTATCTTAGTTCATCCTATGTCTAGTTGGCTACTTAGTGTAGTCATTTATCCCCAGTCATCCCGTACCAAGTTTATATCATACCCTAATTACTTTGATAATTGTGTGGTTAAAGTTATAGGGCTCACTCAGACTTATGTCTGACCACGTTGTTTTTATCTTTTTCCCCCTCAGGTCCTCAGGCTGGGCCTAGCACTAGTGGGCTTTGATCAGATTTCTTTATCTATCTTCTGGAGCTTGGACCGTGATGTAAAGCCCAGCTTATCTTTTCTTTTATGGCTATTGTTTATGTAGTGGGATTATGTACTTATGTTTTTATCAGGATGGATATTTAGTACTTGACTCTTTATGGTGTTGTAACTAAACATGTTTACCTTCTGCTGCTATGAAATGATGTTTTAGATTTTCATGTATTTATATCTGTCTTGTGTAATTTTTCTATTCTATATTCACTTAAAATGCTCCACCGAAGCTAAGGCATTCCCTTAGTGAGTGACCTTAGTGGGTGTGGGGTGCTACACGTGGTATCAGAGCGAAGGTTACCTGAACAGATAAATTTTTTAGAAAACTATTTTTCTAAAAACATTTTTGGAAGAAGTATTTTCAAAAACATGTCTTTAAAGAGAAAAGTTTTTAAAAGAAAAGCATAATCCCCAATAGCCATATCTTTATCTTTCGAATTCTCCATTTTGAATCTTTCCTTTTTCGTTTCAGCATGGCTGAAGATCTTAACTTTCCGGAGGGTGTGACGTTACCAGTATGGTATAGGAGATTGATGGAGGCTAGGGCCGCCACTACGGGTCCAGCAAATGTTCCTCAACCAACCGTAGCACCCGATCTTCCTCCTCCCCCTCCTCCTCCTCGCACGGATACTTTTGCTAAGACTTGCAAGGAATTTAAAGCTATGGGAGGGAAACCTTTTCAAGGATCAGAAACTTTTGTGGAGGATAGAGATTGGCTTAAGGAGGTGGAAGAGTTGATAGACATCTTTGAGATGGAAGAAGGAAAGAAAGTCAAGTTAGCTGCTTGGTTAATGAAGGGAGAGGCCTCATTCTGGTGGGTGGTCACTAATGGAGAACGCCCCGTTGACTCTTGGGCGGATTTCAGGCAAAGATTTGTGGCAAAGTTTCTCTCAAGGGCGGAGGAAAACTTGTATATGGAAACGTTCTTGACTCTTAAGCAAGGAAACCTCTCGGTGAAGGAATATGTCAACAAGTTTAATCAATTGGCAAGGTTTGGCATAGATATGGTGAATACACCGGAGAAGAAGGCTTTGAGGTTCGTTAAAGGCTTAAATGAACCGATGCATGGATTGGCCATGACTCATATCCCTATGGGGGCCACCTTTGAGAAGCTAGTTGACATGGCACTCATGCATGAGGAAGAGAAGGGTCCCAATACTAATAAGGCACCCGAGAAGAAGGGAGATCAAAAGAGACCTCAACAGCAACAAAACAAAGGTGGGAAAGGCAACGGTGGCAAGGGGAAGAAGAAGTGCTTCAATTGCGGGATACCAGGCCACATAAGCAAAGATTGTCGAAAGAAGAAGAAGACTGGCTGCTACCATTGTGGCGAAGCAGGGCATCTAGTGAAGGATTGCCCTAAGAAGGGGCAAAGGACGGGATCTAACTCAGGAGGACAGGTGCAAGCTCTTATGGCACCGGGTCAGGCAAGGGGGCAAGTTCAGGCTCTCGCGGTTCCACCGATTCAGGAAAGAGGTAGAACTATTTCCGTTGAAAGTCTGGTTTTTCTATTTGATCATCCTGTCCGTACATTGTTTGATTCTGGCGCATCGCATTCGTTTATCTCATCATCATTAGTTGAGTCACTGCACTTAGACACCAGTCTAGTAGAGGACCCCTTGGTTGTTTCAAACCCAATTGGGGGCTCCACTTATTTGTCCATGATATGTTTGGGTTTGAAGATTTCTATACTTAGCATTGAGTTTAGATGTGATGCTTTTGTTTTGGGCTTCACGGGCTATGGGTTGATTTTGGGCATGGACTGGTTATCCAGTAATGGTGCCGTTCTTGATTGCGAAAGGAGAGTTGTTAGGCTCATGACCCGCTTGGGTAACACTCTCGAGATCTCTTGTAATCCCATGGAATCTGTTATGCTAAGTTATCTTGAATCGCTTGACGCTTCAGTCGAGAGTTTGCAATCTGTTAGAGTGGTCCGGGAATACTCGGATGTGTTTGAGGAGGTGAAGGGCTTACCTCCGAGGCGGGAGATAGACTTCCGAATATATCTGGTGGATAATGCTAAACATGTATCTTTACCAGTGCGCCACATGGCTCCTCGTGAGAGGAGGGAACTCCATAAGCAAGTATGGGAGTTGCTTGAGAAGGGGTTCATAAGACGAAGTATATCGGAGTAGGGTGCTCCAGTAGTTTTTGCTACGAAGGCGGATGGGTCCCTCATACTTTGTGTAGACTATAGAGAACTCAACAAGCTCACAAAGAAGAATAGACACCCATTGCCGAGGATTGATGATCTTTTCGATCAGTTGGTTGGCGCTTCAGTATTTTCTCGGTTGGACTTAGCCACGGGGTTTCATCAGTTGAGAGTGGCTGAGGATAGCATAGACAAGACTGCCTTTAGGACTCCGGATGGTTTCTATGAGTGGCTGGTGATGCCATTTGGTTTGACGAACGCCCCTGCATACTTTGTTGATTTGATGAGTAGGGTGTTCAGGGAGTTCCTTAATAAGTTCGTGGTGGTCTTTGTGGATGACATCTTAGTATTTTCTAAGAGTGAAGAAGAGCATGCCCTACATCTTAGGGAAGTGTTGGAGACTCTTCGAGCGCATAGCCTTAAGGATAAATTTTCTAAATGTCACTTCTGGAGGAAGGAAGTGCGGTTCTTGGGGCACGTGGTCTCCAAGGAAGGGATAGCTGTGGATCCCGCGAAGGTAGTATCTATTCAAGATTGGAAGGTTCCGAAGAATGCTACCGAGGTGAGGAGTTTCTTGGGGTTGGCTGGCTACTATAGGAAGTTTATCAAGGACTTCGCGAAGATATCAGCCCCATTAACTCGCTTGACGAAGAAGAATCTAGTCTTCGCATGGGACGTAGATTGTGATGATGCGTTCCGACGGTTAAAGAGGGCTTTAACCACAGCTCCAGTCTTAGTGTTACCAGATGGGAGTAAGCTATTTGTTGTTTATACCGATGCTTGTGGGACTGGACTGGGCTCAGTCTTAATGCAAGAGGGAAGGGTAATAGCATATGGTGGAAGGCAGTTGAGAAAGCATGAGAAGAATTACCCTACCCATGATTTAGAGTTGGCCGCTATTGTTTTTGCACTTAAGATTTGGCGCCATTATCTTCTTGGTGAGAGATTCGAATTGTTCACTGACCACAAATCATTGAAGTACTTGTTTTCTCAGAAGGATTTGAACTTGAGACAGCAAAGGTGGATGGAGTTCTTAGCATCCTATGATTTCGAGATAGCGTATACCCCTGGCAAGGGTAACGTGGTGGCGGACGCCTTGAGTAGAAAAAGGTTGTCCTTGAGTCCATTTTTCGTGGAACGACGAAGCTTGGAATTTATCTCGATGTTTGATTTCAGACCTTCCGTTGACTATATACCCAGTTTGCTAGCATCCTTGGAGGTCAGACCTACTCTTTTGGGGTGGATTAGCGAGGCACAGCGGGACGACCCACAGTTGGTTGAGTTGGTAGAGAGGCTCATAAGGGGGGAGTCGTCCAGCCATTTGAGTAGGTACACCCTAGACGATAGGGGGTGCTTGCGTAGAGATGGTAGACTTTGTGTACCGCAAGACGAGGGTTTGAGGAAGGCTATTCTTGATGATGCACACCGTTCTAGGATGACCATTCATCCCGGTGGGGACAAGATGTACCAAGACATGAGGCGAGTTTTCTTTTGGGCCGGTATAAAGAAAGATGTGGCCGAGTATGTCGCTAGATGCTTGGTGTGACAACAGGTGAAAGCGGAGCAAAAGAAACCAGGTGGGTTGCTTCACCCATTGGAAGTTCCGCAATGGAAGTGGGATAGCATCTCGATGGATTTTATTGACGGGTTACCCAAATCGAGAAAGGGTAATACGGGAATTTGGGTTGTGGTAGACAGGCTTACTAAGAGCGCCCATTTCATACCTGTGAAGAGCAAGAGGACTGCTCCATGGCTAGCTTCAGTTTATCTTCGTGAGATAGTTCGATTGCATGGGGTACCCTCTAGCATAGTGAGTGATCTAGCGAGTTTTGGAAGAGTTTGCAAGAAGCAGTGGGGACTCAATTGTGTCTGAGCACCGCATATCATCCTCAGACGGATGGCCAGACCGAGAGGGTGAATCGTGTTCTGGAAGACCTTTTGAGGCTTTGTATCTTAGATTTTGGAGGTACATGGGAAGAGCATCTTCCATTGGTGGAGTTCGCATATAATAACAGCTTTCAGTCCAGTATTTGTATGGCTCCTTTTGAAGCTCTTTATGGAAGGCCTTGTCGATCACCTACATGTTGGTGGGAGTCTACGGATAAGATCTTGCTTGGGCCTGATATGGTTAGGGAGACTTCAGAGAAGATTGACTTGATTCGAAGAAGGATGAAAGCAGCGCAGGATAGGCAAAAATCTTATGCGGACAAGAGAAGGACGGATCTTGAGTTTGAGGTTGGGGACATGGTCTTTGTCAAAGTATCTCCATTACGGAATGTAGTTCGCTTTGGGTCCGTTGGGAAGTTAGCTCCAAGATTTGTTGGGCCGTTTCCTATTAAGGAAAGGATTGGACGGATGGCATATAGGGTGGATTTACCCGAGAGACTTAGTGGGGTGCATGATGTATTCCATGTGTCACATTTGAGGAAGTGCCTACATGCGACCGCAGAGGTGGTAGAGCCGAGCTTGCTAAAAGAAGTGGAGGTAGAGCGTGATGCAACTATTCGACGAGCTCCTACCCGCATCCTTGGGTCAGAGATTAGGAAGTTGAGGAACAGAGAGGTGCGGCTAGTCAAAGTGCAATAGGGAGAAGATGAGAGCAATGCTACCTGGGAGACAGAAGCGAAGATGCGTTCACTATACCCATTCCTTTTTGAGGGTATGTCTTTTAACTTCTCCTTTATAGTTTGTCTAGTACTTATCTTATCTTTAGTATGTCCTCTCATTAGTACCTTTGGCCTTTAGATAGGGTAAAACCTATGGTTGAAACATGTGTTTGAGACATGTAATGTTTGATGGATGCGCGTGGATGCAAGTGGTTGCTCGTGGATGCATATACACACACTCTAGGCACTAGATCGGCTCAATCACTTCATATTGCATATTGCATAAAATTGTGTGTAGGTAGCTATATTAATGGATGTATAATGGTTGTGCTATCATACGGATGATGCATTTTGGTGAATGATTGTGCACTCATGTAGAAATAGTATGTGTCGATAGGGTTCTTCCGCATACATATTGGATGCATGGCACTATCATGGTTTGCATTAAGGAGGTCAACTGAATCAGTAGACCGCCTGATTTTGCATTAGACAGGGAACATATACACACACTCTTTGCATATGTTCATACAGCATTAGAGACTCTAAGGAAAATGGATGCCAGTGTTTGATGGTTTAGTAAATGGTTGTTTGGTTGGTAGGATACGTTCTTCTTGACTTAGAGATTTCGGGGACGAAATCCTTTAAGTAGGGGAGAATGTAACACACCGTATGTTGAATAACTAGCTATAATATAAAACAGGGCAGAATTAAATTTAAAAATCTGAATCAGGGGAAACGGGCTATGCCATTGCGTTCATTTCGGAAAAATACGCGAAATAGAGTCCGAGTTTTCGAAAATCGGAGTCCGTATGACCCAGATAAGGCCCAAAGAAGTTTTCAGAAATTTAAATTCAGATTTAAAAACAAAATTTTCAATTTTCAGAAGTGGCGGGAAAAATCCCGCCAGACCCAGGGGGTCGACCTGGGGGTCGACTGGGGACTCGACCTCCCCCCAGGTCGACTAGGGAGTCGACCCTAGGGTCGACCTGGGAGTCGACCTCCCTGGTCGAGCCCAGGTGACCTGGGTGCACCTGTTTGTCCTTTGGGCTGTGTTTTTGTGGCTAGGGCGTGATCTGACGGCTCTAATCTAATTTCGGGTTAATCTAATGGCCTAAAACACCTAATTTCTCTATAAATACATCCTAAGACTACCCTAATTCATACTAAAAATAGAAACAATGCCGTCATGCCGTCAAAATGCAACTTGAAGGAGCCTCCATCAAATTGTAGAAGAAGATAGCCTCTCAAATCAACTAGTAATCAACTCTAGCAACTTAATCTTCTTCTTAGGTGTGCTAATCAACAAGTTGTGAGTTTTCTATAGCCTTAATGACCAATTATTGAAATGATTATGATAGGATATAATGAGGTTATGGCTATGAATGTGGATCAATGCAAGTTATGCAAGTTGTATGCTATGTGTTAATGATGTTATGCATGTTATGCAAGTTATGTGCTATGTGTTAATGATGTTATGCATGTCATGCAAATTATATGCTATGTGTTTGTGATGTTATGCAAGTTATGCAAGTAATATGCTACATGTTTGAGATGTTATGCAAGTTATGCAAGCCATATGTTACATGTTCATGATGTTATGCAAGTTATGCAAGTCACATGTTACATGTTCATGATGTTATGCAAGTTATGCAAGCTATATGCTATATGATCATGATGTTATGCAAGTTATGCAAGTGTTCATGATGCAAGTTGCTATGATAAACATTGATCCACTATGACACCATGATTACGCAAGTTGGGTGTATGATGATATGCAAGTTCATGTATGATATGTATGCAAGTTTGGTGTATGATAATATGCAAGTTCACATATGACATGTTATGCAAGTATGATGTTTGATTATATGCAAGTGACATGTGCAAGTTTACACCTTAGTATGATATGCATAAATATGCTAGTTAACTCCTTTACATGTCATACATACATATGCAAGTTTACCCCTTTGTATGACATGAGAAACTTATGCAAGTTAACCTCTTTATGACATATGTGATTCATGCAAGTTTGGGTTGATTATTTATGCTAGTTGGGTTTGATGCTATATGCATGTTGACACCTTTAAACCCATGTTGATGCTAATGTGTTATGCAAGTTGAACCCATTGTATTTGTGATGAATCTTCCCTTTTATGTCATGTTAGCGAATTACGTGGGGAACGATGGGGTTAATAAACATGCTAATGAAATTGTGTGAAGTTGGTATGATTATGCATACCACAAAGTGGATGGACATAATTGAGTCAATTATGTACATCGTTAAAATTGGAATTAATTAGGGAAAATTAATTCGGGGGTGATTAATTAGGTGTAATTAATCGACTAAGACACGAGGTTGGACCCTTTTGTATCATAAGACTGCCCGGAACCGACCGGCAAATCCAGCGGCTACAAATGATTGGCCCAATGTGAGAGGTCTTAGGCACAAACTATATACGTGACAAGTGTAAAGACACGAGGTTAGACTCGGTTATGGCGTAAGGCTGCCCGGACCCAACCGGCAAATCCAGCTGCCATAAAAGATAGTCTAATGTGAGAGGACTTTACAACGGTTACGTTCTTAATCAATTAAGAAACACTTAACCAGATAAGCATGTAGTGGGCATGAGGGGTTAAGTGGGTGCCTTGGGTGGCATGTGGAAATCAAGTAAGTGCCTTGGGTGGCATGAGGAAATCTAGTGGGTTGCCTTGGGTGGCAATGGAAAAATACGATTAGATGACTTAACCAAGTGGAAACATGTAATTAAAACATGATTAAAGGGTTAAGTGGGATGCACTAGATAAATTGACAAGCTTAGGTGGTAGCTTGTGGGGGCCCATTTCAACCAGTAACCCATATGTATCTTATTGGGCTCGACCCATGTCGAGGACGGGACACGCGTACTGGGCTTGATTATAAGAGGCCAAAACGGGGTAGCGGTGGCAACGCGAGTCCAACGGGTTTCATGTGCGTGTGTGGACCCGGGCTGGTAGGTAAGACGTTGTTGCATCGTGTAGATATAAGCCATGCACCATTTGTTGTATCGGGTTGCCACTTTGGGGAGTGATACACCCCATTGTGGGGCCAGCACGGGTATCTACGGTAGGGAGCCGATCGCTTGGGAGTAGTGGGTACACCTAGTGGAGATAGGGGCAGACGGCACCTCTGTAGTCAGCTAGGGGTACACGAAACTACTGGGTAAACTTTCTAAGTCCTTGGGTGGGATCAACCTTTAAGTAGGAATGACTGGTGTGGTGCAGTTAGTAATTATCCTTGGGTGGGTAGATGCGTCTTTACCGTTATCTTAGTTCATCCTATGTCTAGTTGGCTACTTAGTGTAGTCATTTATCCCCAGTCATCCCATACCAAGTTTATATCATACCCTAATTACTTTGATAATTGTTTGGTTAAAGTTATAGGGCTCACTCAGACTTATGTCTGACCCCGTTGTTTTTATCTTTTTCCCCCTCAGGTCCTCAGGCTGAGCCTAGCACTAGTGGGCTTTGATCAGATTTCTTTATCTATCTTCTGGAGCTTGGACCGTGATGTAAAGCCCAGCTTATCTTTTCTTTTATGGCTATTGTTTATGTAGTGGGATTATGTACTTATGTTTTTATCAGGATGGATATTTAGTACTTGACTCTTTATGGTGTTGTAACTAAACATGTTTACCTTCTGCTGCTATGAAATGATGTTTTAGATTTTCAAGTATTTATATCTGTCTTATGTAATTTTTCTGTTCTATATTCACTTAAAATGCTCCACCGAAGCTAAGGCATTCCCTTAGTGAGTGACCTTAGTGGGTGTGGGGTGTTACAACAACCGACTTCTATCTACTGACAACTAATCTTAGTGTATAAAAGTACTCCGGACCCAATGGGACAAGTTTCGTCGAAATTCGAGGTCGTATGAAAATATTTCCTTTATAAAACCAGAAATAAACACGCGTTTAACTTTTCCATGATCACTAGATAAATCAAATCAACTTTAAACTTTGAAATCTTATAATAATTCTTTAATACGAACCCAACGGCACCAGTTTCGTCGCATTCTGAGAATATTTCCCCGGTAGGCTATTTTTACGCGCACCACAATGCCATTTTGGACACGAAATTACCCGATCTTCAAAAATAACAAACTATATACCTATCCTGACTCTTATCGACGATACGGACTCAACGGAATTGGTTTCGCGGCCTAATTCGATCATCTGTTCAAGTTATACCCAAATAACCCTATGTTAAATTAATTACGCGCTATAGAAATTGAACGGACATTTGTGGCTTCCGTGGTCATATACGACACTGGTTTGCCACACCATTCAACACCGTACAATAATTTAACGATACGGTTCCAATGAAACTGATTTTGTTTGCAAAATGGCTATTTTAACGGCCTATATTTTAATAACGATTTTCCATAGCGACTATTTCAAAATTTGATTTGGCCATATCTAACAAATTATAACACGAAATCTGAATTTTTCTCTTTCATATGAAAATTATCGTCAACACGGTTCCATCGTTTCTCGTTTCACAGAAATCCAACTTATATCGGATCTTGTACATTTAATTAAAGTTCAAAATTCAATATTACGAACTACAGCGCTGTTTCGAGCTCGATTTATATTATAAATAAATTTAACGTTCAAATATCGTTTTTAAATAATGAATTAAATATTAAAATTCATTAATACGCCAAATATAATATTTAAAATAAATAAATTAAATTAAATATTTGACGGCCAAAATCCGGGTCGTTACATTCTTCCCCCCTTAAAATAATTTCGTCCTCGAAATTGCTAAGGTAAGAAAGAACGTTACAAACCCATTATCTTTACAAAAATAATAAATTTAAAACTCGATTTTATTTCCAAAACAAATCTAATTGGTTTTAAAATCAATTTATTCCAAATAATAGGATTTTCCAAAAATGTTCAAAAAATTTCTAACACCTTAAATTTTGGAAAATTTTTGGCAGAGTCTCCCCTGTACGGAGGACATCTGCACTATCGCAGGTTCAAGAAATATATATACCTCGACCAACAGGGTCGGAAAAATTCAAAAACCAAACTCAATCCCAAATAAAATCCAAAATATCATATTTTGCGTAGGCGTACCTTTTTGCGAGCGTTATTACGCGGTAAGCAATATTTTATATTCGAGCTTGCTTAGTTATTATTATGCAGCTCTATTCAAACTGGATTCAATTTACTCCAGAATTTTCTCTTGGATGGATTTCAAAGCTAAATTGGCACTTCTGCACCTGTTCTCAACTCAAATAAATTCCATTAGTCCCCAAAACAACATCAATTTGTTTCAAATATCCATATCACACGATCCAACCAGTTCTACACACAATCTAATGAGATTATGCTTATTTAAAATCACTTCATTTATTTCTTTAATTATCCATTCAGGTTTATTAATCTGGATTATTTTATCCAACTTATTTATTTCACATTGGTTTTAAACCAAGTCTATCATTTTCAGATTTATATTTAAGCCATCAACAACACAATCCAAACATATCATTCAAATCAACAGTAATAAATCAATCAATTTCCCATAATAAATTGAGAAAATCCTTAATTTTATTATAAAATATAAATTGGGCAAAAATAATTTCAAAAATACTTTTATGTCAAATTACAAATACGTGCTCTCATATATATAACCAACTCAATATAGGGTATGACTAACCCCATCTCTATCGAGTTACACCACAGAGCCAAGGTTATCACTAAACCAATAGCTCTGATACCATTGTAACGACCAGGGATTTTCGCCCTGAAAATCGACATAAATACCTTTACCGTAACTCATGCCGACCTTCCAAACACCGAAAACACTGGGCGTTGTTAGAAAGAAATTAGAGGGTGAGGTAAGAAAGAAAGAAATATTGGAATAGAAGAAGAAGAAGAAGAACCAACTCAACACAGAGTCTCACATCGTACCGGAACAAAATATAATGCAGAAATAACTTTATTGAGAGCTCTAAATAAAACTTACAATATCAGAGTACATCACACATCGGGACAGTTATAATAACCTATCCTCACATACAACACACAGCGGAATAGTAGCTATATAATATCATACGTCTGGATTCTTCTAGCTCATCCCTTCACAGCATTCGATAACCTGAACCTGTACACGTCGGGCTAACCCGAGCATTTACAAAACACCGGGTCAGTCTGGTGAACCAGAGTGAGATAAACTCGCACAGTTTAAGGGTATCACACAACCTGATTTTTAAGTTAAAATCTTTCTGAAGAAAAGGATAATCGTAAGACCATATCCACACATAAACACGAACGGTTTTAACCTTATGATATCCCAACATTTTTGAAATCAATACCTTTTCTGATATTATCATAATGTCTAAATACAAGTAAATAGAATCTAGTAGAACGCTTGCATCTCACGCTCTACATATATAGTATACAATCAAAACCGCGGGCGCTTATTGGAGATTGGATTTCTGACTATGACAGGGTATGGGACCACCTGTCGCTTGTGTATCTCTAGAGACGAATACACTGGGTTCAACAAGAACGTCTTGCAACCCGGCCCTCACATGACCGACCACTCATTTCGCTTGAGTGTATCGAATGTATATCACCAACGGTTGGGCAATACCCACCGTCTTCCAGAAAAAGGGACAACATCGATATATTAAAGAAGCAAAAGGAATTTCTCTAGATAGGTGATTATACACCCTAATGGGAGCGACCCACATAGCCATGTTGCCTGCCCGATTTTTGTCATTTCCCGGTTGATGAGGCTTGAGATTTGAATTTATTTTAAAACCTGGCCACCATTCTCTTTGAATGCCACATCGTCAGATCCACCAGATATCACCAATTGATGTCCACAAAAATACTCTAGTTGGGAGCTAACCAACTATAACACGTTTGAATAAATCAACATACGTGATCCTTTGGAAATACTCTGTCAGACACTCGTCCATACAAGTCATCTAGGAACAGGATGAACCGAAGGTACTCTCCTACTGCATCTCATATAGGAATCACCCCATGGATCAGTAGCGAGAAGTCCTCGCAACCCGTATATTCTGACCACGACATAACCACAGTACATCTCTGGCTGCAGACAGAGATTATTAGCAGTCCTTCCGTTTACGAAAATCTATGGTCTTCAATGCTCCATCTCGATCATCTTCTAATATCTTCACGTATTTGCTGGTCGGAATGGTTTACGAATATAAATTCGATCCCGATCTTTCCGTACCAACAATCGTATTGGGCAGATTTGATAGTCGGTGATTTAACTATCAAGATAAATAGTGTTTCAATCATGACAACCCAATGAGTTCACTGGTTCAGTATTCGGTCTCACTTGGCCTTTTAATTCAAATAAATGCATATTCGAACTCTTAAATCTTTCGATATCCTAAATATAGTTTCACGCTTCTTATTATACATAAGATTATTCTCAACAAATTCTCTTTTAATACTTAGGAAATCTTATATCGTATTCAGTTCTTATTCTCACTTGGAAATCAATTCACTTATTACAATGTTACGAAATATCTTTCAGTTCAATACTTGAAAACAACAACCAACGCTTATTTATAAGATAAATCTATTTCAATACTCAGCTTTTCATTTCCTTTTAACCTTGTGAATATCGTTATAATTTGACGCCATCTCCTTTATTCCACTTTTACTTTGAAATCATCATTTTATATTTATTTTCACCAAAGATATTTCGTTATCATTTCACTAATGAAATAATAAAGTTTAATAACCACATTTACCATTTTAACTCATATCATTCTAAGATAATCCCGAAGTCGTTCAAGTTGGGGTATTTTAGTTACCTCTCAGACCTTGATCAACAACGTCCATACCTTACAATGAATATAAGTTGTAATCTAAAACCAATATTTCATCATTTTTTCTCTTTTTCTCAATACACATACCATTGAACTATTTTATTCAAAACACGGTTTCACAAAACCTGCTTACCTCTTTTGAACACCCTTTCTCGGCTATACCCATTTTGTGAATTAATAATTAAGAACTTTATAAAGCACCACTTTTTAACCTTTTTACCTTTTAAAAACAATTAATTTCAAAAAACTTTGGATTCGTATACAAACCTCATAACCCGCTTCCTTTACCAAATGCCCTTTACCAAACTCTTTCCATTTGACTCGACCATTTCCCGCTTTGGAAATTTTATTCCAACTCTTCCCCTTACTTAATCCCATTATTAAGTAACGATGTTTTAACACTTTAAAACTCATTAATGTAATCCTGGTTTATTATAAACCTTTTTATCTTAATCTCCTTTTTACTTAATTCAAACAATTAAGTAACACTTCTTTTAAGCTATAATATTCGCTTAAAATTTCTTTTTAAAACTTTGTTAAAAAGACCTCAGGTTTTTGACAAAATCCTGTTCGTAAACTCCTTTCACCACTTCATTGGATTTCCTTTCAACCTCGATTACTTTTGATGAATTTCCATTAATGGTAATTTCAAAATTATTATTAACTAAAATAATAGTTAATTATATAAATCCATTTAATCTTTTCTTAACTAAACGATTATCCAAATTCAATTGTTCGATTTATTTCTTATTCTTGTCCTCATAAATCTGATTAACATCAGAATCACTTTTACAAAATCAATTACTATTAAACCAAAGCTTTTAATAAATAAAATATTTATTTATTTCCCTTTTATAAACTTTTATTAAAAATATACCTTTCAAAATCTATCTCCAGTTATAAAATAAATTTTATAACTTTATCCTTATCGACTCACCTGACAGTGAATCAATATCAACAAAACGATACTGTTAGGCCATTTACTGCCGATTACTCCACCAATATAGCTCATTGGTTAAAACAAAACACATGTTGACTTTTCAGTCAATGATCACTACTAAAATCAATCACCCGAACATGACAGTTCATATAATAATCTAAAAATAAATAATATATTTGAGGAATCCGATTGGATCCCTCCAATCTGTTCTTCTCTATATACAGACGGTTATCTCCACACAGTTTAAAACAATTCAAACAGATCAAACAATCCAAACCATTAAACACGTTTACTGATAAACGTGACCAATAAGGTAAGTTACCTTTATTGGAACCAATCGTTAAAATAACGATTTGGTATTTCACTGAAATTAAACGACGGTTTAATTCCATCAGTTAAATCAGCAAATAAATATATAATTACTAATTAGTCAACCATAGCAAACAGAGCACACAAAATAAAAACCCAATTTATATAAAATATAAATGGGAAAACTGAGTGAGTTTAACTCACCTGATTCATTTGTCGCTGAAATAGTTTATTTTAATTAAATTAAACCGATGTTTAATTTAATTAAAAATCCTTGTAGCTGTCTACTCAGACCAAACCAGTTTCATCTGTCATGCTTGTTGATACGGATCTTGCGCCACTTGTTTTTGTCCAATACCATTGCTGTAGGACACCAACATTTCACTGCTCATCTCCTTTTTCATTTCTGCTGTAGCTTATCCCAACTTCCTGTAACCTTCCTTACCCACGCCTTTGCTCCTTTCGCTGCTTCTTTATTTTATTTTTCTTTTTTTCTTTAGTCCGAACTTCCCCCCATTGTATCCAACGTCCCCTTCTGTTCTCACGCCTCCCTTCTTTTCCTTGTTTTTCCATGCGGTCTCCACTTCTCCACATTACTTGCTTTACTCCTTCCCATTTACTACTGCTACCCTGTTTTTTCTTTCAGCATTGCAAACTTCCCCTTATACAACACTTCACCACTTCGTACCACCCCAGTTTCCACTTCATCCAATACCACGTCAAACTGAACCACCGTACACGCTCTTCTCTTCAGCAACCCGAAGACTCACGCCACCCAATGCCACTCACTAACGCATTGCTTTGTTAACTCACGCCAAACCCACTTACCACATTTGTTGTCATTCCCGCCCACTATTTTCCATTGTATACTCATGCAACCGACACTATTGACAACACCCATCACTTCAATCTTCACGCCACCTCATGTATTTCTGAAACCTGGGGCACTTCCTTTTGTTTTGATTTAAGCTATACGGTTTTAGTTTGCATGAGTGATTTCGGTTGTGTTAAAATGGAGCTTCCCTTTCTTTTTATTTGTTTGCCGAAAAGAAGGAGCAGGCACCCGTATATATAGCAGAGAAAAGAGGGGATAAGCACAACGTCCACTCCATGTTGTACACGCTAGGTTTGCTGCGTTGCTAGGAAGGTGTAGTTGTGCAGTATTTTCATTTCGTTTGAATTGATTAGTCGAGATGAAAAGAAAGCTTAGGGTAGGCTGTCAAAACTAATGTCAGCAAGATGTGTGATGGATTTCCAGAGAATGAAATGAACGTCTAGGGCCGCAGGTGAAATATCAATATATAGATCAGCTGATGGAACAAAACATAGATTGGCTAGTTGAAGAAAAACAAAACCTATAGGTGTCGTACCTTTATGATAGACTAGTGGAAGAAAATATGCACATGGTGCACTGTGCTTCTGCAAATAAATGGAAGCTTTACTGTTGACAGGTAGGTGATATTATTAATATATTGTTAAGGGAACTTCATGGTAAAATAACGCGATAAAACCACTACAACTGACTTCTATCTACTGACAACTAATCTTAGTGTATAAAAGTACTCCGGACCCAATGGGACAAGTTTCGTCGAAATTCGAGGTCATATGAAAAAATTTCCTTTATAAAACCAGAAATAAACAAGCGTTTAATTTTTCCACGATCACTAGATAAATAAAATCAACTTTAAACTTTGAAATCTTATAATAATTCTTTAATAGGAACCCAACGACACCAGTTTCGTCGCATTCTGAGACTGTTTCCCCGGTAGGCTATTTTTACTCGCACCACAATGCCATTTTGGACACGAAATTACCCGATCTTCAAAAATAATAAACTATATACCTATCCTGACTCTTATCGACGATACGGACTCAACGGAATTGGTTTTGCGGCCTAATTCGATCGTCTGTTCAAGTTATACCCAAATAACCCTTTATTAAATTAATTACGCGCTATAGAAATTGAATAGACATTTGTGGCTCCCGTGGTCATATACGACATTGGTTTGCCACACCATTCAACACCGTACAATAATTTAATGATACGGTTCCAATGAAACTGATTTCGTCGAAATCTGAGTCCGTTTGCAAAACGGCTATTTTAACGGCCTATATTTTAATAACGATTTTCCATGGCGACTATTTCAAAATTTGATTTGGCCATATCTAACAAATTATAACACGAAATCTGAATTTTTCTCTTTCATATGAAAATTATCGTCAACACGGTTCCATCGTTTCTCGTTTCATAGAAATCCAACTTATATCGGATCTTGTACATTCAATTAAAGTTCAAAATTCAATATTACGAACTACAACGCCGTTTCGAGCTCGATTTATATTATAAATAAATTTAATGTTCAAATATCGTTTTTAAATAACGAATTAAATATTAAAATTCATTAATACGCCAAATATAATATTTAAAACAAATAAATTAAATTAAATATTTGACGGCCAAAATCCGGGTCGTTACAACATACTAACGGTGTTAGTGATTGTGTGGCTGGGATCAAAAAGATGGAATTCAGGGGGTAATCATAGTCTCACACCACTAACACCGTTAGTGGTGTCATGGTGACCCATGTTAAAAAAGTGTCAACAAACTCGTATTGTACTGCTGTGTGTATGTGTTAGTTAACGTATGTGTTGTCAGTTAATGTATGTGTGTGCGCGCGCTATAATTGAGTCACATATTTATTGTTTGTGCTTTCAATTTTTTTTATCATCTTGCACTTTATTTTGTACAACATATGCTTTTGGCCAGTTTATGCCCAACCGAATAAACCGACCGAACCGAACCGGTTATTTTTGGTTTGGCTGTGTTCAGTTTTGAGATTAATTGGTTTGGTTTGGTTTTTATTTAGTGAATGGTTTTATTGGTTTTGATAATTTTAAGACCAAAAAAACCGAACCGACCAAACGCTAACCCCTAACCACTGTAACGACATTATTTTACAACAATCAAAAGTTGATGCTACCGCCCCATACGTCCAGGACCAATCTATAGGAAAAGTGAGTTCCATATTATGCCAGTCAATATGGAAGATCATCAAGGAAGATAAACCGAAGCAACTCACAGTGCATAGATAAGATATAATAATAAAATATGAATATTATATAGTAGTGAAGCATGATAGAGAAGAAAATCCCATTTCCATAAATCCTAGAAATCATATACAATACATCCCAATATCTGAATACTTCAAGCCTTGCGACATCCCTTATCAGAGAACATAATAGTCAAAAAGAGAAAATCCAAATCTATCTTCTATCTATATAATAATTCCCACTAATCTTTAATGATTACTAATTGGTCCGACCATAAAATACCTAAATTGCCCATATTTATCAAGGTCATTTAATTATTCCAACATTTGGTCGGACCTTGAAATACCGAAATTGCCCCTTATTTTTTAAATATCACCTAATACTCACTACTTTTGGCTCCTGTGATGTTTATATTAATAGTGTTGGATTCACAGCAATTTATAAGAATATATGACATATTATTTCGTAATATACTATTCACAAGTTTTGGCAGAAAAAATTAAAACTAACTAAAATGACTCTGCATAATTGATTGACTAAGTTGATTTTCTCAATATTTATAATGTTGCTTATATGTGATAGTACAAAGCTTACTAAGAAGACTAGAACGATAGTCCTTAAGTGAAGGGAAATTAATTTTTATTATAAGAAATTGTCATTAGTACATTGGCTGATTGAATTGGCTTCATCCATTTCTATTAATAATGAGAAGTATTAGTAATTTAGTTGAATGTATGTTAGTTCATAGGAAAGTATTGATTCTACTTATATATATATATCATCTCAAATTTATAGTTTTTATTATATAGCATTACAGTCATATACCAGTCTTTCAACCAACGATATAAGAAAATTTTAAAGAAATTTTGTTCAAAAATTCTCATTGTTTCCATCACAATTCCCTGAATTTAGTTTGTTTCCTTTTTTCTTCAGATTTTTTTTATGGGTTTCAAGTTTGCTTAGTAAATCAATTCCTTATTTAGGTGACTTATTGATATTCCTGTAATGTCTCCTAAACTTTTTACCAAGCATTACATATAAATGTAGATTGTATTCCTTTTAAGGACTATTACCATAATTGTTCTTATAATAATAGCATTGTTTTCCTATTTCATTACATTGATTTAGAAATAGTACACAATATCTACAATGTTGCTGTTGTTGTTGTTTGTCTAATTTTGTATGTTCATGCATGAAGATAACTACCCAACATTGTTATTTATATAACATACAATATAATTTTTTTATTGCTCTTTACTTGATTTCTTATCCCATATATAACTAATAATTTTGTCTATTCAAATATTTCTGGAAGTGCTTTATTTACATAATATACATAAACTATTTTCTAGTAAAAACATATAATTCACCTATAAATGCCATGGGAAATCCATCTAATAAATCCAATGAAATTTCATATCTAATCTGTTTTAAAGCACGTGTTATGATGGAGACTAATTTAATCCCTATCCAATTTCTTATGATATCATTTTGGTTCCAATCTATGTTTGAAAGAAAAACACAATTTATAAGGTAACTTGATCTTTTCAATTTGTCACCACTTACCATGTAAAACAACTTATGTGTAATGTAAGTTGACAATACCAAAATTCATATTTAGTCACAATATTGCATATCTATACTATTTATACCACGTATATAATTAGTAATTTTGTCTATAATTTAAATCACATTCTATTATTTCTAGAGATAAGCTTTAGGATAAATGCCTATATATTAATCCAAGATGGAAAGTATAAAAAAAAGTTCCGTAAATCATATATTACCTTTTTGATATGACTTCAATATATCCATTACTTGTGAATAATTCCTACTCTACATATTCATTCTTGGTGATTAGTTAGAAGTAAATAAGGAATCAAATAATACTATGAATAAACGGATATTGATTTTCCATTGCCTAATTTCAGGAGATAAGCTTTAGCAGAAATGCCTACATATTAATCGGTCAACAACTGAATGTTTTTCCATTTCTTGATTTCAAATAATACTATAGTAAACGAATATTTTCCATTGCTTAATTTCAAGAGATAAGCTTTAGAAGAAATGCCTATATATTAATCTAAGATGGAAAGTGTAAAAAAAAGTTCCATAAATCACTGGGAGATGAATATATCGGTTATGATTAGTTAGGAAAGAAGTACAAAAACCATAAGATTTTCTTCCTTTTTTGATATGACCTTAACATTTACTTACATTACATTTAAATGGCAATTGATTTCCCATAAACTTATCCTTGGTGGATAATTTAGGAAGGAAAATGTAAAAATATTCCATTAATCACCAAGAGACGAATATATCGAGTAGGATATTATGGGAAGACAATGAAGAGGCCAAGTAAGTGACGTATATCTCATGGTGGATACATCTCATAGTAGATACAACAATGAATTTTTTCCTCACCATTGATTTTATCCTTCTCATATATTTTCAGAACACGTTGTAATTTGAATCTTCAATAGATTGCCTTAACCGGTCAGCAACTGAATGTTTTGTCGGTAGGCTTCTAATCTATATACAAATATTTATTTCATTTATACTTACAAATTCATTAATTTGCATCTATTAAAATTTGATTTCTGATTGTAGTCCGCGATGATGAAAATCATTTGAATATGATTATAATACTTGATTTTTATTCTACAATTGATGATATTACTACAGGCCATGAGACTTCGAGGGTGACTGTGGCATATGGCGGCAGTAGAAAAGCTTTGTTGAAAATTAAGGAAAAGGTCATGTAATGACCCGAAAATCCCCGCCCTTTGAATCGACCATAAACCACACGGGTCTGATCCAAAAGTTGGAAATCCTCGAATGCATTAACTCTGGGCATACAACACATCAGAACAAATAATAGAAGACTTTTACAAACATTATAATAATGTTACATCAGAGTACATCAATAAATAATAAAAAAGCGGAAGATAATTTACAATGAATTTAATATAGTGCAGCGGAATCAGTAATCTGATACAGCGGAAGTCTATCAATGCTCTGGACACAGATTTAAGCTTCGATCCAGAATCCTTCTCAATATATCTGCAAAATAAGCTACTCGACTGCCCGTGTGGAAAAGAGGGCACCCGAATTTGCAAAGTGAAACAAACTACGAGTCGGTCATGAGACTGGTATGAGAATCTTTCCTAACTTATCTAACAATATGGCTAATCACAGGATCACGCCGCTAACGCGGAACGGGTTTACTCCATTGGATTGCCAGTGCATAAATAAAGAAATTGTTAAACAATGCAATGCTTTTTAGAAAAATGAAACTATTATAAGACTCAAGTCCCATCACACAATGCAACGCAAACCGGAGGAAAGAGTTTTACCTTATAATGGTCAAAAATGCTTGATACGATAAAAACGGATTTGATATTATTATTAGTGTATATATGTTTCAAAAACATTTCAATCATAATGTATCAATCATAGACGGCATAGCTACCATATACTATGTCGCCATACTAGTTTTACAATCAAAACCGCATAGTGTCGTATTGGAAGTTGGATTTCCATCATGAGTCAAGGCTAGGAACGATCTCCTTACCAATTCGAGACACTCTAGCAAATGTCTCAGGATCACACCTACAGGCAACCCTTGGATCCTGCAGGGTCGGTCCACAAATACATTAGTGGATCAGCAATTCCTGAACACACGCTTCCCGGTCCTATTGAACCTATAAATTGGTCACTATCGACCAATATAACCGAGGCCTCGTAATCCATCATCCACATAAGTAAAATGTCAGGGCTTGCAAAACCCTGATACCACTTTTAGCTATAAAGAAACGTGTGCACTCCCTGCGTTCCCTTGTCCCGTTTTTGACTCATACCGAGTGTGAGGCTCACGTAGTAATGCTATACACAAAGCTACACCTAAACAGGCCGTGCTTTGATCATCAACCACGAGGCCCTGCTTTTCAACAAAAGCCTCGTTCATTTGCATCTTGGCATGCCACATTGACAATTCACGCCATGCGATCGATAACTACCAATATATAACCTCTGAGCTCGTGCGTCTCAGAGAAGGGTGTTAAGCAAGAGAATAAATTCTCCTCCACAAAACAGATGTATATTAAATTGAAATCAATTTACATGGAATGAAATCCAATGTCAGACACACATCCATTTACAAGTCCGTCCTGGGTCTGAACGAAACCGGAGACACCTTATTCCTCGTCCCGTATGTCCAATACGGAAGAAAGGTTCTCGCTTATCCGGACAATCAACAAGTACGTCCGGACAACTACCACTATAATCCTTTCCTGGGAGCAAATCAGTCCAGGGCATCAGTAGTCATCCATTCGATGTGAAGATCGCCGGTCTTCAATCACCGTCTTCAATGTCTTCGACTTTAAATTGTCGTATAATTATTTGAAATGAGACTGAACTCGGTCTTTTCAAATAATTCTCGAATATATATAATTTAAAATCATTTCATATCGTTAATATTATTTAATAATGATTTCTCGCTATTTTTATTTATATAAAAATAGCCCAATTTAATTTAACGACGCTTCGGGTCAATAGGTGGCCCTGACGCTGTTTTTACCTAAATTTGATTTACACATTTCTCGAAATCTAACCGTTATATTTTAACAAATTTTTTATCGCTGGAAAGATCTTCCCAAAGAGGACCTAACGATTCCAGTTTTGGGAAAATCCGATGGTCGGATCTTTCGGTATCATCGTTTATAGTTACGATTTCGAAAAGCGAACTACCGTGCGTGATTCGTTTAATTTAAATTTATATTTACATATATATATATATAATTATATATAAATATAAACTATTAGATGATTCCTCTAACATATTTAACACACCAAATAAAAGAATGTTTTATTTTGCATAACCATTTAAATATTTCTAATGATACATTAAAAATGGATATTGTATTTGCAAACAAATTGCTATATTTTCTAATAACAAATAAATAGAGATTTTTTTTTGCATACATTTCCAATGTATTCTAATGTCAAATACAAGGAGAAGTTTTATTTGCATGAATTTCTACATGTTTTCTAATGTCAAATAAAAATGTATTTTACTTGCCTACATTCCCTACATGTTTTCTAATGTCCAATAAAAATATATTTTATTTCCATAACCTTTCTACATGATTCTATTGTCAAATACAAAAGTTATTTATTTGCATACATTCCCTACATGTTTTCTAATGTCAAATGAAATGTACTTTATTTGCATATATGTCGCTAATGACAAATAAAAGATAATTTTTATTTTTATGTATGCAATTTCTATTTTTAACTTTAACAAATAAAAAGAAATATTTTTATTTGCATATAATCTCAATGTATAACAAGACACATAAAAATGTTTGTTTTAATTTGTATACAAATTCTATGTATAAACTGACAAATAAAAATGTGTGTTAATTTGTATGCAAATTCTATGTATAAAATGACAAATAAAAATGTGTATTAATTTGTATGCAAATTCTAATGATGATAAACATGTCTCTTTTAAATTGTATACAATTCTAATTTAACAAAACTATTAAAAATGATAACTCTATTTTACTGACAATTCTATTTCAACACAAAAATAAAAATGATGACTTTGTTTTGTCAACAAATCTATTTCAACAAAACAATAAAAATGATAACTTTGTTTTTTCGACAATTCTATTTCAACAAAACAATAGAAATGATAACTTTGTTTTGGACAAATCTATTTCAACAAAACAATAAAAATGATGACTTTGTTTTGTTGACAAATCTATTCCAACAAAACAATAAATATGATCACTTTGTTTTATCGACAATAATCCAATTCGATAAAATTGATATTTTTGTTTTAACACAAATCTAATTAACAAAAATGTTATTTTTGTTTTAACAATTCTATTTAACAAAATTGATATTTTTGATTTTACTACTTTATTTCAACAAAAATATTACTTTTGTTTTGACAATTCTAATAAAAAATAATGATACTTTTGTTTGACACAAATCTAATTCAACAAAACAAATAAAAGTGATATGTTTGTTTTGTCAACAATTCTAATTCAACAAAACAAATAACAGTGATATGTTTGTTTTGTCGACAATAATCCAATTCAACAAAATTGATATTTTTATTTTAACACAAATCTAATTAACAAAAATGTTATTTTTGTTTTAACAATTCTATTTAACAAAAATGATACTTTTGTTTTTACTACTTTATTTCAACAAAAATATTACCTTTGTTTTGACAATTCTAATAAAAAACAATGATACTTTTGTTTAACACAAATCTAATTCAACAAAGCGAATAAAAGTGATATGTTTGTTTTGTGGACAATAATCCAATTCAACAAAATTGATATTTTTGTTTTAACACAAATCTAATTAACAAAAATGTTATTTTTATGTTAACAATTCTATTTAACAAAAATGAATAACATGTTATAACATAAATGGAGGCAGAATTAAACTGTAAAATCTGAATCAAGGGAAACGGGCTATGCCATTGCGTTCGTCTCGGAAAAATACGCGAAATAGAGTCCGAGTTTTCGAAAATCGGAGTCCGTATGACCAAGATATGGCCTCGCGAAGTTTCACGAAAAATTTCCAAATTAAAGTATACTAAATTAAGTGAAATGGGTTGCGCAGAGAAATATATATATATATATATTGATATATATATATATAATTGAAAATTAAATAAATAAATATGCAAAAATGTTCAAAACAGCGAATTGGGAGAGGGGAATAACCGAACCGGCCGATTTTTGAGGTCGACCCAAGCCCGCTGGGTCGACTAGGGGTTAATCCAGGGTGTTTGGCTGTCAACCCGTGGGCCGATTCGCTCAAATGCAGATTTTGCATTTGAATGGTTCTCATGGTTCATCTTTAATCTAAAGGCCCTAGATGGTTCCTACACTTGACTTCTTCCCCAAGACATGCTTTGATGGCTTGGATTGAATCTAGGTTTAATCCTATGGCCTAAAACACTTGCCTAATCTATAAATAAGACCCTAACCTACCCTAAATCATCATTATTCATTCATACAACTAAACTATGGCAAAATCAATCCTCTCATGGCCTCCACTCTCTTCATAAAATTCCTAAATAAATTCCTAAGTGATTTTCCATGCATACAAGTGTTTTCAAACTTGTATGAGCATCATTAGCTTGCATTCAAGTCAAGTTTATATATTTGCATCATAAAGAAAGAGTCTTGATCATTTTGGCTCAAGGGTTTTGCTTGCATTTTGGGTTTAATTGATTTCATAAGGGCTTTGTCATATTTTTGTGACTTCTTAAGCATTGTAAGCCCTATTCTACTTTCATACTTAAACTCTAAAGTTAAATGTATGATATGCAAGTTTATCATGTTGTGATATGCAAGTTTATATGCAAGTTTATCATGTTGTGATATGCAAGTTTATATGCAAGTATGCCAAGTTATGTTATGCAAGTTTGGGTTGAACATTTTGTTCATGCTATCATGTTATGCAAGCTTATTTTGGGTTTATGAACATAAAGCTTTAAGCTTTATGCCAAAGGTTGCATTTTAGCAACATGTAAGTTATCATATCTCTTATGATAACTTGCATGTGAGGCTAAATGCGAACTTATGGCCATCTCTACATGTCATTTAGCACCATGTATCACCAATATGCTAAGTTTGGTTTTATGCATGCTTTTGAGGCCTAAAAATGTAATATGCAAGTGTATGAACATATGAACATTTCATATGCCACCATGTTAAGCTTGTGGCTTCAATACCTTTATGTCATGATTATGCCAAGTTCCCTCTTTCTATCCTTTATGCGCTATTGCGATATGTAAGCGATGGGATTGCGTTTGGGGTTGGGTAAACTTAAAAGACATAAAACATAAGCTTGGGAATTTACCTATTAAGTTAGGTCTACCCATTGGGAATTTACCTATTAAGTTAGGTCTACCCAATTGCTTGAAAACTTGTAACATGTTTTGGAAACATGATGGACATGACACTTAGAAAAGATAAGTGTGGCCAACTCGAGGTTGGGTTGAGTTTGTAGCGTAAACCTACCCGGAACCGACCGGCTTAACTAGTTGCTACAAACAATAGGACCCAATGTGAGAAGTTGGTCATGTTTTACCTTGAACCCGAGGTTAGACCAAGTTGTGGTGTAAAGCTACCCGGACCCGCCCGGCTTAACTAGTAACCACAACAAGGTCTAATGTGAGAGGTTAAGGCGCATTAAATTAATTAATGCCTCGTGATTAGGGTTAAGTCATGGTCCACTTAATACTTAACCAATTTGGGCTTGGTAGATTAATCGGGGTTAAGTCGTGAACTCATCGTTACACTTAACCAAGTTAATCCAGGATTAGCAAGAGGGTTAAACCGTACTTAACCCACTAGAAAAATCCTAGCAATGGGGGCCCACTCCAGCAGTAATCCCAAGTTAGTATCATCATGACCCTAGGGACTAGGCTAGGGTGGGGGCACGATTACTGGACTGGAGGTAAGTGACCAAAAGCGACGGCAGAGGGTACGCCGGTGTAGTTCCGGGCGGACTCTGGTCGTGCACATAGTCCGTAGCCGGAGAAAACATGCACGGGTACCAGTAGATCGGGACTGTGCACTCATGTTCATGGTGTCCAGGGGTTGACACCCTAGGGCTTGATACACCCGAAGGGTGGACCCGACACAGTTCGACTACAATTATGATTGGGCCGTATTGACACCAACACGTGACGAGTTAGGCTTAGAGAGCCGATCGACTAGACCGTTTGGTTGGACCTTGTATTAGGGTCATTTCATGTTATTGGGCCAAAGCTTGGGCCAAGGGATCAATACTTGTTTATTCAAGTCATGTTAGTTTTCTAGTACACCTGTGGTTTAAAACCTTAATCCTGATTATGCGATGACACCTTTATCTACCTTGTTAGTTAATCATCATGCTAGTATATTGTTATCCTTATGTTCATCCCTGCTGCTCATGCCAGTTAACTTTATCAGTTTACATTGATTGTAGTAGGGCTTACTCAGTCTTTTTGACTGACCTGTTTTCTTTCGCCTCTTTTCTTCCGTTCCCCCCCCCCCCCAGGTTCTCAGGGAGGGAATACTGGAGCTTAGCTTGGATTTCGGATTGCTTGCTTGTGGGATTTCAGCTCATGTACGGTTTCGACATGAAGCTAGCTATGGTTACCACTTAATTGGGGATAGCACTTATTTATTTCAGTTTTTCAGTTGATGTTGTTTTATCTAGACTTGTTTATTTGGAAAGCTATGTTGTACCAGACTTGTTTTGAAATGTTTTGAAATCTTCCGCTGTTTTATCTATGTTATTTACTATGTTTACATATATACATATGTTCTTGTTCTGCCTTGATATATCATTATGCATGTTTACCTGATTCAAACGCCCCTCCAAAGTCAGAGTGCTTGCAAGAGCCACCCTGGTGGAGGTGGGGTGTTACATTTGGTATCAGAGCATATGGTACGAGAAGGAACAAAAAGGCTTTTAGAAAACTTTTGGAAAACTATTTTCAAAACCAAGTATAAAGTATTTTCCAAAGAAAAGTCTAGTTTATTTTAAAGGCTATTCCCCAAAAAGCCATTAGCAAAATTCCTTTGTTTTTCTCCATTCTGAATCTGTCTTTTTCTTCGTTTTCAGTATGGCCGATAACTTTGCTATTCTGGAGGGAGTACACGTACCTGTTTGGTATAGGAGACTTTTGGAGGCTAGGGCGACCGAAGCCGGCCCCGCAGATGTTCCTCCTCCTCCTCCTCCGGTAGTTAATGTTCCTCCTCCTCCTCCTCCGGTGGTTAATGTTCCTCCTCTTCCTGTCGCTGAGGTTCCTCTTCCTCCTCCCCCTCAGCATCCTCAAGTGGACTTCGCAAAGACTTGCAAAGATTTCAAAGCAATGGGTGGCAAGAACTTTCAAGGCACTGAGACTTTTGTAGAGGCCAGAAATTGGTTGAAAGAGACCAAGGATTTGTTTGCTATCTTTGGGTTAGACGATCAGAGGAAGCTCTTGTTGGCGGTTTGGCTTATGAAGGATGAAGCCGCTTATTGGTGGGAAGTCACCAATGGTACTAGGCCTGTTGAGACTTGGGCCGATTTCAGGGCAAGGTTCATGCTTAAGTTTCTATCTTCTACTGAGGAGAATCTGCAAATGGAGAGGTTCATAACTTTGAAACAAGGAGATATGTCTGTCAAAGAATATGTGAACAAGTTCAATCAGTTAGCTCGTTTTGGCTTGGATATGGTGAATACTCCTCAGAAGAAGGCTCTTCGTTTTGCTAGAGGATTGAATGAGCCGTTGCAGGGATTGGCTATGTCACATATTCCCCATGGGGCCACGTTTGAGAGTTTGGTTGATATGGCGTTACTTCAGGGAGATGTCAAGAAAGAAACCAAGATGAATGATACTCAAGCCAAGAAGACTGATTCCCAGGGAAAAGGAAATCAGGGTAATCCAAGTGGTCAGAGCAGTCAAGGCAATCAGAACAAGAACAAGAGTCAAGGCAACAAGGGGAACAACAACAAGGGCAATAACAACAAGGGCAAGAACAACAAGGGGAAGTGCCATTATTGCTGTTCAGTTGGGCATCTTATTAAGGATTGTAAGAAGAGGAAAAGGAAGAATGGTGAATGCTTTTTCTGCAGTGAGACTGGACATTTCAGTAAGGATTGCCCGAGGAAGCAAGGGCAAGGCCAGGGTCAGACTCAGCGTGCTGGACCTTCAGGAGGGCAAGTTCATGCTCTCAATGTCGCTCCAGTTCCCGATCGAGGTAGTATTTTTGTTGAGAGCCTTGTATATATTTCTGATTTTCCAGTTCGTACCTTGTTTGATTCTGGTGCATCGCATAGCTTTATCTCATCTGATCTTGTTGATAGTTTGCACCTTAGTACTAGCTTGGTAGATGATCCCGTCTGTGTCTCAAATCCTATTGGGGGTTCCGCCCATTTGTCTATGATATGTGGGGATTTGAGGATCTCTATACTGAGTGTAGAGTTCTTGTGCAGTGCTTATGTTCTTGGTTTTAGGGGATACGGATTGATATTGGGCATGGATTGGCTGTCAAGATATGGAGCCATTCTTGATTGTGAGCATAGGGTTGTGAGGCTCGTGACTCGCCTCGGAAACACCCTAGAGATTTCTTGTGATCCGAGAGGTCCCGTCATGTTGTGCTATCTGGAATCACTCGACTCGTCAATGGAAACTCTTCAGTCTGTGAGAGTGGTTCGAGAGTATCCGGATGTTTTCGATGAAGTTAGGGGGTTGCCCCCTAAGCGAGAGATTGATTTCCGCATTTATCTGGTGGATAATGCAAAGCCTGTTTCTTTGCCCGTTCGGCACATGGCTCCGCGTGAAAGGCGGGAGCTAAGTAAGCAAGTGAAAGAGTTGCTTGAGAAGAACTTCATTAGACGAAGTATATCTGAATGGGGAGCGCCTGTGGTATTTGCTACCAAGGCGGATGGTTCTCTCCGACTTTGCGTTGACTATCGAGAGTTGAATAAGCTGACTAAGAAGAACAGACACCCGTTACCGAGGATTGATGATCTCTTTGACCAGCTTGTCGGTGCTTCTGTTTTCTCTCAGCTTGATCTTGCTACGGGGTTCCATCAGCTCAGGGTAGCTGAAGATAGTATAGACAAGACTGCGTTCAGAACTCCAGATGGATTCTTCGAATGGCTTGTCATGCCGTTCGGCTTGACTAATGCACCCGCATATTTCGTGGACTTGATGAGTAGGGTGTTCAGGGAGTTCTTGAACAAGTTTGTCGTGGTCTTCGTAGATGATATTCTGATCTTCTCTAAGGATGAGGAAGAGCACGCAAGGCATCTCATGGAGGTGATGGATACGCTTAGAGCGCATCAGTTGAAGGCCAAGTTCTCCAAGTGTCACTTTTGGAGAAGGGAAGTTAGATTCCTTGGGCATATAGTATCTAAGCAAGGCTTAGCGGTGGATCCTGCTAAGGTAGTGGCAGTTCAGGATTGGAAGACTCCAAGGAATGCAACCGAAGTGAGAAGTTTTCTAGGTCTTGCGGGTTTTTACCGGAAGTTCATCAAGGACTTCGCAAAGATATCCGCTCCTCTCACTAAATTGACGAAGAATAATTTAGTTTTTGCTTGGAGCATAGAATGCGAGCTTGCTTTTCAGAAGCTCAAGAGAGCCCTCACATCAGCACCTGTTCTAGCTTTGCCCGATGGAGGGAAGTTATTTACCGTATACACCGATGCATATGGCACGGGGTTAGGAGCTGTTCTTATGCAAGAAGGAAGAGTGATATGCTTTGGCGGTAGACAACTCAAAGTGCATGAGAAGAATTATCCCACTCATGACTTAGAGTTGGCAGCAATAGTATATGCACTCAAGGCTTGGCGCCATTATCTTCTGGGAGAAGATTTGAGCTTTATACCGATCACAAGTCATTGAAGTATCTCTTTTCTCAGAAGGATCTAAATCTGAGGCAACAAAGATGGATGGAATTCTTGGCGTCCTACGATTTTGAGATAGCTTATACCCCTGGCAAGGGGAATGTGGTAGCAGATGCATTGAGTAGAAGAAGGTTGACCCTAAGTCCTCTATTCGTTGAGATGAAGAATTTAGAGTATGTGGCAACCTTTGATTTCTCTTTGGCGATTGAGTCGATGACCGGTTCTTTAGCATCTCTGGAACTCAGACCTACCCTTCTTGATCAAGTTGGGGCTTCGCAGAGAGAAGACCCTCAGATAGTTGAGATTATGGATAAGCTAATTCGAGGAGAGACGTCTAGTCATCTCGCTCGATATTCTATTGATGACAAGGGTTGGCTGAGGAGAGACGGAAGGTTATGTGTTCCAATGGTAGAAGATCTAGTAAGAAGAGTTCTTGAGGAAGCGCATCGCTCTAAGTTGACTATACATCCGGGCGGAGATAAGATGTATAAAGATATGAAGCGCATTTTCTTTTGGCCTGGGATGAAGAAGGATGTGGCAGAATTTGTCTCTAGATGTATCATTTGCCAGCAAGTTAAGGCCGAGTCGAAGAAGCCCGGTGGGCTATTGCATCCTCTAGACGTTCCACTATGGAAGTGGGAGAGTATTTCCATGGATTTTATCGATGGGCTACCAAGGTCAAGGAAAGGGAATACGAGCATTTGGGTTATTGTGGATAGACTTACGAAGAGTGCTCATTTCATTCCGGTGAAGAGCAAGAGGACCGCATCTTGGCTAGCGTCTGTATATCTTCGTGAGATTGTGAGACTACATGGAGTCCCTTCTAGTATAGTCAGTGACCGTGACCCAATCTTTACAAGTCAATTCTGGAATAGCTTGCAAGAAGCTATGGGCACAAGGTTGAATCTAAGTACGGCTTATCACCCACAGACAGACGGTCAAACCGAAAGGGTGAATAGGGTACTCAAGGATCTGTTGAGGCTTTGTATTCTGGATTTTGGTGGTACTTGGGAAGACCATCTTCCTCTTGTTGAGTTTGCATATAATAACAGTTATCAGGCAAGCATAGGGATGGCACCATTTGAAGCTTTATATGGGAGGCCGTGCAAGTCGCCTACATGTTGGTGGGAGACTACAGATGAGCTTATACTTGGGCCTGATATGATCAGAGATACATCCGAGAAGATCGAGTTGATTCGGAGACGGATGAAAGCGGCCCAAGACCGACAGAAATCCTATGCTGATAAGCGAAGAACGGATTTGGAGTTTGATGTTGGGATATGGTTTTCGTGAAGGTTTCTCCTTTGCGGAATGGGGTCCGATTTGGAGCTGTTGGGAAGTTGGCACCGAGGTTTGTTGGACCATTCCCTATTATAGAGAGGATCGGGCAGATGGCTTATAGAGTGAAGTTGCCCAAGAAGCTTGCTGGAGTACACGATGTTTTTCATGTCTCGCATCTCCGGAAGTGTTTACATGAATCAGCAGAGGTTGTTGAGCCAAGTGTTCTAAAAGATGTAGAAGTGGAGAAAGAGGCTACCTTGAGGAGAGCTCCGATTCGTATCTTGGGGACGGAGACCAAGAAGCTAAGGAATCGAGAGGTCAAATTGGTTAAGGTTCAATGGGGTGAAGCCGAAGAAGACGCAACTTGGGAAACCGAGGAGAAGATGCGTGGGCTTTATCCATTCCTTTTTGAGGGTACACTCTCAATCTCTTTTCTTTATTAGCATATCTTTCTCTTTGCTATCCATGTTTATCTAGTTTATCGTGTTAATCTTGTCATGAGAACCTTAGGTAGAAACCCTTTGGATGAAACATGTGTTTGAAACATGTTATGCTTGATGGTTGCAAGTGGTTGCAAGTGTTTGCAAGTGGATACTCGTGGATGCATAATACACGTTAGGCACTAAGATCGGCTCACACACTTTCATACCGCATATGCATGAGTGTTTATGCTTATTCATGGATGAAAACTTGTTATGCTATCACGTGGATGTTGCATATGGATGAATGTTATGTGCACTCATGTAGAGATTATAAATTATGTTAGGAATTTGCATACACATGGACTCATTTCACTAACATATTTTGCATTAAGGGGTTTTACTGAATCAGTAACCTCCTAATTTTCGCATTAGATAAGTACATATACACACACCTTTGCATATGATCATATAGCATTTAGAACCTTTTAAGGACAATGATTGCTCGTGGATGATGTTTTGAGTAGATGGATGATGGATGGTAGGATACGTTCTTCCTAACTTGGAGATTTCGGGGACGAAATCCTTTAAGGAGGGAAGAATGTAACAACCCGTATTTTTGAATAACATGTTATAACATAAATGGAGGCAGAATTAAACTGTAAAATCTGAATCAAGGGAAACGGGCTATGCCATTGCGTTCGTCTCGGAAAAATACGCGAAATAGAGTCCAAGTTTTCGAAAATCGGAGTCCGTATGACCAAGATATGGCCTCGCGAAGTTTCACGAAAAATTCCCAAATTAAAGTATACTTAATTAAGTGAAATGGGTTGCGCAGAGAAATATATATATATTGATATATATATATATAATTGAAAATTAAATAAATAAATATGCAAAAATGTTCAAAACAACGAATTGGGAGAGGGGAATAACCGAACCGGCCGATTTTTGAGGTCGACCCAAGCCCGCTGGGTCGACTAGGGGTTAATCCAAGGTGTTTGGCTGTCAACCCGTGGGCCGATTCGCTCAAATGCAGATTTTGCATTTGAATGGTTCTCATGGTTCATCTTTAATCTAAAGGCCCTAGATGGTTCCTACACTTGACTTCTTCCCCAAGACATGCTTTGATGTCTTGGATTGAATCTAGGTTTAATCCTATGGCCTAAAACACTTGCCTAATCTATAAATAAGACCCTAACCTACCCTAAATCATCATTATTCATTAATACAACTAAACTATGGCAAAATCAATCCTCTCATGGCCTCCACTCTCTTCATAAAATTCCTAAATAAATTCCTAAGTGATTTTCCATGCATACAAGTGTTTTCAAACTTGTATGAGCATCATTAGCTTGCATTCAAGTCAAGTTTATATATTTGCATCATAAATAAAGAGTCTTGATCATTTTGGCTCAAGGGCTTTGCTTGCATTTTGGGTTTAATTGATTTCATAAGGGCTTTGTCATATTTTTGTGACTTCTTAAGCATTGTAAGCCCTATTCTACTTTCATACTTAAACTCTAAAGTTAAATGTATGATATGCAAGTTTATCATGTTGTGATATGCAAGTTTAAATGCAAGTTTATCATGTTGTGATATGCAAGTTTATATGCAAGTATGCCAAGTTATGTTATGCAAGTTTGGGTTGAACATTTTGTTCATGCTATCATGTTATGCAAGCTTATTTTGGGTTTATGAACATAAATCTTTAAGCTTTATGCCAAAGGTTGCATTTTAGCAACATGTAAGTTATCATATCTCTTATGATAACTTGCATGTGAGGCTAAATGCGAACTTATGGCCATCTCTACATGTCATTTAGCACCATGTATCACCAATATGCTAAGTTTGGTTTTATGCATTCTTTTGAGGCCTAAAAATGTAATATGCAAGTGTATGAACATATGAACATTTCATATGCCACCATGTTAAGCTTGTGGCTTCAATACCTTTATGTCATGATTATGCCAAGTTCCCTCTTTCTATCCTTTATGCGCTATTGCGATATGTAAGCGATGGGATTGCGTTTGGGGTTGGGTAAACTTAAAAGACATAAAACATAAGCTTGGGAATTTACCTATTAAGTTAGGTCTACCCATTGGGAATTTACCTATTAAGTTAGGTCTACCCAATTGCTTGAAAACTTGTAACATGTTTTGGAAACATGATGGACATGACACTTAGAAAAGATAAGTGTGGCCAACTCGAGGTTGGGTTGAGTTTGTAGCGTAAACTTACCCGGAACCGACCGGCTTAACTAGTTGCTACAAACAATAGGACCCAATGTGAGAAGTTGGTCATGTTGTACCTTGAACCCGAGGTTAGACCAAGTTGTGGTGTAAAGCTACCCGGACCCGCCCGGCTTAACTAGTAACCACAACAAGGTCTAATGTGAGAGGTTAAGGCGCATTAAATTAATTAATGCCTCGTGATTAGGGTTAAGTCATGGTCCACTTAATACTTAACCAATTTGGGCTTGGTAGATTAATCGGGGTTAAGTCGTGAACTCATCGTTACACTTAACCAAGTTAATCCAGGATTAGCAAGAGGGTTAAACCGTACTTAACCCACTAGAAAAATCCTAGCAATGGGGGCCCACTCCAGCAGTAATCCCAAGTTAGTATCATCATGACCCTAGGGACTAGGCTAGGGTGGGGGCACGATTACTGGACTGGAGGTAAGTGACCAAAAGCGACGGCAGAGGGTACGCCGATGTAGTTCCGGGCGGACTCTGGTCGTGCACATAGTCCGTAGCCGGAGAAAACATGCACGGGTACCAGTAGATCGGGACTGTGCACTCATGTTCATGGTGTCCAGGGGTTGACACCCTAGGGCTTGATACACCCGAAGGGTGGACCCGGCACAGTTCGACTACAATTATGATTGGGCCGTATTGACACCAACACGTGACGAGTTAGGCTTAGGGAGCCGATCGACTAGACCGTTTGGTTGGACCTTGTATTAGGGTCATTTCATGTTATTGGGCCAAAGCTTGGGCCAAGGGATCAATACTTGTTTATTCAAGTCATGTTAGTTTGCTAGTACACCTGTGGTGCAAAACCTTAATCCTGATTATGCGATGACACCTTTGTCTACCTTGTTAGTTAATCATCATGCTAGTATATTGTTATCCTTATGTTCATCCCTGCTGCTCATGCCAGTTAACTTTATCAGTTTACATTGATTGTAGTAGGGCTTACTCAGTCTTTTTGACTGACCTGTTTTCTTTCGCCTCTTTTCTTCCGTCCCCCCCCCCCCCCCCCAAGTTCTCAGGGAGGGAATACTGGAGCTTAGCTTGGATTTCGGATTGCTTGCTTGTGGGATTTCAGCTCATGTACGGTTTCGACATGAAGCTAGCTATGGTTACCACTTAATTGGGGATAGCACTTATTTATTTCAGTTTTTCAGTTGATGTTGTTTTTATCTAGACTTGTTTATTTGGAAAGCTATGTTGTACCAGACTTGTTTTGAAATGTTTTGAAATCTTCCGCTGTTTTATCTATGTTATTTACTCTGTTTACATATATACATATGTTCTTGTTCTGCCTTGATATATCATTATGCATGTTTACCTGATTCAAACGCCCCTCCAAAGTCAGAGTGCTTGCAAGAGCCACCCTGGTGGAGGTGGGGTGTTACATGTTTGTTTATCGACAATTCTAACTCAACAAAACAAATAAAAGTGTTATGTTTGTTTTGTCGACAATTCTAACTCAACAAAACAAATAAAAGTGATATGTTTGTTTTGTCGACAATTCTAATTCAACAAAACAAATAAAAATGATATGTTTGTTTTGTGGACAATTCTAACTCAACAAAACAAATAAAAGTGATATGTTTGTTTTGTTGACAATTCTAATTCAACTTAACAAAAAATATATTTTCTAACATACATTTTCCTATGTATTCTAATGACAAATAAAATAATAATTTATTTGTATACATTTTTCTATGTATTCTAATGACAAATAAAAGAATAATTTATTTGCATACATTTTTCTATGTATTCTAATGACAAATAAAAGAATGATTTATTTGTTTACATTTTTCTATTTAACATAACAAATAAAAATGATAACTTTATTTGTTTACAATTTCTATTTAACAAAAATGATATTATTGTTTTAACACAAATCTATTTAACAAAAATGTTTTTTTTTTGTTTTAACATAAATCTCCTTAACAAAATGTTATTTTACATTTTGACACAAATCTATTTGACAAAAATGTAATTCTGGTTCTAACTCAATTCTAATTAACAAAAATGTAATTTTTGTTCCAACTATTATATTTTGACCAAAAATGCCAATTTTGTTTCAACTATTACATTTTGACAAAAGTGACAAATTTGGTTTCAACTTTTATAATTTGACAAAAGTGGCAAATTTAGTTTCAACTATTATAATTTGATAAAGTGACAATTTGGTTTCAACTATTATAATTTGACAAAAGTGACAATGTGGTTTCAACTAATGTGTTTTGACAAAAAAATATATTCTGTTTTAACTAATGTGTTTTGACAAAAATGTATATTTGTTTTAACTAATGTGTTTTGACAAAAATGTATATTTTGTTTTAACTAATGTGTTATGACAAAAATGTATATTTTGTTCAACAATTCTAATTTGACCAAAAACGTACATTTTTGTTCAACAATTCTAATTTGACGAAAATGAATGTTTTTATTTCAACTATATTAATTGACAAAAATGAATGTTTTTATTTCAACTATACAAATTGACAAAAATGGATGTTTTTGTTCAGCTAAACTATATTGACAAAAATAAATATTTTTGTTCAACTAAACTATATTGACAAAAATGAATATATTTGTTTAACTAAACTATATTGACAAACATGATACATTTGTTTTCAACAGTTTTATTATAACAAACATGATATATTTATTTTCAACAATTTTATTATAACAAACATGATATATTTATTTTCTTCAATTTTATTATAACAAACATGATATATTTATTTTCTCCAATTTTATTATAACAAACCTAATATATTTATTTTCATCACCACCATCATCAAATCAATAAATCTACATAACAATGACAAATCCAGATCAAATCACGTATGACAATCAGTTAGAATTTAACAGCGGATCGGAAGAAAAATCACAATCATAATTAATTATTTTTAATTAAAATAAATAAATAAATAAAATTCTCACATCGATTTTGTCTGAATTTCCAACATGCTCCGTTTCAGTTCTAGTCAGTTTCATGTTGTAGATTGCGTGAGACGATTCCAACGCAATTCGTTTCGTGTGATTTCATCGCTTTTTGAACAAGTTATGGACTTTTAAACATTAAATGATTTAATAGCATAATTAACAAATAATTAACTAGTTTAATTACATGAATAAGGGGTATTAACCCCCTTTATTCCCCGTCTAGGCTTCAGGCCTATAACCGAACCCAAACTGCTCAATTAGGGTTCCAGAACGCACGCTAATCCCATCGCCGGAACGCCATCCTCCACCACCACGTGACTCTCCGTCCTCGACTCTACCTTTGGCCAAAGCCACGACCAACTTGCACAACCCATGGCTCCCCAAATTGCTTGCGTACGTGGTCCCTTTGGGGAGAAAATTGGAGCCATCCACTTCACGAAATCCGATCCCAGCCGTTCATATTGTAGATCTCTTCTAGTGCTAGAGATTTGCTGTTGATAATCTCTGAATTTGATTTGAGGATCGATCGAAATAAGAGGGAGAAAGGTGGAAGATTTTGGCCATTTAAACGTTAAAGTGGCGGCTGGTCTAATTGGCTAGGGTTAGAGTTAGATTTATCCTAGGTTATTTATAATAAAATAATATAAATTCCTTAATTTTGCAAATAAACGCGTTAAGTCTCCGTAGCTCCAATTTCAGCCCAACGAGAGTTGTCTCTAGGCAAATATCCCCCTTCGGGACATAATGGGCTAGGTCTCGTCAGCCCATCCGATCATTTCAGCCCCCTTTTCTTTAATTTAAAATATGAATCATTTAATTATTTAATTTGATCGTACATTTAAATTTACTAGGGCCACATATGGACTCCAAAAATTACAAAAAAATTATTTCTAGCTATATTTTGACGATACGGTCCTAAAAAAATTAATTTCATTGAATTTGGAGAACGTTTGAAAAATGGCCATTTTCTGGTCGATCCAAATTGACTGAAATTGACAAAACACATTTTCATTTGCCACGCTCACATATTAATTCCAAAAATTATGAAAATTGGAATCTAACAATAAATTGACATTCCGGATCCAACAAAAGTGGTTTCATCGAAAACAGAGGTCGTTTGCAAAATGACTATTTATATGGGCTATATATTATATTAAATTCCATAGCAACTATTCTTAATATTCAACTGGCCATAACTTTTGATTCCCGCTATGAAATTTCAATTCTTCAGATTCGTTGGAAAGATACATTTAAAAAGAATTAAATATTTTTGGTTTTACTGAAATCCGGTTTATTTTGAATCCTGTATATTCAGTCAAAGTTCAATTTCCAATTTTCAAAGTACTGCGCTATTTCTAACTCATTTTATAATTAAAACAAATATATTCATTATAACTTCAATTAAAATAAATTTTTAATCATTAGTATTTAAAATAAATAATTTTAAATATTCAAAATCCATTAAAATCTCTAAAATAAAATTTTTAAATTGGTTCCAAAATTCCGGGTTGTTACAATCTCCCCCACTTAAAATCTTTTCGTCCTCGAAAAGGATTAGAGCTGACAGTTGTTTAATTAACCAACTCAACTTTCATTCTTTTTTTGGTTTCAATAATTTGATTAGTTGATTAACTTTTCAAATATATAACTTTTATATATTAAAAAAAATCATATTTTCTAAGTTCGAATTATATATATATATATATATATATATATATATAATCAGAAATACGTTAATTATAAACTTGCCACTCTCAACTCATTCTAGTGCATTTCTAACCCCATCTCTAACGAGTTTTCTCATTCTAGGATATTACTGATCCTATCTCTAATGAGTATTCTTTTATAGGATATTACTAATCCTACCTTCGATGAGTCTTTTATTCAGTTCTAACGAGTCGTACCCCAAAGATTTGAGCTAACCAAAGCTCTAATAACAACTGTAATGACCCGGAAATCCCCGCCCTTTGAATCGACCATAAACCACACAAGTTTGATCCAAAAGTTGGAAATCCTCGAATCCATTAACTCTGGACATACAACACATCAGAACAAATAACAGAAGACTTTTATAGACATTATAATAATGTTACATAAGAGTACATCGATAAATAATAATACAACGGAAGATAATTTACAATGAATTTAATACAGTGCACCGGAATCAATAATCTGATACGACGGAAGTCTATCAATGCTCTGGGCACAGATTTAAGCTTCGATTCAGAATCCTGCTCAATATATCTGCAAAATAAGCTACTGGACTGCCCGTGTGGAAAAGAGGGCACCCGAGTTTGCACAGTGAAACAAACTATGTGTCAGTCGTAGGACTGGTATGAGAAATCTTTTCTAACTTATCTAACAATATGGCTAATCACAGGACCACGCTGCTTACGCGGAACGAGTTTACTCCATTGGATTACCATTGCATAAATAAAGTAAATCGTTAAACAATGCAATGCTTTTTAAAAAATGAAACTATTATAAGACTCAAGTCCCATCACACAATGCAACGCAAACCGGAGGATACAGATTTAATATTATTATTAGTGTATATATGTTTCAAAAACATTTCAATCATAATGTATCAATCATAGACGGCATAGCTACCATATACTATGTCACCATACTAGTTTTACAAACAAAACCGCATGGTGTCGTATTGGAAGTTGGATTTCCATCATGAGTCAAGGCTAGGAACGATCTCCTTACCAATTCAAGACACTCTAGCAAATGTCTCAGGATCACACCTACTGGCAACCCTTGGATCCTGCAGGGCCGGTCCACAAATACTTTAGTGGATTGGCAATTCCTGAACACATGCTTTCTGGTTCTATTGAACCTATAAATTGGTCACTATCGACCAATATAACCGAGGCATCGTAATCCATCATCCACATAAGTAAATTGTCAGGACTTGCAAAACCCTGATACCACTTCTAGCTAGAAATAAACGTGTGCACTCCCTGCGTTCCCTTGTCCCGTTTTTGACTCATACCGGGGTGTGAGGCTCGTGGAGTAACGCTATACACAAAGTTACGCCTAAACATGTCGTGCTTTGATCATCAACCACAAGGCCCTGCTTTTCAACAAAAGCCTCGTTCATTTGCATCTTGGCATGCCACATTGACAATTCACGCCATGCGATCGATAACTACCAATATATAACCTCTGAGCTCGTGCGTCTCAGAGAAAGGTGTTAAGCAAGAGAATAAATTCTCCGCCACAAAACAGATATATATTAAGTAGAAATCAATTTATATGGAATGAAATCCAATGTCAGACACACATCCATTTACAAGTCCGTCCTGGGTCTGAACGAAACCGGAGACACCTTATTCCTTGTCCCGTATGTCCAATACGGAAGAGAGGTGCTCGCTTACCCAAACAATCAACAAGTACGCACGGACAACTACCACTGTAACCCTTTCCTGGGAGCAAATCAGTCCAGGGCATCAGTAGTCATCCATTTGATGTGAAGACCGCCGGTCTTCAATAATCGTCTTCAATGTCTTCGACTTTAAATCGTCGTATAATTATTTGAAATGAGATTGAACTCAGTCTTTTCAAATAATTCTCGAATATATATAATTTAAAATCATTTCATATCGTTAATATTATTTTATAACAATTTCTCGTTATTTTTATTTATATAAAAATAGCCCAATTTAATTTAACGACGCTTCGGGTCAATAGGCGGCCCTGGCGCTGTTTTTACCTAATTTGATTTACACATTTCTCGAAATCTAACCGTTAGATTTTAAAAAAAATTATATCGCTGGAAAGATCTTCCCAAAGCGGACCTAAAGGTTCCAGTTTTGGGAAAATCCGATGGTCGGATCTTTCGGTATCAACGTTTAAAGTTACGATTTCAAAACGCGAACTACCGTGCGTGATTCGTTTAATTTTAATTTATATTTTTATATATACATAATTATATATAAATATAAGCTATTCGACGATTCCTCTAACGTATTTAACACGCCAAATAAAAGAATGTTTTATTTTGCATAACCATTTAAATATTTCTAATGATAAATTAAAAATGGATATTGTATTTGCAAACAAATTCCTATATTTTCTAATAACAAATAAATAGAGATTTTTGTTTGCATACATTTTCAATGTATTCTAATGTCAAATACAAGGAGAAGTTTTATTTCCATGAATTTCTACATGTTTTCTAATGTCAAATAAAAATGTATTTTATTTGCATACATTCCCTACATGTTTTCTAATATCCAGTAAAAATATATTTTATTTCCATAACCTTTCTATATGATTCTATTGTCAAATACAAAAGTATTTTATTTGCATACATTCCCTACATGTTTTCTGATGTCAAATGAAATGTACTTTATTTGCATATATGTCGCTAATGACAAATAAAAGATAATTTTTATTTTTATGTATGCAATTTCTACTTTAACTTTAACAAATAAAAAGACATATTTTTATTTGCATATAATCTCAATGTATAACAAGACAAATAAAAATGTTTGTTTTAATTTGTATACAAATTCCATGTATAAACTGACAAATAAAAATGTGTGTTAATTTGTATGCAAATTCTATGTATAAAATGACAAATAAAAATGTGTATTAATTTGTATGCAAATTCTAATGATGATAAACATGTCTCTTTTAAATTGTATACAATTCTAATTTAACAAAACAATTAAAAATGATAACTCTATTTTATTGACAATTCTATTTCAACAAAACAATAAAAATGATGACTTTGTTTTGTCGACAAATCTATTTCAACAGAACAATAAAAATGATAACTTTGTTTTGTCGACAATTCAATTTCAACAAAACAATAGAAACGATAGCTTTGTTTTGTCGACAAATCTATTTCAACAAAACTATAAAAATGATGACTTTGTTTTGTTGACAAATCTATTTCAACAAAACAATAAAAATGATAACTTTGTTTTGTCGACAATAATCCAATTCAACAAAATTGATATTTTTGTTTTAACACAAATCTAATTAATTAAAATGTTATTTTTGTTTTAACAATTCTATTTAACAAAAATGATATTTTTGATTTTACTACTTTATTTCAACAAAAATATTACTTTTGTTTTGAAAATTCTAATAAAAAATAATAATACTTTTGTTTGACACAAATCTAATTCAACAAAACAAATAAAAGTGATATGTTTGTTTTGTCGACAATTCTAATTCAACAACACAAATGAAAGTAATATGTTTGTTTTGTCGACAATAATCCAATTCAACAAAATTGATATTTTTATTTTAACCCAAATCTAATTAACAAAAACGTTATTTTTGTTTTAACAATTCTATTAAACAAAAATGATATTTTTGTTTTTACTACTTTATTTCAACAAAAATATTACTTTTGTTTTGACAATTCTAATAAAAAATAATGATAATTTTGTTTAACACAAATCTAATTCAACAAAACAAATAAAAGTGATATGTTTGTTTTGTCGACAAATCTAATTCAACAAAACAAATAAAAGTGATATGTTTGTTTTGTCGACAAAAATCCAATTCAACAAAATTGATATTTTTGTTTTAGCATAAATCTAATTAACAAAAATATTATTTTTGTTTTAACAATTCTATTTAACAAAAATGATATTTTTTTACTACTTTATTTCAACAAAAATATTACTTTTGTTTTGACAATTCTAATAAAAAATAATGATACTTTTGTTTGACACAAATCTAATTCAACAAAACAAATAAAAGTGATATCTTTGTTTTGTCGACAATTCTAATTCAACAAAACAAATAAAAGTGATATGTTTGTTTTGTCTACAACTCTAACTCAACAAAAAAAATAAAAGTGATATGTTTGTTTTGTCGACAATTCTAACTCAACAAAACAAATAAAAGTGATATGTTTGTTTTGTCGACAAAAAGTGATATGTTTGTTTTGTCGACAATTCTAACTCAACAAAACAAATAAAAGTGATATGTTTGTTTTGTCGACAATTCTAATTCAACAAAACAAATAAAAGTGATATGTTTGTTTTGTCGACAATTCTAATTCAACAAAACAAATAAAAGTGATATTTTTGTTTTGTCGACAATTCTATTTCAACAAAACGAATAAAAGTGATATGTTTGTTTTGTCGACAATTCTAACTCAACAAAACAAATAAAAGTGATATGTTTGTTTTGTCGACAATTCTAATTCAACTTAACAAATAAAAATATTTTCTAACATACATTTTCCTATGTATTCTAATGACAAATAAAAGAATAATTTATTTGTATACATTTTTCTATGTATTCTAATGACAAATAAAAGAATAATTTATTTGCATACATTTTTCTATGTATTCTAATGACAAATAAAAAATGATTTATTTATTTACATTTTTCTATTTAACATAACAAATAAAAATGATAATTTTATTTGTTTATAATTTCTATTTAACAAAAATGATATTATTGTTTTAACACAAATTTATTTAACAAAAATGTTATTTTTGTTTTAACATAAATCTCCTTAACAAAAATGTTATTTTGCGTTTTGACACAAATCTATTTGACAAAAATGTAATTCTTGTTCTAACTCAATTCTAATTAACAAAAATGTAATTTTTGTTCAACTATTATATTTTGACCAAAAATGCCAAATTTGTTTCAACTATTAGATTTTGACAAAAGTGATAAATTTGGTTTCAACTTTTATAATTTGACAAAAGTGGCAAATTTGGGTTCAACTATTATAATTTGACAAAAGTGACAATTTGGTTTAAACTATTATAATTTGACAAAAGTGACAATTTGGTTTCAACTAATGTGTTTTGAAAAAAAATGGATATTCTGTTTTAACTAATGTGTTTTGATAAAAATGTATATTTTGTTTTAACTAATGTGTTTTGACAAAAATGTATGTTTTATTTCAACTAATGTGTTTTGACAAAAATGTAAAATTTGGTCAACAATTCTAATTTGACCAAAAACGTATATTTTTGTTCAACAATTCTAATTTGACGAAAATGAATGTTTTTATTTCAACTATAATAATTGACAAAAATGAATGTTTTTATTTCAACTATACTAATGACAAAAATGAATGTTTTTGTTCAACTAAACTATATTGAAAAAAATAAATATTTTTGTTTAACTAAACTATATTGACAAAAATGAATATTTTTGTTTAACTAAACTATATTGACAAACATGATACATTTGTTTTCAACAGTTTTATTATAACAAACATGATATATTTATTTTCAACAATTTTATTATAACAAACATGATATATTTATTTTCATCAATTTTATTATAACAAACATGATATATTTATTTTCATCACCACCATCATCAAATCAATAGATCTACTTAACAATGACAATTCCAGATCAAATCACGTATGACAATCAGTTAGAATTTAACAGCGGATCGGAAGAAAAATCACAATCATAATTAATTATTTTTAATTAAAATAAATAGATAAATAGAATTCTCACATTGATTTTGTCTGAATTTCCAACATGCTCCGTTTCAGATCTAGTCAGTTTCATGTTGTAGATCGCGTTGAGACGATTCCAACGCACTTCGTTTCATGTGATTTCATCGTTGTTTGAACAAGTTAGGGACTTCTAAACATTAAATGATTAATAGCATAATTAACAAATAATTAACTAGTTTAATTACATGAATAAGGGGTCTTAACCCCCTTTCTTCCCCGTCCAGGCTTCAGGCCTATAACCGAACCTAAACTGCTCAATTAGGGTTCCAGAACGCACGCCAATCCCATCGCTGGAACCCCATCCTCCACCACCACGTGACCCGCCGTCCTCGACTCTACCTTTGGCCAAAGCCACGACCAACTCGCACAGTCCATGGCTCCCCAAATTTCTTGCGTGCGTGTCCCCTTTAGGGAGAAAATTGGAGCCGTCCACTTTACGAAATCCAATCCCAGCCGTTCATATTGTAGGTCTCTTCTAGTGCTAGAGATTTGCTGTTGATAATCTCTGAATTTGATTAAAGGATCGATCGAAATAAGAGGGAGAAAGGTGAAAGATTTTGGCCATTTAAAAATTAAAGTGGCAGCTGGTCTAATTGGCTAGGGTTAAGGTTAGATTTATCCTAGGTTATTTATAATAAAATAATATAAATTCCTTAATTTTGCAAATAAACCCGTTAAGTCTCCGTATCTCCAATTTCAGCCCAACGAGAGTTATCCCTAGGCAAATATTCCCCCTTTCAGACACAATGGGCTATGTCTCGTCAGCCCATCCGATCATTTCAGCCCCCTTTTCTTTAATTTAAAATATAAATCATTTAATTATTCAATTTGATCGTACATTTAAATTTACTGGGGCCACATACGGACTCCAAAAATTACAGAAAAAATATTTTTAGCTATATTTTAACGATACGGTCCTAACAAAATTAATTTTGACGTATTTGGAGACCGTTTGAAAAATGACCATTTTCTGGTCGATCCAAATTGACTAAAATTGACAAAACACATTTTCTTTTTCCACGCTCAAATATTAATTCCAAAAATTATGAAAATTGGAATCTAATAATAAATTGACATTTTGGATCCAAAAAAAGTGGTTTCGTCGAAAACGGAGGTCGTTTGCAAAATGGCTATTTATACGGGCTATATATTATATTAAATTCCATAGCGACTATTCTGAATATTCAATTGGCCATAACTTTTGATTCCCACTATGAAATTTCAATTTTTCAGATTCGTTGGAAAGATATTTTTAAATAGATTGAAATATTTTTGGTATTACTGAAATCTGATTTATTTGGAATCCTGTATATTCAGCCAAAGTTCAATTTCAAAATTTCAAACTACCATGCTATTTCTAACTCCTTTTATAATTAAAATAAATATATTCATTATAACTTCAATTAAAATAAATTTTTAATCGTTATTATTTAAAATAAATAATTTTAGATATTCAAAATCCATTAAAATCTCTAAAATAAAAATTTTAAATTGGTTCCAAAATTCCGAGTTGTTACAGGTCACCTGGAGGTGAAGGTTAGTACTAATCTACTATAACACTATTACTTTATATTTTGAGTTTTATTACCTTTATATTGAATATGCAATGGTTTTGTTAACCGGCTTTTTGGTCCGGTTCCCAGGGCCAGGTGCGAGTTTTCCGTAGGCGCAGGTTCCAGGTGCGAATTTCTGCATGTGGTCCCCTATTTCTACCTACACCTACCTAACCCCTACTACTCCCTTCCTATAAATACCCCATGACTTCACACTTGAAAGATGTGGGAATTTGAGACCTTAGGACCTCTAGAGAGCTCCACTAATGGCATCTCCCATTTGAGGAAGAAGAAGGGCAAAAGTGTCCCTTTCTTGAGATATTTAATATATGATAATTATGACACCATATATGAGGATGATGACATCATGCCTTAGAGATGACATCATATAGCTCTAAGCAAGCCCAGCCCAGAGGGAAGCCCACCAAGCCCTCGGGCTAGGGCAACCCACTGGGCTGGGGCAAGATTTTGTAATTTTATATGGTTAGGCATAGTAAATATAAAACAGTAAAAGTTGTTGCTTGCGAAGTACAATTTGGTTCAGTGGTAAGCGATTTGGAATTTCTTAGGGCTTCCTGGGATCGAAATTGACATGCTGCAGTTCCATTTTTTCTGCTGGCGAGTTGTTTTCCCCCCAGGTTTTGTTGCAAGTGGGCCAAGTTTTGTTGCAAAAATTTATAACTGGGCTTGGGCAGCATATCTTTAGGGCCGGCTCTGGCTCTAAGGATGACATTATATATCTTAATTATGACATCATCTAACATAAAGAAGAATGTAACGAATATAATGAGATGTCATGAGAGGGTCTCAACCTTGTAACATTTTGGGATTAATAATACTCCAACAACGCTTCAAAGTGGACGTAGGCCCCTCACGAGGTCGAACCACTATAAATCTCCTATGTTATTTACTGCTTTCCTACTCTTGTCTGTGCGACCAAATTAACTATTCCTAGTAATTGGAATCATTGGTGTTTGCGACATTTTTTTCCGTCAACGTTTGTTGCTTTCACTGAGAAAACTCGAATTTTCGCCTTTGTCGCACGTTGTCATCTCGACCCCGACGAGCTTAAGGTTCCTTGCTAAACCTGTTGTCGAGTCCGCTTACGATGGCAAAGCGACCAAAGAACGCAATGGTTGGCTCTTCAGCCGCAGCCGAGGCTGGTACATCCCAACAACCTCAACCAACGGACATCCAGGCCACTAATGAAACCGTCCCTCCTACTGTGGACCCGAAGCGCCCGCGACACGAACTCAAATCCGCGTGCTTAATGAAAAATATGAGAGCATGGCGGTCGAGCTTAATCAAGCATTAAGGAATAACATCGACCTTATGCGACACTTCAAGAAAGTCAGTGCATCATCGCTCGACTTCAACTAACTCGGAACAATTCTCGACCCCGACCAACCATATCGGAAACTTCCTCTTTCGAGTCGAGGGATCCGCATCAAAGGAGGAGGTTTAGCCTCATCAAAAACGTCTCCACTCGCACCAATGCCCTCGCCAACAGTAATGGCAATGGTTATGCCAACGGCAATGGGAACGACGACCGAACTATTGTCACATATAGCTAGGGGGAACAATACCGAGACCGCTCTCGCTTGATCATCAATGACGGTCCAGGTCTTACAAACCAACCTCTTCCTCGACACAACCCAACGGTCGCTAATCAGGATGATAGGCCCGTTATTCCAATGGCCCGCGTTCCTCCCAAATAGGAACCACATCACCCTGCTCCACCTCACCGTCCACACTAAGACCCAATCATAGATGTCGAGGACATGGAGGAAGACGATCCGGACGTCCATCATAGGAGTCACCCTCGCAACAGAACTCCAGAACCTCGCTAAAGCCCATGGGTCCCAATGGCGGATCCCCATCCAACTTACCTACCCAACATGGTTCGAAGAATCATGAGGGAAATGCGAGGAAATGTGCATAATTCATGGGAAGCGCAGGGTAAACGAAGCTGAATGGCCGCGACGCTTTAGCATGCCGCAAATGCTGCTCTACGATGGCACCACTGACCCATGTGTCTTCCTAAATCGATATGAATGGCAAATGGACTCGAGTCGGGGGAACGATCCGGTCAAATGCAAATGTTTCCCAGTCTTCTTATCAGGAACCGCTCTGTTATTATTCTCTCTCCTCTCGCACGATTCCGTTAACAACTTCGGTCAATTAGCGACATGGTTGGTTAAACAATTCAGGGTGCACATACCAACTCCAAAGGATGCTCTCACCCTTTCTAACTTATACCAAGGGCCCGCTGAGTCGCTCAAAAGCTACCTCTCCAGGTTCAATATTGCCCTCGCCGAGGCCGAGGATCCGAACCCTCGCACCATACTCTTTCAGTTAGCCAAAGGTGTCCTCCCTACTTCCGAATTCGGGGCGTGGATCGATCGGAAGCAACCAAAAAGCCTCAACGCCTTCTATGAGAAGGCGGATCATTACTTATGCCAAGAGGAGACAAGGCGCAACCGACTCTCATCCACCAGTCGCCCCAATGGCCATCAAGCAGGCGCTGCAAATAACAACCTCAAAATAAAACAAGTAGGAGAGCCATTTGATCAGAACAAGGGGCGAGGTCCTAATAGGCAAAGACCGAACAATGGTAGGCAAGTCGGCCGGGACAACGATTAGGCCCCGACCGAGCCAAGAAAGCCCGGCCCTTACCGAGCCTTCGAGACATACACCCCGCTAAATGAGGATCTAGAAACAATCTATTTGGATACAGGAAACACTTTGCCATATAAGAAGTCGCACACCAGGGAATCAACCGACTTTGAGAAAAATACTGGAAGGTATTGCCGATACCATGACGTAGACGGCCACAATACCAATGAATGTCTCCAACTAAGGGATGCAATTGAGAAGCTTATTCACGAAAAGCGAGTTGAGCAATATGTCCAAGAGCCTTTTCCCCCCGAAGCAAATCCAAAGCCTCAGGCACCAGCGCCTCAGGCAGCCGCCAAAGCAGCTTCAGGTCCATCTAACCCAAGGCATGGGATCGTAATCAACACCATATGTGGCGGACCTTATCCTACACATGATAGCTGCGGAAAAATGGAAGAGTATGTTAGTTCGATAAATCATGCTACTTATGAAACTTGCTCTGCACTCGATGAATCTGTCCCAGCCAAGCTCCAAAAGACCATGCAGGACGACATCGTTTTATGCGAAAGAGATTGTACTGGGGTGGAGAACCCAACCACCGATCCACTGGTTATCACTGCTCAAATCGGTGTCGCTTCTGTCCGTAAAGTGTTAATCGATTCCGGAAGCTCAGTCAACATCATTTTCAAAGCTGCTTACGACCAGATGAAGTTAGAAACAAAAGACTTAAAGCCATGTCGCTCCACGATCCACGACTTCAATGGGGCTTCTAGTTCGCCAGTAGGAGTGATCGATTTACCTACGGAGCTAGGCGAGGGGGATCGAAGCTGGGTTTGAATCCTCACTTTCGTAGTTATAGACATTGATTCCCCCTACAATGCTTTCCATGGGCGCCCTTTTCTCATAGAGTTTCGGGTTTGCATATCTCCATGGTCTCTCCTAATGAAATTCCCGACAAAAACGTGATTGGAACAGCCAGAGGCGACCAAGTGAACCCCTATGAATGTTATGCAACAGAATGGAAGAATGCGCGCAATAAGGACAAGGGTAAAGAAGTGCCCATGACTTCTTGCGCCAAGACCATTTCAGCATAGCAATCAGCGGCATCTGGGCCATGGCTCAGGCGCCACTGCCGTCTTTCCGAAGACCTCGACCCACGGAAGGACAAAGAGCCCGAGTACGAGAGGCCTACCCTAGTCGAATCTACAATAGATATTCCCGTTAATCCCGATGATCCGTCAAGAGTTCTAAAGATAGGATCGCAACTCCATCCCGCAATAAAATAAGAACTTGTGGATTTCTTGAAGGTTAACCTAGACGTGTTTGCATGGACTCATTCCAATATGAAAGGCATCGACCCTGCGATCGCTTGCCATTGTCTAAGTATCGATCCTACAACAATTCCAGTCAAGCAGAAGCGCTACTTCTTGGGACCCGAGAGGTCCAAAGCATAGGAGGAAGAGGTAGAATGTCTACTCAACAACAATTTCATTCGCGAAACCGATTACCCCGAGTGGGTCTCCAAACCCGTTCTGGTCAAGAAGGCCAACGGTAAATGGCAAACGTGTGTTGACTTCTCCGACTTAAACAAAGCATGTCCCAAGGACAGCTTCCCACTTCCAAAGATCGACCGACTTGTTGACTCAACTGCCGGATACCAGCTGCTATCTTTCACGGATGCCTATTCAGGCTACAATCAGATCCCAATGAACCTTCGCGACCAGGATCACACCTCTTTCATAACAGACCTCGGACTTTACTGCTATCGCGTCATGCCCTTCGGCCTCAAGAATGTCGGCGAAGCGAATGGTTAATCGACTCTTTAAAAACCAGACCAGAAAGTCCACGGAGGTGTACGTGGACGACATGTTGGTAAAATCTAAAGTATCAAGCAGTCACGTCCACGACCTCTCCGAAATTTCCCTGCTACCAACAACGACACGGAATATGAGGCCTTGATAGCCGAACTCGGAATCGCAATCGAGCTTAAACTAAAGAGATCCAAATTTTCTCCGATTCACAACTCATCATGCGTCAGGTACAAGGGGAATAACAAGCTAGGGAAGAACGACTCGCCCTATACTTAACCAAGGTTCAGGAATTACTCACTCACCTTGAAACACCCCACCTCCGTTAGGGTCACTCTCAAAGGGAATGCCCTAATTTTGGTGGAGGTTTATAAGTATAAGTCACAGATATACAAGACAGATATAAGAACACATATTTGTAAATAGCAGAAAAGCAGCAACTTTTATTTCATAAAAGTAAATACGTGTTACAGCAACATCACCATGATTGTCTTACATCCTTTCAAAAAAAACATAACACCTTCATAACTGTCTTGATTACATTATTTAAAGAAGCATAAAGAAAACATAAATAAACTGCAAAAGCCCCATAGTTGTTGTCCAAAGCCATAGTTCAAAACGGAAAGGTCCAAGCAATACATTCTTTCTCTTCAAGCTGGATATGAAGGCTGGTCAAGCTGCAGTATTCCCTCCCTGTGGACCTGGGGAGGGGGGGGGAACGGAAGAAAAGAAGACGAAAGAAAAGTAGAGTCAGACATAAAGCCTGAGTAAGTCGAGGACTACTCTGTCTATGAATAAAGAACTGGGTATGATAAGTATAAACTAGAAATGGGGAAAGCACTGTAAACTTAGTTAAGTTGTCTAGGGTCGAATATACTATCGTACCCCATATTAATCTCTGAACCCATATAAACTAGTTCCCAACTGGCACCCCATAATCAGGGTGAAGTGATCCATTCTATGATGATCGGCTCCTACTCGCATAGTTACATGTGTCTTACGGCCCCCGATGTTGTAGTTACCTATGCTGGTCCCACCATGGGGTGTATCAAGTCCCATGGCGGCGACCCGACATAACCCTAGAATGCACAGGTATGCTACTGGTGCCCAGTGCCTTATTTTTCTGCGCCGGAGTGAGTGCACGTCCACACCCCGTTAGAACCTACACTGCTGCACCACCACCGTCGATTTGACCTCTTACATTCAGCCAAGTAATCGTGCCCCACCCTGCCTAGTTTCAGGGTATCATGATACACCTTGTAGGGTTACTGCTGAAAAGGGTCCCCCGCTACTAGGTTTTCTACTTCTAGCCAACATGCTAAGTTGGTTAAGTGTTTTATGAACCTAACCCCCAATCAGTCTGTTTAGTTTAGCATGTCCCATTTTTGATTAAGTCTTTAGTTTACTTAATCCTATCAGTCCTGACTCAGCCTTAATTGTCTTATTAAAGCCTTGACCTCTCACATTAGACAGGTATTGTTGTGGCTGCCTGTTGCCGGTTGGTTCCGGGCAGTCTTACGCCACAACTCAGTCTAACCTCGGGTCCTTATTGGGCTCCATGTTTAACCACCCACATTGGATAGGTATTGTTGTGACTACTGGACAGCCGGGCGGTTCCGGGCAGGTTTACATCACAACTCAATCCAACCTCGGGTTAAACACATCGTATTTTCTACGTTTACATATTTTGTCTTTCTTCTTTATTTTCTTATATGTAAATATTTGCGGCCCATTATTAAAAATCAATGGTGTGAAGGTTACACCAATCATGGGCCCAACCCATACTTGAATTTGGGCCCCTTTACTTTATATTTTCATTTATTAATTAATTTGGCCCAACGCTATTTTCCCCCGTTTAATACGTTCGTTTATTATATATATATGTTGGGCTTAGCCTTTTCAAGCCCAACTTAGCCATGTGAAAAAAAAGGGAGGCTTAAAGCGTGATTACATACACAAAAAGGGGAATGTGAACACATGAACTTGCAACATAACGTTGGAACTACAAAATAGAAACTGGTGTACTTTCATAGTAGTAACGTATACTTTGGTCATAAAGCATAAGTGACATGGATCAAAGCATGTAAACTTGTAGTTAAGTTAAGAATCTAAATTGGATATCATCATTGACACATAGTCTTAACTACAACATAAACCTATATTTTTATTTAGGCATAATGTCAAACATAAGCAAATCATGTTCATAAGATTACTACATGTTTACAAAGGTGCTTACTTTTGTTACTAATACAAAAGTATAGTTCAACTAGAATTATTCCAACTTAATCATGATTTTAAATCTATTCACATAACCATGGCACACATATACCTATGGCATAAATATTTCTAAACATGAAATCATGATTTTTACTTTAGTCATGCAAACTTGCAAATGGGATTTTAAATCTAACCTAGCTATGTACCACATGTGTCATCATATAATTCTTGTTAACAATATAGACCTAACATGTTTTTCAATTATGCAAAATATCAATCATAGCCTAGTCATATTCATAAGTTCGCAAAGAGGTTTTCTAGTACAAAAGTATGGCTTAATATATAGATCATGATGCCAAATTTTCAACATAATTTCATATGAATTATAATAACCCAAATTTGTTCCAATTACACACAAAATGATTTTTGTACAGAAATACACATTATGATGGCATAGTAGCAAAACCACAAACTTGCATGAATTTCAATTAAAGAACTACATACATGTAGCTTTAACATGAATTACAAACTTTGCGAATATCCAAACGTATATTTGCATAAAATTACCGCAAACATGTAGTTTTTATAATGAATAACATACTTTGCGAATATCCAAACGTATACTTGCATAAAACTACCGCAAACATGTAGTTTTTATAATGAATAACATACTTTGCGAATATCCAATCGTTATACAATATTCCAAATCGATAAGAATCATAGTAACGCACAAATATGAATTACTTATCACCACAAATCAAGTGTACAAACCAACACAGTTATTTATTCATACCAAAATAATACTCTACTTACAATCGTGTGGCGAATTCTCCAGTTCAGGAATTCGGAGATGCGACTCCTTTTGACGTAGGCATTGATTTGATTTGTTTAAGTTGCTTTATGCTTTAGAATTTTCCTCCTAATCTTCTCTCAAATTGGTGGATACTCCTAGTCGTTCCTCAGCAGCATGATGGCCTCATTCTTATTTTTTTGTGTGAGTTTAGGTTAGGTTTGAGTTGTATATATAGAATTTTAGGATTAATTTAGGCCGTTTGATTAATCCTAGAAATGACCATAACCGTTCAGTCAGGATAGAGTTATCCTATTGACTCAGCCATGAGTCAGAAATGACTCAGCATTGACTCAGCGATGAGTCAGAAATGACTCGGCGTATTAAATGTTCACCAATTCAAACGTAAATACGTATTTAATAGATACATTTCCCCCTTTACCGTATTAATTACCCATATATAAATATTTATTTATATATGAATAAATATTTTCTTACCTTTAATTTGTCATAATTAAAATTGGAGAAGGCAAAAAAAAAAACCATCCTTGACAACCAAAAATGCGCAACGTACGCTACATGATGCGTACACGTCATATATATATATATGCGTATATGTATATATATATATATTATATATATATTCATTTTTTTCTCTATCTTCCCAATTACCCATTTTCAAACTAAACCACTTTTTGAACTGCGTTCACACTAGGCTATTTTAAGCCATTCCCCTAAAACAAAAAAATAGGGCGCTGGCGGGGATCGAACTCTGTACCTCTTGTATGCAAGTCATGTGTTCCAACCAAATGAGCTACTAAGTCTTTTGCTTACAAACCCTAGAACAATGCTAAACATTATTCGTTTCCTATTCTTTTTTTTTTTCATGTTTTGCTGCGATATTTAAATTAAAGATATCTTCTTCACACGTTATCCGTTTTGCGTAAACTCGGACTCTATTTCAAGTAGAATTTCGAGGCGAATGCAATGGCGTAACCCGTTTCCCTTAATTCTTTGATTTGAAATTAATTATACTTTAATTTGTGAATCTCACTGTTATAGAATACACGGGGTGTTACATTCTCCCCCACTTAAAAGGATTTCGTCCCCGAAATCTTCAAGTTAGGAGGAATGTATATCCTAACATCCAAACATCCATCTACTCATCCATCAAACACGAGTATCCATTGTCCTTAAAAGACTTCTAATGCTTCATGATCATATGCGAAGTGTGTGTGTACATGTACTTATCTAATGCAAAATCAGGCGGTCTACTGATTCAGTTGACCTCCTTAATGCGAATTATGTGAGTGCCATGAATCCATTATGTATGCAAATTTTCCTATTCATGATTCTACATGAGTGCACAATCATTCATACAAATGCAACATCCATATGGCAACACATTAAAGTTCAACCATATACGAATGCAAACATATATGCATATGCAATATGAAGTGACTGAGCCGATCTAAAACTTAGATTGTGTGTGTATATGCAACCACGAGCAACCACAAGCAATCACTTGCAACCACTTGCAACCATCATCCATAACATGTTTCAACTACATGTTTTCATCCAAAGAGTTTCTACCTAAAAGATAGGGTCGAGGAGATAATTAGGATAAAACAAAGCATCTAAAATAAGTTAACGATGTACCGCCAGAAGGTCCAGTCTGCTTCTCAGGGCAGTCTTTGCTGATGTGTCCAGTCTTCCCACAATGAAAACATTCACCTTGCTTAAGAAATAAGAATTTTTCCAACTGAAGACTCCTTTCAGCTTCTGAGAGAAATTTAGCCTCAAACCTTGCCATAAAGTCCTCCCATGTTTCCACCGGTCTTTCTGCATTAGTGACTTCCCACCAGTAGGAAGCCTCACCTTTTAGTAGCCACACTGCCAGTTGTACCTTCTGCCTATCTTCTACCTCAAAGATGACGAATAAGTCCTCGGTTTCCTTTAACCAATTCCTAGCTGCCACGAAGGACTCAGTTCCATGAAAATCCTTTCCTCCCATAGCTTTAAAATCTTTACATATCTTAGCAAACGTGTTTCCCCGTGGAGGAGGTGGAGGAAGAGGTGCTGCTGCAGCTGGATGATTTCCTGCAGCTGGGGGAGGAGGAACGGTAGGACCTGGCTGAGTGGCCCTTGCTTCTAAGAACCGTCTAAACCAACTAGGTATTGGTACACCCTCTGGCAAGTTAAGTTCTTCGGACATGCTGAAACAAAAAGGATAGATTCAAAACGAAGGATAAGAGATAGTACCTATGGCTTTGGGGGGACTTTGCCTTTTTTTTTTTAAAAAAAAAAAATTTCTTTTAAAAATGCTTCTTTAAATTTTTTTTTGAAAATAAATTTTCAAAACTTTTTATCTTATCTGGTAAACCTATGCTCTGATACCAAGTGAAACACCCCACCTCCGTTAGGGTCACTCTCAAAGGGAATGCCCTAATTTTGGTGGAGGTTTATAAGTATAAGTCACAGATATACAAGACATATATAAGAACACATATTTGTAAATAGCAGAAAAGCAGCAACTTTTATTTCATAAAATTAAATACGTGGTACAGCAACATCACCATGATTGTCTTACATCCTTTCAAAAAAAACATAACACCTTCATAACTGTCTTGATTACATTATTTAAAGAAGCATAAAGAAAACATAAATAAACTGCAAAAGCCCCATAGTTGTTGTCCAAAGCCATAGTTCAAAACGGAAAGGTCCAAGCAATACATTCTTTCTCTTCAAGCTGGATATGAAGGCTGGTCAATCTGCAGTATTCCCTCCCTGTGGACCTGGGGGGGGGGGAACGAAAGAAAAGAAGACGAAAGAAAAGTAGAGTCAGACATAAAGCCTGAGTAAGTCGAGGACTACTCTGTCTATGAATAAAGAACTGGGTATGATAAGTATAAACTAGAAATGGGGAAAGCACTGTAAACTTAGTTAAGTTGTCTAGGGTCGAATATACTATCGTACCCCATATTAATCTCTGAACCCATATAAACTAGTTCCCAACTGGCACCCCATAATCAGGGTGAAGTGATCCATTCTACGATGATCGGCTCCTACTCGCACAGTTACATGTGTCTTACGGCCCCCGATGTTGTAGTTACCTATGCTGGTCCCACCATGGGGTGTATCAAGTCCCATGGCGGCGACCCGACACAACCCTAGAATGCACAGGTATGCTACTGGTGCCCAGTGCCTTATTTTTCTGCGCCGGAGTGAGTGCACGTCCACACCCCGTTAGAACCTACACTGCTGCACCACCGCCGTCGATTTGACCTCTTACATTCAGCCTAGTAATCGTGCCCCACCCTGCCTAGTTTCAGGGTATCATGATACACCTTGTAGGGTTACTGCTGAAAAGGGTCCCCCACTACTAGGTTTTCTACTTCTAGCCAACATGCTAAGTTGGTTAAGTGTTTTATGAACATAACCCCCAATCAGTCTGTTTAGTTTAGCATGTCCCATTTTTGATTAAGTCTTTAGTTTACTTAATCCTATCAGTCCTGACTCAGCCTTAATTGTCTTATTAAAGCCTTGACCTCTCACATTAGACAGGTATTGTTGTGGCTGCCTGTTGCCGGTTGGTTCCGGGCAGTCTTACGCCACAACTCAGTCTAACCTCGGGTCCTTATTGGGCTCCATGTTTAACCACCCACATTGGATAGGTATTGTTGTGACTACTGGACAGCCGGGCGGTTCTGGGCAGGTTTACATCACAACTCAATCCAACCTCGGGTTAAACACATCGTATTTTCTACGTTTACATATTTTGTCTTTCTTCTTTATTTTCTTATATGTAAATATTTGCGGCCCATTATTAAAAATCAATGGTGTGAAGGTTACACCAATCATGGGCCCAACCCATACTTGAATTTGGGCCCCTTTACTTTATATTTTCATTTATTAATTAATTTGGCCCAACGCTATTTTCCCCCGTTTAATACGTTCGTTTATTATATATATATGTTGGGCTTAGCCTTTTCAAGCCCAACTTAGCCATGTGAAAAAAAAAGGGAGGCTTAAAGCGTGATTACATACACAAAAAGGGGAATGTGAACGCATGAACTTGCAACATAACGTTGGAACTACAAAATAGAAACTGGTGTACTTTCATAGTAGTAACGTATACTTTGGTCATAAAGCATAAGTGACATGGATCAAAGCATGTAAACTTGTAGTTAAGTTAAGAATCTAAATTGGATATCATCATTGACACATAGTCTTAACTACAACATAAACCTATATTTTTATTTAGGCATAATGTCAAACATAAGCAAATCATGTTCATAAGATTACTACATGTTTACAAAGGTGCTTACTTTTGTTACTAATACAAAAGTATAGTTCAACTAGAATTATTCCAACTTAATCATGATTTTAAATCTATTCACATAACCATGGCACACATATACCTATGGCATAAATATTTCTAAACATGAAATCATGATTTTTACTTTAGTCATGCAAACTTGCAAATGGGATTTTAAATCTAACCTAGCTATGTACCACATGTGTCATCATATAATTCTTGTTAACAATATAGACCTAACATGTTTTTCAATTATGCAAAATATCAATCATAGCCTAGTCATATTCATAAGTTCGCAAAGAGGTTTTCTAGTACAAAAGTATGGCTTATTATATAGATCATGATGCCAAATTTTCAACATAATTTCATATGAATTATAATAACCCAAATTTGTTCCAATTACACACAAAATGATTTTTGTACAGAAATACACATTATGATGGCATAGTAGCAAAACCACAAACTTGCATGAATTTCAATTAAAGAACTACATACATGTAGCTTTAACATGAATTACAAACTTTGCGAATATCCAAACGTATATTTGCATAAAACTACCGCAAACATGTAGTTTTTATAATGAATAACATACTTTGCGAATATCCAAACGTATACTTGCATAAAACTACCGCAAACATGTAGTTTTTATAATGAATAACATACTTTGCGAATATCCAATCGTTATACAATATTCCAAATCGATAAGAATCATAGTAACGCACAAATATGAATTACTTATCACCACAAATCAAGTGTACAAACCAACACAGTTATTTATTCATACCAAAATAATACTCTACTTACAATCGTGTGGCGAATTCTCCAATTCAGGAATTTGGAGATGCGACTCCTTTTGACGTAGGCGTTGATTTGATTTGTTTAAGTTGCTTTATGCTTTAGAATTTGCCTCCTAATCTTCTCTCAAATTGGTGGCTACTCCTAGTCGTTCCTCAGCAGCATGATGGCCTCATTCTTATTTTTTTGTGTGAGTTTAGGTTAGGTTTGAGTTGTATATATAGAATTTTAGGATTAATTTAGGCCGTTTGATTAATCCTAGAAATGACCATAACCGTTCAGTCAGGATAGAATTATCCTATTGACTCAGCCATGAGTCAGAAATGACTCAGCATTGACTCAGCGATGAGTCAGAAATGACTCAGCGTATTAAATGTTCACAAATTCAAACGTAAATACGTATTTAATAGATACATTTCCCCCTTTACCGTATTCATTACCCATATATAAATATTTATTTATATATGAATAAATATTTTCTTACCTTTAATTTGTCATAATTAAAAATTGGAGAAGGCCAAAAAAAAAAAAAAACCATCCTTGACAACCAAAAATGCGCAACGTACGCTACATGATGCGTACACGTCATATATATATATATATATATATATGCGTATATGTATAAATATATATTATATATATATTCATTTTTTTCTCTATCTTCCCAATTACCCATTTTCACACTAAACCACTTTTTGAACTGCGTTCACACTAGGCTATTTTAAGTCATTCCCCTAAAACAAAAAAATAGGGCGCTGGCGGGGATCGAACTCTGTACCTCTTGTATGCAAGTCATGTGTTCCAACCAAATGAGCTACTAAGTCTTTTGCTTACAAACCCTAGAACAATGCTAAACATTATTCGTTTCCCATTCTTTTTTTTCTCATGTTTTGCTGCGATATTTAAATTAAAGATATCTTCTTCACACGTTATCCGTTTTGCGTAAACTCGGACTCTATTTCAAGCAGAATTTCGAGGCGAATGCAATGGCGTAACCCGTTTCCCTTAAATCTTTGATTTGAAATTAATTATACTTTAATTTGTGAATCTCACTGTTATAGAATACACGGGGTGTTACACACCTCAGCACTTCGTCATCATTCACATACCTCGAGAACAGAATGAAAAAGCAGATTTGCTATCCAAACTAGCAAGCTCTGAGGATCCGCAACTTTTGAGGTTCTCCCTCGTTGAAGTACTCAACTCCCCTAGTATCAACCAAACTCAAACTGAGGCGGTCATAAACACCGAACTCGAACATGAAACTTGGATGACACCAATCAAGAATTACCTACAGCACGGGACCCTTCCCGGGATCTACAAGGAAAGACGAGCGCTCACCCGCCAATCGGCTCGCTACCTTCTTATGGATGGGATTCTCTACCATAGGGGTTTCTCCGTCCAATTGCTTAGATGTGTAGCCCATCATGACGCCATCAAAATCTTAACCAATGTGCATGAAGGGGAGTGCGGCGACCATACGGGAGGGCAAACCCTGGCCAGAAAGATACTTAGACATGGTTACTGCTGGCCCACGCTCGATCAATATGCCGCAGACTATGCTTGCAAGTGCGACAATTGCCTGCGCTTCTCAAAGATCCCGAGAGCACCGCCTACAGAGTTAACACAAATGGTCAGTCCATGGTCATTCGCCATGTAGGGAATTGACATCATCAGAACTCTTCCAATGGCCTGAGGCGGGGCATGATATGCCGTCGTCGTAGTTGATTATTTTACCAAATAGGCAGAGGCCGAAGCTCTCGCCACAATCACCACCAAGAAGATGATCAACTTCATTGTACGCAACATCATTACTCGATATGGGGTCCCTCAAGCTATCATTTTTTATAATGGCACTCAATTCGAGAGAGCCAAATTCAAAGCCTTCTGCCAGCGGCACAGCATTGAAAAGAGATTCTCGACAGTGGCTCATCCTCAAGCCAATGGGAAGGTCGAAGCGATCAACAAAGTTATTAAGTCTGTCATCAAGAAGCGCCTGGAAAAGGCTGGGGGCATGTGGGCAGACGAACTTCCTCTAGCCCTATGGGTATACCGAACCATCCATAACACAGCAACTGGACATACTCCCTTCGCCCTCGCCTACGGATCAAAAGCCGTCATTCCTATCGAACTCCAGCTTCCATCTCACCGAGTCACCTATTTCGGTCCAAGGACAAACCAAAATTTACTTTTAGGATCACTTGACTTGTTGGAAGAAAAAAGGAACGAAGCTGATCTCCGAGCTGTTGCCCAACGGAGTCGCCCGTTACTTCAATTCTAGGGTCCGCCATAAGGACCTCAACGTCGGCGACCTCGTCTTAAAATGGGTCTTCCCTCCACCGACAGGACTCGCTCCTCGTTGGGAAGGTCCGTACTCCATACGACGGAAGCTCAGCAATGGATCTATCAAACTCACAACCGTGGATGGAGCTGAACTCCCAAGGGCATGGAACAGTGAACATCTCCGCCGCTACATTACATAACTTAGTACACAGTTATTTACGCTTTCCAACAGTGTTTTGTTTTCTAACAATTCAATGCATTGTAAAGGCTACTACTGCCAAAGTTATTAGTGGAAATGATATTTAACTTCCCATCTCTTCCTGTTTATGTTTACCCCACGCATGACACGTTTGACTAATCCTGACAACTAGCTTACGTTTAAACAGTCAGTTGTCGTGTCTGCCTCCGAGCACGGAGTCGGCATCGCCGTCCAAGTCTCGAGCCAACCTTGAGGCCAAACACAATGGCTACGATCGGCACCCCAAGCACGGGAGCCATCAACGCTACTCGAGTCGCTGGCCCACGGCGAGACCGAGTATAAATAACCACGAACTCGAATATTGGCCCCGTGCCGAGACCGAGGATAAATCGTTCTGTGCCCAAGTCCCAAGCGACTTGGGGCCACCCAACAGCCAGGCAGGAGTGATGTAAATCCCTTCCCTTACTAGGGGTACCGGTCAAATCTTGGCGCAGCACCGAAACCGACCCTTAAATTGTTTCTTCCCCGAAGCTCTCAAGGCTAAGGGGTAGCTCATGGCCACGATTGGACCCTACGGGCTAATGATCCGGGCTTCTCTTCTTAGGTGAATAAACGACACTTACGGCTTGCCTCAACCCGATGAACGAGGGGAGAGCTACACACCGGACGGACCGCACAACGCAACATCATACGCCTTCGCTACACTTGGGATTAACCCCGGGAAACCCAAACACAACAGGCGCTCAGCCTGGCTTCCCAACCTACGGGTTTCGTGAGATGAGGGATACTTACTAAAAGCCTGCGCTCTATCACACCCCTCCGGAATAATTGACCCATAGCATGATACACAATCACACCCCTCTGGAATAATTGACCCAGAGCACGGTACACAATCGCTTTTTTGTTGAGTGTAACGATAAGTATGCTTATGCAAGTACGGGACACCCGAAAACATAAAAAGAACATCCAAGCACTTAACACAAATTGCGATCTTTACTAATTCATATTTTCATTTCAACACACACACACACACACATTAAAAATGACTGCATGTCTAATATCTTTCTTTCTAATGACACGGTGTACATGGGAACCACATCGTGTCTTGAAAAACAAAAAGCTAGGGCGGTACTCGTGTAAACTATCAGCCTACACTACCAAAATAAACGATAACTACTACGTAGGTTGCTAACGCTAATCATTTTTCTTCCTTTTGTGCTTGTATTTCTTTCTTGCAGATTCCGCACTCGACGGTTCATCCTTTTCACCGGGCCTCTTCTTATTAGACCCGCTCCATCCCCCTTGGCCCTTCCGAGAAGTTGTCAATTCATGAGAAACCGGAAGATGCTTCTCGTCCTGTAACAACCCGGGTTTTGGTTACCTGGGCTAAATAGATTATAACATGTTTTATAGTTTAAATTTTAAGAAGAATAAACCATGTTTGAAAATGGTTAATTAAAAATTTATTGAGTGACATCATAATATTAGGTTTTGGAGTTTAATTGTGACGGCCCGCCTCGCACCAGCCTGCATTTCCTCCAAAAGTGCGCTGTACACATGCACGACTAGCACAAGACGGTCGTTAGAAGAAAGGAAAGAAGAGGACGAACTAATCAAAGAACCTGTAGAATGTCTCACAGCGCATGGAATAAAATATAATAATAACATACTTGACATAAAACAGGCGAGACAGTGCATAAGCTGATAACGAAAACCAACATAAATCTCAAAGCAGCGGAAATCCAAATACAGCTTATTACAATTTTCCAAATTTACTGTCTCTAAACAAAAGAAAGCTAAAGTAGAAGATACACCAACAATGCCCAAGCAGTGATCTTCAACAACACAGGGAGAATATTATGTATATAGTACGTGGAAGCCTCCTGCTCGTCTCCGGATCATCTACCCGTGCATCACCAGCTAACCTGTCTCTAGTCTGCTCGTGTGAGCACCCAGAGTAATAAGAAGAGACATAAAACTCTGGGTCAGACATAAAGCCTGGTATGAGCGATAAGCATCTAAACAGGGAAATAACAGGTATACTAAACCATACCTGAACCTGGACCTGCAACCAAAGAGTTAGTACCACATACCGTACAATACTCCAAGGTGCCATAATAATTAGTGTAAGAATACGGGGGTGGGGTGTGCATGTCACAATGATAGCAAGCAAATCATCCATAATAACCATCCTCACATCTCTCATTCAGTGCGTAAAGTATACGACATCTATCACTTTGGAACACTAGACAAACTGAGGTAACGACGAATCCCGACTTGTAGAAACCCTGCTGTGATCAAGCCAAACACTTGGAGTCATGACCAACCATTTCAATGACCCACTTCATTGGTCATAGCCCTTGGTTCTACCAATGCCATAATGGCCCTGAATCCGCCTTCGTACCTCCTACCATAGTGGTCCAAAGCTATAGACGTCGATAACTCCTTGACACGCGTCCCGCAGCAAAGCCCAATCATGAAGTGAACTCGTTGATTCCCATCTGAATCTTAAGCTCTAACTTCTCATTCGGACCTCCTTTGCATCTCGGGTTTGGTCGAATTGGAGTGGATCTTCAGAAGAGTTGTCGTACATTAACAGTCCTAGAGTTCTGTTCGGTTCGGTAGTCATCACCATCATCGGGTCGGGTCGGTAGTCCACTTCGGGTCGGGTCGGTGTCTCCCTCCGGGTCGGGTCGGTTCAGTGATTCTCCCCCTTCAGTTCGGTTCGGCAATCATTGCCCCCGTCCGTTCGGTTCGGGTTTCTTCACTCCGGGTCGGGTCGGGTTGCTATCCTCCTTCCAGCTCATGCCCCTTCTTCGATCAGCTCCCTCGTTTCTTCTACTCCGATCCGATCACTTCGCTTTGCTTCAGTCCGATCCGCTCCGCTCCCTAGCCTGCTCCGATCCGATCTGCTCCAACTCCAACTCTAAGCAATGGCCTTCCTTCCTGCCAAACTTCTTCCAGTGGCAAGTCCCCATCCAGTTCGGATTCCCTTGGTCAGTTCCCTAGTCCGATCCGACCCCTTTCTCCGATCCGAACCGGTTCGGAACCTGCACACTTCTGCAACTTTCCAGCGAGCTTTCTACGCCATTCGACGACGTTTTCGAGCAATTTAACTATTCTAATCAATCATGAAACATACCATAGAGTCATAGCAACATATAATAGCAACCACAAACAGCAAACAACAATTCAAATGAACCAAAATGGATCAAAAGTGGCTAAAACCTCACATTTGCCTATAACCCCTCTTAATCATGTTTAAGCATACGATTAGCAAAACACATCGAAATTAACCCAAATTTCTAACAGAGCCTTAAAACATTATTTTAGAATTTTAAGAATTTTTCCAGGATTTATTTACGTATAAATTCGCTAATCTTCACTAATTACCCTTAATCAACCGTAATTAGTGTCAAAATGATGCTATCACTCACCTTGGCCACAAATGAAATTCTCAGAACTGAAACTCCTCTGATTTGGGGCGAATACTGATGTCTAACAGCGGCTCTAACCTTGCTTTGGTGCTTTTTCTCCTTAATTTGGTGTTGCTAAGCCTAATCTTCAATTAGAGAGTGATTTGGGGTGTTTTAGATGTAGGAAGCCATTACTGAGGTCTCAAGGAGGTTTGTGGCGGCTCAAAACTGAAATGAAAGTGATAACCTAACCCTAACCAGTCCTCCTATACCTCTAAACCCGAAATTCCCCTTGGGCCTAGCTGCTAATCACCCGGTTAAGCCCAATTAAGCTGTTTTTAACCATCTGAAACTTGTTTCAGCCATATCTCCCAAACGGTAAGTCTGTTTGGCTAATGTGACCACTCTACGGAAAGAGAAACTATCATTCAAAGCCAATGGAAGTGGTTTCAGGTCGAAATTCATTTCCAGTCAAAAGTTATGGCCAAAACAGTGCCAACTAGGGGTAAAATGGTCATTTAAAAATCGGGAAAAATCATGAACATGGGAAATGACCCCAATAGTCGTCTCCCAAAGTTACATGACCATACGGCTTCGTATGTGACAGAAATAAATATTCTACGATCCTATGATGCGTAGAATGCGGGTCGTTACACTCTCCCCCCCTTAAGAAATTTCGTCCCCGAAATTCCTTAACCCAAAACATACAAAGGATCCCGCATGCCTAACAACCATATACAACAACCAAATATGCAAAATAAGCAAACAAGCCTATCCTAGCATGCGGAAAATCTAAATTGAAGTCAAAATCTTACCAGACAAAGAGTTCTGGATACTTCTTCCTTATGTCCTCCTCTGTTTCCCAAGTACAATCACTCTCGTCCCCGCTCCACCGTACCTTGACTAGCTTCACCGCCTTCCTTCGAAGTTGCTTCATGTCGTACTCGACAATACGGACCGGCTTGCGGTTCCCAACCGCCTCGGGTTCTACTTCGAAGTCCTCTAACTGATCAGGTGAAATAGTCATATCTGAGTCGTGAACGAACTTCCTTAGTTGGGAAACATGAAATACGTTATGAACTCCCGCCATCTTCTCTGGTAAGTCAATCCTATATGCCAAATTCCCGACTAGTTCAAGAACAGGGAACGGGCCAACAAATCTTGGTGCCAACTTGCCTCTCCTGCCAAATCGTATTACGCTCTTCAACGGGGAAATCTTGACAAACACCAAGTCACCAACGGAGAATTTTAAGTCTCTTCGCCTCTTATCAGCATAACTCTTCTGCCTATCTTGGGCTGCCTTCATTCGCTGCTGAATGATCTTGATCTTATCTGAAGTTTCCCTCACCACATCTGGTCCAAGCATAAACTTCTCGCCAGTCTCTATCCAACATGATGGTGAGTTACACGGCCTTCCATACAAAGCTTCAAACGGAGCCATATCGATACTGGATTGGTAGCTATTATTATATGCAAACTCTACTAGATGCAAATGGTCATCCCATGATCCACCAAAATCCAATATACATGCTCTCAAGAGATCTTCCAAAATACGGTTCACCCTCTCTGTCTGACCGTCGGTCTGAGGATGATATGCGGTACTGAGATGTAACTCTGACCCTAGAGCCTCTTGTAAGCTCTTCCAAAACCCACTAGTAAACAACGGGTCTCGGTCGCTCACAATGCCTTTAGGTACTCCATGAAATCTCACTACCCACTTCATATACAATTCTGCTAACTTAGCTGCCGTTCTTGTCGATTTGACTGGTATAAACCTTGCACTTTTAGTCAGTCGGTCCACAATCACCCAAATGCTGTCATGTCCCGATCTAGTCCTTGGTAAACCATCGATGAAATCCATCGAGACTTGCTCCCATTTCCATTCGGGAATTTCTAAGGGCTGTAACAACCCACTAGGCTTCTTTTGCTCGGCTTTAACTAGCTGGCAATTCATGCACTTGGATATAAACTTCCCAACGTCTCTTTTCATTCCTTCCCAGTAGTAAGTCTGCTTCATATCTCGATACATCTTGTTACCACCGGGGTGTATAGTTAGCTTTGAGTGATGACACTCTCTAAGCACTTCATCCCTCAATCCATTGACATTGGGTACAACAAGCTTTCCATTCTTTCTAAGCCATCCATCTCGATCAAGCCCATACTTGTTCATCTCCTCATCGATTCCCATCTCTAACTTGGAGATGATTTCCAATAGGTTAGGATCGTCCCTCTGACTAGAGCCGATCCGCTCAATCAAAGTGGGTCTGACCGTCAAACTCGCTAACGTTTCTGGATCCAATTCGCACTTTGGTCTGAAATCAAACCCCGCGATAAACTCCAGTTGCTTCCATTTAAGGAACATAGCCCTAGGCTTTCATGTCTTCTACTCAATGCATCAGCCACCGCATTGCCCTTTCCTGGTGTGTATGCGATGTCAAAATCATAGGAAGCTAAGAACTCTAACCATCTCTGCTGACGGAGATTTAAATCCTTCTGGGAGAATAGATACTTTAACGACTTATGATCTGTAAACAGCTCAAATATTTCTCCCAAGAGATAGTGTCTCCACATCTTTAATGCGAACACGATTGCTGCCAATTCTAAATCATGGGTAGGGTATCTTCTCTCGTGCGGTTTCAATTGCCGACTTGCATAAGCTACAACCCTACCGCCTTGCATCAATACAGCACCCAGTCCGGTACCACAGGCATCCGTGTATACCGTCATCTCTTCATCCCCCTTAGGAATGACTAACACTGGTGCGCTTGTCAACTTGTCCTTTAGACTTCTGAATGCATTCTCGCACCTTTCATCCCAGACAAAAGCTTGATTCTTCTTTGTCAACTGAGTCAACGGTGCTGCTATCTTGGAGAAGCCTTGGATAAACTTACGATAATATCCCGCTAATCCCAAGAAACTTCTTACATCTGTTGCATTCTTGGGCGTAGGCCAATCTTGTACCGTAGCCACCTTTGCTGGGTCCACGGCAATACCGTTCTCTGATACAACATGGCCCAAGAACCTCACTTCCCTCTTCCAGAAGTGACACTTAGAAAACTTTGCTTTCAATTGGTGTTTTCTTAACACCTCCATCGCTACTCTTAAATGTTTCTTGTGTTCTTCCTCTGTCCTCGAATAGACCAAAATATCATCCACGAACACAAGAACAGACTTATTCAACTGATCTCTGAATACCCTATTCATAAGATCCACAAAATATGCCGGGGCATTAGTCAGCCCAAATGGCATAACCAACCATTCATAAAATCCAGACGGCGTTCGAAATGCCGTTTTAGCTATACTCTCAGCTTCCACTCTAAGCTGATGAAAACCTGTCGCGAGGTCCAACTGAGAAAATACTCTCGCGCCACTCAACTGATCAAACAAATCATCTATCCGCGGTAGAGGATACTTGTTCTTCCTCGTCACTTTATTCAACTCGCGGTAGTCTACACACAAACGAAGGGAACCATCCGCCTTGGTAGCAAACACAACTGGTGCTCCCCATTCAGAAACACTCCTTCTGATAAATCCCTTCTTCAAAAGATCGCTGACTTGCACCTCGAGCTCCCGCTGCTCTCTTAGTGCCATACGACGAAGTGGCATCACTATAGGTCTGGCATCTTTTACCAAATCAATACGAAACTCAATTTCTCGGTGTGGTGGAAGTCCGGTCACTTCTTCGAAAACATCCGGATACTGGCCAACCACGGGCAAACCTGACAACTCACTATGAGGAATGTCGAGGGAGTTTAGAAAACTAGCCAATACCCCCTTACTGGGTAGACCACCAAACACTATCCTCCGCCCATCATCCGCTCTAGCTGTCACCAACAAGCCCTCACAGTCTACCACCACCCCGTATCTTTGGAGCCAATCTACTCCCAGAATAATGCCAAACCCAGTAAAGCCCAAAACAAAGCAATCACAAACAAACATGCATCCATGACTCGATAAGACCACATTACGACAAATCATGCTAAGGCTAGTCGAACCACCAATCGGGTTCGTCACTACTAAAGGTCTATCAACAATCTCGGGCTCCAATTCCAACCTATCTACCAGGTCACTAGATATGAAAGAACTGGAAGCTCCGGTATCAAACAAAACTCTAATAGGAACATCATAAACAGAAAGCATACCTTGAATGACGACACCCTTTCCCTTCTCCGCCGCAGTTGGGGCATTCGACGAAGAAGGAATTGCATTGAGAGCATATGCTTTCACCATTTGCTTTTCTTTAGGGGGCTGTGGACACTTGTCCTTGTGATGTCCTATTTGGCTACAGTTGAAACACTTCCTATCCGCTGGCTTGGCCCGACAATTACTAGCATAATGGCCCTTCTTACCACAGCTGAAGCACTCCACATCCTGCTTATTCTTTTTCTTCTGGCCATCCTTAGCCTGATTCTGCTTTCTCTTATTCTGGGAACCACCATTGCCTCCACCACTAGCTTGTGGCTTTGGCTCATCTGTGGGTGCAACTTCAGTCTTCGGCTTAGGGTAGAGACTTTCTGACCTTAACGCTTTCCCCACAATCGATTCAAACGTCTCATCGATGTGGTTAATAAGTTTTTCCCCCAAGTATTGATCCAAACCAGTTATGAATTTCTCATTCTTTTTCTCGGCAGTATCTATAAGATATAACCCATATTTTGACAAAGTGTCAAACTCAGCAATATACTCTGAGACAGCCCTGCCATTCTGTTTGAGCTCTAAGAATTTCTTAAACAACATTGACTTCTGAGCAGCTGGAATGAACTTCTCACTAAAACGAGCCTTAAACTGCTCCCAAGTAATCTGATCTTCGGGAGTAGCTGCCTTTATAGCATTCCACCAATTCATTGCCCGCCCTTGCAGCTGACGGGACGCTAGCTTTCTCTTCATCGCATCCTCGATACCCAAATCCTCGAAGATACGTTCGCAACTATCCAACCAATCTTGAACATCCGTAGCCGACTCCGTTCCGTGGAACGGCTTCCCACCAAGGCTAGTATAATCCTTATTCAGCTTGGCGAAGTCGACTCTTGGCGCCTGCACTATTGGACCACCACCATTTCCACCATTGGGAGCTGCCCTCTGCACATCTCTAAGCATCTCTCTCATGAGGTCAGTAAACATCGTCCTCATGTCAGCAGCAATCCCATTATTAGCTCCCCTACCAGCACCTCTAGTATCTCGGCTCATCGTCAATCTGAAAAAGGAAATGATTAACGACTCCATAGTGGTGCTAGTGCAGTACGACTTCATCCTTATACTACTAATAGTATATATATATATATATATATATATATATATATATATAGCTTTCTAAAAACCAAAGTAATCACAAATACGCGCTCTCATATACGTATTATCTCTCCCTAGTGTCTTTCCCTAGGTTAACTACGCAACCTAGAGCTCTGATACCAAGTGTGACGGCCCGCCTCGCACCAGCCTGCATTTCCTCCAAAAGTGCGCTGTACACATGCCCGACTAGCACAAGACGGTCGTTAGAAGAAAGGAAAGAAGAGGACGAACTAATCAAAGAACCTGTAGAATGTCTCACAGCGCATGGAATAAAATATAATAATAACATACTTGACATAAAACAGGCGAGACAGTGCATAAGCTGATAACGAAAACCAACATAAATCTCAAAGCAGCGGAAATCCAAATACAGCTTATTACAATTTTCCAAATTTACTGTCTCTAAACAAAAGAAAGCTAAAGTAGAAGATACACCAACAATGCCCAAGCAGTGATCTTCAACAACACAGGGAGAATATTATGTATATAGTACGTGGAAGCCTCCTGCTCGTCTCCGGATCATCTACCCGTGCATCACCAGCTAACCTGTCTCTAGTCTGCTCGTGTGAGCACCCAGAGTAATAAGAAGAGACATAAAACTCTGGGTCAGACATAAAGCCTGGTATGAGCGATAAGCATCTAAACAGGGAAATAACAGGTATACTAAACCATACCTGAACCTGGACCTGCAACCAAAGAGTTAGTACCACATACCGTACAATACTCCAAGGTGCCATAATAATTAGTGTAAGAATACGGGGGTGGGGTGTGCATGTCACAATGATAGCAAGCAAATCATCCATAGTAACCATCCTCACATCTCTCATTCAGTGCGTAAAGTATACGACATCTATCACTTTGGAACACTAGACAAACTGAGGTAACGACGAATCCCGACTTGTAGAAACCCTGCTGTGACCAAGCCAAACACTTGGAGTCATGACCAACCATTTCAATGACCCACTTCATTGGTCATAGCCCTTGGTTCTACCAATGCCATAATGGCCCTGAATCCGCCTTCGTACCTCCTACCATAGTGGTCCAAAGCTATAGACGTCGATAACTCCTTGGCACGCGTCCCGCAGCAAAGCCCAATCATGAAGTGAACTCGTTGATTCCCATCTGAATCTTAAGCTCTAACTTCTCATTCGGACCTCCTTTGCATCTCGGGTTTGATCGAATTGGAGTGGATCTTCAGAAGAGTTGTCGTACATTAACAGTCCTAGAGTTCTGTTCGGTTCGGTAGTCATCACCATCATCGGGTCGGGTCGGTAGTCCACTTCGGGTCGGGTCGGTGTCTCCCTCCGGGTCGGGTCGGTTCAGTGATTCTCCCCTTCAGTTCGGTTCGGCAATCATTGCCCCCGTCCGTTCGGTTCGGGTTTCTTCACTCCGGGTCGGGTCGGGTTGCTATCCTCCTTCCAGCTCATGCCCTTCTTCGATCAGCTCCCTCGTTTCTTCTACTCCGATCCGATCACTTCGCTTTGCTTCAGTCCGATCCGCTCCGCTCCCTAGCCTGCTCCGATCCGATCTGCTCCAACTCCAACTCTAAGCAATGGCCTTCCTTCCTGCCAAACTTCTTCCAGTGGCAAGTCCCCATCCAGTTCGGATTCCCTTGGTCAGTTCCCTAGTCCGATCCGACCCCTTTCTCCGATCCGAACCGGTTCGGAACCTGCACACTTCTGCAACTTTCCAGCGAGCTTTCTACGCCATTCGACGACGTTTTCGAGCAATTTAACTATTCTAATCAATCATGAAACATACCATAGAGTCATAGCAACATATAATAGCAACCACAAACAGCAAACAACAATTCAAATGAACCAAAATGGATCAAAAGTGGCTAAAACCTCACATTTGCCTATAACCCCTCTTAATCATGTTTAAGCATACGATTAGCAAAACACATCGAAATTAACCCAAATTTCTAACAAAGCCTTAAAACATTATTTTAGAATTTTAAGAATTTTTCCAGGATTTATTTACGTATAAATTCGCTAATCTTCACTAATTACCCTTAATCAACCGTAATTAGTGTCAAAATGATGCTATCACTCACCTTGGCCACAAATGAAATTCTCAGAACTGAAACTCCTCTGATTTGGGGCGAATACTGATGTCTAACAGCGGCTCTAACCTTGCTTTGGTGCTTTTTCTCCTTAATTTGGTGTTGCTAAGCCTAATCTTCAATTAGAGAGTGATTTGGGGTGTTTTAGATGTAGGAAGCCATTACTAAGGTCTCAAGGAGGTTTGTGGCGGCTCAAAACTGAAATGAAAGTGATAACCTAACCCTAACCAGTCCTCCTATACCTCTAAACCCGAAATTCCCCTTGGGCCTAGCTGCTAATCACCCAGTTAAGCCCAATTAAGCTGTTTTTAACCATCTGAAACTTGTTTCAGCCATATCTCCCAAACGGTAAGTCCGTTTGGCTAATGTGACCACTCTACGGAAAGAGAAACTATCATTCAAAGCCAATGGAAGTGGTTTCAGGTCGAAATTCATTTCCAGTCAAAAGTTATGGCCAAAACAGTGCCAACTAGGGGTAAAATGGTCATTTAAAAATCGGGAAAAATCATGAACATGGGAAATGACCCCAATAGTCGTCTCCCAAAGTTACATGACCATACGGCTTCGTATGTGACAGAAATAAATATTCTACGATCCTATGATGCGTAGAATGCGGGTCGTTACATTAATAGTGAAATTTGGAGGTAGTGGGTATTTAATCATGTTAAATGATTAAATAAGAAGTGTGGTTGGAATGCATTCAAATTGTTGTTAATAAAGAAAATAAATTCAAACAATGTGTTTACGTTTTGAAGCTAAATTTGTACTAAATAAAATAATTGTAACGAATTAGATTTCAAATTTAATCTTTGAATGTAAATAAGTTTAATAAATGGAAATTAAAGTCTTTGTAAACATTATAAGGTGCACATTTGAATAGAATAAGTATTTATAAGGTTTGAATGCTATTTATGGAACAACTTGCAATAAACGAGCAAACAATGAATTTTTTGAGAAACCGTGTTTTTTCCAATATAATTGAGTTCAAAGAAGAATGTAGAAATATAAACATTGATGAAAAATTAATTTTTGTATGTTGGTATGATCATTAGTATTTGAGCAAATCAATATATATAATTTTGATGTTAAGAAATTTAAGTTTTTAACAAAAGAAGTTAAAATTTAATGTTTGTTGGAAAAAAAATGTGATTTTGCATCAATACGACCAAATTTGTGTTGAAAAGGAGTTAAAAATGTTTTAAAAATATGATGGTCTACTTTATAAAGTTGTGTAGTGTGAACATTTGAAAATCAAATCTTAAAATTTGGAGAAATATTATAGCTTGAGTTAGAAGAGGTGTAAATTGCAACATTTAGGCCTAAACTAGTGTTAATCCTCTAATTGGGGCCCTAATTATACTTAATCTTTAAGCATCCGCTTAAGAAGAATCTAGAGATCGAAAAAAAATTCAGATCTCTCTGGAAAAAAAAACCCATTCTTCTTCTTAAGGGAGGAAACAAAAAAAGAAGAAGAAAGGGCAAACCTCTTGCAAACAAAAGTCTCAAGTTCCAAAACCCATCAAATTAAATGAAAATTTGGATCTTAATCTAGAGCTAAGATAGAAAATAACTTGAAAATCTTGATTTTATCTCAGATTTATTTCAGATTTTCGAAGATAAGTCGTTGTATGAGGAAATTCTTTCTTGCATGTCGATTTTGTGTAAATTATAGGTGTTGAAGCAAGAAAAGAGGCCTCCAAGCATCCAATTTATTTGAAATTCAAATAGTTTTGAGCCTATCTTTTGCTGGAAATCCAAGGTGAGCTTTCCCCTCACAAATTCTAGTTTGATTCAGGTTGAAAATTTTGATTTTGAGTGGTTTAAGTAGGAAATTCACTGCTGTAAATTGATTTTACAAACAGTTGAAAACATGGCTTGAGTCCATGTTTAGGATAGTATATCTTCCATGTTTCTTAACAAAATTTATTGATTCTTTTTTTGTCAGAAAGATAATCATTTCTGTTATAAACTGAGAAATTTTCATGTCATCCTGAGGTAGATTGCTCACCTGAAACAAGCCTCAAAGTTGAACCCACGAGTGTTTTCAGACCTGCATTTTGAATAGCTGAAAACATGGCCTGAGTCCATGTTTGGGATAGTATATCTTCCACATTTCTTAACAAAATTTATTGATTCTTTTTTTGTTAGAAAGATAACCTTTTCTATTATAAATTGATAAATTTTCATGTCATTCTGAGGTAGATTGCTCACCTGAAACATGCCTCAAAGTTGAACCCGCGAGTGTTTTCAGACCTGCATTTTGAACAGCTGAAAACATGGCCTGAGTCCATGTTTGGGATCGTGTACCTTTCTTGTTTCTTAACGAAATTCATTGATTCTTTTTTATTGGAAAGATATGGTTTTATAATGTGTGCATGTCAGTTTTCAGATCATTTAGAGGTAATTTGAATGCTTTAAACTGACCTCAAAGTCGAAATTTGGTCGTGATTCCGACCTGCGTTTGAATTTCCAGAGTGAAAACAGCGCCAAGACCCAACTTTGGGGTTCTATATCTCCTTCGTTATCAATGCGTTTTGAGTGACTCTTTTACTGTTATAAAGTTTGGCATCTTGTCTATATGCTTGCAAATTTTTAGGTTAGTCCGAGATAAATGGGATGTTCAAACCTGGTCACAAAGTTGGACCGAGTTGAAATTCAGTCCAAAGTCTAAGTTTGGAGCACCATATCTTTTTCAAACGATGTCGGAATTCAGTGAATCTTTTTTCATTTGAAAGGCTGGTCTTTCTAGTTTACACATATCAAATTTTAGACCATTCGGAGATCGTTTGGTCATTTAAAACTATTCTGAAATTTGCAACCTGGGTTGATTTCTACGCATATTTCATGCCTTAGTGTAAATTTGGGCATCTTTCCTTAAATGTTTTTATGATTTTCTTGATCTACTTTTAAGCCATGCTTTTTGTGTTATGTTTTGGCTTACTTTATTAATGGAGAAGCCTAAATTATTACTAATGCAAAATTTGGGTTTTATGTATTTGATGATGAGTTTTGAGCACACATTCCACGATTTAAACTAGTTTTCTAATATACGTATAAACTAAGTTTTCATTATAGTTTTGAGGCTAAATGAGATTTATAATTAAAGTTTTTACACTAAGTGGCCTCGAAACAATAGTAGAAAAACCTATCTTCAAATCTATAGCTTTCCGAGAAAGAAAATTATTGGTTTTGTAAAATATTTCATAACTTGTATCGAAATCAAGTATTTTCTTACCTATATAAATTACACAACCTTGCACCCTTCAAGATAACATATTGGATTTTAAACAACCTCGTACACTCTGTGGAATGGGACACAGAAGTATACGAAGTCGGTTAATTCCAGTATAGTTGGATTGAAGCTGATGTCTTATTAATGATGATTTAGTGTTTTCGATGTTTTTCATTGCGAAGTTGATAAGCAGCTAGTGAACTAGTAGTGAGAACGTGTGGTATGGGACGCACTGTTACCACTAATCGGATTACTGACTGTGAGTCAGTGACGCCTATTGTGTTTTGTTAAACCAATACTTTGCTTCGGGGGGAAGCCGAGACTCCGGGGGAGTCATGTATACGTATTCACTTGACCGGGGGAGTCAAGATACACTCGGCCGGGGGGGTCGCAGTGATGGGCGCCTAACTTGAATATGTATAAGTACTAAGCTAAGCTCGGGGGAGCTATATTATCATGTGGTTGCACGTGCATATTTATTTCTAATGGATCCACATTGTGAAGATATTTTGTGATTTGATCTGTACGATCGTACATTGAAGATTATTGGATTACAAATTTACATAAACATTTTGTGATTTTCTATGTTGGAGTTTGATGCTCCTTCCGTGATATTTGTCTCACTCGAGTAATATGATGATTTTGATGATTTTCATTTGATGATACATGGCTATTGCTCGGGATGAGCAACATTATAACTTGGGATGGGCTTTATTATTATTATGGCATGTGTATATTTCTTATGATTTCTTTTATGATTTGGGTTTGATGATTTTAACTCGATTGGGATGATGGTACATTTGTAAAGAGTAGTTGGATTTCTAATTCCTCATATAATGGGATTTAGATGTCTTGGAGTGGGATACTCCCTTTATTGATGATTTAACTCGCTTGAGATGTATATGATAATTTTGATGATTTTGGTGTTATGTTTCCATTGTGGCTCAAGTATGGTGATATACTTACCAGATCTAGTCCTTGAGGCTTGTATATTTATCCCTTCTATTATGTCGTGTGAACTGAAACTAATTAATCCCTTTATGTCATCATATTCACAACTCTTAGGGTCACTACAACAAAATGACATTTCAATAGCGTTTAAAAAATGCTATAGAAAGATATCAGCGTTTTTATGAACGATGTATATCAACAAGCCATAATAGGTTAGGCGCATATAATAACAAAATAAAAAAAAAGCTATAAAAGGCATGCTATCAATAAGGACATTTATGGCGCTTTTGTAGCGCTATAAAATGTCATATTCATGGTTTAAATAAACTTCTATAGAAACACCTTATTATAATTACTTGCAGACGTGTAGCGGACACAGAACGCTATTATTTCCTATGTAACACTGTTGTTTCCTACAATAGCGTTTTCGAAACGCTGTTATTTCCTATAACAACGTTTTCCAAACGTTGTTATTTCATCCATTTGCAGCCTATCCAAAATCATTTTTGCACCATGTACGTATCCATTATCAAACTATAACCGACAAATTTACATAAATACAATATATCATTTCGCAAAATTATATAAATCACATTAAGACAAAATTAACTAACTATTAAACTTTCATATAAAATAATACATTGTATGTTATAATATTTAATGAACATTACATTAAAGTGTAATTGATACTACACAAGGCAATTAATTATGCAAACCAAAAAAATGTTACTTCAAAAGAACTTCAAATCCCCAATATACGGCTGTGTGTTGTCATTTGTATGCACCATAGATGAGCAAGTACCTATGAAAAAGAAATTCAACAATTAGCGGCTATAGCTATATATGTGTGTGTAATTTAATTATATAGACTTAATTAATTTAGTTAATTTTTATAAAACTTAGTTTATTCATATAAACTAATTAAATTAACTTAGTTAATTTCATAAAATTTAGTTAATTTATATAAACATATGGGAATGATATTAATAACATATGGAATTCCTTGAAACGAACGGAAATTTTGCTTTAAATACTATATTCAACAGTTACATGTCTATTGTTACAAGCTTATTAAGTTTTATAAAACTAAACTGAATTTTATAAACTAACTTAAGTTAAGAAAATACTTGTTTATTTAATTATTTGAAAACTTAATTAACTTAGTTACTTTTTTTGAACTTAGTTACTTTATTATTATTATTATAAATTTATTTAACTTTTATAAACTTAATTAACTTAGTTAATTTTTATTAAACTTAATCAACTTTTGTAACAATTTAACAAAGATTTCAAAATGGAGAAATATTGCACGTGCGTCTTTTCAAACGGTATATCAAATTGTTACAAAAGTTTTACTAATTTTTTTTTTAAATTGTTACAAAAGTTTTATTTAACAAAAAATGATACACAATGCCTAATAATAAAATCTACATACGGTATATCAAATTATTAAATATTACGACAATATTTCAATTAAAAATATAGAACCAAAATATAACACAAAAATAAGCAAAAGAGATTTCAATTTGGAGGGATTTACAAGTTGTTAGTATGAATAAATGGTCGAAATATTCATCCTTAACTAAAGAATATTAACTAGACTGATGATTTACAACTACAGAAGTGAGGGGGAAGAAATGAGGAAAAGCCAAACACTTAAGTAGAAGATAAACCAACATTGTAAGTAATGTACAAACTAAACCTACAATCCCTCACGTTAACATTGTTCAAACAGGAGAAGAGTCTTACTTTTTTCTCAGCAACCTGGAACAATAAGCTGACACGACGAGCACCAGCTCCTGCACAACAAACCTAACAGAAAGTAACTTGACGTAGAGAAAGATTGGTTTGAAGGAGATAGAGTGTAACAAAATAATTTTGCTGCCTTCCAATGTGTAGTAGCCCCAGTTGCAGTAATTATTTAAATGAACTTAAAAAAATAATTCTAACTTCTCTTAACTAATTCAACTAAACTAAATTATTTAAACGAACGTAGATAAATAAAACATTTTAGTTCAACCTACTTAATACATACTTACCAATTGCATTCGTTGTTGTTCATTTAGACAATTTGTTTTTTCATTTCAAAAAGTTGCTAACTAACTTATAATCATAATTAAACTAAACTATATTATAAAATAAACCTTACCCCAATGTTTGCAAGCCCAATGCGTTGGAACCCAAAGCCTAACCAGCCCAAAATTCATCGGCTCCGTCATGCGTTCTTACCTCCTTGCCATATACATCATCCCTAAGCACCATTGGCATGCACCAAACTTTGGAGCCTGCAACGCTTTAGATCCTAAGGCCATGCAAACTCTAGCAGCTCCCTCATTTATACGTCCCCTACCTCCTCTTCTCTGATTCATGCTCATATTTGCATGTACTTCCATACTTACACCATGCACACAGACAAAAGGAAAAAAAAATTCCTCAGAATAAAGCAAATAAATTCCGAAACAATGACAAGTAATGGAGGCCAGTAAACACCTCAAGTTACGCGTGATGAGAAGAATAACCCAAAGGTAAGACAGAAGCCTTTGATGGTCTGATGTAGCTTCATCAACTGATGGAATTTCTACATTGATCCGTGCAACATTCTGCAAATATTAATTAACTGATTACAGGATTACGTTGGTCTGAAAAATTGAATATCAAACTTACAACAGCAAAAAAAATAAGGATCATAGACGACACATTCTACTTTCTTTCTATATGGATTGCTGTGTCAAACCTTCATCGCACAATTAAGAGCAAACTTATATCATATATGTTAATACTGTCATTTAACTAATTGATATTATGCAGCGAAAATAATGGCCTCAGCTTGCGTTACTCACCCCTTCTCCATACCGGACCTTGACTCGGATCCTGACCCGAACGACTTCATCGACTTTGAGTTCCATCCAAGCCACTCCAACGCAGTACTCTGCGCTGACAAACTCTTCTTCGCCGGCAAGCTCCTTCCCCTTCATCCATCTTATCTGCTTCGTGATGGAACCGGTGCTCTATCGAAACCCATTACAAAATTAGATCTCAACGGATCCGAGTTAGATTTCACTGTTAAATCGAAAGCGGCCACCTGCACAAGTCGGTGACATGATCTCCTCCGGCTGAAGCGGCTGATACAGTCAGCTAAGTCTGATCCGAGGCCCGGTAAGCTTCATTTTCCTCCACGCCACTTGCAGGCTTCGGTGCTGAAAGAGTCCGATCTGGAGCGTGGTACATTTCCGTCCCGCCTTTCGTCTACTTCGTTGTCAGGACGCGTAACGGATTTGTACGATCTGCATTTGCCTCGCCTATCCTTGGGTTCGGATACCGTTCCTAGTCGGTTTTCGGGTTTGAGAACGAACGCTTTGGCGGATAGTCCGACAATGAGCGCTTCTGGTAAAGTGGTGTTTGTTGGGCCGGGGCAGAGCGTAAGCGGACCGAGCACGTGCCAGACGCGTGCGAAGGCGCAGTGTATGGTGGATAGGTCATATTCCGGGAATGCGAGGGCAACACGTGTACTCAATGTGCCAGTCTGCTCGTTCTGGGTCGGACTCAAAAGTTCCGGGCTTGACCCTATGTTTACCGGTTCTAACTCCTCAAACTGTGGTGCTAGCAAAAAGTGAAGTTCAACATATTGGTTCTGTGCCATTGCAAAATTTTAGCATGTTTTGTTATTGGGCTAGTGAGATTTTTATTTATTTATTGTTCCTTGGAAGAAGAAAAAAGAAATTGAAGGCTGGGATGATATTTTAAATTGAATTATCACTACTAAAAAACATCCATGTAGAGACTGAAAAATAAAGACTGAAATTAACCAGTCTTTAAATAAAGACTGAATAAAAACTGAAAAATGAAGTCTTTAAAATTTCATGTTAAAGACTGAGATTCAGTCTCAAATCGGTTTGTAATTATTGAGACTGCTTAGAGACCAAACATCAGTCTTTATTTCGGTCCTTAATTCAGTATTTAAGAAGTCTTAAAACGGTTAGACATTCAATGTTGTTATCTTAAGCAAATCCAGTGATTTATGTTGGTAATTCATGTGAACGCGGTTAAATTTATTATAGTTTACATAACAACTCACTTAATGCGTAATAATATATATTTAACATCATTTAATATATATTTAACATCATCGTCCTTATAAAAAAGAATTTAGGTTGTGTTTAACACTACAAGTTAGCTCAAACATAATAAGACAATGTTCAAATTTATTGGTTAAAAATAAGACCACATAAACATTTTCTAAATATTCCTTTCTATACATGTTCAAGACCTATCTCTTCCTTCCATTTTTCCAAAATAAGAATAGCTATGATTATACTAACTATCTAACATAACATTTGTTCACCCAATTAAAACCTACTTCTTTAATGTGTGACATTGGCGGATGGATCATGAAATTAACCTACCATTGGTGAGGTTAGCTAATGGAAAATAAAATTGATTAGATAATTGATCAAAAAATAAATTCAATTTTAAAAAACTTCTCAATTAGAATTAAGCACAAACTTATTTATTATTAGATTCAAAATATTAGAAGTTTCAACCATATTCGTGTAAAATTCTGAACTAGATGTTTCTTTTTTACATTATTAATAAGCTCAACTAGGTGTTTACTTATATAAACAAAATTCAATTTCAAAATCATCAAATTAAATTTGGGGAGTGTCGAGTATATGAATTTATTTTTCCAATTGGCTAAGTTGAACTATATTGACGGTTGGTGAATTGGGTTAAGTCATAGTCATTTCATTATATACATGTGTTTCTCATCTTTCCATCCTACCCCCGCATAATTTCAATTAAGTAAACTTAAACTAACCTCCGTCGAAACAAGGCATTATCCACTGATGTCCACCACTGGTTATCTCAACATCCATATAGCTAACTCCAACAATTTCCTTATTTCATATGAAGTGACAATGATAAATAAAATTTTAATTCTTTAACAATAATTTCATACTATGTTTTTGAAATTCGATTAATACATTAGATCTTACATATCATTTAAAGAAATTATTTGAATCTTTAATAGAAAATACCACAGCCTTATTGCCTTTTTAATGGTCGGATGGAGGTTAGAAAGATATAGAAATTAAGGTAAAGAAAGTGATAAAAATGGAGTTGACGATGATGATTCCTTCATAAGTTTCTAATCAGAATTGAGGAATTGTAGTGAAAGGATTAAGTAGCATAGAAAAAGAGACGGTAGTTATATGATGTAAAGAAGAAAGAAACATAGACTATAAAATTAGCACGTAACTCGTGCATTGGATTAGTCGAAAAATAGTGTATTTATAATTTTATGTGTTAAAGTTAGAACTTATGGAGTATTCTATTATGAAATAAACTAAAAACTGAATCAAATAGAGAGGAAATACAATTTTGTTCGTTCAGATCTTTATACAATGCAAATATACTCTTCAATAGTAGACACTACATGCCATGGAGATTAAAATAATATTTCTTAACATTTAACATATTCATCTTTATTACTTTTACATATGGCAACACTTTCGATTGATTATACAAATGACGATAAGATTGATTTCTTCATCAAAAATCATTTTAAAAGCCTAGTGGGAAATCATAAATAAAGAAAATAGTATAATATTACGATAGCATAGCTTATAGTCTATGATACTATGGAAATAGAACACTTTATAATTTTACTATATGTTTGAAAAAGAGAGATTAAAAGGAATGAGTAATTTCAAATTGTATCAGTAAAAGCAATAATATATAGCTGGCGCGGAGAATTAAGCATTGATCCAACACAAGACTAAGTGATACCGATAGTACTTGCTTCGGTATTGAAAATAAGTTGTTGTGGTAGTTTTATGTTTCATATCACTTGGTATCGATATCACTACATCGGTATTACTTCTGCTCCAGTATTGGTGTCGATGGTTCTTTGTTTCATTAGTGTGTTGTTTCAGCTCCAGTAGTGATAATTTGTTTCGGCTCAAGTTCCGTGGCTTGGTTCTGTGGTTTCTAAACGTGCACTCTTGTTTTTTTCTATTAGTCTTAACTATAAAGATGAAATTTGGTGTGACGTTGTGAATATGGATGTATGCCACCTCTTGCTTGGGAGGTCATGGCAATATGATAGGGTTATACAACATGATGGGCGCTCAAATAGTTATAGCTTCATGTTTGAAGGCACTGAAATTACTTTGGTTCCTAAGCGGCGTGATCAAAGTGGGTCTAAACCTGAAAAGAAGGATGAGACTGTCAGTTTGTTATTGATGAATGGCTTTGTGGAAGAAGTGGAAGAGGATGGCGAGATGTATTTGCTAGTGGGATTCGATGCTACAGAAATTGATGAAATTCCCAAATCAGTAAAGCTATTATTATGTGAATTTGGAGATGTGTTCCCAAAGGAATTACCAACTAGACTACGCCACTAAGAGACATCCGACATCAGATTGATTTGAAACCAGGTAATGTTTTACCTCATAGGCCACATTACAGAATGAGTCCTAGGGAACATGAAGAATTGCGACGACAAGTGGAGGATTTATTGAGTCAAGGTCGTGTTCATGAAAGCCTGAGTCCTTGTGTTGTGCCTGCATTATTAATGTCGAAGAAAGACAGTTCATGGAGAATGTGCACCGACAGCCGAGCCCTTAACAGAATTACCGTGATATATCGGTTTTCTATTCCACGTCTTGATGATTTACCGGATCAGATTAGTGGGTCAGTTATTTTCTCAAAGATTGACTTGAAAAATGGGTATCATCAAATCAGAATTAGACCGGGAGACAAGTGGAAGACTACTTTCAAGACTAGGGAAGGGTTGTATGAATGGCTTGTTATACCCTTCGGGTTGTCGAATGTGCCAAGTACATTTACAGGAGTGATGAACCAAGTATTCGGGACTTACATTGGAAGGTTTGTTGTCGTTTACTTCGATGATATTCTCGTCTATAGTGTTAGTCCAAGTGAGCATCTAACACACTTAAGTGCAGTTCTGAGCGTTCTTCGTCAAGAACAGTTTTATGCAGCTTTATGTTGTGGTTTAAGCCGTCAAACATTGGAGACATTATATTTTTCATAAGGAATTCATTTTGTACATGGATCAGAAGCTTTGAAACATCTCCAGGGTCAAGACAAAGTAGCAACTAGATATGCATCATGGATTGCCTATATACAGTAGTTCACGTTTGTAGTGAAACATAAGGCTAGAGTTATAAATAAAGCAGCTGATGCATTCAGCCAGAGGGGTAATCTTTTGACAACCATGAGAGTTGAAGTGTTGAGATTTGACTTGCTTTCAGAGTTATTGACTTCTGACCCTTATTTCTCAAGGATTTAAGACGAAATAAAGAAAGGTGAAGAAACAGATTTTTCATTGGTGAAGGTTTTTCTATTCAAAGGGAATCAACTGTACATTTCTGAATGTAGTCTTCGAATAGATATAATCAAAGAACTTCACGACGAAGGGCATGTAGATCGAGACCGTACACTGCAACTGATATTGGATTCATACTTTTGGCCTTCGGTGCGTAAAGAAGTTGAAAAGTCTGTGTGGAGGTGTCACATTTGTCAAGTATCCAAGGGGACGACAACTAATGCTGGATTGTATATGCCATTGCCAGTTCCTTCTCGACAATGGATGGATATGAGCATGGATTTTGTTTGGGTTTACCTAGAGCACAACGAAGCAATGATCCCATTTATGTAGTTGTTGATTGGTTTTCTAAGATGGTTCATTTTATTGCTTGCAAGAAAACTGCAGATGCAGTGAATGTTAAGTTTCAGGAAGGCGATTTTGTGCGGGTTGTGCTGACAAAAGACCGATTTCATGTCGGTACATATAACAAATTTGCTGCCAGAAAGATTGGTCCTTTGGAAATTATTAAAAAGATCAATCCCAATGCTTACCAATTGAGGCTACCAAGTCATATTTGCACTACTGATGTTTTCAATGTCAAACACTTGTTACCATACTACGAGAATAATTTAGTTGAAGAGACTGCTATGAATTTGTGGGTGAATTCTTTTGATCCAAGGGAGGATGATGCAACACAAGAATAAGTGGTATCGATAGTACTTGCTTCAATATCGAAAATAGGTTGTTGTGTTATTTTTTTGTTTCGGATCACTTGGTATCGGTATCGCTACATCGGTATTACTTCTGCTCCAATATCGGTATCGATGATTTTCTATTTCATTAGTGTGTTGTTTCGGCTCCAGTAGCGATATTTGTTTCATCTCATGTTACGTGGCTTCGGTTTCTGTGGTTTCGGAGTAGCTTCTTTGCATTTAGGGGTCGGTTCCGGTTTAGCTTTATATTTTTTGTTTCGGTATCAGATAGCTTTGTATTTTGTTTCAGTATCACTTGTCTTGTATTCGTTGTGCTAGTATCGGCTTCGACTATAAATAGACGGCTGTAACCATGTAATAGTTAGTGGATTCAACAATCAAATTTGGCATTTGCCATTTTTGAAAGTTCCAACCGTTTCTTCCCAACTTTGGTATTCTCTTGTGAATTAACTATTTGGAAGAACAAGCTTTCCGACATAATCTCGATCAACGGAAAACTGATGCTATCTCAAATTCATCTCGAAAATCATCGAGATCAACGAATTTGAAGTTCCATTTGGGTATCATCGAGATCAACAGAATGTGGAATTGTCTCGGTATCAACATTAATTTGTATTGTAGCTGCTATCGATTGGTGTTTCATCTATAATTGGAATTTGTTTTTGCTACCGCTGCGTCACATATCTAGCAAGAAAACAGGTAGAATGGCAAAATAACTATCGCAAGGTTTTTATTTTCATAAAGTGAAAGACTGATATGTAGGACTCCGGGTTAAAATAAATCAAAGAAAATGTGACAAAAAGTTATATTAAAAGTAAGCAAATAAAGTATTCAGAGCAACGAGATAATAATGTGTTATAAAAATAAAATAAGAATAGAAGTAAAGAAAGAGACGGTTTTATTCTTTCAAATCTCAATACAATTCGAATGGGCTTTTTATTTATACACTTTACATGTCATGAAGATTGCAGTATTGTCTTTTGACGTTTAACATATTCATCCTTATTACTTGTACATATTAAAATATATTTAAAATTTTAAGTGTTAAAATTAGAATCTTGCCGTGTTTGCACGTAATGGAAGAGCGATATTTAAGCATTGTATTTAAATGGAGTTTTTGCAGCTTTAATTTGGATTAATTTATGATTTTAATTGAATTGATTGATAGTTAATTAATTATTTGTTTTATTGTGTGGTATGCTGTAAAAAAATTATAATTTTATCAAATATGATCCCTTTTTACAAACGGGGTCCAATGGGTGGCAACCCCTTTTATGTGGGGATGCAAGACAATGCCCCTACTTATGACATTCGATCTGACCGGCCAGGTCGCGGGAGTCTAAGGGCCACCGCCCCGTTTGAAACGGTACATCTTATTGATGATTGAATTTGCAATCAAATTCAGACGTAAATAGTAAAAATTTATAGCAAATTGAATCCAAACATCTAACACTGAGCTGAAAAACTTCTCCGTGGCCAAGGCTATCGTCGAGAAGACAAGACATAGCAAATCAGCAACCAAACACAGAGAGAACACAACAAGAAGAGCAAGAACCCACAACAAACCTCAATAGAGAAATGATGCAAAATAGGAAGAAACAGAGCCGATCCCCAAACACAGTCACCAAATCTAGATCAAGAGATAACACACATACCATATACAACATAAACACAAGTCGAACACACCTCCAACTACTACTTCCACAACCATCAAAACGAAAAAAAGCACCAACCAAACAAAACTTACCAGCTCAGTCACAAGACAACAAACCTATCAGACCAATACACTAGCATATCTAAAAGATCCACATCCAATAACAAAACTGCTAAGGACTGCCATTTAGTGTAAATCTCAAATAGAAACGCTGCCCAATATAGAATCAACAAGAATTGAAGTCGCGTAGCTTAAAGGCATTTGTCAGAGGGTTGAGAGAAGAAGTGAGAAGGGAACACCGCACGAAATGTTGTAAAGGGTCGAAGAGTTTGACTAAGATAAGGTAAACAAGCGACAGCCAGATCTGGATGAAAAGAGTGATTTTGGAGCAGATCCGAGAAAGACGCGACGAGCACCACTCCCCACGTAAGCGAAAGATGGATGAGCAAAGAGAAGAGAGAGGCGCGTTGGGGAGGTTAAATTGAGAGGGGCGGAAGAAACGAAGAAAAGGAAGAGAAGAAGAAAAAGAAAGAGGTTCGGTCGCCATTTACACGATAGAAGTGTCTTGCTTCAAGCAGTTGCGGGTCCTATAGTTATGCGTCATTATAAAAAAAAATATGGAAAATATATTTTATTTGGTGCAAAGTAATATTTTATATATTTTTTAAAATACACAAATTTTGAATATCTAAGTGAAGTTACTCTTAAATGATTTGCATCTCCCGAAAGATTAATAGTCTTTTTAAAAAGTAAAGTACAGAATGAAAAAAAAAATAGGACTTTTGAAAACAACCATGTGTTTTTTTATATTTTGTTTTATAAACTATAAATGGGATTTTAGATGTAATTTTTTTTTTCAAAGAGAAACCCACTTGTAAGGAGATTAAGTATACAAAAATGGATATTTTGTCCTTATTTAATGAATTTTTTCTTTTAATATGATCAAAATTTTGAAATCAAGCTGAATTCATTGAAGCTTTAAAAAATTATAAGATGTTAATTATCGAAATATAAATTTTGAAGTTAATCATCGAATCCTAACGATTACCAAAATTTGAACCAAGTAGACCAACTTGTAGTTAATTCAATTTTTGTTCACAAATTTACAAATTTTGGAACAATTTTTTTGCGTCTATGGATTTGAGTTATATTTCCCTCATGTAGAAGTCACAACATTTATGTCTACTCTATTTCTCATCCGTTGGAACAAAATCCGTTATAACTCGTTAGTCCCTTGTCAATCTGCGTTCTAATACTCAAGGATCCTGTTCCGTTGGATTTACAACCCTACTCACAATCTTAGCCATCTGCTCGCACTAGAGAAAACGCACTGATTCTCCTTTCGTAGTCACCGCCTCATTTTTCGTTCATGGATTCCTCGTTTGTTTTCATCAAACTAAACCCTAACTTCTGCTTATTCCCAATTCTATTTGATCCCCGATTAATTTGATTTCCCGATTCAGGCAAATATCGAAACTCGAGCAGTAACCAAAAAGCAATGCTTTTTGATCAATCGTAGCCTAATCTTCCTTTGTTCTCTCAGGTATTGATGTTAATGTCACAATTCATGCTTTTGATTTGCATTGTTATTCCAAATTAGCATAATTTTTTTTCATCAATTGTTGAAGCTTTCAGATTGGATTAGTAAAAATAATAATTATTACAGTCATCTAAAACAAAGTTGAAGGGTACTTTTCCAAGCAGTAACCGGAAAGTAAAGTGTTTTGATCAAGAGATCCCTAATCTTGCTTTGTTCTCTCAGGTATTAATATTAATGTCACGATTCATGTTTTTGATTTGTACCGTTTTCCCAAATCAACATAAAAAATATATTTTTTTCCTCACCGATTATTGGAGTTGTCCGATAGGATTAGTCAAATATATTATTACAGTTATTTGAAACAAGATTAAATGGTACTTTCCATCAGTTAAACCAACCTGGTGATTTTTATTCAGTAATAGTTACACGGTTTGTCAAGTGAAATTGATTGTTGCCTTGGTCATATTTGCAACTCATTTGCCTAGTTCTTAATACTATTCAGTGCAATTGTATAACATGTACAATATGATATCTGGCAGTGTTTCCCAACCTGTTGCTTTAGGCACCTCCTAGCCATATTGTTAATCTCAATCTTATTTCAAGGGAAATATAATTTGAACCATCGGCCCAACTAATATGAATATCATATAAATGATTAAGGGAGGTGTGTCCTAATAGTTAGAAAATAACTGATTCTCGCAGTAAGTACAAATATAGGAACTTGTGTCATAATATGCTTGTATTATGACTTTAATCACCTCATATGAATGCATTCTTTCCATGACATACACATGTTTATGTATCCATCTTGTACCAGGCATTTATCAAAGAATCTTTTAGCTTGAGTAACTCAATAGATACGATAAATATAATAATGTGATATCTTAGAGTTAGTGTTGTGTCTGCATGTTGTATATTTTTCGCTTTCTAGACACGTGCTCATGCATTTAACTTTAATTCTAACTCTTCGCTGACTAAGTACTGTAGGATTAATGCATGAGGAGTCATTGGCTGGGCCGTTTATGTATTTGAACACTTTCAACATTAAAAACGTAACGACGAAGAAAAGCAGAAAGCAAGGTGAGACTTAATAGCCATGCAACAATGATTATCATACCAAATTAGTTATCCATTTATTTGCCATGATGATATAAAGAAGCAACCACTAATTAGAATGAAGTTTTCAGATTTATCAAATAGTTTGCATATATGATGAGTTTACTTGATCCTCGGTTTATATTTCTTTATCTTTCTAGAGAAATTGTTATGGACTGATATAATTTAAAACTTAACACCTTTAGTTTGACATGTTAACGGTTGCCTTACCGAGTAAATACTTGTGAAAACCTTTACTGACTATATAGTGTGATTTTCTTTACATAGCGCTTCTCTAATAACATTCAAATATCGTTTCTTTCTTGTACGGACATGCACACAAAAACAAGTATCTGCATATGTACACGCACACAAAAAAACACACATACATATGTTGAATTGTGTATGAATTGCCAAATTTACAGTATAACTGAATTTCGTCATCGAAAAATATATAAAAGAAACAGTCTTGGGAGGACGCTCAATTGATTCCGTCAAAATATAAATTGCCAAATTTACAGTATTGAAAATTACGTCCCCTAATACAACATCGATAGCTGGATAATTGAAAATGTTAAAGCATGAATTATCCTACGGCTCTGTTAGGCAAAGTAAATGGCACTACAGACCACAATACACACACACACATACTCACATTGCTACACATGCATTTGCTTTATCTTAAGCATCAGCACTGGTGCAAATGAACCGTTCCTCACAATGGACACGGAAAGCTTTTATAACTTAATAACTCGCCACTAGTTTAACTTCGAAGGCACGTAGTGTTCTATTTTCTTTTCTCATTGAACACAACAGCTTTCCACTTCTGATGTCTAAAGCATCTGATTCATTTTTCTCTTTTTCCTTTTTTAAAGAAAAATCGTTTTCCTAAGTAATTGCATAAGTGTCTTAGGCACAGCTGACATTTTACTTTGAATACAAAGGTGCATCATGTTTTCTTATCATTTCATGTTCACTACAAATGCTATTTTGCTTTTCAATTTTCAAAGACGGTCGTTTTCGAATGGTATATGTGCGGCGTTCACGTTTTTGTATGTACGAAAAATCCAAAATAAAAATGATAAATCGAATGCAACCCTGAATATCCTCGCGCATTAGTTGTAACTGTTACCATTTTCCGTTACGTAGACAACTCTTCAACGTTCCCTTTCGATTGCACTTTTATACCAGCTTGTATTAACAGATAACAGCGACTGTACCGTGGTCAATACCGGTGTTTATCTTATTTTTTGTTTCTTTACCATGCTTCTAGATGAATAATCAATATATATATATATATATAACTAAAATCATATTACAGTAAGCCATTTAAAATAATTTGCGCTAATCAATGTTTACCAAACCTCCTGGACTCACATCATCCCGGATTCAGCAACAAGCAACATTTGCTCGTGACTATTGCTTTATACAAGACTTAGAAGTATGAAACCAAGGCAGTGTAATTAAAATAATTTATGGTATATCAAATTATTGTTGAGTGATAGTAGATGATATTCTATAATGAACAACATTTGATTTAAAACTAATATAACAACATTAAAAAACCTGCTCTTGCAGCGTGATTGCTGTTGCTATTAATAGTTAAAATAAAAAGGAAACAAAACGATGAGGGGGCCAGCTTGAAAGTTTAAACAACGTAAATTTAATCACTATGTAGAATTGTCATAAATAGCTTAGTAGCACTAAGAATTTGTTGAATACATAGACACTGTATGATTTTTTTTTTAGATCTAAGCCATGAGGTGTTTTAATCATAAAACTAAGTCATTGATCCGGCTGCAATGATTTTAATTTTGTTTGGAAGCTATGTCATTAATGAAACATTTTGTTAGCAATGTAATATGGTTTCAAAGTGGATTATAATGGACAGTCCACGACTCACCGTTGTCCCGAAATGAGGAAAAAATTCCCAGGTTTAGATTTTTTTTTCCTTTCAAGTTCATGATTTTTCCTTTTATGTGTTTTTTTGTAACTTTGAGATGTTTTAAAGCTGCTGTATATTTAAAGTGTACATTCGAGAAAATATACATTATATATGTAAAATCATAAAATTACGGAAAATAGTCCAGCCGTTAATACATAATGTTATTCGATCATGAGTACATTTGTCATAAAATTCTGTCATCGTAAACTGTTTAGTAGGTCAAACTATATGATGCCTATTGCTCCTTTTGAAAGATATAAGTTACATTAGAATCCATTAAGGCTTTTAGTTATAATAATTACATAACATTGTAAAATAATTAGATTTATTTTGTTGCTTTTACTTCATCTTGAATGGTATTCCAAAATATTTATCGTTTCATCCATTCATATTTAAATGGCTTATTGTAAGCGGTTATTCATATTACATCAGGATTAAATCATATAGCTCAAGGATCTCATGGTCAATACGGTATTTATCTTGATTTAGCGCATGCCAAAATTTCTTATTTTAGTTTGCATATATGATGATTTTATATTATCTTCAGTTTATATTTCTTTATCTTTCTAGAGAAATTATCATGGACTGATATAATTTAAAACTTAACACCTTTAGTTTGACATGTTAACTGTTGCCTTACTGAGTTGTATAGAAATACATGTGAAAACCTTTGCTGACTATATAGCCTGATTTTCTATACATAGTGCTTCTCCAAAAACATTCAAATATCGGTTCTCTCTTGTATGGACATGCACACAAGAATACATATCTGCATATGTACATGCACACAAAAAACACACATATATGTTGAATTGCGGTTCTACAGACCTAATATGTAAGCGACTTATTGCTTTTTACGTGTTTTTCAGGTATCATCACCAGGCTAGTTTTTTGGATGTTATAACATGATGCAGCAGCTTCAGCGTGGAAGTATTATTTCTCTTTATAGCTACTTGTTGAAAAATTTACTTTACCTCATTCCTGGAAATTGCTCTGATGGAAATACCAGTTTCTTTAATGGAAGAAAGGTACAATAAAATGATTTAAGATTGATTTACACTTAAAGGGTTACAATGTTGTAGAAAGCAAAGGAATATGGTAGACATCTCGGAGAGAGTTCAAATGAAACTATTGGAGAAGAATGTGATGTTCCCAGGGCTTCATAAATGGTATTATTAAGTCAGGTCGGTTCTTGAATGTTTTAATATTCCTGGATGTAAATGTTATGTTGACAGTAAAATAATGTTGTACTAGTGATGTCTGTAAAGATTTACAGATCATAAATATTTTATTCTTGATTATCATGTTAACAAAATCTATTAAATATATTGGTATTACTCTTACATTGTTTGTAAGATCATATGGAAGATGTGCAAACGTTGTAAATGTTGTATATAAAATGAGTTGAAAAGTATTGTAAAAAATGCATTTACAATGTTTTTTCTTATAGTTTTGATATTTTATTGGTTTAAATTGTACAAGTTTAAGACTGATTAAAGACAAAATTTCAGTTTTTAAAATTCAGTTTCAAATATAATTAAGACTATAGTTATCAGTCTTTACGTTTTAAGACTGAAATTTCAGTCTTAATTTTTTTTGCGACTTAGAACTCAAAGACTGAAATTTCAGTATTTGATCTGTCTTTAATTGTCATTTAAAGACTGAATCAATTGATTAAAAACTGAAATTGTCAGTCTTTATTTTAATGTTTTTTTGTAGTGTATTATTGGAAAAGTTAAATCTTAAAATAAATAAAAAATAAAACCTAATTGATATTATGCAGTCAAGTCAAAAGAACTTAATAAAAAACTGCCAAGATTATGATGATGAGGGAAACGTATTAGACTAACATATCTTAGAAACATCTATGTAAGAAAGGAAATGCAATGCATGCGGTTGATACATCATACATGCAAAGCTTGAGTATCAGGAACTTGACCAAAATAGTAGAAAACTGAAATCAATTTGGCTACGTATTTAAAAAGATTTCAGTAATTATCTCTCAAACAAATGGATACAGATACTAAAATTGACAAAATAAGTTGAAACTAATATGAATATGTAACTAAATTGAGAGTTATTTATTTATTTATTGTTTACGTTTAACTTACAGGAATAGGAATCATCTGATTCAATTTTCTTCCCACTTCTCCCTCAAGTGTAGAGCAATCATCGTAAAGCTCTAAATTTTCCCAATCAACTGATACTTCAGGCATTGAACATGAACTAAAAGAATTTACATCTGCCTCTTCACAGACACATTCATTCCCTCCAAATTTTGCAGATGTGAATGTAAATAAATAAAGTACAGAAAGAAAATAAAAGCATAGCATAGCTTTTATGTACTCGTATTTACCCGAATAGAAATCTGGAGTAAACCAATCTTTCATAAGAACCGATGCATGAGAATCTTCTTCACCCTGCCGAGAAAAACCATTTTCTTCAGCAACAGAAAGTTGTGAAAATTCTTCCTAAAGAGCGTAAGCCAGGATCTCATCATTCTCTACACAAAAATGATCTGTGCTGTAACGACCTTCTCTACTATAGAATCCATTATAATAGTGGGAATCGTTTTGGTTATATGCTTCAAAAAATAACCATGATTAGGAAATGGTTCAACATTAAGTATATCCACACCCCAACAAAGAATATCAGGATCCTGGTCGTACATAATCATCTGTGACTGTGATAACCTGAAACAAATACCTATACATGACCTAGTACTCACGTAAAAATATCATAACACCAGTAGGGAAAAAGGGCAAAAATATTCATTTTCATGAACAAAGAACTATATTCAACCCTGTTCTTTGAAATCAAATTCTCTTTAAAACAAGCTTTACTATGTGTTAATCTATAAAACCTGTAGAGCTGCCCAACTGTTGTGATGTTGAGCGGTTAAATGTTATGAGTTGAACCCCATTAATGTGGCGTTATGTAAAAAACTATGTTTTCCATGAAATATGTATTTGTTGATTGTCAGCATGCTTTTCTATGTTTCGCCTCTAAACTATGATACATACAGTTTGAATTTGTAGTATTTAATTTAACTGAGCATCGAGACTACCAAGAAAAAAACTTCAGACGATAACCAATTTATAATTCTTAGACATGGAGCTTAGCTTATGGAACCTGTCAATTTAGTTAGGAACATAAGAGTGTTCTTTTACATGCTTTATGGAACTAACAAAGCAACATATGTGATGTTCAACTTTTTATGTTCTGGACAAGTTTAAGAACAATCCCTGTGCATAGCACTGGTTCGTCCTAGTTATATTACAGTAACATGTAATATACAATTGGTTATATAAATAAAGAAACAATATCCCCTCGACTAGTATGCAACGACTGAATGGAAAATTCCACTTCATAAACACAATATATCAACGCCTAGTGTACCAAAATAGAAGATCAAACCGACAAGTTAGCTTTTCCTACCTAATCAGATGCTGTAGCATCCAAAAACATGTTGGCATTTAATAGTTTAGAGAGCTACATAGTTTGTTCACAAAACCAATTGGTTGATGTGAACTGTAGCTTCTTAGTATATATCCAGGATTTTAGTTGAACATTTCTCGATGTGGGACTTATATTTTCATCACTCCCCCTTCACGTGTGGCGTATTTGAGCCATCTACGTGATCATGCTATTTTGGATGGAGTGGAGCACGTATGGCGGTTAAGCACATACGTATTAGTTGAACTAGTTGAATTAGTTGACCTGGGCTCTGATACCAAATTTGTTAGGCACAGCAGAGCAATATGTGGAGAGATAGATAAAAGATTTAATTTTTTTTTCTTTGATGCTTCTTCAAACAACTGTGGTTCACAAGAAAAAAGAACAACATTGCATAAGTCATAAATATCTTGTAAAGAACGCACCTTTCGAATAGGAGAGTCCAAGTCTTCATATTCATTTTCATCATTTGAGCCGTAACTAGGAGTAGTATCTACATGGATACTTTGCTGAGATCGGACAGGTTGTGAGCCATTATTTTGAGATCTTTTAGGCTTCATAGAATTTGATTTTTGGTAGCCATCATGATCCCACTACCATGCTGCCATTTCATCAAAGACAACATCTCTTGAGACAATGAGTTGATCATTTTTGGGGTTTAATAGCCGATATCCCTTCGACTCTTCGCTGTAACCAACAAAGACATATTTCTCTCCTTTCTTCTCAAATATATCTTTGTTTGGGCTCTGGTTCAATGCATACGCTATACTCCCAAATACTTTCATGTGATCTACTTTGGGCTTTCTTTTATGCCAGGCTTCAAATGGTGTCATATTTCTAACAGCTTTAGTTGGCGAACGATTCAATATATAAACAGCCGTGTTAACAGCTTCAGCCCATAACTTCTTTGTCATGGATTTTCCTTCCAGCATACTTCGAGCTATTTCAACAATTGTTCGATTTTTCCTTTCTACGACGCCGTTTTGCTGCGGTGTATATCGCACAGTAAGCTGTCTTGCAATCCCTTCTTTCTTGCAATGATTCATGAACTTGCTGTAAATAAACTCTCCTCCACGATCAGTTCGAAGAGTTTTTATTAAATGTCCACTTTGGCTTTCTACAAGAGCTTTAAACCGTAGGAAACTTGAGAAAGCTTCTGATTTTTCACTTAAAAAATAAATCCACATCATACGAGTGTAATCATCAACAAAAAGAATGAAATATCTCTTGTTATTTAGTGAAGGAGTCCTTGTAGGACCAAAAATATCAGCATGTATCAACTCCAAAGGAGCTTTTGCTCGCCATGAAGTTTTCGAAAAAGGAAATCTATGCATTTTGCCAAAAATACAACCTTCACACACCTTATTTTCTTTCATGATGATAGGAAGACCAATAACCATATTCTTTGATTTCAGCAAATTCAACCCCTTGTTGCTTAAGTGGCCATATCTCAAATGCCATAAATGAGACACATTAGAATTTTCAGATTTGAATGCACAATTCTCATTTAGAGACATAAATAGGCGGAAAATTTTATTTGGAGTCATGTCAATATTTGCCACTGTTAAATTACTTTTCTTATCAATGATCTTTCAAGAATTATTATCAAAATTCACCACATAACCTTTTTGAACAAGTTGTCCGACACTTAAGAGATTTTGGGCTAAATTTGGCACGTAAAGCACATCATGAATAAATTTCTTACCTTTTTTAGTGTGGACTGCAATGGTCCCCTTTCCTTCAACTTTTTGTGCCTTTCCATCTCCAAGCTTTATCTCTGATGAAAAATTTGCATCAAGTTCTACAAAAATGTCTTTGTTGCCGGTCATGTGGTTGCTGCAACCACTGTCAATATACCAAGCATCTTGTGATTCATTTTCAGCAGATAAACAAGAGTAGAAAACCTACTCTTCATTTTCTTCACTTGTAAAATTTGCTTTGTCCTTCTCTTTTTTATTTTGATACCAACAATCTCTTTGGGAATGATTAGGAATTCGACATCTCGTGCATTTGAAGTGACAATTTTCAGAATTATGATTTGATTTATTGCAAATAATGCAATAAGTGGAAGAATTACCTTGAATTTTCTGCTGTTCTCGTCGTTGTTCTCCTTTGCCTTGATAATTTCTTTCGTTGCCCTTTCTTTGATTTTGATTTTGCTTTTGAAATGAGCCCTTCTTTGAGTTGTAATAACTTCGTTTCTTTTCTGAAAAACTGAGGGTGGATTGGAATGCTTGCTCCATTGAATTTGCTGATGTTCTATTAATTCTTTGTTCATGAGCTTGAAGTGAACTCATTAGCTCATGTGTTGACATCTTGCCAAGGTCCTTTGATTCCTCTATTGCAGCGACGCAATGATCGAATTTTGGAGGAAGACATCTCAATATCTTCTCTACCACCTTCTTTTCTTGAATGTTATCTCCAAGGCATTGAATTTGATTTACAATTTCAGAGACTCTGGAGAAGAAATCTCTGATATTTTCAGATTCCTTCATTTGCAGGTTGTCAAAATCTCTCCATAAAGATTGAAGTTTAATGGAGATAACTTTGTCATTGCCTCGAAATTCTTTTTGCAAAACTTCCCATGCATCCTTTGCTTTTCTTTTATTGAAAATTCTTGGATAGATAGATTTACTCACTCCTTGTTTGATATACCGAAGTGCAGTTGCATCTTTCTTTTGATTTTCTTTGTACAACTTCTCTTGTGCAGCCTTCCATCTTGTAGAATCTCCATCTACAGGTGGCTCCGGATAATCTTTTTCGATGACATCCCATAAATCATGAGAGATGAAGAAGTCCATCATCTCACTGCTCCAATAATCATAATGCTCGCCTTCGAATATTGGCACTTCACTTGGAGAGTACTTGAACATTGTAGGGACTACTGCCATTGTTTTTTGAGTGACTGATTAATGCTGTTGCTATGGCTCTGATATCACTGTTGGCATTTAATAGTTTAGAGAGCTACATAGTTTGTTCACAAAACCAATTGGTTGATGTGAACTGTAGCTTCTTAGTATATATCCAGGATTTTAGTTGAACATTTCCCGATGTGGGACTTATATTTTCATCAAAACATACCTCTGCCAATGGAAAACCGACAAGTCAGCTGCTTTGTATTCTAAGATGTTAATGCCAAAGTGTTCGTCTGTTTCGAAATGAAGGTTTTCAGTGGCACATCCAAGAGGTTGAATCAGTTGAATCAACTGGAGCTTTGGTCAAAGGAAATCAGAACCAGGTCTTTGGATTGCATTGAAAAAGCTTCAAGATGGACAGAAAGATCTAGTACATATTTTAAAAAAAACTTGTCATCACCTAGATAAAAAATTATTTAGGCAAAAAGAAATGCTAGTATCTAATATACACAAACCTTTCGACTTCGGAAACATATATAAATATAGGATCCTCTGATGGCCCTTTCAAGGGAAGCTCCTGATCATTATAGTAGAAGTAGCACGTCAATGATCTAAAACTGAAAAGGTAAATTCCTTGGCAAAAATACCATTGTTGCTACATGTTGAATCAATATTTCATTATAAAGTTGTGTATTATGCCACTGATTGCTAACATCCACTACTCCCATTCATCTCAATATCAAGTTGGGTTTCTATGCAAGTGTGCATCCTCAAGCCGAACTCATAGTAAGGAATAAAGTGGCTGAAGCTGCTAATAGTAATGCTAAAATTGCTACAAGGCTTTTTAGAATGCACTTTCAAGATTATTTCATCAGGATGAGCATTACAATTCTTGATCTAGCCTAAGTAATTAATCTTGCAGTTCAATTACATAGCTAATGAAAGAATAATTTTTGGACTTCTTATCCATCTGTAATTATGCAGGGACGTGATGGGTCAGTTCTAATAGACACAACGAAATTAAACACTGCATAAAATGATTCTCCGATCAATAACCCAAGCATTAGAGATTTTTGAAGTCATCTACAATGAAAAGACAAGGTTGGAAAATGCATGCAGCTTGTTTCATGATATCTTAGCTTTTAAAGCTAGAGATAGCATTGCACTGGTAAGTTAACATATGTTTCTTACCACTAAATTTCCATCACCAGATTCTGATTTCAACCCACTTACTATGAACTTTGGTAACTTAATCAGCTATATAATAATGGAAGCTAATTAATCTACTGAAATAACATAATAAAAAACTAGCAAGAAGAGAAGTGTAGGGTCAAAAATCATATGAAATAAAGCGAACTCATCCGAGTTAACCAACAAATGCTTTTACATATAAAATTATCCAAAAGGTAAAGAAACCAATGTCGGCTATCATTATAAAAAATGCTTTATATATAAAATTAGAAGAAAAAACAGCCCACACAACAGATTTCACCTCGGATATACGGAGTTAGGAATCAATTGTCCCAATTTCCGAAGCCTAGAAAAATCAGGGAACATACCAGCTTGTGGAAGAGTTGTGGCAGTGGCTAATGCTCTGGAGTTGAGGCAACATAGTTGCACCGATCGTGTTGAACCAACGGCAAGTTACAGCAAACACTTTACTCCATAGCCATTAATACCAACTTTTCTTGTAGTGTGATGGTCTATGCAAGTTGAACTGACAAACAGGGGCTGTCTCTCAATCCAGCTGGAACTATGATGCTGGCCAAACTGAGCTCCAAACTGAAGTGAAGGTGTAAGCAAGCTGAACTGATGGGCATGGTCACATTTCAATCCAGTTGGAACTGTGATGCTGAACAACTGAAGTTGTGTGCAAACAGAACTTCTGCAAATAAACTCAAATTCTTATTATTAAATTGGGGGTGACTGTACATAACAGATGTACTACACCTGGATTTTGTGCTGATAAATCGACTATGTTGGTAAACAAGTGCCGATGAAAGTTTATGGCGATGAATGAACCAGACTATTTTATTGGAACTTTACTTGGTGATGATGGACTGCAAGAATGGCCATGCAGGTGCCGACATGGAAATAATAAAAACTTCCACCGGTATGATTTAAAGCAACTTGTATCATACGTACAATTTGAATCAAATGCAAGGCTATTGGTTAAATTTGTTTGCATGATGATTTAGGACAAATTTGTGATTCATTGACAAAGAAATTAGGAAGTCCACTTCCTTATTTCCTCTGATTGACGTATCATAAATCTTACACGTTATGATCACCGTGGCTAACCAAGGTAACAATAACCCCACTGCAAACAAAAACATAACCAGTACCTAATCTGAAATTGCATGCTAAAACATTCAAGTTCATTAAATATTATTGTAATTCCAATTTCATGGAATTACCCACCAGTTTTTCAGCATGGTGCCTTATCTCAAAGCTTACAAAAGTTGACCGCTATCAGTACATATTGGATAATGAAATGCGGCTGTAATGTTTCACATATAATCCTCCCTTGCTGTTGCGTGGAACACTATGTTTGGGCCATCACTTTTGGGCTGTACCTTAGCCCAACTGTATATGTATATATAATCATACTTTTGTACATCTTGAACTGATAAAAATTCAATACTACAAAATATTTTTCATATCAATTCCCTGAGAGTATTCTTTTATGGTATCAGAGCTACCGTTGCTTAACAGCAATTCTTGATCCATATTCCTCAGCAATCTCTTCAGCGATTTAAGCAAGAGGGGATTGATTTGCAATCAATCATCATCATTAGGTCTGCGCCGTCCTCGTACAGTCGACCATTGATCAACTACACCGGTTGCGATAGTCACCTTCAGCCTTTGTGTTTGTCATCACCGCTGTGTCGTCCTCGATTATCAAATACAAGGAAAAATCTTGGTATTTGAATAACCCTGTATCACAACGCTGTTCTTGTAGCAGTTCTTGGCTGCTGTTCATTTTTTTTCCCATCAGTTTCCACCCTTAATATCATGGCAGGGACTGATGCTTTGGTTACATCATCAACATCTGCGGCAAAAACAGGCCAGTCAACATCAGATTTTACACAAGAATTAATCAAGGCCACCGTTAAACCTCAAAGCCAACTCATCTCTGTTCATTTGGACGAGTCAAACTTCTTGCTCTGGAAACTTCAGATTGAGACAGCAGCAAAAGGCTACGGTCTTGAAGAATACCTATATGGTTCAAGAATTATTCCTACAAAGTATATAAGGGATGCAGAAGAAAAACTTATTCAAAATCCGGAATACTTAACGTACCAGAGACAAGATAATCTGATAAGTTCTTGGATCATGTCGTCAGTTGGGACAAGCTTATTGCCACAACTGATCGGCTGCAATTCCTCTCACGATATTTGGGCAACACTTGAAAGAATTTTCACATCTCAATCCTCTGCAAGGATTCTCCACTACAAAAGACAACTTCAGAATATCAAGAAAGAGAATTCCACCATGAATGAGTACCTCATGAAAGTTAAAAACTTATGTGATCAACTGGCTTGCACTGGTCAGAAGATTACTGAAAATGAACAAGTACTTTACATTGTGAGTGGCCTCGATGACGATTATGAATCAGTTGTTGCATTCATAACATCAATTGAGCCAACCCATCATTACAGAGTGTGTACTCAATGCTTTTAAGTCATGAAGGCAGAATTCAGAAAAAAGAAGAAGTCAATACTGAAGTTAACCTGACTACTACAAAATTCAAGAATCAAGATCAAGGAAATAACTTCAAGAATCAGTCAAATTCTTACCAAAGAGGTGGACAACCTGGCAGAGGTAGAGGAAGAACTGGAAGAGGTAATAACAATAGACCAAGGTGTCAGATCTGCGACAAGATTGGCCATACTGCCAACAGATGCTATTTTAGGTTCAACAGCAACTACAACAATGGTCAAACTGCTAATAACAACAGAAACAACCCTACAGCAAATATGGTGAGTAGTCAAAGTGACAACAAAAGTACTCAAGAAACAGGAAATGAATCAGCAGGCATCTCTGATATTCAAGACGATGCATGGTATCCTGATTCAGGGGCTACCAATCACGTGACCAACAATTTAAACAACCTCAACCTCGGAAACAGGGAGTATAGGGGTAAACAATCTCTATCTATGGGTAATGGAAACACTGCCTATATCACACACACTGGTCACACAAGTATCAAGGGTACCAGAAATTTATTTTTAAATAATCTATTAAGGGTTCCCAACATAAGAAAAAATCTCATAAGTGTGTCACAGTGTGCTAGCGACAATAATGTCTCATTTGAATTCTACCCTAACCACTTTTAGTTAGAGATCTCCTAACTAAGGATATTCTCTTGCAGGGTAATGAACATAATGGTCTATACAAGTTTGATGTTGACTCAAGAAACTGTTCAGATTTTAATCATGATCTTGGATGTAACATGTTTGAATTGAAAAAGGATGAAAACTGTAAGACTTTCGATATATGGCATTGTAAGCTAGGTCATCCTAGTGTGAAAATTGTGAAACAAGTATTGAATAATAGTAAAATTGCAATCAGTATTCCAGATCATTACTTTTGTTCATATGTCAACTAGGTAAAAGTCACAGACTAATGTTTCAAAACTCTGAAACAACCTATAAGAAGCCACTTGAACTAGTTGCAGTGGATTTATGGGGTCCTGCCCCAGTGAACACTGATTACAATTATAACTATTACATATCATTTATCGATGATTACTCTAGGCATGTTTGGATTTATTTTATGAAATCAAAATCTGGGACTTACAGTGTAGTGATAAAGTTTATCACAAATGATGAAAATCAATTTAACAGTAATGTTAAAGTTCTCCAATCTGATGGAGGTAAGGAATTTTTACCATTGAAAGAATTCTTTAATAAAAAGGGAATCACACACAGATTAACATGCCCACACACTTCTGAGCAAAACGGTCTTATAGAAAGAAAGCATAGACACATCGTTGAAACAGGGCTAACACTACTGGCTCAAGCATCACTACCACTTAAGTTTTGGCCTGATGCTTTTGCTACAGCAGTACATCTCATAAATAGACTACCTACAAAGGTACTTGGTTTCAAATGCCCTACTAAAATCATTACTAACACTAAACCAAAGTACAATGAACTGAAAGTCTTTGGATGTTTATGCTTCCCTTATATAAGACCATATAATAAACACAAGCTCGATTTTAGATCAACACCATGTACATTTCTTGGTTATGCTACTAACTATAAAGGTTACAAGTGTCTAGATAGCAATGGCAAAATATACATCTCTAGACATGTCACTTTTAATGAAAGAGTGTTCCCATTTAGTCAAGAGGAATACAAAACAACTAAAAAGGTTTATAACCCAAAAGTCTCTATCCCTACCATACCTGATCTCTATACTGAAGACATTCCAACATATAAGCAAAGCAGTGAACAACTGAACCAGCTGCCAGCAGACAACTCAAGTCCTCAACGCACATTAATCAATGATGATTCAGGTCAAGGGTCTATTGAGTCGTCTGAAAGTTCAACTAAAAGCTCATAAGACAATGTCAGGGACAATTGTCAGGAAAATATCAGATCTCATGAAAGTGATCAAATCATAGAAGATACCACTGCAAATGCTCAGAACAGGCATCATATGATAACCAGGGGAAAAAGTGGCATATTTAAGCCTAAAATATATCATATAGAAGAATCCTATGACGAACCAACCACTTATCATCAAGCTAAGATAAATGATAAGTGGATGGACGCCATGCAAGAGGAATTCAATGCTTTCATGAAAAATAATACATGGACGCTTGTATCACGTCCTAAAAACAAAAATATTATAGGATGCAAGTGGACATTTAGAATTAAGAAAAATTCTGATGGTTCAATATCAAAGTATAAGGCAAGACTAGTGGCAAAAGGTTATTCGCAACAGTATGGTACTGATTTCAAAGAAACTTTTTCACCAGTTGTGAAGCCTACCACTATTCGTATAATACTAGCAATTGCCTTACACAAAAGTTGGACCATCAAGCAACTCGACGTTAATAATGCTTTTTTGAATGGTGTGCTACAGGAAGAAGTGTACATGGAGCAGCCTGAAGGATTTAAAGTGCAAGGAAAAGAAAAGCTTGTGTGCAAACTAAGCAAAGCAATCTATGGTCTCAAACAGGCTCCGAGAGTCTGGTTTGATAAACTCAAAGCAACTCTCTCAAGACTTGGCTACAACCCAGCAAAATCTGACAACTCCTTGTTCATCAAATTCCTTAACAATACAGTTACCTATATACTTATATATGTTGATGATTTTTTGATTACAGGTAACAGTATTGAAGAAATCAAATATGTAACAAGGCATCTAAACAAGGAGTTCTCAATCAAGGATTTGGGAGACCTAACATATTTTCTAGGAATTGAAGTCAGTAGACATCATAATGGAGAATTGCAACTAAATCAAAGAAAATACATCAAAGAAATTCTCACAAAAGCAAAAATGGACAAAGCAAATTCATTGCCAACACCAATGGTCAGCAACATTCAACTGAGCAAAGATAAAGGGGAGCCTATTGAAAATGAAAGACAATACAGAAGCATAGTAGGTGCTCTTCAGTATGTGACAATAACACGACCGGATATCACTTACAGTGTAAACAAAGTCAGTCAATATATGCACAAGCCATTAAGCGATCACTGGATGGCTGTGAAAAGAATATTAAGATACCTAAAAGGAACCATCAACCTATGTCTAAGCATGAAACGTACCAAAACCCTAAGCTTAACAGGTTATGCTGATTCAGACTGGGGAAATGACAGAGATGACAGAAAATCAACATCTGGTTATTGCATATTTATCGGGAGATGCCCTATTTCATGGTGTGCTAAGAAACAATCAACTGTCTCTAGATCTAGTACGGAGGCAGAATACAGAAGCATAGCAAGTGCAAGTGCAGAATTAATATGGATACAGTCTTTACTGAGTGAACTAAAAATAGAAATCAACGGCAAGCCCACAATTTGGTGTGACAACCTAAGTGCTATTGCTATTACTGCTAACCCTGTTCTACACTCTAGAACAAAACATATGGAGCTAGACATTTATTTTGTTCGAGAACATGTAATGAAGAATAAAGTTCAGATCAACGACATACCGTCTACTTACCAAGTTGCGGATATACTAACAAAGCCTCTGTCAAAGCAAAGCTTCATCAAACACAAAGAAAACCTAGGCATCAGTGAGCTAAAGCACGGATCTGAAAACAACAATGACAAAATCACATCAGATCTGCTCAACGCTGATGAATACAGAAGAAATCATCAGCGAGAAGACAGCAAAAACTCAGGCATCGGTGAGCTAAAGCACATATCTGAAAGCAACAATGACAAAATCACATCAGATCTGCTCAACGCCGATGAATACAGAAGAAATCATCAGCTAGAAGACATCAAAAGCTCAAACCCTTCACTGGAGAAGAAGTACAGCAGCAATTCATTCAAAAACCACGAAGAAACTACAAAAAGCTGAAGATTTTTTTTTTATGTTGAAGCCGCCATCTTCAAAGGTTCAAACCCTATCAGAGAGAATAGGGTTTGAGGGGGCATATTAGATAATGAAATGCAGCTGTAACGTAAAAATGGAACACTTATGCAAGGAAAAGAGTGTCAGCTAATAAATGATAACTTTATCATTAAATGTTGAATCCTATGAATAGAAGGTGCCAACAGATGCAACAAAACCTACAAAAGTATACAGAAGAAAAAAGAAAACTAATGTTGTGGATGATTAATACAAGAAGAGGCCAAAGTTTTTGTTGCACCACTCAACAAGGATAAACTTTTACAATAAAATTCCAAAATCGATTAGAACTTTGACATTTGAGAAAATTTCAGCATTTACGACACAAATATAATCATTGACTTGCCAATTTTACTACCATGATTTCAAGAATACAAACAAAATATTAATTCCAGCTTGCAATTACAAAAATATAATCAGTGACCTATTCTTGCACCACTTCAAATTTGGGGAATGAATGAATCAATCAGTCCCCAATGAACCATACCAAAAAAAACCAAAAATTGAAAAATACCTAAAATTGTCAGTTTGGGATGCACTTCAGCAAAGTAGAGAATCACGCTTCAGAAAAGTTTAGGAGTTGAATTCTGAGAAGTAAATAAATCTTGCCTCAACGAAGTTTAAGAAATTAAGTCTTAACATTTTTACGAAATTTTTGTATATTCAAGCGAAGAGGGTTATTTACCAGGTTTTGTGGTTTTAGATTTTGGAAAGTGAAGGGTTAAAGGGGTTTTCGGGGAAGAGGAAAAAGCAGGAGGGAAGACTAAAATTGCACCGCCAATATTTCCACTTTCAATAGCGAGAGAATTAGTCGTCTTTTAGCATGAACAGCTGGCAACTTGCTAACTACAACAAGTAAAGTTTTCGTTGTCCATACTTGCTATCAATACTACTTTTTCTTGTAATGGGTAAAGAGTTGTATATCTTGTGCTTATCTATTTCTTATACTGATCTGTAAACTAGACTGACCCGTGTGTGTATTCCTCGGGTCAGACCGAGGTATTTCAGGTGTAGTTGCTGAGCTTGGGGTTAGCAGGTTCTCTTTAGTCTATCTTCCCCGTAGCTTCATTCACTCGACCTTATGTAGTCGAGTTCGAACAATAGAGCTTTCTATTAATTCATTGTTGTATCATATTGTAAGCAAGAGAAGTTTCTATTCTTTTTGTAGCACGTGTAATTGTTGTACTCTAACGATGTAATATTATGTAACTGTTCTGTGATCTGTGATGGTGTAATAAAATGTTCTATGCTCTGAGCTGATTCCGAAGCCACCGTAGAATTGTACTGCATAAAGTATTAAGTATGTCGAGCCTCTAGAAAAAAATAGCAATCACATTATCGACATACTTAAGACTTACTAATGCAAATCTACGAGTGGTCGCCCCTAACCAGCCTTATTCTCCGCTCTAATAGACAACATTACCTAGTAATGCTCTTTATTAGGATGGGTCTCGGGGTGGGGCATTACAAAATGGTATCAAAGCGAGGTTCAAGACAAAGTATATTAAGCACAGAACAGAACCAGAATAGTATACGTGTTACAACATGGAGGGATAGCAATCGTGTCTGCTTTATCTTACGTTTGTTATCCTATCTTGGATTTCTTATCTGAGAGTCATAGGGATCCTTGTGGTTGAGGAATACATCTAGGAATAAGGGGTTCATTCTATAAGTATTTCACTGTTCATTTCTCTTTCTGTAATGTAATTGGATCAGAAAGCCTTTCCATCCTCTTTATCTTTCAAAATTTGAACCTTTGGGAAAAATTTTGGGAATATTTTTTTCACCCAGTCCTTGATATTTGAGTTGGTTGCTGGGTTGGGTAAAAGAGAATTTGAGGGCATTTGAAACCTAAATGTAGAGGTTCTTTTTTTACTTTAAGGATGGAAAGTTAGAGTTTAAATAAAGTAAATCAGAGTGCGCAGCGGAAGCATGAGAATCACTTTTGTTGTGCTAAATTTTTGACGTAATTAGGCATAGGATAAGAAATGAGAATAATGAGGAATTACAAATATCGGTGAGCTAATGACTTTGTAAACTGATACTTAAAAATTAAATTGGAAATTATTTTAAGTGTTGAATGGTCTGATGATTGTCTTAAGGGTTTTGGTTGATACGTCTGATCAACAATTTCGATAAAAATTAGTTTTAACACTTATTCGAGACTATCTAACACTGAAGATGAGTAGTAAAAAATGAAGTTGGATGCAAAAATAAAATAAGAGTTTACCACATTGGAATAGTATTAAACCACTACGTGGGATGTAGAGCATAGTGACTTTAATTGGTGAGGCAATGGCGATGATTTGTCGACATCGCAGCCAAGTACTACGAAGGATTGATAGAAAATAGTGGTTTATTGTTATTCCAATTGACTTATAAATGAATAATTAAAATGGGTTGAATATAATAGCGTTTTAAATATACAACTTTCTAAAACAAGCGTGACACTTTTGAGATACACATTCATAGTACATTCACTTGGCTAGTTGCTGCCATAGAGTCAGATACAAACCTTGAGGAATGGCAAGGCTATTTGATGATTGAAAAGTCCAAGTAGCAGCCATACTTTGAGGAAATTTAGATAAATTCAATGGTAAGGTAGCGTCAAGTAATGATGGGGGAGCGAAAAATCTTGAGTGTGTATTTCAAATAACGCCTTGTGAAAGATAAGTTGTGTTGTTTAATGCTTGATATTAATAAGCAAATAAATACGATTAAAACTTTATTTAAGTCTTGGGTAAGTTAAAATGAGAGATTGTGATGTTAAAAATTTAATATGCTGAAAATGTCAAAATTCCATGTGATAGCTTTCTAAATCGAAAAGTTTTTAAGAAGCAAATTGAGATAAATAACTAGTAGAATCTAAATTGATGAAGAACTAATCTTAATAAATTGCGAGGACGCAATTTATTTAAGGGGGGAAGTCTGTAACAACCTGGGTTTTGGTTACCTAGGCTAAATAGATTATAACATGTTTTATAGTTTAAATTTTAAGAAGAATAAACCATGTTTGAAAATGGTTAAATAAAAATTTATTGAGTGACATCATAATATTAGGTTTTGGAGTTTAATAGTGAAATTTGGAGGTAGTGGGTATTTAATCATGTTAAATGATTAAATAAGAAGTGTGGTTGGAATGCATCCAAATTATTGTTAATAAAGAAAATAAATTCAAACAACGTGTTTACGTTTTGATGCTAAATTTGTAATAAATAAAAATAATTGAAAGGAATTAGATTTCAAATTTAATCTTTGAATGTAAATAAATTTAATAAATGGAAATTAAAGTCTTTATAAACATTATAAGGTGCACATTTGAATAAGTATTTATAAGTTTTGAATGCTATTTATTGGAACAACTTGCAATATATGAGCAAACAATGAATTTTTTGAGAAACCGTGTTTTTTTTTCAATATAATTGAGTTGAAAGAAGAATGTAGAAATGTAAACATTGATGAAAAATTAATTTTTGTATGTTGGTATGATCATTAGTATATTAGCAAATTAATATATATAATTTTGATGTTAAGAAATTTAAGTTTTTAACAAAAGAAGTTAAAATTTAATGTTTGTTGGAAAAAATGTGATTTTGCATCAATACGACCAAATTTGTGTTGAAAAGGAGTTAAAAATGTTTTAAAAATATGATGGTCTGCTTTATAAAGTTGTGTAGTGTGAACATTTGAAAATCAAATCTTAAAATTTGGAGAAATATTATAGCATGAGTTTGAAGAGGTGTAAATTGCAACATTTGAGCCTAAACTAGTGTTAATCCTTTAATTGGGGCCCTAATTATACTTAATCTATAAGCATCCGCTTAAGAAGAATCTAGAGATCGAAAAAAAAAGTACGGATCTCTCTGGAAAAAAAACACATTCTTCTTCTTAAGGGAGGAAACACACACAAAAAAAAAAGAGGAGCAAACCTGTTGCAAACAAAAGTCTCAAGCTCCAAAACCCATCAAATTAAATGAAAATTTGGATCTAAATCAAGAGCTAAGATAGAAAATCCCTTCAAAATCTTGATTTTATCTCAGATTTATTTCAGATTTTCGAAGATAAGTCGTTGTATGAGGAAATTCTTTCTTGCATGTCGATTATGTGTAAATTATAGGTGTTGAAGCAAGAAAAGGGGCCTCCAAGCATCCAATTTAATTCAAATTCAAATAGTTTTGAGCCTATAGTTTTCTGGAAATCCAAGTTGAGCTTTCCCCTCACAAATTCTAGTTTGATTCATGTTGAAAATTTTGATTTTGAGTGGCTTAAGTAGGAAACTCGCTGCTGTAAATTGATTTTACAAACAACTGAAAACATGGCCTGAGTCCATGTTTGGGATAGACTATCTTCCATGTTCCTTAACAAAATTTATTGATTCTTTTTTTTCAGAAAGATAATCATTTCTGTTACAAACTGAGAAATTTTCATGTCATTCTAAGGTAGATTGCTCACCTGAAACATGCCTCAAAGTTGAACCAGCGAGTGTTTTCAGACTTGCATTTTCAACAGCTGAAAACATGGCCTGAGTCCATGTTTGGGATAGTATATCTTCCACGTTTCTTAACAAAATTTATTGATTATTTTTTTCTTAGAAATATAATCTTTCTATTATAAACTGATAAATTTTCATGTCATTCTGAGGTAGATTGCTCACCTGAAACATGCCTCAAAGTTGAATCCGCGAGTGTTTTCAGACCTGCATTTCGAACAGCTGAAAACATGGCCTGAGTCCATGTTTGGGATCGTGTACCTTTCTTGCTTCTTAACGAAATTCATTGATTCTTTTTTTATTGGAAAGATATGGTTTTCTATTGTGTGCATGTCAGTTTTCAGATCATTTAGTGGTCACTTGAATGCTTTAAACTGACCTCAAAGTCGAACTTTGGTCGTGATTCAGACTTGCGTTTGAATTTCCAGAGTGAAAATAGCGCCAGGACTCAACTTTGGGGTTCTATATCTCCTTCCTTATCGATCCGTTTTGAGTGATTCTTTATCTGTTGTAAAGTTTGGGATCTTGTATATATGTTTACAAATTTTTGGGTCAGTCCGAGATTATTGAGATGTTCAAACCTGGTCACAAAATTGGACCTGGAAGTGATTTCAGCCCAGCTGAAATTCAGTCCAAAGTCTAAGTTTGGAGCACCATATCTTTTTCATACGATGTCGGAATTCAGTGAATCTTTTTTCATTTGAAAGGCTGGTCTTTCTGGTTTATACATCTCAAATTTTAGACAATTCAGAGATCGTTTGGTCATTTAAAACTATTCTGAAATTTGCAACCTGGATTGATTTCTGCGCATATTTCATGCCTTTGTGTAAGTTTGGGCATCTTTCCTTAAATGTTTTTATGATTTTCTTGATCTACTTTTAAGCCATGCTTTTTGTTTTATGTTTTGGCTTACTTTATCAATGGAGAAGCCTAAATTATTACTGATGCAAAATTTGGGTTTTATGTATTTAATGATGAGTTTTGATTAGTTTTGAGCACACATTGCACGATTTAAACTAGTTTTCTGATATAGTTTTCATTATAGTTTTGAGGCTAAATGAGATTTATAATTAAAGTTTTTACACTAAGTGGCCTCGAAACAATAGTAGAAAAACCTATCTTCAAATCTGTAGCTTTCCAAGAAAGAAAATTATTGGTTTTGTAAAATATTTCATAACTTATCGAAATCAAGTATTTTCTTAGCTATATAAATTACACAACCTTGCACTCTTCAAGATAACGTATTGGATTTTAAACGACCTCGTACACTCTGTGGAATGGGACGCAAAAGTATACGAAGTCGGTTAATTCCAGTATAGTTAGATTGAAGCTGATGTCTTATTAATGATGATTTAGTGTTTTCGATGTTTTCCATTGCGAAGTTGATAAGCAGCTAGTGAACTAGTAGTGAGAATGTGTGGTATGAGGCGCACCGTTACCACTACTCGGATTACTGACTGTGAGTGCGTGACGCATATTGTGTTTTGTTAAACCAGCACTTTGCTTCAGGGGGAAGTCGAGACTCGGGGGGAGTCATGTATACGTTTTCACTTGACCGGGGGGTCAAGATACACTCGGCCCGGGGGGGGGGGGTCGCAGTGCTGGGCGCCTAACTTGAATACGTATAAGTACTAAGTTAAGCTCGGGGGTAACTATATTATCATGTGGTTGCACGTGCATATTTATTTCTAATGGATCCACATTGTGATGATATTTTGCGATTTGATCTGTACGATCATACATTAAAGATTATTGGATTACAAATTTACATAAACATTTTGTGATTTTCTATGTTGGAGTGTGATGCTCCTTCCGTGATATTTGACTCGCTCGAGTAATATGATGATTTTCATTTGATGATACATGGCTATTGCTCGGGATGAGCAACATTATAACTTGGGATGGGCTTTATTATTATTATGGCATGTGTATATTTCTTATGATTTCTTTTATGATTTGGGTTTGATGATTCCAACTCGATTGGGATGATGGTACATTTGTAAAGAGTAGTTGGATTTCTAATTCCTCATATAATGGGATTTAGATGTCTTGGAGTTGGATACTCTCTTTATTGATGATTTAACTCGCTTGAGATGTATATGATAATTTTGATGATTTTGGTGTTATGTTTCCATTGTGGCTCAAGTATGGTGATATACTTAGCCTAGATCTAGTCCTTGAGGCTTGTATATTTATCCCTTCTATTATGTCATGTGTACAGAAACTAATTAATCCCTTTATGTCATCATATTCACAACTCTTAGGATAAAGAGTTGTATATCTTGCGCTTATCTATTTCTTATACTGATTTGTAAACTAGACCGACCCGTGTGTGTATTCCTCGGGTAAGACCGAGGTATTTCAGGTGTAGTTGCTGAGCTTGGGGTTGCAGGTTCTCTTTAGTCTATCTTCCCCGTAGCTTCATTCACTCGAGCTTATGTAGTCGAGTTCGAATAGTAGAGCTTTCTATTAATTCATTGTTGTATCATATTGTAAGCGAGAGAAGTTTCTATTCTTTTTGTAGCATGTGTAATTGTTGTACTCTAACGATGTAATATTATGTAACTGTTCTATGATCTGTGATGGTGTAATAAAATGTATTACGTTTTGAGCTGATTTCGAAGCCACCGTAGAATTGTACTGCATAAAGTATTAAGTATGTCGAGCCTCTAGAAAAAAAATAGCAATCACTTTATCGACATACTTAACACTTGCTAATGCAAATCTACGAGTGGTCGCCCCTAACCAGCCCTATTCTCCGCTCTAATAGACAACATTACCTAGTAATGCTCTTTATTAGAGTGGGTCTCGGGGTGGGGCGTAACACGTCCGCACCCTCGCCGCTAAAAATCTTGGTAATATCAACAACGACAATATGCGGCATAGGCACAGGGGCACTCCCAGTAGCGAGGCCAACCACAGCGTCGCTCTTCTCCGGGACCGCCTTGCCTTCTCTCTCAGCCTGCTTCTTGGACTTTCTAGCAACCCGACGCTCAACAAGCTTCTGGGATCGATGTGGTGTGTCACCACCAGCCCTGGTATTCTCAAGGGACTCAATAGTCCTCTGCTGTACTTCCTCATCTTCCCTCTTCTTCCGGGCCTCATCGCCAGCCCTGTTCTTCTCGGCCTCCTCATCGACTTTCCTCTTCACGACCGTATCAGTGGCTTTCGCCTTAACATCCTGCCTGGTCTTCATTAGGACCTCCTTCCTAGCAGCCTCATCATGCCTGAAACGACCCGAACTTCCCAGTAAGAAAAGCATGGATTGCTTTGAGAACAACACACATCAGAACACAAACTGAAGAACATTTTATTGCTGATTACAACAATTACATCATAGTACAAGAATGTAACAGAGTATGAATACTTATTACAGAAATAGAAATGTAATAATATCAGAGTTTTAAATTACATTAAAATAGCAGCGGAAAAATATTACAAAGATACAACTGAAAGGAATACATGGATACAGAGCTTTCCGAATACCGCTTCAGCTGTAAGCCAGGATCCTGCAAATATATCTGCAAAAAGCTACTCAACTGCCCGTGTGGAAAATAAGGGCACCCGAGTTTGCCAGTGAAACAAACTACAGGTCAGTCATGGGAATGATATGAGAAATCTTAACTTAACTATCTAATAATAAGGCTTATCACAAGACCACGCCGCTAACGCGGAACGGGTTTACTCCATTGGATTGCCAGTGCATAAAATAAAGTAAAACGTTAGACAACACAATGATTTTTAGCAAAATGAAACCATTATAAGACCCAAGTCCCATCATACAATGCAACGCAAACCGGAGGATAGAGTTTTACCATATAATGGTCAAAAGATGCTTGATACGATAAAACGGATTTAGTATTAATGTGTATATGTTTAAATAAAAACATTTCAAATATAAATGTATCAATCCTAGACGGCATGGGTACCATATATCATGTCGCCATACTAGTTCTACAATCAAAACCGCAAGGTCGTATTGGAAATTGGATTTCCATCATGAGTCGAGGCTAGGGGCAAGCTCCTCTCCGATTCGAGACACTCTAGCAAAATGCCACAGGATTCCCCGCAGTGAACCCTTGTAGCTGTATGGCCGATCCCCGCCTATCGGCAGTGGATTGGTTATGCCTGAACACACGTTTCCCGGTTCCTTTGAACCTATAATATGACCACTATCGGCCTATAAAAATCCAAGGCGCCTCAAAATCCATAATCCACATAAGTAAAATGTCAGCCAGTTTAAGCACTGACACTACTCCTAGCTAGAAAGAAACGTGTGCACTCCCTACGGTCCATATCCCGTTTTTGACTCATACCGGGGTGTGAGGCTCGCGAAGTCACGATATACACAAAGCTATGCCGTAATAGGCTATACTTTGATCATCCCACAAGGCCCTGCTTTTCAACAAAAGCCTTGATCATTTGCATCTTAGCATGCCACATTGTCAGAACCTAACATATCACTGATCATCTACCAATATATATATAACCTCTAAGCTCATATGTCTTAGAGAAGGGTGATAAGTAAAGAACAAATTCTTCACCACCAAACAGAAATATATAATTAGTAGCGTTCAACAAATACAGTAGAAAGGAATACAATGTCAGACACACAATCCATTTACAAGTCCGTTCTGGGTCTGAACGAAACCGGAGGCATTATACCTTGCATATCCGAACAACCAACAATATGTCCGGACAACTACCACTTTATCCCAGTCCTGGGAGCGACCCAGTCCAGAGAATCAGCAGTCCTCATCCATTCGATGTGAAGATCATTGATCTTCAACACCATCTTCATCTTCGACTCTTCATCGTCATGATAATTATCAGAATGGGCTAAACCCGGTCTTTCCGAATAATTCGCGTATTTTATAATTAAAAGTCAAATGCTATAAAAACACATCCAACGTCTCATTCCAATTCAGAATATTATTTTAAATAGAATATTCATTTTGTTAGGAAAAAAATCCCATTAATTTAATCAGGGATAAATTCCTTTAAAATTTACCTTTTATCACCTTTTTAAAGATTCATTAAACTCCAATATGGGTTTAATATCAAAATCATTATTAAATGATTATTACAACTTAAGAAATAAGTCTTGTCCTTACTTTGGGTTAAAGAATCAATGTCACTTAAAAACATTGTTCACGATAAACCCAAAATCGTCTTCCATTAATTATGGAATTTTCACAGAAATCAGATCAATGAATAATGGATATAAATTTCTGTATCAGATCAATAATATAAAAGGAATAACGGCAAGGCCTTTTAAATTCCATATGTCTTATCAGTCTTCTTTTACAGAAGCCTATCTCGAAAATTATCAAATCGAATTCCCATTCAATTTCAATTTAATTTATATTAAATTGGAACACTAAACTTTGGATTATTCTTTTTAAATTATGATAAAAAGATTTATAAATTCTAAATCACATTACAATGTAAATTGGGTTAAAGAACAAATGTCGTTTCAAAACATAGTTCACGGTAAACCCAATTCACATACCTTTATATTCCAATTACTAAATACAAGTGAAATTCTAAAATCTTAATTAAAAGATTTATTCTTAAATACGGGGTTTAGGAACAGTGTTATTTAAGACACCATTCACGATAACCCAAAATCTAATTCATTTATTTAATTCCAATGAAATATTATTTAATTGGAAGACTTTATTAAATCTTAATTTAAAAGATTTATTCTAATTAATAACTAGTTTACTTTAATAGAAATATATTTTTATCTTTTGTCCATCCAAGGACGGACAGAGAAATCATAATTTCATTATTTGTTAAATATTATTTAATAATATTCTTTAAATAAAAAGATACTTTATATAGAATATCCTTTATAGTGCGGTATTCTTTATTTTAAAGGGTATTTATTTTACAATGTTCTTTATTCCAAATATTCCTTATTTTAAAAGATATTCTTTATTTTAAAGAAATCCTAAATTGGAATGCGACTCAATCATTTACCATATAACTTTAGTTACATGGATTTCATACATTGAATGTATATAACAGTAGTGATAAAATAATCATCTAACATCCCATAACAACCTGGGTGCACTTCACAACTGTGTGAGCATTAAAATGAGATAGTAATGCTCGTCGCAGCCTGTCGATCTATCGATCGGCATACAATTAAATATTGGGATGAGTATACATCAACTTTCATCCCAACACCCGTGTGGGGTTTTCAACCAACAAACAATTCATATAAATAAATGATTGGTTAAAGAAGTTAACCAATTTAATACTACTAACATGTTGATGAAAATGAAATAATATGTTACTTATTTCTAAGGCCGAATAAAAATGTACTTTTATTCTTGTAATTTTCCTATACATTTCTAAGGTCACATAATCTGTAATTTATTTATATGAAATTATTGGGATGACAACTAAAAGATAAATTTAATTGTTTATATTTCCAATATATAATCTAACACATAAAATGTGTATTTAAAGTTGCATACAAAATTCTAAAGTACGCATTAACATATACTTTAACTCACTTACACATTCAAATGTGTGTTTTGACCAAATATATGATCCTTATGTTAAAATATAATTTCTAATGTAAGTTTGCAAATAGAATGATCTATATATTTACTTATGAATTCTATTTCATGTTATGCTAAAATAAAAATAATTATTCTATTTACATACAAGCTTTATTCAACAAAATGTACAAGAAATGACACATCCCTCTTGAGGTAAAACAAACTTATAAAAAAAATGCTATTTGTGTCTAGCTCTTTTATTTTAATCAAAAATGTAATTTTTTGTTTTATTCTAAATCTAATTAACCAAAATGTAACTTTTGTTCAACTGTTATATTTTGACAAAATGAATATATTGTTTCAATTAACCTTTTCGGGTCAGACAATAAAAATAACGACCTTGTTTGTCGACAAATCTATTTCGACAGACAAATAAAAGTGAGGTGTTTGTTTAATCGACAATTTTAATCAAACAAATAAAGGTGATATATTTGTTTTGTCAAACTTATGGGCCAAAATGATCAGGTTGTTTTTAACAAGTTTAAATTGACAAAAGTGACAAATTGGGTTTCAACTAGCATAGATTGACAAAAGTGAACAATTGGTTTCAACTAATATAGATTATCAAAAGTTAATATTTTGTATTTTAATTCTAATTTAACATACAAGTGCTATATTTTGTTTCATTCATTTAATTCAGACAAAAAAGAGTATTTTTGTCTGCTTCTACTTTAAAAATATGAATGTCTAGTTATTCACTCTTTTATAATGACTAAAATAAACATTTCCAATTCATTCTTTTAAAGTGATAAAAAAGGACTCTATATTAGACAAAATACTCTTTTTATTTCATATAAAATTAAGATAAAAATGTAATTCTAAAATCTATTCTTTCTATGGTCCTCTAAATAACAATAAAACGAAAACATTAATTCTTACTATTTTTACTACACCTAGAATATAACTAAATGTAAACCCTATCTTTTATTTATGTCTGAAATGTGAAATAAAAGGTAACTCTTAATTTGAGAGTACAATGAAATCTTTAATTCATGTTTTATTTGCATTAAAGAATACAAATAAAAATGCACTTTCAAAACCATACTTTATTCATGTCAAAAATGTAAACCAAAGGTGTAACTTACATTTTGATGTTTTGTTTGCATGTAGAATTGCAAACAAAAATGAAACCTTTATTTTAATGTTTTATTTGCAACAAGGAATGTAAATAAATAAATAAATAATGTAATTTTTATTTATAGCTTATTTGAAAATAAGGAATGCAAATAAAAGAACAAATTCTATTTTTAATGTATATTTGCATTAGTGAATGCAATTTAAAGAAATAATTTTTGTCTTTAAAGTTTATTTGCATTAATGAATGCAAATAAAAGAATAAATTATATTTTTAGGATATATTTGCATTTATGAATGTAAATAAAGGAACAAATTTCATTTCCAATATATGTTTGCATAGATGAATGCAAATAAAATAATAAACTTTAATAACGATTAAAAAAGTGATTTTGTTTGTAAAATAAGTTCTACACTTCTAATCTAAAAAAAAGGATAATTTTTATTTGTTTACAAACTCTATTTTAATGTATGTTTCTGTTCTAATATGATATGTTAAAACAGAATGACAATTTATTCTAATTTTCTTTAATTTAAACCAAAACATGAAAGTGAAAATATTGTTTTTAATTTACACTTCAAATTTTGGCACATACGAATATAAAACATTATATATATACGATAATAGATGATATTTTAGTATACACATAATTCTAGCAAACACAATCAATCGTACATCACAGTCACAACACAATCAACATGGAAATAAATGTATACATCCAACATGAATCTCATACTGAATGAATATATAAACTAATAACATAAAAAATTAATTTTTAAATTTAAAATAGATATCTCACCGAATAAATTTCGATTCAGAATAGATCAGATTTGAATTTTTCCTCAATTTTCAGCTGTCTCCGTTTCAGATCTGGTCTGTCCCGTTGTGTAGATCTTTTCAATACGGTTCTAATGCAATTTGTTTCATGAATTTCTGATAAAATTTGATCGAGTTATGGCCATTCAAACATTAATAACATAATTTAAATTAATTAAATAATTAATTAAAGTTAATTACTCTATTAAAAAAATTAGGCCGCCCTCTCTTCCTTCCTGTTCTTCGTTACCTTCAGGAACACCGAACCCATCATCTCCTAACTCATCCATCGTCGCACGCTCCAGTATTCCACCGGAACTCGATCAAATGCCACCACTCAAAAGCCCGCGCCGACTGCTGCTAACGCCCAGACGTGGACCCCACTCTCCCCTCACCACCGCCCAGAAAACCGTGCCGATGTCCGCCCCTTCCTTCGCCAATTCCGGCCTCTACAGTCGCCTAAATCCCATAACATCCGTATGGAATCATAGCTTAGGAGATGCTCTTCGATTTGAGTATTGAATTGGGTTTTAATTCGTATGGACTGTGGAGAAATTAATGGTTGAATTTGGGAGTTTTTCTGCCATTAGAGAAAAGGATATGGCGGCTGGAGTATGTGGTATTAGGGTTAACGTATTTAGGTGGTATTTATAGTGTATTTTTATTTAATTTATTTAATTCAAAAATTCATATCTTAATAATACGAACTCCAATTGAAACCCAACGAGTGTTCCCCCTAGCTAAATACCCCCATCTCAGAAACAATGGAATAGGTTTCGTAACCCAATTCGGCTGTTACGATATGTTTTTCTTTAAATTAAAATATAAAACATTTAATTATTTAATTTAACCGTACATTTTAATTTATCGGGGCCATATACGACCTCTAAAATTTCCAGAAAAATTATTTTAGCTTTCTTATGACGATACGATCCTAACAAGACTAATTTCGTCGAATTCTGAGACTGTTTGAAAAATGGCCATTTTTAAGTCGATTAAAATTGACTGAAATGGTCAAAACACATTTTCTTTTGCCACGCTCACATATTAATTCGAGAAATTATGAAAATTGAAACCTAGCAATAATTTGACATTCCGGTTCCAACAAAAGTAGTTTCATCGAAAATGGAGGTTGTTTGAAAAATGACTATTTTTAAGGCCAAAATGTTATATTAAAATATATATAAATTCTACAACGACCTTACTAAATTTTGAACTAGCCATAACTTTTGATTTTTAAAATGAAATTTCAATTTTTCCGATTCGTTAGAAAGGTATGATTGAACAGATTTAAATATTTCTTGTTTCAGTCATTTCTGATTTAAAATGAATCCTGCACAGTCAGTCAAAGTTCACATTCAAATTTTCAAACTACAGCGCTGTTTTAAACTCCTTTTATAATTAAATTAAATTTATTCGTTTTTAAAAAAAAATTAGTTGTTCTTATTTAAAATAGATTATTTTAAATAGTAAAATCCATTAAAACTTCTAAAATAAAAAATTTAAATTGGCCCCAAAATTCTGGGTCGTTACAATCACCCCCACTTAAAATCTTTTCGTTCTCGAAAAGGAACGTAGCTATAAGTTGTTTATTTAACTAACTCAACTATCAATTCTAGTTAATTTTCAATTCAGTTCAATATGAGCTTGATTTATCCAAGTTTATTATTCTTCCTCATATTGGTTGGACTAATTATCATTCCAATATTTTAATTAGTTAAACTAATTATCAAACATCGCAACCAGCAATCAATTAGGTGGTTAACTTTTCAAATATATATAACTTCTATATATAGTCAAAAATTATATTTTTAGTGCAAATCACAGCCATGTGTTCTAACTAAGTTTTGGTCCTCATACCAGTCAATGGAAATATATAGAAATCCCACTTTCGAAACTCAAACATAAATACTGGTGATGGGGCCCCATCATTAGAATTATCTCCGGGCAACTAGCGTGTGATTCTATATCTATCCAGTATATTAAAACTTCGAATATCCGTTAATTACTCGTATATTCAAAATCCTTATATACTCGATTGTCCACATAAAAATATAATAATACACTCAAATACGTATTTTAAGATAAAATTTTCAAAACTAAATTTGTCTTCAATTTTTTTAAAGAAAATAATACTCTTCGTATTCGTTCTAGGATGCTACTGATCCCATCTCTAATGAGTTATTCTCATTAGATATTACTAATCCAATCTCTGATGAATTCTTTCGTTCGGCTCTAATGTGTCTTGCTGTCAAGCTCTGTAAACCAAAGCTCTGATACCAACTGAAACGACCAGAACTTCCCAGTAAGGAAAGCATGGATTACTTTGAGAACAACACACATCAGAACACAAACTGAAGAACATTTTATTGCTGATTACAACAATTACATCAGAGTACAAGAATGTAACAGAGTATGAATACTTATTACAGAAATAGAAATTCAATAATATCAGAGTTTTAAATTACATTAAAATAGTAGCGGAAAAATATTACAAAGATACAACTGAAAGGAATACACGGATACAGAGTTTTCCGAATACCGCTTCAGCTGTAAGCCAGGATCCTGTAAATATATCTGCAAAAAGCTACTCAACTGCCCGTGTGGAAAATAAGGGCACCCGAGTTTGCCAGTGAAACAAACTACAGATCAATCATGGGACTGGTATGAGAAATCTTAACTTAACTATCTAATAATAAGGCTAATCATAGGACCGTGCCGCTAATGCGGAACGGGTTTACTCCATTGGATTGCCAGTGCATAAAATAAAGTAAAACGTTAAACAACGCAATGCTTTTTAGCAAAATGAAACCATTATAAGACCCAAGTCCCATCATACAATGCAACGCAAACCGGAGGATAGGGTTTTACCTTATAATGGTCAAAAGATGCTTGATACGATAAAACGGATTTAGTATTAGTGTATATATTTTTAATAAAAACATTTCAAATATTAATGTATCAATCCTAGACGGCATGGGTACCATATATCATGTCGCCATACTAGTTCTACAATCAAAACCGCAAGGTCGTATTGGAAATTGGATTTCCATCATGAGTCGAGGCTAGGGGCTAGCTCCTCTCTGATTCGAGACACTCTGGCAAATGCCTCAGGATTCCCCGCAGTGAACACTTTGAGCGGTTGGGCCGGTCCGCGCCTATCGGCAGTGGATTGGTTATGCCTGGACACACGTTTCCCGGTTCCTTTGAACCTATAATATGACCACTATCGGCCTATAAAAATCCGAGGCGCCTCAAAATCCATCATCCACATAAGTAAAATGTCAGCCAGTTTAAGCACTGACACTACCCCTAGCTAGAAAGAAACGTGTGCACTCCCTACGGTCCATATCCCGTTTTTGACTCATACCGAGGTGTGAGGCTCGCGAAGTCACAATATACACAAAGCTATGCCGTAATAGGCTATACTTTGATCATCCCACAAGGCCCTTCTTTTCAACAAAAGCCTTGATCATTTGCATCTTAGCATGCCACATTGTCAGACCCTAACATATCACTGATCATCTACCAATATATATATATAACCCCTAAGCTCATATGTCTTAGGGAAGGGTGATAAGTAAAGAATAATTTCTTCACCACCAAACAGAAATATATAATTAGTAGCATTCAACAAATACAGTAGAAAGGAATACAATGTCAGACACACAATCCATTTACAAGTCCGTTCTAGGTCTGAACGAAACCGGATGCATTATACCTCGCATATCCGAACAACCAACAATACGTCCGGACAACTACCACTTTATCCCAGTCCTGGGAGCGACCCAGTCCAGAGAATCAGCAGTCCTCATCCATTCGATGTGAAGATCGTCGATCCTCAACACCATCTTCATCTTCGACTCTTCATCGTCATGATAATTATTCGGAATGGGCTAAACCCGGTCTTTCCGAATAATTCACGTATTTTATAATTAAAAGTCAAATGCTATAAAAACACATCCAACGTCTCATTCCAATTCAGAATATTCTTTTAAATAGAATATTCATTTTGTTAGGGAAAAAAATCCCATTAATTTAATCAGGGATAAATTCCTTTAAAATTTACCTTTTATCACCTTTTTAAAGATTCATTAAACTCCAATATGGGTTTAATATCAAAATCATTATTAAATGATTATTACAACTTAAGAAATTAGTCTTGTCCTTACTTTGGGTTAAATAATCAATGTCACTTAAAAACATTGTTCACGATAAACCCAAAATCGTCTTCGATTAATTTGGAATTTTCACAGAAATCAAATCAATGAATAATCGATATAAATTTCTGTATCTGACCAATAATATAAATGAAATAACGGCAAGGCCTTTTAAATTCCATATGCATTATCAGTCTTCTTTTACAGAAGCCTATCTCGAAAATTATCAAATCGGATTCCCATTCAATTTCAATTTAATTTATATTAAATTGGAAAACTAAACTTTGGAGTATTCTTTTTAAATCGTGATAAAAAGATTTATAAATTCTAAAACACATTCCAATGTAAATTGGGTTAAAGAACAAATGTCGTTTCAAAACATAGTTCACGGTAAACCTAATTCACAAAACTTTATATTCCAATTACTAAATACAAGTGAAATTCTAAAATCTTAATTAAAAGATTTATTCTTAAATACGGGGTTTAGGAACAGTGTTATTTAAGACACCATTCACGACAACCCAAAATCTAATTCATTTATTTAATTCCAATGAAATATTATTTAATTGGAAGACTTTATTAAATCTTACTTTAAAAGATTTATCCTAATTAATAACTAGTTTACTTTAATAGAAATATATTTTTATCTTTTGTCTATCCAAGGACGGACAGAGAAATCATCATTTCATTATTTGTTAAATATTATTTAATAATATTCTTTATATAAAAAGATAATTTATATAAAATATCCTTTATAGTGCGGTATTCTTTATTTTAAAGGGTATTTATTTTACAATGTTCTTTATTCCAAATATTCCATATTTTAAAAGATATTCTTTATTTTAAAGAAATCCTAAATTGGAATGCGACTCAATCATTTACCATATAAATTTAGTTACATGGATTTCATACATTGAATGTATATAACAGTAGTGATAAAATAATCATCAAACATACAATAACAACCAGGGTGCACTTCATAACTGCGTGAGCATTAAAATGAGACAATAAAGCTCATCGCGGCCTGTCGATCTATCGATCGGCATACAATTAAATATTGGGATGAGTGTACATCAACTTTCATCCCAACACCCGTGTGGGGTTTTCAACCAAAAAACAATTCATATAAATAAATGATTGGTTAAAGAAGTTAACCAATCTAATACTACTAACATGTTGATGAAAATGAAATAATATGTTATTTATTTCTAAGGCCGAATAAAAATGTATTTTTATTCTTATAATTTTCCTATACATTTATAAGGTCACATAATATGCAATTTATTTATATGACATTATTGGGATGACAACTAAAAGAAAAGTTTAATTGTTTATATTTCCAATATATAATCTAACACATAAAATGTGTATTTAAAGTTGCATACAAAATTCTAAAGTACGCATTAACATATACTTTAACTCACTTACACATTCAAATGTGTGCCTTGACCAAAAATATGATCCTTATGTTAAAATATAATTTCTAATGTAAGTTTGCAAATAGAATGATCTATATATTTACTTATGAATTCTATTTCATGTTATGCTAAAATAAAAATAATTATTCTATTTACATACAAGCTTTATTTCAATAAAATGTACAAGAAATGACACGTCCCTCTTGAGGTAAAACAAACTTATAAAAAAAATGCTATTTGTGTCTAACTCTTTTATTTTAATCAAAAATGTAATTTTTTGTTTTATTCTAAATCTAATTAACCAAAATGTAACTTTTGTTCAACTGTTATATTTTGACAAAATTAATATATTGGTTCAATTAACCTATTCGGGTCAAAAAATAAAAATAATGACCTTGTTTGTCGACAAATTTATTTCGATAAACAAATAAAAGTGAGATGTTTGTTTAATCGACAATTTTAATCAAACAAATAAAGGTGATATATTTGTTTTGTCAAACTTATGTGCCAAAATGATCAGGTTTGTTTTTAACAAGTATAAATTGACAAAAGTGACAAATTGGGTTTCAACTAGCATTGATTGACAAAAGTGAACAATTGGTTTCAACTAATATAGATTATCAAAAGTTAATATTTTGTATTTTAAATCTAATTAAACATACAAGTGCTATATTTTGTTTCATTCATTTAATTCTGACAAAAATGAGTATTTTCGTCTGCTTTTACTTTAAAAATATGAATGTCTAGTTATTCACTCTTTTATAATGACTAAAATAAACATTTCCAATTCATTCGTTTAAAGTGATAAAAAAGGACTCTTTTTGTTCCACATAAAATATTAGACAAAATGACTCTTTTTATTTCATATAAAATTAAGATAAAAATGTAATTCTAAAATCTATTCTTTCTATGGTCCTCTAAATAACAATAAAACGAAAACATTAATTCTTACTATTTTTGCTACAGCTAGAATATAACTAAATGTAAACCCTATCTTTTATTTAGGTCTGAAATGTGAAATAAAAGGTAACTCTTAATTTGAGAGTACAATGAAATATTCAATTCATGTTTTATTTGCATTAAAGAATACAAATAAAAATGCACTTTCAAAACCATACTTTATTCATGTCAAAAATGTAAACCAAAGGTATAACTTACATTTTGATGTTTTGTTTGCATGTAGAATTGCAAACAAAAATGAAACCTTTATTTTAATGTTTTATTTGCAACAAGGAACGTAAATAAATAAATAAATAATGTAACTTTTATTTATAGCTTATTTGAAAATAAGGAATGCAAATAAAAGAACAAATTCTATTTTTAATGTATATTTGCATTAGTGAATGCAATTTAAAGGAATAAATTTTGTCTTTAAAGTTTATTTGCATTAATGAATGCAAATAAAAGAATAAATTATATTTTTAGGATATATTTGCATTTATGAATGTAAATAAAGGAACAAATTTCATTTCCAATATATGTTTGCATAGATGAATGCAAATAAAAGAATAAACTTTAATGACAATTAAAAAAAGTGATTTTGTTTGTAAAATAAGTTCTACACTTCTAGTCTAAAAAAAAGGATAATTTTTATTTGTTTACAAACTCTATTTTAATGTGTGTTTCTGTTCTAATATGATATGTTAAAACAGAATGACAATTTATTCTATTTTTTTTTTTAAACCAAAACATGAAAGTGAAAATATTGTTTTTAATTTACACTTCAAATTTTGGCACATATGAATATAAAACATTATATATATATATATACGATAATAGATGATATTTTAGTATACACATAATTCTAGCAAACACAATCAATCATACATCAAAGTCACAACACAATCAACATGGAAATAAATGTATACATCCAACATGAATAACAGTCACAACACAATCAGCATGGCCATTCAAACATTAATAACATAATTTAAATTAATTAAAGTTAATTACTCTATTAAACAAATTAGGCCGCCCTCTCTTCCTTCCTCTTCTTCGTTACCTTCAGGAACACCGAACCCATCATCTCCTATCTCATCCACCGTCTCACGCTCCATTATTCCACCGGAACTCGATCAAATGCCACCACTCGGAAGCCCGCGCCGACTCCTGCTAACGCCCAGACGTGGACCCCACTCGTCTCTCACCACCGCCCAGAAAACCATGTCGAAGTCTGCCCCTTCCTTCGCCAATGCCGGCCTCTACAGTCACCTAAATCCCATCACATCCGTATGGAATCACAGCTTAGGAGATGCTCTTCGATTCGAGTATTGAATCGGGTTTTAATTCGAATGGACTGTGGAGAAATTAATGGTTGAATTTGGGAGTTTTTCTGCCGTTCGAGAAAAGGATACAGCGGCTGGAGTATGTGGTACTAGGGTTAACGTATTTAGGTGGTATTTATAGTGTATTTTTATTTAATTTATTTAATTCAAAAATTCATATCTTAATAATACGAACTCCAATTAAAACCCAATGAGTGTTGCCCCTAGTTAAATACCCTATCCCGGACACAATGGAATAGGTTTCGTAACCCAATTCGGCTGTTACGATATGTTTTTCTTTAAATTAAAATATAAAACATTTAATTATTTAATATAACCGTACATTTTAATTTATCGGGGCCGCATACGACCTCTAAAAATTCTAGACAAATTATTTTTAGCTTTCTGATGACGATACGATCCTAACAAGACTAATTTCGTCGAATTCTGAGACTGTTTGAAAAATGAACATTCTTAAGTCGATTAAAATTTACTGAAATGGTCAAAACACATTTTCTTTTGCCACGCTCACATATTAATTCGAAAAATTATGAAAATTGAAACCCAGCAATAATTTGACATTCTCGTTCCAACAAAAGTGGTTTCATTGAAAACGGAGGTCATTTGAAAAATGACTATTTTTAAGGCCAAAATATTATATTAATATATATATATATATATAAATTCTACAGCGACCTTTCTACATTTTGAACTAGCCATAACTTTTGATTTTTAAAATGAAATTTCAATTTTTCAGATTCGTTAGAAAGGTATGATTAAACGGATTTAAATATTTCTTATTTCACTCAATTCTGATTTAAAATGAATCTTGCAGCGCTGTTTTAAACTCCTTTTATAATTAAATTAAATTTATTCGTTTAAAAAAAATTAGTCGTTCTTATTTAAAATAGATTATTTTAAATATTAAAATCCATTAAAACTTCTAAAATAAAAAATTTAAATTGGCCCCAAAATTCTGGGTCGTTATAATGCCTCTGCTGCTCCTCCACCACCTCACGCTTAACTACCATTTTTGCTTCCTGGGTCCCCACCATAGCAGCCATCGAAGGCAAATCCGCCTAAACCGGGCCCCGGGCAGTCGCACTTTGCCCATCAACCACCTCTCCTTCCTCCATAAGGGTATCGACCGTGCTGGGAGTTAACCTTATATCCGAGTAGATATCCAGTTGATCGTCGCCCTCTCCAAATTGCGCTGCCGCAAGTCCTGGCCCAGATTCCGTTGTTTGTGGGGCCATGGGGGCAGGGCCCGATGTCATGGTCAATCCAGGAAGGGCTGTACATTGAAAACACAACCTTTTAGTCCGCAAATTCGGTAATTACATCACCCTTGGGGATGCATGGCAAAAGAAATTTACCTCCGGTTAGGGATGGTATAGAAATATCAAGAGGGGATATCGGTGGTGGTAGGTAAAATGAATCCGGTCTCTCCTAGCTTCGGATGCTCAGGGTCATATTCGGTCAAAACTCGAACCAAAGCTGTGGGATCACTCACCATAACCGATTCAGGAGCCGATGGCCGGTAGGAGCTAGCTTCGGCAAATGTCTCCACTACTGCAACACACTCAGTCATGATAGACTTCCCTTTCTCAGCAGTGAGCCTCTCCCTCTCGGCATCCTCAAGCAGCAACCTCCTACCCTCTTCCAGCTTCTCGCGCTCCTCGATAGTCAGGAGGTCGATCGCGAGTTGACATTCGTCTAAAGTTCTCACATCCACTTGGCGTAAAAAGGTCTCATACAGAACCAATCTCTCCCAAGTCCAAGCTAATTCTCGGGGATAATTGTCGACCCACGAGAGTCCATGGAATCTCAGAACTTTGATGTACATGTTTTGGATATCTGTGACGACAGAGAATTTCGCTTGATCCGAATCAGTCGCTAAACCTACCAAGACCGTTTGAAACCATGATTGTTTCGAGAACACGACAAATTAGAACGCAGACAGAAGAACATTTCATTGCTTATTACAACAATTTCATCAGAATACAAGAATATAAAGAGTATGAATAAATATTACAGATTTACTAAATATCAGAGATTACGATACATTACATAGCAGCGGAAAAATAATACAAAACACAATTGAAAGAAATATACGGATACAGAGCTTTCCGGATATCGTTCCAGCTGTAAATCAGGATCCTGTAAATATAAATCTGCAAAACCAAAACTACTAGCTGCCCGTGTCAAAATAAGGGCACCCAGAGTTTAGGTTAAAACATTAAACTTCAAGTCAGTCATGTGACTGGTGTGAGAACTAAAACAGTTATTAATCTTTATTTTAAAGTTAGGTAAATCAAGGGACCACGCCATATAACACGGAACGGGTTTCCTCCCAAGAATACCAGTGTATAAAACAACAACGCAATGCTAAATAAAGAAAAATGAAGCTATTATAAGACCCAGGTCCCATCACACAATGCAACACAAGCCGGAGGATAGGGTTTTACCTTATAATAGCCAAAGAATGCTTGATACGCTAAATTTCATCTTTTATTATTACTATAAGGGTATAGTGTCAAAACAATTTCAATCATAAATATCAATCATAGACGGCATGGGTACCATATATCATGTCACCATATATAGGTTTACAATCAAAACCGCAAAGTCACGTATTTGGAAGTTGGATTTCCGTCTGTGAATTGAGGCCAGGGACCGTCCTCACCGTTTTGAGACAATCTAGACTACCATGTCTCAGGAACAGCCGCAACTGCACCTTGGATCGTCAGGGCCGGTCCACCGAGGTGGATTAAAATTCCTGAACACTGCGTTTACCCAACCCTTTGGGGGCGTAAATGAACCAAATGACTCCATCGGCTCCACACAGTCACCGATATATCCGAGGCGCCTCGCAACATCAACAACCACACAGGTGAAAATAATATAAATGTCAGGGCTGGTCGGTCACTAACACCACCATAGCTAGAAAGAAACGCATGCCCTCCCTGAAGTCCTCTCCCGTTTCTGGTTCACAATCGGGGTGTGAGGCTCACGAACTCACGTTACACAAAGCTATGCCACACTGGCGGTGCTTTGATCATCAACCACAAGACTTTGCTTTTCAACAAAAGCCTTGATCATTTACATCTTAGCATGCCACACAGGCAAACCACTCCATGCAACCGATATCCATCAATCACACAGAATGATTTCCAATGTCGGACACACAGTCCATTTACAAGTCCGTTCTGGGTTTGAACGAAACCTGAGGCACCTGGTACCTCGCATATCCATCGATCTCCAAGTACGTCTGGACGATCACCAACTGATTCCCTCCTCTTGGGTGTACAGCCCAATCAAGATCATCAGTAATTACCCAAATGATGTGAAGACCTCCGGTCTTCTACCACCATCTTCATCCTCGACACCACGTCGAATCAGTTATTCAAAATGGGATAAACCCGGTCTTTCTGAATAACTCGCGTATATAATAAACAAGTGTTACACAAACACAACATACGCCTCCTTCCAATTCAGAATATTCTTTTATTCAAATATTCTTATACTTTGGGAAAGGTTCCCATTAGTTTTATCAAAGATAAATTCTTTAAATTTATTCTTTAATCTTCTTCTGAATATCAATTCAAACTAGTCGGGATTAGCAAACCACACCTAAGTAATCATTTATTTAAATTTCCCAACCCGAACCTATTCATCCCCTGAAGTAAAACTGGTAATACGTCATATCTAACACCACGGTGTTATCGGTAAATTCAATTACCATTTCACGTTCAAATCTAATTAAAATTTAGCTATCGCCTGGAGCAAACTGGTGACACTCCATTTTTGATCATTTCAATCTAATTAAAGATTCATTAAAACTCCACTTGGTTTTAATCTTCCCAAAAATCATTATCAATGATTGTTTAACTTAGGAAATCATATCCTGTCTTTAACTGGGTTAAAGAACCAATGTCACTTAAAACCCGGTTTACTATAAACCCAAAATCACATTTTAATTCAATTATCGGGTTAAAGAACAAGTATTATTTAAAACACCGTTCACGATAATCCCAAGAATCAATTCAAATTCAATTCCAATTAAATACCATTTAATTAGTACCCTTCATTAAATCTTGAATAAAAATATTTAATCTTTCTCTCAACTGGGTTTAAGAACAGTGTTAATGAAGACACCATTCACGACAAACCCAAATCACATTTGATATTAAATACAAGGCTCTGAATAGAAAATATATCGGCTTATATTCAATACCAAATTCTACGACCAACAAATATCGTATTGGAAATAACGATATAAATATATCTTTCAAATTTCCATAATAATATCTGTATAATCACGAAATCCAACATCGAAATATTCCAAGACAATTTCGATTCAAATCCATTACAATTCAATTATTGGAAATTCTGGTTACCTTTAAAACCCCTTTTCAAATTCAGTTTATTTATTTCAAAAATAAATTGATTTTAATTCTAGTTCAAAACTAGTTCATTTCGATAAAAATCTATTTTTATCTTTTCAAATATGGAGTTTTTCATCCCAATTCTTCACAAATCATTTCTTATGATTTCACACTAATTATAGATATTTTTAATAATTTTATCAAGGCCCGTACAGTCGATTTCCATCAACGGCCATCGAACTGTACTCACAACGACCTTTTCCAAATTTGATTTGGACATAATTCCAAATCCAACCGCTAGATTTCTAATTTCTTATATTCGTTAGAAAGCTCTTTTCGAAACGAACCCAACGGTTCTGGTTTTAGGAGAATCCGACGGTTGGATCTCCCGCAATATCCATTCGAAGTCAATGGTCGAAATTCGCGAACTGCCGCAGCGCAGCGCGTTCTATTCCGGCCATTATATATATAATATAAATATATTATATATATTTCGTTGATTTCCTTTTATAACGTATTTTATAAATCGTTTTAAATTCGTTTTCGAAATGATTTCAACTTACTATTCAATTTCTAATCAAAATTGAATATTCCATATCATCGATATATATATATATATATATATATGATAATATTTTTCAAAACGTTATATTTTGAAATCACTTCCTTTTCTATATTCATTTTAAAATGAATATAATCGATATAAATATCATTCGCGTCAAAATGGCGTCAATCTAATCAATTTGGCTTTTATTCAACACATGAATGTTTATTCTATTCAACATATGAATTTATTTTCAATTCAACACATGAATTTATTTTCAATTCAACACATGAATTTATTTTTTAAACTGGAATGAGGCCCAATCAATTATCATATAATGTTAATTATATGGATTCTATACAACACATGTATATAATAGCAACGGTAAATAATCAACCATCTTCCAGAGTGCATTTTACACTGTATAAGCATCAAATATAAATATTTAACGCTTATAACAGCCTGTCAATCAATCGATCGACATACAGCTAATTATTGGGATTAGTGTATGCCTAATTTCATCCCAACACCCGTGTGGGCTTTCAAAACAATCAAACATAGATTTTATTTGTGCAGTTGGGCGATGTGTAAAATTTATCGTCCCAATCAATATCAGTCAAATCAATGTATATAAACAAATCGTCCAATTTGTTTATTACTATTTATTTTATATACATGTTAAAAATCATATTTTTAACAATAAAATATTTATTCAATCCACATCACACAATCAATTTTCACAACACATCAATCAAACAAACAAGCCATCCATGGTCTGTGGACGACGGGTGTCGGGTGCTACTAAACACCGTCTGCATCCTAGTATATATTCTAACTAGAAAATGACATTAAAATAAAAGTGAGGAGTTCTCACCGAGGGTTCCACTCCGCCGTGCTTTATTTCTGCGCGTTTTAGAATTGCGTTTGCTTTCCACCAGTTCCATCACACAATGTTTCACGCTGTTCATGATAAAAATTATATTCTTATCACTTTATTTCAATAAATAGAAATCATATTTTATTTCTACTTCCTATATTTTTTTCAACGCTTCCTTTCTATATAAAAATGATATTTTTATATTTCTACTTCATATATAAAGATCGAATTTTTTTATCTATATAATATAAAATTTGTATTTTTACTTCACTAAAAATCATATTTTTATTTGGTTACATATATAAAGATCAAATTTTTACTAGTTATACAATATAAAAATCGTATTTTTATACTTTCTATAATATAAAAAATATATTTTTAAACTTTCTATAATATAAATATTATCTTTTTAACCTTTCTATATTATATAAATTATCGCCTTTCTTCTTTATAAAAATCAAGTCTTTATATTTTCAAAGATCTAATCTTTTTCAAATCAAAATCAAACCTCATTCATGTTAAAAATCAAATCCTTAACTCGCTATTTCATATAAAAACTGATTTTATACTCTTCTATAACTAAATACATTAAATAAAAGTAAAAGAAACAGAAACAGAAAAAAAAATAAGGAAGGGAAGGCTTACAGCAGTTTAGTGGGGGTCTCCGATTGGGGGAGGCTCGAGGGGGTGGTTCACGTTGCTCGAGGGGAGGGAGAAAGCTGGAGAGAGGGCTGCATGGCGGAGGGTACGGTGGCGCGACTGCCAGAGGAGGCGGAGGCTGGAGGCTACGCGCGTGAGGGGGGGTCAGGTGCTCGCGCGTCACTCGTGGTAAGGGGGTTTACGGCGTTAGATTCAAGAGGAGAGAGGGCGTGTTCGAGCAGAGGAGGGCAGGTCGGAGGAGGAGGAGAAGAAGGGGAGGCGGGCGATTGAAGGGGGGGTCGCTGAGGTGGGGCGCCAGCCCGAGCGGCGGCGGGGGAGGAGGAAGAGCGCGGAGGAGGCTCGTTGACTGGGACGGGTGCGGTTTTTTTTATTATTCTCGATCTGAAGAAAATGAGAGGAGAGAGAGAGTAAGGAGAGGGGTGAGGCTATTATATTATATATATTTAACTATTTATTAAATTCCAAAAAGCAACTTTTTATTTCGAACTCGAAACGAGACCCACCGCCTGTCGTTCATAGCTAATTACCCCCATTCCGAACACAATGGGATATGTATCGTAAGCTGATTCGATAGTTTCGATCAGTTTTCGTCAAAATCAACATATAACTATATATATTGAATTTAAACGCGCATTTCAATTTACCGGGGCCACATACGAACTCTAAAAATTCCCGAAAAATATTTTATAGCTTCATATTGACGATACGGTCCTAACAAAACTAGTTTTGTCAAATTCTGAGACCGTTTGAAAAATGGCCATTTTCCAATCGATTAAAATCAGCTGAAACAGGTCAAATGCGTTTTCCTTTGCCACGCTCACATATTGAATCGAAAAATTGCGAAAATTGGAATCTAGCAATAACTTGACATCACAGATCCAACAAAAGTGGTTTCGTCGAAATCCGAGGTCGTTTGCAAAATTTCCAATTTTAAGGGCCTGAATTCCATAGCGAGTATTCTGAATTTTCAACTAGACGTATCTTTTGATTCCCGCTACGAAATTTCAATTTTCCGGATTTGTTGGAAAGATATTCTCAATTAGATTCTAATATTTTTGGTTTCGCTAAAATCCGGTTTATTTTGAATCCTACACATTCATTTGAACTTTGAAATCGAATTATCGAACTACCGCGCCATTTTCAATTCCTTTTATAATTATAAATAAATATTTACATTCTACCGACGATCTATATAAATATATATGTTCTAATTCTATTCAAAATAAATTTTTCATTGATATTATTTAAAATAATTCATTTTAAATATTCCAAATTCATTAAAATTGCCAAAATAAAAATTTTAAATTGGCCCAGATTTTCGTGTTGTTACAATATCCTCCACCACAGTCGATTGCATTCGGAACTCTATGCTCCCCAGCTCCTCTCTTAGTTGCTCCACCTCTCTCAGATGTGCCTCTCTCAGTCCATCCATTGTACCTAACACATACCGGTTACTGGCCTCTGCATCCTCCTCGACCTTTCTCATTTCCTCGAGCTGCCTCTTCAGGTTGTCATTCTCCGCTCTCAAAGCATTATTATCATTTTGGAGTTCAAAGACTTTTCAATTCTCCCTCTCCAACTCAATGCATTTTTTATTAACCTCAGCCTTATCCCTCTTAAGGGCCGTGTTTTCGGTGGTCAAATCAGCTACAGTTTCCGTGAAAGAAGAGCGGGAGTGATCTGTCTCTCGTTTGAGTTTCTTGTATGCCCCCTTCATCTCCGCTATAATAACAGGGCCCATAAGTCATTATACAGAGGCACATGGATGAGAGAGTGCGTACACAATACAAATAGCAAACTCACCAATGGCAGCATTCAAATTGCTAGCAGTAACCCGTTCAGCCTCTATGGCCAAACCCTGGTTGGTAAGCTCTAGATTTTTCTTCCTGATTAGCTTCGAGAGTTGGCGAGAGTAACTGAGAAGTTGTTCGGTCTGATGATATTCTGCCTTTGCACGCATCTAGACGTCCCCGGTCTCCCGGACCGAGGATGGTTGAAGATCAGGAAGGAAATTTATTTCGTCAAAATAGTGGTGAGGAAAATCTCGCTTCAACAGCTCTTTCCTCTCGCCAATGGGAAGCTCTGGCCTCCTGGGCACTGCGGGATGTTGCCTCCCCTCCACTGTTGTTCCCGCCAGTCTCGAATGGCTGGATGACGACTCCCTACCCTTAGCAGGCAGAGTAGGAGCCAAAGGCGCAGTATTTGAAGGATCTGTCAAAGACAGAAGCCGAGATCCCCCTAAGTTAAGTCGAGAGTCTCCCTCAGGCACCCGAATCGAAGGGGGAAGGAGGACTCGGAGATCGTCGAGATCGATCCCCATCTCGGTGCCCACTGCCGTGACCAATCGGGGTGGAGTGCCATACAGGGTGGTCCCTCTTATAAAACCTTCAAAGAAAGGATTCCTAGGTCGTGGGCGGCCTCCATGACCAAAACTTCATCCTCCACATCCTCTAGCCATGTCACCTGTCAAAGAAATGAAGTGAAATCAGTTAAGTCGCATGCTCAGATAAGCCACTATGATATGCAGTGTTAATGAGTGTATCCCCTAAGTGTTCTCTTAATAGACCAGATTGTGATCCGCTCAAAGGAGTTAACCCCTCCGTAGCAAGAGCTAACTCGTCCATGACAGCCGGAGTCAGCCATAGGGACACGTCAAGGTCAAGTTTATTCAAGCCATCGAACTGACGCTCATCCTCAAGCGGGCTGGCAGCTCCGGGAGAAGCCACTGGATACGATGGCCTAATCGACTCTCTCCCCCATCCCTCCGGTCGAGGGCGGAACAGGAACATTAAATGGATCTTCATCTCCGGCTACAGCCTCCTCACCACGAGCCCTGTCTCCACCAATGTCTCCTTGGAACTTAACAACCTTCTTCGGCCTGGGCCCAGCAGAGGGCATCTTTCTCTTCTGAACAGTGGTCATAGGACCTTTCGCTACGACAATTTTTGGTACACCGCTTGCCAATGTGGGCCTAATGATATCCCGATCGTCGGGAAGCGACCCGGCATGGCAAAGGCGCTCTTGGCTCGTTACAGTTTCTGTTTTGCGAAATTCCTCGGGAGTCGCCCGCAAGGCATCATGACGCTGCCTATACTCTTCGTTGGTGGATGCCTCTGGATTCCCTACTGCAATCAAAAAAGGATGATAATAAGATACAGGCTCCAAAAACTTTATAGTTGAAAGCAAAGTTTGAAGGCACTTACTCACTTCAATCCACCTCCTTGCAAATCCAGGAGGGCAGCGCACAAAGAACCAGTCTTGTTTAAACAACGATGGCCTGGGCCATGTCTCGCTAAAGAATTTGGTGGCGGCTGTCGCTTCCAGGAACCATTGGGAAGGCGATCTGTTAGACGTTCTCCTCAGACTGAAGAAATACCGAATATCCTCTCCGGTGAGGTCCATGTTCAAATAATCTCGGTATAGGACGTAAGTGCCTAAGAGCGACAAGTAAGCATTGGGATGCAGTTGCGAAGGTGCCAGGCGGAAATAGGACATGATATCCCGAATAAAATCATGGGCTGGGGGCATGCACCCCGCAAAATAAGCTTGCCTATTCCAGGCAGTTAAACCCTCGGGCGGTACGTGACCCCGTCCACCTTCTCCCGGTGCATGAGCATCACCTATTGGTATGTTGAATCGCAACGCCATTTTCATGACTGTCGTAGCATCTAGGCACGACGGTACCGAGTCCGTTGGATTTTCCAAGATAACAGCATCGGGTAACATATCCGGGGCCACTAGTCTCGCCGGGGCATCTTCGTTCATAATGTCCACATTCTCAACCTCTTTGCGTATGATCGGAGAATGTAGCCTCTCAAGTTGTTCCCCGTGATCAGACACTTCGGGTGAACTGGCCCATTGGGAAGGAACGGATCCTTCGGTAGTCTCAAGCTCGCTGCCACTCAAGCTATCGCCATTGGTAGAATCAGATGAATGTGACAATGATGGGGAAGCCTCGGCTTCCAGGATTTTTCCTGTCTTTGATCTTGTTTGCATGGTTAACTATACTTTAAGACACTAGTACTAGACATCACATTGGAATAACCTATACCCCTCGTGTTGGTGAAAACTAACATGTGTGTGCGGTGTCATGCAAGATTAAGAGATACATGGGAAAGTTAAATAGTCCAACAATTCAGTCATAGTTCTGATATATGCACTATCCTATATGAAGAATTCATGTCCTTGTCCGCGCGACTGTCACCATATGCCCACGTGCAATCGCGTAAGCAAATATGTGATATGTAAACTAAAGGCGGACACTCAGGAGATCGAAGTACTGAACCAGAAAAATGATACCCTGCCAAGGCGTGGCACAAAGTAGTTGGGGTGGCAGCAAACCCAAGGACCGCAATAGGCAAGAGAGGCTCCAACAAGCTTCAAAGTTCGAAATTCCGAGCATCATGATTCAAAGATTCGAACCCCTAAGGGTTTGAAAATCTGAGCCTTAAGGTTCGAAAATTCGAACCCCACTAGGGTCGAAAATTCGAACCCCAGGCTCGTGGATCTGAACCTGTCATGGTTCGAAATTTCAAACCCAGAGGGTTCAAAACTCTGAACTCCAGAGGTCCATAACTTCGAACCCCTCAGGTTCGAAATTTCGACCCCTGGAGCTTTGGGAATTTGAACCCACGAAGGTTCGAAAACTCGAACCACAGAGGTTCGAAATTTCAAACCTCGAGAGGGTCAAAATTTCCGACCCAGTTCAGGCCCTCGCCTCTCTCTCCCTTGCGTCGATGCACTCCGGCCAGGCCTCGATGCCTCGACCTCCTTCCTCCTCGCGCCTCGACCCCATACATTACCTAAGTCTAAGTTCGAAAATTAGTAGGCCTCGAAGCTCGAAATTAATGGCGGTCGAGATAGAAAAAACAGTGGAAGAAGAAAATGAGGAAGGGGGGGTATTTATAATAAAAGGAAATAGTCCTTTCGCGTTCCCAAGAATTTCGAGCTCACGGGTTTGAAATTTTGAACCCACAAGTTCGAAATTTCGAACCTCCGGGGTTCGAAATCTCGAACCCACGAGTTCGAAATTCCGAACCCTCTGGGTTCAAAATTTCGAACCTCTGTGGTTCGAAATTTCACGTCCCACCAAAAAAAGAGAATAAAAAAGGGGAGAAAGAACCGAACCCCCCTCCCCCCCCCCCCCCCGGTTTCGAAACTTCGCGACACGCGCTTATGTACATGTATTCCCTGCGCGCACTGACCTTATGGACACGCGAGCCAACGCCTTGCAAATACTTATCATAGTGAGCATGGCACTATGCCAGCAACAACTCGCTCACCACCATGTAGCGAATGAGCCTGTCAATCAACATATGTTTTTCTTTAACTTACAGGATAAACCAGCAACTCAATTACCACTTCAACCAATCCAAAGCACATCATGTCAACACAAGACGTACTTCGGGGGGCAAATGTTAACCGGCTTTTGGGTCCGATTCCCAAAAGTACACAAGACACGCTCGACTCAATACTGCGTGGAGCTAAAGCCGAAAGGGGCGCTTGGGAGAGAAGGAAACAGGATGAAGAGGGATCGCGCCAGCAAAGACCTCACGGCACCCCCAAAAACTCCCATTCGTGCAGCCCTCGAGGTGCGAAATCTTGCACCCTCGAGGCGCGAAATCACGCACCTTCGAGGTGCGAAATCTTGCACCCTCGAGGCGCGAAATCACGCACCCTCGAGGCGCGAAATCTCGCACCCTCGAAGCGCGAAATCTCGCACCCTCGAGGTGCGAAATTTCGCACCTGCGAGGTGCGAAATTTCGTACCCTCGAGGCACGGAAATTCACGTCGTAGGGCCAGGTGCGAGTTTTCGTATGAGCAGGCTCCAGGTGCGAACTTCTCCTTGTGGTCCCCTATTTCTACCAACTCCTACCTAACCCCTACCTACTCCCTTCCTATAAATACCCCATGACTTCACACTTGAAAGGGGGTGGGAATTTGATACCTTGGGACCTCTAGAGAGCTCCATCAATGGCATCTCCCATTTGAGGAAAAGAAGGGCAAAAGTGTCTCTTTCTTGAGATATTTAGTATATGATAATTATGATATCATATATGAGGATGATGGCATCATGCCTTAGAGATTACACCATATAGCTCTAAGGATGAAAACATATAGCTTAATTATGACATCATCTAGAATAAAGATGACCTTGTAACGTTTTCTGATTAATAATACTCCAACAACGCTTCAAAGTGGACATAAGCCTCTCACGAGGTCGAACCACTATAAATCTCTTGTGTTATTTACTGCTTTCCTACTCTTGTATGTGCGACCAAATTAACTATTCCTAGTGATTGGAATCTTTGGTGTTTGCGACATTTTTTGCCGTCAATAGGTTTTATTCCTTTTTAACTTTCTATGCACTAGATGTAATGCAATAGAGATTTGCTAACAAGGTTGTGATACTTAATCTTTAAACATCCATGTTGTTTCCCATATTAGTTAAAAAGGCGTTATAGTTCAATATACTGTTTGGATAATTTTAAAATTATTGGTTAGCAATCACAATATTTTCGTTACAGATCAATTTATTTGCTTTTGACATTTGTAAAATGCATAAAATATCTTATAACAAAATAGGTGATGAATAAAAAATTATTTAATATCACGTAGGCCAATATTCCTTCTTTATCTTTATTATACATAAAAAAGTTTGTGTGGTAAGTGCGGTAATTATGGCATGTTTTTTCTAACACTACACATATTCTGGTTCCATTTTACATACTAACCTCGGAAAATCCATCGAACATGAAAACATAAGGATATTAAAAAATTGCCCATATCATATTTAGTAAAGTTAATAGTATTATGTTGTTGATGGAACTAAAGTTTATGTCAATTTTACTTATAAGACTTTAAAGATAATTAATATTGCAGTGGAAAAATCTTACATGTTGATAAGCTTTAAGTTGTCACTTTAAATTAAGGACATTTTCACTGTTCTAGCCTCAGTTATTTCCAAGTTAAAGAGTTTGCTTTGGTGAAATTTCACTCATCGTTCAGAGGTGTTTGCTACTTTTCCCAGTAATCCACTTAGAATGTGCACATATGCTTCTTAAGTATTTCAAGCCTTTTGTTGATTAATGTATAAGCATTTAAACTCAACTATTATTTTTACTCGGGAAATAAATCCGATTTGGATATATAGTCAAAGCATTATGCTAAGAAAATAAATTTTAATCCATTTTTATTCAATACTCTCTTTTGACCGTAAATTAAAAATATTAAAAGAGCTTTTATTCGATTCATTGGCTATATTTCATATTTACATTTGGCTACAATGTGTATGTAGTATTTGTATAACTTGAAGTGTGATAATTTCTATAGCTATATTTGCATATATTAGGTGAACTCCTAGGGATATGAACCAAGCGTACAATGCTTTTTTAAGGATATCCTCTTCTTTCCACATTGTACCCAGGTATGGAAGTTTTGATTTGTTGACCTTAATACTTATTTTAAATGAATATGGCATATTTGATAGTTGTTGCATATGGAAACCAGCTTGAAATCATGCTATTTGTAAATAAATATATATCCTTTTACTAAATGAAGCTGATTAAGCAATTGCCTAATTTTGACTAACATTTACCTACAATATATGTACTATTTCGTTAAAAATTGAATGTCTATCTTTATTCTTTCTTCCCAGTTATTCTTTCTGCTTACTTTATATATAGTTATATCTTAAAAAGTGGATAACGTGATTATTATTTTTATGCTGCTTTTTTAATTTATTGTTTCAAATGTTGACCTTTCTGTAAGTCGACCACAAAATCTAAAATTATCAAATTTGACACAAATTTTCATATAAAATATGTGTGTGTATATGTGGGACATACCTTCTTCATCTGCCACTTTCAAATATTATACTGTTTTTTTCTTCATTTGAGGTGATTTCTACCGTTGCACCATTTCATACTGGTCTTTATTTCATTTGAGGAAATTTATATGATTGAACACATTTCACATTGGGAGTTATATTAAATACTTTAGGTAAGTCTTCCTTATAAAGAATGGAAATAGCAGTAACAATATATACTTCAGGTAAGATTGTTACTTTGATTGTAACTTTTGGTTTACAGGCTTGAAATTATGGTTTAAATTGGTTTAGGTGATGTTGTTATGCCTAGAAGTGAGTTATAGAAAGTTGGAATATTAAAATTGATGTAAACATCTATGCACGTTTAAAACCATTAAGCAGACTTTGTATATTTATAAATAATAATATAAAACAACTATCATTTTGGATAACTGCAGGCAGTAAGTACATCAATGTTAGAGTATTAGAAGAAATTGAAATGGAAAACGCATCATAAAAGTTTTGAACTTTGATGCATCTCATTAAATGCTAATAACCCAGCACTTAACGTGGAAGGTATTAGTTGCATTTTCATTAATTGATTTGTATATTCTGGCATAATATCTGATATTTTGATTATTCATTTTGTATACAAATTATTCAAATTGCTAATGTGTTCAAATGATATGGAGAGCAGAGATGGATGAGCACAATAATGTCTAGCAAGCCCAAATATTATCGTCTACAACATTCATGCATAATCATAATTTTAGTACCATATCAGCATCTTAATTTTATTATATTCCACATTCTCTGTCGTTATCTTTATTAGCTCATGTTGTACTATTCATATTCATATTGTTCGCACATCTTCTAATAAACTAGAATTGTATTTAGTTATAATTGAATCAATATGCGCATAGCTGATAATGAATCCTTTAGTTAAGTCATCATGAAGCATTAACTTATAACTGGTATATGTATTTATTTCCCAAATTAATATTTTGAATTAGAACAAAGAGAAATAAGTCACAAACACACATTGATTCTCTATTAAGTTTAAACTAGAATATATAAAGTAGTAAATTTATAACATCAAAATTAGATTATATTATGTTATGTGAGTCAGAAAATATAGTGTTTTTGACTACAACTATATATTTTTTCTTTCTAATTTAGGTAATATTTACTATGTAAAAATAAGAGAATGCAGTAATGTCCTATCGCCTATGTATCAAATTAAAGAAAAAATATATAGCTATGCAATTGTAGGGAATCCATTTTTGGGCCAAATTTGAAACATTTCACTTAAGCACATTAGCTATATTTTAGACTTAGGACATTATTCTTACAGAAGGTGTGCAAATTAAATTTGATACGTTAACCATATAAACGATACCACCATTTAATTTTGTTCAAGTTGATACATCAATATTTGGTCCAAAACGTGAGGTATTGTTTAATTTTGTGCATACATTTTAGTTTTATCAACTATCTTACACTCAATAGATACATGTCCTCCAAATTGAATTGTGAACATTGTATATTCTAGCTTAGGTGCTATTGTCTTTTGATAAATTTGAATATTATTATGATTTATGGGTTGAATAATTAAAAACACATGTGACATCGACAATGGGTTCCCTGTTCAAATAAATAAATGAAAATGTAGAAAAATACATCATCAACCATTAAAACAAATTCTATATCGCAATTACATATTTAAAGATGTCATTTCTCAACTCTCTTTCGGTTATTTCATATTTCACTTTTGCTCCACTGGTATTACCTACCTAAATGACTTGATGATTATCATTTTTTTTCTAGTCGGTTTTTTATAAACATTCGGTCCTCGCATGTCATGAACTTTAATGTAATAAGATCTTCACCACCCATTTATTATTCAATGCTACAACCTCAAAAAATATCCATGTATTAAATGACATGATACTTCATCCTATCTCTTAGTTTAAATAACTTGATAATCTCAATACACTCAATCCACGGCAAAATTATTGTTGCGTGAACAACATGACAATTAATTATTGTTACTGCATAAATTATTAGATGGATAACAGAACAATTAATCAAAATAATCATTCATGATAAAATTATTTTTGGATGAACAACAGAATAATTTATTATTGTTGCCGCATAAATTATAATATTTAAATATATATATAACACTATTTAATATTAATTACAATACTTTATTTTTCTTTTATTTTTAATACTTAATCACTACAATATTTTTTTAATAACATAAATTTTAATGCCTAGCAAAGCAGGCAAAAAATACGAACAAAAATATGTAAGCCTCTAGCTCATCATCGCACTGCTGCATCGTCACCAAAGCTTATTCCTTCTACTCAGTCTACTCGATAACAGCATTGATAAGCATCCCAAGGTAATTAAAGGAGACATAAAACCTTGAGTCAGAAAACAGTCACATGTGAGTGATAAATAACTATCAACGGCTACACAGGAAAATATGATATTAGACAGTTCAAGTCTCATCTGACCTATCCTTTCAACCAAAGAGTGAGCACATAATAATCACATAAAATATGCTATCCAAACACACAAAAATAGACATTAGTCAGATCAGGATTCAAAATTCCTAGTTCTCTTCGGTATCCTATTGTGGTGTTCTATCCACAGAAGTAGAAGAAAACATGCAAGCAACCATAGCATACGTAAGCAAACAAAATCCAAACTATCATCGTCTACGGCCTTAAATACTTTAATATATGAATGAATGGTCATTGCTATCCGTAAAAGGCTAATGGAGAACCCCGGTTCTAACTGGATTACCTTACGTCTCATGTACGTTTGTCTTCTTAAGACAACTAGACCACTTCCCAAGCGATCCATGGTACCCAATCTTTAAGATTTTGATAGGCATTTAAACGATAACCCCATTTCGAGTCCACTAGAATCCTTCAATATATCAATGATTCCTTTGTACGTGTCCATGTACTTAGTCATTTCCAACAAAAAATTCTTCGTGATGTCCTCTAGAGCTCCTATATCTGGTTTCATCTTAATCCGATAATTTAAACCCCTAATTTGTTCTGAACTTCAATTCTAAGTCCCAATACACACAATTCTAAATGAAAAAAACATAGCATACAATTCCATCATATAAGCAGTATTTCATGCAACTCAAATATATACATTCATATGAACATAAATATCCATGAATCACATCATAATAACCATAGATCTAGTATAACTTGACTTTAATCATACACTATTTCATATTAAACATGAAAAATCTAAAAATTACTTATTACATGATAAAAGTTGGTTATCTAGAATGTCTAGACCTGAAATGAGCATGTATGGTCGAGTTTTAAGGTATAATTAATATATAATGTGTATAATTGTCTTAATTAATACATATGTTCCATAATAGCTATGTGAGAGATCTCTATCACTCACCAAAACCTAGATTCAAGACAAATATTTGATGACATAATTTAGATAGAGAAGAAATTTCTCAAATATGATGCCAAGTGATGAGTTCCATCTCCCTTGATCTAGATATAACCTCTAAATGCAATATGGAATGATATGATGAAGAAATAGACTAGGAATTTGAAATTCTGTTGGAATGGAGAATCACAGGCGACAAACCTATTGTTTAAAACAAGGAAAAAAGTTCTAATTCTTCCCTTAAAACACATATTCATAGCTGCAGGTCATTATTTAATGGGCTCACTAATCAGCCCATTAGTTGTTAATTAATTTGTCCTATATGAATAAAAAGTTAAAATAATAATTTCTCCCAAATACCTGAGTTGACCATTCTACGGAATGGCCAACCACCATTATGTTCCAATGAGACTAATTAGAACACTAAGTTCAGTCTCTAGTAAAATTTATGATTAAAACCAAGGTCATAGAGGTAAAATGGTCCAAAAACGATTCGTTAAAATATTGGATATGTATCACATCCCCATGAACAATGTACTAAAATATGAGAAATAGCATTAGAGAATATGTGACAAACGCGAATTTCGCTCGATCCTGATTGAGCGCTAAACCGACCAAGACCGTTCGAAACCCCTGATTGTTTTGAGAACACGACAAATTGGAACGCAAACAGAAGAACATTTCATTGTATATTACAACAATTCATCAGAATACCATAATATACAGAGTATAAATGAAAATTATACATTCGATAAAAATTAGAGATTACAATAAATTACAAAGCAGCGGAAAAACAATACAAAACACAACTGAAAGTAATACACGGATACAGAGATTTCCGAGCATCGTTCAAGCTGTTAATCAGGATCCTGTGAATATAAATCTGCAAAACCAAAACTACTAGCTTCCCGTGTCGAAAATAGGGGCACCCAGAGTTTAGGTTAAAACAATAAACTCCAAGTCAGTCATGTGACTGGTGTGAGAACTAAAACAGTTATTAATCTTTATTTTAAAGTTCGGTAAATCAAGGGACCACGCCGTATAACACGGAACGGGTTTCCTCCCAAGAATACCAGTGCATAAAACAACAGCGCAATGCTAAATAAAGAACAATGAAGCTATTATAAGACCCAGGTCCCATCACACAATGCAACACAAGACGAAAGATACGGTTTTACCTTATAATAGCCAAAGAATGCTTGATACGTTTAAAACAGATTATTTTGATAGTACTATAAGTGTATAGTGTTAAAGACAATTTCAATCATAAGTATCAATCATAGACAGCATGGGTACCATATATCATGTTGCCATACTAGGTTCTACAATTAAAACCGCAAAATCATGTATTGGAAATTAGATTATCATTTCTAATATGAACCGAGTGTAACGACCCGCCTTTTTGCCCGGTTCTTTCCGGTAATTAAACCAACTTAAACCGTTCAGAAAGACGAATTGTTATGGGTACATACATACATTGAACAAAATAACAGAACCTTCCATTGCTCAAGAACAATATTTCATCAGAGTTACCTGAATATCAGAGTTACACATACATATATATTTTACAGCGGAAGAAAGAAATTTACTCTCATCGGAAGATCAAAAGACACAGTGGAAACTTTAACTCTAGCGTGGACGCCAACTCAGGAAGTGCTTCAAACTTTGCTCCAACGAATGATAGCTGTAAAACTAAACTACTAGCTGCCCGTGTGAAAATTTAATGGGCACCCAGAGTTTAGGAAGGAACAATAAACTCCAGGTCAGTCATGGGACTGGTGTGAGAACATAAAACAGTTGTTTTTTTAGGATTTATTTTAAAGTTGGGACATTCGCCGGACCACGCCGCTATCACGCAACGGGCTTTTGCTCCATGTGAACACCCGTGAATATAAATACGGAATGATATTTTTAAAATGAAGCTATCATAAGCTCGTCCCACATCACACAATGCAAGCGCACACCAGATGGGCGAGGTTTATCTTATGATAACCAAACATGTTTTCATACGGAAAATCCTCTTTTCATATTATATATATAGTGTGGAAAAACCATTTCGCAAATAAATGTATTAATCCTAGACGGCATAATACCCCATCCTATTATATCGCCATATATATAGATATACAAACAAAACCGTGTGGCACGTATTGGAGATTTGGGTTTCCAACTTGATGATTCCTGGCACGAAAGATCAATCGGAATACAATGAAATGTAATCACGGGTTTTTCATCCAGACGTGGACACCAATACAAATCGCGAGGCAGATCAACGGTTTTCGACCAGACACGGCCCCCCGAACATACCCTATTCCATCATTCATAAGTGGTTTCCCACTGCTGCAGCGGTCATCATCAATTCACATATATATACACAACCTAACCGCCAGTTTCTCATCATCCGGGGTGTGAGGTTTGTCGATGTCACGTCATACACAAAGCATGCCTAGAAAAGCAATGCTTGATCATCACTAGCTCGTTCATAACTCGGGTATGCCACATTGACAATTCACGACATATCACTGATATCAATCAATGCATACCCTCTAAGTTCATATGACTTAGAGATGAGGATAAAATATTTTCCACAAGTCCGATATATATTAACGGAGATCAGTGCTATGCGGTCAATTTCAATGTCAGACACACCATCCATACACGTTCGTCCTGGGTCTGAACGGAACCAAATCCGAAAGTTCTCCCTATACGTTCGGACTTCTTGCCACTCTGGAATTAGGGACATCTCTCTACTGTAGCTATCAGTAAAGAAACCAATCGGCAATCAGTCCGTTCGATTGTGAAGAACCACGGTCTTCATTCATCGATTATAAGTCTTGAATTTGCTTCATGCGTCGTATTATTACTTGGAATGGTTTTCGGACTTAAATCCGATCCCGGTCTTTCCAAGTAACAAGCGTATTCATAAAAAAATGGTTATGGACCATACAAACCTTTCAATTCAATCTCCTTCCAATCATTTCAATTCATTTACAAGTCAAAGTTGGATTGTCATACATTACGATTTCATTCACGATATTCCCAACAATTTAAATTCAAACCTAAGTTTGATAGAGTTAATTCGACTTATATTCGATATAAATTCACGACTCAACAAGCACTATCAGAACCTTGGTGTAAATATTTTTCTAGTGCTTCTGATAGTATTTGTTCAACCTTGGAATCACATATCGAATATCCGTCACAAACTCCATCCATCCCATTTCCCTTCAAAATTTAGATCTAATAAATAATTTCATATTCAAACGCTTAGCAACCTTCAGAACTATTTTTTTTTTACAATCCTTTTTAACCATTTAAAATAATGGTTTATGATTATAAAATTCAAACCCATTTATGTTTGGAATTTAGATAATAACGTTTGAACGTTATTAAACGCTGCACTAGCCATTTCATTCAAATATATTTCAAATCACTTCAAATTTTCAAATAATTCATTTCTAATTATTTTAAATTAAATAAAGTAAAACTTATCATGAATTCTTCCTAAATTTAAAACTAGTTATATTTGAAAATCAACATTTTAAATCGAACTGATTTCAAACCATAAGGTTATAACCATTTAAATTTTGAAATCGATATTGGTGAACTGTCGCGCCGTAGCGTGTTATAAATCGATTTAAATAAAATTCTCTGGAGTTCTTCCAAATTGAGTTTATACTCCCAATTCAAATAACTTTATCTCAAAATCGATTGTTAAGTTTAAAAATCAAAAATCATTTCATAATTCCAAATCTTAATTTACACTAAATTAAGTTATAAACCATAGGAATTCAAACCCTTTTAATTTTAAATGTGAAATTCAAATTTAAATTTCATAAATGGTCCTTACACGGCATTTATTAATTGAAATCCCAATTGGTTTTCTAGGTTTAAAACAACTTCAATTCCAAATTCAAATTTTGTTTAAATTTAACCGTTTCGTCCATCGGACCAGTTAGGGATGGCCAGGGAGATCAGGAAACTTGATTTCCGAACCCAAGCCTAGACACCATCCTCTCTGTCATCCTAGAACGGTCTGATATATAATATTATAAATTGTTATTTAAATTTCCAAATCTCTTTCAAATTAAATTGGACTTAAAATAATATTTTCATATTTGAAAATAAATCTTCACTTATATGGAAGGAGGATTCGAATCGATCGTCTATACGATTACACAACCATGGTGTTGTGTATGCATCATGCAAACAAAGTAAATCAACCATATAAATCAGATGGTCATGAATCATAATCATCACCAGTAACAAACAATTCAGTTGTGCACAAGCGTTACGGTCAATAACGCTTATCAGTGTTCAGTGTTTATCTAATTACATGCACATCCATTCACACAAGAACATCCATATCCAACCAACGACAAATTAATCTCGACTAATAATGATTATTCAGTAACTACTAATTTAATAAATAATTAAATTAAATTAAATGTTCTCACCGAAATAGCTTCACGACTTCATAACCAAGACGGACAAGCCAACGACACCGACATCGCTACTCAAACCACTTTCAATTCCATTTCCGTTAGCAGCTGGTGATTTTCTGATAATTATATATGTTGGAATAAATAACATCGTTCGTTATATAACATAATCATATATAAGGACTCATATATTTAATTATAAACTTATACTTAATCAAATGTCAATATTATATATTAATGTCTTCTACTCGAACACGATTCTAACGCCTCTAACGGCGATCAGATTGGAACTAAATCAAACAACTTAGAGGTGTTTAAATTTTTATACTTACATAACTTTTAAAAATAAATTAAAACAAAACATATCAATTTAAACCCGGGTCCAAGCCCACTTGCTCCAAACCACACATCTTTCTATATACTATTTTTTTTCCTTCATTCGCTAAATGTAGTTAAATTTACAGCTAATATTTTACTGATATTGTACAGTTAACCAAATCTACCAACAATTATACTAACGTGTTTCCTCCATAACATGAATCTAACGTCAAAACTGTGGATTTCTGTGCGGTGAAGTCATAACTTCCTATAAGTTAAAAAAAAACCGTACTAGTTTAATTATAAACTAACATACTAAAACTATGACTAAATTAACTTAAGTTTGACATGCGCATGCTACTGTGATAACATAAAGTGAATCTCACCAGTAGTGTTTCCAGTAAAGGTCTTCAAAGAGGCGATGTATGCTTTTCTGTACTCTCCCGTATCTCTTCGTCTTTCCCTCTTGCATTCTCTCTTCTTTCATGTTTTTTTTTGTCAAATTTCATGCATGCATAAACCTTCTGTATCGTTTTCTCCCTCCCTCTTTACTACTTTCCGACATTTACTGTTGTTCCACAAAACCCACATCCAACTGTCAACCCGTGCAACCCAACCATCCACATGCACAATGGAATAACAATGAAAATCGGATAAAACTCCATATGCCACCACTATGTTCGTATAAACAATACAAATGAAATGCATGAACGCGGATGACGCATGCATACGATCTGTTCTGGGTTGAAGCTGCGGGTTCGGTGGTGGAGTAACAGAAAAGGCGGAGGGAGTGTTGTTTATGTGGTGGTGAACTGAAGTTATTTAGGGGGAGGAAGGAGCTAGCAGCGGTGTCTGGTGGTCGGTATAGTTGATAGGCTTTGCATGCAGAAGAGTGGCAAAAGCATGCGGTGGATGTTTATGCGGAGAAGTGGGCAACGTGTTTGAGGGGAGGGGTATTTGCAGAGGAAAAATGTACAGGAGAAGATGCTTAAATGGATGGTGCCCCCATGTAAACATTGGAATTTGGCTGTTGACAACAAGGGGAGGCGGAAGTTGGAAATGAAGGGAAGAGAAGCAAAGTGGCTACGGGGAAGAAGGAAAGAACTTGGACTGAGAAAAATGGTAGAAAGGAATAAAGGGGAGTGAAGCAAAAATTCAATCAGGTAAAAGGAAAAGGGGTATGCATGAAAGCAACGTGGCAACCCATTTTGCATGCAAGAGTACAAGTGGCATCGCAAGCTCATATCCATTTTACACGTCAATTTTTCTAATAATCTTTTTTTTTTTTAATGTTGGTTCATTTTGAAAGACAAAGGAAAATATGAAGAAAAACAAGAACTTGACATGAAACGTGCATGCTTTTGTTCCCCTTTTTTTATTTGCAATTTGTACCCCAAATTTTTCCCTTTCCAAATTCTTTCATATTTAATTATCGATATCCATCAACACCGAACTAACAATATAATCGTGTATAATAATGCGCCACGATCCCATAACAGAAATAAAACAGACCGGTTGATCGATTCTGTGAAGTGTCAAAAGGGACCACAGTTACCCTAAAATATGTTAGAAAAATATATGCTTATTTTCCGAAATAAAAATTACAATAAATTTCTAATAAATATTTTAAGACTACGAAAACAGAAATTGAACAGAAATTTGAAATGAATATTTAATTATAATTTAATTTCAAATTCTGATCGTTTGCAACAACTCAAACACAACTCATTTCGATGTTTCAACTTACGACGAACCATTTCTCTAAAATAAACATTGTTATAACTGATTTCACAATAAAATTAAATTTTCAATTATTTAAAATACTATTATCACCCTAGATTTGATTCAATAGTTATTTAAAACCTTCCAAGTTAATTTAAAATTCATATTAAATAAAAATTTAATTTTCAAAAATCTTAGATCGTTACATTCTCCCCCACTTAAGGCTTTTCGTCCTCGAAAAGGAGAGTTCGTAAAATTATACATAAGTAAAATAAATCTTACCTATAATTCAATTTTTTTTTTGTAAACTCAAGATGATTGCTTGGACTTGGAATCCCATTTCCCTTTTCAACCCATTGAAATACTATGTATTCCTTTCGTATAGAAAATCGTACTTCACTTCGGGATTTCCAAAACCAATTTTCTTTCAAAATTTCAAATATATTACGATGAAATCTATATGTTATTTGTTCGAGAAGTTCATCCTCATGACAGGGCTACTAAGTATCACCCATCGCACAAAATCCAAACTCTCATCACAACCAAATTTTAGCCATGGTTACTCGAACAACCCAAATCTTTCATATCCCGAAGTTGTAAATCATTTTCGCAATCAAAATTTACAAATACTCATTGTTTTCCAAACGTTTCAAAATATTAGGAATCTGTTCGTCGAAATTTCTTTTTACTCATATGTCATTCAATTGTGAATAAAATTTCAACTTCAAACATACAAAGTTATATTTTCAAAATTTCGAAATCAAGGATCTTATTCATGCATTTCAAATTTTTATAAGCCGAAATTTTTCTTTCTCAAATATTGAAGCTCGTATGGACGATTTTCTTTATTTAACTAGTCGGAAAATCAGTTCTATTTAAATAACACCACGCTTCTGCTACGCTACTCTGATTCGGCATATTTCAAACTAGTATTGTTTCAGCAGTTATTCAAGCATTTGAGGTAAATTTCCATAATCAACTAATATTTATAAAACCAAACTCCTTACAAAAGTTAGACACGCTATTTCAAACCTTCCAGTAACCACTCAACGTTTATTTATTGAGGTAATATTATAATAGATCACCATTTCTAATTTGAATTTAAGACTTGGATTTGTTTGACAAATCAAATTGCAGGTGCTCAAGTCGAGTTATGGATAAAAGTTCAGTATCGGAACGAGGGTTCGAATCAAATCACTTGACTAAGTTCATAGGACAAAATGTATGAATGATGCTCTTCAAGAACAATTGGTTCGAAAAAGAAACTAGCGTAGATCAAGATAGATAAATCGAGTGCACCTAACGATACGATTAAGGACAATTCAATTAAGGTAAAACTTACTTTAATATTTCCTTTGCTTCATAAGCGATTCCTTGTTAAATAATTACCAGTTGACTTACTCGTGCTGTCTCAAATAGGGAAGAGTAGTTTTCTCTCCCCGCTTAAGATGTTAGTTATATTTTAAATCATCTTTTTAAACAAATTCTCGCTTAAGCCAAAAATTAACTTAAATTTCTTGAGGGGGCTCACTTCGCAAAATAATTTAACTTGCATGTTACCATTTTCAATACAATGCTAGGTCTCGATTTTGATTGTTGCTTATATTAACCTATTTAACATCCATCAAGAAGTATAATATCTTCTCTGATTGTGACTTATTAGACTACGAAATTCATATTCAAATGTTCATTGTAATTGATCCAGTATTCTTGTCATATTTGGGATATGGTGAATTATCTTTCTTATGTGCACTTCAACACTTCGTTTTCCAATCCTTTTTATTCAAGCACTTACGGTTTACCATCTTCAAGTTTTGAATTCAAAATCTTGAAGTATTCTTAGCTAATCTCAGTTTTTTTTTTCAAACTTCTAGTTTGTTTTCTCAAATTAAATTTCTACATTAATTTATCAAACTAGTTTATTAAGGTTTATTCATTAAAACACTTAGTTCGATGATATTAAATATTCCTCGATGCTTAAATCGGATTTATATAGTCATCCCACCTTCGAAACTTGAAAATGAATACTGATGATGCTGCAGTCATCAACAGAATCATCCCCAAGCGACTAGAGTGTGATCCTATATCTATCTAGTATATACTGGACTTCGTATATACGTTGATCAGACGTATATTCAAAATCCTTACATACTCGATAGTCCAGTCGTGACGTCGAATACAATACTCAAGAACCCTCATCTTCAATTATATTTCAAAATAATTGCCATTTTCAAAATGATTACCTAAACTAATTTATATAGATTTCAAAATACGCTCTTTCGACATAATATTCCAAAAATCTCATTCTAGGGCATTTCTAACCCTATCGCTAATGAGATATTATAACTCTGATGAGTCCTATCTATTGTTCAAAACATGTCGTACCCCATAGCTTTGTATAAACCAAAGCTCTGATACCAACTGTAACGACCCGCCTTTTTGCCCGGTTCTTGCCAATAATTAAACCAACTTAAACCGTTCAGAAAGACGAATTGTTATGGGTACATACATACATTGAACAAAATAACAGAACTTTCCATTGCTCAAGAACAATATTTCATCAGAGTTACTTGAATATCAGAGTTACACATACATATATATATTTTACAGCGGAAGAACAATCAAACACAGATTTTATTTGTGTAGTTGGGCGATGTGCAAAATTTATCATCCCAATCAATATCAGTCAAATGTGTGTATATAAACAAATCGTCTGATTTGTTTATAAATATTTATTTCATTTTATATACACGTTAAAAATTCTATTTTCAACTATAAAATATTCTTAACTATATAAATATTTTATTTCATATCACACAATCAACTACACATCAAAATCAAACAAACAAGCATACAAGCCGTCCATGGTCTGTGGATGACGGGTGTCGGGTGCTACTAAACACCGTCTGCATCTGAGACAACCCGAACTTCCCCGTGAAGGAAAGCCCGGATAGAATTGAGTATAAGACAAAATAGAATGCAGACGGAAGAACATTTCATTGTTATTACAACAATTCGATCAGATACATGAATATACAGAGTATAAATGAATAAATTACATTCAAAAAATATCAGAGATTTAAATTACATTTAAATACATCGCAATGGAAAATAATACAAAAGCACAACTAGAAATAATGCACGGATACAGAGCTTTCCGAGCATCGTTCCAGCTGTAAATCAGGATCCTGTGAATATAAATCTGCAAAACCAAAACTACTAACTGCCTGTGTGGAAAATAGGGGCACCCAGAGTTTAGGTTAAAACAATAAACTCCAGGTCAGTCATGTCACTGGTGTGAGAACTAAAACAGTTATTTAAAACTTTACTTTAAAAGAGAGTAATTCAAGGGACCACGCCGTATAACACGGAAAGGGTTTCCTCCCAAGAATACTAGTGCATATAACAAAACAGCGCAATGCTCTTTGAAAAAATGAAGCTATTATAAGACCCAGGTCACATCACACAATGCAACGCAAGCCGGAGGATAGGGTTTTCCCTTATAATAGCCAAACATGCTTGGTACGTTTAAAACAAATCATTTGATACTATTATAAGTGTATAGTGTCAAAACAATTTCAATCATAAATATCAATCCTAGGCGGCATGGGTACCATCTATCATGTCGCCATACTAGTTCTACAATTAAAACTGCAATATCACGTATTGGAAATTGGATTTCCGTCATGATTCGAGGCAAGGGGCAAGCTCCTCTCCGATTCGAGACACTCTAGCAAATGCCTCAGGACCCCACTATGATCCTTTGGAACATCCAAGGCCGGTCTTCTCTTAATTTTGAGGATTGGCAATTCCTGAACACACGTTTCCCGGTCCTTACAGACCTATATCCGAGGCGCCTCGTATCCAACAACCACACAGGTGAAAAGTATATAAATGTCAGGGCTGGTAGGTCACTGACACCACCATAGCTAGAAAGAAACGTCGTGCACTCCTTGGGTCAGTATCCCGTTTTTGACTCATACCGAGATGTGAGGCTCGCGAATTCACGTTATACACAAAGCTACGTCACACAGACCATGATTTGATCATCAACCACAAGAATCTGCTTTTCAACAGAAGCCTTGATTAATTGCCACTTATGCGTGCCACACTGACAATTCACTCCATGCGACTGATGTCCATCGATATACAACCTCTGAGCTCGTACGTCTCAGAGAAGGGCGTTAAGCAAGAGAATAAATTCTCCGCCGCCAAATAGATGTATATTTAATAGAGATCAATCAACACAGAATAAAATCCAATGTCAGACACACAATCCATTTACAAGTTCGTCCTGGGTCTGAACGAAACCGGAGGCACTTTCCTCGTATATCCATCCATCTCCAAGTACGTCTAGACGATCACCAACTGTTTCCCTCATCTTGGGTGTACAGCCCAATCGAGATCATCAGTAATCACCCAAACGATGTGAAGACTTCCGGTCTTCAACCACCGTCTTCATCTTCGACATCTCGTCGAATCAGTTATTCAAAATGGGTATAAACCCGGCCTTTCTGAATAACCCACGTATATGATAAACAAATGTTACACAAACACAACCAACGCTTCATTCCAATTCAGAATATTCTTTTATTCTAGTTTTCACATTCTTAGGGAAAGGTTCCCATTAATTTTATCCAAGATAAATTCTTCTAAATTTATTCTTTAATCTTCCTTTGGATATCATTTCAAACTAGTCGGGATTAGCGAACCACAACGAAGTAATTATTTATTTTATTTCCCAATCCCAACCTATTCATCCCATGGAGCAAAACTGGTAATACTCCATATCTAACACCACGGTGTTATCGATAAAATTAATTACCATTTCACGTTCAAATCTAATTAAAGATTTAACTATCGCTTTGGAGCAAAACTGATGGTACTCCATTCTCAATCACCTTTCAGATTTGATAATTTAAATTATCAAATCACATTTCAATCTAATTAAAGATTCATTAAAACTCCACTTAGTTTTAATCTTATTAAAAATCAATATTCTGCCTTTAACTGGGTTAAAGAGCCAATGTCATCTAAAACACGATTCACGATAAACCCAAAATTACATTCTATTGTTAATCGGGTTAAAGAACAGGTGTTGTTCAAAACACCGCTCACGATAAACCCAAAAACCAATTCAAATTCAATTCCAATTAAATATTATTTAATTGATACATTTCATTAAATCTAAATAGAAAGATTTAATCTTTTTCCCTATTGGGCTTAAGAACAGTGTTAATGAAGACACCATTCACGGCAAACCCAAATCACATTTGATATTAAATACAAGGCTCTGAATAGAAAATATACTGGCTTATATTCAATATCAAATCCTGAAACCAACAAATATCGTATTGGAAATAACGATATAAAATATATCTTTCAAATTCCCATAACAACATCTGTATAGTCACGAAATCCAACATCGAAATATTCCGAAGATAATTTCGATTCAACTCCAGTCCAATTCACGTATTGGGAATATTGATTATTTTTAAAATCACTTTCAAATTCAATTTATTTATTTCAAAAATAAATTGATTTTAATTCTAGTTCAAAACTAGTTCATTTCGATAAAAATCTATTTTTATCTTTTCAAATGTGGAATTTTTCATCACAATTCTTTACAATTCACATATTATGATTTTACACAAATTATTGATATTTGTAATAATTTTATCAAGGCCCGTACAGTCGATTACAATCAACGGCCATCGAACTGCACTTACAACAACCTTTTCTGAAATTGATTTGGACATAATTCCAAATCCAACCATTAGATTTCAAATTTCAATTATTCATTGGAAAGCTCTTTTCGATACGAACCCAACGGCTCCGGTTTTAGGAGAATCCGACGGGCGGATCTCCCGCTACGTCAATTCGAAGTCAATGGTCGAAATTCACGAACTGCCGCGGCGCGGCGCGTTCTATTCAGGCCATTATATATATAATATATATGTATATTATATATATTTCGTCGATTTCATTTTTAAAACGTATTTTATACATCGTTTTAAATTCTTTTTCAAAACCATTTCAACTCTATATTCAATTTCAAATCAAGGTTGAATATTTCATATCATTACTATATAAATGATAATATTTTCAAAACGTTATATTTTGAAATCACTTCTTTTTCAATATTCATTATAAAAACGAATATAATCGATCTAAATATCGTTCCCGTCAAAATAGCGCAACTCTAATCAACACGGCTATATATATTTCAATAAATTCGTTATTCTATTCAACAAATGAATATATATTCTATTCAACACATGAATCTATATTTCTTTCAATACACGACTAATCTCAACACATGAGTACTGTCAACACACGACTATTTTTATATTCAACACATGAATTTTCTTTATAATATTCACTATTTTCCCGATTGGAATGAGGCCCAATCAATTACCATATAATGTTAATCATATGGATTCCATACAACACATGTATATTATAGCAATGATAAACAATCAACCATCATCTAAGGTGCACCACACAACTGCATAAGCATCAAATATAAACAATCAACGCTTACATAGCCTGTCGACCAATCGATCGACATACAATTAAATAATTGGGATTAGTGTACGTCAAATATCTTCCCAACACCCGTGTGGGGTTTCAAATCAACAAACACAGATTTTTATTTGTGCAGTTGGGCAATGTGTAAAATTTATCGACCCAATCAATATCAGTCAAATCAGTATATATAAATAAATCGGCCGATTTGTTTATAATTATTTATTTATTCACATTCATGTTAAAAATTATATTTTTAACGATAATTAATTTATTTCAACCATCTACTTTTTATCATCGATTTCACATCAACAATACAAACAAATTTCACAACACATCAATCAAACAAACAAGCCATCCATGGTCTGTGGATGACGGGTGTCGGGTGCTGCTAAGCACCGTCTGCATCCTAGTATATATATATATATATATATATATATAACTAGAAAAAGAAATTTAGAGTGAAAAGTTCTCACCGATAGCTAATCCAACTCCACGACTCTTCTTATTTAGAAATCTTCGTCGTTCTCGCCTTTTGTCACTTTCGTTGCCCGAAGCCACTACATATATAAAAATCACATTTTTATATTGTCGCTATGTATATAAAAATCACATTTTTATTGTCACTCCATATGGATAAAAATTCTATTTTTACATCGCTATTATATAGATAAAAATTATATTTTTATATCGCTACTATATAGATAAAAAATCTATTTTTACATCGCTACTATATAGATAAAAAATTTATTTTTACATCGATGTTCGTATAATAAAGATTATATTTTTATCATGCTATTCTCTATATAAAGATTTCGCCTTTTCAAATATAAAGATTTCGCCTTTTCAAAATATAAAGATTTCGCCTTTTCTATTATAAAGATTTCGCCTTTTCTATTATAAAGATTTCGCCTTTTCTATTTCATCACTATAAAAATCACATTTTTATTTTGCTACATATATAAAGATGATATTTTTACTATCTTACCTATATAAAAATTATATTTTTATACTTCTACAATATAAAAGATTATATTTTTATTATCTATATAATATGAAAATTATATTTTCAACCTTTACATATGATAAAAATTATATTTTTAACTTCCTTATCATATAAAAATCATATCTTTAACTTTCCTATCGAATAAAAATTCCATTTTTAACTCAAGGAAAATAAATAAAACTTGAAATTTAAACTTACATTGTCTTTGAAGGAGAGGAGGGGTTTGGCGGCTCTAGGAGGGCTGACGCGAGGAGGAGGAGGCACAGGATTTTGGGGGTCTTCGCGGTGGTGGGTTGTCTCGGGGAGGGCGCGTTCTACAGAGGAGAGGGAGGGGGAGTTGCGGAGGAGGAACGGCGGAGGGAGAAGAAGAAGAAGGGGAGGGGGAACGAAGAAGCGGCGGCGGCAGGCGGTGAAGGGGGGCGCGATGGAAAGAGGGGGGCGCGGTGGAAGGAGGAGGGGGCTCCGCCCTGGTGGCGGCGCGCGGCGGCGCTGCTGGGAGGAGCAGCGGCTCCTCCCCCTGCTTCGTCTTTTTTTTTCGATTCTGAATTCTAACGTGGGGTGGGGGCCTGAATGAATAAAGGAAGAGGAGAGAGGAAGTTTTAATTTTTATATTTATTTATTTAATTTCAAAAAACAACTTTTATTTTCGACCTCAAAACGAGGCCCACCGCCTGTCGTCCATAGCTAATTACCCCCATTCCGAACACAATGGGATATGTATCGTAGCCTGATTCGATCGTTACAATCAGTTTTCGTCAAAATCAACATATAACTCTATATATTGATTTTGAACGCGCATTTCAATTTACCGGGGCCACATACTAACTCGAAAAATTCTGGAAAAAATATTTTCTAGCTTCGTATTGACGATACGGTCCTAACAAAACTAATTTCGTCGAATTCTGAGACCGTTGGAAAAATAGCCATTTTCCAGTCAATTAAAATCAACTGAAACTGGTTAAACACGTTTTCCTTTGCTACGCTAACATATTGATTCGAAAAATTATGAAATTTGGAACCTAGCAATAACTTGACATCACGGATCCAACAAAAGTGTTTTCGTCGAAATCCGAGGTCGTTTGCAAGATGGCTATTTTTAAGGGCCTGAATTCCATAGCGACTATTCAGAATTTTCAACTGGACATGTCTTTTGATTCCCGCTATGAAATTTCGATTTTTCAGATTCGTTGGAAAGATATTCCCAATTAGATCCTATTATTTTTTGTTTCACTAAAATCCGGTTTGTTTTGCACCCGGTACATTCAATTGAAGTTTGAAATCAAATTATCGAACTACTACGCCACTTTCAATTCTATTTATAATTATATATAATTATTTATATTCTAACGACGACGTATATAATATATACGTCGAATTATATTCAAAATAAATTTTCCGTCGATATTATTTAAAATAATTCGTTTTAAATGTTCAAACTTCGCTAAAATTGCCAAAATAAAAATTTTAAACTGGCTCGCATTTCCGGGTTGTTACAGCATCCTAGCATATATTTATATAACTAGAAAATAAAATTTACAGTGAGGAGTTCTCACCCAAGCTAAATCCATTCACTGCGACTCTTCTTATGTAGGAAATCTTCACCTTTTCGTCTTTTGTCACTTTCTTTGCCCGTATTCACTACATATATAAAAATCACATTTTTATATTCTCTCCACTTCACGATAAAATAAAATTCAGATTTTTATTTCACTTCATATATTTACAACGCTTCTTTCTATATAAAAATTATATTTTTATATTTCTACTTCATATATGAAGATCATATTTTTATATCATCGCTATAAATCATATTTTCATTTCAACATATATATAGTAAAAAAAAAATCATATCTTTACACTTCACTATATATATAAAGATAATATTTTTATATTCACTATTATATAAAAATCATATGTTTAATACTTTTACTTTATAAAAATCAAATCTTTATCATAGAGAAAAATCGAACCTTTTTCCACTTATAAAAATATTGTCTTTTCCGTGTTAAAAATATTATCTTTTCGCTGTTCTATTGTAAAAATCTAATTTTTTTTATCTTCATAAAAATATTTCTAACTTATGATAAAAATCCTATCTTTATTGCGGATTTGAACACATATGAAAAATCATATTTTTCTACACTAAAATACATAGGAAAAATCATATTTTTCTACACTAATAAATAATTAAAACTTACTTTGCTCGTCAGAAGAAAGGGGGGGTTTTACAGTCGGATTTGGTGGAGGAGGGGGCTGTCAGGCCGGCGCCGTCGTCTCAGGTGGCGGAGGAAGCCATTGGCGGTCGCTGGTGGTCCGGGCTGCTCAGGCGATGGGGTCTTTGGGGGAGTGCGTCGGTCTGGAGCTGCTGGGGGGGTTCGAGGGTTTGGGCGTCTCGCGGGCGGGGTTTCCAGTTCGCAGGGGGAGGAGATAGAAGCGGAGGAGGTAGGCTAGGGGGCGCTGCGCCTCCTGGCGGCGGCGTGGATGCTCCGACGATTGGAGGAGTGGAGGAGCGACGGGTTCCTCCGTCGTTGTCTCATTTCTTTTTAAGATCTGAAATGAAGAGAGAGAGAGAGAGTGGAGAGGAATTATATATATTTATTTATTATTTAATTTAGTTTAATTCTACTTTAAAGTTGACTTTTTATTCGAATCCCAATCGAGACCCAACGACTGTCGCCCCTAGCTAATTACCCACATTCTGAACACAATGGGATATGTTTCATTAGCCAATTTTATCGTTTCGATCAGTTTTCGTTTAAATAAAATTATAAATCTTTATATATTGAATTTGAACGCACATTTCAATTTACTGGGGCCACATACGAACTCTACAAATTCCCGAAAAATATTTTCTAGCTTCGTATTGACGATACGGTCCTAACAAAACTGATTTCGTCAAATTCTGAGACCGTTTGAAAAATGGCCATTTTCCAGTGGATTAAAATCAACTGAAACTGGTCAAGCGTGCTTTCCTTCGCCACGCTCACATATTGATTTGAAAATTTACGAATTTTGGAATCTAGCAATAACTTGACATCATGGACCCAACAAAAGTGGTTTCGTCAAAAACCAAGGTCATTTGCAAAATTTCCATTTTTAAGGGCCTGAATTCCATAACGACTATTCCGAATTTTCAATTGGGCATATCTTTTGATTCCCACTATGAAATTTTGATTTTTCGGATTCGTTGGAAAGATATTCTCAATTAGATTCTATTATTTTTGGTTTCACTAAAATCCGGTTTATTCTGCACCCGGTACATTCATTTGAACTTTGAAATCGAATTATCGAACTACCGCTCATTTTCAATTCCTTTTATAATTTAAAATAAATATTTATATTCTAACGACGATCTATATAAATATATACATTCGAATTATATTCAAAATAAATTTCTCGTCGTTATTATTTAAAATAATTCATTTTAAATATTCAAGATTCAATAAAATTGCCAAAATAAAAAATTTAAATTGGCACAGAATTTCCGGGTTGTTACAATCTCCCCCACTTAAAACTTTTCGTCCCCGAAAAGGAACGAAGCCGAAAGTTGTTTAACTACACAACTCAACTTTCATTATTTTCATTACGGCTCAAGTTCTTCAACTTTTCAGTTTTTAAGAACTTTTCAATTTTTTCAAAAATTTGGCTAACACCCTAAATTTTCGAAAAATTTCGCCATAACCTCCCTTACACCGGGGACTTCGGGATATTTCATATAGCTTCCCATGGCCTTCTTCAATCCAAAAGAAAAAGAAAAAGCCAATCGGCTCATAAAATCACCCAAAACTCAAGAAATACAATAAACATGTACCTATTTGTCGGGCAAACAATTTTATTCCTCTTCTCTAGCCTCCTTGCTATGACCTGTTCAATGTAAGCACATGTACATATATGCAAATGCAACCAATTTTCAATGCAACTCACTATTTGGTTCAAATTGACATAATGGTTCAAAATTCTATTAATCAAACAACACAACCAGCAATCAATTTGTTGATTATCTTTTCAAATTCATAACTTTGATGTATAGTCAAAAATCATATTTTTGATGCCAAATCGCAACAATATATTCTAACTATATTTTGGTCCTCACACCAGTCTAATGGAAATATATAGATATCACGCTTTCAGTACTCGAATACAAATACTGATGATGCGGCCGCATCATTAGAATTATCCCTGAGCGACTAGAGTGTGACTCTATATCCATCCAGTATATTAGAGGCTTCCAATACACGAGGATCAGACATATATTAAAATCTCCATACACCTGATAGTCCAAATTAATATAGATAAATAATCAAATACGAATAATTGATTTAAATTTTCAAAACAAAAATCGTTTTCATTTTAAAAATATACTCTTCACCCTCGTTCTAGGATACTACTGATCCTATCTCTAACGAGTCATTCTCATTGGATATTACTAATCCAATTTCTGATGAATTCTTTCGTATGGTTCTAATGTGTCTTGTTCTCCGAGCTCTATAAACCAAAGCTCTGATACCAACTGTGACAAACGCGAATTTCGCTCGATCCTGATTGAGCGCTAAACCGACCAAGACCGTTCGAAACCCCAGATTGTTTTGAGAACACGACAAATTGGAACGCAAACAAGAGAACATTTCATTGTATATTACAACAATTCATCAGAATACCAGAATATACAGAGTATAAATGAATATTATACATTCGATAAATATCAGAGATTACAATAAATTACAAAGTAGTGGAAAAACAATACAAAACACAACTGAAAGTAATACACGGATACAGAGCTTTCCGAGCATCGTTCCAGCTGTTAATCAGGATCCTGTAAATATAAATCTGCAAAACCAAACAACTGCTGCCCGTGTCGAAAATAGGGGCACCCAGAGTTTAGGTTAAAACAATAAATTCCAGGTCAGTCATGTGACTGGTGTGAGAACTAAAACAGCTATTAATCTTTATTTTAAAGTTCGGTAAATCAAGGGACCACGCCGTATAACACGGAACGGGTTTCCTCCCAAGAATACCAGTGCATAAAACAACAGCGCAATGCTAAATAAAGAACAATGAAGCTATTATAAGACCCAGGTCCCATCACACAATGCAACACAAGCCGGAGGATAGGGTTTTACCTTATAATAGCCAAAGAATGCTTGATACGTTTAAAACAGATTATTTTGATAGTACTATAAGTGTATAGTGTTAAAGACAATTTCAATCATAAGTATCAATCATAGATGGCATGGGTACCATATATCATGTCTCCATACTAGGTTCTACAATTAAAACCGCAAAATCACGTATTGGAAATTGGATTATCATTTCTGATATGAACCGAGGCTAGCGATCGTCCTCACCGATTCGAGACAATTTAGTCTACCATGTCTCAGTAACCAGACTCAGGTAGGCCCTTGGATCGTCAGGGTCGGTCCACCGATGTGGATTAAAATTCCTGAACACTGCGTTTCCCCGCCCTATGGGGCGTAAGTCTGGTCCGTCTGCCGACCAGAATGCATCGGCCGAAACCGATATAACCGAGGCGCCTCAAATTCCATCATCCGCATAAGCAATGTCAGCCAGTTCAAGCGCTGACACCACTTCTAACTAGCAAGAAACGCATGCCCTCCCTGAAGTCCTTCTCCCGTTTTTGGTTCACACCGGGGTGTGAGGCTTGCGAATTCACGTTACACAAAGCTATGCCACACAGGCGGTGCTTTGATCATCAACCACAAGACTTTGCTATTCAACAAAAGCCTTGATCATTTGCATCTTAGCATGCCACAAAGGCAAACCACTCCATGCAACCGATATCCATCAATCACACAGAATGATTTTCAATGTCGGACACACAGTCCATAAAAGTCCATTCTGGGTCTGAACGAAACCGGAGGCACCTTGTACCTCGCACATCCATCGATCTCCAAGTACGTCTGGACGATCACCAACTGATTCCCTCCTCTTAGGTGTACATCCCAATCAAGATAATCAGTAATCACCCAAACGATGTGAAGACCTACGGTCTTCGACCACCGTCTTCATCTTTGACACCACGTCGAAACAGTTATTCAGAATGGGATAAACCCGGTCTTTCTGAACAACTCGCATATATAATAAACAAGTGTTACACAAGCACAACATACGCCTCATTCCAATTCATCTGTCACTAACCGTAAATTAACAAGAGAATAATTCCCCAAATATTAACCCCGAAGGCCGAAACCAACATCAGATCAATACCCAGGAAACCATTCTGCTTAGCTAACCTACAGTAAGTTTCTAAAATTCACATTCTTAGGGAAAGGTTCCCATTTATTTTATCAAAGATAAATTCTTTTATATTTATTCTTTAATCCTCCTTTGAATATCACTTCAAACTAGTCGGGATTAGCGAACCACACCGAAGTAATCATTTATTTTATTTCCCAATCCTAACATATTCATCCCATGAAGTAAAACTGGTCATACTTCATATCTAACACCACGGTGTTATCGGTAAATTCAATTACCATTTCATGTTCAAATTTAATTAAAGAGTTAACTATCGTTTGGAGCAAAACTAGTGATACTCCATTCTCGATCATTTCAATCTAATTAAAGATTCATTAAAACTCCACTTGGTTTTAATCTTCCTGTCTTTAACTGGGTTAAAGAACCAATGTCATTTAAAACACGATTCGCGATAAACCCAAAATCACATTTCACTCCATCAGCCTTTAACCGTTAATTAGCAAGTGAACAATTCCCTAAATATTAACCCCGAAGGCCGAAACCAACATCAGATCAATATCCAGGAGACCATTCAACTTAACTAATCTCCAGTTAGTTTCTGATTTTCTTAACTCCATTAGGTCTAAGAATAGTATTATTGAAGATACCGTTCACGACAACCCAAAATCACATTCCATTAATTATCGGGTTAAAGAACAAGTGTTATTTAAGACACCATAAACGATAAACCCAAAAAAATCAATTCAAATTCAATTCCAATTAAATACCATTTAATGGGTAAACTTCATTAAATCTAAATAAAAAGATTTAATATTTTTCGCAACTTGGTTTAAGAACAGTGTTAATGAAGACACCATTCACGACATACCCAAATCACATTTGATATTAAATACAAGGCTCTGAATAGAAAATATATTGGCTTATATTCAATATCAAATTCAACGACCAACAAATATCGTATTGGAAATAACGATATAAATATATCTTTCAAATTTCCATAACAATATCGGTATAATCACGAAATCCAACATCGAAATATTCCAAAGACAATTTCGATTCAAATTCATTCCAATTCAATTATAGGAAATTCTGGTTTCTTTTAAAACCATTTCAAATCCAATTTATTTATTTAAAAATAAATAAATTGTTATTCTAATTCAAAATTAATTCATTTCAATAAAAATCTATTTTTATCCTTTCAAATATGGAGTTTTTCACTCCAATTCTTCACAAATCATTTCTTATGATTTTACACAAATTATTACTATTTTTAATAATTTGATCAAGGCCCGTACAGTCGATTTCGATCAACGGCCATCGAACTACACTTACAACGACCTTTTCCAAATTTGATTTGGACATAATTCCAAATCCAACTGTTAGATTTCAAATCCCTAATATTTCTTAGAAAGCTCTTTTCGATACGAACCCAACGGTTCCGGTTTTAGGAGAATCCAACGGTCGGATCTCCCGCAATATCCATTCGAAGTCAATGGTCGAAATTCGAGAACTGCCGCAGCGCATCGCGTTCTATTCAGGCCATTATATATATATATAATATATTATATATATTTCATCGATTTCTTTTTAAAACATATTTTATAAATCGTTTTAAATTCGTTTTCAAAACGATTTCAACTTCTATCTCAAATTCAAATCAAAATTGAATCTTCAAATATAAATTCGTTTTAAATTCATTTCAAATCGATTTCAATTCAAATTGATTTTAATTCAATTTCAATCCGTTTTAAATTCAATCCAAAATGATTTCAATTCTATTTCAATTTACTTTGAATTTCAATTCTATTTCAATTTCATTCGAATTTCAATTCATTTCAAAGTATCAGATTTTGAAATCACTTTCGATATTCATTATAAAATGAATAAAATCGATATTGATATCGTTTACGTCAAAATGGCGTAAATCTAATCAATATGGCTTCATATATTTCTATTTTCAAATATTCTTTTTCAAATATTTCTTTTTCAAATATTTCTATTTCAAATATTTCTATTCAAATATTTCTACTTTAAATATTCTATTTCAAAACTGGAATGAGGACCAATCAGTTACCATATAATGTTAATTATATGGATTTTCTACAACATGCGTATAAAATAACAACGATAAATAATCAGCCATCATCTAGAGTGTGTTCTACACTGTATAAGCATCAAATATAAATATTTAATGCTTATAACAACCTGTCAATCAATCGATCGACATACAGCTAATTATTGGGACTAGTGTATGTCATATATCATCCCAATACCCGTGTGGGGTTTTCAAACAATCAAACACAGATTTTATTTGTGCAGTTGGGCGATGTGCAAAATTTATCGTCCCAATCAATATCAGTCAAATGTGTGTATATAAACAAATCATCCAATTTGTTTATAAATATTTATTTCATTTTATATACACGTTAAAAATTCTATTTTCAACTATAAAATATTCTTAACTATAAAAATATTTTATTTCATATCACACAATCAACTACACATCAAAATCAAACAAACAGCATACAAGCCGTCCATGGTCTGTGGACGACGGGTGTCGGGTGCTACTAAACACCGTCTGCATCCTAGTATATATTTATATAACTAGAAAATAAAATTTATAGTGAGGAGTTCTCACCCAAGCTAAATCCATTCACTGCGACCCTTCTTATGTAGGAAATCTTCACCTTTTCGTCTTTTGTCACTTTCTTTGCCCATATTCACTACATATATAAAAATCACATTTTTATATTCTCTCCACTTCACGATAAAATAAAGTTCAGATTTTTATTTCACTTCATATATTTACAACGCTTCTTTCTATATAAAAATTATATTTTAATATTTCTACTTCATATATAAAGATCACATTTTTATATCATCGCCATAAAATCATATTTTCATTTCAACATATATATAGTAAAAAAAAATCATAACTTTACACTTCGCTATATATATAAAGATAATATTTTTATATTCTCTATTATAAAAAAATCATATTTTTAATACTTTTACTTTATAAAAATTATATTTTTATGTTTCACATATGATAAAAATCATATTTTTATTCTTTTTATAATATAAAAATGATATTTTTATATTCTCTATAATATAAAAATCACATCTTTCATTAAACAAAAAATCAAATCTTTATCATAGAGAAAAATCGAACCTTTTTCTACTTATAAAAATATTGTCTTTTCCATGTTAAAAATATTATCTTTTCACTATTCTATTATAAAAATCTAATTTTTTTGTTCTTCATAAAAGTATTTCTAACTTATGATAAAAATCCTATCTTTATTGCGGATCTATACACATATGAAAAATCATATTTTCTACACTAAAACACATAGGAAAAATCAAATTTTTCTACACTAATAAATAATTAAAACTTACTTTGCTCGTCAGAAGAAAGGGGGGTTTTACGGTTGGATTTGGTGGAGGAGGGGGCTGTCAGGCCGGCGCCGTCGTCTCAGGTGGCGGAGGAAGCCACTGGCGGTCGCTGGTGGTCCGGGCTGCCCAGGCGATGGGGTCTTTGGGGAAGCGCGTCGGTCTGGAGCTGCTGGAGGTGTTCGAGGATTTGGGCGTCTCGCGGGCGGTGTTTCCAGTTCGCAGAGGGAGGAGATAGAAGCAGAGGAGTGAAGCTAGGGGGGCGCTGCACCTCCTGGCGGCGGCGTGGATGCTCCGGCGATAGGAGGAGTGGAGGAGCGACAGGTTCCTCCTTCATTGTCTTGTTTTTTAATTTCAGATCTGAAATGAAGAGAGAGAGAGAGTGGAGAGGAATTATATATATATTTATTTATTATTTAATTTAGTTTAATTCTCCTTTAAAGTTGACTTTTTATTCGAATCCAAATCGAGACCCAACGACTGTCGCCCCTAGCTAATTACCCCCATTCCGAACACAATGGGATATGTTTCGTTAGCCAATTTTATCATTTCGATTAGTTTTTGTTTAAATCAAATTATAAATCTTTATATATTGAATTTGAACGTATATTTCAATTTACTGGGGCCACATACGAACTCTATAAATTCCCGAAAAATATTTTCTAGCTTCCTATTGATGATACAGTCCTAACAAAACTGATTTCATCAAATTCTGAGACCGTTTGAAAAATGGCCATTTTCCAGTGGATTAAAATCAACTGAAACTGGTCAAACGCGTTTTCCTTTACCACGCTCACATATTGATTTGAAAAATTACGAATTTTGGAATCTAGAAATAACTTGACATCACGGACCCAACAAAAGTGGTTTCGTCGAAAACCGAGGTCGTTTGCAAAATTTCCATTTTAAGGGTCTGAATTCCATAACGACTATTCCGAATTTTCAACTGAGCATATCTTTTGATTCCCTCTATTAAATTTTGATTTTTTCGGATTCGTTGGAAATATATTCTCAATTAGATTCTATTATTTTTGGTTTCACTAAAATCCGGTTTATTCTACACCCGGTACATTCATTTGAACTTTGAAATCGAATTATCGAACTACCGCGCCATTTTCAATTCCTTTTATAATTTAAAATAAATATTTATATTCTAACGACGATCTATATAAATATATACGTTCGAATTCTATTCAAAATAAATTTCTCGTCGTTATTATTTAAAATAATTCATTTTAAATATTCAAGATTCAATAAAATTGCCAAAATAAAAATTTTAAATTGGCACAGAATTTCCGGGTTGTTACAGAATTAAATAGAATTATTTTATGACCCTTTTATATGTAAAACATAGATTACATTATATTCCCTTCTCCCTTTAGGAAGTTCGTCCCCAAAATCCCAAGCAAACACGAGCAAACAAAGCATCTTGCAAGCTTATCATCCACTATTAGCCAATCTAGCATCCAATAACCATGCAAACAGAAATCCTATCCTAAAATGAAGAACTATAATGGTGAAAGACATAATAGTACAAGTAAGATATGATATATGGGACATACCCCACAAAGAGTTCTCGATGGGTCGACTTCATACTCTCTTTTGTTTCCCATGTGCAATCGTCATCATTCTTGCTCTATTGTACATTGACTAGCTTAGAAACCTTCCTCCTGAGTTGTTTCATGTTCTAGAAACTTCTTGCTTTACCTCAAAGTCTTACATATGATCTAGAGATATTACCATGCTTGAGTCGTACACGAACTCCCATAGATATAAGACATGAAAAAACTATGCACACTTTCCACTTTTTCACTCTATACTCAAGATTCCTAATACACCCTATAATCGGAAGTGGTCCAATAAATCTTAGAGCTAACATGTATTTCCTTCCAAATCGAACAACATTCCTTACAGGTGAAACTTTCACAAGTACCAAATCTTCAAATGAGAATTCCCAATTATTGACACAACTCTTTTGGCGATCCTAAGTTGGGTTCATTCATTATGGAATGATATCAATCTTATTTGTCGTTTCTCTTATCATTTCTAGACCATGTACTAACTTCTCCCCAACCTCTAACACATAAGAGGGTGAATTACAGGGTCTGCCGTAAAATGCCTTGTATGGTGCATACCAATGCTCGACTGATAGTTATTGTTATACGAAAACTCAACCAAATGAAGATAATTTTACCATTATCCTCCAAAATCAAATTCATAAGCTCTGAAAAGCTCTTCCAATGCTCAGTTGACTCTCTCTATTTGACCATCAGCTTGGGAATGATAAGTCTTCCTTGTATGTAGCTTGGTTCCCAGTATCACTTGCAGACTCTTCCAGAATCCACTTGCTAGAAAAGGATCTCGATCGCTTACTATATTTTTAGGTAACTATCTATTTAATATACAACTCAGCCAAATTGGATGTTATCCTGGTAGATTTGACAAGAATAATCTTATGCCTTTGGTCAAGCGATCGACGATTACCCATATACCATCATATCCAACTCAGGTCCTCGACAATCCATTAATGAAATCCTTCAGCCTTGCTTCCATTTCCGTATAGGAACCTCTAGTCGCTGCAATAACCTTCTTGACTTCTTTTGCTCAGCTTTAACAAGCTAACATTCCATTTACTTCGATATGAATCTTTCAATATCCCATTCCATACTTTCACAACATTAGATTATTCTTATATCTCTATACAATGTTACTACTAGAATGAATAATTAATCTAGAGTGATGACATTTTCTCAGAGCTTAATCTCCCAATCCATTTATATTAGGAATAACCAATCTTCCATACTTACGATGCCAACCATCTCAATCCACTTTGTAATTCTTTATTTCCTCAAAGTTGACTCTCATCTCTAAGCTATGAATGATTTCAATAAGCTTGGTATCTCACTTTTGGCTTTCGCCGATCCTTTCAATGAGAGTAGGTCTAACAAATAATCTTGTTAACATCTCAAACTCCAACTCACAGTGAGGCCTGAAACCAGACCCAGCCAGATACCTAAGGTTCTTAGGTTCAATAAACATAGATCTTAACTCACATGTCTTTTGCACAAGGCATCGACCATTATGTTTCCTTTCCTTATAGTATAGGGAGTACCAAAATCATAAGTAGCTAGAAACTCTAACTATCATTGTTGCCGAAGATTCAAATAATTTCGGGAGAAGAGATACTTCAGTGACTTATAATATGTGAATTCTCGAATATAACTCCCAATAGATTATGCCCCAACATTTTCAAAGCAAACACTATCGATGCTAACTCCAAGTCATGTGTCGAGTAATTCCTTTCGTGCGGTTTCAGTAGTCGACACGCATGAGCCACAAGCTTTCCATTCTGCATTAGCCTTGTTCCTAAACCAGTACCACATGCATCAGTATACACCACCATTTATTCATTCCCACTTAGAATAACTATACGAGAGCACTAGTCAACGTCACTTTCAAGATCACAAAACCATACTTACACTTCGCATGACATACGAAGGCTTGATTCTTCTTCATTCAATGGTTCAACTATCTTCAAAAAGTCCTTCATAAACCATGGATGGTATCCCGTTAAATCAAGGAAACTTCTAACATTTCTAGCATTCTTAGGTCGATCCTAATCGTGGATTGCTGCAACCTTAGCAAGATCCACAACTATTCCTTGCCTTAATCTAACATGAACTTGGAACCTCACTTCTTCGTCCCATAATAGACACTTTGAAAACTTAGTTCTCAACTGATGCTCTTGCTATATTTTTTAAATAATTCTCAAATGTGTCTTGTGTTCTCCCTCATCCCTGGAGTAAAACAATATATCATCCCGAACACAAGCCCGAGCTTATTCTGTTGATCTTTGGAAATCTGGTTCATAAGATCCACGAAATATCTAGTGCACTAGTCAATCCAAATGACATCACCAAGCACTCATTAAACCCAGATTGTTAACCGAAAAAAAGTCACTGGCACACTACCATTAGCCACTCTCGGTGGTGAAATCCCACCGCCAAATCCAACTAGGAAAACACCTTGGCTTCGTAAAGTTGATCAAACAAATTGTTGAACCTCAAAAAATGGATATGGTTCCTTTTGGCCACCTTACTCATCTCACGATAATCCGCATACAATCTCGAAGATCCATCTTCCTTGGTCGCAAACACAACTAGTGCACCCCACTCGGGTACGCTTCTCCCAATCAAAAATTTACTCAAAAGATCGTTTGTTTGCACCTCCAAATCTCGTTGTTCCCTAGGTGCCATCTACCTAAGAGGTATAACTATAGTTTAGCTCCATCTATATATAAGATCAGTCCGAAACTCAAATTCCCTTTTCTCATTTGACCTCGACGAAGACATCAGAAAAACATTAACGATTGGCACTGATAACAACCTTTCCCGTGGAATTTCAAGCGAATATAAAAGGCAGAATAGGACCCCATTCTCTGGTAGACAACATATCACAACCATCCGCCCTTCCACATTCCCGAATGTCACCTCAAGCCTCTCGCAATCCACTGTAGCCATATATCTTTTGATCTAATCCATATCCAAAATAATCTCAAACCAATCGAAGTTCAAAACAAAGAAATCAAAAATGAAAGAGTAACATGACTCGATAAGAGTAGACCATGACAAAGCATTAAAAGACTAAAAAATCTCCTACTGGTTAGTCGGGTTTATCAACAACTCAGGTTCTAAACCTAACATGCACACCATCTTATTGTAGATAAACGAATGTAATGCTCCAATATCAAACAAAACTCTAACTGAAATACCTCTGACATAAAGAATACATGTGCAACCACACCCTTCCATTTCTTTTGGCAATAGGGCACTTGAGGAAGATGGAACAACATCCAATGCATATGCCTTCACAACCTATTTACCCTTTGGTGGTTATGGACAATACTTCTGGAAAGCCGTGACTATCACAGTTGAAACACGTCTTCTCCACTTTAGGGGCCTTGTAATCCTTGGAATAATGACCTTTCCCATGATAATTATAGCAGGTAATCTCCCCGGTAATCTTCTTTTGGCCATTCTTCCCTTGATGTTGTGCTTCCTCTTTCCATTTATCTTTTTCTTATTCCCACAACCCTATTGTGGATTCGAATCTTCCTTACTCTCAACAGCAACCTCATCCTTCTTCGAAAACAAACCCTCATGTCTCAAATCTTTCTCGACCAACTTCTCAAATAGAGCCTCAATATGGTCCACAAGATTTTCTCGAGAGGACTCATCTAATACAATGATAAACTTTTCATTTTTTGAAGAGGAGTTTCCATAAAAGGTTGTCCATATACTTAAACAAAACCTCAAACTTTGTCACATACTCAGCCATAGGTCTCCCATCCCACTTCAACTCGACAAATCTCCTAAAGAGAATCAAATTTTGTACCATAGAGCTGAACTTCGCTTTAAACATAGTCTTAAGCTATTCCCAAGTAATTTTTTCCTTAGGAGTCTCAAAAGAAATTGAATTCCACCAATCTATAGGTCGACCCTGAAGCTTCCTCGATGCGAGCTTCCACTTTATTGCATCATCGACCCCTAAATCTATGAAGATGCGAACATAAGCATCCAACCAACTATGAACTTCGATCGAAGATTTCATTCCAACAAACATTTTGCCAACTAGAGAAATATAGTCCTTGTATAGCTTGGCGAAATTAACAGCCTTAGGTCCGTACAAAGGAGAACCATCATCTATTACCACTTCTGGAATAGGCATCCTTCTTATTAGTGATGCCATCATGTCCTCGAACATAGCTGAAAATTGGGTGTAGCGGCTCCCGATTGACCAACTTTTTCTACCCCTTTGGTAGTGGGCTCATTCTAACAGCATTCCTTTTATTTTGATGATTTTTCTTTACTTGAAACAAGAATGATAGGTTCATATAGGACAAAACCACAATGGTTCTCAAATGCGTCCTAATCTACTATACTATATATCAAATAATAAAGTTATCATCCATATAACACTAGAGTACGTCTCTTATAAGCTTTTATGCTCTCAAAATATAAAATCGATTAACCAAATTTCTGATACCAAGTGCGATAAACCCCCCATAACCTGTTACACCAAACTATAGGAAAAGTGCACTACATATCATGTTAAGTCGATATGAGACGATTATCAAGGAAATAAACCTAAGGGGAATGTAACAACCTGGAAATGTGAGCCAGTTTAAAATTTTTATTTTGGCAATTTTAGTGAATTTTGAACATTTACTATAGATTATTTTGAAAAATATCGACGATAAATTTATTTTGAATAGAATTCGAACATATATATTTATATACATCGTCGTTAGAATATAAATAATTATATATAATTATAAATAGAATTGAAAATGGCGCGGTAGTTCGATAATTCGATTTCAAACTTCAATTGAATGTACCGGGTGCAAAATAAACCGGATTTTAGTGAAACCAAAAATAATAGGATCTATTTGATAATATCTTTTCAACAAATCCGAAAAATCGAAATTTCATAGCGGGGATCAAAAGATATGTCCAACTGAAATTTCAGAATAGTCGCTATGGAATTTCAGCCCTTAAAAATAGCCATTTTGCACACGACCTCGGATTTCGACGAAACCACTTTTGTTGGATCCGTGATGTCAAGTTATTGCTAGATTCCAACTTTCGTAATTTTTTGAATCAATATGTGAGCGTGGCAAAGGAAAACGCGTTTGACCAGTTTCAGTTGATTTTAATCGACTGGAAAATGGCCATTTTCCAAACGGTCTCGGAATTTGACGAAACTAGTTTTGTTAGGACCGTATCGTCAATACGAAGCTAGAAAATATTTTTCTGAAATTTTTAGAGTTCGTAGTGGCCCCAGTAAATTGAAATGTACGTTTAAAATTCAATATAATGATTAAAATGTAAATTTGACAAAAACTAATCGAAACGATCGAATCAGCCTACGATACATATCCCATTGTGTTCGGAATGGGGGTAATTAGCTATGGACGACAGGCGGTGGACCTCGATTGGAGTTCGAATTAAAAAGTCAACCTTTTGAATTTAAAAATAAATAAAATATATATATAAATTATTAAATAAGGCCCCAACCTTTTTCCCTCTCTCCCGTTAGAAGCGATTTAGGTCAAAATAAAAAATGAAAAATGAAAAAGAAGAGGACGGAGGAGCAGCGGTCGCTCCTCTGATCGGAGCGCCGCCACCGCCCAAGGTGGCGCAGCCCACCGCGCCCCCCTCTAGACCCCCTCTTCTCGTCGTTCTCCCTCTCCTCTTCCATCGACATTCGCCAAACCCTTGAACCCCCAAATCCCGTCCAACCCTAGCCTCCTCCAGACCTCGCACCACCGTGATCCGCTAGAATCAGCCTCCACCGACCTCCCCGCATCCAGTCAGCCCCTCCGCCCTCACCACCTCACCGCTGTCACCCACCACAAAGCCGCGCCTCCCTTTTTTTTGAATGGGAAGACCCCCATTTCCCAAAGCAGTCATCGTGGACCATCCTAAGGCCACCGCTGACCGGCCGAGCGCTCTCCTCCAATAGAAAGTGAGTTTTATTCCACTTTGTTTAGTTTAAATAATTTAAATATCATTTTTTGCTTATATATAATGTATAAAATAGTGATTTATATATATGTATGTAATAACGAGAGAAAGGTGTGATTTTTATAGTGATGACATGAAAAGGTGAAATCTTTATATTTGAAAAGGCGAAATCTTTATATTTGAAAAGGCGAAATCTTTATATTTGAAAAGGCGAAGTCTTTGTATAGAGAATAGCGTGATAAAAATAGAATTTTTATCTATATAGTAGTGATGTCAAAATAGAATTTTTATCTATATAGTAGCGATGTAAAAATAGAATTTTTATCTATATAGTAGCGATGTAAAAATAGAATTTTTTTTCTACATAGTAGCGATGTAAAAATAGAATTTTTATCCATATGGAGTAATTATAAAAATATGATTTTTATATACATGGCAAGAATATAAAAATGTGATTTTTTATATATGTAGTGGCTACGGGCAACGAAAGTGACAAAAGGCGAGAGCAGTGATGATTCCCTACATTGGAAGTGTCGTGGAGTTGTGATAGCTTTGGTGAGAATTTCTCACTCTTCAATCTCTTTTTCTAGTTATATATATATATACTAGGATGTAGACGGTGCTTAGCAGCACCCGACACCCGTCGTCCACAGACCATGGACGGCTTGTTTGTTTGATTGATGTGTTGTGAAAATTGATTGTGTTGTGGAATGATTGAATAATAAAATATTCTTGTGTTGAAAGGAAATAAAATATTTATATAGTTAAAAATATTTTATCGTTAAAAATATAATTTTTAATGTGAATGTGAATAAATAATATTCAGTGTTTGTTGATTTGAAACCCCACACGGGTGTTGGGATGATATTTGGTGTACACTAATCCCAATTATTTAATTGTATGTCGATCGATTGGTCGACAGATTGTGTAAGCGTTAATTATTTATATTTGATGCTTATGCAGTTGTGTGGTGCACTTTGGATGATGGTTGATTGTTTATCGTTGCTATTATATACATGTGTTGTATGGAATCCATATAATTAACATTATATGGTAATTGATTGGGCCTCATTCCAATCGGGAAAATAATGAATATTATAAAAGAAAATTCATGTGTTGAATATAAAAATAGTCATGTGTTGACGATGTTCATATGTTGAGTAAAATATTTTAAATAATAAAATTTACATCCTTATCATATTTAAAATTAGAATCTACTTCACGGTGGAGTCTGATTAAAAATCAAACGATAGATGCCATAGTTTTATAAAAGATTTTACATAACAAAAATAGTCGTGTGTTGACAGTACTCATGTGTTGAGATTAGTCATGTGTTGAAGGAAATATAGATTCATGTGTTGAATAGAATATATATTCATTTGTTGAATATAATAACGGATTTATTGAAATATATAAAACCGTGTTGATTAGAGTTGCGCTATTTTGACGTGAATGATATTTATATCGATTATATTCGTTTTTATAATGAATATAGAAAAGGTAGTGATTTCAAAATATAACGTTTTGAAAATATTATCATTTATATAGTAATGATATGAAATATTCAATTTTGATTTGAAATTGAATATAGAGTTGAAATGGCTTTGAAAACGAATTTAAAACGATTTATAAAATACGTTTTAAAAAGGAAATCGACGAAGTATATATAATATATATTATATATATAATGGCCTGAATAGAACGCACCGCGCCACGGCAGTTCATGAATTTCGACCATTGACTTCGAATTGACGTTGCGGGAGATCCGACCGTCGGATTCTCCTAAAACTGGAACCGTTGGGTTCGTATCGAAAAGAGCTTTCCAATGAATATTAGAAATTTGAAATCTAACGGTTGGATTTGGAATTATGTCCAAATCAATTTCAGAAAAGGTCGATGTAAGTGCAGTTCGATGGCCATTGTTGGAAATCGACTGTACGGGCCTTGATAAAATTATTGAAAATATCAATAATTTGGGCAAAATCATAATATATGGATTGGAAAGAACTGGGATGAAAAACTCCATATTTGAAAAGATAAAAATAGATTTTTATCGAAATGAACTAGTTTTGAAATAGAATTAAAATCAATTTATTTTTGAAATAAATAAATTGAATTTGAAAGTGATTTTAAAAATAATCAATATTCCCAATACGTGAATTGGACTGGAGTTGAATCGAAATTATCTTCGGAATATTTCGATGTTGGATTTCGTTACTATACAGATATTGTTACGGGAATTTGAAAGATATATTTTATATCGTTATTTCCAATACGATATTTTTTCGTTTCAGGATTTGATATTGAATATAAGCCGGTATATTTTCTGTTCAGTGCCTTGTATTTAATATCAAATGTGATTTGGGTTTGTCGTGAATGGTGTCTTCATTAACACTGTTCTTAAGCCCAATAGAGAAAAAGATTAAATCTTTCTATTTAGATTTAATGAAGTGTATCAATTAAAAAATATTTAATTGGAATTGAATTTGAATTGGTGTTTGGGTTTATCGTGAGCGGTGTTTTGAACAACACCTGTTCTTTAACCCGATTAACAATAGAGTGTGATTTTGGGTTTATCATGAATCGTGTTTTAGGTGACATTGGTTCTTTAACCCAGTTAAAGACAGGATATTGATTTTTGAGAAGATTAAAACTAAGTGGAGTTTTAATGAATCTTTAATTAGATTGAAATGTGAATTGATAATTTAAATTATCAAATCTGAAAGGTGATCGAGAATGGAGTACCACCCGTTTTGCTCCAAAGCGATAGTTAAATCTTTAATTAGATTTAAACGTGAAATGGTAATTAATTTTACCGATAACACCATGGTGTTAGGAATGGAGTACCACCAGTTTTGCTCCAGGGGATGAATAGGTTGGGATTGGGAAATAAAACAAATAATTACTTCGGTGTGGTTCGCTAATCCCGACTAGTTTGAAATGATATCCAAACGAAGATTAAAGAATAAATTTAGAAGAATTTATCTTGGATAAAATTAATGGGAACCTTTCCCTAAGAATGTGATTTTGTGAATAAAAGAATATTCTGAATTGGAATGAGGCGTTTGTTGTGTTTGTGTAACACGTGTTCATTATATACGCGGGTTATTCAGAAAGACCGGGTTTATCCCATTCCGAATAACCGATTCGACGAGATGTCGAAGATGAAGACGGTGGTTGAGGACCGGAAGTCTTCACAACGTTTGGGTGATTACTGATGATCTCGATTGGGCTGTACACCCAAGATGAGGGGAACAGTTGGTGATCGTCCAGACGTACTTGGAGATGGATGGATATGCGAGGAAAGTGCCTCCGGTTTCGTTCAGACCCAGAATGAACTTGTAAATGGATTGTGCATCTGACATTGGATTTTATTCTGTGTTGATTGATCTCTATTAAATATACATCTGTTTGGCAGCGGAGAATTTATTCTCTTGCTTAACGCCCTTCTCTGAGACGTACGAGCTCAGAGGTTGTATATCGATGGACATCAGTCGCATGGAGTGAATTGCCAGTGTGGCACGTGTAAGTGACAATTGATCAAGGCTTCTGTTGCAAAGCAAAGTCTTGTGGTTGATGATCAAAGCACGGCCTGTGTGGCGCAGCTTTGTGTATAGCGTGAATTCGCGAGCCTCACAACTCGGTATGAGTCAAAAATGGGATAGTGACTGCAGGGAGAGCACGACGTTTCTTTCTAGCTAGGGTGGTGTCAGTGACCTACCATCCCTGACATTTATATACTTTTCACCTGTGTGGTTGTTGGAATGCGAGGCGCCTCGGATATAGGTCTGTAAGGACCGGGAAACGTGTGCTCAGGAATAACTAATCCTCCAAAGTTAGGTGAGGACCGGCCCTGAAGATCCAAGGATCAGAGTGGGGTCCTGAGACATTTGCTAGAGTGTCTCGAATGGATAGGAGCTTTCCCCTTGCCTTGACTCATGACGGAAATCCTATTTCCAATACATGTATTTCGGTTTTGTTTGTAGAGACTAGTATGGCGACATAGTGGGATGGGGCACTCATGCCGCCTATGATTGATATTTATGATTGAAACTGTTTTGACACTATACACTTATAATAGTATCAAATAATGTGTTTTTAACGTATCAAGCATGCTTTGGCTGTTATAAGTTAAAAACCCTATCCTCCGGCTTGCGTTGCATTGTGTGATGGGACCTGGGTCTTATAACAGCTTCATTTTTCTTTATTTAGCATTGCGCTGTTTGCTTTATGCACTCGTATTCTTGGGAGAAAACCCGTTCCGTGTTATACGGCGTGGTCCCTTGATTTACCGAACTTTAAAACCAATATTAATAACTGTTTTAGTTCTCACACCGGTCACATGACTGACCTAGAGTTTATTGTTTTAACCTAAACTCTGGGTGCCCCTATTTTCCACACGGGCAGCTAGTAGTTTTGGTTTTGCAGATTTATATTCACAGGATCCTGGTTTACAGCTGGAACGATGCTTGGAAAGCTATGTATCTGTGTATCACTTCTAGTTGTGTTTTGTATTGTTTTTCCGCTGCTATGTAATTTATTGTAATCTCTGATATTTTTTTGTTGTATAATATTTATTCATACTCTGTATATTCTTGTATCTGATAGAATTGTTGTAATAACAATGAAATGTTCTTCCGTCTGCGTTCTGATTTGTCTTGTCCTCAACGCAATCCGCGCTTTCCTTTACGGGGAAGTTCGGTTCGTCACAGTTTGGTATCAGAGCTTTGGTTTACAGATCTCGAGAACAAGACACATTAGAACAATACGAAAGAATTCATCAGATATTGGATTAGTAATATCCAATTAGAATGACTCGTTAGAGATAGGATCAGTAGTGTCCTAGAACAAGTGCGAAGAGTATATTTCTCAAATGAAAACAATTTTGTTTTGAAATTTAAATCGTTTTATACGTATTTAAATATTTTATTTGTTTTGAATTTGGACAATCGAGTATATAAAGATTTCGCGTATACGCGTCATGAACGTATATTCGAAGTTTTAATATACTGGATAGATATAGAATCACATTCTAGACATCCGGGGGTGATTCTGATGATGGTGCATCATCATCAGTATTCATATTCGAGTTTCGAACGTGTGATTTCTATATATTTCCATTAGACTGGTGTGAGAACCAAAACTTATATTGATAGATTTATTTGTTGTGATTTTGCATCAAAAATGTGATTTTTTGTATATGTATCAAAATTATGAATTTGAAATGATAATCTACTAATTGATTGATGGTTATGTTGTTTGTTTATTAGTTTGATAATTTTGAACCATTTAAGCCTAATTGAATCAAATATTGAATTGTATTGAAAATGGGTCGCATTTGCTTGCATATACATGTACTTACATTGAACAGGTCATAGCAAGGAGGCTAGAGCAGAGAATAAATTTGTTTGCCCGACAAATAGGTACATATTTACTATAATTTACTGTTTTGTTTGGGTGATGATGATTTTATGAGCCGATTGGCTAGCCGCTTGGCTTTTTCTTTTTGAGATCAGAGGGCCTATATGGCAATTTCGGGATTTTCCCGGTGCTCCCGGTGCAGGGGAGGTTATGGCGAAATTTTTCGAAAATTTAGGGTGTTAGCCAAATTTTTGAAAAATTTGAAATGTTCTTAGAAACTGAAAAGTTGAATAACTTAAGCCATAATGAAAATACTGATAGTTGAGTTGGTTTTTAAAACAACTTTCGGCTTCGTTCCTTTTCGGGGACGAAAAGTTTTAAGTGGGGGAGATTGTAACAACCCGGAAATGTTAGGCAGTTTAAAATTTTTATTTTGGCAATTTTAGTGAATTTTGAACAATTACTATAGATTATTTTGAAAAATATCGATGGGAAATTTATTTTGAATAGAATTCGAACGTATATATTTATATACGTCGTCGTTAGAATATATATAATTATATATAATTATAAATAGAATTGAAAATGGCGCGGTAGTTCGATAATTCGATTTCAAACTTCAATTGAATGTACCGGGTGCAAAATAAACCAGATTTTAGTGAAACCAAAAATAATAAGATCTATTTGATAATATCTTTTCAACAAATCCGAAAAATCAAAATTTCATAGCGGGGATCAAAAGATATGTCCAGTTGAAATTTCAGAATAGTCGCTATGGAATTTCAGCCCTTAAAAATAGCCATTTGGCAAACGACCTCGGATTTTGACGAAACCACTTTTGTTGGATCCGTGATGTCAAGTTATTGCTAGATTCCAACTTTCGTAATTTTTCGAATCAATATGTGAGCGTGGCAAAGGAAAACGCATTTGACCAGTTTCAGTTGATTTTAATCGACTGGAAAATGGCCATTTTCCAAACGGTCTCGGAATTTGACGAAACTAGTTTTGTTAGGACCGTATCGTCAATACGAAGCTAGAAAATATTTTTCTGGAATTTTTAGAGTTCGTATGTGGCCCTAGTAAATTGAAATGTACGTTTAAAATTCAATATAATGATTTAAATGTAAATTTGACGAAAACTGGTCGAAACGATCGAATCAGCCTACGATACATATCCCATTGTGTTCGGAATGGGGGTAATTAGCTATGGACGACAGGCGGTGGACCTCGATTGGAGTTCGAATTAAAAATTCAACCTTTTGAATTTAAAAATTCAACCTTTTGAATTTAAATATATATATATATATATATTATTACATAAGGCCCCCAACCTTTTTCCCTCTCTCCTGTTAGAAGCGATTTAGGTCAAAATAAAAAAAATAAAAAGAAGAGGACGGAGGAGCAGCGGTCGCTCCTCCGATCGGAGCGCCGCCACCGCCCAAGGTGGCGCAGCCCACCGCGCCCCCCTCTAGACCCCCTCCTCTTGCTGTTCTCCCTCTCCTCTTCCATCGACATTCGCCAAACCCTCGAACCCCCAAATCCCGTCCAACCCTAGCCTCCTCCAGACCTCGCACCACCGCGATCCGCCAGAATCCGCCTCCACCGACCTCCCCGCGTCCAGTCAGCCCCTCCGCCCTCACCACCTCACCGCTGTCACCCACCACAAAGTCGCGCCTCCCTTTTTTTTGAATGGGAAGACCCCCATTTCCCAAAGCAGTCGTCGTGGACCATCCTAAGGCCACCGCTGACCGGCCGAGCGCTCTCCTCCAATAGAAAGTGAGTTTTATTCCACTTTGTTTAGTTTAAATAATTTAAATATCAGTTTTTACTTATATATAATGTATAAAATAGTTATTTATATATATATATGTAATAACGAGAGAAAGGTGTGATTTTTATAGTGATGACATGAAAAGGCGAAATCTTTATATTTGAAAAGGCGAAATCTTTATATTTGAAAAGGCGAAATCTTTATATTTGAAAAGGCGAAGTCTTTATATAGAGAATAGCGTGATAAAAATAGAATTTTTATCTATATAGTAGCGATGTAAAAATAGAATTTTTATCTATATAGTAGCGATGTAAAAATAGAATTTTTATCTATATAGTAGCGATGTAAAAATAGAATTTTTATCTATATAGTAGTGATGTGAAAATAGATTTTTTTTTCTATATAGTAGCGATGTAAAAATAGAATTTTTATCCATATGGAGTAATTATAAAAATATGATTTTTATATACATGGCAAGAATATAAAAATGTGATTTTTTATATATGTAGTGGCTACGGGCAACGAAAGTGACAAAAGGCGAGAGCAATGATGATTCCCTACATTGGAAGTGTCGTGGAGTTGCGTTAGCTATGGTGAGAATTTCTCACTCTTCACTATCTTTTTCTAGTTACATATATATATATATATATATATATATATATACTAGGATGCAGACGGTGCTTAGCAGCACCCGACACCCGTCGTCCACAGACCATGGACGGCTTGTTTGTTTGATTGATGTGTTGTGAAAATTGATTGTGTTGTGGAATGATTGAATAATAAAATATTCTTGTGTTGAAAGGAAATAAAATATTTATATAGTTAAAAATATTTTATCGTTAAAAATATAATTTTTAACGTGAATGTGAATAAATATTATTCAGTGTTTGTTGATTTGAAACCCCACACGGGTGTTGGGATGATATTTGGTGTACACTAATACCAATTATTTAATTGTATGTCGATCGATTGGTCGACAGATTGTGTAAGCGTTGATTATTTATATTTGATGCCTATGCAGTTGTGTGGTGCACTTTGGATGATGGTTGATTGTTTATCGTTGCTATTATATACATGTGTTGTATGGAATCCATATAATTAACATTATATGGTAATTGATTGGGCCTCATTCCAATCGGGAAAATAATGAATATTAAAAAAGAAAATTCATGTGTTGAATATAAAAATAGTCATGTGTTGACGATGTTCATGTGTTGAAATTATTCATGTGTTGAGTAAAATATTTTAAATAATAAAATTTACATCTTTATCATATTTAAAATTAGAATCTACTTCACGGTGGAGTCTGATTAAAAATCAAACGATAGATGCCATAGTTTTATAAAAGATTTTACATAACAAAATTAGTCGTGTGTTGACCGTACTCATGTGTTGAGATTAGTCATGTGTTGAAGGAAATATAGATTCATGTGTTGAATAGAATATATATTCATTTGTTGAATAGAATAACGGATTTATTGAAATATATAAAGCCGTGTTGATAAGAGTTGCGCTATTTTGACGTGAATGATATTTATATCGATTATATTCGTTTTTATAATGAATATAGAAAAGGTAGTCATTTCAAAATATAACGTTTTGAAAATATTATCATTTATATAGTAATGATATGAAATATTATTTGAAATTGAATATAGAGTTGAAATGGTTTTGAAAACGAATTTAAAACGATTTATAAAATACGTTTTAAAAAGGAAATCGACGAAGTATATATAATATTATATATATATATAATGGCCTGAATAGAACGCGCCGCGCCACGGCAGTTCGTGAATTTCGACCATTGACTTCGAATTGACATTGCGGGAGATCCGACCGTCGGATTCTCCTAAAACCAGAACCGTTGGGTTCGTATCGAAAAGAGATTTCCAATGAATATTAGAAATTTGAAATCTAATGGTTTGATTTGGAATTATGTCCAAATCAATTTCAGAAAAGGTCGTTGTAAGGGCAGTTCGATGGCCGTTGTTAGAAATCGACTGTACGGGCCTTGATAAAATTATTAAAAATATCAATAATTTGGGCAAAATCATAATATATGGATTGGAAAGAACTGGGATGAAAAACTCCATATTTGAAAAGATAAAAATAGATTTTTATCGAAATGAACTAGTTTTGAACTAGAATTAAAATCAATTTATTTTTGAAATAAATAAATTGAATTTGAAAGTGATTTTAAAAATAATCATTATTCCCAATATGTGAATTGGACTGGAGTTGAATCGAAATTATCTTCGGAATATTTCGATGTTGTATTTCGTGACTATACAGATATTGTTATGGGAATTTGAAAGATATATTTTATATCGTTATTTCCAATACGATATTTGTTGGTTTCAGGATTTGATATTGAATATAAGCTGGTATATTTTCTATTCAGAGCCTTGTATTTAATATCAAATGTGATTTGGGTTTATCGTGAATGGTGTCTTCATTAACACTGTTCTTAAGCCCAATAGGGAAAAAGATTAAATCTTTCTATTTAGATTTAATGAAGTGTATCAATTAAAAAATATTTAATTGGAATTGAATTTGAATTGGTTTTTGGGTTTATCATGAGTGGTGTTTTGAGCAACACCTGTTCTTTAACCCGATTAACAATAGAGTGTGATTTTGGGTTTATCGTGAATCGTGTTTTAGGTGACATTGGTTCTTTAACCCAGTTCAAGACAGGATATTGATTTTTGAGAAGATTAAAACTAAGTGGAGTTTTAATGAATCTTTAATTAGATTGAAATGTGAATTGATAATTTAAATTATCAAATCTGAAAGGTGATAGAGAATGGAATATCACCCATTTTGCTCCAAAGAGATAGTTAAATCTTTAATTAGATTTAAACGTGAAATGGTAATTAATTTTACCGATAACACCGTGGTGTTAGGAAAGGAGTACCACCAGTTTTGCTCCAGGGGATGAATAGGTTGGGATTCGGAAATAAAACAAATAATTACTTCGGTGTGGTTCGCTAATCACGACTAGTTTGAAATGATATCCAACGGAAGATTAAAGAATAAATTTAGAAGAATTTATCTTGGATAAAATTAATGGGAACCTTTCCCTAAGAATGTGATTTTGTGAATAAAAGAATATTCTGAATTGGAATGAGGCGTTTGTTGTGTTTGTGTAACACGTGTTTATTATATACGCGGGTTATTCAGAAAGACCGGGTTTATCCCATTCCGAATAACCGATTCGACGAGATGTCGAAGATGAAGACGGTGGTTGAAGACCGGAAGTCTTCACATCGTTTGGGTGATTACTGATGATCTCGATTGGGCTGTACACCCAAGATGAGGGAAACAGTTGGTGATCGTCCAGACGTACTTGGAGATGGATGGATATGCGAGGAAAGTGCCTCCGGTTTCGTTCAGACCCAGAACGAATTTGTAAATGGATTGTGTGTCTGACATTGGATTTTATTCTGTGTTGATTGATCTCTATTAAATATACATCTGTTTGGCAGCGGAGAATTTATTCTCTTGCTTAACGCCCTTCTCTGAGACGTACGAGCTCAGAGGTTGTATATCGATGGACATCAGTCGCATGGAGTGAATTGCCAGTGTGGCACGCGTAAGTGGCAATTGATCAAGGCTTCTGTTGAAAAGCAAAGTCTTGTGGTTGATGATCAAAGCATGGCCTGTGTGGTGCAGCTTTGTGTGTAGCGTGAATTCGCGAGCCTCACACCTCGGTATGAGTCAAAAACGGGATAGTGACTGCATGGAGAGCACGACGTTTCTTTCTAGCTAGGGTGGTGTCAGTGACCTACCAGCCCTGACATTTATACTTTTCACCTGTTTGGTTGTTGGAATGCGAGGCGCCTCAGATATAGGTCTGTAAGGACCGGGAAACGTGTGCTTAGGAATAACTAATCCTCCAAAGTTGGGTGAGGACCGGCTCCGAAGATCCAAGGATCAGAGTGGGGTCCTGAGACATTTGCTAGAGTGTCTCGAACGGAGAGGAGCTTGCCCCTTGCCTCGACTCATAACGGAAATCCAATTTCCAATATGTGTATTTCGGTTTTATTTGTAGAGCCTAGTATGGCGACATAGTGGGATGGGGCACTCATGCCGCCTATGATTGATATTTATGATTGAAACTGTTTTGACACTATACACTTATAATAGTATCAAATAATGTGTTTTTAACGTATCAAGCATGCTTTGGCTGTTATAAGGTAAAAACCCTATCCTTCGGCTTGCGTTGCATTGTGTGATGGGACCTGGGTCTTATAACAGCTTCATTTTTCTTTATTTAGCATTGCACTGTTTGTTTTATGCACTGGTATTCTTGGGAGGAAACCCGTTCCGTGTTATACGGCGTGGTCCCTTGATTTACTGAACTTTAAAACCAAAATTAATAACTGTTTTAGTTCTCACACCAGTCACATGACTGACCTGGAGTTTATTGTTTTAACCTAAACTCTGGGTGCCCCTATTTTCCACACGGGCAGCTAGTAGTTTTGGTTTTGCAGATTTATATTCACAGGATCCTGGTTTACAGCTGGAACTATGCTCGGAAAGCTCTGTATCCGTGTATCACTTTTAGTTGTGTTTTGTATTGTTTTTCCGCTGCTATGTAATTTATTGTAATCTCTGATATTTTTCTGTTGTATAATATTTATTCATACTCTGTATATTCTTGTATCTGATGGAATTGTTGGAATAACAATGAAATGTTCTTCCGTCTGCGTTCTGATTTGTCTTGTCCTCAACACAATCCGCGCTTTCCTTCACTGGGAAGTTCGGGTCGTCACAGGGAACCAATTGTTTGATAAACAGAAAATCCCATCTCCATATAAACCCAGAAATCATGTACAAACATCTCAATATATAAATACATTAAGCCTCTTACATCCATCACCAGAGTGTATAACAGCCAAATAGCTTAAATCCAAATAGTTATAATAGAATAAAAACATGTCAGCCTTTAGCTCGTCATCATACTATTGCATCGTCACCAAACATGTTACTCAGTTTACTCAACAACATCATTCATGAGCATCCTACAGTAATAAGAGGAGGCATAAAACAATAAGTCAACAATAGTCTGTTGTGAGCGAAAAATAACAATCAATTGCTATACAGAAAAATATGATATTAGACATTTCAAGTCTCACTGCACATGTCCCTAAAACCAAAGAGTTAGCACACGATAATCACATAAAATATGCTACTCAAACACACGAAAATAGACACTAGTCATAACAACATTCCCAATCCCACTTCCCTTCGGTATCTTATGGTGATAATCTACCCAGAGAAATAAAAAAAACATTTAAGCAACCATAGCATACACGAGATAACAGTATCCTAAATATCACCGACTTGAATACGATTGGTTATTGCCATCTGTTATAAGCTGATGGAGACTCTCAGTTCTAGTCGGACTACCATACATCCTATGGACGTTTTTCTTTACAAGACAACTAGATAACTTCCCAAGCGATCCAGGGTACACAATCTTGCAGATTCTAATAGGCATCCTCACGTTATCCCTACTTCGATTCTGCTAGAATCCTTCTATCTATCAACGAATCCTTAGCATTTCCAAACTCATAAGATAACCACAACTCCTTTTTTAGCTCAACCTTACTCGTGTCGGTCTATTATCTCGTAACCTCATTTTTCCCTAAGCTTTATATCATATTCACCTTTTACCACCTCTATTTGAGTTTACAATCGAAGAACCAATACCACTTTGATTATAACATTCATCTAGTATATGCTATCGACGAACAAAGACCACCAACAACTTCTAAAGACCTCTATTATGCACCCTAGTGTCATAGGCCCCAAGCTAGTCAATTTAATGGATCGGTACTGGTTCATATAGACTAGTGTATGTCCATACACTTAGAAAAATTTTGGCTAAGTGTTTGCTCAGTCCAAACCCGATGCCTTTGAGGTATCCTCGGCCAATTTTAATATGCTTTGGACCTTCAAATTGCTTCCCTGTCGATCCATCCCTTTGCTTCTAAGTTCCATTACTTCAACCCATCCAATCTTCACCAAAATTTTCCCATAGTCTTCTGGGGACCAAAAATAAACTCCTTCCAAAGTGTTGTAATGGACCGGTCCCTAATCATTCTCGACACGAATCTTTTTGTGTCGCCTTCGAGCATCCTCTAAAGCTCCTTTGAAACAACCCAAACTCGCCCTTTCGGGAAAACCTGGATTGAGTTGAGGACACGACAAATCAGAACACAAACAGAAGAACATTTCGTTGCTATTACAACAATTTACATCAGAGTACAAGAATATATAGAGGATGAACAAATAATATACATTTGATGAATATCCGAGATTTACAAATTACAATGCAGCGGAAAATAATACAAAATACAACTAAAAGAAATAAACGGATACAAAGCATTCCGAATATAGCTCCAGCTGTAAACCATGATCCTGTGAATATAATATATGCAAAACCAAAACTACTAGCTGCCCGTGTGGAAAATAGGGGCACCCAGAGTTTAGGTTAAAACAATAAACTCCAGGTCAGTCATGTGACTGGTGTGAGAACTAAAACAGTTATTTAAAAATTTACTTTAAAATGGAGTAAATCAAGGGACCACGCTGTATAACACAGAATGAGTTTCCTCCCTAGAATACCGGTGCATAAAACAAACAGCGCAATGCTTTTTTGGAAAAATGAAGCTATTATAAGACTCAGGTCCCATCACACAATGCAACGCAAGCCAGAGGATAGAGTTTTACCTTATAATAGCCAAACATGCTTGGTACTTCTAAAACATATCATTTGTATACTATTATAGTGTAAAGTGTATGAAAACAACTTCAAATATAAATGTATCAATTATAGATGGCATAGTGCCCTATCCCACTATGCCGCCATACTAGGTTTACAATGAAAACCGAAATGTCATGTATTGGAAATTAGATTCCATCTATGAGTCGAGGCCAAGGATGGCTCCTCACCGCTTCGAGACACTCTAGCAAATGTCTCAGGACTACACACACTGGGCAACCCTTGGATTGGTTAGGTCGGTCCTCTTTTACATTTGAGGATTAGTTATTCCTGAACACACGTTTCTCGGTCCTATCGGACCTATATCCATCGGCTCCATAGTAACCTACATATCTGAGGCGCCTCGCTATCCATCATGCACATAGGTAAAAAAATATAAATGTATGGGCCCCATTCCATGACACCACCCATAGCTAGAAAGAAACGTCATGTTCTCCGAATGGTCCGATCCCGTTTTTGACTCATACCAAGGTGTGAGGCTCGTGAATTAACTCTATACACAAAGCTATGCTATATTAAAGCCGTGCTTTGATCATCAACCACAAGACTCTGCTTTTCAACAGAAGCCTTGATCCTTTGTATCTCAGCATGCCACACAGGCAATTAACGCCATGCGACTGATGTCTATCGATATATAACCTCTGAGCTTGTACGTCTCAGAGAAGGGCGTTAAGCAAGAGAATAAATTCTCCACCGCCAAACATATATATTTAATAGAGATCAATCAACACAGAATAAAATCTAATGTTAGACACACACATCCATTTACTAGTTCATTCTAGGTCTAAACGAAACCGGAGGCACCTTATTCCTTGTTCCATATGTCCAATACATGAGAGAGGTCCTCGCATATCCGGTCGATCTCCAAGTACGTCTGTACGATCACCACTTATTACCTCGTCTTGGGTGTACATCCCAATCAAGACATCAGTAATCATCCAAATGATGTGAAGACCTCCGGTCTTCAACCACCGTCTTCATCGTCGACTTATCGTCGAATCAGTTATTCAGAATGGGTATAAACCCGGCCTTTTCGAATAACTCGCATATATAATAAACAAGTGCTATAAAAACACAACATACGCCTCATTCCAATCCAGAATATTCTTTTATTCAAATATTCTTATATTATTAGGGAAAGGTTCCCATTAATTTTATCAAAGATAAATTCTATAAATTTATCCGTTAAACTTCCTTTGGATATCAATTCAAACTAAATTAAGGTTTATCCAAACTAGTCGGGATCAGCGCACCTTACCGAAGTAATCATTTGTTTAATTTCCCAATCCCAACCTATTTATCCCATGGAGCAAAACTGGTGATACTCCATATCTAACACCACAGTGTTATTGGTAAAATTAATTACCATTTCAAGTTCAAATCTAATTAAAGAATTAACTATCGCTGGGAGAAAAACTGGTGATACTCCATTCTCGATCATTTCCCAAATTTGATAATTTAAATTATCAAATTCACCTTTCAATCTAATCAAAGATTCATTAAAACTCCACTTGGTTTTAATCTTTCCAAAAATCCATATTAATGATTATTTAACTTTGGGAAATCAAACATGTCGCATCAACAATCTACACCATACTATTGATTTCTGCTTATATATAACCTCTAAGTTCGTACGTCTTAGAGAAGGGTTTTAAGCAAGAGAATAAATTCTTCGCCACCAAACAGATATATATTTAGCAGAGATCAACCATACAGTTCGAAATACAATGTTAGACATGTAATCCTGTCTTTAACTGGGTTAAAGAACTAATGTCATTTAAAACACATTTCACGATAAACCCAAATCACATTCCATTAATTATGGAATGTTCACGGAAAATAGATCAATATATAATCAATATAAATTTCCATATCCGACTAATAATATAAATGGAATAACGACAAAGTCTTTTAAATTCCATATGTATTAACAGCCTTCCTCTAGAGAAGCTCACTTCGATTATTATCAAATCGAATTCCATTCAGTTCTAATTTAATATATTAAATTGGAAAACTTTACTTTGGAAAATTCCCATTAAATCTTAATAAAAAGAATTATAAATTCCAAATCACATTTCACTGTTAATTGTGTTAAAGAACAAGTGTTATTTAAAACACCGTTCATGATAAACCCAAAAATCCAATTCTTTCATTCAGTTCCAATTAAATCTTAATTAATTGGAAAACTTCACTAAATCTTAATTGAAAGATTTATTCTTTCCTCAACTTGGTTTAAGAACAGTGTTAATGAAGACACCATTCACGACAAACCCAAAATCCAATTCAATATTAAATACAAGGCTCTGAATAGAAATTATATCGGCTTGTATTCAATATCAAATTCTAAAATTAACAATATCGTATTGGGAATAACGATATATATATCTTCCAAATTCCTCCACAATATCCGCATAATCATGGAATCCAATATCAAAATATTCTGAAGATAATTTCGATTCAAATCCATTCCAATTCATATATTGGAAATTTTGGTTATTTTTAAAACCATTTCAAATCCAATTTATTTATTTAAAAATATTGGATATAATTCTAGTTCATAACTAGTTCATTTTGATAGAAATATATTTTTATCTTTACAAATGTGGGATTTTTCATCCAAATTCTTACCAAATAATTTATTATGATTTTACACAAATTATCAATATTTTTAATAATTTTATCAAGGCCTATACAGTTGATTTCCATAAACGTCATCGAACTGGACTTACAGCGACCTTTTCCAAATTTGATTTAGATGTAATTCCAAATCCATTTGTTAGATTTCAAATCTCTTACTTTCATTGGAAAGCTCTTTTCGATACGAACCCAATGGTTCCAATTTTAGGAGAATCCGACGGTCGGATCTCCCGTAATGTCAATTCAAAGTCAATGGTCGAAATTCGTGAACTGTCACGGCGCGGCGCGTTCTATTCAGGCCATTAAATATATATAATATATATTTCATCGATTACCATTTAAAACGTATTTTATAAATCGTTTATAAATTCATTTTAAAACGATTCCAACTTCATTTTCAATTTTAAATCAAAATTGAATTTTCCTTATCATTATAATATATAAATGATAATATTTTCAAAATCTCAGATTTTGAAATCATTTCCTTTTCGATATTCATTATAAAAATGAACAAAATCGATATAAATATCATTCGCGTCAAAATGGCGTTAATCTAATCAACATGGCTTTATATATTTAAATATTTTCTTGTCCATCCCAAATTGAACATCAAAATCATATTTGATCCATTACGGAATATTATTTTAAAATGTTAGTTATTTTAAAATATTCATTATTCGTCATTTTAAAATATTCTTTCTTTCCGAATTGGAATCAAACACAGTCAACAATCATCCAGAGTGCATTACACAACTGCATAAGCATTAAATATAAATAATTAACGCTTACAACAGTCTGTCAACCAATCGATTGACATACAACTAAACAATTGGGATTAGTGTACGTCAAATATCATCCCAATACCCATCTGGGGATTCAATCAACACACATAGATTTTATTTGTGCAGTTGGGAGATGTGTAAAATATGTCGTCCCAATCAATATCAGTCAAATGTGTATACATAAACAAATTGTCCGATTTGTAAATGAATATTTATTTTCATTCATATACTCGTTAAAAATTAAATTTTTAATGATAAAATTTTTATTTCAACAAATGAATATTTTATACAGTTCATTTATACAAAAAAATGATATTTTTATTGTTCTAACATTTTTAGAAAATTTCGGCAGCATAACGGTGCGATACTAGAATCGGAATAAGGTATAGCCTTATCCCTCGCCTAATGCAAGCTCGCGCCATACACATACCAATTCTAATTAATCCATTTCACTTCCCAAACCAAATTCAAACAAATAAACTAATCAAACAAACAACCAAACATCTATGGTTTCAATCAAAGGTGTCGGGTTCTTCTAAGCACCGTCTGCATCCTAGTATATATATTTAACTAGAAAATAAATTAGAGTGAGAAGTTCTCTGTAACACCCCGTGAATTCTATAACATTAAGCTTCACAAATTAAAGTGTAATAAATTGTAATGAAAGAATTAAGGGAAATGGGTTACACCATTTCGTTCGTCTCGGAATTCTGCTTGAGATAGAGTCTGAGTTTGCGTGAATTGGACTCCGTATGAAGAAGTTATGACCTTCGGAAGTTTCAGAAAGAAATTAAATTCAAAAGGCTCAGTTTTAAATTCGAAATTCGAAAAACAGGTTCAAACTGGGTTGGGCGGGAAAATTCCCGCCCAGAGACCAGGTCGACCATAGGGTCGACCATGGTGTCGAACTACCAGTCGACCTGCCTGGTCGACCTGGCTGGCTAGGTCTGGCTCTGGCTCGAATTTCTGTGGCTCTGTGTGTCACTAGGGCTGACGTGTCACCTCTTGATTAGCTCTTTGAACTTTGTATGGTCTAGATTCCTCCTGTCTTCATCTGACGGCTCAAAACAATTTAAAAATCTATAAATACACCCTAAGTATCAACTGAAAATTCACACAAAAAAATAAGAAAGGAGTCGTCATGCTGCCAGGGAGGAATTGAACATAGCCGTCAAGAGAGAAAAGCCTAAGAGACGAATCAAATTAAGAAGAAGATTAAAGTTTAGTCAAAATCAACGCAACGTTAGTCCACCCAAAGGAGCACATCTCAATTTCAGAATTCAGAATCCAAAATTCAAGATTCTGCATTCGTTGTATGTATAGTGACCTTTCAGAATATGAATAAAAACTGTGATGTGATTCGATGTAAATGAAAATAGGATTGTGTTATTGTACGAATTATGTGTATTGTAATGGTTCTATCATGACTTGTGTATTGATGTTTGTGGCATAAATTGATTGATGCAAGCCTATTGAACAATTGTCTATGAAAACAATGGCACTTGCAAGTTTGTGGCAAAAACTAGAATTTGATCCCTTTATGTTTATACCTATGGCATGGACTATATACATTCACTAAGTCTAAATTAAGGCTTATGTAAACATGTTCTAGATTTGAAGCCTTTTATGCCTACTTGACCCAAAAACTATGATATCATTCTCATGTTTATTTGTAAGTATAATTGGATCTATGTTAAGTATCGTTTGGGTTTCATAAACTATGCAAGTTCATGTTTATTTGCAAGTATAATTGGATCTATGTTAAGTATTGTTTGGGTTTCATAAACTATGCAATTTCATGTTTATTTGCAAGTATAATTGGTTCTATGTTAATTATTGTTTGGGTTTCATAACCTATGCAAGTTCATGTTGAAATAGGCTATGTGATTAGATGTTATAATTGGACATTTTGGTGAATATACAACATGCTAGTTTTGTGGTTGACATTATGCCAAGTTAAACATGTTTAAACAAAAGTTTGTATTAGCCTAAACTATGCCATTTCATATGTTACCTACTTGGTTATACTTTGATTTGAATGCAAGTTCACATGACCCATCATTTATGTTAGTATCGCTAAATTGCAAGTTCATGCGCCACACACCCTTATATGTTGTAAAATGTTACATGTTCTTGATTTCCCCTTTTTCTCACGTTTATAAAGTTGGGCTGAATTGCCTCAAGCCAAACATTTGTTATAATGTTGCGAACGTTACAAACGCGAGTAATAACGTTGGGTGTAAAACATGAAAATTATATATGTTGGCATGTTTGGCACATGCCAACGAAAATGACATTTAAGCGGTATGAATTGATATACCCAAGAATAAAAGACATGACATTTACATATAATTGAGAAGTAATAAAATATGTAAATTTAGAAAACATGATATGTTTAACCCGAGGTTGGATTGAGTTGTGATGTAAACCTGCCCGGACCCGCCTGGCTGTCCAGTAGTCACAACAATACCTATCCAATGTGGGTGGTTAAGCACTGAGCCCAATAAGGACCTGAGGTTAGACTGAGCTACGGTGTAAACCTGCCCGGAACCGACCGGCACATCTTGTAACCGTAGCAATATCTATCTAATGTGAGTGGTCAGGTGCTCTAAGAGGCTAAGGACAGATGGTAGGGTTAAGTCAACTATAACACTTAACCAAATTCAACATGTTAACAAGAATTGATGGGTGGGGTTAGGTAAATACAGACACTTAACCACTTAACATGTTTGACTAGAAAATCCAGGTAATGAGGGACCCGTTTCAGCAGTAACCCAAGTTAGGTATCATGTTACCCTGAAACTAGGCAGGGTGGGGCATGATTACTGGGCTGATTGTAAGCGGTCAAAGCGACGGCGGTGGGTGCAACAGTGTAGGTTCTAACGGGGTGCGGGCGTGCACACACTCCAGAGCAGACAAACAGGGCACTGGGGGCACCAGTAGTATAACCTATGCCTTCTAGAATTTGTGTCGGGGCCGCCACCATGGGTCTTGATACACCCCATGGTGGGACCAGCATAGGTATCTACAATTCTTGGGGGTCGTATGACACATGTTTACGCGACTAGGAGCCGATCTTTAAATAAAAATGGGGATCACTTCACCCTCAGCATGGGGTGCCAGTTAGGATAATCTCAAGTAGGTGTAGAGATATAGTATGGGTGTGATAGTACATTCGACACTCCCTTAGCTTGTGACACTTTCCTATTTTCAGTTTATATCTATCATGCCCTTTTCTTATTCACATACTGAAGAGTTACTATATTTACTCAGGCTTTATGTCTGACTCTATTTTCTTTTCGTCTTCATTTCTTTCGTTGCCCCCCCAGGTCCATAGGGAGGAAATAGCTCAGCTCGTTCAGACTCTTTACAAGCTCCAAGATCGTAGATGTATGATTTGGATCTCTTTTGCTCGGACTATGGCTTTGGATATCACTATGGGGATTTTTTTCACTTTATTTATGTTTTATGCTTCTTTAATAATCAAGACAGTAATGAGGTTATAATGTTGGAATTATTTTGAGACAATTATGGAATGTTTTGTTTGAACACGTATTGATGAAATAAAAGTCTATTTGGTTTCCGCTATTTAAAATATGTGTATTTATATCTGTCTTGAGTTTATCTATGGCTTTTACTTATAAACCTCCACCAAAGTTAAGGCATTCCCTTTGTGAGTGACCTTAACGGAGGTGGGGTGTTTCACTTGGTATCAGAGCATAGGTTTACCAGACAAGATAAAAGTTTTTGAAATTGTTATCAAAAGAGAGTTTAAAGAAGCATTTTTTCAAAATAAAAAGGCATAATCCCCCAAAGCCATGTGCACTATCTCTCTCTATCCTTCGTTTTGAATCTTTCCTTTCTGTTTCAGCATGTCTGGGGACCTTACTCCCCAGCTACAGAATCTTTTACTCCTCCTCCTCCTCCTCTACGTGAACCAGTAAACGGAAGAATTGCCGAACAAGAAAACGAATAATAGTCAAGGAGGAAAGGACCACAACAATAATAACAAGACACGTGAGAAAAGGAAATGTTATTTCTACGGCATTATTGGACATGTGGTGAACGACTGTAGAAAGAAGAACAGGAAGATGAGTGCTACTTGCTTCCATTGCCGTGAGGCTGGACACATGGCTAAGGACTGCCCTAAGAAGCAAGGGCAAGGCCCGCAAGCAGGACCTTCTGGGGGTACCTCTTTAACTTCCTCTCCTAGATGCTTTGTTTTATCCTTCTTATCTTCTCAATTCTATCTTGAGAACTTTAGGTAGTAATATTTCTGTAGAAAGTGTAGTTTATCTTTATGATCATCCCGTTCGCACACTTTTTCACTCTAGCGCATCACACTCTTTTATTTCATCAGCCTTAGTAGAATCTCTGCATCTAGACACAAGTATGGTAGAAGATCCCTTAGTAGTTTCAAATCCAATTGGGGGCTCCGCTTACTTGTCAATGGTTTGTTTGGGTTTGAAAATCTCTATTCTCAACGTTGAGTTTAGTTGTAATGCCTTTGTTTTGGGCTTCTCAGGATATGGTTTGATCTTAGGCATGGACTGGTTATCCAGTAATAGCGCCATTCTTGATTGTGAGAAAAGAGTAGTTAGGCTCTTGACTCGGCTTGGTAACACTCTACAAATTTCTTGTAATCCCTTGAATGCTGTTATGCTTAGTTATCTAGAGTCACTTGATGCTTCTGATGAGAATTTGCAGTCAGTTAGAGTAGTCCGGGAATATCTGGATGTCTTTGAGGAGGTGAAAGGCTTACCTCCGAGGCGAGAAATAGACTTCCGCATATATCTTGTGGATAATGCAAAGCCTGTAGCTTTACCTGTCAGACACATGGCTCCAAAGGAGAGAAGGGAGCTCAGTAAGAAGGTTAAAGAACTTCTCGAAAAAGGGTTCATTAGACGGAGCATTTCAGAATGGGGTGCTCCAGTGGTGTTCGCAACCAAAGCGGACAGTTCACTTCGCCTTTGCGTCGACAATAGGGAGTTAAACAAATTAACCAAGAAAAATAGGCACTCTCTTCCCCGAATCGACGATTTGTTTGATCAGCTTGTAGGTGCGATGGTCTTCTCCCAACTTGATCTGGCAACTGGGTTCCATCAGCTAAGAATAGCTGAAGATAGCAATGATAAAACGGCGTTCAGAACCCCAGGCGGTTTCTTCGAGTGGCTTGTCATGCCTTTCAGCTTGACAAATGCACCCGCTTATTTCGTAGACCTAATGAGCAGGGTGTTCAGAGAATTCCTCAACAAATTTGTGGTTGTCTTTGTAGATGATATCTTAATCTTTTCAAATAATGAGGAAGAGCATGCTCAGCATCTGAAAGAAATCATGGAAACTCTCCATTCACATCAGCTAAAAGCCAAATTCTCCAAGTGCCACTTTTGGAGAAAGGAGGTAAGATTTCTGGGGCATATAGTGTCCAAAGAGGGGTTGGCCGTTGACCCCGCAAATGTGGTGGCAGTGCAAGATTGGAAGACACTAAGAAATGCAACCGAAGTTCGAAGCTTTCTTGGGCTAGCCGGTTTTTACCGAAAGTTTATTAGGGATTTCGCGAAAATCTCAGCTCCACTCACAAGGCTAACAAAGAAGAATCTGGCGTTCACTTGGGATTTGGACTGCGAGTTTGCTTTCCAACGATTAAAAAGGGCTCTCACAACAGCCCCAGTTCTGACCCTGCCAGATGGAAGTAAAATGTTCACAGTATACACGGATGCATGTGGAACGGGACTAGGCGCTGTTCTAATGCAAGAAGGAAGGGTAGTAGCTTATGGAGGAAGACAATCGAAAGTTCATGAAAATAACTACCCAACCCACGATCTTGAGTTAGCCGCCATCGTATTTGCACTGAAGTCTTGGCACCATTATCTCCTAGGTGAGAAGTTCGAATTATACACTGACCATAAATCGTTGAAATATCTCTTCTCGCAAAAGGATCTTAACTTGAGGCAGCAAAGATGGATGGAGTTTCTTGCCTCGTATGACTTTGAAATTTCCTATACTTCCGGAAAAGGCAACGTGGTAGCAGACGCGTTGAGCCGAAAGAAACTGACCTTAAGTCCACTCTTTGTGGAAAGGCAAAGCTTGGAGTATATAGCCAGTTTTAACTTTAGGCCCTCCTCAGATTTTTTACCGGGTTTGTTAGCATCTCTCGAAGTACGCCCTACTCTCTTGGACTCAATAGGGCCTGCACAACGTGAAGACCCTCAGCTTGTTGATGTGATTGATAAACTTATTAGGGGTGAGACTTCTAGTCACCTCAGTAGATACGCCATCGATGATAAGGGTTGGCTGAGGCGAGATGGAAGATTATGCATCCCACAAGCAAGGGAGTTGACAAAGAAGGTTCTCGAGGAAGCGCATCATTCCAAGATGACTATACACCCTGGCGGTGATAAGACGTACAAGGATATAAAAAGGACTTTCTTTGGGAGCGGCATGAAGCAAGACGTGGCAGATTTCGTTTCTAAGTGCATGACCTGCCAACAGGTCAAGGCGGAACAGAAGAAGCCTGGAGGACTACTTCATCCTTTAGAGGTCCCACAGTGGAAGTGGGATAGCATTTCAATGGACTTCATTGATGGACTGCCTAGGTCGAGAAGAGGCAACACTAGCATTTGGGTAATAGTGGATAGGCTTAGTAAAAGCGCCCACTTTATACATATCAAGAGTAGAAGGACTGTCGCATCTCTAGCATCTCTTTATCTCAAGGAAATAGTTCGACTCCATGGGATACCCTCCAGCATTGTTAGTGACCGAGACCCTATCTTCACAAGTGAGTTTTGGCGGAGTCTGCAAGAAGCTGTAGGCACACAGTTATGTTTGAGCACGGCCTATCACCCCTAAACCGATGGCAAGACGGAAAGGGTGAATAGAGTTTTGGAGGATCTTTTAAGACTTTTTGTTCTTGACTTTGGAGGAACGTGGGAGGATCACCTTCCTTCAGTAGAATTTGCCTACAACAACAGCTACCAAGCTACCATAGGCATGACATCCTTCGAAGCCTTGTATGGAAGACCGTGCAAATCACCAACTTGTTGGCGGGAGTCTATAAATAAGCTTATACTTGGGCCATACATGATTCGAGAGACTTCGTAGAAAGTGGACTTGATACGTAGGAGAATGAAGACTGCCCAAGACAGACAGAAATCCTACACCGACAAAAGAAGGACCGACCTTGAGTTTGAGGTTGGGGACAGGGTTTTCCTTAAGGTATCTCCTTTAAGGAACGTCGTTCGCTTTGGATCCACAGGAAAGCTAGGACCAAGATTTGTAGGACCGTTTCCTATCATCGAGAAGGTTGGGAAGATGGACTATAGATTAGAGCTACCCGAGAGACTGGCCGGAGTTCACAACGTCTTTCATGTTTCTCACGTCCGGAAGTGTTTGCATGAGTCTGCGGAAGTGGTAGAACCTAGCACTCTAGAAGAAGCCGAAGTGGAACGTGAAGCAACTATGAGGAAAGTTCCAACCCGCATCTTAGGAACTGAGGTAAAAAAGCTACGCAACCGCGAAGTCAAACTTGTTAAAGTTCAGTGGAGCGATGCCGAGGAAGACGCGACTTGGGAAACTAAAGACAGAATACGCGCTGCCTACCCTCTTCTTTTTGAGGGTACATCTTCGATCTCTCTTTTTCCTTAAGTTATGCTTTATCTATCTTTTTAGGTATATCTCCTCGGTCCTTTTCCTAACTCCTTAGGTAAAAAACGAATGGATGCAAACATGAATTTGAATGGCTGCAAATGGTTGCTAGTGATTGCTAGTGGTTGCTCGTGGATGCATATACACACACACCCTAGGTTATAGATCGGCTCAGTCACTTCATATTGCATATGCATATATGTATTCTCATTTGTATATGATTGAAACTTGATATGCTATCATATGGTCGTCGCATTTGTATGAATAGTTGTGCACTCATGTAGAATTATGAGTAGGAAAAATTTGCATACATAATGGATTCATGACACTTACATGATTCGCATTAAAGAGATCAACTGAATCAGTAGACCGCCTGATTTCTGCATTAGATAAGGACATGTACACACACTACGCATATGATCACGAAGCATTAGATGTCTTTTAAGGACAGTGGACGCTTGTGTTTGTTGGTTGAGTAGATGGACTGTTGGATGGTAGGATATACATTCTTCCTAACTTGTAGATTTCGGGGACGAAATCCTTTTAAGGAGGGAGAATGTAACACCGCGTGAATTCTATAACATTAAGCTTCACAAATTAAAGTGTAATTAATTCTAAATGAAAGAATTAAGGGAAATGGGTTACGCCATTTCGTTCGTCTCGGAATTCTGCTTGAGATAGAGTCTGAGTTTGCGTGAATCGGTCTCCGTATGAAGAAGTAATGACCTTCGGAAGTTTCAGAATAAAAATTAAATTCAAACAGCTTAGTTTTAAATTCGAAATTCAAAAAACAGGTTCAAACCGGGCTGGGCGGGAAAATTCCCGCCCAGAGACCAGGTCGACCATAGGGTCGACCATGGTGTCGACCGTAGGGTCGACCATGGTGTCGACCTGCCTGGTTGACCTGGCTGGTTAGGTCTGGCTCTGAATCGAATTTTTGTGGCTCTGTGTGTCACTAGGGCTAACATGTCACCTCTTGATTGGTTCTTTGAACTTTGTATGGTCTAGATTCCTCCTGTCTTCATCTGACGGCTCAAAACAATTTAAAAATCTATAAATACACCCTAAGTCTCAACTGAAAATTCACACAAAAAAATAAGAAAGGAGTCGTCATGCTGCCAGGGAGGAATTGAACATAGCCTTCAAGAGAGAAAAGCCTAAGAGACGAATCAAATTAAGAAGAAGATTAAAGTTTAGTCAAAATCAACGCAACGTTAGTCCACCCAAAGGAGCGCATCTCAATTTCAGAATTCAGAATCCAAAATTCAAGATTCTGCATTTGTTGTAAGTATAGTGACCTTTAAGAATATGAATAAAAACTGTGATGTGATTCGATGTAAATGAAAATAGAATTGTGTTATTGTATAAATTTTGTGTATTGTAATGGTTCTATCATGACTTGTGTATTGATGTTTGTGGCATAAATTTATTAATGCAAGTCTATTGAACAATTGTATGTGAAAACAATGGCACTTGCAAGTTTGTGGGAAAAACTAGAATTTGATCCCTTTATGTTTATACCTATGGCATGGACTATATACATTCACTAAGTCTAAATTAAGGCTTATGTAAACATGTTCTAGATTTGAAGCCTTTTATGCCTACTTGACCCAAAAACTATGATATCATTCTCATATTTATTTGTAAGTATAATTGGATCTATGTTAAGTATCGTTTGGGTTTCATAAACTATGCAAGTTCATGTTTATTTGCAAGTATAATTGGATCTATGTTAAGTATCGTCTGGGTTTCATAAACTATGCAAGTTCATGTTTATTTGCAAGTATAATTGGATCTATGTTAAGTATCGTTTGGGTTTCATAACCTATGCAAGTTCATGTTGAAATAGGCTATGTGATTAGATGTTATAATTGGACATTTTGGTGAATATACAACATGCTAGTTTTGTGGTTGACATTATGCCAAGTTAAACATGTTTAAACGCAAGTTTGTATTAGCCTAAACTATGCCATTTCATATGTTACCTACTTAGTTATACTTTGATTTGAATGCAAGTTCAAATGACCCATCATTTATGTTAGTATCGCTAAATTGCAAGTTCATGCACCACACACCCTTATATGTTGTAAAATGTTACATGTTCTTGATTTCCCCTTTTTCTCACGTTTATAAAGTTGGGTTGAATTGCCTCGAGCCCAACATTTGTTATAATGTTGCGAATGTTACAAACGGGGGTAATAACGTTGGGTGTAAAACATGAAAAATATATATGTTAGCATGTTTGGCACATGCCAACGATAATGACATTTAAGCGGTATGAATTGATATACCCAAGAATAAAAGACATGACATTTACATATAATTGAGAAGTAATAAAATATGGAAATTTAGAAAACACGATATGCTTAACCCGAGGTTGGATTGAGTTGTGATGTAAACCTGCCCGGACCCGCCCGACTGTCCAGTAGTCACAACAATACCTATCCAATGTGGGTGGTTAAGCACTGAGCCCAATAAGGACCCGAGGTTAGACTGAGCTACGGTGTAAACCTTCCCGGAACCGACCGGCACATCCAGTAACCATAGCAATATCTGTCTAATGTGAGTGGTCAGGTGCTCTAAGAGGCTTAGGACAGATGGTAGGGTTAAGTCAACTATAACACTGAACCAAATTCAACATGTTAACAAGAATTGATGAGTGGGGTTAGGTAAATACAGACACTTAACCACTTAACATGTTTGACTAGAAAATCCTGGTAACGAGGGACCCGTTTCAACAGTAACCCAAGTTAGGTATCATGGTACCCTGAAACTAGGCAGGGTGGGGCACGATTACTTGGCTGATTGTAATCGGTCAAAGCGACGGCGGTGGGTGCAACATTGTAGGTTCTAACGGGGTGCGGGCATGCACACACTCCAGAGCAGACAAACAGGGCATTGGGGGCACCAGTATTATAACCTATGCCTTCTAGAATTTATGTCGGGGCCGCCACCATGGGTCTTGATACACCCCATGGTGGGACCAGCATAGGTATCTACAATTCTTGGGCGCCGTATGACACATGTTTACGCGAGTAGGAGTCGATCTTTAAATAAAAATGGGGATCACTTCACCCTCAGCATGGGGTGCCAGTTAGGATAAACTCAAGTAGGTGTAGAGATATAGTATGGGTGTGATAGTACATTCGACACTCCCTTAGCTTGTGACACTTTCCTATTTTCAGTTTATATCTATCAAGCCCTTTTCTTATTCACATACTGAAGAGTTACTAGATATACTCAGGCTTTATGCCTGACTCTATTTTCTTTTCGTCTTCTTTTCTTTCGTCCCACCCACCCCCAGGTCCACAGCGAGGAAATAGCTCAGCTCAGTCGGACTCTTTACAAGCTCCAAGACCGTAAATGTATGATTTGGATCTCTTTTGCTCGTCGAATTTGGAGACCGTTTGAAAAACGGTCATTTTCCAATCAATTAAATTCAAACTGAATTGACCAAACACGTTTAAATTCACCACGCTCACATATTGATTCCAACAATTATGAAAATCGGAATCTAGCAATAGTTTGACAATCCGGATTTAACAAAAGTGGTTTCATCGAAAACAGAGGTCGTTTGCAAAATGGCTATTTTTAAGGGTCATATATTATATAAATTCCATAGCGACTATTCTGAATTTTCAACTGGGCATAACTTTTTATTCCCGTTATGAAATCTGGATTTTTCACATTTGTTGGAAAGATATTTTCAAACATATTCAAATATTTCTAATTTTACTAAAATCCGGTTTAATTTGAATCGTGTACATTCATTTGAAATTTGAAATCGAATTCTCAAACTACCGCACCATTTCAAGCTTGTTATATAATTAAAATAAATTTATTCGTTCTAACTTCGTATAAATAAATTTTTAGTCGTTATTATTTAAATTAAATCATTTTAAATGTTCAAAATTCATTAAATTGCTAAAATAAAAATTTTAAATTGGTTCTGAAAATCCAGGTTGTTACATCCTTCGCCAAGTTTCGGCTGAATTCGATCATCTAAGTCTTCAATTTGCTTTTACCTTCGATCCTAAATCCTAATATAGATAATTCTAAATAAACAAGTCAATCACACAAACTGCGATTCACGCAATTTCAAACATATACATTCACATGAGCATGAACAACATGAATCACATCAAAACAATCATAGATCTCGCAAAATTTGATGCTAATCATAAACGAATTCATATTAAATATGATGGATCTAACAAATTACTTATTACATGACAAAATTAGATTATACTATGATGTTTAGATCTAAAACGAAAATGTATGATCCAGTTTTAAGGTAGAATTAATATATTGTATAATTATCCATATTAATACATATGATCCTTATAGCCATGTGAGTGATCTGTATCCTCACCAAAACCTAGATCTAACACAATGTAATGATGATCCAATCTGGAAAGAGAAGAAATTCCTCAAATATGATGCTAAATAATGAGATGCAATCTCCCAAGATCCTCTATGTGCAATACATAATGATTTGATGAAGAAAATGATTAGGGATTTAAAATTAGCTTGAGCCGGAGAATAACAAGCACCCAACCTGTTAAGAATAAGGAGTAAGATTCTAATTTTCTCCTCACAACCCCTATTTATAACAGTATGTCATTAGATTGATGGGCTCACAAATCTGCACATTAGCTGTCAATTAATCTATCCTGCGAAAATGAGAACTTAAAAAAACAATTATGCCCAAATTGATGAACCAAATCATTAATATGACCACTCCAAGAAATGACCCACCATCCCATTCCATTGAGACCAGCCAGAACACCTAATTTGGTCTTTAGAAAAAGTTATGGTTAAAACAATAAGTCTAAGAGGTAAAATGGTTACAAAAAGATTCAATAGAAATCATGGACATGTATCACATCCCCATAAATAATACACTAAAATATGACAATGGTACGACCATTAGGGAATCAAATAGAATTATTTTATGATCCTCTAATATGTAAAATACAGGTCATTATAGCCACGATATTTACATGGGGAACCCCTAACTATCGAAAAACCAAATCATTGGGGGGGGGGGGGGAATGAAAACACATAACAATATTCCCATGGCAAAATGAATAATATATAATGTAACAATAATCTTTACAAATGAAAAGACTTTTATAAATACAAGCACTAGATAATACATTAGAGTACCAACCTATAATCATCTGGATAGTTATAATAGTCTAACCTTACAATATTAATGAACATAATAGAAATAACAAGTATGAGAATAGGTCTCAGCCTCCAACTTCCTACCTATAGCCCCACTTAATTTAAACTATCCTGTAAATACGGTTGTTTTGACCTAAGCATTATAATGAAATAACATGTAGATCAGTTTGGTAAACCAACGTGTGGAAGCTCAAGTCAAAGGGAATTTTATTCTTTAAGTTATAAAACTTTTGAATTCAATGGTATCTCATAAGACTACATCGTACAAAAACACAGACCGATTTTTAGCTTACGATAACCAAAACATTTCATATCAAGTTCAACAATATTATAGTAATGTCTAAAACCCGCAAATAAATATTAATCTTTGTCGAAATTTCACATTAACTAAATTCCAACATAATAGGTTTAAAACTAAAATCGTAAAGGCATGTATTGGAGTATGGATTTCATATAATGCTTAGATATTGGGGTACCACCTACCATAGTACTTTTCTAGAAAACAATACTGAGAGTCAACTAATAGCTCTCTGCCAATGTTGGACTGGCCCATCGCTCAACTCCATGGAACAGAATATGTCATCACCTTAGTTTCTTTGAAAACCCTTTCCCTGTGAGATCGTATACTACCAAAAGATAAGTGCATGTACCTAGAAGGATTACAATCATATCCTACTATGGTGCAACCCACTTAGCCCTACTGCATCACCCCTAATTTTAGTCATTCCCGACTGATGAGGATTGAGGCTATGTAACATCTTTCTTATACATTTTACATCTAAAATTTCCATTATTATCAAAAGCTTTTTAATTACTGTAATAACCCGCAAAATCTGGGCCAGTTTAAAATTTTTATTTTGGCAATTTTAGCGAATTTTGAATATTTAAAATAGGTTATTTTAAATAATATCGACGAGAAATTTATTTTGAATAGAATTCGAACGTATATATTATATACGTCGTCGTTAGAATATATAATAATTATATATAATTATAAAAGGAATTGAAAATGGCGCGGTAGTTCGAAAATTCGATTTCTAATTTCAAATGAATATACAGAATTCAATATAAGTCAGAATTGAACGAAACAAGAAATATTTGAATCTGTATAACTATATCTTTGTAACGAAGTTAACAAACTGAGATTTCATATCGGGAATCAAAAGATATGTCCAGTTGAAAATTCTGAATAGTCGTTATGGAATTCAGGCCCTTGAAAATGGACATTTTGCAAACGACCTCGGATTTCGATGAAACCAGTTTTGTTGGGTCCGGGATGTAAGGTTATTGCTAGGTTTCAAATTTCATAATTTTTCGAATCAATATGTGAGCGTGGCAAAGGAAAACGCGTTTGACCAGTTTCAGTTGATTTTAATCGACTGGAAATTGGCCATTTTTCCAACGGTCTCAGAATTCGACGAAACTAGTCTTGTTAGGACTGTATCGTCAATACGAAGCTAGAAAATATTTTTCGAGAATTTTTAGAGTTAGTATGCGACCCCGGTAATTTGAAATGTACGTTTAAAATTCAATATAGTGATTTAAATATAAATTCAACAGAAACTAATCGAAACGATTGAATCAGCTCACGATACATATCCCATTATGTTCGGAATGGGGGTAAAACGCTATGGGCGACAGGCGGTGGGCTTCGTTTCGAGGTCGATAGAAAAAGTTACTTTAAGAGAATATTATATTGAAATTAAATAAAAAAAAACTTTCTTCCCTTATATGTTCTGCCCCCCCCCCCCCCAAATCATTTCGAATCCGATCAAAGAAAAAAAAAACGAAGGCAGAAGGGGATCGCGCCTCCCTTCCAGCACACATCGTCGACGCTCCGGGACCACCGCCACCAGGCGAGACCCCACCCTCCCCAGCGCCTCCACCCCCTTCTCTTCGCTCTCTTCTCCTCGAGCCGCCCTAAACCCCCACGCCCAAAATGCCACGCGCCCCCACCTGACCGCCAGAGCTTCCTCCGACCGCTGCGACATCAACCACCGCCGCCCTGCCACCCCCAGCGAGCCCCTCCGACATCTGACGCCAGCGAACGCCCAAACCCCCCCCCCCTACCGATTGGAAAAGTAAGTTTTGATTTAGGTATTCAGTTTATTTTTCAAGTTTAAATTCAGTTTATGTTTCATGTTTAAATTCAGTTTAAAATCATATTTAAATTCAGTTTAAAATCATTAGTAAAATCAGTTTTATAGATTATTCAAAATCAATTTTATAGCTTATTTAAAATCAGTTTTTCTTTATATATACATTATTTAAAAATTCGATTTTGAACTTTGCTTAAAAATATTGTTTTCAAAATAAAAATGTCTTTATTTCTGAAAATAAAAATTAGTGTTGTTTAAAAATAAAAATTTGATTTTTATAGTTTGAATGGAATTTTTATAATGTCGTAGCGGATTAAAAATGAGGTCTTTTATATGTATGAAAGGTAAAGGAGTGATTTTGATTTACAGGAAGTAGTGTTTTTAAAAAAGGTATAAAAGCACGATTTTTATATAAGAAGTTGAGGTAAAAATGTGATTTTTATATATTGAACTTCGAAATAAAAATGTGATTTTTATATATTGAACTTCGAAATAAAAATGTGATTTTTATATATTGAACTTCGAAATAAAAATGTGATTTTTATATATTGAACTTCGAAATAAAAATGTGATTTTTATATATTGAACTTCGAAATAAAAATATGATTTTTATATATTGAATAGCAAAGTAAATTCGATTTTTACATATGTAGTGAAAGCGGACAACGAAGGTGACAAAAAGGCGGGAACGACGAAGATCTCTACAATAGAAGTGCCGTGGAGCTAGGATAGCTATAAGTGAGAATTTCTCACCTTTCAATTTCTTTTTCTAGTTATATATATATACTAGGATGCAGACGGTGCTTAGTAGCACCCGACACAATCGTCCACAGACCATGGACTTGTTTGTTTGATTGCAAAAATTAGTTTGATTATTTGTTTGAAATTGAATGGTGTGGTGAAATGAATTGATTTGATTGATGTGTGAATGGCGTGGGCCTTCACTAGACCGGGGATAAGGCTAGGCCTTGTCCCGTTTCTAGTATCGTGCCGTTATGCCGCCGAAATTTTCTAAAATATGTTAGAAAATAAAAATATCATTTTATTGTGTAAATGAATTGAATAGAAATTCATAGGTTGAAATAAAATGTTTTATCGTTAAAAATATAATTTTTAACGTGAATGTGAATAAATGAATAGTTATAAACAAATCGGCCGATTTGTTTGTATATACACTGATTTGACTGATATTGATTGGGTCGATAAATTTCACACATCGCCCAACTGCACAAATAAAATCTGTGTTTGATTGTTTGAAACCCCACACAGGTGTTGGGATGAAATTTGAAGTTCACTCATCCTGATTGATTAAATATGTCGATCGATTGATTGACAGGCTGTTATAAGCGTTAGATATCTATATTTGATGCTTATACAGTGTAGTGCACTTTGGTTGATGGTTGATTATTTTTCAATGCTATTATACATGTGTTGTATGAAAATCCATATAATTAACTTTATATGGTAATTGATTGGGCCTCATTCCAGTTTTAAAATAGAAATATTTGAAATAGAAGTATTCGAAATGGAATATTTGAAAATATCAATATATGAAGCCGTGTTGATTAGATTGACGCCATTTTGACGTGAACGATATTTATATCGATTTTATTCATTTTAAAATGAATATTAAGAAATGAATTGAATTGAAAACGATTTCGAAATGAATTGAATTGAAAACGATTTCGAAATGAATTGAATTGAAAACGATTTAGAAATGAATTGAATTGAAAACGATTTAGAAATGAATTGAATTGAAAACGATTTCGAAATGAATTGAATTGAAAACGATTTCGAAATGAATTGAATTGAAAACGATTTCGAAATGAATTGAATTGAAAACGATTTCGAAATGAATTGAATTGAAAACGATTTCGAAATGAATTGAATTGAAAACGATTTAGAAATGAATTGAATTGAAAACGATTTCGAAATGAATTGAATTGAAAACGATTTCGAAATGAATTGAATTGAAAACGATTTAGAAATGAATTGAATTGAAAACGATTTCGAAATGAATTGAATTGAAAATGATTTCGAAATGAATTGAATTGAAAACGATTTCGAAATGAATTGAATTGAAAACGATTTCGAAATGAATTGAATTGAAAACGATGTCGAAATGAATTGAATTGAAAACGATTTTGAAATGAATTGAATTGAATATGAATTCAAATTGAATTGAAATTTGAATTGAATAGAAGGGAATTTTAAAACGAATTTATAAAGAAGAATTCAATTTTGATTTGAATTGAAAAGGAAGTTGAAATGGCTTTTGAAACGAATTTAAAACTATTTATATAATTCGTTTTAAATAGAAATCGACGAAATATATTATATATATATTATATATATAATATAATGGCCTGAATACAACGCGCCGCGCCGCGGCAGTTCGCGAATTTCGACCATTGATTTCAAACGGACATTACGGGAGATCCGACCGTCGGATTCTCCTAAAACCGGAAACGTTGGGTTCGTATCAAAGAGAGCTTTCTAACGAATGTGAGAAATTAGAAATCTAACGGTTGGATTTGGAATTATGTCCAAATCAAATTTGAAAAAGGTCGCTGTAAGTGCAGTTCGATGGCCATTGGTGGAAATCGACTGTACGGGCCTTTATAAAATTATTAAAAATAGTAATAATTTGTGTAAAATCATAATAAATGATTTGTGAAGATTTGGGATGAAAAACTCCATATTTGAAAAGATAAAAATAGATTTTTATCGAAATGAACTAGTTTTGAACTAGAAATATAATTCTATTTATTTTTAAATAAATAAATGTTTTAAAAATAACCAGAATTTCCAATGATTGCATTGGAGTGGATTTGAATCGAAATTGTCTTCGGAATATTTCGATGTTGGAATTCGTGATTATACAGATGTTGTTATGGGAATTTGAAAGATATACATTTATATCGTTATTTCAATACGACATTTGTTAATCGTAGAATTTGATATTGAATATAAGCCGATATATTTTCTATTCAGAGCCTTGTATTGAATATCAAATGTGATTTGGGTTTGTCGTGAATGGTGTCTTCACTAACACTGTTCTTGAACCCAGTTGTGAAAAGATTAAATCTTTTTATTTGGATTTAATGAAGTGTACCAATTAAATGAGATTTCATTGGAATTGAATTGATATTGATTTTTGGGTTTATCATGAACAGTGTTTTAAATAACACTCGTTCTTTAACCCGATAATTAATGAATGTGATTTTGGGTTTATCGTGAACTGTGTTTTTAAATGACACTGATTCTTTAACCCAGAGAAATATTAAAACTAAGTGGAGTTTTAATGAATCTTTAATTAGATTGAAAAGATCGAGAATGGAGTATCACCAGTTTTACTCCAGGCGATAGTTAAATCTTTAATTAGATTTGAACGTGAAATGATAATTGAATTTACCGATAACACTGTGGTGTTAGATATGAAGTATTACCAGTTTTACTTCATGGGATGAATAGGTTGGGATTGGAAAATAAAATAAATGATTACTTCGGTGTGGTTCGCTAATCCCGACTAGTTTGAATTGATATTCAAAGGAGATTAAAGGATAAATTTAAAGAATTTATCTTGGATAAAATTAATGGGAACTTTTCCCAAATATAGGAATATTTGAATAAAAGAATATTCTGAATTGGGATGAGGCGTATGTTGTGGTTGTGTAACACTTTTATAATATATACGCGAGTTATTCAGAAAGACCGGGTTTATCCCATTCTGAATAACTGATTCGACGTGGTGTCGAAGATGAAGACGATGGTCGAAGACCGGAAGTCTTCACGTCGTTTGGGTGATTACTGATGATCTTGATTGGGCTGTACACCCAAGAAGATGGAAACAGTTGGTGATCGTCCAGACGTACTTGGAGATCGATGGATATGCGGGGTACTAGGTGCCTCCGGTTTCGTTCAGACCCAGAACGGACTTGTAAATGGACTGTGTGTCTGACATTGGATTTTAGTCTGTGTGATTGATCTCTATTAAATATATATCTATTTGGCGGCGGAGAATTTATTCTCTTGCTTAACGCCCTTCTCTGAGACGTACGAGCTCAGGGGTTATATATTGATGGATATCAAACGCATGGAGTGAATTGCCTGTGTGGCATGCCTAAGTGGCAATTGATCGAGGCTTCTGTTGAAAAGCAAAGTCTTGTGGTGATGATCAAAGCACGGCCTTTGTGGCATAGCTTTGTGTAACGTTTGCTTCGCGAGTTTCACACCCAGTATGAACCAAAAACGGGAGGGGACATCAGGGAGGACTTGCGTTTCTTTCTAGCTAGAAGTGGCGTCAGTGGTTTTACACGCCCTGACGAGTTTGACTTATGTGGTTGTTGCTGTTGCAAGGCGCCTCGGATTGATCGTTCGTTCTCGAACCGATGGAGTCATTTAGTTGGCTCGTTTACGCCCCAAAGGGCGGGGAAACGTATTGTTCAGGCACTATAATCCACATCGGTGGACCGGCCCTGACGATCCAAGGGGCAGTTGCGGCTGTTCCGGTGGCTCGGGCTAGAGAGTCACGAATCGGTTGAGGACTATCTTTTGCCTCGGTTCATAGACGGAAATCCAATTTCCAAATACGTGACATTTGCGGTTTTAATTGTAGAACCTAGTATGGTGACATAGTGGGAAGGGGCACTCATGCCGCCTATGATTGATACTTATGATTTGAAGTTGTTTTACACACTATGCACTTAATATAGTATCAAATGATTTGTTTTAAACGTATCAAGCATTCTTGGCTATTATAAGGTAAAAACCCTATCCTCCGGCTTGCGATTGCATTGTGTGATAGGTACTGGGTCTTATAATAGCTTCATTTTTCTTTATTTAGCATTGCGCTGTTTGTTTTATGCACTGGTATTCTTGGGAGGAAACCCGTTCCGTGTTATACGGCGTGGTCCCTTGATTTACCTAACTTAAAAAAATAAAGATTAACTGTTTTAGTTCTCACACCAGTCACATGACTGACCTGGAGTTTATTGTTTTAACCTAAACTCTGGGTGCCCTTATTTTCGACACGGGCAGCTAGTAGTTTTGGTTTTGCAGATTTATATTCACAGGATCCTGGTTTACAGCTGGAACGATATCCGGAAAGCTTTGTATCCGTATATCTCCTTCTAGTTGTGTATTGTATTATTTTCTGCTGCTATGTATTTAAATGTAATTTAAATCTCTGATATTTCTGTGTAATATTCATTTATACTCTGTATATTCTTGTAATCTGATGCATGGTTGTAATATACAATGAAACGTTCTTCTGTAGGCGTTCTGTTTTGTCCTGTTCTCAAACGATAGGGCGTTTTCGAACGGTCTGGATCGGTTTAGCGACTGGTTCGGACCGAGCGAAATTCCTTGCCGTCACAGTTGGTATCAGAGCTTTGGTTTACAAAGCTCAGAGAACAAGACACATTAGAACCATACGAAAGAATTCATCAGATATTGGATTAGTAATATCCAATGGAATGACTCGTTAGAGATGGGATCAGTAGTATCCTAGAACGAGTGTGAAGAGTATATTTTTTGAAAATGAAAAAAAAAAATTGTTTTGAAATTTTAAATCAATTATTCGTATTTGATTATCTATATATTGAGTTGGACAGTCCAGTATATAAAGATTTTGCGTATACGTCTGATCCACGTGTATTTGAAATTTTAATATACTGGATAGATATAGAATTACACTATAGTCACCCGGGGATGATGTTGATAATGACCATGGCATGATCAATAATTATGTTCGTGTTTCGAAGGTGTGATTTCTATATATTTCCTATTGACTGGTGTGAGAACCAAAATTAGATAGGGCTTATTGTTGTGATTTGGCATCAAAAATCTGATTTTTGACTATATGTATCAAAATTATGAATTTGAGACTCTAATTCACTAATTGATGGATGTTTGTGTTGTTTGTTTATTTGGTTGGTAATTTTGAACCATTATGCCTAATTGAATCAAATATTGAATTGTATTGAAAATTGGTCGCATTTGCTTGCATATACATATCTATCATTGAACAGGTCATAGCAAGGAGGCTAGAGCAGAGAATAAAATTTGTTTGCCCGACAAATAGGTACATGTTTACTACATAATTTACTGTTTTGTTTGGGTGATGATGATTTTATGAGCCTATTGGCTAGCCGCTTGGCTTTTTCTTTTTCTTTTTGAGATCTGAAGGACCGGGGAAGCTATTTGAAATTCCCCGATGCTCCCGGTGCAGGGGAGGTTATGGCGAAATTTTTCGAAAATTTAGGGTGTTAGCCAAATTTTTGAAGAATTTGAAAATTCTCAGAAACTAAAGAGTTGGAGAATGGAAGCCAGATCGAACGTAGAGTTGATTAATCAAACCACTTTCGACTTTGTTCCTTTTCGGGGACGGAAAGTTTTAAGTGGGGGAGATTGTAATAACCCGCAAAATCTGGGCCAGTTTAAAATTTTTATTTTGGCAATTTTAGCGAATTTTGAATATTTAAAATAGGTTATTTTAAATAATATCGACGAGAAATTTATTTTGAATAGAATTCGAACGTATATATTATATACGGCGTCGTTAGAATATATAATAATTATATATAATTATAAAAGGAATTGAAAATGGCGCGGTAGTTCGAAAATTCGATTTCTAATTTCAAATGAATATACAGAATTCAATATAAGTCAGAATTGAACGAAACAAGAAATATTTGAATCTGTATAACTATATCTTTGTAACGAAGTTAACAAACTGATATTTCATATCGGGAATCAAAAGATATGTCCAGTTGAAAATTCTGAATAGTCGCTATGGAATTCAGGCCCTTAAAAATGGACATTTTGCAAACGACCTCGGATTTCGATGAAACCAGTTTTGTTAGGTCCGGGATGTAAGGTTATTGCTAGGTTTCAAATTTCATAATTTTTCGAATCAATATGTGAGCGTGGCAAAGGAAAACGCGTTTGACCAGTTTCAGTTGATTTTAATCGACTGGAAATTGGCCATTTTTCCAACGGTCTCAGAATTCGACGAAACTAGTCTTGTTAGGACCGTATCGTCAATACAAAGCTAGAAAATATTTTTCGAGAATTTTTAGAGTTAGTATGCGACCCCGGTAATTTGAAATGTACGTTTAAAATTCAATATAGTGATTTAAATATAAATTCAACAGAAACTAATCGAAACGATTGAATCAGCTCACGATACATATCCCATTATGTTCGGAATGGGGGTAAAACGCTATGGGCGACAGGCGGTGGGCTTCGTTTCGAGGTCGATAGAAAAAGTTACTTTAAGAGAATATTATATTGAAATTAAATAAAAAAAAACTTTCTTCCCTTATATGTTCTGCCCCCCCCCCCCCAAATCATTTCGAATCCGATCAAAGAAAAAAAAAACGAAGGCAGAAGGGGATCGTGCCTCCCTTCCAGCACACGTCGTCGACGCTCCGGGACCACCGCCACCAGGCAAGACCCCACCCTCCCCAGCGCCTCCACCCCCTTCTCTTCGCTCTCTTCTCCTCGAGCCGCCCTAAACCCCCACGCCCAAAACGCCACGCGCCCCCCACCTGACCGCCAGAGCTTCCTCCGACCGCTGCGACATCAACCACCGCCGCCCTGCCACCCCCAGCGAGCCCCTCCGACATCCGACGCCAGCGAACGCCCAAACCCCCCCCCCCCCCCACCGATTGGAAAAGTAAGTTTTGATTTAGGTATTCAGTTTATTTTTCAAGTTTAAATTCAGTTTATGTTTCATGTTTAAATTCAGTTTAAAATCATATTTAAATTCAGTTTAAAATCATTAGTAAAATCAGTTTTAAAATCAGTTTTATAGATTATTCAAAATCAATTTTATAGCTTATTTAAAATCAGTTTTTCTTTATATATACATTATTTAAAAATCCGATTTTGAACTTTGCTTAAAAATATTGTTTTCAAAATAAAAATGTCTTTATTTCTGAAAATAAAAATTAGTGTTGTTTAAAAATAAAATTTTGATTTTTATAGTTTGAATGGAATTTTTATAATGTCGTAGCGGATTAAAAATGAGGTCTTTTATATGTATGAAAGGTAAAGGAGTGATTTTGATTTACAGGAAGTAGTGTTTTTAAAAAAGGTATAAAAGCACGATTTTTATATAAGAAGTTGAGGTAAAAATGTTATTTTTATATATTTAACTTCGAAATAAAAATGTGATTTTTATATATTGAACTTCGAAATAAAAATGTGATTTTTATATATTGAACTTCGAAATAAAATTGTGATTTTTATATATTGAACTTCGAAATAAAAATGTGATTTTTATATATTGAACTTCGAAATAAAAATGTGATTTTTATATATTGAACTTCGAAATAAAAATATGATTTTTATATATTGAATAGCAAAGTAAATTCGATTTTTACATATGTAGTGAAAGCGGACAACGAAGGTGACAAAAAGGCGGGAACGATGAAGATCTCTACAATAGAAGTGTCGTGGAGCTAGGATAGCTATAAGTGAGAATTTCTCACCTTTCAATTTCTTTTTCTAGTTATATATATATACTAGGATGCAGACGGTGCTTAGTAGCACCCGACACAATCGTCCACAGACCATGGACTTGTTTGTTTGATTGCAAAAATTAGTTAGATTATTTGTTTGAAATTGAATGGTGTGGTGAAATGAATTGATTTGATTGATGTGTGAATGGCGTGGGCCTTCACTAGACCGGGGATAAGGCTAGGCCTTGTCCCGTTTCTAGTATCGTGCCGTTATGCCGCCGAAATTTTCTAAAATATGTTAGAAAATAAAAATATCATTTTATTGTGTAAATGAATTGAATAGAAATTCATAGGTTGAAATAAAATGTTTTATCGTTAAAAATATAATTTTTAACGTGAATGTGAATAAATGAATAGTTATAAACAAATCGGCCGATTTGTTTGTATATACACTGATTTGACTGATATTGATTGGGTCGATAAATTTCACACATCGCCCAACTGCACAAATAAAATCTGTGTTTGATTGTTTGAAACCCCACACGGGTGTTGGGATGAAATTTGAAGTTCACTCATCCTGATTGATTAAATATGTCGATCGATTGATTGACAGGCTGTTATAAGCGTTAGATATCTATATTTGATGCTTATACAGTGTAGTGCACTTTGGTTGATGGTTGATTATTTTTCAATGCTATTATACATGTGTTGTATGAAAATCCATATAATTAACTTTATATGGTAATTGATTTGGCCTCATTCCAGTTTTAAAATAGAAATATTTGAAATAGAAGTATTCGAAATGGAATATTTGAAAATATCAATATATGAAGCCGTGTTGATTAGATTGACGCCATTTTGACGTGAACGATATTTATATCGATTTTATTCATTTTAAAATGTATATTAAGAAATGAATTGAATTGAAAACGATTTCGAAATGAATTGAATTGAAAACGATTTCGAAATGAATTGAATTGAAAACGATTTCGAAATGAATTGAATTGAAAACGATTTCGAAATGAATTGAATTGAAAACGATTTAGAAATGAATTGAATTGAAAACGATTTAGAAATGAATTGAATTGAAAACGATTTCGAAATGAATTGAATTGAAAACGATTTCGAAATGAATTGAATTGAAAACGATTTCGAAATGAATTGAATTGAAAACGATTTCGAAATGAATTGAATTGAAAACGATTTAGAAATGAATTGATTTGAAAACGATTTCGAAATGAATTGAATTGAAAACGATTTCGAAATGAATTGAATTGAAAACGATTTCGAAATGAATTGAATTGAAAACGATTTCGAAATGAATTGAATTGAAAACGATTTCGAAATGAATTGAATTGAAAACGATTTCGAAATGAATTGAATTGAAAACGATTTCGAAATGAATTGAATTGAATATGAATTCAAATTGAATTGAAATTTGAATTGAATAGAAGGGAATTTTAAAACGAATTTATAAAGAAGAATTCAATTTTGATTTGAATTGAAAAGGAAGTTGAAATGGTTTTTGAAACGAATTTAAAACTATTTATATAATTCGTTTTAAATAGAAATCGACGAAATATATTATATATATAATATAATGGCCTGAATAGAACGCGCCGCGCCGCGGTAGTTCGCGAATTTCGACCATTGATTTCAAACGGACATTACGGGAGATCCGACCGTCGGATTCTCCTAAAACCGGAACCGTTGGGTTCGTATCGAAGAGAGCTTTCTAACGAATGTGAGAAATTAGAAATCTAACGGTTGGATTTGGAATTATGTCCAAATCAAATTTGAAAAAGGTCGCTGTAAGTGCAGTTCGATGGCCATTGGTGGAAATCGACTGTACGGGCCTTGATAAAATTATTAAAAATAGTAATAATTTGTGTAAAATCATAATAAATGATTTGTGAAGATTTGGGATGAAAAACTCCATATTTGAAAAGATAAAAATAGATTTTTATCGAAATGAACTAGTTTTGAACTAGAAATATAATTCTATTTATTTTTAAATAAATAAATTGAATTTGAAAAGGGTTTTAAAAATAACCAGAATTTCCAATGATTGCATTGGAGTGGATTTGAATCGAAATTGTCTTCGGAATATATCGATGTTGGAATTCGTGATTATACAGATGTTGTTATGGGAATTTGAAAGATATACATTTATATCGTTATTTCAATACGACATTTGTTAATCGTAGAATTTGATATTGAATATAAGCCGATATATTTTCTATTCAGAGCCTTGTATTGAATATCAAATGTGATTTGGGTTTGTCGTGAATGGTGTCTTCACTAACACTGTTCTTGAACCCAGTTGTGAAAAGATTAAATCTTTTTATTTGGATTTAATGAAGTGTACCAATTAAATGAGATTTCATTGGAATTGAATTGATATTGATTTTTGGGTTTATCGTGAACAGTGTTTTAAATAACACTCGTTCTTTAACCCGATAATTAATGAATGTGATTTTGGGTTTATCGTGAACTGTGTTTTTAAATGACACTGATTCTTTAACCCAGAGAAATATTAAAACTAAGTGGAGTTTTAATGAATCTTTAATTAGATTGAAAAGATCGAGAATGGAGTATCACCAGTTTTACTCCAGGCGATAGTTAAATCTTTAATTAGATTTGAACTAGAAATGGTAATTGAATTTACCGATAACACTGTGGTGTTAGATATGAAGTATTACCAGTTTTACTTCATGGGATGAATAGGTTAGGATTGGAAAATAAAATAAATGATTACTTCGGTGTGGTTCGCTAATCCCGACTAGTTTGAATTGATATTCAAAGGAGATTAAAGGATAAATTTAAAGAATTTATCTTGGATAAAATTAATGGGAACTTTTCCCAAAATATAGGAATATTTTAATAAAAGAATATTCTGAATTGGGATGAGGCGTATGTTGTGGTTGTGTAACACTTTTATAATATATACGCGAGTTATTCAGAAAGACCGGGTTTATCCCATTCTGAATAACTGATTCGACGTGGTGTCGAAGATGAAGACGATGGTCGAAGACCGGAAGTCTTCACGTCGTTTGGGTGATTACTGATGATCTTGATTGGGCTGTACACCCAAGAAGATGGAAACAGTTGGTGATCGTCCAGACGTACTTGGAGATCGATGTATATGCGGGGTACTAGGTGCCTCCGGTTTCGTTCAGACCCAGAACGGACTTGTAAATGGACTGTGTGTCTGACATTGGATTTTAGTCCGTGTGATTGATCTCTATTAAATATATATCTGTTTGGCGGCGGAGAATTTATTCTCTTGCTTAACGCCCTTCTCTGAGACGTACGAGCTCAGGGGTTATATATTGATGGATATCAAACGCATGGAGTGAATTGCCTGTGTGGCATGCCTAAGTGGCAATTGATCGAGGCTTCTGTTGAAAAGCAAAGTCTTGTGGTGATGATCAAAGCACGGCCTTTGTGGTGTAGCTTTGTGTAACGTTTGCTTCACGAGTTTCACACCCGGTATGAACCAAAAACGGGAGGGGACATCAGGGAGGACTTGCGTTTCTTTCTAGCTAGAAGTGGCGTCAGTGGTTTTACACGCCCTGACGAGTTTGACTTATGTGGTTGTTGCTGTTGCGAGGCGCCTCGGATTGATCGGTCGTTCTCGAACCGATGGAGTCATTTAGTTGGCTCGTTTACGCCCCAAAGGGCGGGGAAACGTATTGTTCAGGCACTATAATCCACATCGGTGGACCGGCCCTGACGATCCAAGGGGCAGTTGCGGCTGTTCCGGTGGCTCGGGCTAGAGAGTCACGAATCGGTTGAGGACTATCTTTTGCCTCGGTTCATAGACGGAAATCCAATTTCCAAATACGTGACATTTGCGGTTTTAATTGTAGAACCTAGTATGGTGACATAGTGGGATGGGGCACTCATGCCGCCTATGATTGATACTTATGATTTGAAGTTGTTTTACACACTACGCACTTAATATAGTATCAAATGATTTGTTTTAAACGTATCAAGCATTCTTGGCTATTATAAGGTAAAAACCCTATCCTCCGGCTTGCGATTGCATTGTGTGATGGGAACTGGGTCTTATAATAGCTTCATTTTTCTTTATTTAGCATTGCGCTGTTTGTTTTATGCACTGGTATTCTTGGGAGGAAACCCGTTCCGTGTTATACGGCGTGGTCCCTTGATTTACCTAACTTAAAAAAATAAATATTAACTATTTTAGTTCTCACACCAGTCACATGACTGACCTGGAGTTTATTGTTTTAACCTAAACTCTGGGTGCCCTTATTTTCGACACGGGCAGCTAGTAGTTTTGGTTTTGCAGATTTATATTCACAGGATCCTGGTTTACAGCTGGAACGATATCCGGAAAGCTTTGTATCCGTATATCTCCTTCTAGTTGTGTATTGTATTATTTTCCGCTGCTATGTATTTAAATGTAATTTAAATCTCTGATATTTCTGTGTAATATTCATTTATACTCTGTATATTCTTGTAATCTGATGCATGGTTGTAATATACAATGAAACGTTCTTCTGTAGGCGTTCTGTTTTGTCCTATTCTCAAACGATAGGGCGTTTTCGAACGGTCTGGATCGGTTTAGCGACTGGTTCGGACCGAGCGAAATTCCTTGCCGTCACAATAAACTCCAGGTGCCCTTATTTTCGACACGGGCAGCTAGTAGTTTTGGTTTTGCAGATTTATATTCACAGGATCCTGGTTTACAGCTGGAACGATATCCGGAAAGCTTTGTATCTGTATATCTCCTTCTAGTTGTGTATTGTATTATTTTCCGCTGCTATGTATTTAAATGTAATTTAAATCTCTGATATTTCTGTGTAATATTCATTTATACTCTGTATATTCTTGTAATCTGATGCATGGTTGTAATATACAATGAAACGTTCTTCTGTAGGCGTTCTGTTTTGTCCTGTTCTCAAACGATAGGGCGTTTTCAAACGGTCTGGATCGGTTTAGCGACTGGTTCGGACCGAGCGAAATTCCTTGCCGTCATAGTTGGTATCAGATTAATTACATTGCTCAACTAGATCAAAATGATTTCCGGATAACTCGGTCTGATTCCATTCTATACGAAATGACAATCGGTAAAATAAAATGGCCAACATTCGATCTTCGGTTATTTAACTATCAACACATAACAACAATAATCTAGAGATTACTTTGCAAAGGGATTCCATGAGTCTCTGTTAATTAAATTCTTTTTTATTAATCTCTTTAAAACTTTGTTGCAACTTGTATATACCTATCTCATCGACCTTGGTATACTCATAAGGTATTTTTCAATATTAGAAATGTTTATGTATGCATATACTTGTCTTACACCGATCAAAGCATAAGAAAAAACATCATATTCCCAATGTTTAGGAAATATATTCATAAACCTATTTAAAACTACCTAGATATATTAACTAGAAATTATTATTTTATATACTTGGAAAATTTCATATACCTATCCTAATGGTATAAGCATATTCACAAATCGGTTTGGAAAGCTACTTTACTTTTTGAAAACATATTAAATGGGTTAAACTCATTTATTTCTAAATTATGGATATTTTCTCAAATTTCGAATAAAATTCTTAAGTATAACAATTTACAAATTCCTTTTCTTAAATTCCTTTACAAAACTTTACTTAAACAACTTATTTACTAAATATTTTCAGTAAAGTAATATCCTTTTAAAACATTGATGAAATACATACTCAGATGCTTATTAAATCTTTTTAATCAAACAAAAAGATAAAATATAACAACTTACAATAATAATAAATGTATATAGAAAAATAAAATTTAACAATATGTAATATATTATAAGAAAACAATTTAAATAATTATAGAATTTGATAATACAGAACAATTAAATAAATAAACAATTAAATACTAATATATAACAAATTAATATCATAATCATTTTAAAAATATAAAATAATATATTTAAAAGTTTAAATCCATTTAAACATAGTAAATGTATAATCAAAATAATAAGCAATTTTCAAACTAATCTTCTTTAAGTCATCATTATAAAATAATTGGAAGTACTTAAAATAAACAAGGTAATGACCCAAGGATTTTCGGCCCTGAAAATCGAGACAAATAAAATTTCATATCTTATGTCAACCTTCCAAACACCGAAAATACAGGAACGTTATTAGAAAGAAATTAGAGGGTGAGATAAGAAAGAAAGAAATATTAGAATAGAAGAAGAAGAATAACCAACATAATCAGAGTCTCACACGCAACGGAACAAAATATAGTATAGAAATAAATCTTTATTGAGAGATTTAAAAAAAATACTTACAATATCAGAGTACATTAACACCACTGGACAGTTATAATAATCTTCCCTCATATACAACACACATCGGAATAGTAGCTGTATAATATCATATGTCTGAACAACTCCAGCTCGTCTCTGGACTTCGCAGCATCTGATAACCTGGACCTATACACCCCGGCCTAACCCGAGCATTTACAAAACACCGGGTCAGTCTGGTGAACAAGAGTGAGAAAAACACACTAAGTTTAAGGGTATCACACAACTTTATTTTAAAGTTAAAATCCTTTCGAAAGAAAAGGATAATCGTAAGACCAAATCCACACATAAATACGGACGGTTTTTACCTTACGATAACCCAAAACAATTTTGAAATCAATATCTTTTCTGATATTATAATAGTGTCTAAATACAAGTAGATATCAATCTAGCGGAACGCTTGCATCTCACGCTCCACATATATAGTATACAATCAAAACCGCATGCGTTTATTGGAGATTGGATTCCGACTACGACAAGGTATGGGACCACCTGCCGATAGTGTATCTCTAGAGGCGAATACACTGGGTTCAAGAAGAACATCTTACAACCCAGCCCACACATGACCAACCACTCATTTCGCTTGAATGTATCGAATGTATATCACCAACGGTCGGGCTCAAACCATTGTTTCCCGAAAGGGACAGCATCGAAATAGATTAAAGAAGTAAATGGAATTTCTCTAGATAGGTGATTATACACCCTAATGGGAGCGACCCACATAGCCATGCTGCCTACCCGATTTTTGTAATTTCCCGGTTGATGAGGCTTGAGGTTTGAATTATCTTTTGGAACACCTAGTCACCATTCACTTTGAATGACACATCGTCAGATCCGCTAGATATCACTAATTGATATCCACAAAAATACTCTAGTTGGGAACTACCCAACTATGACACGTTTGAAGAAATCAATGTACGTGATCCCTTTGGAAATACTCTATCAGACATTCATCCATACATGTCATCCAGGAACAGGATGAACCGAAGGAACCCTCCTACCACATCCAAGGAATCAACCTATAGATTAGCAGCGAGTAGTTCTTGCAATCCGTAGATTCCAACCACGACAGAACCACAACTTATCTCTGGGAGCTAACCAAAGATTATTAGTAATTCCTCCGTTTATCAAAATCTACGGTCTTCAATGCTCCATCTCTCTCATCTTCTGATATCTTCACATATTTGTTGGTCGGAATGGTTTTCGAATATAAATTCGATCCCAAACTTTCCGTACCAACAATCGTATTAGACAGATTTGATAGTCGGTAATTTAACTATCAAAATAAACAGTGATTCAATCATGAAAACCCAATGAGTTCACTGGTTCAGTATTCAGCATCACTTTGCCTTTTAATTAAAACAAATGTAAATTTAAAACCTTAAATATTTCAATTTTATGAATATAGTTCTTCGCTTCTTATTTAACATACGATTGTACTTTAAACAAATTCATTTCATTATTTGGGAATATCCTATATTGTATCTAGTTTTCTATTTTTATTTTCAAAACATTAGCCACATTATTATCTAATATTAGGGAATCAATTCAATTTATTACTCGTAAAACAACGCTACAAAATATCTTTTATTCATTTCTTGAAAACAATAATACATGCTTACTCTTATAGAATAGAACTCACTTAACATTTCCTTTCCAACTCGAAAATTTCGTTTTTACTTCCCCTTTACTTTTAAATCCTTATTATATATATTTTCCAAATCTTTATTTAACATTGCATTATTATTTTTGCAATGGAAACAATAAATTATTACAAACCCTTTTACCGTTACCAACGAATATCCTCCTCAGATAATTCCGATGTCGTTCAAGTTGGGGTATTTTAATTACCTCTCAAACCTTGACCAACAACGTTCTTATCTTCGAATAGATACAAGCTGTAAACCAATATTTCATCCCAATATCCACACAAATTCCAATTAACTATTTTATTCAAATATGGTTTCATAGAACCTTCTTACTTTTTGAAAATCTCTTTTTGGGATATAACCATTATTTCTTAATTCCATAATTAAGTAATTTCTTATAAAACACTTTCTTTTTAACCTTTACCTCTTTAAAAAAATTAATTTTTAATTCATATTTGGTTATCAAATCCTATGTCCCACTTCTTTTACCAAATTCATTCTCACCGATCTTTCTAATCCTTTCACCTATTTTCCGCTTAAACTTCAATTCCAATTCCCTACTTTTACTCAATCCCATCATTAAGTAAAGTTAATTGTCAATTTCACGCTTTAACATCTTAAACCTCATTTGTATAACCCTGGTTACTATAAACCCCTTTTTAACTTAATTCGCTTTCAATTAATTCCAATTATTCAAGTAACATTTATTTAAACTATCGTATACGCTTAAAATTTCTCTTATAACTTTGTTATAAAATTCATATTTTAAAATCAACATGTTCATAAACTTCTTCCACCAATCAGTTAGGTTTCATTTCAGTTTTGATTACTTTTTACATTAGTTCAACTAAAACTAATTTCCCAAATTACTATTAATCAAAATGATAATTTACTTTAATCACTAACAACTGTAAAGTAGTTAATTCCTTTGTTAACTAAAATAAATAGTAAATTCCTTTTTAAAACTTCATTAAAATTAAAACAAATATTCTATAAACTATTTAATTGCGTAAATTTGGAACAAACTAATTTAATAGTCGATTCCAGTTAAAACAGTCGGTTTGGTCAACTCAAATCGTGGTTATCTAGTTAACCCATTCCAATTCGTTCTCCCTTTAAATTAATTAAAAATACAATTAATTTAAATAATTCCAATAATTGTTTCTTAACAAAACAATTATCCAAATTTAACCGTTAAGTTAATTTCTATTTTTATTAGATTAGCATCAGAATTAACTTCATAAAATAAATTAATAATAAATTATAAACTTACATAAAAATAAATACTTATTTCCTTTATTTAACTTTTATTCAAATAATATATTTCAAAATCTATCTCCAGTTATAAAATAAATTTTTATAACTTCAGTTCTATCGATTCACCTGATGGTAAATCAATATTAACAAAACCATTGATTTTATAGGCCATATGCTGCCACTTACTCAACCAATATTTCTCATTGGTTTAAACGAACAAATGTTGAACGGTCAAAGATCAATCAATCACCCAATCAGGATAGTTCATATATGAAAATATGAAAATAAATGATATATTTGAGGAATCCCGTTGGATCCCTCCAACCTGTTCTTCCCTGTAGTCAAAACGGTTATCTCAATTCAAGTCATTCAATCCCAATTGACTGATTATTTATATACCAGTAAATAACAGCCATTTAACATCAACCAATTAGTAAAACAATTCAAACAATTCAACACGTTTATTTTATAAACGTGACCAACAAGGTATGTTACCTCTATTGAATAAAATCGTTAAAGTAACGATTTGCTATTTCACTGAAATTAAACAACGGTTTAATTTCATCAGTTAAATAAACAAATAAATATATAACTAGCGAACAGTCAATCATTAGCGAGCAGAGCACACAAAATAAAAACCCAATTTATATAAAATATAAATGGGAAGAACTGAGTGAGTTTAAGTCACCTTGAGTTGATACTGTTGTTTGAACGGTTGGTTTTAGTTAAATTAAACAACAGTTTAATTTAATTAAAAATCCCGGTTGATTCCAGTTGCGTCCAGATCCGTTCCATAGTATAGAGCTCGTTGAGACAATTTCAACGCCTGTTGGTTTGTCCAGTACTGATAAAACATGCACAAGTGATAGTTAATATTGTATACAATTTTAACTGATATACTTAATCCTTAATTACAATTAATTAAACTTATTACTTTTAATTAAACTATGACTCCTGCCCAAAAAGAATAGCTAGACTATTTCCTTCACTGACTTTATTTCCTTCTGCATCGGTCAATACAGATTCAGTTATATAATTTATCACAAATTATGGGTTAGTTTTAAAATAATTACTTATTTAATATAAACTAATCATATTACTGCTTAAAAAGGTACGGTGCCATTTACAGTCCTCCTTCCTTCCATTCAGATGCCCGCTTCCTGTTGTTTTTGTTTTCGATCTGAAACAAATAGTTAGATTAATAAACGAGTGTTGCTAATTTATGTTTATCCCTAATTATATAATTTAAAAACTTAATTACATTGTTTACTGGTGGTCCAAAAGGTTTGTTCACTGATTTTATTAAGTGAATCACGTTCAGTTGGAAAAATAATGGGTCAACTTCCTTTTGCCGGCTCCTTGTTTCATTCTTCACGTTAGCTCCGGCTTCAGATCCTTCCAAACACACCTGTTCAAGATCATGATTTTGTTAATATAAGAACTTAATCTAATTTATCTCTACACATTTATTGAATCAAAATTAAATTATAGCTTTAGAAAATTAATTAAGTTAGAAACTGTTTTGGCCGATCCACCTCCTGCTTGTTTCACGATTTGTATTCAAATTAAAGGAAGCCGCAGGCTTTCCTTCCTCCTGCCAGTTTAGTCTTTATGGAAAGCATCCTCTACATCTCTCCCTTTTCACAGTAGCATGCTCCCTTCCAAAAATAGTTGCCGACGTTACTGCTCCAAAACAAAGGCCATAACAACCTTCAGTAGCCCAACATCATTCCTTTTGCTCACCAATACCACTTCGTTCCCTTCAGCATGCTGTTGTTTCAGATCGTATTCCCGCTGCCAACCAAGAGTACATCACCGCCGCCACTTCGGTCCACCGGACATCCATCAGGAGGCTCCACTCCAACCACCTCAGTGCCACCTACCCTCTCCCAAAACCCGATTCATTTCGACATCTCCTAGCCCCGCCAATTCACCCAAGAATGCCGAACCTTTTCGGTGCCATACCGGCCACCACTGAACGAGATTCCAGATTGTAGCCGTTCACTATAAGGATCTCGTCCTAAACAACTTTGCCGAAGAAACTTCCATGATTAGGCTAATGGATTAAGTGGAAATTTAAGGAGAAGAATTGAAAAATGTTGTCCGTTCATTTATTTGTTTCAGTAAGAGTGCCGGCGGAAATATAGGTTGACCAAATGAACGAGAAAGTTATGTTATGGACCATTGTAGCTGCTTATATAGAATGTTGGGTGGATTATTTTAATATTTTTCCAAACTTCACCATGAAGTAATCTGTAAAATACCATACATACGATCTTCATTTTTTGACAAAATAATGTAATCTTAGCATAGAAAAATATTCCGGACCCAATGGGACAGGTTCCGTCGAATTCCGACATCGTTTGTGAAAAGTCCTTTATAATTATCATTGAAAAATTAAGCGTTTAAAAACCCTATAATTACAAAAAAATCCAATAATTATAAGGCCTTGACATTTTACTAGACCTCTTCCTCACAGATCCAATGAATCTTGTTTCGCAAAAATAGGACTTCATTTGGCCAGTCGTTTATTCGTTTAAAGTTACCCCTGTTTGAATTGACCAAAATAATACAATTGATTTGGACGTTTATCGTTGCCACGATCAAACGGTGAGTCCGATTGACACGAAAATTGAAAACCCTACAATAGTTAATTAATATGAATCCAACGACACTAGTTTCGTTGCTTTCCGAGACTGTTTTTCGGTATGCTATTTTTACACGCACCGCAATGCCACTTTGGACACCAAATTACCCAGTCTCCAAAAATAGCAAACTATATACCTATCCTAACTCTAAACGTCGATACGAACCCAACGGAATTGGTTTCGTGGCTTAATTCGATCGTATACTCAAGTTATACCCAAATATCTCTTTATTGAATTAAATTAATTTAATTACGCGCTATAGAAAATGAATGGGCGTTTACGGCTACCGTGGTCACATAGGACATCAGTTTGCCATGCAATTTAATACCGTGTAATAATTTAATGTTACAGTTCCAATGAAACTGATTTCATTGAAAACGGAGTCCGTTTGAAAATTTGTTATTTTAAAGGCCTATATTTTAAATAAGGATTTCCATAACGACTATTTTAAAATTTGATTTGGCCATATCTAACAATCCATAACACGAAATCTGGATTTTTCTCTTTCATATGAAAATTATCATCAATACGGTTCCAACGTTTCTTGTTTCACAGAAATCCGACTTATATCGGGTCCTGTATATTCAGTTGAAGTTCAAAACTCCAAATTACGAACTACAGCGCTATTTCGAGCTCGATTTATATTGTATATAAATTATAGCGTTCAAACTTCATTTTAAATAACGAATTCAATATTAAAAATCCACTAATATTCTAAATAAAGTATTTAAAATAATAAATTAAAATAAATATTTGACTGCCAAAAATACGGGTCGTTACATTCTTCCCCCCTTAGAATAATTTCTTCCTCGAAATTGCTAAGGCAGGAAAGAACATTACAAACCCATTAATTTCCAAATCCAATTTATTTTAAATCAAAATCTATTTTCATATCGTAAATAAATAATTTCAAAAATATCGAAAATTTTCTAACACATTAAATTCCCGGAAAAATTCGGTATAGTCTCCCTTGTACAGAGTGACATCTGCGATATCGCAGGGACAAATAATATATATACATCAACCCACACGGTCGGGAAACACAAATCAAAACTCAAAATTTTACATTTTCGTGTAGGCGTACCTTTTACGAGCGTTATTGAGCGTAATTGCTCAATCTATATGGATTTACTCAACCAATATCAATCTGTCTAGCCATTTGGCACCTGTACTTAACTCAATTCATATATAAGTAACGGATATATGAAACTCTGAAGTAATATTCCTCTAATCAACAAGTATAGCTACACTAATTTCAAAATCAAACAGATAGCATCAATTCATTTTCAAATACAGGGTTGAATCATAAATTTTAATTCATTTGCAGTTTCATTCCAGTTTAATTATACCAGAAATTATTCTTTAGTTTATAAATTCATTTTGCTCCATTAAATTTTTGATTATTCCATTCAAACAAACCAACATCCAATAACAAACAATTTACAATCAAAAACTAATACATAACCAACTCAATTGAATTTATATTCAATATTAATATTTTACTTTGGTTTCTCAGTTTTGAACATCAATATATTAATATCCGATTTATTTCTTTTTTATTATTATTTATTCAAATTCCAATTTCCAAATCTATTTTATTTAATTTTGATATCATTCTTAATTTACTTCTCACTTAACTAGGTTAAAAGTTTTCAATTCAAATTTTCAATCCAATTTGAATTTCATTGAAATCAATTCAGTACACTAGTATCCCAATAATTTGATAAAATTATTTCTTTCATATACAAAAATATAATTTGGGTAAAACTATTCCATTTACCCTCTTTTCAAAACCATACTGTATCCCTTGTCAGTTCATTGCTTCTCAACACTTGAACCGATCAACAAACACAATACAAAACATTTGTATATAAGATTTACAAATACGCACTCATATATACACTAATCCCGATCTATGGTATTACTAACCCTATCTCTATCAAGTTATACCACAGAGCCAAGGTTATTACTAAACCTAGCTCTGATACCACTTTAACGACCCAAGGATTTTCGACCCTGAAAATCGACACAAATACAATTTCATATCTTATGTCGACCTTCCAAACACCGAAAACACAGGAACGTTATTAGAAAGAAATTAGAGGGTGAGATAAGAAAGAAAGAAATATTAGAATAGAAGAAGAAGAAGAACCAACATAATCAGTCTCACATCGCAACGGAACAAAGTATAATATAGAAATAAATCTTTATTGAGAGCTTTAAAAAAATACTTATAATATCAGAGTACATCAACACCACTGGACAGTTATAATAATCTTCCCACATATACAAGACACAGCGGAATAGTAGCTATATAATATCATACGTCTGAACACCTCCAGCTCGTCTCTGGACTTCGCAGCATCCGATAACCTGGACCTGTACGCCCTGGTCTAACCCGAGCATTTACAAAACACCGGGTCAGTCTGGTGAACCAGAGTGAGAAAAACACACTAAGTTTAAGGGTATCACACAACTTGATTTTAAAGTTAAAATCCTTTCAAAAGAAAAGGATAATCGTAAGACCAAACCACACATAAATGCGGACAGTTTTTACCTTACGATAACCCAAAACAATTTTGAAATCAATATCTTTTCTGATATTATAATAGTGTCTAAATACAAGTAGATGTCAATCTATGTAACACCCTGCCTCCGCTAGGGTCACTCGCAAAGGAATGCACTAGCTTTAGAGGGGCATTGTTGGTAAACATGCACAGAAATATCACAAGACAGAACATATAAAATAGCGGAAGTAAAATCAAACTTTCATAACATGAATAAATAAGGTCTAAAGCCTTTTACATCAGAGTACATCAAAACCTGTCTTGCAATAGTAAAGAAGCATAAAGACATTTTCATAAATTATTCCCCAAGTAAAAACAGCAAAGTAGCCATTAGCAAAGAAAAGTCCAAGCCATCCATGATGACCTTCAAGCAGAAGAAGTCTGAACTAAACAACAGAATTTCCTCCCTGTAACCTGGGGGGAACGGAAGAAAAGAGGCGAAACAAAACGGGTCAGTCAAAAAGACTGAGTAAGCCCTATCTACTATTAGCATAAAAACTAGTAAAGTTAACTGACATGAGAAACTGAGATGAACATAAGCATGATAACAAGATAGATAAGCTAAATCAAAATAACAGGATGAACTACTGAACTCAGATAAACTAAGGTGTCATGATAAATTACGATGTCAAGATAAGACAAGATATCACATCGTCAGGTTTCTATCAAGTATAATATCCCCAAGATATCTGTCACGTATAACGCCCCGTGATATCTATCCTGTATTTTAGCTCTGCACCTACCGTACTAGTATCCCCACCGTGTCATGTGTTAACCAAGAATGACCCTCACTCAAAAGTCGTGTAATGGTCCATGTCAACCTAATATATCGCATATATAGGTTACTCAACTTGTATGTTTTATTCCATGTAAATGTTCAGTCCCTTGCCGTTGACCATACGGGTTTTCCCATGAGATTCTATATTACTTTAACATAGTTCCATGATCCTTAAGATCGGTTTGGACTATTACCCTAAACCTAGCTAGGGTCTTCCAACATGAATTATCGTTTGTACAACTAGGACTTATGCTACCTAGGGCCACTAGGGATTACGCTTACCTATTGCACGTTTTCGTATCTCGGTTTTGGTTCAACCACACAGGGCCACTGGGATTTACGCTAACCGTCAACCGCGCCCTTTTTCCCACGCATTCATCGTGAATCGTTTTCCATGACTGTATGCACATGTATCACATCGTGCCATCTGAGTCCTGTCACAGGGCAGATCGAGAAATACAGGACTCGGTCAGGAGCTTTCGATTTATCTGCCGATGCAGATGCTAAGGTCTGTTTTTCTATACGTGGCTATGGTCCCACGCGACCCCTCCCTCAACTAGTGAAACACAAGACAGGATAAATCCTGTATGAGAACACACTACTGGCCAACCCACAATCCTAGCCTTACCGCAACCATAATTAGATAGCAATTATGGTCTATTGGGTGTTCTCTGCCTTTCCGTACGTACACGCTTGACCAAAGATGGTAGGTAGTCTGACGAAATGCTATCTAGGGTACGACCGTGTATCGTCGACTATCCCCTATCCATCCCCGTCTTTAGATCGCTCGCATAGCAACCAAGGCATACTCTTGGTTCTTCTAACGCAGACCTTAACCTCTCATGAGCCTAGTATAATCACCTGGCAGCTCATAGAGGGATATCAAGAATACCCTCACGTTCCCCGAAGCCGCTGCTTCGTTACCCAGTTCGCTGGAGCCTTTATCTAAATCAGATACTTGCTCCTACTCGTATACTTAAACGATGACCTACCGTATCAGGTTACTCATCTATCTATGAACTGGTCTAAATTTCCTTGACTAAGAATCATTACTTAGTTATTCCTCAACTAAGGTTTACCACTTAGCCTTATTCCCATTATCCTTGTTAACTACGGTTATCCCCTATCCTCAGAACTAGGGTTTACATAATGGATTAAGTGTCACTTAAGTTCATGAATTAACCCGTCTACCAATCATGTCAAAATTGGCTAAGTATCCAAGTCCGAGACTTAACCCGTCTTCAAATCATGTCAAAATTGGCTAAGTATCCAAGTCCAAGACTTAACCCTACAAACCATGCTCACGTTGGTTAAGTATGTATTAAGCAATTCACGACTTAACCTCGTCCAATTATCATTCTAGATTGGTTAAGTATATATTAACTTGACCCTATCAATTTACTCAGTCAAATCGGTCAAGTGTATTCAAGCGATTCGTGACTTAGCCTTATCATGTTTTCACGTTAGATCGGTTAAGTATAGGTTAACTTAACCTCAATAAATGCACGAGTTAGATTGGTTAAGTATAGGTCACTTAACCACATCAATTCATCACGTTTAGATTAGTTAAGTGTTTAACTTAACCCCATTAAACTACCAAGTGGGATTAATTAAGTCTAGGCTAACTTAACCCCATCCGATTTCCATGTTTAGACTAGTTGAGTCTAATCTTAACCCCATTCGTTAACCGTATTTTCGGTTAAGCGTCATTAAGAAAACTTACTTAACCTTACCAAGTTATCGCGTTGGATTGATTAAGTGTTGGTTAACTTAACCCCATCCACTAGTCATATAAAAATGGTTAAGTGTCATTAGGAAAATCAAGTTACTTAACCTACCCAACCTTGTCATGTTTTGTTAAGTATCATTAGCCTAATCAAATTACTTAACCCATTTGTCCATGTCATATTTTGTTAAGAGTCATTAATCAAATTAACTTAACCCTATCATGTGGCATTAATTACTTAATGCACCTTCACCTCTCACATTAGACTTTGTTGTGGTTACTAGTTAAGCCGGTCGGTTCCGGGTAGCTTTACACCACAACTTGGTCTAACCTCGGGTTCAAGCACAACATGACCAACTTCTCACATTGGGTCCTATTGTTTGCAACTACTAGTTAGGCCGGTCGGTTCCGGGTAGTTTTACGTTGCAAACTCAACCCAACCTCGAGTTGGCCACACTTATATTATCTAAGTGTCATGTCCATCATGTTTCCCAAAACATGTTACAAGTTTTCAAGCATTTGGGTAGACCTAACTTAATAGGTAAATTCCCAAAGGGTAGACCTAACTTAATAGGTAAATTCCCAAGCTTATGTTTTTATGCATACTTACATGTCAACTTCCATGTTATATTTCAAGTCATGTTTTCAAGTTGTATTTTCATGTCATTAGAAATTACCCATAACATAACCCAACGCTTTTAAACTCGCATATACGTTCGCGACAACGTAATGGATTAAAAGAAGAGACTTGGCAAAGGCATGACAAAATGGATATTAAGCCACAAGTTAATCATGGTGGCAAATGAGGCACAAATGTGTTCATTAACTTGCATGTTACATTCTTAAGCCTCAAAACATGCATAAACCCAAACTTGGCACATAAGCGAATCATGGTGACAAAAGATATGGAATGATGACTAGTAACTCGCATATATCATCATATAAGGGTTATGACTTCATATGCAAGTTGACATAAAGGTTATGAGGGTTCTCATGTTGCCTAATGCAACATTTCAACATAAAGGTTGTAGCTTTTAGCTCACAAGATCAAGATAATGACTTCATAAACTTGCATGACATGATAGCATGTATCATACTCAATGATCAAACCCAAACTTGCAACATGAACATTTAACTTCGTAGTTAATATCTAAGAGTAGGGAAAGGGCTTACATTGCTATGAAGGCACAAAAGATATGACAAAGCCCTTATGCAATCAAATAGACCCAAAATGCAAGCTCTAACATAAAAACCCTTGAGCCAAAATGATCAAAACCCTTGCTTTATGATGCAAAGATAGAAACTTGACTTGAATGCAAGCTAATGACACTCATACAAGCTTGAAAACACTTGTATGCATGGAAAATCTCTCATAGAAACCATTTAGAAATTTTATGAAGAGAGTGGAGGCCATGAGAGGTAAAATTTTGCCATAGTTTAGTTGCATGAATGAATAATGAGGATTTAGGATATGTTAGGGTCTTATTTATAGATTAGGCAAGTGTTTTAGGCCATAGGATTAAACCTAGATTCAATCCAAGCCATCAAAGCATGTCTTGGGGAAGAAGTCAAGTGTAGGAACCATCTAGGGCCTTTAGATTAAAGATGAACCATGAGAACCATCCAAATGCAAAATCTGCATTTGAGCGAATCGGCCCACGGGTTGACAGCCAAACACCCTGGATTAACCCCTAGTCGACCCAGCGTGCTCGGGTCGACCTCAAAAATCGGCCGGTTCGGTTATTCCCCTCTCCCAATTCGCTGTTTTGAACATTTTTGCATATTTATTTATTTAATTTTCAATCATATATATATATATATCAATATATATATATATTTCTCTGCGCAATCCATTTCACTTAATTAAGTATACTTTAATTTGGGAATTTTTCGTGAAACTTCGCGAGGCCATATCTTGGTCATACGGACTCCGATTCTCGAAAACTCAGACTCTATTTCGCGTATTTTTCCGAGACGAACGCAATGGCATAGCCTGTTTTACTTGATTCAGAATTTAAAATTAAATTCTGCCTTGATTCTCGTCTTAATACGTTATCGAAAAATACGGGTTGTTACATTCTCCCCACCTTTTAGGATTTCGTCCCCGAAATCTCCAAGTTAGGAAGAACATATCCTACCATCCATCATCCATCTACTCAAAACATCATCCACAAGCAACCATTGTCCTTAGATGATTTCTAATGCTGTATGAATATATGCAAAACGTGTGTGTACATGTTCCTTAGCTAATGCTAATGATCAGGCCTGAATAATCTTTCTAATGCAAAATATGTATAGTGCCATGAATCCAACATGTATGCAAATAGTCCTAGTCATATAGATACTATATGCGTGCACGATCATTCATTCATATGCAACAACCGCATGATAATACATTCGATTTCATCCATAAACAAGTATAAATACTCGTGCATATGCAATATGAAATGTGACCGAGTCGAGCTAGTATCTAATGTGTATTCGCGCATCCACGAGCAACCACTTGCAACCATATCAATCATAACATGTTTCAAATACATGTTTACATCCATAGGGTTCTACCTAGAATTCCCTGAAACAGGGCCGAGAAGATAAACAAGACAAACTCCTTACGGGGTTTGTAACAGAAAGTAGGACCGAGAGGATGTCCACAAAAGATAACCTACAAGTAAGCTCTACAGAAACAGGGATCAAGGATATACTCCCAAAAAGAGATATCATGCGCGTATCTAGTCTTTGACCATCAAAGTCGTATTTCCTCGGGCTTACTTCCATTGTGCCTTGACCGCCCTTTAACTTCGCGATTTCGTAGCTTCTTATTTCCTGCTTCCATAACATGAGCTGAAACTCATTTCTTCGTCGCCTCTCATTCCACTTGCACTTATCCTTTTTCTAGAATACTTGGCGCAAACATGACTGCGTACTCATGATCTCATGCAAGCTTTCCAAAATTCACTAGTGAATCTTGGATCTCGTTTATATACTATAAGGCATTCCATGTAGAAGAACTTTCTCTTGAAAGTAAACAGATGTCAATCAGGTTATCATGCGCACTTACTAGGGTGATCTCTATAACCCATGCATAAATGAAGTAAACCATCCGTCTTATTGGTGAACACCACTCGATCGGGCTTCAAATTTCCAATAAAGGCATCAAGGGATTCTAAGTAACTAGTCATGACAGAACCTCAAAAAGGTTACCCGATACTTCGAGGGCATTACCAAGGCTAGTCAAAAGGTCTAACTACCCTCCTATCAAAACCGAGAGTGGCACCCCCTACTGGATAACCACTTCATCCCTAGAATCCGTCCATAGCTTATAAACATAAGCATTATTTACAAACTCAACACTTGGCATAGACATTCCCAAATCCAAACAAGTCATGTATAAATGGACTGATTTTCTAATAGGACTTTGAGACAAAAATGGGATTCTCTATTACGTTAGTACTTAAGGTGCAGAGACTCAACTACCGAAGCGGACTTAAATGATGCGGGGATCAAAACAAAGTCTTGGCGGGATGATAGAAAAGAATAACTAGATCTTCAACAAGGATGTTATCCCCCTACTTAGGTACTCTAGTGAGGGTATACAATGATGATCTTGTCCTTGTCCCACAATACTTAACTATCCGTCCCGTTTCACCATACCAAAGATACTTTCTCATCATGGGTTTCATTGTTCATCTTTCTCCCTCCTTTGAGGACTAAGCCATACCAACAAGTTGCTCATCCTTAAGCTCGTATCCTTTATCCTCTTTCTCACTATACTTTCTTATAACGCGGCCACTGGTCTCTTGAAAACCACCTCCATCGCATGGAAAGCACTTTCGTAGATAGAAAAGACTAGTCGCAGTTAAAACCACTGTGACTACAGATGGAGGAAAGAAAGGAGAAGAGATTCAATTAAGGAAACAAGGAGAGTGCTAATGGCCTTTGGGGAATAGCCTTTTTCTTTTAAAAGAAAATTTTCTTGAAAAAATGCTTCTTTGTAAACGATTTTCAAATAGTTTTCAGAAGGTCTTTAAAAACTTTTGCCCAGTCTGGTAACCTTCTGCTATGATACCACGTGTAACACCCTGCCTCCGCTAGGGTCACTCGCAAAGGAATGCACTAGCTTTAGAGGGGCATTGTTGGTAAACATGCACAGAAATATCACAAGACAGAACATATAAAATAGCGGAAGTAAAATCAAACTTTCATAACATGAATAAATAAGGTCTAAAGCCTTTTACATCAGAGTACATCAAAACCTGTCTTGCAATAGTAAAGAAGCATAAAGACATTTTCATAAATTATTCCCCAAGTAAAAACAGTAAAGTAGCCATTAGCCAAGAAAAGTCCAAGCCATCCATGATGACCTTCAAGCAGAAGAAGTCCGAACTAAACAACAGTATTTCCTCCCTGTAACCTGGGGGGGAACGGAAGAAAAGAGGCGAAACAAAACGGGTCAGTCAAAAAGACTGAGTAAGCCCTATCTACTATTAGCATAAAAACTAGTAAAGTTAACTGACATGAGAAACTGAGATGAACATAAGCATGATAACAAGATAGATAAGCTAAATCAAAATAACAGGATGAACTACTGAACTCAGATAAACTAAGGTGTCATGATAAATTACGATGTCAAGATAAGACAAGGTATCACATCGTCAGGTTTCTATCAAGTATAATATCCCCAAGATATCTGTCACGTATAACGCCCCGTGATATCTATCCTGTATTTTAGCTCTGCACCTACCGTACTAGTATCCCCACCGTGTCATGTGTTAACCAAGAATGACCCTCACTCAAAAGTCGTGTAATGGTCCATGTCAACCTAATATATCGCATATATAGGTTACTCAACTTGTATGTTTTATTCCATGTAAATGTTCAGTCCCCTGCCGTTGACCATATGGGTTTTCCCATGAGATTCTATATTACTTTAACATAATTCCATGATCCTTAAGATCGGTTTGGACTGTTACCCTAAACCTAGCTAGGGTCTTCCAACATGAATTATCGTTTGTACAACTAGGACTTATGCTACCTAGGGCCACTAGGGATTACGCTTACCTATTGCACGTTTTCGTATCTCGGTTTTGGTTCAACCACCCAGGGCCACTGGGATTTACGCTAACCGTCAACCGCGCCCTTTTTCCCACGCATTCATCATGAATCGTTTTCCATGACTGTATGCACATGTATCACATCGTGCCATCCGAGTCCTGTCACAGGGCAGATCGAGAAATACAGGACTCGGTCGGGAGCTTTCGATTTATCTACCGATGCAGATGCTAAGGTCTGTTTTTCTATACGTGGCTATGGTCCCACGCGACCCCTCCCTCAACTAGTGAAACACAAGACAGGATAAATACTGTATGAGAACACACTACTGGCCAACCCACAATCCTAGCCTTACCGCAACCATAATTAGATAGCAATTATGGTCTATTGGGTGTTCTCTGCCTTTCCGTACGTACACGCTTGACCAAAGATGGTAGGTAGTCTGACGAAATGCTATCTAGGGTACGACCGTGTATCGTTGACTATCCCCTATCCATCCCCGTCTTTAGGTCGCTCGCATAGCAACCAAGGCATACTCTTGGTTCTTCTAACGCAGACCTTAACCTCTCATGAGCCTAGTATAATCACCTGGCAGCTCATAGAGGGATACCAAGAATACCCTCACGTTCCCCGAAGCCGCTGCTTCGTTACCCAGTTCGTTGGAGCCTTTATCTAAATCAGATACTTGCTCCTACTCGTATACTTAAACGATGACCTACCGTATCAGGTTACTCATCTATCTATGAACTGGTCTAAATTTCCTTGACTAAGAATCATTACTTAGTTATTCCTCAACTAAGGTTTACCACTTAGCCTTATTCCCATTATCCTTGTTAACTACGGTTATCCCCTATCCTCAGAACTAGGGTTTACATAATGGATTAAGTGTCACTTAAGTTCATGACATAACCCGTCTACCAATCATGTCAAAATTGGCTAAGTATCCAAGTCCAAGACTTAACCCGTCTTCAAATCATGTCAAAATTGGCTAAGTATCCAAGTCCAAGACTTAACCCTACAAACCATGCTCACATTGGTTAAGTATGTATTAAGCAATTCACGACTTAACCTCGTCCAATTATCATTCTAGATTGGTTAAGTATATATTAACTTGACCCTATCAATTTACTCAGTCAAATCGGTCAAGTGTATTCAAGCGATTCGTGACTTAGCCTTATCATGTTTTCACGTTAGATCGGTTAAGTATATGTTAACTTAACCTTAATAAATTCACGAGTTAGATTGATTAAGTATAGGTCACTTAACCACATCAATTCATCACGTTTAGATTAGTTAAGTGTTTAACTTAACCCCATTAAACTACCAAGTGGGATTAATTAAGTCTAGGCTAACTTAACCCCATCTGATTTCCATGTTTAGACTAGTTGAGTCTAATCTTAACCCCATTCGTTAACCGTATTTTCGGTTAAGCGTCATTAAGAAAACTTACTTAACCTTACCAAGTTATCGCGTTGGATTGATTAAGTGTTGGTTAACTTAACCCCATCCACTAGTCATATAAAAATGGTTAAGTGTCATTAGGCAAATCAAGTTACTTAACCTACCCAACCTTGTCATGTTTTGTTAAGTATCATTAGCCTAATCAAATTACTTAACCCATTTGTCCATGTCATATTTGGTTAAGAGTCATTAATCAAATTAACTTAACCCTATCATGTGGCATTAATTACTTAATGCACCTTCACCTCTCACATTAGAATTTGTTGTGGTTACTAGTTAAGCCGGTCGGTTCCGGGTAGCTTTACACCACAACTTGGTCTAACCTCGGGTTCAAGCACAACATGACCAACTTCTCACATTGGGTCCTATTGTTTGCAACTACTAGTTAGGCCGGTCGGTTCCGGGTAGTTTTACGTTGCAAACTCAACCCAACCTCGAGTTGGCCACACTTATATTATCTAAGTGTCATGTCCATCATGTTTCCCAAAACATGTTACAAGTTTTCAAGCATTTGGGTAGACCTAACTTAATAGGTAAATTCCCAAAGGGTAGACCTAACTTAATAGGTAAATTCCCAAGCTTATGTTTTTATGCATACTTACATGTCAACTTCCATGTTATATTTCAAGTCATGTTTTCAAGTTGTATTTTCATGTCATTAGAAATTACCCATAACATAACCCAACGCTTTTAAACTCGCATATACGTTCGCGACAACGTAATGGATTAAAAGAAGAGACTTGGCAAAGGCATGACAAAAATGGATATTAAGCCACAAGTTAATCATGGTGGCAAATGAGGCACAAATGTGTTCATTAACTTGCATGTTACATTCTTAAGCCTCAAAACATGCATAAACCCAAACTTGGCACATAAGCGAATCATGGTGACAAAAGATATGGAATGATGACTAGTAACTCGCATATATCATCATATAAGGGTTATGACTTCATATGCAAGTTGACATAAAGGTTATGAGGGTTCTCATGTTGCCTAATGCAACATTTCAACATAAAGGTTGTAGCTTTTAGCTCACAAGATCAAGATAATGACTTCATAAACTTGCATGACATGATAGCATGTATCATACTCAATGATCAAACCCAAACTTGCAACATGAACATTTAACTTCGTAGTTAATATCTAAGAGTAGGGAAAGGGCTTACATTGCTATGAAGGCACAAAAGATATGACAAAGCCCTTATGCAATCAAATAGACCCAAAATGCAAGCTCTAACATAAAAACCCTTGAGCCAAAATGATCAAAACCCTTGCTTTATGATGCAAAGATAGAAACTTGACTTGAATGCAAGCTAATGACACTCATACAAGCTTGAAAACACTTGTATGCATGGAAAATCTCTCATAGAAACCATTTAGAAATTTTATGAAGAGAGTGGAGGCCATGAGAGGTAAAATTTTGCCATAGTTTAGTTGCATGAATGAATAATGAGGATTTAGGATAGGTTAGGGTGTTATTTATAGATTAGGCAAGTGTTTTAGGCCATAGGATTAAACCTAGATTCAATCCAAGCCATCAAAGCATGTCTTGGGGAAGAAGTCAAGTGTAGGAACCATCTAGGGCCTTTAGATTAAAGATGAACCATGAGAACCATCCAAATGCAAAATCTGCATTTGAGCGAATCGGCCCACGGGTTGACAGCCAAACACCCTGGATTAACCCCTAGTCGACCCAGCGAGCTCGGGTCGACCTCAAAAATCGGCCGGTTCGGTTATTCCCCTCTCCCAATTCGCTGTTTTGAACATTTTTGCATATTTATTTATTTAATTTTCAATTATATATATATATATATATCAATATATATATATATATATATATATATGTTTCTCTGCGCAACCCATTTCACTTAATTAAGTATACTTTAATTTGGGAATTTTTCGTGAAACTTCGCGAGGCCATATCTTGGTTATACGGACTCCGATTCTCGAAAACTCAGACTCTATTTCGCGTATTTTTCCGAGACGAACGCAATGGCATAGCCCGTTTTACTTGATTCAGAATTTAAAATTAAATTCTGCCTTGATTCTCGTCTTAACACGTTATCGAAAAATACGGGTTGTTACAATCTAGCGGAATGGTTGCATCTCACGCTCCACATATATAGTATACAATCAAAACCACAGGCGCTTATTGGAGATTGGATTCCGACTATGACAAGGTATGGGACCACTTGTTGATAGCGTATCTCTAGAGGCGAATACACTGGGTTCAACAAGAACGTCTTGCAACCCGGCCCACACATAACCGACCACTCATTTCGCTTGAGTGTATCGAATGTATATCACCAACGGTTGGGCTCAAACCACCATTTCCCGAAAGGGACAGCATCGAAATAGATTAAAGAAGCAAATGGAATTTCTCTAGATAGGTGATTATACACCCTAATGGGAGCGACCCAGATAGCCATGCTGCCTGCCCGATTTTTGTCATTTCCCGGTTGATGAGGCTTGAGGTTTGAATTATCTTTTGGAACACCTAGTCACCATTCACTTTGAATGCCACATCGTCAGATCCGGTATATATCACTAATTGATATCTACAAAAATACTCTAGTTCGGAGCTACCCAACTATGATACGTTTGAAGAAATCAACGTACGTGATCCCTTTGGAAATACTTTGTCAGACATCCGTCCATACATGTCATCCAGGATCAGGATGAACCGAAGACACTCTCCTACCACATCCAAGGAATCACCCTATAGATTGGTAGCGAGTAGTTCTTGCAATCCGTATATTCCAACCACGACAGAACCACAACTTATCTCTGGCAGCTAACCAAAGATTATTAGTAATTCCTCAGTTTATGAAAATCTACTGTCTTTAATGCTCCATCTCTATCATCTTCTGATATCTTCACGTATTTTTTGGTTGGAATGGTTTTCGAATATAAATTCGATCCCAGACTTTCCGTACCAATAATCGTATTAGACAGATTTGATAGTCGGTAATTTAACTATCAAAATAAACAGTGATTCAATCATGAAAACCCAATGAGTTCACTGGTTCAGTATTCAGCATCACTTGGCCTTTTAATTAAAACAAATGTAAATTTAAAACCTTAAATATTTCAATATTATGAATATAGTTCTTCGCTTCTTATTTAACATAAGATTGTACTTTAAACAAATTCATTTCATTACTTAGGAATATCCTATATTGTATCTAGTTTTCTATTTTTATTTTCAAAACATTAGCCACATTATTATCTAATATTGGGGAATCAATTCAATTTATTACTCGTAAAACAACTTTACAAAATATCATTTATTCATTTCTTGAAAACAATAATACATGCTTACTCTTACAGAATAGAACTCACTCAACATTTCCTTTCCAACTCGAAAATTTCATTTTTACTTCCCCGTTACTTTTAAATCCTTATTTTATATATATTCCAAATCTTTATTTAACATTGCATTATTATTTTTGCAATGGAAACAATAAATTATTACTAACCGCTTTTACCATTACCAACTAATATCCTCCTCAGATAATTCCAATGTCATTCAAGTTGGGGTATTTTTATTACCTCTCAGACCTTGACCAACAACGTTCTTATCTTCATATAGATACAAGCTGTAAACCAATATTTCAGTCCATTATCCACACAAATTCCATTTAACTATTTTATTCAAATATGGTTTCCTAGAACTTTCTTACTTTTTGAAAATCTCTTTTTGGGATATAACCATTATTCCTTAATTCCATAATTAAGTAATTTCTTATAAAACACTTTCTTTTTAACCTTTACCTCTTTAAAACAAATTCATTTTTAATTCAGATTTGGTTATCAAATCCGATGACACACTTCTTTTACCAAATTCATTTTCACCGATCTTTCTCTAATCCTTTAAAACTATTTTCCGCTTAAACTTCTCATTTCAATTCCCAACTTTTACTTAATCCCATCATTAAGTAACGTTAATTGTCAATTTCATGCTTTAACATCTTAAACCTCATTTGTATAACCCTGGTTAATATAAACCCCTTTTTAACTTAATTCGCTTTCAATTAATTCCAATTATTCAAGTAACACTTATTTAAGTTATCGTATACGCTTAAAATTCCTCTTATAACTTTGTTATAAAACTCAGATTTTAAAATCAACATGTTCATAAACTCCTTCCACCAATCAGTTAGGTTTCATTTCAGTTTCGATTACTTTTTACATTAGTTCAATTAAAACTAATTTCCCAAATTACTATTAACCAGAATGATAATTTACTTTAATCATTAACTACTGTAAAGTAGTTAATTCCTTTGTTAACTAAAATAAATAGTAAATTCCTTTTCATAACTTCATTAAAATTAAAAAAAATATTCTTTAAACTATTTTATAGCGTAAATTCGGAACAAACTAATTTAATAGTCGATTCCAGTTAAAACAGTTGGTTTGGCCAACTCAAATCCCAATTATCTGGTTAACCCATTCCAATTCGTTCTCCCTTTAAATAAATTAAAAATATAATTAATTTAAATAATTCCAATAATTGTTTCTTAACAAAACAATTATCCAAATTTAATCGTTAGGTTTAATTTCTATTTTTATTTGATTAACATCAGAATTAACTTTATAAAATAAATTAATAATAAATTATAAACTTACATAAGAATAAATAAATACTTATTTCCTTTAATTAACTTTTATTCAAATAATATATTTCAAAATCTATCTCCAGTTATAAAATAAATTTTTATAACTTCAGTTCTATCGATTCACCTGACGGTAAATAAATATAAACAAAACCATTGATTTTATAGGCCATATGCTGCCACTTACTCAACCAATATTGCTCATTGGTTTAAACAAACAAATGTTGAATAGTCAAAGTTCAATCAAGCACCCAATCAGGATAGTTCACATATGAAAATATGAAAATAAATGATATATTTGAGGAATCCTTTTGGATCCCTCCAACCTGTTCTTCCCTATAGTCAAAACGGTTATCTAAATTCAAATCATTCAATCCCAACTAACTGATTATTTATATACCAGTAAATAACAGCTATTTAACATCAACCAATTAGCAAAACAATTCAACACGTTTATTTTATAAACGTGACCAACAAGGTATGTTACCTCTATTGGATCAAATCGTTAAAGTAACGATTTGATATTTCATTGAAATTAAACAGCGGTTTAATTTCATCAGTTAAATCAACAAATAAATATATAACTAGCGAACAGTCAATCATTAGCGAGCAGAGCATACAAAATAAAAACCCAATTTATATACAATATAATTGGGAAGAACTGAGTGAGTTTAACTCACCTTGAGTTGATATTGTTGTTTGAACGGTTGGTTTTAATTAAATTAAACGAGAGTTTAATTTAATTAAAAATCCCGGTTGATTCCAATTGCGTCCAGATCCGTTCCCTAATATAGAGCTCGTTGAGACGATTTCAACGCCTGTTGGTTTTTCCAATTTTGATAAAACATGCACAAGTGATAGTTAATATTGTATACAATTTTAATTGATATACTTAATCCTTAATAACAATTAATTAAACTTGTTACTTTTAACTAAACTAGGACTCCTGCCCAAAAAGAATAGCTAGACTATTTCCTTCACTGACTTTATTTCCTTCTACATCGGTTGACACAGATTCAGTTATATAATTTATCACAAATTATGGGTTAGTTTTAAATTAATTGCTTATTTAATATAAACTAATCATATTACTTCTTAAAAAGGTACGGTGCCATTTACAGTCCTCCTTCCTTCCATTCAGATGCCCGCTTCCTGTTGTTTTTGCTTTCGATCTGGAACAAATAGTTAGATTAATAAATGAGTGTTACTAATTTATGTTTATCCCTAATTATATAATTTAAAAACTTAATTACATTGTTTACTGGCAGTCCAAAAGGTTTGTTCACTGATTTTATTAAGTGAATCACATTCAGTTGGAAAAATAATGGGTCAGCTTCCTTTTGTCGGCTCCTTGTTTCATTCTTCACGTTAGTTCCGGCTTCAGATCCTTCCAAACACGTTCAAGATCATGATTTTGTTAATATAAGTTACTTAAGCTAATTTTTCTCTAAATATGTATTCAATCAAATTAAATTATAGCTTTAGGACATTAATTACGTTAGAAACTGTTTTGGTCGATCCTCCTCTTGCTTGTTTCACGATTTGTATTCAAATTAAAGGAAGTCGCAGGCTTTCCTTCCTCCTACCAGTTTAGTCTTCACGGAAAGCATCCCCCACGTCTCTCCCTTTTCACAGTAACATGATCCCTTCCAAAAACAGTTGCCAACGTTACTGCTCCAAAACAAAGACCACAACAACCTTCTGTAGCCCAACATCATTCCTTTTGCTCACCAATACCACTTCGTTCCCTTCAGCATGCTGTTGTTTCAGATCGTATTCCCGCTGCCAACCAAGAGTACATCGCCGCCGTCACTTCGGTCCACCGGACATCCATCAGGAGGCCCCACTCCAACCACCTCAGTGCCGCCTACCCTCGCCCAGAACCCGGTTCATTTCGACATCTCCTAGCCCCGCCAATTCAACCATGAACGCCGAACCTTTTCGGTGCCATACCGACCACCACTGAACGAGATTCCAGATCATAGCCGTTAACTATAAGGATCTCAATGTCCTGAAAAACTTTACCGAAGAAACTTCCTCGATTAGGCTGATGGATTAAGTGGAAATTTTAGGAGAAGAATCGAAAAAATTTGTCCGTTCGTTTGTTTGTTTTATTAAGAGTAGCAGCGGAAATATAGGTTGACCAAACGAACGAGAAAGTCAGGTTTTGGACCATTGTAGCTGCTTATATAGAATGTTGGGTGGATTATTTTAACATTTTTCCAAACTTCACCATGAAGTAATTTGTAAAATACCATACATACGATCTTCATTTTTGACAAAATAATGTAATCTTAGCATAGAAAAATATTCCGGACCCAATGGGATAGATTTCGTCGAATTCCGACATCGTTTGTGAAAAGTCCTTTATAATTATCGATGAAAAATTAAGCGTTTAAAATCTCTATAATTAAAGAAAAAATCCAATAATTATGAGGCCTTGACATTTTACTAGACCTTTTCCTTTCGGATCCAACGAATCTTGTTTCGCCCAAATCGCAGTTCATTTGGCCAGTCGTTTATTCGTTTAAAGTTACCCCTGTTTGAATTGACCAAAATAATAGAATTGATTTGGGCGTTTATCGTTGCCACGATCAAACGGTGAGTCCGATTGACATGAAAATTGAAAATCCTACAATAATTAATTAATACGGATCCGACGGCACCAGTTTCGTCGCATTCCGAGACTGTTTTCCGGTATGCTATTTTTACACGCACCGCAATGCCATTTTGGACACCCAATTACCTAGTCTCCAAAAATAACAAACTATATACCTATCCTGACTCTATACATTGATATGAACCTAACGGAATTAGTTTCGTGGCTTAATTCGATCGTATGCTCAAGTTATACCCAAATATCTCTTTATTGAATTAAATTAAATTATTTACGCGCTATAGAAAATGAATGAGAATTTACGGCTACCGTGGTCACATAGGACATCAGTTTGCCATGCAATTTAATACCATGCAATAATTTAATGTTACGGTTCCAATAAAACTGATTTCATCGAATACGGAGTTCGTTTGAAAATTGCTATTTTAAAGGCCTATATTTTAAATAACGATTTCCGTAGCGACTATTTTAAAATTTGATTTGGCCATATCTAACAATCTATAACACAAAATCTGGATTTTTCTCTTTCGTATGAAAACTATCATCAATACGGTTCCAACTTTCTTGTTTCACAGAAATCCGACTTATATCGGATCCTGTATATTCAGTTGAAGTTCAAACTCCATATTACGAACTGCAGCTCTATTTCAAGCTCGATTTATATTATATATAAATTAAAGCGTTCAAACTTCGTTTTAAATAATGAATTCAATATTAAAAATCCACTTATATTCCAAATAAAAAATTTAAAATAATAAATTAAATTAAATATTTGACTGCCAAAAATACGGGTCGTTAAAAAGAATTATTAAACTTAACATTATAACTAAAATAGCTCAACTTTATTTCTAAACACTAACAAATAATGATTTTTCTTTTGAAAACATCATATCTAAAATAAATAATAATTTTAAAATATTTCTTGCTCAGTGCACAAGGGTGTTTTACGACTCAGGTCGATTTTCCCTTGAACAAACTGGAAAAAAAATTGCTTTAAATAAACTTAATGACTATAGTGATGCGATGGTTACGTCTCTATCTTAGATAATCCATAAGTTACTGTAGCAAATTTATAAATTATGAACATTTTTAAAATAGGGCCTGATGCTCGCATGGTACTTGTAAAAGATACCAGAAATTCAATCCGTTTTCCATTCAGTAATGGCATTTACATGACAAGTAGATATGTAAATAAATAATTAGCTATCAATGGTTAATATCAGTTCATCAATATGGATCGTGACATTTACAAGTTAATATGCTTGGAGAGGGGGTTTTGCTCTGCTCAACATATGTTGTCAGCATATATTTCATTTAACTACATTATAACAAATGTAAGTAAGACGTAATTTTCAATTCACACATGATAAAAATTCAAAATAAATTTGAATAAAGTAAACTCAAATAATTTCTAATTAAAATTCGAGATGCTACATGGTGATCATAGATCAGATTCAAATAAATTAATGGCATTTCAAGATGTTATCTTGTGATCCTAGTTTAATTCAGGCATCAATCAATCCAAACATGCAATTAACAACATGATTATTTCAACCAAACCAAGCAACTAACAATTTATATAATCAAGTAGATAAAAATATTTTAATCTACTTATGTAATATTGGTAAATCAGAAAGACGAGTTTTACTCACGATTGTTCCAATTGTCATTCGTGTTCATATTCCATTTAGAATTTAACAGTGTTCAATTTTTCAAAAGTCTCGCTTGCTCCGAATCTAACCAATCAATTTCTATGGCACAATATGAGTCTAGCACACATGATGGCATCTCGATCGGTTTTAATATGAGAAAGTTATATGTTTTATAAGATAAGCTAATTTAAATAATATATTTATCACTAATTACAATAATTAAACTTAATTACCGTAATTAATCCTTCTCCATTTCACGCCAAAACAAAAAACCAACTCCTTCCTGAGCCCCACGCAGCCATGCTCGTCGCTTCTTCATCATTTGCACTCCTCTACAATCAATAAAACCCAAAATCAATGATACAAACAATCTTCCCTCCAAAAACATCATCTCCTGGACTTCTCTTGTTATGCCCCACCTCTATTCTCGCATTAGCCAAGGAAATTATAAGTAATGTTGTCAACTAACTCATAGAATAAGGCTGTTGAGGAGCGACCATCTGTATAATAGCTTTGAACGAGTGTTAAACATATTGGATAATATGGTCTTATTTTTTCTCTCAAGAAGGAATCTGACACACATAATTCAATTTCAAACCAACTACATAGTGGTTATATATAATTCAAAATCGGTATAAAATAATCATAACAATATAATCAGAGTCAAACACATATGTTCACATCAAGAAGGCGGAAATAGATATGAATATAACACATAAATGTGTACACATAAATATTGGTCATACTCGATCCACTATACAACAAAAGAATATGTACAAGGGCTACACGAAATAATACGTATACACAATGAGTCCCCGTCTCATTTACATGAAATAAAGTAGTTAGCCCAAAAGCGGCGGGTAGTCCATGCTAGAGTCAAGAAGAATCACCTGAAATACCTCGATCTGACCCGAGTATTATTTAGAAGAAAACAAAAAACAAAAGGATCAGTCTAGTTGAGATATAATAAATATAAACATTTAAGCAATAACAACAATGTTCACACATAAGTATAAAGCCTAAAAAATGTCCACACAATATCCCAAAGAGATTCCTAGGCAACAAAAGAATATCCCATTTTAAATTATGTAGCTACTCACATGAAACGATATCACCTGTCATATCAACCCAAAATTGATAACACGGTATCAAAACAACTCAAAATTGATATCACATGTCATTTCACCAAATTCCAGAAATCAATAAGAAGAAGTCTAGAAAATCTAAGAAAAAGGGAGAGGCTTATCTCAAGATGGGAGTCCGAAGTCTCACCTATACATGTATCGTAGATGAGATGTGATCTATAGGCAGCTAACCTATAAATTTGGACTGAAGCTCCTCGGATTGGTCTGAAAAACACGGGTTGCGACCCCGCTCAAATAGAACTGAAGTTCCTGAGGATGATGCAAAGACCGTTGAAACAAAATGAATTGATGTTCCTCGGGATGATTGGAAGATCATCGAAACAAAGTTAATCAAAGTTCCTCAAGACGATTCAAAGACCGTCAAAACAGAAGTTCCTCAGGATGATCATCATCAAAACAAAATGAACCAAAGTTTTACAAGATGACTTGGAGACAATAAATTTGCACATATTAACAAAATGAAACGAAGTTCCTCCAAATGATCCAAAGATCCTCAAAAAATGTGAAGTAAATTCCACAGCCCAAAGACGTCGCATAAACCTAGTCTAAATCTCAAAAACATCACAATTGATTAAAAGTGATGTAAATTACTCCAAACGTGTAAATTTAAGAGTTGAGCTACATGTACCATAACCACTTGCTACGCTCTAATATTTACTTACAAGTTGTATATTTTACTAAAAGGATACACTACGGTCATTGCCACAATTTCAATCGAACGAGTTCAAGAATAACCGTCAAAGCAAATGCAAGCGTTTCATACAACTCATTTTACTAAGACGTTTAATTGGATTTCTCATTCGAGTGAGGAAAAGGATTATATAAATATGTACCAGTAGATTGGAAGATGATTTATAAAATGACTTTGTATGAAAAATAGCGTAAAAACCATCTTAATAAAAGATTTGGTATCTACTAATAATATAAAAACCCCTTTATAGTTTGGAGTGGAAAATCTCATAAAATATCGATCGCAAAAACAATCAATCTCAAAATTCACATTTTAATCACGTAAATCAAATCTTATAAATATCAATCACGAATTCGTTCACAACGAGTAAATCGAAAATCCATAAAAATCGAGCTGCTGAAATTCACGAATTAGTGCAATTGAGAAAACACATGATAAGTGTAAACGAGCCAAAACTCCGTCGGGATGAATCCTAGAACAACCTGAAGGGTTAACCGAAGTCTCCACTGGTCTTCAGCAGGAAAACAAGCATCAGACATCTGAGGCTTCATCTTAAACGTCCAAGTTGACAGACTACTTTTTTTATTTTTTTCCGGAGCCTTTGATTAGATGTCTGAGGCTTTGGGTCAAACGTCTGAGCTTAAGCCTAGGTAACAATTTGTCTAGGCAATGAATGTGCAATCGGCCTCAGATTGAGGCCGAACCAATGGTGAAGGCTTATAACATTTTCTAAGTGAAAACGAAGCCTTTAATGTGTGCAAAAACAACTCAAAAACTCCAAACTCTTCCCTACAACGATTTACACATCGAATTCATATAATTGAATTTAAAACTCATAAATTAGAATGTTCACACACAAACAATCCAAATCATACAATGCACACACAACATATACGTACCAAGGGCACTCATGCTAAGCCTATAAGCTTGATTACATAGATGTGAGTTCCCAAGAACTCATATTTGATTATTAGAAGCAAAGAGAAGATGCACAACCAAGTTGAACCACTCTGTCTTCCAATATAACTCACTAATCTTCATTCCACACATAAATACACAAAATTTTCTAAGGGTTAGGTTTAGAAAAATCCCAAAAATTGAAGAGAAAATAAGTTGGAGAAGATAGAGATGAGCTTACCTAAGCTTCCCCTTGAATTTGCCCTCGATTTCAACACGAATTGGAGATCTAGGATTAAACTAGGTTTCAAGAATTTTAATTTCCCATTCCCCTCCCCATTTTCTATTTTTTGTGAAGTGTTAGGAAAGAATGAGGGGGAGGAAGGGAGGTTAGGGGACTCGGTAGAAGAGGTTGGGTTTAACCATTGGGCTAATGGTAAAGATGTACCCAAATGGAAAAAGACCAAATTTCTCTTAACTCCAAAGATATCGATGTTTATACTCAAAATGTTGTAAATGACATTTTGAACCCAATGGAAGTGGCCCGAGTCCAAATTCATCCGTTTACAAAAAAGTCACAATCTCGAGTTTTATATTGAACACACAATACAATATTTAAATAAATTCCATAATCAAATTATCATTAATTATGCGGGTTGTTACAGAACGCCTTTGAACTACAAAGAGAAAATGCGACATTAAAAATACCACCCACGACTAACAGTAGGTCGCGCCTTCCCCAAGGCTACCACACATCATCGAATTCATCACCGAGTTGCCCCTTCTACCACTAACACGATTTCAAGCTCCAATTAAACAATTTTTTGCCTTACATTAAACAATCGCCAAACTTAATTCTCTAGCATTCACTATCCCTCCCTCAGTCCTCCCAAAACGAAGACGTACCCCTCCAAATGTATTTGCGAATGTATAATTCAAATCAATGATACAAAAGCTTCCAGTTTTATTAAATTTAATTAAGTAAAAATTAAGTTTTGAATTTTGAGTTTTCATTTACTTACTTTTTTTTGTTCTTCTTCTTGAATTTTAAGTGAAGTAAACAACTGTGGCAACCTTGTATTAAATGTGAAAACATAAGTAGAAGAATGGTACTTAAGGATGAGTTGTCTAATTCTTGTGGAACTTATATTTTTTATTAGATTTCCTGTGTTTCTCTACATGTATTTTACTACATGCGAACTTCGAATGACAAAAACAAAATATCGTTGCATTCAGCATTCCGAACGATCCCTAGTAAATAATAATATACACTAATTATTAGATTTTGAAAAGAACCACTACAAAACTGCTATTTCACTTTAACATCAAATCATAAAACTATAATTTCCAATCATCGGACGTTACATGTTTGTATCACGTTTGATCACACAATAAGTATGATCGTCGCGAAATTGGGCATCTTACAATAATTTATTGTTCCGAATCCGATAAAAATCATTTCATCGAATTCCAAGATATTTTGTAAGATTTCTATATTTGCAGGTTAATTAAAAACTTGTTATTAGAAGATATCTAATTGCTCATATTTTAATTAAATAATTTCTTACAACCATTCTAATCCAATCAAATGTTAAACAAGTCTTTCATAACCATTCAAAATCAACTTAGATTCAATGTATCAATCTATTTACAATAAAATATTGTATAGAAATTACTATTTCTCTATTCACATCGATTAAATAACTTCAAATATTTGAATTCAAATTATTTAGTTTGTCAAATCAATATTTTAATATTCAAATAAACTAAATATTCAATCATTGAAAATTTTAGTTGTTACATTCTTTCCCCCTCAAAAGAATTTCATCCCGAAATTCGCAAAGTCCGAAAAATGCTACCAACCGTTAAATAATTATTAAATCATTTATTTAGCTTATTGAAAATATTGTAAGTCTAAATTTTATGTAAAATTTTGACAGCGTCTCCTTTGTGCAGCTCAATCTAGAAAAACTATAAATGCCACATGGCAAGAAAACAAAAAGAAAAGAAAACCCATGTAATGGCCCGAATTTGCATACCCTTTGGGTCGACTAATAACACCACACGTCCAACCCAAATTGCACAGAAATACGAAACATTAGTAGAAAGAAGTTAGAGGATGAGAGATAGAAAGAAAGCAAAATTAGAATAGAAGAAAACGAAGAACACAAGTCACACAGCGGAACGAATAAGATATATTATATAACATAACTTTTGAAATACAAATCAATAATGTATATACTTACCATCATCAGAGCACGCAGGTTATTCCTGGAACAGTTATAAACCCTGTTTCCAGATACAATATAGTTGTAACAACCCGCATTCTACGTATCTAGGATCGTAGAATATTTATTTCTTTTTCGTATGAAGTTGTATGGTTGTGTAACTTTGGGGGACAACTATCGGGGTCATTTCCCATGTTCATGATTTTTGTCGATTTTTAAATGACCGTTTTGCCCCTAGCCGATATTGTTTTGACCATAACTTTTGATTGGAAAGGAATTTTGACCTGAAACCACTTCCATTAGATTTGTTTGATGGTTTACCTTTCCGTAGAGTGGTCACATTAGCCAAACGGACTCATGGTTTGGGAGATATGGCTGAAACAAGTTTCAAATGGTGAAAAACTGCTTAACCGGGCCAGATGAAGTGATTAGCAAATGGGCCCATAACCCATTTCGGGATTAGGGTTAAGAGGAGGATGAAATGAGTTAGGTTTTCATTCTATTTCAGTTTTCTAGCCGTCATTTACCTCTTAGAAACCCTAATAATGGCCTTTAACCTCTAAAACATCTCCAAATCACTTTCTAATCAAGGATTGAGCTTAGCAACACCAAATCAAAGAGGATTAACACCAAGGCAAGGTTAGATCTGCTGTTAGACATCAGTATTCATGCCAAACAGCGATTCTTTTTAGATTTGGTATTTTATTTGTGGCCATGGTGAGTGATTTGCATAGTTCCTCACTAATTATGGTTGATTAAGGGTAATTAGTGTTGATTAGCGAATTTATACACTAATAAATTCTGAAAAAATACTTATAAATTCTTAAATAATGTTTTAGACCTCTGTTAGAAGTTTGGGTTAATTTGGTTAAGTTTTGCTAATCCTATCATTAGTTATGCTTAAACATGATTAAGGGGAAAACATGGGTTTTGGGTACATTTGATCCATATTGTTATGATTAAATTGTTGTTTTGGTGTTTATGGTTGATTATACATGTTGCTACTACTGTTTGATATGACCTATGATTGCATTATAAAGTTAGAATGGTTGAAAACGCCGTCGAGAGGCGAAAATAGCTTGCTGAAATGGTGCAGGTTTTCTTTGGGTCGAGTTAGACCAACCAGGGGAAGGTTTTGACCGACCGACCCGAGCTCACGACCGACCTGAATAGAAGGAGGGAATCACGACCGACCCGAATAGAAGGAGGGCATCACGACCGAACCAGTATGAAGTGTTCGACCGACTAGGAAGACCGACCAGGCTGGGCAAGACCGACCACTATACGATGTTCGACCGACCCCATACGATGATGAAGTACGACCGACCAGAGATGGTGAAGTACGACCGACCAGGAACGGTGAAGAGTTCGACCGACCAGGGGGGAAATACCGACTGACCAGGGTAGAGATGATGAAACCGACCAGAATGAAAGGTGCTTGACCGACCGACCCAAACAGAAGGAAATCAAAACCTGAGATGCAAAGGTAGTCCAAATGAGAGGTTATGACTCAGGATCCAGCTTGAAACCAACGAGTTGACTTCATGGTTGGGCTTTGCTGCGGGACGTGTGCAAAGGGGTTGTCGGTATTCATAACTTTGGTTCACCACTGAGAGACGGATAGTGGGCTTGTAGTGATAGTTGTATGGGATTGGATTCCGTTATGGCCCAATGGATTAGGTGACCAAGGTTGTGGATATCGTATGCTTTGCGCACTGAGTGAGAGATGTGAGGATGGTTGCTATGCTTGATTGTTTGCCATCACTATGACATGCACACCCCCAACCCCGTATTCTTTACACCATCTGTTTAATGGCACCTTAGAGTATTGTACGGTATGTAGTGCTAACTCTTTGGTTGCAGGTCCAGGTTCAGGTATGATTGGATTATACCTGTTATTGTTTTGTTTTGTTGCTTATCGCTCATACCAAAATTTTTGTCTGACCCAGAGTTTTATGTCTCTTCTTATTACTCCGGGTGCTCACACGAGCAGACTAGAGACATGTTAGCTGGTGATGTGCGAGTAGCTGATCCGGAGGCGAGCAGGAGGCTTCCACGTATGATATATAGATATTCTCCCTGTGTCATTTGTGGTCGCTACTTTGGCATTAGTAGTGTACCTCCCTTATCTTACTTTTGCTTTTCGGGACAGTTTGAAAAGTTGTAATAATGTTAGCTTTGGATCATAAGTTGTACTTGGATTTTCCACTGCTATGTTAGTTTGTTTTCAGCTTATGCATTGTCTCACCTGTTTTATGTCAAGTATGTTGTTATTATATTTTGTACCATGCGCTGTGAGACATTTTACAGGTTCCTTGTTAGTTCATTTCCTTCTTTCCTTTCCTTCTGATGACTGTCACGTGCTAATTGGACATGTGTACAGTGCACTTTTGGAGTAAATGTCGGTTCGTGCGGGGCGGGCCGTCACATTTGGTATCAGAGCTCTAGGTTGCGTAGTTAACCTAGGGAAAGACACTAGGGAGAGATAGTACGTATATGAGAGCGCGTATTTGTGATTACTTTGGTTTTCAAAAGCTATATATATATATATGTATATATATATACTATTAGTAGTATGAGAATGAAGTCGTACTGCACTAGCACCACTATGGGGTCGTTAATCGTTTTCTCTTTACAGATTGAACGATGAGCCGATATGTAAGAGGTGCTGGTAGAGGGACCAATAATGAAAATGCTCCTGACATGAGGACGATGTTCACTAACTTCATGAGGGAGATGTTTAGGGATGTTCAGGGAGCAGTTCCCAATCCCGGAAATGGTGGTGGTCCAGTAGTGCAGGCGCCTAGGGTCGATTTCGCCAAGTTGTGCAAGGATTACACTAACCTTGGCGGGAAGCCGTTCCACGGAATGGAGTCGGCCACAGATGTTCAGGATTGGTTGGATAGTTGTGATCGTATCTTCGACGACTTGGGTATTGAGGATGCAATGAAGAGAAGGCTAGCATCCCGTCAGCTGCAAGGACGTGCAATGAATTGGTGGAATGCTATTAAGGCAGCTACTCCTGAGGATCAAGTAACTTGGAATCAGTTTAAGACTCGCTTTTGTGATAAGTTTATTCCAGCTGCTCATAAATCAGAACTGTTCTGGAAGCTCTTGGAGCATAAGCAGAATGGTAGAGCAGTCTCGGAGTATATCGCTGAATTCGACACTTTATCGAAATATGGATTGTCCCTTATCGATACGGTCGAAAAGAAGAACAAAAAGTTCATAACTGGCTTAGATGGGTACTTGGGGGAAAGACTTATAAACCATATCGATGAGACGTTCGAGTCTATTATGGGAAAGGCATTAAGGTCAGAGAGCCTTTTTCCTAAGTCGAAGACCGAAGTTGCTATTGCATCTACAGAGGAGCCAAAGCCGCAAGCAGGCGGTGAAGGCAAGAAGGACTCTCAGAACAAGAGGAAGAAGAACCCGACAAAGGATGGTCAGAATAAGAAGAATAAGAATGGTGGCAAGTGCTTTAGTTGTGGCAAGAAGGGCCACTATGCTAGAGATTGTCGAGAAAAGCCTGGGGAAAGGAAGTGCTTTAACTGAGGCCAGGCGGGACACCATAAGTATGATTGTCCACAACCTCCTAGGGAGAAGCAGATTGTGAAAGTGTATGCTATCAACGGTGTTCCTTCTTCGTCGAATGCCCCAACTACGGCGCAGAAGGGAAAAGGCGTCGTTATCAAAGGTATGCTTTCTATTTAAGGTTTGGTGGTTCGACTAGTTTTGGCATGATTTGTTGTAATGTGGTCATATCGAGTCATGGATGTATGTTTGTTGTGATTGCTTTGTTTTGGGCTTTACTGGGTTTAGCATTATTTTGGGGAGTCGATCTACTCCAAAGGAATAGGGTGGTATTAGGTACCTACCTAGTGATGGCGATAGTAACTGGAGTTAAGAAAGCTGAAAGGTTATCATTGTAATAAGTTATAGTTGTCTCTGGGAGGCAAATGAGTGCTCCAGTGCTTACTTGTTTTGCTAGTATCACCTCACATGGATTGTCCGAATTCGGAGGAGATGTTCCTTGGGTGCTTGTCTGATATTGGTTTAGGCCTTTGGGGCTTGTGCTTGGGGAATATCGAGTTCGATTAGGATGGTTTGCATGAGAGATAAATAGTTGTTGTGATTTTTCATTGGATGATATCTTGGTTTACTCGAGGAGTGATGGGCAGATGGAACATGATAAGACTGTTCAATCGTATAGACTGCCCAGAGTTAGACTCGATAGGGTTATGAGATTGCTCGACTGGGACTCGAGAAAGATGCAAAGTAATGGATTGTTTAGAACCCTATGTTGATGTTCTCTTCGGATAGTAGGACTTGAACTCGAAAAAAGAAAAAGAGTGTTCGTTGATCTTGGAGATGCAATGAATAGGGAGACGACTCACGTTGGACTAGAGTTTGTCGGTAATGGATACTCAAGACTGGGTCTGAGTTATAGTTTGACTCGAGTTGGACTCGAGAAGGCTGCAAGGAATTGGATTCGGCTTGAGTTGGACTCGAAAGGGCAGCAAGACAATGGATGGACTTGGGTTGGACTCAAGTATTTTAGGCGGACTTAAAGCAGGGGTATCTGGGGACGCCCGTTACCTTGGATCCGTTGGACGTGATCTAGTTATCCTTGGAGGATAAACGTACGTTGGACGTACGGTAGTCCGTAGGGAGGTGGGGCTTCCATTGGCCTGGGATTGGTTGGACCAGTCAAGTAGGCATCGGCGTATGTATGGAGGCTGGACTTCCATTAGTTATTGATTTTGGTTGGATCAGACATACTAGAATCGACATATTGGGATTGGTTAGACCAATCATGTAGGTTTCGATGTGTTTATGAATTTAGCAAGTGATAGGTAGGACTTGTTTGATGGATGTTATGTTTGCTATGTTGTTCCTATTTATCTTCCCTTGAGTAGACTATCACCTGTAGGGTTCCAGCGATGGGGAACAAAGTGATTGTAGTAGGACTATGAGCCAGTGCAGTAGAGTCGTCATGACTCGAGGGGCAAAGTGGACATAATAAAGGATTAGTAATGCTATGAGCCAGTGCAGTGGAGTTGTTATGACTTCATGGGGAAGAGTGGACATAACAAAGGACTAGTGGCTATGGATCAGTGCAGTGGAGTCGCCATGACTCCATGGGGCGGAGTGATCATAGTAAAGGATTTGGGTGCGGTAATAGTTGCATTGAGTAGGAGGCATGCCAGTCTAGAGGTTATGTTTCTGGGTTGTAAACAACTAGAGTATATCACAGGATATGATTTCAGACCTAAGAGTGAATTGGATTCAGAAACGCTAGTAAGCTTGACGATTAGATCGATTTTGATTGAGTGGATTGGTTCCAGTTAGAAGGACGATCCTAATCTATTGGAAACCATCTCTAGGATAGAGATGGGTATCGATGGAAAGAGAATGATCAAGTAAGGATTTGATCGAGAAGGGTGGCTTCGAAAGAATAAGGGACTAGTTTTACCCAACGTAGATGGACTGAGAGATGAAGTGCTTAGAGCATATCATCACCCGAAATTGACTATACATCCCGGTGGTAACAAGATGTATTGAGACATGGAGCAGATCTACTACTAGGAAAGGATAAAGAAAGACGTTGGGAAGTTTATGTCCAAATGCATGAATTGCCAGTTAGTTAAAGCTGAGCAAAGGAAGCTTAGTGGTTTGTCACAACCATTGGAATCAAGTCTCAATGGATTTCATTGATGGTTTACCGAGGATTAGATCAGGTTGTGGTGGTATTTGGGTGAATCGTGTATTAGAGGATCTTTTGAGGATTTGTATATTGGATCTTGGAAGGTCATGGGATGACCATTTGCATTTGGTTGAGTTTGCATATAAAGTTGAGTGACCAGACAAAATGGCGGGAGTTCACAACGTATTTCTTGTTTCCCAGTTAAGGAAGTTTGTGCACGACCCTAGTGTGGCTGTTTCACCAGATCAGTTGGATGATATCGAGGTTGAACCTGAGGCAGTGGAGAACCGCAAGCCTATGCGTATTGTTGGGAATGATACGAAGCAGCTTCAAAGGAAGGTGGTGAAACTAGTCAAAGTTCAGTGCGGTGGTGATGAGGAAGACTGTACTTGGGAAGTAGAGAATGACATAAGAAAGTCATATCCAAAGCTCTTTGCCTGGTAAGATTTTAACGGCGATGATTCTTCCCTTGTTAGTAAACCGCATGTTAGGGAAGAATGGTTCTGTTTGTTTTGCATGTTTGATTGTTGTATATGGTCGGTAGGCATGCGGGATCCTTTGTATGTTTTGGGTTAAGGAATTTTGGGGACGAAATTTCTTAAAGGGGGGAGAATGTAACAACCCGCATTCTACGTATCTAGGATCGTAGAATATTTATTTCTTTTTCATATGAAGTCATATGGTCGTGTAACTTTGGGGGACAACTATCGGGGTCATTTCCCATGTTCATGATTTTTGTCGATTTTTAAATGACCGTTTTGCCCCTAGCCGATATCGTTTTGGCCATAACTTTTGATTGGAAAGGAATTTTGACCTGAAACCACTTCCATCAGATTCGTTTGATGGTTTATCTTTCCGTAGAGTGGTCACACTAGCCAAACGGACTCACCGTTTGGGAGATATGGCTGAAACAAAATTCAGATGGTGAAAAACTGCTTAACCGGGCCAAATGAAGTGATTAGCAAATGGGCCCATAACCCATTTCAGGATTAGGGTTAAGGGGAGGCTGAAATGAGTTAGGTTTTCATTCTATTTCAGTTTTCTAGCCGCCATTTACCTCTTAGAAACCCTAATAATGGTCTCCAACCTCTAAAACATCTCCAAATCACTTTTTAATCAAGGATTGAGCTTAGCAACACCAAATCAAAGAGGATTAACACCAAGGCAAGGTTAGAGATGCTATTAGACATTAGTATTCACGCCAAACAGAGATTCATTTCAGATTTGGTATTTTATTTGTGGCCAAGATGAGTGATTTGCATAGTTCCTCACTAATTATGGTTGATTAAGGGTAATTAGTGTTGATTAGTGAATTAATACACTAATAAATTCTGGAAAAATACTTATAACTTCTTAAATAATGTTTTAGACCTCTGTTAGAAGTTTGGGTTAATTTGGTTAAGTTTTGCTAATCCTATCATTAGTTATGCTTAAACATGATTAAGGGGAAAACATGGGTTTTAGGTACATTTGATCCATATTGTTATGGTTAAATTGTTGTTTTGGTGTTTATGGTTGATTATACATGTTGCTACTACTGTTTGATATGACCTATGATGGCATTATAAAGTTATAATGGTTGAAAACGCCGTCGAGAGGCGAAAATAGCTTGTTGAAATGGTGCAGGTTTTCTTTGGGTCGAGTTAGACCGACCAGGGGAAGGTTTTGACCGACCGACCCGAGCTCACGACCGACCCGAATAGAAGGAGGGAATCACGACCGACCCGAGCTCACGACGGACCTGAATAGAAGGAGGGCATCACGACCGAACCTGTATGAAGTGTTCGGCCGACAAGGGAGACCGACCAGGCTGGGCAAGACCGGCCACTATGCGATGTTCGACCGACCCCATACGATGTTGAAGTACGACCGACCAGGCTAGGCAAGACCGACCACTATGCGATGTTCGACCGACCCCATACGATGATGAAGTACGACCGACCAGGGATGGTGAAGCACGACCGACCAGGAACGGTGAAGTGTTCGACCGACCAGGGGGGCAATACCGACCGACCAGGGTAGAGATGATGAAAACCGACCAGATTGAAAGGTGCTTGACCGACCGACCTGAACAGGAGGAAATCAAAACCCGAGATGCATAGGTAGTCCAAATGAGAGCTTATGACTCAAGATCCAGCTGGAAATCAACGAGTTGACTTCATGGTTGGGCTTTGCTGCGGGATGTGTGCAAAGGGGTTGTCGGTATTCATAACTTTCGTTCACCACTGAGAGACGGATAGTGGGCTTGTAGTGATAGTTGTACGGGATTGGATTCCGTTATGGCCCAAAGGATTAGGTGACCAAGGTAGTGGATATCGTATGCTTTACGCACTGAGTGAGAGATGTGAGGATGGTTGCTATGCTTGATTGTTTGCCATCACTATGACATGCACACCCTCACCCCCGTATTCTTTACACCATCTGTTTAGTGGCACCTTAGAGTATTGTACGGTATGTAGTGCTAACTCTTTGGTTGCAGGTCCAGGTTCAGGTATGATTGGATTATACATGTTATTGTTTTGTTTTGTTGCTTATCGCTCATACCAGACTTTTTGTCTGACCCAGAGTTTTATGTCTCTTCTTATTACTCTGGGTGCTCACACGAGCAGACTAGAGACAGGTTAGCTGGTGATGTGCGAGTAGCTGATCCGGAGGCGAGCAGGAGGCTTCCACGTATGATATATAGATATTCTCCCTGTGTCGTTGGTGGTCGCTACTTAGGCATTAGTAGTGTACCTCCCTTATCTTACTTTTGCTTTTCGAGACAGTTTGAAAAGTTGTAATAATGTCAGCTTTAGATCATAAGCTGTACTTGGATTTTTCGCTGCTATGTTAGTTTGTTTTCAGCTTATGCACTGTCTCTCCTGTTTTATGTCAAGTATGTTGTTATTATATTTTGTACCATGCGCTGTGAGACATTTTACAGGTCCCTTGTAAGTTCATTTCCTTCTTTCCTTTCCTTCTGATAACCGTCACGTGCTAACTGGACACGTGTACAACGCACTTTTGGAGTAAATGTCGGTTGGTGCGGGGCGGGCCATCACAATAGTACACAGCGGAAAATATGATAGTCTAACAAGTGAAGCCTCCTGCTTCAAGCTCCTCCAAATAAATCTGTAAAATCCTAACTACTTGACTGCCCGAAAAAATTTGGGAACCCAAGAGTTTAGGGAAAACAAAACAAAATAAACTCTGGGTCAGTCATGGGACTGGTGTGAGTAAACTCCAACCATTTGTTTAACTCTCAAAATCCTTTCAAAAGAAATGATAATCGTAACACCGATCCACACATAAACACTGATGGTTTTTATCTTACGATAACTAAAAATATTTTTGAAATCAAATTCAGTGATATTATAATAGTGTCTACATCAAATAAATAGAATCTAGCGGAACGCTTACATCTCATGGTCCATATATAATATAAAATCGAAAACCGCCGGACGCTTATTGGAGATTGGATTTCCAACATGACAAGGTATGTAACCACCTTCCAATAGTGTATCTCTAGAAGGGAATACACTGGGTTCAAAAAGAACATCTTGCAACCCGGCCCACACATGGTTGACCACTCATTTAACTTGAGTGTATCGAGCATATTATCACCAACGGTTGTGATCAGCAACCGTTACCAAAAGCATACGGCAGCGAATAGAATAAGAAGCAAATGAAATTTCTCTAGAACAGGTGATAATACCCCTAATAGGAATGACCCACTTGGCCATGCTGCCTGCCCGATTTCTGTCATTTCCCGGTTGATGAGGCTTGAGGTAACGATTATCCTTTTTGAACATCTTTCCACCATTCACTTTGGATGCCACCTTGTCTGATTCATCCATATAAGTTGTCCTGAGACTGGACAAACCAAAGACACCATTCTATTAATCCATCTTGGGCAATTTCTACCTTGGATTAATAGAATAGCCCTAGCACTTTACTCCGTCTTCAATTATCTTCAGCATAAGTTGATTCGTAACGCTTATGCCCATACAGAGTGGTTTTCAGATAATAAGTCTGATCCCAGACTCTCCATATAGACAAAGGAGGTATAAAATAAATCAAACTTTGATAGCCGGTGATTTAACTATCCAAGAAAACATCTGTACAACCACGATCCTATTTCCAAATGGAAATTCTAACGAACAACAATCAAACAACACTGGCCCATTTTTTTAATTAATTCCTTATTATATTATCATTTCCAATTCCCATTTCCCATATTTCGTATCCTTTCAAAGCTCTATTTTCCAATATCTCTTATTCCAGTTAGAAAACATTCCTAAGTATTCACGAAACCTTATTTTCTATATTCAGAAATATACCTTATTAATATGGGAAAATATTTCCATTCTTCATTTCTTAATTCCTCGTTGCCCAATTCATTTCATTTTCTATACGTAGAAAATATCTCTCATTTTATTTGGGAAATATTTCAGAATCCTTCAAATTAACGTGATGTTATGAAACATCATTATTATAACTCAAACCATTAATCATTTATTAACTAACCATATTGCTAACCAATCTTCACTATCAAATCTTAACCATTCCTACATCAATCATGAAGTCAATCAACTTGGGGTATAATTACCTCTCAGACCTTAATTGAACAACATTCTCAGCTTTGAAATAGTCAAAGCTCACAACTTCTAACAAAACATCGCTTACGCGACTCTCAAATTCAATCTAAAAATCCACTTCTTTTACGGAAAAACATTGATTATAATGGTAGCGTTATAATCGATGTTTCCAAATATTTGATTTAGAAAACATTAATTATAATGCTAGCATTAAAATCGCTGTTTAGATTTACAAAACATTTATTGTAACAGCTGCGGTATAACCGTTGTTTAGACTTACAAAACATTTATTATAACAGCAACGTTATAATCGTTGTTTCCAAATATTTGGTTTATAAAAATATAACCTATACTTACTAATTTCAATAAATAAATAAATAAGTAAATAAATAAATAATTACATTTGATTCAAAATGGAAAGTAAAAATAACTACTTCCCTAAATTCGGTATAATCGAAATCAAATAAATAATTTTCTCTCGAATAATCTATATTCGATATGTATTCCGAACTTCGACATTTATCTACCATTTCAGGTTAATTCAAATTCCAATTTCACTTTGGAATTTATCCTTTCCAAATCGTTACCAAATTCCTTTATAACCATTCCAGTCCACAAAACGTTATCACACTTTATTTTATATTCTGAATTTTGAACTAAAACTCATCGTTTTTCTTTTAAAATAACTATCCATTTCCCTTTCTCATTCATGTTCCAATTTAGATTCATATTTAAAATTGTCTAAATTTCCTTTATAGATATTTCGTTTGTAAAATATTTGCTTTAAACCATTATCCATTTTAATCGGAATATATTTCTTTATATATAATCAAATCAGTTTGATCTCGTACATACAAATAATAACTTAAACCCAAATTCTATTTATAACCTCTATTCATATTTTTCCATGCCAATCTCACTTGCATTGCAATCATTTAAAATCTCGTTTATAATTTCCTTTATCGTTTGCTAAGTTCAGATCTCATTTCAAATATTGGTTTCAAAACCGATTTCCACTTTTTCATATAAATTCCAATTTGAATTTATATTTCAATTTATACAAAAATAAATAATTCACTTATTTTATAGACCTGTTTAAATCAACTTCTTGTTTTAATAAAACAAGTTTCTACTTTTTAACTCCATTTGAATTTACACTTCAATTTTTGGAAAAACATATTTCCTTTTTAAATCTCAAATTTCATTTTCTATATTCGAAAATATTTTATGGTATTTATACCAAAATTCTAGAGCCATTGATATTTAAACACAACAAGATCAATCATAGTTAATCTATCACAACAAATGTCAAAATCAAAGCAAACACAATAATATAAATGTTGAGGAATCCAGTTGGATTCCTCCAACCTGTTTCCCTGCATCCACAGATGTTAATCAACATCAATAATATTATTTTCACATCAATATGAAATATCATGATGAACAGAATTATTAAACGATTAATGATATAACCAATTAAACTAATTTTATCAACCATTCATCCAAACAACCATCACATAGTATAAAATTACAATAAATAAATTTAAAACTTGTTTATATAAAAATATAAACGAGGTACAGTTAGTGAGTTTACTCACATTGTTTGCAGTAGACAATTCTGCTTTTATTCATTTAAAATCAAACAAATGTTTGATTTTATCACGAAATCCCAGTAGCTCTATTCTCAGCCACATCCCTTCCACAACGTAGATCTTGTTGTTACAGTCCTAATGGATCCGATCTCGTTCAATTCTATTCATGAACGGATAAGTAATAATGATTACAAGGATTTATATAATTAAAAATAGTTTTAAGTTAACTAATCACCAAGTAAAAACTAATTACCCCATTATACGTAATTAGTTGCCATTTTTCTTCCTTTTATATTGCAAACTCCAGTTCCCAGTGACTGGTGACATATCCATAGTCGTGCACTACAGCACCTCTTACCTTCCTCTTCGATTATCCAAGTCTCTATCACCACCAATACGAAAGGAGTCCAACATTAATGTATTAAATCGTGCTTCCCATATTACATCCTTCAGTGATTTGAACGAGTATCATAGTATTCCACTCTTTCATAATTACCATCCTTTGAGTATATTAAATCTTCCTTCCCATATTTAACCAAACATCCACTCCTTGAAACCTGAACCCAACATCACCCCTCACTGTCCTCGTCCATTCTCTTCCACGATCCCCCTACTTCAACAACCCGTTCACCCATGGCCTAATAACTGCGATTAGTTTTATAAACTACTGGTTCCAACGCGTAAACCACTTCTTTTCGGATCTAGACGTGAAGGCTCCTTACCGAAAAATCCATTGTTGACCTTAATTTGACTGCCAAACTCTTTGCAACTTAAATGGCAAACACTAAAATTTTCCAACCCAAGTACTTTCCTTAAAACATCATCCAACAGTTGACTCTCCAACATGGTGATACTTCAATGCAACAAAATATATTCCTATATTAAATAGATCATTGAACCCCTCCAAATAATTTGTCAACAAACCGCCCGTAATTTGTCAACAAACCGCCTGTCAACATGGTGATACTTCAATCCTTTCATCATACCATGCTTCTCCTTCTTTACTCCACTCTCAAAAATGCAATCCACCTTTTGATAGTCGACCTAATACCAATGCAAACACCACCCTCAACCTTCAGTTCGTAACCTCCTTCCCAAAAAACTTTAGAAAAACATTCCTTCACATTGTGCAACCCATGTTAAACCAACATTAAACATCTCATTCCCACCATAACCCAAACTCCTTTACCAAAATGATACTCTTCACTTCGAGAAACTAGATTCTGTCATTACTCACCTAACTGCAGATTCTCCTACTATTACATCAGGAACCGCAAACTAAAAAACCCACATCTCACGCTAAAAATAACCCACTCGTATCCCCTTTTTATTCGAACAGACGGAACCCGATACCCTCACCACCTAAAATTCGCGAAAGCCAGCAAATCCGGTAAACCTAGGCAAAGGTGCGAACTTCTCTACCAAGAAATACCACACGGCTCTATCCTCCGGTGCGGTTTGCCTTCCCGATCATCACGCTCTCCTCCTCATGACTCAGCGAACACCGTAGCCCTGACAGATGCATGCCCTAGCTGCTTCCAAAGAACTCGAATACGGCATCGCAACCATGCTTATACACATAAAGTCGACGCCCTTCCTTTCAGAAATCCAACAAATCAAAATTTACAGAATTTCGTTGATGATTCAATTTTTAAAGAATTTCTCAAGATAGAAGAGGAGTTGTGTTTTCGTTTCCAACAAATGAAATTGAAGAAAAAGGGGATAGGGATTTGCGTTGTTTGAAGGAAAAGGAATGTGACGACCCCCAAACGCCGTACGGACGGTGGCAAGGGTAATCTTTGGAATATAACACATAAACAGATAAATGCAGAACGGAAATAAATAAATACACCAGATAAATATAATCATCGGAGTTACACAGTATACAGGATAATACTTAGTACAAAATACAGTTCAGCTATACATAAATGCCTACAGCGGAAAACAAACATAATATGTACAATCGGAGCTGAATAGCATAAAATGAAATAAATGGTAGAATCCATCTTCAGCTCCAGCTATCCAGAAAGAGCCTGCTTAAACCTGAATACAAGGCTGCCCATGTAGAAAGAGGGGCATCTGAGTTTGCAAGTGAAACAAACTACGAGTCAGTCATGGGACTGGTATGAGAAATCTACAAAACACATTTTATAATATGGCTAATCACTAGACCACGCCACTTTCGCGGAACAGGTTTACTCCATTGGATTGCCAGTGCTTTAAAAACAAGTGAATCTTCTAAACACCGCAATGCTTTTTATAAAAATGAAGCCATTATAAGACTCAGTTCCCATAACACAATGCAACGCAAACCGGAGGATAGAGTTTTACCTTATAATGGCCAAAATATGCTTGATACAAATAAAACAAAAGCATTTGATATTATTACTAGTGTTTATATGTTTCAAAAACAATTTCACATCATAAGTATCAATCATAGACGGCATTAATGCCCCATACCACTATGTCGTCATATATAGGCATACAATCAAAACTGCACATGTCGTATTTGGAAATTGGATTTCCGTCATGAACCGAAGCAAGGGATCGTCCTCATCGAATTCGAGACTGTCTAGCCCGAGCCTCAGGACCCAGACACAGGTGAGCCCTTGGAGCGACAGGGCCGGTCCACCGATGTGGATTAAAATGCCTAAACACTGCGTTTCCCCGCCCTTTGGGGCGTAAATGAGCCAAATGACTCCATCCGCTTCACATAGTCACCGATATATCCGAGGCGCCTCGCAACAGAAACAACCACACAGGTGAAAACAATATGAATGTCAGCCAGTTTAAGCACCGACACCACCTCTAGCTAGAAAGAAACGCATGTCCTCTCTGAGGTCCTCCCCCGTTTCTGGCTCATACCGGGGTGTGAGGCTCGCGAATTCACGTTATACACAAAGCTATGCCACACAGGCCGTGATTTGATCATCAACTACAAGACTTTGCTTTTCAACAGAAGCCTTGATCATCTGCCACTTAGGCATGCCACACAGGCAATTCACTCTATGCCACACAGGCCGTGATTTGATCATCAACTACAAGACTTTGCTTTTCAATAGAAGCCTTGATCGTCTGCCACTTAGGCATGCCACACAGGCAATTCACTCTATGCGACTGATTTCTATCGATATATAACCTCTGAGCTCGTAAGTCTCAGAGAAGGACGTTAAGCAAGAGAATAAATTCTCCGCCGCCAAACAGATAAATATTTAATAGAGATCAATCAGCATAGAACAAAATCCAATGTCAGACACACATTCCATTTATAAGTAAACCGGAGGCGCTATATACCTCGCATATCCATCGATCTCCAAGCACGTCTGGACGATCACCACTCATTATCCATATTTCGGGATGCCTCCCAATCAGGACATCAGTTATCATCCACCTGAGGTGAAGATCTCCGGTCTTCAACCATCGTCTACATCGTCGACTTCTTATCGCCGATCAATTATTTGAAATGAGATTTAACTCGGCCTTTTCAAATAATTCACGTATATTTAGAATTTAAATCAATTCATTTCAATGGTTAAATTATTCGACATTAATAATTTTGTCATTAAGTGTCATTTTCACACCAAACACGTTCAACCATCAAATATCTAATAAACCGAGTAAATTCGGTTAATTTTCCATTCCATATCGTTTATAATATTTTATAACGATTTATCGCTATTTTTATTCATTTTAAAGTAGCTAATTTCATTCAAATGACGCTTCAGGCCATAACGCGGCCGTGGCGCTGTTTTTCTTCAGATTTGATTTATACATAACTGAAAATCTAATCATTGGATCTTCACAAAATTTATATCATTAGAAAGATCTTTTCAAAACGAATCCAACGATTTCAGTTTCGGGAAAATCCGACGGTCGGATCTCCCGGTACACTCGTTTGAAGTTTCGATTTCAAAATACGAACTACAGCGGGTATTTTTCAACCAAATAATCCTACGTGGTTTCAATCAAATAATTCTCAACCACCAACGGGTATTTTTCAACCACAATCATTCAATTCCAACCACAAATAATTCTAATCAACCATTCGCTATCAACCAATTTCCACACCAATCACAACCAATAAATATCGTCCATAGTTTGTGGACGAGGGGAGTGTATATATATATATACTTATATATATATATTATATAAGTATATTTCACTTCTATTTCAATATCATTTCAATTTATTTCAATGCACATATCATTTTTACAATGCATATATAACTTATACATCGAACATACAACTTATACAACGCTTATACATGTGGTGTACAACGCTTATATAACTCATACTTCGACTATATAATTTATACATCGTTGTTTTCCATATCGTTTATAATTCAGAAATCTCACATTGGGTTCCACTCCACCAAAAATAGCAGAAGGCTCAGAAAAATATCCGTTCTCTTCTAGAATGTAGAAGACGTCCTCACGGTCCCGGTGTCTCTTGTTTCACTGAATTTCGACTAGAAACGAAAAGATATGATTTTTATACGGAAAACATACTTTGCAATGCTTTTAAACTGTTGAAATCAGTTCAGATAAATAAAACCGTATACCTTTCTTCCTGGTTCGAAACTAGGTTTTAAATTTTTCCTCAACGGTTGCACGTGATTGGAATCAGGGCACATGGCGTCAAAGAGGGAGGTGGGGCACCTCAGCGCCTGAAGTGGGGCTCACTTCGGTGGCCCCTGGCATGAACGGCGGCGGTCCAAAGAGCGGATGTTCCCGGGGGTGATTCGAACGAAATACCTCAAGAAAGAGGGAGTACTTGGTATGGATTTGAAGCTCGTCTCGAGATCTTCAAAAATTGCTATGGAGCGCTCGATTTCGTTGAGGGATGGAGGAGAAATCAAGCCGGGAAGTTGGGTTGCTGTTTCCGCCGTGCGCGACTTTGATTACGGGGAGAGAGAAAGAAGATGAACCAATGAGATATTTCTATTTTATTTATATATTTTAAAATCTCAAATATACCCATCTTCACATACTAACACCAATCCAAACCCAACGACTGTCGTCCCTAGCTAAATACCCCCATTCCGAACACAATGGGATATGTTTCGTAAGCCCATTCGACTGTTTCAGTCAGTTTTTCTTCCAATTAAAATATAAAACATTCAATATTTAATTTGAACGTATATTTCAATTTGCCGGGGCCACCTACTGATCCTAAAAATTCCTGAAAAATAAATCTAGCTATATTTTAACGATATGGTCCCAACAAAACTAGTTTCTTTGAATTCTGAGACCGTTTGAAAAATGGCCTTTTTCTGGTCGATCCAATTTAACTGTAATTGACCAAACACATTTTCCTTCGCCACGCTCACATATTAACTTCAAAAATTATGGAATTTGAAACCTAGCAATAATTTGACATCCCGGATCCAACAAAAGTGGTTTCGTAGAATTCTGAGGTCGTTGGCAAAATGGCCATTTTCACGGGCTATATAAACTTTATAGCGACCTTTCTGAAAATTCATTTGGCCATAACTTTTGATTCCCGCTATGAAACTTTGATTTTTCAAATTTGTTAGAAAGATATTCACTAACAGATTTAAATATTTTTAGTTTCACTAAAATCCGTTTTATTTTGCACCCGGTATAGTCAGTCAAAATTTGAATTCAAATTTTGAAACTACCGCGCCATTTCAGGCCTTGTTTATAATTAAAATTAATTATATTTAATTTCAAATGTCGATTCAAACATACTTTTCATCGTTATTATTTAAAATATTTTATTTTAAATATCTAAAATTCAATAAAATAGCCAATTTAAAATTTTCAAACTGGTTCAGATTTTCCGGGTTATTACAATCTCCCCCACTTAAAACTTTTCGTCCCCGAAAAGGAACAAAGTCGAAAGTGGTTTAATTAATCAACTCTATTTTCCATCTGGCTTCCATTCTTCAACTTTTCAGTTTCTAAGAATTTTCAAATTCTTCAAAAATTTGGCTAACACCCTAAATTCTCGAAATTTTTTGCCATAACCTCCTTTGTACGGGGAGGGGTTTAGAAATTTATTGGGTCGTATTAGGTACCCAATAAATCCTAATAAGCATACACATATTTATAGTGATATATTCTAGTGTCCACGGGGGAGTGTGTATAGATAATAACTCCAGAGAATAAATTCTCGTCACCCCTTAAATAGTTTTTGTGCCTTATAAGACTAGAGAGACGTGTTTATTATCATCTCTAGACCCGTGTGGGGGTTTTATTAATATCGCAATTTATTGTTACAATTTTATATGGTCCATATCAGTCATCAGTTCAACATGTAATAAATAGTCCATATATGTCATCAGTTCAACCTATAAAATATAGTCATTGCCATACAAGCCTCTCGCTCGTATGGTAAATCTTCAACCTCGTCACACAAGCTCCAGATGCTTGCGTGGTATATGATGAAGTATGCTATCTTCAAGAAGTATGCCCTCTTCAAGAAGTATGCCATGCAGTGTAGTTCAAAATTAATTGTTACTATCCTATGGCGACATTTATTATTACACACAGAACAACCAGCACTCCGCATCCAATGGCACTCACAGGAGTTGATATAATAATAAAATTGCGCATCCAACTCTTTAAGGTTTACCTATTTGTTGGGCACGCAAATAAATTCTTTACTCAACAGCTAATCCATTTACCTGTTCGAACATATATAATGCACATGTATATATTTCTATCTATTCTCTAACCTGTTCAATGTGTGATTTAATCGAATAAATTTACCATCCATTCTCTTATAAATTTAACTAATTATTATCCCAATAATTTAATTAATCAAATTCTCGACCATACAACATAAACAACAATCATTTTATTTTTAACTTTTCAAAAATATATCGATTAATTCATATACTCTTTTAAATCTTTCAGGCTATATAATTAAAATTATACATCCATGAAAAGAAAACAACAACCAAATAGAGAACATAACTGAAATGTAAAATATGGTAAATGCACCTTGCACCGGAGTTAATCAGAGATATCCACCCTGCACTTAGGATAGGCTTACGTAATGCTTTCCTCAGTTTACGAAGTACAATCTCGCGGATATCCACTCCACTGCACTTTGACTAAGTGAACCTTCTTGTTCTTCAGTTCTTTGGTTTCTTTACCAATTATCTTTATCGGCTCTCTTCTCACAGCTAATTCTGGAGTAATTTCCAATTCCAGTTGTGCAGCTTCTTCCACAACTAAATCTAGGTCATGTACATGCTTTCGAAGTTGAGAAACGTGAAATACATCATGTACTCTAGGCAACCAATCAGGCAATTGAACCCTATAAGCGAGAGTTCCAATCCGTTCAAGAATAGGGAATGGACCAATAAATCTGGGTGCCAACTTCCCAGTTTTGCCAAATCGAATTACTCCTCTCATCGGATAAACCCTTAGATACACATAGTCAACAACAGCAAATGCTAAATCCCTCTTTCTCGAGTCTGCATAGCTCTTCTATCGGCTTTGAGGTGATAGCAATCGTTTCTTAATGAAATCGACTTTATCCGCAGCTTCGTGAATCATATTGGTCCCAATACCAGCCTATTGCCAGGTTCAACCTAACAAGCAGGAGATCGGCATGGTCTACCATACAATGCTTCGTATGGTGACATGGTCAGGCTTGCTTGGTAGCTGTTGTTGTATGAGAACTCGGACAAATGCAAATGGTCTTCCCACGATTCGCCAAAATCAATAACACAAGCCCGCAATAAATCTTCTATAATACGATTCACCCTCTCAGTTTGACCATCTGTTTGGGGATGATATGCGATGCTCAAGTTCAGTTTCGTTCCCAGTTCTACTTGAAATGCCTCCCAGAATTTGCTAGTAAATATTGGATCTCTATCACTAACTATACTGATCGGCACTCCGTGTAGCTTAACTATTTCTTTGAAATAAACCTATGCCAGACTCTGAGCAGTTCTATTGGATCTGACAGGTATAAAATGGGCTGTCTTCATGAAGCGATCTACGATCACCCAAATACTGTCATTTCCTTTCTTGGTTCTGGGTAAACCATCTATGAAGTCCATAGAAATGTGTTCCCATTTCCAACCTGGAACGTCCAATGGTTGCAACAATCCGGCAAGTTTCTGCTTGTCGCTTTTGACTAGTTGGCAAGTAGGACACCTGCTAACATATATTGAAACGTCCCTTTTCATAACTTTCCACCAGAATGTTCGCTTGAGATCGTTATACATTTTGCTCACACCTGGATGGGTACTCAGCTTGGATTTGTGACATTCGTCTAACACTTCTCTTTTGAGATTGGGGATGTCGGGAACACAAATCCTTCCTCTCAATCTCAGAATCCCCTCGTTATCTATTTGAAAACCCAAGGGTTCGCCTTTCGGAATTCCTCTGATCATATCCTTAATAAAATTATCATCCTTCTGAAGAATAGATATTTTGTCAATCAAGGAAGTCGTAATAATAAAACTGGCGATTATCACATTCTTTCTACTTAGCGCATCAGCCACAACATTGGCTTTCCCTGGAGTGTACAAAATCTCAAAATTGTATGCTGCAAGAAATTCTAGCCAACGTTGCTGCCTCAGATTCAAGTCTTTCTGGGTGAACAGATACTTTAGCGACTGATGATCTGTATATATTTTGAACTTCTCACCCAAAAGATAGTGCCTCCAGATTTTCAAAGCAAATACGATAGCCAACAACTCAAGATCATGAGTTACGTAATTCTTCTCATGTGGTTTCAGCTGACAGCTAGCATAAGCAACCACTTGACCTCTTTGCATTGATACTGCACCAAGGCCTTCTCTAGAGGCATCTCTCTAGACTTTCAAGTCCTGATTTCCATCGATAATTGTTAGCACTGGGGCAGTCGTTAATCTTACTTTTAGCTTCTGAAAAGCCTCCTCACATTCGGGAGTCCACTTGAATTTTGCGTGCTTCTTTGTAAGCTTTGTCGAAGAACTAGATATCTTTGAAAAATCTTTAACGAACTTCCGATAATAACTAGTCAATCCAAGAAAACTTCGAACTTCTGTCGGAGTACTAGGCTGCTTCCAATTTTGAATAGCGGTGATCTTACCTGGATCCACAGCAATTCCTTCTTTTGACACAACGTGGCCAAGAAATTTTACTTCATCTTGCCAGAATATACATTTGGAAAGTTTAGCTTTTAAAACATTCTTTCGCAAAATTTCTAACACTTGTTCCAAATGTTTTTCATGTTCGGCTTTTGACTTAGAGAAGATCAATATGTCATCAATGAAAACCAGAACAAAATTATTCAAGACTTCTCTGAATACCCGGTTCATCAGACCGACAAAATACGATGGAGCGTTACATAAGCTGAACGGAATTACTAACCACTCATAGAATAAATCGGGGCCTCTGAATGCTATCATAGGAACACACTCTTCGGCAATACGAAGCTGATGGAAGCCTGTAGCTAGGTCCATTCTTGAAAATACTTGTGCGCCATTCAATCGATCTAGCAAATCATCAATCCGCGGCAATGGATATTTGTTCTTTAATGTCTGTTTATTCAAGTCACGATAATCCACACATAGTCTGAGAGTACCGTCTAACTTTGGGACAAACACCACTGCTGCTCCCCAATCAGAGAAACTAGGCCTGATCAGACCTTTCCATACAAGCTGTCGAGTTTGATTATCTAATTCTTCCTTCTGCTTCAGGGTCATTCTCCGAATAGCGTGCACTACTGGCCTTTCTTTCGGAATTAAAGCGATCTTGAAATCAATTTCTCTCTTCGGAGGTAAGCTAACAACTTCTTCGAACACATCTGCATAATTCTTAACGACAGGAATATCTTTTATGCGGTCTGGAATATTCTCTGTGACTACAGAGATATTTTCTATTTGAGCAGGAGAAACATCAAGAGCTGACCAATAGTCTTTTCTATCAGAATTCGGACCATCGCATGGTATGGTGATATAATTCCCTAATTGGGCCTTTGCCTTAACAACTCTCTCGGCACATTTAACCTCAGCTTCATATTTGGTTAACCAATCCAATCCCAAAATAAGATCGAATTCAGTAAAATTCATGATGATAGAGATGGTAGGGAACTTATAACAGGAAAAAGAGACAGGCACCGCACAAATCCAGCTAAGATCGAGAGAACCCCCAACTGGATTATGGATAGTGATGGGTTCTTTGAGATTTTTCAATTTCAAATCCAACTTCTTAACTGCATCTTTGCAATAAAGCTTTGTGACGCGCCTGTGTCAAACAGTACTTTAACGGGAATATTTTTCACACTAAGCGTGCCTTCCAAAACATCTGACTTTACCTAACTAGCTGAGGGCTCAGAAGTTTCTGCTACCTCATTTATATGTACTGCTTCAGGCTTTTCCTTTAATAGCTGGCAATTTTTCTCAATATGACCAGCCTGATGGCACTTCCGGGATCTCCTAATCTCTCGAGACCTCCTACCGGGTTAAAATCCATCCTTCTTCAAGGACCTACAATTCCTGGTCAAATGCCCTTGCTTCTTGCAGTTAGAGCATGTGGCCGTCGTTACGGGTTCTTTCTCAGATTTAAACCTTTTCCTCTTGGCTTTGGGCTTCTCGCTGTCCGTAGGGCATCTTACTAGCCTCAGGACTATCAGTCTCAGACTCCTCTTTGTTTCTAGAACTGACTTCCTCTTCGTCCTTCAAAAGACCTTTCTTATGGAGATCTTCATATTGATAAGCCATGTATATCATTTCTGAAAAAGGAAGCTTCACATGCCCCATCACACTATTCTGGTACTTTCTTTGAAGCCCGTTAAGAAACCTCGGATTCTTCCTCTTCGGATTTTGAATTAGATTAGGTGCAAAATGAGAAAGTTCGTTGAATCTTTTATGATATTCTGGGATATCCATATCTCCTTGTATCAAATAGCAGAATTCATCACAATACCGCTCAGTTGCTTCTGGAGGAGTAAATCTTTCACCGAAAATCTCTTTGAATCTATCCCAGGTGATATCACCTTCTGGATTATCCTTAATGATTGTTTCCCACCATATTAAAGCTTCTTCTTTGAGCACCCAAGATGCCACTAATCTTTTCTGATCATCTTTCAGTTGGAAACGCTCAAAAATTCTTTCAGTAGAGCTCATCCAAGCTTGAGTTTGAATAATCGATTCATTGCCAGAGAATTGTGCTCCACCCAGATTTCGATATCTCTTAGATAGAGCCTCTAGATCTGGTTCTGCATTCCTTCTGTTTCTGACACTCATTTTCTAGTACTTCTGCAAATAGCAGACCAAGTGTCAGGTCAACAGAAAAGATATTTTTAAAACATAAAACATATACTTGAATGTAAATGTGTCTATCGGGGTGTATTCCATTCTGTTATACTCATACTAGGATATTACTGATCCTATCTGTAATGAGTTACCCGTCCTAGAACACTACTGGTTCTATTTCTGACGAGTTCGTTAATATGTTATATTCCGGAACTAAGCTTAACCAAAGCTCTGATACCACGTGTGACGACCCCCAAACCCCGTACGGACGGTGGCAAGGGTAATCTTTGGAATATAATACATAAATAGATAAATGCAGAATGGAAATAAATAAATACACATGATAAATATAATCATCAGAGTTACACAGTATACAGGATCGTACTTAGTACAAAATACAGTTCAACTATACATAAATGCCTACAACGGAAAACAAACATAATATGTACAATAGGAGCTGAACAGCATAAAAAGAAATAAATGGTAGAATCCATCTTCAGCTCCAGCTACCCAGAAAGAGCCTGCTAAAACCTGAATACAAGGCTGCCCGTGTAGAAAGAGGGGCACCCGAGTTTGCAAGTGAAACAAACTACGAGTCAGTCATGGGACTGGTTTGAGAAATCTACTTAACATATTTTATAATATGGCTAATCACTTGACCATGCCACTTTCGTGGAATGGGTTTACTCCATTGGAATGCCAGTGCTTTTAAAAACAAATAAATCTTCTAAACACCGCAATGCTTTTTATAAAAACGAAGCCATTATAAGACTCAGTTCCCATCACATAATGCAGCGCAAACCGGAGGATAGAGTTTTACCTTATAATGTCCAAAATATGCATGATACGAATAAAACAAAAGCATTTGATATTATTACTAGTGTTTATATGTTTCAAAAACAATTTCACATCATAAGTATCAATCATAGACGACATTAATGCCCCATACCACTATGTCGCCATATATAGGCATACAATCAAAACCGCACATGTCGTATTTGGAAATTGGATTTCCGTCATGAACCGAGGCAAGGGATCTTCCTCACCGAATTCAAGACTGTCTAGCCCGAGCCTCAGGATCCAGACACAGGTGAGCCCTTGGAGCGACAGGGCCGGTCCACCGATGTGGGTTAAAATGCGTTAACACTGTGTTTCCCCGCCCTTTGGGGCGTAAATGAGCCAAATGACTCCATCGGCATCACATAGTCACCAATATATCCGAGGCGCCTCGCAACAGCAACAACCACACAGGTGAAAATAATATGAATGTTAGCCAATTTAAGCACCGACACCACCTCTAGCTAGAAAGAAACGCATGTCCTCCCTGAGGTCCTCTCCCGTTTCTGGCTCATACCGGGGTGTAAGGCTCGCGAATTCACGTTATACACAAAGATATGCCACACAGGCCGTGCTTTGATCATCAACTATAAGACTTTGCTTTTCAACAGAAGACTTGATCATCTGCCACTTAGGCATGCCACACAGGCAATTCACTTTATGCGACTGATTTCTATCGATATATAACCTCTGAGCTCGTACGTCTCAGAGAAGGGTGTTAAGCAAGAGAATAAATTCTCCGCCGCCAAACAGATATATATTTAATAGAGATCAATCAGCACAGAACAAAATCCAATGTCAGACACACAGTCCATTTATAAGTTCGTCCTGGGTCTGAACGAAACCGGAGGCGCTATATACCTCGCATATCCATCGATCTCCAAGCACATCTGGACGATCACCACTCATTATCCATATTTCGGGATGCCTCCCAATCAGGACATCAGTTATCATCCACCCGAGGTGAAGATCTCCGGTCTTTAACCACCATCTTCATCGTCGACTTCTTATCGCCGATCAATTATTTGAAATGAGATTTAACTCGGCCTTTTCAAATAATTCACGTATATTTAGAATTTAAATCAATTCATTTCAATGGTTAAATTATTCAACATTAATAATTCTGTCATTAAATAATCATTTTCACACCAAACATGTTCAACCATCAAATATCAAATAAACCGGGTAAATTCGGTTTATTTTCCATTCCATATCGTTTATAATATTTTATAATGATTTATCGCTATTTTTATTCATTTAAAAGTAGACAATTTCATTCAAACGACGCTTCATGCCATAACGCGGCCGTGGCGCTGTTTTTCTTCAGATTTGATTTACACATATTTGAAAATCTAACCGTTGGATCTTCACAAAATTTATATCATTAGAAAGATCTTTTCAAAATGAATCCAACGGTTTCAGTTTCGGGAAAATCCGATGGTCGGATCTCCTGGTACACTCGTTTGAAGTTTCGATTTCAAAATACGAACTGCAGCATCGTTACTCGATTTAATTTAATTATATATATATATATATATATATATAATCGATTCTGGCACTGTTTTTCTTCAGATTTGAATTAAACATTGCAGACAATCCAACCGTTGGATCTTCACAAAGTGGGTATCGTTGGAAAGATATTTCCAAGGCGAACCCAACGGTTGCGGTTTCGGGAAAATCTGATGGTCGGCTCTCCCGCACTAATCGTTTGAAATCACAGTTTCAAAACACAAACTGCAGCTTCGTTATTCGATTTATTTTATTTATATTTATATATATATATAATTCATTCATCGATTTCAAAACCATATTCACTTCATATATTTGATAAAAATGATATTTTTATCCCACAGATATTTATTTCAACACATCACCATTTTTAACACTTCATATTCACAATAAAAATGTAGATTTTATTGTTCGATCTATATATTCAACACATGAATGTTTTCGACTTCACACTTACGATAAAAATTTGATTTTTGTCGTTCTAGCCATTTATTCAACACATGAATATTTTCTATAGTTGGTATATATAATAAAAATGTAATTTTTATTGTAAAACAATTTATTTCCAAACACGATTATTTTATATAGTTTATATATAAGGAAAAAATGTTATTTTTATTGTAAAGCAATTTATTTCAAAACATGATTATTTTATATAGTTTATATATAAGGCAAAAATGTTATTTTTATTGTAAAACAATTTATTTCAAAACACGATTATTTTATATAGTTTATATATAAGGCAAAAATGTTATTTTTATTGTAAAAACGATTTATTTAAAACACTAGTATTTTATATAGTTTATATATAAGGCAAAAATGTTATTTTTGTTGTAAAAACGATTTATTTAAAACACTAGTATTTTATATAGTTTATATATAAGGTAAAAATGTTAATTTTATTTTTCAAAGAATTTATTCAATACACGAACTCCATTCAACACATGAATTTCTATTCAACACATGAATTTTATTTCAACATTCAATTTTAAATCAAACACAGAAATATTTCAGAAAATTTCGGCAGCATAACGGCAGGGTAGTTAAAACTGGGGCCGTCCCTTGTACGGCTCCTCACTCTACCTTAAAGCATCGCAGCTTTTGACAATGGGGATTTCATTCATCTAGTTCGCACGCAGGCGGCATGTTTATTTTTTTTATTCCACAAACTAATCCTACGTGGTTTCAACCAAATAATTCTCAACCACTAACGGGTATTTTTCAACCACAAACAATTCTAATCAACCATTCGCTATCAACCAATTTTCACACCAATCACAACCAATAAATATCGTCCATGGTTTATGGACGAGGGGAGTCTATATATATATATATATTATATATAAGTATATTATATATAAGTATATTTCACTTCTATTTCAATATCATTTCAACTTATTTCAACGCACATATCGTTTTTACAACGCATATATAACTTATACATCGAACATACAACTTATACAACGCTTATACATGTGGTGTACAATGCTTATATAACTCATACTTCGACTATATAATTTATACATTATTGTTTTCCATATCGTTTATAATTCAGAAATCTCACATTGGGCTCCACTCAACCAAAAATAGCAGAAGGCTCAGAAAAATATCCGGTCTCTTCTAGAATGTAGAAGACGTCCCGACGGTCCCGGTGTCTCTTGTTTCACTGAATTTCGACAAGAAACGAAAAAGATATGATTTTTATACGGAAAACATACTTTGCAACGCTTTTAAACTGTTGAAATCAGTTCAGATAAACAAAACCGTATACCTTTCTTCCTGGTTCGAAACTAGGTTTTAAATTTTTGCCTCAACGGTTACACGTGATCGGAATCAGGGCACACGGCGTCGAAGAGGGAGGTGAGGCGCCTCAGCGTCTGAAGTGGGGCCCACTTCGGTGGCCCCTGGTATGAACGGCGGCGGTCCTAAGAGCGGATGTTCCCGGGGGTGATTCGAATGAAATACCTCACGAAAGAGGGAGTACTTGGTATGGATTTGAAGCTCGTCTCGAGCTCTTCGAAAATTTCTATGGAGCGCTCGATTTCGTTGAGGGATGGAGGAGAAATCAAGCCGGGAAGTTGGGTTGCTGTTTCCGCCGTGCGCGACTTTGATTACGGGGAGAGAGAAAGAAGATGAACCAATGAGATATTTCTATTTTATTTATATATTTTAAAATCTCAAAAATACCCCTCTTCACATACTAACAACAATCCAAACCAAACGACTGTCGTCCCCAGCTAAATACCCCCATCCTGAACACAATGGGATATGTTTCGTAAGCCCATTCGACTGTTTCAGTCAGTTTTTCTTCCAATTAAAATATAAAACATTCAATATTTAATTTGAACGTACATTTCAATTTGCCGGGACCAGCTACTGATCCTAAAAATTCCCGAAAAATAAATCTAGCTATATTTTAACGATACGGTCCCAACAAAACTAGTTTCATCGAATTCTGAGACCGTTTGAAAAATGGCCTTTTTTTGGTCGATCCAATTTAACTGTAATTGACCAAACACATTTTCCTTCGCCATGCTCACATATTAACTTCAAAAATTATGGAATTTGAAACCTAGCAATAATTTGACATCCCGGATCCAACAAAAGTGGTTACGTCGAATTCTGAGGTCGTTGGCAAAATGGCCATTTTCATGGGTTATATAAACTTTATAGCGACCTTTCTGAAAATTCATTTGGCCATAACTTTTGATTCCCGCTATGAAACTTCGATTTTTCAGATTCGTTAGAAAGATATTCACTAACAGATTTAAATATTTTTGGTTTCACTAAAATCCGTTTTATTTTGCACCCGGTACAGTCAGTCAAAATTTGAATTCAAATTTTGAAACTACCGCGCTATTTCAGGCCTTGTTTATAATTAAAATTAATTATATTTATTTTCAAATTCCGATTCAAACATACTTTTTGTCGTTATTGTTTAAAATATTTTATTTTAAATATCTAAAATTCACTAAAATAGCCAATTTAAAATTTTCAAACTGGTTCAGATTTTCCGGGTTGTTACAAGGAATTACTGTTGTATTTTTCCTTCTTTAGGTGATTTCTCTATTTTGTTTTACTGAGGATGGGAATCGAGATTGAAGAAACGGAGAACAGGAAAAAGAATTTGGCTTAAGGGATTGTTAGGGGAACGACTTATATAAAGAGAAAGTTGGCTTCCCTGAGAAGCTTTAAGGTGGCTTCATAGAGAAGGAACACGGTGCCTTTCACTGGAAGGAACATGTTTATTTATTATTACTGATTTATATTTAATATGTCGGTAGGAAGGAAAAAGTGTTTGAAAAACAAGGACTAATGAAATTATATGCATCTGACCGAAATGTTTTTTTTTTCTAGCGTCCCTGTCATTTGTATAAAAGTGTTTGAAACAAGGACAAAAGATATATTCTATTATATATTTTTTTCTTAGCCGAAAATTTTGTCTTCAAAAGTTTGTGAAGATTGCAGTTTGATTTTTCTCTGTTCGCTATATTTTAATTCTTGGTTTCGAATGAAAGGAAACAAAAGTCGATGGTATATTTGAAATGAAGTATCAATGTCGGGTGATCATGAAATGTCAAGCTTAAGGACAACAGCTGTCAAGATTTTATTTATTTTATTACGTTTTGGACTAAGATTTCGGCCATATGGTAAGATAAAATCTCGAATTAGATTTTTTTTAAAATTCCTTATAAAAATCATATATATTACCAACTCAACATTCAAAACCAATTTAAATATTTTAGAATTAAATAGCTAAAAATCCGGGTCGTTACATTACTTCCCCCTTAAAATAATTTCATCCCCGAAATTGCTAAGCAGTAAAAATGCTATAACTATAACTCCTCTTAACTTACTTAGTTGGAATCTTATATTCTGTATCCTCTTAACCAAGTTCTTACCCGACCTTCGAATTCTCATACCATTACTAGACGATTCATAATTCTTTCCAAGTGATCTGTCCACCATTTTTGGTCAATCCATTGTCACATTCTTGCCTTCAATCCATATGTTCTTCTGCATATCCATACCCATTTCAATTGATTTTAAATCCATTTATCAATTTCATTATTCCACATGAAATTTTATTAACCAATTCTATTTTTCTAATTTCAATTATAATTAACAACTCGATTTTTAAATTATCAAAATTTTCTTGAAATTTTCTAACTCTTTAAATTTTCGAAAAAAATCGCCAGCATCTCCTTTGCACGGCTCAATCGGGACAACCACAACTCGCCTTTGTAGGCCTTCTCCAATCCAAAAGAAAATCAAAAAGCCAAGCGGCTTGCCCCATAGGCTCATTAAACAGTCAACCCAAGTAGTATTGTAAACGTGTACCTTTTTGTCGGGCATAATTCTATCTCTTACATTTGCTTCCATTCAATATCTGCTCAGCATACATATATCCATTTCAAGTTGGTTTCAAATCAATCCAACTTCCAGTTTTTAACTCTCTAACCAACTTCTGATTAGTTCACTTCCATTCTATCAATTCAAATTTGATTTCTATTTAAGTCCATCCACTTATTATACTTGAATCCAAATTATCACAATTCAGTTTCAGTTAGCAACATCCAATATGTATTCAATTTGCTTAATCATAAGTCGAATTCATTTTAAAACTTCAAATTTCAACCTTTCTCTTTATTTAATTTCATTCGGGATTATCTTTATCTAATCTAATTTCCATTTAACTTAAGTTAAGTTCCAATCCAATAAAATTTTGCATTCAATTCAAATTCCTCACATATTGGGTTTAAACTAATTTACTTACTTTTCAAGGGTTCACACAATTTTGTATGCTTCAATATATGTCCAATGATAACCCAGTTCATATCATTTTCTTATAAACTATTCATTGGGCCAAGTTTCCATCCAATTTCAAACAAATTCCATTTCAATGGATTTCGAACAGATTTTGTTTTCTTTAGAGTCGTCCCGCTCCATTTAACTAAACTTTAGTTAAATTTAATCCATTTGATTTTACTTCCACCTTTTTAATATATTTAACTTATATTAAATTCAGAATTCGAATTTACGAGGTTTATTCCGAATTAGTTTGAAATCATATATGTTTATACACATATTTATAATCAACTCAATTCAAAACATTTGAATTTCTAAAAGGGTCCGTTTGTCACAGGTCCCTATTAAGTTTCAAATTTAGGCTCACATTCGGTTCTAAACTTATTGTAAATTAGGTCCCAATTTTTCAAAAACATATAAAAAAATATAAAAAAATCACGAAAATTCATTATTAAATAAAACACGTTCACGCCAAAAAAATCAGGTGGAAAAACAATCAAAAACCACGTCGAAACCCAAAATAACACAAAATCAGCAAAACAGCAGGTTTTTGCATCAAAAGATGCACCTATTTGTAAATAGTTGCACACATTCATGCTAATATTTCACTGTTGCGCCCAAACTGCTGTATAAATGCATACATGTATGCAGCTAAACTGCATTACATGCATTCTTTTATGCATATATTCAAATTTGACCTGTTTTTTCAAGCATTCGCCGTTTTCAGACATTGTTGCACACATTCATGCTCCCGTATAGAATAAATGCATGCATTCATGCGTATATTCACAAGCCGTCGTCCCTTTTAAAATTGTTGCACACATGCATACATATATAAAGAATAGTTGCACTCATGTATGCAACTTTTCGTTACACGTGAATCTCAGTTCAACTTTGTATGCATAAATGTATGCAGTTATTCGCTAATAGTTGCATACATGTATGCGTATATTGGTCCATATTTTCAGCATAAATACACTATACGAATATACGCATACATGTATGCTACTATAAGCAATAGTTGCACAGATGTATGCAACTTTTTTTTTTCAATTAGCGTGGACTCCTAGGAATATTTCCTATTTTTTGGAATTTTTTTATTTTATATCACAGCACATTTTTTTGGGTCAGAAATGGCAAAACACGTAACATTGCATGGGAGGAGGCGGAAGGGCTGGAAATTTTCGGCGGCACCTTAAAATAGGGACCGGAAACGCAAGTAAACATTGACTGGATGTGGTGTGAATTAAGTTTCATTTTAGGGATGTGAGCCTAATTTTAACTTTCTAAAACAACTCTATTTTTCTCAAACAATTTCCATTAATAAATCTATTATGGCAGCAATCTGTCACTTAGAAACTCGAAAATGAATAACGATAATGTCGCGATCCATTATCAGAATTATTTTCTCGCCACGGAAGTGATTTCAGTGCTTAATCACTTTCAAAGTCCATTTAAACCATTTCTAATACAAAAATCCCTTCAAAACAATGCTATATTACCTTTGAAATACTTCAAGAAATATTTTCTAAATATCCGGTATTTAAATCCATAATTCTGATCTGAATCCAATTCTAATTTAGCTTATTTGTATATTCCATTTTTATACCAATTCAGTTTGGTTTTATATGATCATTTAAATATTATAATGTCGTTTGATTATAATATCAATCAACACGTCCATATATTATAATATCCCTGAAATTATCCATTTTGTATTAAAATAAATTTTGGGCAAAATTAGTTCATTTACCCATTTTAAAACAATACTGTATCGAATTGCTTTGTTCGAGAGTTTAGAAACACCTATCGATATAGTTGTACATCCTGTATCGACCAGAATTCAAAAATCACTCAACAAACCAGCCAACACAATACAAAACAATTTTATATTAAATCTACAAATACGCGCTTAGATATATACACTCAAACCCAATCTAGGGTGTTACTAACCCCATCTCTATTGAGTTACACCATAGAGCCAAGGTTATCACTCAACATTCAGCTCTGATACCAACTGTAATGGCCCGAATTTCCATACCCTTTGGGTCGACTAATAACACCACAAGTCCAACCCAAATTGCACAGAAATACGAATCATTAGTAGAAATAAGTTAGAGGATGAGAGATAGAAAGAAAAATTAGAATAGAAGAAAACGAAGAACACAAGTCACACAGCGGAACGAATAAGATATATTATACAACATAACTTTTGAAATACAAATCGATACTGTATATACATACCATCATCAGAGCACACCAGTTATTCCTAGAACAGTTATAAACCCTGTTTCCAAATACAATATAGTACACAGCGGAAAATATGAAAGTCTATAGCTAACAGGTGAAGCCTCCTGCTTCAAGCTCCTCCAAATAAATCTGTAAAATCCTAACTACTTGACTGCCAGTACAAATTTGGGCACCCAAGCGTTTAGGGAAAACAAAACAAAATAAACTCTGGGACAGTCATGGGACTGGTGTGAGTAAACTCCAACCATTTGATTAACTATCAAAATCCTTTCAAAAGAAATGATAATCGTAACACCGATCCACACATAAACACGGATGGTTTTTATCTTACGATAACTAAAAATATTTTTGATATCAAATCCAGTGATATTATAATAGTGTCTACATCAAATAAATAGAATCTAGCAGAACGCTTGCATCTTACGCTCCATATATAATATAAAATCGGAAACCGCATGACGCTTATTGGAGATTGGATTTCCAACATGACAAGGTATGGAACCACCTTCCGGTAGTGTATCTCTAGAGGGGAATACACTGGGTTCAACAAGAACGTCTTGCAAACTGGCCCACACATAGCTGACCACTCATTTAACTTGAGTGTATCGAGCATATTATCACCAATGGTTGTGATCAGCAACCGTTACCAAAAGCATACAGCAGCGAATAGAATAAGACGCAAATGAAATTCCTCTAGATCAGGTGATAATACCCCTAATGGGAATGACCCACTAGGCCATGTTACCTTCCCGATTTCTGTCATTTCCTGGTTGATGAGGCTTGAGGTAACGATTATCCTTTTTGAACATCTTACCACCATTCACTTTGGATGCCACCTTGTCTGATCCATCCATAAAAGTTGTCCTATGACTGGACAAACCGAAAGCACCATTCTATTAATCCATCTTGGGCAATTTCTACCTAGGATTAACATAACAGCCCTAGCACTTTACTCCATCTTCAATTATCTTCAGCATAAGTCGATTCGTAACGCTTATGCCCATACGGAGTGGATTTCAGATAATAAATCTGATCCCGGACTCTCCATATTAACAACGGAGGTATAAAATAAATCAAACTTTGATAGCCGGTGATTTAACTATCCAAGAAAACATCCATACAACCACGATCCTATTTCCAAATGGAAATTCTAACGATCAACCATCAAACAACACTGGCCCCTTTTTTAATTAATTCCTTATTATATTATCATTTCCAATTCCCATTTCCCATCATTCAGATCCTTTCAAAGCTCTATTTTCCAATATCTCTTATTCTAGTTAGAAAACATTTATAAGTATTCACGAACCCTTATTTTCTATATTCAGAAATATACCTTATTAAAATGGGAAAATATTTCCATTCTTCATTTCTTAATTCCTCGTTGACCAATTCGTTTCATTTTCTATGCGTAGAAAATATCTCTCATTTTATTTGGGAAAATTTTCAAAATCCTTCAAATTAACGCGATGTTATGAAACATCATTATTATAACTCAAACCATTAATCATTTATTAACTAACCATATTGCTAACCAATCTTCACTATCAAACCTTCACCATTCCTACATCAATCATGAAGTCAATCAAGTTGGGGTATAATTACCTCTCAGACCTTAATTGAACAACATTCTTAGCTTAGAAATAGTCAAAGCTCACAACTTCTAACAAAACATCGCTTACGCGACTCTCAGATTCAATCTAAAATTCCACTTCTTTTATGGACAAACAGTGATTATAAAGGTAGCATTATAATCGTTGTTTATTTGATTTAGAAAACATTAATTATAATGGTAGCGTTAAAATCGCTGTTTAGATTTACAAAACATTTATTGTAACAGCGGCGTTATAACCGCTGTTTAGACTTACAAAACATTTATTATAACAGCAACGTTATGATCGTTGTTTCCAAATATTTGGTTTATAAAAATATAACCTATACATACTAATTTCAATAAATAAATTAATAAGTAAATAAATAAATAATTACATTTGATTCAAAACGGAAAGTAAAAATAACTACTTCCCTAAATTCGATGTAATCAAATTCAAATAAATAACTTTCTCTCGAATAACTTCCCTAGCCAAATTTTTGAAATTTTGAAAATTCTCAGAAACTGAAAAGTTGGAGAATGGAAGCCAGATCGAACGTAGAGTTGAATGATCAAACCACTTTCGACTTTGTTCCTTTTCGGGGACGAAAAGTTTTAAGTGGGGGAGATTGTAATAACCCATAAATCTGGGCCAGTTTAAAATTTTTATTTTGGCAATTTTAGCGAATTTTGATTATTTAAAATGAATTATTTTAAATAATATCGACGAAAAATTTATTTTGAATATAATTCGAACGTATATATTATATACGTGGTCGTTAGAATATAAATAATTATATATAATTATAAATAGGAATTGAAAATGGCGTGGTAGTTCGATAATTCGATTTCAAACTTCAATTGAATGTATCGGGTGCAAAACAATCCGGATTTTTGAGAAACCAAAAACATTAGGATCTAATTGATGATATCTTTCCAATGAATCAGAAAAATCAAAATTTCATAGCGGGAATCAAAAGATATGTCCAGTTGAAATTTCTGAATAGTCGCTATGGAATTCAGGCCCTTAAAAATGGACATTTTGCAAATGACCTCGGATTTCGACGAAACCAGTTTTGTTGGGTCCGCGATGTCAAGTTATTGCTAGATTCCAAATTTCATAATTTTTCGAATCAATATTGAGTGTGGCAAAGGAAAACGCGTTTGACCAGTTTCAGTTGATTTTAATCGACTGGAAAATGGTCATTTTTCAAACGGTCTCAGAATTCGACGAAACTAGTTTTTCAGGACCGTATCGTCGATACGAAGCTAGAAAATATTTTTCTGGAATTTTTCGAGTTAGTATGTGACCCCTGTAAAATGAAATGTACGTTTAAAATTCAATATAATGATTTAAATGTAAATTCAACGGAAACTGATCGTAATGGTCAAATCGGCTTACGAAACATATCCCATTGTGTTCGGAATGGGGGTCTTACGCTAGGGGCGACAGTTGTTGGTCTCGATTTGGGATTCGAATTAAAAGTCAACCCTATGGAATTTAAAAATAATTAAATATATATATATTTCTTTATATGACCCTCCCTCCCCCTTATCTCCCTATTTATTCAGAAGGAAAAAAAATGCTCGATCTCGCGACGCCTCCTCCGGCAGCCATCGCTGCTCCTCCATCGCGCCCCCCACCTCAACGGCGACGCCGCCGCGATTCCGCTCCCCCCCCCCCCTCCTCCTGTTGAACGACGTTGAAAACCCAAACCCCCCCCCCCCCCCGGCCCCAAATCGCCACTGCAACGCCCGATGCCCCCCGACGCTGCTTCCTCAGCCCTCTCCACCTCCAGGGCTCGCGCGAAGACCGCTTCCCCCCCCCTCTATCGCAGCCAATCCCCTTTCCCCCTTCCACTGTAAGCTTTTTATCTATTTAAATTCTCTTTTCAAAATTGATTTTTATTTTTTTTATTTTACATAGAACAGAAGTGTTGATTGTTATAGGATTTAAAGTTTTAATTTTTAACACTTTAAAGTTTTAATTTTTAACAATGAAAGTTAAGATTTTTATATATTGAACATCGAAGTAAAAATATGATTTTTATATATTGAACATCGAAGTAAAAATATGATTTTTATATATTGAACATCGAAGTAAAAATATGATTTTTATATATTGAACATCGAAGTAAAAATATGACTTTTATATATTGAACATCGAAGTAAAAATATGATTTTTATATATTGAACATCGAAGTAAAAATTGATTTTTATATATATAGTGGCTACGGGCAACGAAAGCGACAAAGAGCGAGAACGACGAAGATTTCTCTAAATGAAGTGCCGTGAAGTAAGGATAGCTATCGGTGAGAATTTCTCACCTTTCAATTTCTTTTCTAGTTATATATGTATACTAGGATGCAGACGGTGCTTAGTAGCACCCGACACAATCGTCCACAGACCATGGACTTGTTTGTTTGGTTGCATAAATTAGTTAGATGATTTGATTTGAATTTGGTCGTTTGGTATTTTGATTGATGTGTGAATGGCGTGGGCCTTCACTAGACCGGGGATAAGGCTAGGCCTTGTCCCGTTTCTAGTATCGTGCCGTTATGCCGTCGAAATTTTCTAAAATAAGTTAGAAAAATAAAAATATTGTTTAATTTAAAGAATGAACTTAATAGAAATTCATATGTTAAAATAAAATATTCATTTACAAACCGGATGGTTTGTTTATGTACACCGATTTGACTGACATTGATGGGGACGATAAATTTTGCACATCGCCCAACTGCACAAATAAAATCTGTGTTTGTTGATTTGAAACCCCACACGGGTGTTGGGATGAAATTTGAAGTTCACTCATCCTGATCGATTAAATATGTCGATCGATTTATTGACAGGCTGTTATAAGCGTTAGAGATCTATATTTGATGCTTATACAGTGTAGTGCACTTTGGTTGATGGTTGATTATTTTTCAATGCTAATATATACATGTGTTGTATGGAATCCATATAATTAACTTTATATGGTAATTGATTGGGCCTCATTCCAATTTGAAAAATAAAGAATAATATAAAATAAAGGTTCATGTGTTGACAGTACTCATCCGTTGAGATTAGTCATGTATTGAACGAAATATTTTAATAATAAAATTTGCATCTTTATCAATATAAAATGAAGGTTCATGTGTTGACAGTACTCATCCGTTGAGATTAGTCATGTGTTGAACGAATAATATTTGAAATAGAAATATTTGAAATAGAATATTTGAAAATAGAAATATATGAAGCCGTATTGATTAGATTGACGCCATTTTGACGTAAACGATATTTATATCGATTTTATTCGAAATGAATTGAATATAAAACGATTTCGAAAATGAATTGAATATAAAACGATTTCGAAAATGAATTGAATAGAAAACCAATTTGAATTGAATTGAATTGAAAACGAATTCGAATTGAATTGAAAACAAATTCGAATCGAATGGAAAATGAAAACGAATTGAATTGAATTCAAATGGAATTTGAAATTTGAATTGAATAGAAATGAATTTTAAAACGAATTTATAAGGAAGAATTCAATTTTGATTTGAAATGAAATGGAAGTTGAAATTGTTTTTGAAACGAAATTAAAACGATTTATAAAATACGTTTTAAATAGAAATCGATGATATATATATTATATATATTATATATATAATATAATGGCCTGAATAGAATGCGCCGCGCCGCGGTAGTTCGTGAATTTCGACCATTTATTTCAAACGGACATTACGGGAGATCCGACCGTCGGATTCTCCTAAAACCGGAACCGTTGGATTCGTATCGAAAAGAGCTTTCTAACGAATATTAGAAATTCAAAATCTAACGGTTGGATTTGGAGATACGTCCAAATCAAATTCGAAAAAGGTTGCTGTAAGTGTAGTTCGATGGCCATTGTTGGAAATCGACTGTACGGGCCTTGATAAAATTATTAAAAATAGTAATAATTTGCGTAAAATCATTAGAGATGATTTGGGAAAAATTGGGATGAAAAACTCCGTATTTGAAAAGATAAAAATAGATTTTTATCGAAATGAACTAGTTTTGAACTAGAATAAAATTTTTATTTGTTTTTAAATAAATAAATTGAATTTCAAAAGGGTTTTAAAAATAACCAAAATTTCCAATGATTGCATTGGAATGGATTTGAATCGAGATTGTCTTCGGAATATTTCGATGTTGGAATTCGTGATTATACAGATGTTGTTATGAAAATTTGAAAGATATATATATTTATATCGTTATTTCCAATACGACATTTGTTAGTCGTAGAATTTGATATTGCATATAAGCCGATATATTTTTTATTCAGAGCCTTGTATTGAATATCAAATGTGATTTGGGTTTGTCGTGAATGGTGTCTTCACTAACACTGTTCTTGAACCCAGTTGAGAAAAGATTAAATCTTTTTATTTAGATTTAATGAAGGGTACCAATTAAATAATAATTAATTGGAATTGAATTGATATTGATTTTTGGGTTTATCGTGGACAGTGTTTTAAATAACACTCGTTCTTTAACCCGATAATTAATAAATGTGATTTTGGGTTTATCGTGAACTGTGTTTTAAATGACACTGATTCTTTAACCCAGTTAAAGATTAAAACTAAGTGGAGTTTTAATGAATTTTTAATTAGATTGAAAAGATCGAAAATGGAGTACCACCAGTTCTGCTCCAAGCGATAGTTAAATCTTTAATTAGATTTGAACGTGAAATGGTAATTGAATTTACCGATAACACCGTGGTGTTAGATATGAAGTATAACCAGTTTTACTTCATGGGATGAATAGGTTGGGATTGAGAAATTAAAACAAATGATTACTTCGGTAAGGTTCGCTAATCCCGACTAGTTTGAATTGATATTCAAAAATAGATTAAAGAATAAATTCAAGAAATTTATCTTGGATAAAATTAATGGGAACCTTTCCCTATGAATGTGAAATTTAGAAACTAACTATCGGTTAGCTAAGCAGAATGGTTTTCTGGATATTGATCTGATGTTGGTTTCGGCCTTCGGGGTTAATAATTGGGGAATTATTCTCTTGATTAATTTACGGTTAGTAACTAATGAATTGGAATGAGGCGTATGTTGTGTTTATGTAACATTTATTTTTAATATACGCGGGTTGTTCGGAAAGGCCGGGTTTATACCCATTCTGAATAACCGATTCGACGATATGTCGAAGATGAAGACGGTGGTTGAAGACCGGAAGTCTTCACATCGTTTGGATAATTACCGACGATCCTGATTGGGCTGTACACCCAAGAGGATGGAAATAGTTGGTGGTTGTCCAGACGTACTTGGAGATGAATGAATATGCGAGGAAAGTGCCTCCGGTTTCGTTCAGACCCAGAACGGACTTGTAAATGGATAGTGTGTCTGACGTTGTATTCCTTTATACTTTATTGGTGATCTCTGCTAAATATATATCTGTTTGGTGGCAGAGAATTTATTCTCTTGCTATACACCCTTCTCTGAGACGTACGAGCCTAGAGGTTATATACTGGCAGAAATCAGTGGTACAGTATGGACTGACAATGTGGCATGCTAAGTTGCATGGATCAAGGCTTTTGTTGAAAAGCAAAGTCTTGTGGTTGATGATCAAAGCACGGCCTTGTGTGGCGTAGCTTTGTGTAACGTTGATTCGTGAGTATCACACCCGATATGAACTAAAAACGGGAGACGGACATCAGGGAGGACATGCGTTTCTTTCTAGTTAGGAGTGGCGTCAGTGCTTGAACTAGCTGACGAGTTTGACTCATGTGGATGTTGCTTATTATTACTTGCTGAAAAGCGAGGCGCCTCGTGATATCGGTTTCGGCCGATGCTTCTGGTCGGCTGACGGGCCAGGCTTACGCCCCAAAGGGCGGGGAAACGTAGTGTTCATGCATAATAATCCACATCGGTGGACCGGCCCTGACGATCCATGGGGCAGTTGCGGCTGTTCCTGAGACATAGGCTAAATTGTCTCGAATCGGTTGAGGACTATCTTTAGCCTCGGTTCATACCATAAATGATAACCCAACTTCCAATACGACATTGCGGTTTTGATTGTAAACCTATATATGGCGACATAGTGGCATGGGACGCTCATGTCGCCTATGATTGATACTTATGATTTGAAGTTGTTTTATACACTATGCACTTATTATAGTATCAAATAATCGGTTTTAAACGTATCAAGCATTCTTTGGCTGTTATAAGGGAAAACCCTATCCCTCGGCTTGCGTTGCATTGTGTGATAGGACCTGGGTCTTATAACAGCTTCATTTTTCTTTATTTAGCATTGCGCTGTTTGTTTTATGCACTGGTATTCTTGGGAGGAAACCCGTTCCGTGTTATACGGCGTGGTCCCTTGATTTACCTAACTTTAAAATAAAGATTAACTGTTTTAGTTCTCACAATATGATAATACATCCATTCCATCGAACATAAGTTAAGTACTCCACTACACGGTAAATCAGCATACATAATGTAACGAACTGGGATTTTCGACTCCGAAAATCAACATCAAACTACCGTGTTGACCATTCAGACATCAAACATTCCAGATCATTAATAGAAAGAAGTTAGAGGGTGAGAATAGATAAGGTAGAAATATTGAATAGAAGAAGAAGAAGAAACACCACATAGAGTCTCACATCGCAGCGGAACAAAATATAATACAGAAATAATCTTTATTGAAAGCTTTAAAATACTTACAGTATCAGAGTACATCATACCATGGGACAGTTATAATGATCTGTTCCCATATACAACACACAGCGGAATAGTAGTAATATCATACGTCTGGACTCTTCCAGCTCGTCTCTTCATAGCAGTTGATAACCTGCACCTGTACAACCCGGTCTAACCCAAGCATTTACAAAACACCGGGTCAGTCTGGTGAACCAGAGTGAGATAAACTCGCACAGTAATAAGGGTGACTCATCCAAACATGATTTTTAAGTTCAAAAATCTTTTCAAAAGAAAAGGATAATCATAAGACCAAATCCACACATAAACACGGACGGTTTTTACCTTACGATAACCCAAAACAGTTTTGAAACCAATATCTTGTCTGATATTATAATAATGTCTAAATACAAGTAAATAACAATCTAGTGGAACGCTTGCATCTCACGCTCCACATATATAGTATACAATCAAAACCCGCAGGCGCTTATTGGAGATTGGATTCCAACTTGACAAGGTATGGGTCCACCTTCCGATAGTGTATCTCTAGAGACGAATACACTGGGTTCAACAAGAACATCTTGCAACCCGGCCCTCACATGACCGACCACTCATTTCGCTTGAGTGTATCGAATGTATATCACCGACGGTTGGGATCAGCAACCGTCTCCCGACAAGGGACAGCATCGAAACATAGATTAAAGAAGCAAATAGGATTTCCTCTAGATAGGTGATTATACACCCTAATGGGAGCGACCCACATAGTCATGCTGTCTGCCCGATTTTTGTCATTGCCCGGTTGATGAGGCTTGAGGTTTAGATTTACCTTCGAACACCTGGTCATCATTCACTTTGAATGCCCCATCGTCAGATCCGTCAGATATCACTAATTGACGTCCACAAAAATACTCTAGCTGGAAGCTAAGAGAACGGCAAATCTCTGCCAACAACTATCGTACGTTTCGAGAAATCAACGTACGTGACACTTTGGAAATACTCTGTCAGACATTCGTCCATACAAGTCATCCAGGAACAGGATGAACCGAAGGCACTCTCCTACTGCATCCATATAGGAATCACCCCATGGATCAGTAGCGAGAAGTCCTTGCAACCCCGTAGATTCCAACCACGACAAAATCACAGCTTATCTCTGCTTGCCAGGCAGAGAATATTAGTGGTTCTTCCGTTTATGAGAATCAACGGTCTTCACAGCACCATCTCGATCATCTTCTGATATCTTCACGTATTTGTTGGTCGGTATGGTTTTCGAATAAATTCGATCCCGGTCTTTCCGTACCAACAATCGTATTGGACAGATTTGATAGTCGGTGTTTTAACTATCAAAAATATACAGTGTTTCAATCATGACACTCCAATGAGTTCACTGGTTCAGTATTCAGCATCACTTGGCCTTTACAAACTGATTTACTTTTGTTAAATTAAAACTTCTAACTCCTGTTAATATTTAAAAATACGATATTTGAATAACTCTAATTCGATTTAACTCTAATCGATTAACTAATATCCGACTTCACTCCATTCGCTTGACTCTAGATCACAGCGATCACAATGGTTACGCCTGATTCCCTCAGGAAACATCCGACCGCCGTAGGCTATCTGCAGCCCTGCGAATTTCGCTAGCAGTCGTACGCAATGGCAACTTACCTTGAATACTATGTTTGCTTAACTCTAGCTCGAGTAACTACATTCTTATATAGTAATGTTCTCAGAACTATTACTTTATAATACTTGGTAAAATAACTTATAACTATATATAATTTCCACTAAATTCCCTTTTCAACATACTTGTCACCCCATCCTTTATTGCTTAAATCGGGAAATCCATTCGTTCTAATTAGGGAATTTATAGCACATATGTTATAATGCTGTTTAGATTTTATAGCACGCATGTCATAACCATAGCGTTATAATTATTATTTAGATTTTCAAAACAACAGTGCTATAATCGTTGTTTAGGTTTACAAAACATTTACTATAGCAACCACGCTATAGTCGCTATTAGATTTACAACACATATATTATAACAACAGCGCCTAAATTACTATTTAGATTTTCAAAACATATTTGCTAACGTCTCTTACGATTACCAACTAATACTATCTTCAGATAATCCCGATGTTGTTCAAGTTGGGGTATTTTAATTACCTCTCAGACCTTGATCAAACAACGTTCTTATCCTCGAATGAATATCAGTTGTAATCACAAAATCAATATTCCTATTTCCAGATCGAAATACATTCCATTATAACTTGAGTTTAGTTATACAACCCTATAACCCACTTCTTTAACCAGATTCATTTATTTCCAATCTTCTTTCAAAAATGTTCGACCATTTCCCACTTTTGAAATCTTATTTCAAATTTCCCTTTTTACTTGATCTCATTTTCAACTAACGTTAATTCAATATTAACGATTTTCACCTTAACACTCATTTATATATTCTGGTTTATCTTAAACCCTTTTTAAAACCTTATCTAAATTTAAACGATATTTAATCCAAAAACACATTAATTTGATAACCAATTCAAATTCAAAATGGTCGATTTAATTCACTCAAACTTGATTATCTCGTTAGCCGATTCCAAATAAATTCTCACTTTAAATTAATTAAAAATATAATTAATTTAAATAAATCCCATTAATGGTTTTCTTAACAAAACGATTATCCAATTCTAACTATGCGATTTTATTCCCTATCTCGTACTTATCAATCTGATTTACATCGGAACTTGCTTTATAAAATCAATTTAAAATAATTTAAAGTCTTACATAAATAAAATATTTATTTCTTTCTCTTGAATAACTTTTATTCAAAATAATATGTTCAAAAATCTATCTCCAGTTATAAAATACATTTTTTTATAACTTCATCTCTATTGACTCACCTGACGGTGAATCAATATCTATAAAACGGTTGATTTTCTAGGCCATATGCCGCTAAATACCCAACCAATATCACCCGTTGGTTTAAACTAACAGATGTTGAACATTTAATAATCAACCATCAAATCAATCATCCAAACATGACAGTTCATATTTGATAATATGAAAATAAATAATATATTTGAGGAATCCAGTTGGATCCCTCCAACCTGTTCTTCCCTGTATACAAAATGGTTATCTCAAATCAGACTGTTCAGTTTTGTTTAACTGATAACTAAATAACGACCATTTAACATCAACCATAAGCAATTCAAACAATTCAACCATTTAAACACGTTTATAAATAAACGTGACCAACCAAGGTGAGTTACCTTTATTGGATCCAATCGTTAAAAATAACGATTTGGTATTTCACTGAAATTAAACACGGTTTAATTTCATCAGTTAAATCAACAGATAAATAGATGACTAGCAAAACAGTCAACCATTGGCAAGCAGAGCACACAAAATAAAAATACCCAATATATATAAAAAAAAATAAAAAGGGTAACTGAGTGAGTTTAACTCACCTTGAGTTGATTTGTCGAGACAGTTTGGATGCAGTTAAATTAAACAGTCGTTTAATTTAACTGAAAATTCCAGATGTGTCCTGCACTGTCCGCAACAGTTCCATAGTGTAGAGTCTGTCGATACGATTTCGATGTAACTTGCTTCACTAAATTCTGATAAGATATGAAAACGTTATACCCATTTTAGTATTCACTGTTTTTAATTAATATAATTAACTGTTTAATTAAACTAATTTTATATTAATTACATTTTATTAGAGCAAGTGCATGCTGACTTCTCTACCAATCTTTATTCCTCCTAAATTTCCCCAAGCGATGTCTTCAATCCCGAAATGACCTAGCAATAACTTATACATCTTTTAATAATTTAAGTTATGGTTAATTAGCTATTAATTAAGCATTAGTTTAACTATTTACTTTTGAAATAAGGGGTCTGCCATGATATCACCTCGGCCAGTATGTTCGTTTGTTTGCTCCACCATCGTCCGTTTGTTTTCAACCCAGCAAGAATTTAACGTTTTCAGATAACGGTTTAAACAATACTTATTTCAATCAAAGTTTAACTCCCTAATCACCATTTTAAAATCGAATTGCGTTAGTCAGTAAGGCCGACCCCTCTTCGTTCTTGACTTCGTCCCAGGCGTTCACGGTACCCCTTCGTTACCCTTTCATGAAAACGGTTGCTCCACAATACCACTTTCACTCCCGTTTGTCCCCTGGTACTTCGAAGCAGGCTTCGTCCTGTGCCCACGATCGTCGCGCCGGCTACAAGCTGTCGGACCTCCATCAGAGACCGGCGAGGCCAGCGCCAGCCTGTCCTCCACCTACTCACAAACCATCGCCCATCTCGGAGCTGTCAACCGCCTCCCCGTTAACCTCCAGAGGACCGCCACCGTTCAAGTGGTAGCTCTTGATGTGCTGATGAGTTTCGCTGTTGTGGAGATTAAATTTAGTTTCGTATGGGAGCAAAGGCTGCGGTGCTACCATGAAGAAGAGAAGTCAGAAGAAAGAAGCCTGGAATTTTGAAACAGAAAACAAACGAGAATCATACCCATGTATTTATACAAGACGATGGTGTGGGTAGCAAGGAATTCGGGTACACTTTTAGGGTAAGTAGCTGAAAATATAGGCTAGCTGTATGTCTGGGAATTCCCAAACCTTGGTCGGCAAGGCTTCATAAATTTGGGACAGAAGTTTATACGTCAGAACAGCTATGATTTTGATGTATCACTTAGCTTGCATGGGTAGGAAATATTATATAATTATTATAATGAACTTGGGTGTAAAGTAACACACAAATTCTACTTCATATGATTTCTGTTTACTGATAAAAAAAACTATTCTCGACGTAAAACGGTATTCCGGACCCAATGGGACAAGTTTCGTCGAAATCCGAGGTCATATGGAAAAATTTCCTTTATGAAACCGGAAATGAACACACGTTTAATTTTTCCACGATCACCAGCTAAATCAGATCCACTTGAAACTGCGAACATCGACAATAACTTTTCGATACGAACCCAACGACACTAATTTCGTCGCATTCTGAGACTGTTGCCCCGGTAGGCTATTTTTACCCCGAACCGCAATACCCCTTTTAACACCAAATTTTCTGGTCTCTAAAAATAACAAACTATATACTTATTCTGACTCCAATCGACGATACAAACTCAACGGAACTGGTTTCGTGGCCTACTTCGATCGTCTGCTCAAGTTACACTCAAATATCCCTTTATTTATTTAAATACGCGCTATAGAAATGAACGGCGTTTATGGCTACCGTGGTCACATACGACATCGGTTTTCCACGCAGTTTGATTTTCTGACAAAAATTTAACGATACGGTTCTAATGAAACTGGTTTCGTCGAAAACAGAGTCCGTTTGCAAAACGGCTACTTTAAAGGCCTATAATTAAATAACGATTTTCCATAGCGACTATTTCAAAATTTGATTTGGTCATAACTATCAAACTATAACACGAAATATAGATTTTTCTCTTTCATATGAAAGCTATTGCCAATACGGCTCCAACGTGTCTTGTTTCACAGAAATCCGACTTATATCGAATCCTGTATTCTCAGTTGAAGTTCAAAACCAAATATTACGAACTGCACGCCATTTTTGAGCTCTTTTTATATTATATATAAATATATAACGCTCAACTTCGTTTGAAATAACGAATTCAATATTATATTTCATTAATATTTCAAATGTAATATTTAAATTAAATAAATTAAATTACATATTCGAGTGCCAAAAACACGGGTCGTTACATTCTTCTCCCCTTAAAATAATTTCGTCCTCGAAATTGCTAAGGTAAGAAAGAACGTTATAAACTCACTAACTGTCAATCCAATTTTTTTCTTTAATCAAAATCAATCCAATATTGTAAATAAATATTTTCAAAAATATTGAAAATTTCCTAACACATTATATTTTCGAAAAATTTCGCCAGCACCTCCTCTGTACGGCTCATTCGGTACAACTCCAACTTGTCATTCTAGGCCTTCTCCAATCCAAAAGAAAATAAAACAGCCAGCAGTTTGCCAAATAGGCTCATAAATCACCAATTCCATATAAAAATAAACGTGTACCTTTTTGTCGGGCATATCATTATATCCTTCCCATCTGCTACGCTGTCAGCTTATACAAATGCATTCCCAACGAAATTCCAACTTTATCCTCATAACCAAATCATTCACGCGTCCAAGCCAGATCCCATTCTTAATTCAATTTCCATCCATTATCAATTCCAACCTTAACTTACCAGTCCAACACCATTTCAGATTCCTGTCTCCCAGTTCAAATCAGATTCTGCTCGATATATTATATCACGATTCAATTCCCAGTTAATTAGTTTCAATTCAGCTTGTATTTTCTTTCCCAAATTCTATTTAATTTTGTTTTTGTTCAAACAATTTCCCTGGGAGTTTTTTTAAACAGTTCAGCTCTTTCAAAAATCAAATATTCCTTTTCAGGATTCAAAACAACTTGTTTTTTCTCAAAGCAAATTTAAACAAAATCTTTGGTAGTAATCCGTCACTTAAAACTCGAAAATGAACACCGATAATGGCGCGCACATCATTGGAATCTATTTTCCAGTTGTCGAAGTGAGTTCAATACTATATCACCTTCAAAACCAGTTCTAAACACTTTCATTTAGAAATCTATTTCAAAATATCCCTTTCAATGCTTGTAACAAATTTAAAATCTCCCAGGATTTTAAAATTCTCATATATTAAGTCCAATTCCAATTTCAACCACTTGCTCGAATTTCCAAAGATTTAATTTCAATTCTGATTTAAATTCAGATTTAACTCCTCTGATTTTCATATATTTCACTTATATGAATTCTGATTGGTTATATATAACCATTTCACATTTTATAATTTTATTGGATTATAATCACAACCAACCCATCCAATATATTATAATTACAATATATATATTTCCTCTATATCAAAATATACTTTGGGTAAAATTATTTCATTTACCCTCTTTTCAAAACATATCGTGACGACCCATCGTATTCGAGTGTTTATAAACCCCTATCGATACAGTGGATCAAACCGATCGACCAGAATTCATAAACAACTCAACCAATAAACCTTCACAATATAAAACTATTTTTATAAAATCTACAAATACGTTCACTCGTATCTATACACTCAAACTCAATCTAGGGTACTGCTAACCCCATCTCTACTGAGTCACGCCACAGAGCCAAGGTAATCACTTAACCTTCAGCTCCGATACCACTGTAACGAACTGGGATTTTCGACTCCGAAAATCAACATCAAACTACCGTGTTGACCATTCAGACATCGAACATTCCAGATCATTAATAGAAAGAAGTTAGAGGGTGAGAATAGATAAGGTAGAAATATTGAATAGAAGAAGAAGAAGAAACACCACACAGCGTCTCACATCGCAGCGGAACAAAATATAATACAGAAATAATCTTTATTGAAAGCTTTAAAATACTTACAGTATCAGAGTACATCATACCATGGGACAGTTATAATGATCTGTTCCCATATACAACACACAGCGGAATAGTAGTAATATCATACGTCTGGACTCTTCCAGCTCGTCTCTTCATAGCAGTTGATAACCTGCACCTGTACAACCCGGTCTAACCCGAGCATTTACAAAACACCGGGTCAGTCTGGTGAACCAGAGTGAGATAAACTCGCACAGTAATAAGGGTGACTCATCCAAACATGATTTTTAAGTTCAAAAATCTTTTCAAAAGAAAAGGATAATCGTAAGACCAAATCCACACATAAACACGGACGGTTTTTACCTTACGATAACCCAAAACAGTTTTGAAACCAATATCTTGTCTGATATTATAATAATGTCTAAATACAAGTAAATAACAATCTAGTGGAATGCTTGCATCTCACGCTCCACATATATAGTATACAATCAAAACCCGCAGGCGCTTATTGGAGATTGGATTCCAACTTGACAAGGTATGGGTCCACCTTCCAATAGTGTATCTCTAGAGACGAATACACTGGGTTCAACAAGAACATCTTGCAACCCGGCCCTCACATGACCGACCACTCATTTCGCTTGAGTGTATCGAATGTATATCACCGACGGTTGGGATCAGCAACCGTCTCCCGACAAGGGACAGCATCGAAACATAGATTAAAGAAGCAAATAGGATTTCCTCTAGATAGGTGATTATACACCCTAATGGGAGCGACCCACATAGCCATGCTGCCTGCCCGATTTTTTGTCATTGCCCGGTTGATGAGGCTTCAGGTTTAGATTTACCTTCGAACACCTGGTCATCATTCACTTTGAATGCCCCATCGTCAGATCCGTCAAATATCACTAATTGACGTCCACAAAAATACTCTAGCTGGAAGCTAAGAGAACGACAAATCTCTGCCAACAACTATCGTACGTTTGGAGAAATCAACGTACGTGACACTTTGGAAATACTCTGTCAGACATTCGTCCATACAAGTCATCCAGGAACAGGATGAACCGAAGGCACTCTCCTACTGCATCCATATAGGAATCACCCCATGGATCAGTAGCGAGAAGTCCTTGCAACCCCGTAGATTCCAACCACGACAAAATCATAGCTTATCTCTGCTTGCCAGGCAGAGAATATTAGTGGTTCTTCCGTTTATGAGAATCAACGGTCTTCACAGCACCATCTCAATCATCTTCTGATATCTTCACGTATTTGTTGGTCGGAATGGTTTTCGAATAAATTCGATCCCGGTCTTTCCGTACCAACAATCGTATTGGACAGATTTGATAGTCGGTGTTTTAACTATCAAAAATATACAGTGTTTCAATCATGACACTCCAATGAGTTCACTGGTTCAGTATTCAGCATCACTTGGCCTTTACAAACTGATTTACTTTTGTTAAATTAAAACTTCTAACTCCTGTTAATATTTAAAAATACGATATTTGAATAACTCTAATTCGATTTAACTCTAATCGATTAACTAATATCCGACTTCACTCCATTCGCTTGACTCTAGATCACAGCGATCACAATGGTTACGCCTGATTCCCTCAAGAAACATCCGACCGCCGTAGGCTATCTGCAGCCCTGCGAATTTCGCTAGCAGTCGTACGCAATGGCAACTTACCTTGAATACTATGTTTGCTTAACTCTAGCTCGAGTAACTACATTCTTATATAGTAATGTTCTCAGAACTATTACTTTAAAATACTTGGTAAAATAACTTATAACTATATATAATTTCCACTAAATTCCCTTTTCAACATACTTGTCACCCCATCCTTTATTGCTTAAATCGGGAAATCCATTCGTTCTAATTAGGGAATTTATAGCACATATGTTATAATGCTGTTTAGATTTTATAGCACGCATGTCATAACCATAGCGTTATAATTATTATTTAGATTTTCAAAATAACAGTGCTATAATCGCTGTTTAGGTTTACAAAACATTTACTATAGCAACCACGCTATAGTCGCTATTAGATTTACAACACATATATTATAACAACAGCGCCTAAATTACTATTTAGATTTTCAAAACATATTTGCTAACGTCTCTTACGATTACCAACTAATACTATCTTCAGATAATCCCGATGTTGTTCAAGTTGGGGTATTTTAATTACCTCTCAGACCTTGATCAAACAACGTTCTTATCCTCGAATGAATATCAGTTGTAATCACAAAATCAATATTCCTATTTCCAGATCGAAATACATTCCATTATAACTTGAGTTTAGTTATACAACCCTATAACCCACTTCTTTAACCAGATTCATTTATTTCCAATCTTCTTTCAAAAATGTTCGACCATTTCCCACTTTTGAAATCTTATTTCAAATTTCCCTTTTTACTTGATCTCATTTTCAACTAACGTTAATTCAATATTAACGATTTTCACCTTAACACTCATTTATATATTCTGGTTTATCTTAAACCCTTTTTAAAACCTTATCTAAATTTAAACGATATTTAATCCAAAAACACATTAATTTGATAACCAATTCAAATTCAAAATGGTCGATTTAATTCACTCAAACTTGATTATCTCGTTAGCCGATTCCAAATAAATTCTCACTTTAAATTAATTAAAAATATAATTAATTTAAATAAATCCCATTAATGGTTTTCTTAACAAAACGATTATCCAATTCTAACTATGCGATTTTATTCCCTATCTCGTACTTATCAATCTGATTTACATCGGAACTTGCTTTATAAAATCAATTTAAAATAATTTAAAGTCTTACATAAATAAAATATTTATTTCTTTCTCTTGAATAACTTTTATTCAAAATAATATGTTCAAAAATCTATCTCCAGTTATAAAATACATTTTTTTATAACTTCATCTCTATTGACTCACCTGACGGTGAATCAATATCTATAAAACGGTTGATTTTCTAGGCCATATGCCGCTAAATACCCAACCAATATCACCCGTTAGTTTAAACTAACAGATGTTGAACATTTAATAATCAACCATCAAATCAATCATCCAAACATGACAGTTCATATTTGATAATATGAAAATAAATAATATATTTGAGGAATCCAGTTGGATCCCTCCAACCTGTTCTTCCCTGTATACAAAATGGTTATCTCAAATCAGACTGTTCAGTTTTGTTTAACTGATAACTAAATAACGACCATTTAACATCAACCATAAGCAATTCAAACAATTCAACCATTTAAACACGTTTATAAATAAACGTGACCAATCAAGGTGAGTTACCTTTATTGGATCCAATCGTTAAAAATAACGATTTGGTATTTCACTGAAATTAAACACGGTTTAATTTCATCAGTTAAATCAACAGATAAATAGATGACTAGCAAAACAGTCAACCATTGGCAAGCAGAGCACACAAAATAAAAATACCCAATATATATAAAAAAATATAAAAAGGGTAACTGAGTGAGTTTAACTCACCTTGAGTTGATTTGTTGAGACAGTTTGGATGCAGTTAAATTAAACAGTCGTTTAATTTAACTGAAAATTCCAGATGTGTCCTGCACTGTCCGCAACAGTTCCATAGTGTAGAGTCTGTCGATACGATTTCGATGTAACTTGCTTCACTAAATTCTGATAAGATATGAAAACGTTATACCCATTTTAGTATTCACTGTTTTTAATTAATATAATTAACTGTTTAATTAAACTAATTTTATATTAATTACATTTTATTAGAGCAAGTGCATGCTGACTTCTCTACCAATCTTTATTCCTCCTAAATTTCCCCAAGCGATGTCTTCAATCCCGAAATGACCTAGCAATAACTTATACATCTTTTAATAATTTAAGTTATGGTTAATTAGCTATTAATTAAGCATTAGTTTAACTATTTACTTTTGAAATAAGGGGTCTGCCATGATATCACCTCGGCCAGTATGTTCGTTTGTTTGCTCCACCATCGTCCGTTTGTTTTCAACCCTGCAAGAATTTAACGTTTTCAGATAACGGTTTAAACAATACTTATTTCAATCAAAGTTTAACTCCCTAATCACCATTTTAAAATCGAATTGCGTTAGTCAGTAAGGCCGACCCCTCTTCGTTCTTGACTTCGTCCCAGGCGTTCACGGTACCCCTTCGTTACCCTTTCATGAAAACTGTTGCTCCACAATACCACTTTCACTCCCGTTTGTCCCCTGGTACTTCGAAGCAGGCTTCATCCTGTGCCCACGATCGTCGCGCCGGCTACAAGCTGCCGGACCTCCATCAGAGACCGGCGAGGCCAGCGCCAGCCTGTCCTCCACCTACTCACAAACCATCGCCCATCTCGGAGCTGTCAACCGCCTCCCCGTTAACCTCCAGAGGACCGCCACCGTTCAAGTGGTAGCTCTTGATGTGCTGATGAGTTTCGCTGTTGTGGAGATTAAATTTAGTTTCGTATGGGAGCAAAGGCTGCGGTGCTACCATGAAGAAGAGAAGTCAGAAGAAAGAAGCCTGGAATTTTGAAACAGAAAACAAACGAGAATCATACCCATGTATTTATACAAGACGATGGTGTGGGTAGCAAGGAATTCGGGTACACTTTTCGGGTAAGTAGCTGAAAATATAGGCTAGCTGTATGTCTGGGAATTCCCAAACCTTGGTCGGCAAGGCTTCATAAATTTGGGACAGAAGTTTGTACGTCAGAACAGCTATGATTTTGATGTATCACTTAGCTTGCATGGGTAGGAAATATTATATAATTATTATAATGAAATTGGGTGTAAAGTAACACACAAATTCTACTTCATATGATTTCTGTTTACTGATAAAAAAAACTATTCTCGACGTAAAACGGTATTCCGGACCCAATGGGACAAGTTTCGTCGAAATCCGAGGTCGTATGGAAAAATTTCCTTTATGAAACCGGAAATGAACACACGTTTAATTTTTCCACGATCACCAGCTAAATCAGATCCACTTGAAACTGCGAACATCGACAATAACTTTTCGATACGAACCCAACGACACTAATTTCGTCGCATTCTGAGACTGTTGCCCCGGTAGGCTATTTTTACCCCGAACCGCAATACCCCTTTTAACACCAAATTTTCCGGTCTCTAAAAATAACAAACTATATACTTATTCTGACTCTAATCGACGATACAAACTCAACGGAACTGGTTTCGTGGCCTACTTCGATCGTCTGCTCAAGTTACACTCAAATATCCCTTTATTTATTTAAATACGCGCTATAGAAATGAACGGCGTTTATGGCTATCGTGGTCACATACGACATCGGTTTTCCACGCAGTTTGATTTTCTGACAAAAATTTAACGATACGGTTCTAATGAAACTGGTTTCGTCGAAAACAGAGTCCGTTTGCAAAACGGCTACTTTAAAGGCCTATAATTAAATAACGATTTTCCATAGTGACTATTTCAAAATTTGATTTGGTCATAACTATCAAACTATAACACGAAATATAGATTTTTCTCTTTCATATGAAAGCTATTGCCAATACGGCTCCAACGTGTCTTGTTTCACAGAAATCCGACTTATATCGAATCCTGTATTCTCAGTTGAAGTTCAAAACCAAATATTACGAACTGCACGCCATTTTTGAGCTCTTTTTATATTATATATAAATATATAACGCTCAACTTCGTTTGAAATAACGAATTCAATATTATATTTCATTAATATTTCAAATGTAATATTTAAATTAAATAAATTAAATTACATATTCGAGTGCCAAAAACACGGGTCGTTACACATAATATGGTCAAATTCAATTATGTAACTTATTTTTTAAATGCCTCAACCGCACAACTCTATTTTAAGACCGTACGATGCACATATGTCATTCATAGGAAATATCAACTTTAATTGCGCGCTTGATCACACAATTTCAATTCCAACTAATATCACTCACTTGAATACTCGAGTACGGACACAAATCTGGCTTCTTGATTAGAAACTGCCATTTTCCTTGCATAGCCATAAACTATGATGGAGAATACTATAATCAATCAAAAATCCGCATTTAAATTCACTGTTAAATATTGAGTGAAAAATCTTAACTCAGATTGGCATAAACCACCTTAAAATTGTGCACTCGATCATGGATCAAAATCTGTCATGCGAATAAATGTCATACTAACATTTTACGTATTTATTTCAGTTGGTTCACTAAAATATCCAAATTCTTTTCTTCTCGTTTATTCACATTCATTCTCTTATATTTAACATATTTCCTTTTTATACCAAATTTACTTTTAAGCCCTTTCTTAAAACAATTATTTAAGTTTAAGATTCATATAAATTCAATTATCTTAAAATTTCAGATTCATATTAAATCCTATTTTAATAATATTCCAATCCAGTCTAATTCATTACTGGATTAACCCAAAAACAATATTTAAATATTTTATAATTTAATTTAACATTTTATTTCATAACTCAAGTCCAACACATACCAAAGATTACAACTCCACATACTAGTTCTTTCGTACTTAGCCTTATAAACATTTACTGAGCTTATTTCCTTATTCCACCATTTTTAAAGGTTAAAAACCATTTTTCTACGAGCTGCCAAAATGTGACCAATTGAAAACTTGATTTGGACATATCTCAAAATCTAAAACATGAAATTTAAAATTTTCACTTTTAATTGAAAACTATGTTAAAATGGTTTCAATAATTTCTTATTTCATAGAATTTTGACTTATACTGAACTCTGTACATCGATTTAACATTTCCAGTTGAAAACTACCAACTCCGCTACGTGATGAGCTCATTTTAAATTTATATTGTTAATTTTAATTATGTTTATAAACAACCAACCTATTCTCTTATGATTCACAATATTTAGCTTGATACCCAAATTTAAGTAGGAAGTTCTTGCTGTCCAAAATCATTGAAAATCCACTCTATTTCAATAAAATGAAATTTACCAAACACCACATCTAAAATCATCAATATTTTTCTTGATTGAAAATTCCAAAAATCAATCACCCAAATTTCATGTCAGCCATTTTGAAATAATTTAAAATAACACATTACATATATTATTTAATATAACTAAATCATATAACATATATACATTTAGAATTAAAAATAAATTTTGTTTTTAATCCAAACAACTTTAAACATAATTTGAAGGTAGCAATAGCTCGCTTAGAAACTCAGAATTGAACACCAATCATGTAGCCATTATCATCGAAGTTATTTTCCAACGAATGAAGCAAGTTCGGTGCTTTATACATCCTTTGAAATACTCACAAGTCTTCTCAAATAATAACAATACCGTTGCATTCAGAACTTTTGAAAACTAAATTTGTTTTTCAAACTTTGGGATGTAGATGCTCAAGTTTTTGATTTAAATACATTTCGGATCACAAACCATTCTTACAATTACTCTTATAAAAGTTTACTTGCTTATACAAAATCTTTTCAGAATTATGTATCCATTTATTTATCAAAATTAATAACTATAATTGAAATTATACTTTTAATTCAATATTCATGTCAAACGCTTTATGAAACTGAATTCATAAGTGTGCGTACTTAGTCTAACAAAACAATAGTTGATGGTAACTGAACATTATCATCTCCTAATAAATAGTCTATCATAAACAGCTACATAATCTATAAAAATATCCTTTGTATGCAAAAAATACAATTTAGGTAATATTATTTCATTTACCCAATTTCAAACAATACCATGTTAATTTTCTCTATTCAAGTGTTTAGAAACCCTTATCTATATTGTGACATCCTATGTATCGACCAGGATTCATAAATCGCTCAACACATAAATTAGCACAATATAAAACATTTTTATATCACTAACAAATACACAATCTTATATACACACACACACATGCGTTCAGACTAATCCTAGGGTCTCATTTATCCTATCTCAAATGTGTAACTCCCACCAAAGCCTAGGTGTTTGCTCAACGTAAGCTCTGATACCACTTAAAAAGACCCGATCTTATGACCATCAAAATTCGATACTGATGCATAGGCCCAGCCCAGGGAATAGATGACCTAGGCGGTCGCCTAGGGCCCCAGGTCCGGGATGAGGAGGAGAAGGGAGGAGGGGGCCTTAAAGTTCTGGGGAAGCGATATTAATATGTTATGATTTTTTACCTTTAGTGTGAAACCATGTTGGTCTAGTGGTATTGCCTGCAGTCATCTTGTAAGCAACCAGGGTTCAACTCCTATAATGTTCAACTTTGTTTACATAATATTAATTTTGCACCTACAACACAAAATTTTTGGGCCTCAAAAATTATTTTTTACCTAGGGCCTCGATTTGCCTAAGGTCGGCACTACTGATGCAACCATGGTATTCACGTGTCAAACATCTAAATACTGGAAAAGCAAATGATTGGGGAAAAAAGAAAGAAAATTTTGTATAGAATCTCACAACGGAATGAATAATTTATAACATAACAATAATCATTACAATTGAAAAGACTATTATAAATACATGCATCAGATAATACATTAGAGTACCAACCAATAATCGTCTATGCAATCATAACAGCGTGTCCTTACAACACTGATCAAAAAATAATGAACACAACGAAAATAACAAGTACAAGAATATTTCTCACCCTCCAACTTCCCTCCTTAGCTCTAAGAAATCAAAACTATCATGTAAATACACTTAATCTTACCGAGTTGTTAATGAAATAACACCCGAACCAGTCTGGTAAACCAGCGTGAGCAAACTCTGGTCAAAGGAAACTTTATTCTTTAAGTTATAAAACCTTTGAATTCAACGGTATCTCATAAGACAGCGTTGCACATAAATACGGATGGGATTTTACCTTATGATAACCAAAAAACTGTATATCAAAATTCAATGATATTATAACAATGCCTAAAACCCACAGATAAATATTAATCATAGCCGAACTTACTACATTAATTCAATTCCAGCATAACAGGTTTACAATTAAAACTATAAAGGAATGTATTGGAGTTTGGATTCCATATGATGACTAGTACTAAGTTTCCACTCACCACATTATGTGTCTAGTAAACAATATTGAGAGTTAACCTGTGGCACTCTGCTAACAGAGGACTGGCTCATCACTCAATTTGATGGTACTGAATATGTTATCATCCCTATTGCTTGGCAACCCTTTCCCTGTGAGCTCACACACTACCAAAAAAATATATGCATGTATATACGAGGCTAACAATCATACCATACTTTGATGTGACCCACTTAGACCTACTGCGTCTTCGCTGATTTTATTCATTCCCGGTTCATGAGGCTTGAGGCTACGTTATAGCTTGCTTATACATTTTACATTCAAAATGTTCATCAATTTCAAAACCTTTTTAATTTCGTCGCTCAACCAGATTGAAGTGGATTTCAAATAGCTAGAATTGATCCCAGTCTCTTGGAAACGACAATCGATAGATTATTAGATATCGAATATTTAACTATCAATAGTAATAACAATCATCTACGGATTATTTTACAAAGGGATTCCTTAAGTCTCAGTTAATTAATGGATTATTTTACAAAGGGATTCCTTAAGTCTCAGTTAATTAATTCTTTTTTATTGATCATTTTATAACTTGGAAGCCACTTCCACATACCTATTTCATCAACCTAGGTATATTCATAATATAATTTTAAATGCTATAAATGTTTATATATGCATATTCTTATATAACATTGACCAAAGCACACATAAAACCATTATATTAATAATGTTTAGGAAATATATTAGTATACCTATCTAACACCGACCAAGTTATATTAACAAAATATGATTATTTTTATACACTTAGAAATCTTCATAAACCTGTCCTAATGGTATAAGTATATTCACAAATCAATTTGGAAAGCTACCTTGCTTTTTTAAAACATGTTAAATGGTTTGAACCCACTTATATCTAAAATATGGATTTTTATCAATTATCAAATAAACTACTTAAGTAAAATGATTTATAAAATTCCTTTAAGAACTTTTCTTGAACATTTTCTATACAAAATATTTTGCATAAATTAATATCCTTTTAAAACATTGGTTAAATACATACTTGGATGCTTATTAAATCTTTTTAATCAAACAAATTAATAAAGTTTAATTAAAATAATAAAAAATTAAAAAAGTATATACAACCTAAAATTTAACAATATGCAATTTAAAATAAGAAGAAAATTCAAATAATTAAAGAATTTAATAATATAAAACAATTTAATATCATAATCAATTTAAATATACAAAACAATACAATTTAAAATTTTAAATCCTTATATACATAATAAATATGTAATAATAAGTAATTTTCAAGCACTTATAACTTAAATTGTAATTAGTATTCTTTAAATCATCATTATAAAATAATTGGAAATACTTTAACTGAAGAATTATTAGCAGGATAAATAATATTAACATGATAAATCAAAAGGCTTAACTTTATTTTTAAACATTATTAAATTATGAGTTTTCATTTGGAAATGTCATATCTAAAATAAATAACGATTTAAAAATATTTATTTTAACTTACTGACTGTAGTTATGTCATGGTTATGGTTCTATCCTAGATAATCCATATGTAATTTTAGCTAAACTTATAAATTATGAACATTTGTTCAATAGGACTTGATGCCCATCATGGTACTTATAAAAACTACTAGAAATTCATTTCATTTTCCAATCAATACTAGCATGCACATAACAAGCAGATATGTAAATAAAAATAAGATATCTGGTTAATTTCACTTTATCACTATGGATAGTGATAATTCTAAATTAATATGCTTTCAAATGGGGATTTTCTCTCCTCAGCTTATGCCGTGACGAATGAATTCTTCCAACTTAGAATTTTTTTTGTTTGGTTAAAACATAAACATCAGCAAGTATTTCATTAACTACATTGTAGCGAAAGTAAGTAAAACATCATTATCAATTCACACATGTTGAACATTCGAAATAAATTTGAATATAAATAAACTCAAACAATTTTTATAGCAATTCGAGATGTTGCATTGTGATCCTTGATTAGATTCAAACAAAATAATAGCATTTCTAGATGCTGTCTCGTGATTCTAGTTTAATTCATTCATCAACCAATTTATTAATCCAAGCATGTAATTAACAATATGGTTCTTTCAACCATGCTAATAAACTAACAATTTATACAATCTAGTAGACAGTGCTATTTTAATCTATTTATACAAGACTGTTAAATCAAAAAGGCAAGTTTTCCTCATAATAATTCCAATTATCATTTGCATTTTGATTCCATTTAGAATTGAACGACATTCAATTCTTACTGGTATCCTCGCTAGCTCAAAATCCTACCGATCCAATTCTACAGTGTAGTGGACATCGATATGAGTCCAACGCAGCAGATGGCGTCTCGGTGGGATCTAATATGAGAGAGTTATATGTTTTATAAGATTAATGAATTTAAATAATAAATTTACTACTAATTACGGTAGTTAAAATTAATTACCCTAATTTATCATTCTCCCTCGCATGCCTAGATCAAAAATCAACTCCCTCTTAAACCCCAATGGCTATGTTCGCCGCTTCTTCATCCTCCTTTGCCCCATTACCGTTAATGAAACCCAAAATAAACGATGCCAACGATCCTCCCTATAAAAAATTAAACCTAGACCTCTCCACTATGCCTTCGAACCACCGAGAGAAAATGCAACATCGAAATCAACATTCACGACTAGCAGGAGGTCGTGTCTTTCCCAAGGCCACCACACGTCATTGAACTCATCACCGACCTGCCTCCTTCAATCACTAATATGACTTCAAGCTCCGATTAAACAATCCATCACTATACATTACACAATCGCCAAGCCTATTTCTCGCGCATTCCTCGATCCTCCAAAAATGAAGATGCACTCCTCTAAACTGATATATAAATGTATAACTCCACTCGATGATTCCAATGCTCCCATATTTATTGAATTTCGTTTAATAAAAGTTATGTTTTAAATTTTTTGAATTTCCTTTTGCATACACTTTTTTTTTCCTTCTTCTTGAATTTAGGGTGAAGTAAATGGCTATGGCAGCCACATATTTAATGTGAAAAGATAAGCATGGTACTTGAGTGTGATTTGTCTGATTCTTGGGGAACTTAGTTCTTTATTTATTAGAATTTATAGTGTTTCTCTACATAGAATTTTATATACATACGGATTCTGAATGACTAAAATAAAATATCATTGCATTTAACATTTTGAAATGATATCCGAATTAATATACTTTAGTCATTAGATTTTGAAAAATCACTACAACACTGCTATTATAAAATTAATTATAACATTATAGTTTTCAATCGTTAGATGTTACATGTTTGTATTGCACACGATCGCACAATATGTACGATCGTTGCGAGACTTGATATCTTATAATAATTTATTATTCCAGTTTCGATTAAACAGGTTTCATCGGATTCCGAAACAGTTTTCAAAATTATTATATTCACACGTTAATTAAACAAATTATTACTAAATGATTATAAATCGCTTAGATTTCACTGTAATAATTTCTTATTTCGTTTAAGGCTGTAAATTTTGTTCGAATGTCCGACGTCCGTTCGTGTCCGTGACCGAAATACGTCCGTCCGAGTCCGTCCGATTTTCATTTAGGACACGAGTTAGGACAACAAAATTTGTACGAGAAAAAAGTCATGTCCGGTCCGAGCTCGTCCAAATTCGTCCGAATTACTTGTAATTCGACATATAGTTGAGAGAAAATCTAGTAAATTGTACAAAATGTGATATAAATAGCCATGTCCGACCGAGTCCGATCGGTCCGAACATGTCCGTGTCCGACCGATTTTATTTAGGACACGAATTAGGACAACGAAATTTGTCCGAGAATTTTTTTGGTCCGGTCCGTGTTCGGTCCGATTTTTTTTAGGACAGAAACTGAACACACCTCCGTCCGGTCCGATCCGACCGATTTACACCCCTAATTTCGTTCAAATCTAATCGAATTTTAAATAGGTCTTTCATTACCATTCAAAATCCTATTAGATTCAAAACTTCAGTCCATTTAGTAAAATTATAGAGTTGAAATTATTATTTCGCTGTTTAAATCGATTAAGTAGCTCCAAATATCTGAATTAAAGCTATTGATTTCGCTGTTTAAATCGATTAAACAGATAACCGGAGGGAGTACATCGCACTTTGACACTTCTCTAAATTAGACATAACATGAGGGAAGGGGTACGAGTTAATTGCTTTGACTATAATTACTTATCGGTTTCATTGCCAATAGATCCAAGACGTTTAAGCCACATCACTGAATTAGCTGCAAAAAAAGATGTGAGAGGAATTCTAAGCACAGTCGCGACTGTGCTTTACTCGCCGGGCCCCCGAGAGGAATTCAGGGGGCCCACTGCTTTTTTTTTTTTTTTTTTTTTTATTTATTTATGGGCACGTGGCCAGGGAGTATGTGAAGCAAAGATGTTCTAATAAAAAATCCAGCTTGGTGTTAGTTTCTAAAAGAATGATTCTAGGCCAGTAAGCTTATCATCCTATCATCAAGTAAGATATCATAAAAAGGCATAATAGGTGATGTCGCTCTAGCTTCTAATACTGTAAAGGGAGTTATGCTGTTGGAAAATCCAACCGACTCTATGCCTTCTACAATTAATGGGGCTAAGCTAAAGAAAATTTGTGCCCAGTATAAAATCCACTTAAATATGTGCGGGTCCCTCATTACAGAGGTAAAGCACATATGCCTTTGAAAGGATGAACTGCTTGCAATTGGTACACGTACACGGTAGGCAAGGTCCTACCGTACATTTAATATCACATGAAGCTGCTTCCATGCAACTTCAGCCAAGTGCTTGTGCCTTTCGGCTTTGTTCCTAATTTCCTATATCCTCTTTCTCAAGTATTGCACCACGTACTTTAAATCATGTTTCAAAGATCCAACCCAATCTCGATTCGAACACGGTTAACCTTCTACCTTGAAACGTCACGGCTCTGGAAATGAAATAACCTTGCACGTGCACACAGACCCACGGTTTAACCTCAAAACCCTTTAATAACCTCTAAACCGACCATTTTAAACCTAATGGTTCTTCAAATTTAAGAAAAAATAATTGTCCCATTTTTCATCTTTAAACATAATAAATTTAATAAATAATTTCATAGCAGTTATTATTAAATTTTGGATTATATAATTAATTATTATATACATTTTACGAATTATTTATGAATTAATCCTCTTTCACTATAAAAAATTAGTAAATTTACAACTTTGTTATTATAAGTTTTTATATAACTATTCCAATTAGGTAGTATCTAACATAATACATGACAAGTGGGCTGAAGACGAAAATTGAACTCATGACTTCTTGGATCATGTCAAGGTGTCCCAACTAGTATGGATTTGGCTGTTTGTCGTAATTGGTTAAATTTTATTTATATTTAAAATAATTTTACGTTTAAATTAGAAAAACAGAAGTAAACTATCAGCGCGGTTCTCACGGTCTGACCGGTTGAACCACGGAATTTTTGGACCTTTCACTATCACGGTTTAACGTATGGTTCGGTCTTAACAACTATGCTTTAAATATATGGTATTTGATTCTTGTTTAACATCAAGCATAAAAGAAATGTCGACATTCACATACTTGGAAGCAACTCAAAATAATCAGATAATGATCTATGGGTGGAATAAGCTTGAGCGGATTCAAGTCCGAATAGTTCTTTGTCCTTTGTTCAGCAAAATTTGCCAAAATGTGGACGGAAGTGTGTAAGTGTTGCTTTCGGACAGTGCCAGTTTTCTGGTGTAATGAGATTTCATTCCTTAGTCGATGAGATTTTGTTTCCTAATCTAGGAATTCTATAGAGTATTTTACGATACATCTTTACAGCTGTTTTGTAACACGTGTCTTTCTTTTATTGGTCTTGTATTCTTGTATTTTCGTTTGGTACATATACTAAAGTTTGTAGAAAACAAATTTGAGTTTTTCAGAATAAAACTTCTTCTTCTTCGTTTTATCATGGTATCAGAGCAAAAGGTTCTCCAAAAAATTTACAAAAAATTTAGTAAATTTTTTCGTATTCTAGGGTTTCACATACTGTGAAATCATCAAATCCGAGTGCTAGAATGCCTTCTCCACAGTCTGAAAATCCTATTGTGAACATCAATTCAGCGATTAATTACAATGACCCGTATTTCCTTTCTCATGCTGATAACTCAAATTCTCTGCTCGGTCAGATCATCTTCAATGGAGATAATTATCTGAACTGGAGTCGTAGTGTGATGCTTGCACTTGGAGCTAAAAATAAAATCGGATTTATTGATGGATCGATGATAAGACCTGCCGATGATTCTCCAGATCTGCAAAAATGGATTCGTAATGATTACATGGTAACTGGGTGGATCTTATATTCAATGGACAAGAAGATTTCTGAAAGTTTCATTTTCAATCCTTCTGCTAGGCATCTCTGGTTGGAGATTCAGGAGAGGTATGGTCATTATTCTAGCTCCGCAAATTTATGAAATTCATAAGGAGTTGATGTCTGTTAAGCAAAATGATGATAGCATTGCTGTTTACTATTGTAATTTGAAGCAAATTTGGGATAAACTACAATTAATTGGGTCTTATCCCGATTGTACTTGTGGAGCAATCACTAAATGTGCTTGTGGCTTACTGAAGAAGATTCTTGAAGCAGATCAGTTGAGGAAACTAATTCAATTCATTTTTGGATTAAACTCAACATATGATCAAGCTAAAATCAATCTTCTTAGTATGGATCCATTGCCTACTGTAAATAGAGCATATCATCTTCTTCAACAAATTGAGAAACAGAATGCTCTCAATGTTTTGGTTCATGCTGAAATGAGTGCTCTCTATTCTAAGAATTCAAATGCTTCGCACAATTTTAATCAGTCTTTCCAGATAAAGGATTTCAAGAAACAGAAGCTTGATAAATTTTGTGACTATTGTAAGTCAAAAGGACATGCTAAGGGCCAGTGTTTTAAACTGGTGGGATATCCTGAATGGTGGAAGGGAAAAATTCCTAAAGGTTGTCAAAAAATTGCTGGAAAGGTACATGAGACTGATGATGGAAATGTTGCAGCTAATTCTCCTTTTGATATTGATTTCAGTCCAAACACTTCTTCTGCATCATCAAGCATTGATCCTCAGATGTTTAATGCTCTTTACAAAGAATTTGTCAAAATGGTACAATCTGGTCAAGGAGCTTCTACTGAATCAAACTACAATGTTGCTATAAATTTTGCAGGTATTGTTTCTGCCTCTAATGTGAATTTTTCAAATCAATACAATAATGCAAGTATGTGGATTGTTGATACAGGGGCTAGTGATCATATGGCATTTAATATCAACTTATTTGCTAACACACGTGTGATCAAACATCCTATAAAAATTGCATTACCTGATGGTTCTTTTAAACATGTCAATATTATTGGCACTGTTATTCTAAATCCTCATATAATTCTTCAGAATGTCTTTTTTGTTCCTGGTTTCAAGCATAATCTTTTATCTGTTGGTCGATTGCTTGATCATAACAAGTTGATTGCAAAGTTTGAGCAAAATTTTTGCCCATTTCAGGAATTAACAACTAATGAAATCAAGGCTGTTGCAATAAGACATGAAGGCCTATATAGATTTCTGAAAGAGGTTCCATCTTCTGCTTTTAATGTTCAAAATAAAATTGATATTGTACAACCTGTTGCTTTATTTTTTTCGTCTTCAAAAATTTCAGTTGACACATTTCGTGCTAGATTGGGGCATGCTTCATTAGCAAAGCTTAAACATATTCCTTCTTTGTCATGTTTGTGCAATAATAATATCGATGATTTTCATTGTGAATCATGTGTGTTTGCAAAGCATCATAAATTGTCATTTCCTGTATCATTGTCTCTTGCAAATGCTTGCTTTGATTTAATTCACATTGACCTTTGGGGTCCTTATGCTACACCATCCTTGTCTGGTGCTAAGTATTTTTTAACCATACTTGATGATCATTCTAGAACAACTTGGACTTATCTCATAACAAAACTCAAATTCCACAAATTATTTCTTCTTTTTTATCCTATGTTCAATTTCAATTTGACAAAGTTGTAAAGGTGGTTAGGAGTGACAATGGAACGGAGATGGTCCAAGAATCTTGTTCTGTTTTATTTTCTTCAAATGGTATAATTCATCAAAGAAGTATGGTTGGTGTTTCTCAACAAAATGGGAGAGTTGAAAGAAAACACAAGCATTTGGGGGAGACAGCAAGGGCTATCAGGCTTCATGCAAATCTTCCTATTAAATTTTGGGGAGATTGTTTTTTGCAGCAACATATTTGATTAATCTAATGCCTTCTTCAGTCCTTTGTTGGAAAAGTCCATATGAAGTGTTGATGAAAAAAGCTCCAGACTATAGCAACCTAAGAGTTATAGGTTGTCTTCGTTATCCTCTTGTTAAAACTGCAGATAAAATGGCTCCAAGATCTAGAAAATGTATTTGTTTGGGATACCCTTATGCTCAAAAGGGTTACAAGCTATATGATCTTGAATCTCACAAAATAATTCTCAGCAGAGATGTTTATTTCAAAGAGAATATATTTCCTTTTAAAAATCAACCTCAGAATCCTGATCATATTTCTCCTTCAGAAAATCCTCCACTATTAAATGATTCAGCTTCTAATATTGGTTCTTTCGTTTATGATTTCCCTTATCCTACAATTAGAAATATACCACCTTTTCCTTCTCATGATCATTCTACAACAAACACATTTGTTGACAATGAAAATGTAATTCAAAATCCTCCTATCTCACAAGAAAATTTTCAGTCATCATCATCAAGTTTTCCACAAGAAAGTTCAAATCATGTTCCTAATATCAGAAAATCTTCTCGACAGACACAATTACCAAAGAAGTTTGATGACTATATGTTGTCAAAATCTCTCAAACCTCCAACTGTTTCTTTTGTTTCCAAAATCCTTGCTGAATCAGATTTGGACAGCCTAGAAGAAGAATATATTGCAATCCTATCAAATGTTTTATCTATTGAAGATCCTAGTTGTTATGCACATGCTAAAGATAAGAAAGAATGGGTTGAAGCTATGAATCAAGAAATGAAGGCTTTGGAAGATAATGAAACTTGGGAAATAACTGTTTTACCTCCAGGAAAAACAGCTATTGGCAGTAAATGGGTTTATAAGGCAAAGTTCGATAAAGACGGAAAATTGGAGAGGTGCAAAGCTCGAGTTGTGGCTAGAGGTGATAAACAAATTAACGGCAAAGATTTTAAACTCACTTTCAGCCCTGTTGCTAAATTCACAACTGTTAGAGTTCTAATTGCTATTGCCGCTGCAAAGAACTGGGATTTACATCAATTGGACATCAATAATGCTTTTTTGCATGGGTTTGTCGATGAAGAAATCTATATGCAACCTCCACCAGGGTATACAAAAGCAAAAACAGGGGAATTATGCAAGTTAAAAAGATCTCTTTACGGTCTAAGGCAAGCTGCTAGACAGTGGAATAAAGAATTAAGCAAACATCTTATTAATCTGGGCTATAAGCAATCCAAGCAAGATTATTCTATGTTTATTAAGTCTGAGAAGAATGGTAATTTTACTGTGGTGGTGGCATATGTTGACGATTTACTAGTTACCGGAAATTGCAAAGGTGAAATTCAATTTCTTAAGAATTCTCTTCAGTCAACATTCACTGTAAAAGATTTGGGTTTTTTGAGATATTTTTTTAGGAATTGAAGTATCACGATCAAATTCTGGTATTTTATTGAATCAGCGAAAGTATATTTTGGATTTATTGAGAGATACAAACATGGAAGACTGCAAACCTGTTGCATACCCATTACCTAAAAATCTGAAACTTAGTACTCAAGATACTCCTCTTCTTATGGACCCAGAATTATATATAAGATTGATTGGAAAATTGTAATATCTCAACATGACTCGTCCAGATATATCATATGCTGTGCAGCAACCTAATCAATTTCTAAATAATCCTGCACAAACACATTTTTCTGCCGCATTACATGTGATCAAATATTTGAGAGGTACTATTAATCATGGATTATTTTATCCTGTTGAATCTTCACTAAATCTCTCTGCCTATTGTGATGCTGATTGGGGTTCATTCCCCTTCTCTGCAAAATCCTTGTCTGGATATGCCATATTTCTTGGTAATTCTCTGATTTCACGGAAGACAAAAAAGCAGAAAACTACTTCAAAAAGCACATGTGAAGCTGAATATAGGAGTATGAGTTATGCTACAAGTGAGCTAATTTGGATTGAAGGCTTGCTGCAAGACTTGGATATTAAGATTCCTCTTCTTATTAATCTGTTTTGTGACAATATTGCTGCAAAACATATTGCAGAAAATCCTGTGTTTCAAGAACGAACAAAGCATCTGAAAATGGATTGCCATTTTGTGAGAGATTATGATGATTCGAAGTTCATTAACATATGTTAGATCAGCTCTTCAGTTGGCAGATATTTTGACAAAGGCTTTAGGTGGTGAACAACATGCTTATATTTCATCCAAGCTTGGTCTGATTTCTCAAAAATAAACAGTCCATCTTGAGGGGGGGATGTAGAGTATTTTACGATACATCTTCACAGCTGTTTTGTAACATGTGTCTTTCTTTTATTGGTCTTGTATTCTTGTATTTTCGTTTGGTACATATACTAAAGTTTGTAGAAAAAAGATCTGAGTTTTTCAGAATAAAACTTCTTCGTTTTATCAAATTCAGACAAGCCTATCTGGTGTTATATTTAAGACAACACTAATAGGTACATAAGGTAACCCCGCAAAATGCTGGAATGTTGAAAACTTTACTACACAGAAACTCCTTTGTAGTTTTGAATTATTGAAGGACAATAGGGGAATTGATCATGATGGAGACAAGTTCCAAAGGATGCCCAAGCTGAAGGCGAAGGTAAAGAAGAGAAAGAGGCAGATGACGACCCTATCAGGTCCCATTCCTAAAACACGAGGCTGAAGAGGCTTAAGGATATAGTTACGGTGTTGGTACGATTGGAGGCGATAATGTGCATCGAAGTCATGAGATGGTAATGGAAGAGAGGGTATACATTCTTCATCCTACCGAACACTCATCCATCCATGAAATATAGAACTGGACACTCTTCCCAGTAACAATTTCCCAAAGCTATATCGGTACTGGAAAACTTCTTAAGGGCTTATAAGCCGATCTTTCACTTGATGCTTTAATGTTTGACTTCCGGGATGTTAACCCTAATATATATTTTCCCTAGTTTAGAAGGAGCTGCCATTCCAAATAACACACAGCAGAGGTTACTCATGTGAATAAAGCGCTAGAAACATCTCTGTCGAGGGAGCACTAGGACAACAAAACACAAGCACTACACTCCATAACACTGATTTGTGCTTTCACTTATTGATACTGATCAACAATCAATTTTTGCAAGTGGAATAGGTAGAGAAAGAAATTGTTATCTTAGCGGTAGTCTACGCAAACAAAACACACACTCTAAGCACCATCAAAAGCGCATACGCCACAATAGCCATGAGTGAGATGGCAGAGAGCATCGTACTTCCAAGTCTAGATATCACACTATATCAAGATCTCCTTCTTACAGGAAGCCTAAGAAGTTAACAAGTCATCGTCAAGAGTCTCATAGTAGCAAGCAATCCAGAGTTCCTTTAAAGTTCCATCACGACTCTAGACTATTCGTAGTTGCTCTGAGCAAGTTTCAAACCAAAAGGGAAAGTTTACTTCTCATATAGAAAACTCTAAGATTAAATCCATATAAGTTTTGTGGCTCCACATTCAGATGCCTTTGCACAGGTGAGGAAATGTAAAATTAAAGTTTTATTTCTTAGGTGCAACCGCACTAGGCTGAATTTTTCTAACATTCACTTAATCCCTCGTGAAATCAACAAAGAAACTATGCACTAAGTGTTTGATGTATATGAACAATATAAGAAAATAGACAAGGTAGTCTGAAAGCTTTCTAAGGCCATAAATAGTTGAAGCTAGAAATTGAGAACTCTAAACTTAAAGCCAGATATGAAAAGGATAAGATCACATATCTTGATGCAGGAATGGCGAACTATAAAATCAAATATGCCAAGGCAGAAAAAGAGCTGAGACCTTTCAAGAAAAAAACTTGAAGGAAATTGGATTTAGTTCTTGATGGAGTTAGATAGATTATTTTTCAAGGTCAATACTATAGAAGATGATTGCAAGGTGTTGGAAAAATAATGGTTAAGTCACGTACAAAGTCGCTCTATTAAAGACGTTTCGACGATCTAATCAATAGTGCAAAGCAGTTCATACCTTTCGCCGCCCGCTCTAGGATAAAACAACCTCTTATGATATCAGTTTGCTTGGACAACGAATCGACCCCGTTTTGCACTCAAGTTAAAAAAAATGTACTACTCTTTTGTATTTAATAAAATTCAATGAAGATAAGAAAGTTTTAGAGAAAGAGAGCAAAGAAAAAAATTGTTGTGTTGTTGTGTATAATGCTTTGTCTATCATATTCCTTATATAGACAAAAGAGATGAGTAATATTAGCTAGGTTAATGGAAGGAAAATTGGACCACAATTAATACCATATTAAATAAAAGAAACATTCAAAAAGTTGCAATTTTTAACATGTAAATGGCATACGTTTCAAAAGAGATGAATGATAATAAATCTTAATTGATTATCATTCATAGAAATATTTTAATACCATTTATTTTGTTACAGCTCCACAGAAGGTCACGTACATATATGACCATGACTGTTCAATCACAATAATGGCTCATAAATATATTTACATATATGTAAACATGTTACTGTTATAACTTTCAACGACTCTATTGCATTAATTGCTCAATATTAATTTTTTGGTAATTGCAATTAATTTTTAAATAAATTTATTACATATATAAAATATTTCCAACAACCCCTCACTTGAATTTTTTTTAAATATTTTTCGAGTAGTTTCTAAAAAAATAATAATATTGTGCATAAACAAAGGTGTCTTCCGACTTGAACCTTTGCATAGTGGATAAGATTCAGTTTTTTACTAGAGTGACACATGGTTTTGAACTCTATTTCTGACATCAGACCACACACAACCTTTTCTATAGTGCAATCAAATGAGCCTGTGCATTAATGGCCATGCACGTCTATCCCAGTTTAGTGAATGCTCTAAAAGTTTTGGCCAAAACTTCATAGGAAACGGCTACATTTCCACATTCGCATAGGTGGGTTTATCAACAGCACTCCTGAAGGTAGGTACTCCACTCCAAATAGAGTACAGATCTCATTAAGAGATTCTTTTTAACTAATCCTCTAATTACTTCAGGAATACATGCTTCTTAATATACAAAAATAACATGTTCAACTACTATCACTACACAAACTTTTTTTACCCATTGAACCTAGTTCTTGGGCTCCAGTCTTAGGTCGAGTTACCATTTTGTGTGACTCAACAATCTAAGGGCAATAGTCCCATTTTTTTTAGATGTATTAAGGATTTTCTCTCTAGACAGTCCTTTCGTCAAAGGATCTGCCAAATATTTATCACAACGTACGTGATCCACTCTATCAGTACCTGAAGAAAGTAGCTCTCTAACAGTGCTGTGCTTACGACATATCTGTCATCTCTTACTGTTATAATAACGGTTTTGAACTTTTGCAATAGCCGCGGTCTATCACAATGGATCAACACAGTTGGTATCGGTTTTCCCCATAAGGGAATCTCACCTAGCAGATTTCTCAAGTACTCTTCTTCTTCACTAGCCGTGGATAGTGCTATCATGTCAGACTCCATAGTAGACTGAGCCAAAATAGTCTGTTTCTTAGATTTCCAAGAAACAACTCCTCTAGCAATGCTAAATATATAGCCAGTGGTCGCTTTTGAATCATCAGATAAAGTATTCCAGTCTGCATCGGAATATCCTTTTAAGTACAGCTGGAAACTTTTCATAATGTAATACAAGGTTAATTGTTCGTTTTAGGTATCTCATGACCCTCTCAATAGCATGCCAATGCTCTATACCAGGTCTTTTGGTAAACCTGCACAATAATCCCAGGACATAGGCAATGTCGGGTCTAGTACAATCGGTGGCATATCGAAGGCTGCCAATGAAGCTCACATAAGCAGATTGTCTTACACATTCACCAGTGTTTTTAAATACCTTCACACTCGGATCATATGGTGTACATGAAGGTTTATAGTCAAAGTAATTGTATTTATTTAGAATCTTCTCAATATAGTGGATTGATCCAAAGATAGTCCCCTTACGGACCTAGTAATTTAATGCCAAGGATTACACTTGCCTCACCTAGATCTTTCATATAAAAGTTGGCACTTAACAAAGATTTAACATTGTTTATGGCTTGAATATTTGACCCAAAAATCAGTAAGTCATCTTCATAAAGACATATAATAGTACAAATGTCATTCTCAAATTTGTAATAAATGCAGTTGTCACTTTCATTAACTTTAAAACATGTGAAATGATTATGTTATCAAATTTTTCATGCCATTATTTAGGTGCTTGTTTTAAACCATATAATGATTTATCTAATTTGCATACTCTATGTTCTTGACTATGTACTACAAATCCTTCAGGCTAGTCCATATAAATTTCTTCGTCTAATTCACCGTTTAAAAATGCGGTTTGACATCCATTTGGTGTATTATTAAATTATGAATAGAAGCAAGTGAGATTAATACCTGAATGGATGTAGTCCATGTTACAGGCGAAAAAGTGTCGAAGAAATCAACATTTTCTCTTTGTTTAAAACCTTTAGCTACTGGATGGGCTTTATATTTATCGACAGTGCCATCAGGTTTTAATTTTTTTTAAGCACTCATTTACAGCCTATAGAATTACAACCAGGTTGTAAATCAACTAAGTGTCAAGTCTTATTGGATTCTAAAGAATCCATCTCATCGTTTATAGCTTCTTGCCAAAAATCAGCATCTGGTGAAGATAAGGCCTCTTGGAGGTTTAAGGGATCCTCCTCTATAGTAAAAGCACAAAAAATCTGAACCAAAATCTTTGCGATTCTTTCTCTTTTACTTCTTCTATGTTCATTTTCAAAATGTTCATTAGGTTTTGTTCTTATAGGTAATAAATTACTTGATGTGCCCCCTACTGTTCCTTAATTTAAAAGAAAATTTTGTTTCATAAAAATTAGCATCATTGGATTCAATTACATTGTGTATTTATGTTATTAAATTTGTATGCTTTGCTATTAACTGCATAGCCAATAAATACACATTCATATGCTCTACTTGCTAATTTTATTCTCTTAGGGTCTGGAATACGAACATATGCCAAGCATCCCCAAGTTCTAAAATAGGACACATTGGGTTTGTAATTTTTTAGAATTTCAAAAGGTGAAATTTTTATTTTTTAGTTTTGGGATTATATTTAGTACATAACATACTGTTAATAATATATCACCCCCCCCTCACCAATGTTCTACTGCACCAGAATTTAATAAAATGACAACTACTAATTTGGTAAAGGTCCTATTTTTTCTTTTAGCTTTACCATTCATTTCAGGTGAATAACGTGCGGTTCTTTCATGTATAATACTATGTAATTTACAGAAATCTAGAATAGAACTAGATTCATATTCTGTTCCTCTATCACTACAAAGTCTTTTAATATTATTGTTGGATTGATTTTCAAATTCAGTTTTGAATGTCTTAAACATATCAAATGCATCACTTTTATTTTTCATGAGATATACATATGTGAAATCAGAGCAATCATCAATAAAAGTGATAAAATAGCAGTGTCCATGTTTAGTTAATGTGCCACCAAGCTCACATGCATCAGAGTGAATTAAATCTAAGGGTTCAGATACTCTATCAACAGACTTATGAGGTTTCTTTGTGATTTTATCTTGAGTACAGAATTCACAAGTATCAAAATCAGTTTCTGACATTTTAGGAATCATATCTAAAATGCTCATGTTGTGAATTATGCGTTTGTTAACGTGACATAATCTAGAGTGCCAAATATTAAAATCACACAACTTATCAGCAGAACTACTTACTTTGTTAGATTCAACATTCAACTTAAACTTACCCTCACAATCATAAGCCTTTCCTACAAATTTCCCTTATAAGTTAAGGTATACAAATCAGCCCCTATAACTTGAGTAAAGCCAGCCTTTTTTAGAAGAAAGCCAGAAACCAGATTCTTTCTCATCTCTGGAGTATGCATCACGTCTTTCAGAACCACTGTCTTTCCAGAGGTAAACTTGATTTCCACATTTCCTACCCCAGCAACTTTAGTGGTGTGAGAATCTCCCAGCAGCACTTTCTGATTATCAGCAGCCATGTATGTAGTAAACATATCACGATCGTAGCAGGCATGGAAAGAAGCACCAGTATCTACCCACTAGCCCTCTGATCCACCAACAAGGTGAATCTCAGTAATCATAGCCGTTAAAGTTTCCTCGGTCAGGTTAGCCTACGGTGCAGGGCATGGTCTATTCCGACACATACATGCCATATGACCTGGTTTTCCACAGTTGTAATAGAGAAACAATTGTCCAGGTTCACTCTATTTCGCTGGTTGCTGTTGTCCTTTTTTGTTCCCTTGCGGGTTCCAATTCTATTTGTTGCGACGATTATGATTTTTGAATGCTTTCGCATTCGGTTTCAAAACAGCTGGTTTGGTTTTTTTAGTGCTGTTTTTTGTGACAACCAGCACTTCCTCTTTCTGGTCCTGTTTGCATGGCCTCCTCCTCAATACAAAGGCGAGTGATCAAGCTTTCTAAAGAAAAATCCTTAGTCTTGTGTCTTAACACATTCTTTAAATCTTTCCATCCTGAAGGCAATTTATCAATTATTACAACAACCTGAAATAGTTCATCCAAAGCCATACCTTCGGAGATGATCTCATGAGCTATTTTCTAAAGCTCATGAGACTGCATCTCTGCTGACTTGTCATCCGTCATCTAATATTTGAGGTAGCGGCTGACTGCGTGCTTCTTTGCGCCTTCCTCTTCAGTGTCATACATTTTCTTTAGAGCCTCTCAGATCTCCTTCGCTGATTTATCTAAATTTTAATAGTCGTATAGATCATTGCTGAGGCCAATGAGGATGAAGTTCTTGCACATGTAGTCCTGCTCAGTCCAAGTCTGCAACTGTTTCAATTTCTCAGTCCAAACCGCCATCTGATATACATCAGCTTCATTTAGTTTCTCTGGCAATTGCGGTTTCTCGGTTGATAAAGCGCTGACGGCTTTTTTATAGTCAGAAGAAACTCCATTTTTTTCCGCCAGCGTTTGAAGTGGAAACCTTCAAACCTGAAAGGTGCGGTAGTTACAAGTGGGATCTGGAACATTGATGCAGGCGTGGCATCGTTAGTGTTGTTTGCAGCGACGGGGGAAGCAGAAGCCATTAGTTGCCTGAACGTCTTGAATTTGTTGGAAAACTAATGGCTAAGTCACGTACAAAGTCACTCTCTTGAAGACATTTCAGTGATCTGCTCAATGGTGCAAAGCAGTTCATACCTTTCACCGCCGCCTCTAGGATAAAACCGCCTCTTATAATATCAATTCGCTTGCACAATGAATTAAGCCTGATTTGCACTCAAGTTAAAAAAATTGTACTGCTCTTTTGTATTGTAAAAATTCAATGAAGACAAGAGAGTTTTAGAGAAAGAGAGCAAAGAATAAGATTGTTGTGTATAGTGATTTGTCAATCATATTCCTTATATAGACAAAAGAGAAGAGTTACATTAGCTAGGTTAGTGCGAGGTAAATTGGACCGCAATTAATACCATATTAAATAAATGAAACGTTCAAAATTTTGCAATTTTTAACATGTAAATTGCATATGTTTCAAAAGAGATGAATGATAATAAATCTTAATTGATTATCATTCACAGAAATATTTTAGTACCATTTATTTTTGTAACAGCTCCATAAAATGTCACATACATAGATGACCGTGGCTGTTCAATCACAATAAGGGATCATAAATATATTTACATATATGTAAATATATTACCATTATAACTTTCAACGGCTCTAATGCATTAATTGGTCAATAATAAATTTTCGGTAACTGCAATTAATTTTTAGATAAATTCATTACATATATAAAACATTTCCAACACAAGGTCATCAAAAGAAAAAAATGAAAAAATAAAGTTTGAGAATGCATCCCCTGAAAAGGACCAAGAGGTCACCATCAATAAAGTCGTATACTGAGGGAGTTTCTTAGATTGTCTATGAAGTGGCAGTCGAGGTGAAGCTCAAGTCTGAGAAAGAGTTGGGCGAGCTTAAGCTTAAGGTTAAAGAATCAGACAAAGGGACACAAAAGTTTAAAACTGCTATTCTATGGTTTTATGCTTAAAGCCTCAGCCATCGTGATATTTCATCAGGTAACATTAGCAGATGCCTTGAAGTACTTTGTTGAAGATGAAAATCTCCTAACCAAAGTGATACTGTGGATATGAATGATCTTATCAGGTGCTACTTGAGGAAGGATGAAGCAATAACTTTACAAGAGGTTTATTGCATACTCAAAGTGGAGGAAGAGGTAAAGAAGGCATGGGAGAAAGGCAAGGAGAAAGTAGATAGAAGCACATATGTTCATTCACGATGCTGGCCGCGCAGATCAATCGTTGATTCAACTTATTCCTATCTAAGATCCGATTGTACCTTCTACTACACCTGGGCTTTCAACTTCTCAGCTGTCATCCTGGAATACAATCCCAAATCTGGGGCTACGTAACCAATAACTTTTCTGTTGTTAAAAAGGGGCACTAATGTATCCATGGTATTTATGTGCCGAACATTCAAGTGTCGAAGAGGAAAACTTTTAGGGGAACAAGAGGGAAAAGATACAGCAGAATGTCATGGTAAAATGAATAATCTATAATATAAATCATAATTTTTACCAAATCAAAAGACGTTTATATAAAATAAATTAGATATACATAAATTAGTCTGGATATTTATAACAACTTGTCCTCATAAATGGTGATGCAAACGACAAAGAACATCATGGAAACAACAACTAAGAGAATAAGTCTTCGCCTCTAGCTGCTCCCCATAGCCCCCAAGCAATCTAAATTACCCTGTACATATACTTAGGCTGACTTGAGTACTATATTAGAATAACACAGAGATCAGTCTGGTAAACTAGCATGAGAAAATTTAAAGTCACAAAGAATTCAATTATTTAACTTATGAAATAGCTGAAATCAAAAGTATCTCATAAGACCATGCCATACTCAAATATAGATGAGATTTTACCTTATGATAATCAAAGCACTTTTATTATAAATTCGGAGATATTATAATAATGTCTATAAATCCACAAATAAATTATGAAAATAGCTAATATTCTTACATCTCGGGTTTCAGCATAGATGGGCAAAACTAAGTTCCCATGGCGCTTATTGGAGTTTGGATTCCATAAATGAATGGGTACGACACCAACCTGTTGTAATACATATGTAGGTAAAATTCGCTTGAGAGCCTCATATGGATTCCATGCGAATCAAGACCAGCCTACCCCTCCCTAGATGAATATTTCACCATGATTTGATCATCAATCGCACTGATGCATACATAACAAGGGTCAAATCCGAATATAGGTTAGTGATGAAAATATCGTACTTGGTTGCTACCTGCTTAGCCCTGAAGTTTATTCTCGGTTTAGCCATTCTTTATTGATCAGTCTTGAGGCTACAATTTTCCTTTCAAATGACATCAAAATTCACTTGTAATGCCAAATCGTCATTTCATGCACATAATAACTTATTCCTATAAAAATACAACAACTGACTCATATGCCTCAGGGAATGTCATTAGGTATACGAGAGGTAACCTTCTATAGCACCAATATATGTACATTTGTAAAGACTAATGTACGTGGGTTTTAGAAATGTAACGTCAAAAATTCATTCATAGAAGTTGTCCAGGAATAAGACAAACTGAAGGCATTACCTTCACTATACCCGTTTTGAAATCACCATCAAGGTTAGTGACAAACAACACTTGCACTCTAACTCTATACTAACTTATTCAGTACATCTCCACATTCGTCGTTTATCCAGACCGAAGTGGTTTACAAACAACTAGGTGTGGTCCTAGTCACTTCGAAACAAAAATCGATAGATTAAAACTGCTAAACATTTGATAGTTGGTTATTTAACTATCAAATACACAAACTAATACAATTCAAACCTAAAGTTTTTAACTTAGTCTCATTTAATTAATCTCATATTAATTCATCCTCTTTATAACTTATATACTATTTCCATATTTTTATATCTCTACTATATAAGTGCATTCACAAATCATTATTTTAGTACTTTGAAATAAGTATACATGTTATTATCTCGCTAACCTGAATATATGCAATAAACGTCATATTTTCATATTTAGAATATATATAGTGTACATATCTCACCGACCCAAGTATATACATAAATTCCTATTATATATATTATATATGTGTGTGCGTGCGCATATATATATATATATATATATATATATATATATATATGTATATATGTATATGTATGCATATACTTATCTCACATACCTAAATATATGCATAAAATATCTTATTTTCAATTCTTAGAGAATATAATCATGTACTTATCTAACCGACCAATGTATGTTCAAATTTCAAAGCTTATGCGAGTAAGACAGGTTAGATTCCAAGTTAACAACTCTCATTGGGCGTCTTTCCTTCATGCAAAGTATATACGCCATTCGCCTTCCAACTTCACTGGTATCCCATCCTATGATAGCCACACGTGTAAGAGGATGCAATCCGTTAAGTCCTCCTTTGATTCTCATGGTAGGGGATTTTTGGTCGAAATAGTGCCTTCATCCGCTATCAAGGCAATTTGGAACTCTATGCAAGTTATGGACATTATAAACTCTTATTTGTCTTTCATTTGGGGTAGGCGTACTCCTACGAAGGTTTCTATTCTTTAGTGGAGGGATCTCCACATGGCCCTTCCCTTGGATGCCAACCTTATGGGGATAGGAATCCCCCTCGTGTCTCGTTGTAGGTATTGTAGCGATGATGCTCTAGAGTCAATAACGCGCTTGTTTAGGGAGAGAGCGTGTTATTTTGGTCTTTTCTCATTCCGGGAATCTAATGGGTTTGTCTCGACTCCTTCCTTTGCTTATTGACCTTATTCGCTCTTGATGGATTAAGGAACTTGGAAAGGATCTTAGGTTGATCCATTTTAGGCTTGTCTCTGGCCTCATCATCTAGCATTTGTGGTGCTCTCAGAACAAGGTGGTTTTTTGACAATCCCCCCATGTCTTTGGGTTCCATCATTCGTCATATTTCCGAGGATGTCTATTTTTGTTTTCGAGGTAGACCCTTCTTGGGGAACCCCAACTCGACATCGTTGGCCTTGGCAAATGCTCTGTATATTACCAGGTGCTCACGTTTTTAGGTGGGGATGGGTTTACTTTTTTAGCAGGAAGCTAGCTCGGATCTTGTGGTCAAGGCCCTTGGGTGTTTAAACGAAAAGAAGCTGGATTGGTCCATAAGGCTATTGGCTTGGATGATTCACCGTGAGGCTCAGGACTAGGATTAGGAGGCAGTAAGCTTAGGTTTGATGGATGGAACTTGGATGATGGGGCTTTTGTTTGTTCTTCGGTTTGGATGGCTCTGTATTTGGTGAGAGTTGTTTTGCCTGTTTGACGTTGGGTGCAGGGCAACTGTTTGCAGAAGCGGTCTGCCTTTTTGTTGTTCGATCTGGCCCTAGTTCTTGCTTAAGCTCTATGAGAGTTTGTTGTTTGGTTCTTGTACTATGTGTTGCTTTCTCGGATCACTTTCTAGTTGTCTTTGGCGTATCTATATTTTGTTTACTTTTTATTGGTTGTGCGCTCAGTTTTGTATGGTCAGTTGTGCGTGTGATCTTCACACATCTATGCTACCTTTTTGTTAGCCATAGGAGAAAGGCATTTTTCTCCTTTTTGTTATGATATATTTCTATTTGCAAGAAAAGAAAAAAAAGGTATATTCAAAAAGTATAATTTCTTCACTTGGATATATATATATATATATATATATATATGATTATATACATATACTTATCTCACCGAGCTAGTTGTGTGTGTGTGTGTGTATGACATATTTTCAATACTAAAAATGTATGTCAATAAACCTATCTCATTGACCTAAGTATATTTATAAAACATAATGATATATATACTTTCAAATCTATAGGCATATACTTATCTCAATAATATAAGTATATTCACAAATCAATATGAAAAGCCTTTTTACTATTAAAATATATTGAATGCATTAACCCAGTAATATTAAAAATATGGTTTGTTAAACCATCATATAAAATAGATAAGTAAAACTATTATTAATAAATTTCCTTTATAAAATGTTGTTTATGAAATTTCTTTAAAAAATATTGCCTAACTAACTTCTTTATGAAATATTATTCATAACGTAAAAACTTGTGTAAACCATTTTGTCTACTTAAAATATTCATTAAATGACATACTCGAGTAATTATTTAAAACCTTTAAATAGAATAAATAAATATATTTTTAAATAATTTAACAATAAAAAATTTAATCTCTTTAAATATTTTTAAATGAATAATCATAAACAATTTTTCAAAATTCAAAAGTTAGATGATAATTTACTATCTTTTGAACATTATTAATAAAGTAATTCAAACAACCAACATTAACCTTAAAATATTATTGATAAAATAAATTCTATATATTGTAACATCCTTAAATAATGATTATTCTTTTAATAAAATAAAAAGTCAGATAAATAACGACTTGAAAACATTTTCCTCAAATGAGCTTAGTGACCACAGTTACGCGATGGTTACATCTCTACCTTAGAGAAACCACAAGCAATTATAGCCAAAATCTATAATTTATAAATATCTGTTCAATAGGGCTCGGTGATCACAATGGTACTTAAATAAGCTACTATTAACCTAATTCATTTTCTAGTCAACACTGGATTTACATAAGCGAGAAGATAAGTAGAAATGAATAACTAGCAACTGACGACTAATATCACATTCATCACTATTAATACTGGCAATTCCAAAATATTATAATAGAAAAAGGAGATTTGTTTTCCTCCACATATATCAATCTGAATAAATTCATCGAACTCACTAAGCGATATTTATTTGGCCAAAATAGTGAACGCCAACATATATTTCATTTAACTGCGTTATAAACAAACGATGTATGTAAAACAACATTATCCATCAATTCACACATAATCAAACATCAAAATACATTTATATTAAATAAAGTCAAACAATTTCTAACAGAAATTCGAGATGCCATACCGTGGTACTAGATCAGATTCAAAAAAATTAATAATATTTCAAGATGCCATAGTGTGATCCTAAATTAAAATTTAAACAATAAATCCGTTTAACAATTTAAACATGCAATCAATAATATAATATAATTTTTACTCACCAAATAGCTCGCAGATTCAACCATTAACATAAAATAAATAATTTATCTATTTTTTACTATAATTATTTTTTATATACAGATATATCAGAAAAGTGATTTTAACTCACCATCACTTCAGTTGTCGTTTTCTCGGTGTGGTTTAGTACAATTTGGAACATCATTCAAATTAGCCCAAAAAAAATAACAAAACAAATTTAGCCAAAATTTTGACTACCACCAAATGCAACCGACATGATTCCATAGCGTAGATATTGTCGGAATGAATCCAAAATGACTTACCACGTAGGATTTGGAACTCGTATGAATGAGTTGCAACATTTATAAGGTTACAATTTCATTACCTGCTTTAATTACAATATTAAATCGTTAATTATATTTTAATCCACTAAGTGCCTGTTTAGAACTTCTTCTTCCATCCCTAAAACCACACCGAGACCTACTCCAAATCTCCTGCCTCATCGTTTTGTTTCATGCCAAACTCCCCCTTTCCTTACCATTAAAAAAAGTTTGACATCACCTCACTCCTACAGATCAAAATCTTCACGTTTCCCAGCCACATAAAATAAACTCACGCCACCCTAGAAAAACCAAACCGGACCCCTCAAAATTGCTACAGTGCAAGAATGGAATTTACCCAAGACCACACCTCTCCACGAAATTCGACTGTAAGATGCCTCTCCTCATGATTAATTGTTGTTAATTATTGATTAAGATTCGCTCCAAGGCACGAAAGATTCGTTGTCTTTCAAGAATGTTTTCCCCTTTCTAAATCACAATGGGTTGATTGAATACCTTCTTTCAGGATACAATGGAGATATTCTATGCAAGTTGTGATTAATTGCACAGATCAGAAGAAGCACTTAGAGTTAATTTGATGATGTAGAAGATAGAGGAATTCGAGAAAGAGAATGAAAGTTAAGTCCGCGATGAGGGAACAATCTATTATATAGGTGACGAAACATTTGTTCGTCTACAGGTGTGTCCGTTGGATTTAAACGGTAGTGACCGTTATCTAACGTTTATTCCCATTGGCTGTTGAATTCGAATTCAACAGCACACAAAATATACCGTTTCGGACGGGGAGCTGCCCTGCACCCCGCCGGGGGTGCTGCCCCTGGACCCCCGCGACCTGACCGGGCAGGTTGAACCCCGTTAGCGGGGGCGTTGCCCCCGCACCCTCACCTTGGGGGGTTGCCACCCCCTGGACCCCCTCCGTAGGGGATCATATTTGACAAAAGTTTTGGAAAAACTTTCAACATTCCCCACCTTTTTTCAAAACTTCACCTATAAACCAATATCTTAAGCATCACCATAGAAAAATAGCACATATATGAAAGTAGCTTACGGCTTTGAACTTTCACTTAGTGTAAACAACTCAAAGTTTGTCAAGGTGCTATGGTGAACGTGTCTTGAACCATGGACCCTTTTTGTGACTTACCGAAGTCATCACACATACTAATTTCATAGCGAAGTGCAATTCTTTGTTCCTACGCGTTAATGGCCTTGCGTAATATCCTGATTTCATGAATGTTATAGAGACGGTCCAATCTCATAGAAAGCGGCCTAACTTTCTCATTCATATGGGTGGGTTTTAACTAAAGTGATTCTGTGATTCACTCCTTATAATTTAACCCATTAAAAATTTACATCATCCTCTTTCTTGCAGAATTTATACACTAGAGATTTTTCTTTTACAATGGGATCTTATTATTGTACTCTAATGTATCACCAATTTCATACTTCAACTTGTTTTTACCCTTTAAAATTTGTTTGTTTTTCAAAACATAAGTAGGGTTCCTATTGAAGAATGAATTCACATAGACCTTAATCCCATTCCAATTGATGTTTTCGCAATCATCTCTCTAGCCAGTCCTTTCGTTAAAGGATTCGCTAAATTATTCTTTGATTGAACATAGTCGACTGTAATTACTCCTCGTTTGAGTAATCCTCTAATAAATTGATGTCGAAGGCTAAGATGTCTTTGTTTACCATTGTAAGTCTTTTGTGCCACTTTGTACAAAGTAGCTTGACTATCGCAATGTACTTTAATAACTGGAGTAGGTTTCATCCAAATCGGAATATTTATCAATAGCTCTCTTAGCCATTCAGCCTCTTTACATGCATCTGCAAGTGCTATAAATTCTGCCAACATAGTCGAGTCATAAATGCATGTTTGTTTCTTAGAACTCCATGATATGGCAGCCCCACCTATTGTGAATATCCATCCTGATGTGGACTTAGAGTTAGATTCTATGTTGTTCCAACTTGCATCGTTGTAACCTTTAAGTACTGATGGTTCTCCCTTGAAAATCAAACCATGATTCATAGTCCATTTCAGATATCTTAGAACTCTTGATATTGCATTTCAATGTTCTCTTCCTGGATTACTAGTGAATCGACACAAGATTCCTATAGCATATGCTATATCTGGTCTAATGCAGTGCATGGCACACATAAGACTACCGATCACACTGGCATATTTCATCTGATCGCAACATCTACCAGCATTTTTCATTAATTTGACACTAGGATCGATAGGTGTTTTATCCAAAGGGAGATCTAAGTGATTGTATTTCTTAAGAATACTTTCAATATAATGAGATTGTGTTAATAAGATTGATCCTTCTTTTCTCACTATTTTGATTCCTAAGATTACATTTGTTTCTCCCAAATCTTTCATGTCAAAATTAGATTCTAGAAACTTTTTAGTTTCTATTATACTTTCTATATTTGAACCAAATATTAGCATATCATCCACATACAAACAGACAATTACACATATTCCATCTTTGTATGTGGAGTATATACACTTGTCTGCTTCATTCACTTTGAACCCTTTTGACAGCATGACTTTATTAAATTTTTCATGCCATTTCATTGGAGCTTGTTTTAATCCGTAAAGAGATTTTAAGAGTTTACAAACTTTCTTCTCTTGTCCGGATAAAACAAATCCCTCGGGTTGCTCCGTATACACTTCTTCTTCCAAACCACCATTTAAAAATGCAGTTTTTACATCCATTTGATGGACAATTAAATTGTGAATTGAAGCGAGTGATAATAACAGACGTATCGAAGATATTCTTGCTACTGGAGCATATGCATCAAAGTAATCAATGCCACGGCGCTGTTTATATCCTTTAGCAACCAAACTTGCTTTGTATTTATTAATTGAGCCATCGACATTTAATTTTCTTTTGAAAATCCATTTGTTTCCTATTGGTTTTGATCCAGGTGGTAGATCAACCAAAGTCCAAGTTTGATTTGACAAGATAGAATTCATCTCATCTTTAATCGCATCTTTCCAAAAACTTGCATCATGACAAGTTACTGCTTCTGTATAAGTTTGTGGATCACCATCATTACTAAGAGTTATCTTAGTTTGGTTTGTGATTTTATTTAAATCTCCTTCTACTAAGTACGTCAAAAAATCTGGACCAAAATTCCTTTCAACCCTTTGTCTTTTGCTCTTGCGAGGTTCTATGTCTAAACTTGGTGAAGTCGATTCTTTAAGAATCTCTTTAGCAGTACCATGAATTTTGGTATTATCTTCTGAGGAAGATTTAAACATATACTCAAAAAATTCTGCATCAATTGATTCTATCACATCATTTGTTTCTAACTTCAGAAATCTATATGCAGAACTATTTTGTGCATATCCAACAAAGACACATTTATATGTTTTGCTTCCTAACTTTGTCATTTCTGGGTGTGGTTTTCTTACATAAGCCAAACATCCCCATACTATTAAACGACTAAGATTAGGTTTTCGGTTATACCATAATTCATAAGGAGTTTTGCTAATTCTTTTCATAGCAACCCTGTTTAGGATATAACATGCACTTAAAAGTGCTTCTCCCCACCAACAATCAGATAAGCCAAAACTTAATAACATACAATTAACGATATTCATTAAAGTTCTATTTTTCCGTTCAGCAATACCATTAGATTCTAGTGAATATGGTGGTGTAAATTCATGGACTATCCTATTAGATTCACAGAACTCTAAAAGTTCTATTGATTTATATTCACCACCTCTGTTGGATCTTAGTACTTTAATTTTACGATTTAATTGATTTTCAACTGTTGCCTTATATATAAGAAACTTGGTCAGAACTTCATCCTTACTTTTTAGTAAGTATATTTTGAATAATCATCAATAAACGTTACAAAGTATTTGTTTCCTCCTAGTGAAACTTTACTATGTAAGTCTACAACATCAGTATGCACAAGTCCAAGCAATTCAGTTGTCCTACTTACTAATTTATGTGATTTGCAAGTTATTTTACCTTGCACACATATTTCACACTTATAAACATTCTCACTGTTGCATTTCGAAATAAGTCCTAGATTATGCATATTTCGAACAGAATTATAGTTAATACGGCCTAATCTACCATGCCATAAGGGTAAAGATTCAATAATATAAGCAGAAACTGATTTTATTAAATTCATTTTGAACATTCCATTACATGAGTACCCTTTTCCAATAAATACATTATTTTTGGACATAACAACACTATCTGATTCAATGACTAACTTAAACCCTCCTTTGTTGAGACGATCTCCAGAAATCAGATTCTTCGTCATTTCTGGAACATGAAATACATCGGCCAAAGTCAGAATTTTCCCTGAAGTAAACTTCGGAGTAATATTCCCAATACCAGCAACTTTGGCACGAACATCATTACCCATTTTGACTGCTTTTACTTCGCTGCATTCTTTATAAGTTTGAAACTGTGACTTGTCATTACAGATATGAATGGTTGCTCCTGTGTCTAACCACCATCCATCTTCAACTATAAAAGAGTTGGCTTCCTCTACAACAGCGACCAATTTAGGTTTGTTTTCAATATCAACAACGATGTTAACCTGTTTATTCTTTTCTTTCTCATCTCTTATGCGAATTCTGCATTCTCGGGCATAATGATCAGGTTTCTTATAGTAAAAGCAATCACCTTTGGGCTTCTTGGATTTCTCCTGTTTATTCCCTTTGGAATTATTTTTTCTTTTCTTCCCATTACTATGATTCTTAGAGATTTCTCCCTGAACCACATTTGCTTTTTCTGTCTCCTGATCTTCTTTCTTATCTCTCTTACGAGATTCTTCCTCAATACGTAAATGTCGTATGAGGGATTCCAGAGAGTGTGTTTTTTCATCATGCATCAGTTTCGTTTTGTAGCCACTCCAAGTACTAGACAATTTTACAATTACAACTCCTACTTGAAATGCTTTAGGAAGTTCTATTTTTGCATCCTTTAGTTTACTAACAATCAAATTTAATTCATGGGCTTGGGAAACAATATCAGCATCATCATTCATCTTATAATTAATATAATTACTTATTAGAAACTTCTGATTACTTGCCTCTTCAATGCGTTACTTAACATCCAGAGCCATCCAGAGAGCTTTTGCGCCATCTATAGTTCTGTGTGCACTATATACTGAATCTGAAAGTGCATTAAGAATGTGCCCTCGACAAAGAAAGTCTTCATTCTTTCGCTTCTGCCTTAATTCCTATAACTCCTTTCATTGTTCTGAATCTCCAGCCTTTTCTTCAGGAATTGGTTCTAAATCATCACTTATTATATGGTTCAGACCAATGGTAGTAAGAAAGAACAGAATTGTTTCCTACCATCGTGTAAAATTATTGCCATCAAATCTTTCAAGGCGGGTGAGATCCTGATTCATTACTTGGAGTGATTGCGCTGTAAAATTATCCCATTAGTTTTTTGTAAAGAAATGTTGAAAGTTTTTCCAAAACCTTTGTCAAATATGATCCCCTACAGAGGGGGGTCCAGGGGGTGGCAACCCCCTAAGGTGGGGGTGCGGGGGCAACTCCCCCGCTAACGGGGTTCAACCAGCACGGTCAGGTCGCGGGGATCCAGGGGGCAGCGCTCCGTCCGAAACGGTATATTTTGTGTGCTGTTGAATTCGAATTCAACAGCCAATGGGAATAACCGTTAGACAACGGTCACTACCGTTTAAATCCAACGGATACACCTGTAGACGAACAGATGTTTCGTCGCCTATATAATAGAGCGTTCCCTCATCACAGACTTAACTTTCATTCTCTTTCTCGAATTCCTCTATCTTCTACATCATCAAATTAACTTTAAGTGCTTCTTCTGATCTGTGCAAGTAATCACAACTTGCATAGATAATCTCCATTGTATCCTGAAAGAAGGTTTTCAATCAACCCATTGTGATTTAGAAAGGGGAAAACATTCTTGAAAGACAGCGAATCTTTCGTGCCTTGGAGCGAATCTTATTCAATAATTAACAACATTAATGAGATGCAACAATCTCCTAGGCATAACTCCGCCCACCTTCCAACTCAAGAAAAATGGAAGCCTATCTGCTAAAAGAGCATGTCTGCTATTGAACCCACTGCACATGAGTTTTTCACACACGAATGAAGATTAAAGCACCCTTAGTCTAAAGATTTTGTTACGAAAATATAATGGATTTTAATTTGAATTTAAGGAGGGAATTCCATTTTATTAATCACATGCAACTTCTTCCTTTCGGTTTTTCGTATCTTCTAGGGAAAGCAAACGAGAGAAAAGAAATGTGGTGTGTTATCTAATTCTCAAGGGAAATTTTCGTTCAATTTTTTTGCTAAGATTCCAAGCATCTAACTGCATAGATTTTTTTTCTCTTTCAAACTCCGAATGATAAATCAAAAATATGATCATCCTTAGAATAATGAGGTGATATCAAAATAATATAAATATACATTGGTTATCAGATCCTGAAGAATCACAAAAACACTACTACTTGCTTAAAAATCATTGTATTAAGTTTTCAAAATAAAATGTATGCATTTCGAGCTTGCATAACCTTTCACTACGTCTAATCATTAGTTAGCTCGACGATAAGTAACAATGTACTATTATGGATCCATTGAAATTGATATCGTCAAAACTCGTGACAATTTGCAAAGTTGCTAAATTTACATGTTAATTAAAATGAGTTTTATTATATGATCATAAAATGCTTAAATTCAACGATAATGATTTCTTATTATCATTCCACTCCAATTAGAGCTTAAACATGTTCTTCAAAAGTATTATAATTCACATTAGATTCCAAATCCTATAAATTTGCATAATTTCATTATTTAATCACTGTTCAAATCGATCAAATGACCCATATAATTTGAACTCAAGTTATTTAATTTTTTTCTACCAATAATTTAATATCTAAAATTAATAAATATCTAACCACTAAAAATCAAGGTTGTAGAATTCTTACCCCTTAAAAGAAATTCATCCTTAAAATTCAAAAAAAGGTAAAAATGCTTTCGAACCCATAATGAAAATACTCTTTCGATTTTATATGCCTTAAATTTTCAAAAAAAAAAGGACAATACCTGCTTTGCATGGCTAGGGCCAAAAAATTACCCGTGCAATAATGATTCTAAAATCAATCAAAAGAAAACAAAAGGGAAGAGGTAATGCATATCTAGGACATAAAAATCACCTAATCCAGTTAATAATTTAAATATGTACATATTCGTGCGATAATCAAAAAATATTTATGAAGTCTAAAGAAACCAGCGATTTTTGGTTCCATCAACTTGCATTTACTTAGGTAGCACAAAAAGGATCATACATGATAAGTAATATGATATGGCAACATAATTAATGCATAACATGAAATTAATCACTCTGCATATGCATAGCAAACTCAACATACATAAATGTTTATGTTATCATGACATATTTTTTTGAAGAAACAGTTACTTAATTACAATAAAAGAGAGTACAAAAAGTTTGAGCAAGCCAAACAAAATTATCAGACGATACAACGAATGCTATACAATAAAACAAAAGCCCACTCAAACAAATAAAAAAGACACTACAACACATACTAGGCCAAACCAAAAAAACAAGAACTGAACCCCACACAAAGAACAAGCACAGAAGCCCAATAGAACCAGAAACTTCAAAACCCATCAAGCCCAAAAGCATTTCACAGCAGATAGTCTCTAAACCGCCAAAAACAAAACATAAAGATAGCCACGTATCTAACAGATACCACTTACCAAAACAGCAAAGAGACATCAAGAAGTCCAACATCAATCCCAAATAGAAGCATAACTCGCCTGACTCGAGCATCTCCCAAGCAACAAAGAGAACTCCAAAAGCTAAAAGCAACAGTAAAACCCAGCCAAAGAAGCAAGGGAGACAGCAACAACTAGCCCTACCATGCAGTAAAGAAGAGCATCAAGAACTAGGCAAAGCAAAAAAAAGAAACTCCAAAACCAGCCCACTCAAAACAAATCTCCACATCTAATATGAAAGCTCCAACTCAAACAAAGCAGATTACTTAAATATTCCCCCATCCTAAATTTCCACCCTCTTCTCTACTCTTCTTAATTTTGGATCTTGTGTTATAATGGGAAACAAATCTTGTCCAATCATTATTATTCTCATCTAAGTTACCCTTCACCTTAATGGCCTTGTATCTTTTTTCTTTTTCCTATAACTACTAGAAGAGCAATCAGATTCTTCCATTCTACTGTCTTGAGAATTCAAATTAGACTATAACAGATCATTGCTATTAATATCAAACTGAGAGTCCATAGAGACCTAAGATAAAATTTCATCTTTTCCCTATTCTTCTCTTGCACACTTATTCTTTCCATCATTCAAATACGTCCTACTATCACTTGTAAACATAAAGACTTCATTTCCTTCTTTAACATTAGTCTGAGGAGATGAACATTTCCCAGTCTCCACAACTCATTCTCCACTTTATGGAGTTAAATCTCTTTCTATATTAGAAGCTATCACCTTATCAATATCCTCCTCTCTATCTTGCATGCATGCATTATGGATTTCTAAAACTTCGAAAGGATTAACATTATCCACAACATTACTCTCAACAGTCCCACAATTGAAACAACTGTAGCCCTCTTACCCTTGCAATTTTTCATAGGTTCAAGATTCACAGACACATTCATGTCATTCTCTATATATTTATCATCAATATCCATACCACTCTCTTTATTTTTAGGAGACCAAACTTTGATGGACTTACAAGTACTACTAGAATGTCCAAATATCTTGCAAATCGAACATAAAGAGGGAGTCTATTCATAAACTACACTTTGCCAAACAATATCACGATTACACCATTCAATAGGAATTGTTTCTGGAAATTCAAAGTCTGAATTGATTTCAGCTAATATTCTAGCATAAGAGACTCTCGCAATATTTTCAGTAACATTATCTAACTTCAAGGGATTATCCAAAAAAGAAGCTATTTTACTTATCGATTCTACTGACCAGAAATCCAAATCCAAGTTAGGTAATAGAATCTATATTGGGATAGAATGCAGAAATTATTTATTTAACTTCAACCCTGGATGCTATTTTTCATAAAAATCAACTTCTTATTATAGTAGTATGGTCCTGAAGCAAGTATCCTATCACATTCTGCATCACAATCGCATTTCAAAATGAAAAATCCATTTTCTCAAGAATATAACTAATAATGTCCTCTCGGCTTGTATCTAAAGACATAAAAAACAATCGAATCAACCCATCTTTCCCTAGGCTTATTTGTTAATTCATCATTGATAACCGCTAATCTGATATTATTCTTAACTGTCGGTTCATAAAATCTAAGCTGGATAGACTCTTGTTGACACTTATTTTCAATAATAATAACTATCCAAGCTTTAGACTGCCTAAAATTACTTAGATTATTGCAACTCTAAACATTTTCAACTAGAACAGGAAAATCCTTCTTCGAATTTAGATCTAGAAAGTTAGAATTACCTTTAGTTGAACGATTTCGACAATCTTTGATTGAGAGAAAATCACGCTCTGGATGTTGTAGAATTGATTGCAAATCAGGACGGATGGAAGAGCGGAAATCTGAATCGGAGAAGAAAGCGATTTTGGATTGAGAATTTTGAAGGGATTTGCAGGAGGTCGTCATTTTTGCTGTTTTCAGCTTTTTTCGCTTCCTGCTTTTTTTGCGAACCCTTTTTTTAAATAGAAGCGTCTTACACCACCAGCCCCCAAGACGAGCCGAGCCAGCCGGTCGCACGCGCGCGTGTGCGGTGATCATGTATGGCATGCCTCCTCACAACAAAGCATGTATTGGAAGCCTCAAGTCCCCGAAATCTTTTATTTAAAAGCTTATATTTCTATTTTGCCCATACAGCGAATGCAATATCAAATACACTTGTCTTCTCGATCACATTCTCTTTTGAACTACCATCGCTAACATGATCACTCAGATGTGGACTTAGATTTGGTTCCTTGATTAAAACAATCATTCTCCTCAAATAACCATATAGTATGATAAAGAATTCTAGAATCATATCAAGAATTTATATTCAAAGTTTTCCATCAAGAGTCAACTAAAAAATTCCTGACTCGGATTGGAGTAAATCACCTCAATATTGTGCACTAGAACCTGGATCAAAATCATGTATGTGAATAAATATCATATATGCATAATATGTTTTAATTCCAAATAGGCTTACTAATATCCAAATTTCTCTTTTATTCGCATTTAGTCTCATAATTATCACAATTCTTTTTAAAACTAAATTCATTTTAGGATTATTCCATAAAATCGTTACTTCAGCTCACAGTTACCTTCTCAAACAACTAGAGTAAATCTATTCACCGTTTTATTGAATCCTAGACCCAAAGTAAGTTCTATTTAATAATTTCCCAATTCAACTTAGTTCATTATTGGAATAACAACATGAAGGTTTATATACTAATATTTATTTTGCAACCCAAGTTCATAACCATTTTATGACATAACATTTAAATTTCCTAACTCTTCCATACTTAAGTCTTTATAACATTTACCGAGACCATATATGTTTATTTTCCATTTTACGCTTAAGTTATAATTTACAAATTTCTCTTCTACTTCCTCCGAGATAATTAACCTAATTGGCTCTATAGATTCAAATTTTGTTCAACTTACAAATTTTTCAACTTATAAGCCATAAACTTAATTGCTTAAGTTTCCTCTAAACAATTAGCTTAATTTTCCTGTTTAATTGGAAATTCCAACTGTCCAAAAATATTGTAAATTCCATTTCAATTTTATAATTGAAAATAAGCAAACTACATCTCAATACAAGATATTCAAACCAAATTGTTCAGATGAATATGATACTTGAGTCAATACATTAGTTAGCTGAGAATTTCAGTACTCAATCATTCTGATCATATTTCGTACCATTTTGAAATAAAAATAATAATATAATAAGGTCTTTTATGTGCCTGATCAATTTATAAAATCTAACAAAAAAATTAGAAAATTATAAAAAAAATCCCATAGTAGTAATTCCTAACTTGGAAACTCGATGTATACTGATGATGATGCGATCATCATCAGAATTATCTTCCAGCAACTGAAGTGAGTTTAGGGCTTATTTTAATCCTCAAAATCCATTTGTACTTACAAATATATTCTAATAATTATATATACACTTTTCTTCTCCTTTCAAACTTTGAAAAATGATTTTTCAAAACTCCAAGTTTTAATTCTCAAATATCTAATTTAAATCCATTTATATTTATAAATCATACTTATAAGATACACAAATATATTTATTTTCCTTAAATGAAGTCATTTCATAATATTACTACTTTTGTTTGTTGTAATAAATGAATTTAATTAAAACTAGAGTTCAAATCAACATTCATATTGAGTATTGTATGAAACTGAATTCACAATTGTTAATATTTAATTTAATCAAACAAGAAATGCCCAAAAATTAACCAAGAAAATTGATCAACCAATAACTCGATGATAAATAAATATTATCTTCTCCTAACAACACTTATCATAAATAACTATTAATATATGAAAAATAATTACTTTTATATACAAAAATATAATTTAGGTGAAATTATTTGATTTACCTAATTTAAAAAATCCAATGTCGATTTGCCTAGCGTAAAAGTTTGGAAATTCCTACCAATACTATAGTGTCCCACATATCGACCAGGTTTCATAAATCACGACAGCTTCGTAGCCTTCACTTGGGGACAAGCCCCCCTCCTTTTCTAGCTATTTTCCTTCGAACACCTTCTTTCCCCACTCTTCGTTCATCTCCTTTGCTCACTCTCTTCTTTCCCCTAACTTTTCCTTTGCGTTCTATGGTGTTGTCCACACTTTAAGCAATTGTTTTTATCTCTTGCCAAATCGAATCCCAGTTGCTCGTTTTCTTCATAAGTTGTTTTTCCGTAGAGTTCACAAGGAATTCTTTGGATCTGTATTTTTTAGTCAGCCTGTTTGCTCCCTCGCGACTTCTCCTCGATCCATCTTTTGACTTCTTTAGCTACGATTTTGGTTTAGTGGAGCTCCGCAAGGTAGGCCCTTTCAGGATGGTGGATCGTGAAAATGACATGTTGGGGTTTCTGTGGTGCCTATCTTTTGTTTTGTGGTTTGTAGGGGTTTCTGGTTGTTTTCTTGGTGGTTTATGCCTGCTGGTTTGTTGAGTTTTGGTCTGTTGTTTTTTTTCTTGTGTTTTGTCTTGGTTAGTATTGCTTGTGGAATTGGCGTGTCTTGCTGGGTTTTAGTTTTGGTTGGTATTATTAGTTTGGCAAATTCTATTCAAACACCGCAAATTGTTTTACCTACACCGTGAGGTTTTAAATAAAATTTCAGACCAAAATGACCTTATTAAAAAAGAACCAATATTAAAGAATGAAAATATATACAATTCTCCCTTGTTCACATTATGTATACTCAATATAATTTCTTTTGTAAAGTTAGTATATTATAAATTAATTTATATCACTGGTTAAATTAATTTTATATTTCTTTTGAGGATTAAAATATATTCATATCATTACAAGCAACATTTATATACAGTCAATTTTAACAGTTTTCACTTTAATTAAATATAAAAATTAAAATTTAAAACTAACTACTAAAATTAATGTTACACAGAGTACTAAATTCTTCAATCTTTCATTCAAATCTAATCATGTTTAAATTTAACACCAAAATTTAACTAGTTTAACTTTCTAATATTTAGAAAAATAAGTTCAAATTTCCATCATCTAAAATTATAAGTGATTTAAAAATAAAACAATCAAATAATTTAAGATACTAGTGTTAATATAAAAGTTTTTTTAGTTTTAGGTAAATATATTGCGATGAAATCCTAGTTTTATGTAATTTAATTTTAAGCTTAAAGAGAGGAAAGGTGACGAAAATATAAAAGGGTAATTTTGTGAAAGACATGGTGTATGAAAAGAAATTTTTGGTGTTTGCTATTTTATTTCATTTTACGGTGTATGTTAAGGAGTTATAAGTGTATGAATAGAATTAGCCTATTGGTTTTTCTTCGTAGGGTTGTTTAAGTTTTGGCTTGGGGATTTTTGTGGTATTTCCACTCTTAGATCTTTTGAGAGTGATTCTTATTCACGTGAGTAGGGCTGCACAAAGTATGGGTTGGGTCGGATTAGACCAAATGTGTGACGGCTCGCCCCGCACCAACCGACATTCACTCCAAAAGTGCGTTGTGCACATGTCCAGTTAGCACGGGACGATCGTCAGAAGGAAAGAAAGAAGACGAAGAACCAAACAAAGAACCCGTAGAATGTCTCACAGCGCATGGAACAAAATATAATAACAACATACTTGACATAAAACAGGTGAGACAGTGCATAAGCTGAAAACAAACTAACATAGCAGCGGAAAATCCAAGTACAGCTTATGATCCAAAGCCAACATTATTACAACTTTTCAAACTGTCTCCAAAAAGCAAAAGCAAGATAAAGGAGGTACACTACTAATGCCCAAGTAGCGACCACCAATGACACAGGGAGAATATCTATATATCATACGTGGAAGCCTCCTGCTCGCCTCCGAATCAGCTACTCGCGCATCACCAGCTAACCTGTCTCTAGTCTGCTCGTGTGAGCACCCAGAGTAATAAGAAGAGACATAAAATTCTGGGTCAGACAAAAAGTCTGGTATGAGCGATAAGCATCTAAACAGAACAATAACAGGTATACTAGACCATACCTGAACCTGGACCTGCAACCAAAGAGTTAGCACTACATACTGTACAACACTCTAAGGTGCCATTTCAAATAGTGTAAAGATAACGGGGGTGGGGGTGTGCATGTCATAGTGATGGCAAACAATCAAGCATAGCAACCATCCTCACATCTCTCACTCAGTGCGTAAAGCATACGATATTCACCACTTCGATCACCTCAATACTTGGCTATGATCACCTTGCCCCATGAAGTCATAAATGGCTTCACTGCACTGATACATAGCCACTAATCCTTCGCTATGTCCACTTTGCCCCATGGAGTTATTCACCCCATCTGCGCTGGCTCATAGCCTTACCAATCTTTTACTATGTCCACTTGCCCTATGGAGTTATTCACCCCATCTGCGCTGGCTCATAGTCTTACTACGATCACTTTGCCCCTCGAGTCATAATGACTCTACTGCACTGATAATTAGCCCATCATTCATTTTCAGTGGTGAATCGAAGTTATGAACGTCGACAACTCCTTAGCACACGTCCCGCAGCAAAGCCCAACCATAAAGTGAACTCATTGGTTCCCAACTGGATCCTGAGCTCTAACTTCCATTTGGACTACCTTTGCATCTCGGGTTATTGGTCATCACCGGATCGGTTCGGATCTCCCCCTAACCATCGGATCGGTTCGTATCGAAATACTCCTTCCTAAGAAATCGGATCGGTTCGGGTCTCCAGCACAAGCCTTCCCCTCTGCTCCGGATCGGATCGGGTTCTCCAGCACGCCACGGTTCGGATCGTCATCACCATCATCGGGCCTAGTCGGGTCTCCAAGCTCCATCGCTACAGATCGGTTCGGAGGTGGCTAAACAGATCGGGTCGGGGTCCTTCTGGCGATTCGGGTCAGGGTGCTCTCCTTCAGGACAAGTACAACGGTTCGTGCCCACCATCTTTGAACGGATTGGATCGGAGCTGCTACATGCTATGAGAAATGCAAATGGATCGGAGTATGAAGTGCGAGAGCGGATCGGGTCCTCCTAACCGATCCGATCCGGTTCGGGTGTCTTCCTGCACTTTTTCCAGCAAGCGGTTTACGCCACTCGACGGCGTTTTCGACCATTCCAACTATTCTAATCAATCACAAAGCATACCATACAGTCATAGCAACATGTATAATCAACCACAAACACCAAAACAACTATATGATAGGTTAAAATGGATCAAACATAGCCAAAACCCCATATTTTCCCCTAAGCATGTTTAGGTGAAACTAATGATATGATTAGCAAAACTTAACCAAATTAACCCAAATTCATATCAGAGGTCTAAAACATCATTTCGAATTTTATAAATATTTTTCCAGAATTTTATCATGTTTAAATTCGCTAATTAACACTAATTACCCTTGATTAGCCATAATTAGTGAGGAACTATGCAAATCACTCACCTTAGCCACAAATAAAACCTCAAACTGAAATGAATCACTGATTTGGTGCGAATCCCAAGGCTAACCAGCAGCTCTAATGTTGATTTGGTGTTGATCTCTCTTGATTTGATGTTGCTAAGCCCAATCTTCAAGTAGAAAGTGATTTGGAGGTGATTTAGAGGTTGGAGGCCATTTTTAGGGTTTCTAAGAGGTAAATGGAGGCCAGAAAACTGAAATGGAATGAAAACCTAACTCATTTCAGCCTCCCTATAACCCTAATCCAGAAATGGGTTATGGGCCCATTCACTAATCACCCTATTTGGTCCGGTTAAGCAGTTTTTCACCTTCCAAACCTTATTTCAGCCGTATCTCCCAAACGGTAAGTCCATTTCTCACATGTGACCATTCTACGGAAAGGTAAACCATCAAACGAATCTAATGGACGTGGTTTCAGGTCAAAATTCCTTTCCAATCAAAAGTTATGGCCGAAACAAGATCAGCTAGGGGCAAAACGGTCATTTAAAAATCGGCAAAAATCATGAACATGGGAAATGACTCTAATGATTGTTTCCCAAAGTTACATGACCATACGACTTCATATGGGAAAGAAATAAATATCCTACGATCCCCCGATGCGTAGAATGCGGGTTGTTACATTCTCCCTCCTTAAGAAATTTCGCCACCGAAATTCCCTAACCAAAACACACAAAGGGTCCCACATGCCTATCAGTCATGAAACAACAATCAAACATGCAAAACAGCAAAACAAGTCTATCCTAGCATGCGGAATAACTAAATTACAAAATAAATCTTACCCGACAAAGAGTTCTGGATACGTCTTCTTAATGCTCTCCTCTGTCTCCCAAGTACAGTCATTCTCGTTTTCGCCCCATTGAACCTTGACTAGCTTCACCGCCTTCCTTCGAAGTTGCTTCGTACTGTGCTCGACAATACGAATCGGCTTGTGGTTCCCAACCGCCTCGGGTTCCACTTCGAAGTCCTCTAACTGATCAGGTGAAATAGTCATATCTAGGTCGTGTAAACATGAAATACGTTGTGAACTCCCGCCATCTTTTCTGGTAAGTCAACTCTATACGCCAAATTCCCAACTAGTTCAAGAACTGGGAATGGGCCAACAAATCTTGGTGCCAACTTGCCTCTCCTGCCAAATCGTATCACGCTCTTCAACAGAGAAATCTTGACAAACACCAAGTCACCAACAGAGAATTTTAAGTCTCTTCTCCTCTTATCAGCATAACTCTTCTGCCTATCTTGGGCAGCCTTCATTCGTTGCTGAATGGTCTTAATCTTGTCTGAGGTTTCTCTTACCACATCTGGTCCAAGCATAAACTTCTCACCGGTCTCTATCCAACATGATGGTGAGTTGCACGGTCTTCCGTACAAAGCTTCATATGGAGCCATACCGATACTGGATTGGTAGCTATTATTATATGCAAACTCTACTAGATGCAAATGGTCATCCCATGATCCACCAAGATCCAATATACAAGCTCTCAAAAGATCTTCCAATATACGATTCACCCTCTCCGTCTGACCGTCGGTCTGAGGATGATATGCGGTACTGAGATGTAATTCTGACCCCAGAGCCTCTTGTAAGCTCTTCCAAAACCCACTAGTAAACAACGGGTCTCGGTCACTCACAATGCTTTTAGGCACTCCATAAAATCTCACTACCCACTTCATATACAATTCTGCTAACTTAGCTGCCATTCTGGTCGATTTGACTGGTATAAATTTTGCACTCTTAGTCAATCGATCCACAATTACCCAAATGCTATCATGTCCCGATCTAGTCCTTTGTAAACCATCGATGAAATCCATCGAGACTTGCTCCCATTTCCATTCGGGAATTTCTAATGGTTGCAACAACCCACTAGGCTTCTTTTGCTCGGCTTTAACTAGCTGGCAATTCATGCATTTGGATATAAACTTCTCAATGTCTCTTTTCATCCTTTTCCAGTAGTAAGTATGTCTCATGTCTCGATACATCTTATCACCATCGGGGTGTATAGTCAGTTTTGAGTGATGACATTCTCTAAGCACTTCATCTCTCAAACCATTCACGTTGGGTACAACTAATCTTTTATTCTTTCGAAGCCATCCTTCTCGATCAAGCCCATACAAATTCATCTCCTCACCGTCAATATTCATTTCTAATTTGGAGATGATTTCCAATAGATTAGGATCGTCCCTTTGACTGGAACCAATCCGCTCTATCAAAGTGGGTCTGATCGCCAAACTAGCTAGCATTTCTGGATCCAATTCGCACTTTGGTCTGAAATCAAACCCTGCGATATACTCCAGTTGCTTCCATTTAAGAAACATAGCCCCTAAACTAGCATGTCTCCTACTCAAGGCATCGGCTACTGCATTACCTTTCCCAGGTGTGTATGCGATATCAAAATCATACGAAGCCAAGAACTCTAACCATCTCTGCTGACGGAGATTCAGATCCTTCTGGGAGAAGAGATACTTTAACGATTTATGATCAGTAAACAACTCAAATCTTTCTCCCAAGAGATAATGTCTCCACATCTTCAGCGCAAACACGATCGCTACTAGTTCCAAATCATGGGTAGGGTACATTTTCTCATGTGGCATTAGTTGCCGACTAGCATAAGCTACAACCCTACCTCCTTGCATCAACACAACACCTAATCCGGTACCACAAGCATCCGTGTATACCGTCATTTCTTCATTCCCTTTAGGAATGACTAGCACTGGTGCACGCGTCAACTTTTCTTTTAGACTCTTGAATGCATTCTCACACACTCCGTCCCAGACGAAGGCTTGATTCTTCTTAGTCAACTGAGTCAACGGTGTCGCTATCTTGGAGAAGTCCTGGATAAACTTACGATAATATCCAGCTAACCCCAAGAAACTTCTTACATCTGTTGCATTCTTGGGCGTAGGCCAATCCTGTACCGTAGCCACCTTCGCAGGATCCACGACAATACCATTTTCTGAAACAACATGGCCCAAGAATCTCACTTCCCTCCTCCAGAAGTGACACTTAGAGAATTTCGCTTTTAATTGGTGTTTCCTCAACACCTCCATCACTATCCTCAAGTGTCCCTTGTGTTCCTCCTCTGTCCTCGAGTAAACAAGGATATCGTCTACGAACACAAGAACAAGCTTATTCAACTGATCTTTGAATACCCGATTCATAAGATCCACAAAATATGGTGGTGCATTGGTTAACCCGAATGGCATAACCAACCACTTATAGAATCCAGACGGCGTCCTAAATTCCGTTTTCGAAACACTCTCATCTGCTACTCGGAGCTGATGAAATCCTGTCGCGAGGTCCAACTGGGAGAACACTCTTGCTCCTTCCAGTTGATCAAACAAATCATCTATCCGTGGTAGAGGATACTTATTCTTCCTCGTCACCTTATTCAACTCGCGATAGTCCACACACAAACGAAGGGAACCATCTGCCTTAGTGGCAAACACAACTGGTGCTCCCCACTCGGAGACACTTCTTCTAATAAACCCCTTCTTCAAAAGATTGCTGACTTGCACCCCGAGCTCTCGCTGCTCCCTTGGTGCCATACGATGAAGTGGCATCACTATAGGTCTGGCATCTTTCACTAAATCAATACAGAACTCAATCTCTCGGTGTGGTGGAAGCCCGGTCACCTCCTCGAAGACGTCCGGATACTGGCCAACCACGGGCACATCTGATAACTCATCATGCGGGATGTCGAGGGAATTTATAAAGCTAGCCATTACCCCATCACTAGGTAGACTATCAAACACTACCCTCCGCCCATCATCCACCCTAACTGTTACCAAAAAGCCCTCACAGTCTACCACCACCCCGTATCTTTGGAGCCAATCGACCCCCAATATAATGCCATACCCAGTAAAGCCCAAAACAAAGCAATCGCAAACAAACATACATCCATGACTCGATAAGACCAAATTTCGGCAAATCATACTAAGATTAGTCAAACCACCAATCGGGTTCGTCACAACCAACGGTCTATCGACTATCTCGGGTTCCAGTCCCAACCTATCCACCAGGTCACTAGATAAGAAGGAACGGGAAGCCCCAGTATCAAACAAAACTCGAACTGGTACATCATAAATAGAAAGCATACCTTGAATGACGACATTCTTTCCTTTCTCCGCCGCAGTTGGGGCATTCGACGAAGAAGGAATAGCATTAAGGGCATATGCTTTCACCATCTGCTTCTCCTTAAGAGGTTGTGGACACTTATCCTTATGATGTCCCACTTGGCCACAGTTGTAGCACTTCCTTTCCGCTGGCTTGGCCCGACATTCTTTAGCATAATGGCCCTTCTTACCACAGCTGAAGCACTCAACATCTTTCTTGCTCTTTTTCTGGCTATCCTTAGATTGAATCTGCTTCCTCTTATTCTGAGAGTTATTCTTGCCCCCACCGCCCGCTTGCGGTTTTGGCCCTTCTGCAGATGCAGCCTCAGTCTTTGGCTTAGGGTAAAGACTTTCTGACCTCAAAGCTTTCCCCACAATCGATTCAAAAGTCTCATCGATGTGGTTAATAAGCCTTTCCCCCAAGTATCCATCCAAACCAGTAATGAACTTCTCATTCTTCTTCTCAGGAGTATCGATAAGAGATAGTCCATACTTCGACAAAGTATCGAACTCGGCAATATAGTCAGAGACTGCCCTACCATTCTGTTTGAGTTCCAAGAATCTCTTAAACAACACTGACTTCTGGGCAGCAGGAATGAATTTCTCGCTAAAGCGAGCCTTGAACTGATCCCAAGTAACCTGATCTTCTGGAGTAGTTGTTCTAATGGCATTCCACCAATTCATCACTCGCCCTTGCACCTGACAAGACGCTAGCCTTCTCTTCATCGCATCCTCGATACCCAAGTCGTCGAAGATACGATCACAACTATCCAACCAATCCTGAACATCTGTGGCCGACTCCATTCCGTGGAACGGCTTCCCACCAAGGTTAGTGTAATCCTTGCACAGCTTGGCGAAATCGACCCTAGGCGCCTGCACTACTGGACCACCACCATTTCCGGGATTGGGAACTGCCCCTTGAACATCCCTAAGCATCTCCCTCATGAAGTTGGTGAACATTGTCCTCATGTCAGGAGCATTCCCATGATTGGTCCCTCTACCAACACCCCTGGTGTCTCGACTCATCGTTCAATCTGTAAAGAGAAAACGATTAACGACCCCATAGTGGTGCTAGTGCAGTACGACTTCATTCTTATATTACTAATAGTATATATACATATAGCTCTTAAAAATCAAAATAATCACAAATACGCGCTCTTATATACGTACTATCTCCCCCTAGTGTCTTTCCCTAGGTTAACTACGCAACCTAGAGCTCTGATACCAAGTGTGACGGCCCGCACCAACCGACATTCACTCCAAAAGTGCGATGTGCACATGTCCAGTTAGCACGGGACGGTGGTCAGAAGAAAAGAAAGAAGACGAAGAACCAAACAAAGAACCAGTAGAATGTCTCATAGCGCATGGAACAAAATATAATAACAACATACTTGACATAAAACAGGTGAGACAGTGCATAAGCTGAAAACAAACTAACATAGCAGCGGAAAATCCAAGTACAACTTATGATCCAAAGCCAACATTATTACAACTTTTCAAACTGTCTCCAAAAAGCAAAAGCAAGATAAAGGAGGTACACTACTAATGCCCAAGTAGTGACCACCAACGACACAGGGAGAATATATATATATATCATACGTGGAAGCCTCCTGCTCGCCTCCGAATCAGCTACTCGTGCATCACCAGCTAACCTGTAACAACTCGTATTTCTAATAACATGTTATAATGTAAATCAAGGCAGAATTAAATTCTAAAATCTGAATCAAGGGAAACGGGCTATGCCATTGCGTTCGTCTCGGAAAAATACGCGAAATAGAGTCCGAGTTTTCGAAAAACGGAGTCCGTATGACCAAGTTATGGCCCGATGAAGTTTTCAGAAAATTCCAAGCCCGGAAACAGTTCAAATTCGAATTCAGGTTTGAATTTCAGCCAAAACAGGATAGACGGGAATTTTCCCGCCCCAGGCAGGGTCGACACAGGGGTCGACACCTGTGTCGACCCCCCCCCACCAATGGGTCGACACCCATGTCGACCCAGGGGTCGACACCTATGTCGACCCAGGGGTCGACCCCCCCTGTCGGACCAATTTTTCTGGTGCATCATTTTGGCAGGTTGGGTCCTCTTTTGTTGGTTTCTGACGGGAGTTGATGGCTCAGATTCGATTTAGGGTTAATCCTATGGTATAAACTAACCTAATCTTCTATAAAAAAGACCCTAAGACCTAGCCTAAACCCTCATTAATCATTCCTACAACTAAACTATGCCAAAATGTTTCTTGATCAGGGCCTCCATCTTCATATCATGGCCTCCATCCTCTTCATGAAAGTTTGAGTGTCCTACGCTAGTAAAAGAGCCACCTTTCTTAATCAAAACAAGGATCTTTCTTCATACAAATCAAAGGAGCTTCTTGTTTCTCAAGACAACTTGGAGCTTGTATTCATTTGGGGTTTTTAGAGTTGCTAGTGGCTTCGTCTCAATCTTATTTTATTTTATAAGTCTTCATAGCATTGTAAGCCCCCTCCTACTCTTAGATATTAACTATGAAGTTAAATGTTCATGTTGCAAGTTTTGGGTTTGAACTTGAGTAGGTTACATGCTTAGAAACTATCATGTTATATGTAGATTTATCCTATGCATATTCGTAAAGTCATCACCTTGATGTTGTGGGCTAGAAGCTATAAGCTTTATGTTGAAATGTTGCATTATGCAACATAAGAACTCTCCTATCCCCTAAGTTAACTTGCGTAGAATGCTATATGCGAACTTCTAGCCATTTTTCTATGTCATCTATCACCATGATTCACCTATATGCTAAGTTTTGGGGTTATGCATGTTTTTGGGGCTTAATAATGTAACATGCAAGTTTGTGAACACATTATGTCTCATATGCCACCATGTTTAACTTGCGGCCTTATACCCCTTTTGTTATACCTTTGTCAAGTTCCTTCTTTTAATCCATTATGCGTTGTTGCGAATGTATATGCGAGTTTAAAAGCGTTGGGGTTACGTTATGGGTAAACTTTAATGACATGAAACATGATTTGGGTAAATTGGTATAAACATGACAACATGTAATTTTGGCTATGAACATGGGACTTGAAAACTTGACACGTATGGGTTGTAAGTGTAATAAGACACTAGACCATACATGAAAGTGGCCAACTCGAGGTTGGGTTGAGTTTGTAGCATAAATCTACCCGGACCCGCCCGGCTTAACTAGTGGCTACAAACAATAGGACCCAATGTGGGTAGTTGGTCATATAGCACTTAAAATCCGAGGTTAGACTAGGTTGTGGTGTAAATCTACCCGGACCCGCCCGGCTTAACTAGTAACCACAACAGAGTCTAATGTGAGAGGTTGGGGTGCATTAATCTAATTAATGCCACATGAAAAAGGTTAAGTAATTTTGTCTAATGACACTTAATTGATATGACACGAATGGGTAGGTTAAGTTAAACCGGACTTGATTTCTTAATGACACTTAACCATATAAGACAATTAGGGGATGGGGTTAAGTAATTTACACTTAACTAATCCGACTTGGTAATTAGATGGGGTTAAGTAACTTAGACTCAACTAATCTAAACACGGTAATTAGATGGGGTTAAGTAACCTACACTAAACTAATCTAAACACGGTAATTCGATGGGGTTAAGTTAAACACTTAACCAATCTAAACTTGGTAATTCAATGAGGTTAAGTAACCAATACTTAACCAACATAACATGATAATTTAATGGGGTTAAGTAACTTATACTCAACCAATTATACATGATGATTTGATGAGGTTAAGTAACCTATACTTAACCAATCTAATATGAGAACTTGATAGGGTTAAGTCACAAGACCGTTTAAATATACTTAACCATTGTAATACGATTAGTGGATGGGTTCGAGCTAACCCACACTTAACCAATCCGACTCGATAATCTAATGGGGTTAAGATAATCTATGCTTAACCAATCTAACACGATAATCTGATAGGGTTAAGATAAACAAATACTTAACCAATTTGACTTGATGATTGAATAAGGTTAAGTCATGAGCTTCTTGGTATACTTAACCAACTTGTAGGGCTAGGTCTTGGACTTGAATACTTAGCCAAATCTTGACATGATTCGTAGGCAGGTTAAGTCATGAACTTAAATGACAATACTTAACCCATTAGACAAAACCCTAGTCCAGGGGACTATGGGGAAAAAAGGGATTAACAAGGAGACTAAGTGGTAAACCTTAGTTTAGGGAACTAAGTAATAATTCTTAGTCGAGGAATTTGGACCAGTTCACAGATAGATGAGTAACCCGATACGGTAGGTCATCGCTTAAAATACGAGGTGGAGCAATATCTGATTTAGATAAAGGCTCCAACGAACTGGGTGACGAAGCGGTAGCTTCGGGGAACGTGAGGATATTCTTGGTATCCCTCTGTGAGGTTGCGGATGGTCCATGAAACCTGGCCTCACAGAGGTTAAGGTCTGCGGTAGAAGAGCCAAGGGTATGCCTTGGTTGCTGTGCGAGCAACCTAAAGACTGGGGTGGATTAGCGTGGGGTCGGCGATATTTTCACGGTAGCCCTAGATAGCACATTCGTCGGCCACCTACCATCTTTAGTTAATCGTGTACATACGGAAAGGCAGAGAACACCCAACAAACCATACTTGCTATCTAGGTATGGGTGAGGTTAGCCGTCCGGAAAGAGGGCATCGATGGCTGTAGCATATTTCTCATACATGACTTTTCTTGTTTTGCCTTTCAGTAGTTGAGGGAGGGGTCACGTGGGACCATAGCCACGGATACAAAAACAGACCTTGATATCTGCACCGGCAGATGACTTAAAACTCCCGACCGAGTTCCGTATTTCTTGATTTGCCCTGGCACGGAACTCGGATGGCACATTTGAGATACATGTGCGTCTAGACATGGAAAACGATTCACGATTCATACGTGGGGTAAAAAGGGCGCGGTTGACGGGTAGCATAATCCCTAGTAGCCCTAGGTGGCTAAAACCCAAACCAAGATACGGAAACGTTCATTAGGTAGCATCATCCCTAGCGGTCCTAAGTGGCATAAACCCTAGGTGAACACGCGATAATTCATGGTAAGAAAACATAACTAGGTCAAGGGTAGCAGTCCAAAACAACTTCAAGGATAAAACGGTACTTCGTTGAAGTGGTATAGATTTACATAAGGAAGCCCGTACGGCCTACGGCAAAGGACTGAACTTATGAGAATCATACGAATCAGGAAACCTACATATACGATATATTAGGATGACATGGACCATTACATGACATTTGGCAAGGGACATTCATAGTTAACACATAACGCGGGTTGGGATACTAGTACGAGAGGTGTAGAGCAAATATACATGATAAATACCTTGGGATGTTATACATGATAGATACCTTGGAATAGTATACTTGATAGAAACCTGACGATGTGATACCTTGATTTATCTTGACACCGTAGTTTATCATGACACACTCGTTTATCTTGGTACAGTAGTTCATCCTGTTATTTTGGTTTAGCTTATCTATCTTGTCATCATACTTATGTTCATCTCAGTTCCTCATGCCAGTTAACTTTACTAGTTTATATACTGATAGTAGATAGGGCTTACCAGTCTTTATGACTGACCCCGTTTTGTTTCGCCTCTTTGTCTTCCGTTTCCCCCCAGGTTACAGGGAGGAAATGCTATTGTTAGTTCGGACTTCTTCTGTTTGAAGGTCATCATGTATGGCTTGGACTTTTCTTGGCTATGGCTACTTTACTGTTTTACTTGGGGAATAATTTATGAAAAGGTTTTATGCTTCTTTACTATTGCAAGACAGGTTTTGATGTATTCTGATGTAAAAGGCTTTAGACCTTATTTTATAAGGTAATGAAATTTGTTTTACTTCCGCTGTTTTATATATGTTTTGTCTTGTAATATTTCTGTGCATGTTTACCAATAATACCCCTCTAAAGCTAGTGCATTCCTTTGCGAGTGACCCTAGCGGAGGTGGGGTGTTACATTTGGTATCAGAGCCAAGTTACCAGACTGGGCAAAAGTTTTTAAAACCTTCTGAAAACTATTTGAAAAACCGTTTACAAAGAAGCATTTTTCAAGAAAATTTTGTTTTTAAAGGCTATTCCCCAAAAGCCATTAGCATTATCCTTTATTTCCTTGATTAAATCTCTTTTCCTTTCTTTTCCTCCATCTGTAGTCACAATAGTTTTAACTGCGACTAATCCTTGTCTGGCTTCGAAGTGTTTTCCCGTGCGATGGAGGAAGTTCTCGAGAGACCTGTTACCGAAGTTATAAGAAGGGATAATAAGAGCAAGGATAAAGGACACGAGCTTAAGAATAAGCAACTTGTTGGTATGGATTAGTCCACGAAGAAAGATAAGGACAAGATCAGGGAGAGGGCAATTGTATGCTCTCATTTCTAGCGTACCTAAGAGGAATGGTACCGTTTCTGTTAAAGGCTTAGCCTTTCTTTTCTATCGTCCCGTCTAGACTTTGTTTTGATCATCGCATCATTTAAGTCTGCTTCGATAGTTAAGTCTCTGCACCTTAGTACTAGCATGGTAGAAGATCCCACTTTTGTTCCAAAATCTGGTTGGAGAGTCGGTCCATTTCTTCATGACTTGTTTGGATTTGAGAATGACATGTCTCGGCTACGGATGGATTCTAGGGATAAAGTGGTCACCCAATAAGGGGTGCCATTCTCGGTTTTGGAAAGAGGGTAGTTAGACTCTCAACTCACCTTGGTAATACCCTCGAAGTCTCGTATAACCTTTTGGGTTCTGTCATGGTTAGTTACCTAGAATCTCGGGATGCAGTTGATTGGTAATCCGTTCGAGTAGAATTCGCCGCTAAGTCGGATGGTTCGTTTCGCTTATGCATGAGTTATGGGGATCACCTTAGTAAGTACACTTGGCAACATGGATTGGCATCGGCAGACGAGATCCAGAATTCCCTAGTGAGTTTTGGAGAGCTTGCATGAGTAAGTGGATACGTTTGAGCCAAGTATACTAGGAAAAAGTAGTGAAAGTGGAATAAGAGGCGACAATGAAATGAGTTCTAACTCATATCTTGGAAATAGGAATCAAGGAGCTATGGGATCATGAAGTTAAAAGACGGTCAAGGCACAATGGAATTAAGCTCAAGGGAGGGTGACTTAGAAGGTTGAAGGCTAGATACGCGCATCAATATCTCTTTTTAAGAGTATATCCTGGATCCCTGGTTTTTCCTGTAGAGCTTGCTCGCATATTATCTTTTGGTGAATATCCTCTCGGTCCTGTTTCTGTTGCAAACCCCGTAGGGAGTTTACCTTGTTTATCTCCTCGATCCTATCGTGAGAACATTAGGTAGAAACCTATGGATGTAAACATGCGTTTGAAACATGTTATGATTGATATGGTTACAAATGGTTGCAAGTGGTTGCTCGTGGATGCGCGAATACACATTAGATACTAGATCGACACACTCACATTTCATATTGCATATGCACGAGTATTTATACCTGTTTATGGATGAAATTGAATGTGTTATCATGTGGATGTTGCATATGAATGAATGGTTGTGCACACATATAGTGTTTATATGTCTAGGACTATTTGCATACATGTTGGATTAATGGCACTAAACATAATTTGCATTAGAAGATCATTCAGGCCTGATCATTAGCATTAGCTAAGGAACATATACACACACTTTCTGCATATGTTCATACAGCATTAGAAATCTTTTAAGGACAATGATTACTTGTGGATGATGTTTTGAGTAGATGGATGATGGATGGTAGGATACGTTCTTCCTAACTTGGAGATTTCGGGGACGAAATCCTTTAAGGAGGGGAGAATGTAACAACCCGTATTTCTAATAACATGTTATAATGTAAATCAAGGCAGAATTAAATTCTAAAATCTGAATCAAGGGAAACGGGCTGTGCCATTGCGTTCGTCTCGGAAAAATACCGAAATAGAGTCCGAGTTTTCGAAAAACGGATTCCGTATGACAAAGTTATGGCCCGATGAAGTTTTCAGAAAATTCCAAGCCCGGAAACAGTTCAAATTCGAATTCAGGTTTGAATTTCAGCCAAAACATGATAGGCGGGAATTTTCCCGCCCCAGGCAGGGTCGACACAGGGGTCGACACCTGTGTCAACCCCCCCAATGGGTCGACACCCATGTCGACCCAGGGGTCGACCCCCCCTGTCGGACCAATTTTTCTGGTGCACCATTTTGGCAGGTTGGGTCCTCTTTTGTTGGTTTCTGACGGGAGTTGATGGCTCAGATTCGATTTAGGGTTAATCCTATGGTCTAAACTAACCTAATTTTCTATAAAAAAAAAGACCCTAAGACCTAGCCTAAACCCTCATTAATCATTCCTACAACTAAGCTATGCCAAAATGTTTCTTGATCATGGCCTCCATCTTCATATCATAGCCTCCATCCTCTTCATGAAAGTTTGAGTGTCCTAAGCTAGTAAAAGAGCCACCTTTCTTAATCAAAACAAGGATCTTTCTTCATACAAATCAAAGGAGCTTCTTGTTTCTCAAGACAACTTGGAGCTTGTATTCATTTGGGGTTTTTAGAGTTGCTAGTGGCTTCGTCTCAATCTTATTTTATTTTATAAGTCTTCATAGCATTGTAAGCCCCCTCCTACTCTTAGATATTAACTATGAAGTTAAATGTTCATGTTGCAAGTTTTGGGTTTGAACTTGAGTAGGTTACATGCTTAGAAACTATCATGTTATGTGTATATTTATCCTATGCATATTCGTAAAGTCATCACCTTGATGTTGTGGGCAAGAAGTTATAAGCTTTATGTTGAAATGTTGCATTTTGCAACATAAGAACTCTCCTATCCCCTAAGTTAACTTGCGTAGAATGCTATATGCGAACTTCTAGCCATTTTTCTATGTCATCTATCACCATGATTCACCTATATGCTAAGTTTTGGGGTTATGCATGTTTTTTGGGCTTAATAATGTAACATGCAAGTTTGTGAACACATTATGTCTCATATGCCACCATGTTTAACTTGCGGCCTTATACCCCTTTTGTCATACCTTTGCCAAGTTCTTTTTTTAATCCATTATGCGTTGTTGCGAATGTATATGCGAGTTTAAAAGCGTTGGGGTTACGTTATGGGTAAACTTTAATGACATGAAACATGATTTGGGTAAATTGGTATAAACATGACAACATGTAATTTTGGCTATGAACATGGGACTTGAAAACTTGACACGTATGGGTTGTAAGTGTAATAAGACACTAGACCATACATGAAAGTGGCCAACTCGAGGTTGGGTTGAGTTTGTAGCATAAATCTACCCGGACCCGCCCGGCTTAACTAGTGGCTACAAACAATAGGACCCAATGTGGGTAGTTGGTCATATAGCACTTAAAATCCGAGGTTAGACTAGGTTGTGGGGTAAATCTACCCGGACCCGCCCGACTTAACTAGTAACCACAACAGAGTCTAATGTGAGAGGTTGGGGTGCATTAATCTAATTAATGCCACATGAAAAGGTTAAGTAATTTTGTCTAATGACACTTAACCGATATGACACGAATGGGTAGGTTAAGTTAAACCGGACTTGATTTCTTAATGACACTTAACCATATAAGACAATTAGGGGATGGGGTTAAGTAATTTACACTTAACTAATCCGACTTGGTAATTAGATGGGGTTAAGTAACTTAGACTCAACTAATCTAAACACGGTAATTAGATGGGGTTAAGTAACCTACACTTAACTAATCTAAACACGGTAATTTGATGGGGTTAATTTAAACACTTAACCAATCTAAACTTGGTAATTCAATGAGGTTAAGTAACCAATACTTAACCAACTTAACATGATAATTTAATGGGGTTAAGTAACTTATACTCAACCAATTATACATGATGATTTGATGAGGTTAAGTAACCTATACTTAACCAATCTAATATGAGAACTTGATAGGGTTAAGTCACAAGACCGTTTAAATATACTTAACCATTGTAATACGATTAGTGGATGGGTTCGAGCTAACCCACACTTAACCAATCCGACTCGATAATCTAATGGGGTTAAGATAATCTATGCTTAACCAATCTAACACGATAATCTGATAGGGTTAAGATAAACAAATACTTAACCAATTTGACTTGATGATTGAATAAGGTTAAGTCATGAGCTTCTTGGTATACTTAACCAACTTGTAGGGCTAGGTCTTGGACTTGAATACTTAGCCAAATCTTGACATGATTCGTAGGCAGGTTAAGTCATGAACTTAAATGACAATACTTAACCCATTAGACAAAACCCTAGTCCAGGGGACTATGGGGAAAAAGGGATTAACAAGGAGACTAAGTGGTAAACCTTAGTTTAGGGAACTAAGTAATAATTCTTAGTCGAGGAATTTGGATCAGTTCACAGATAGATGAGTAACCCGATACGGTAGGTCATCGCTTAAAATACGAGGTGGAGCAATATCTGATTTAGATAAAGGCTCCAACGAACTGGGTGACGAAGCGGTAGCTTGGGGAACGTGAGGATACTCTTGGTATCCCTCTGTGAGGTTGCGGATGGTCCATGAAACCTGGCCTCACAGAGGTTAAGGTCTACGGTAGAAGAGCCAAGGGTATGCCTTGGTTGCTGTGCGAGCAACCTAAAGACTGGGGTGGATTAGCGTGGGGTCGGCGATATTTTCACGGTAGCCCTAGATAGCACATTCGTCGGCCACCTACCATCTTTAGTTAATCGTGTACGTACGGAAAGGCAGAGAACACCCAACAAACCATACTTGCTATCTAGGTATGGGTGAGGTTAGCCGTCCGGAAAGAGGGCATCGATGGCTGTAGCATAGTTCTCATACATGACTTTTCTTGTTTTGCCTTTCAGTAGTTGAGGGAGGGGTCACGTGGGACCATAGCCACGGATACAAAAACAGACCTTGATATCTGCACCGGCAGATGACTTAAAACTCCCGACCGAGTTCCATATTTCTTGATTTGCCCTGGCACGGAACTCGGATGGCACATTTGAGATACATGTGCGTCTAGACATGGAAAACGATTCACGATTCATACGTGGGATAAAAAGGGCGCGGTTGACGGGTAGCATAATCCCTAGTAGCCCTAGGTGGCTAAAACCCAAACCGAGATACAGAAACGTTCATTAGGTAGCATCATCCCTAGCGGTCCTAAGTGGCATAAACCCTAGGTGAACACGCGATAATTCATGGTAAGAAAACATAACTAGGTCAAGGGTAGCAGTCCAAAACAACTTCAAGGATAAAACGGTACTTCGTTGAAGTGGTATAGATTTACATAAGGAAGCCCGTATGGCCTACGGCAAAGGACTGAACTTATGAGAATCATACGAATCAGGGAACCTACATATACGATATATTAGGATGACATGGACCATTACATGACATTAGGCAAGGGACATTCATAGTTAACACATAACGCGGGTTGGGATACTAGTACGAGAGGTGTAGAGCAAATATACATGATAAATACCTTGGGATGTTATACATGATAGATACCTTGGAATAGTATACTTGATAGAAACTTGACGATGTGATACCTTGATTTATCTTGACACCGAAGTTTATCATGACACACTCGTTTATCTTGGTACAGTAGTTCATCCTGTTATTTTGGTTTAGCTTATCTATCTTGTCATCATACTTATGTTCATCTCAGTTCCTCATGCCAGTTAACTTTACTAGTTTATATACTGATAGTAGATAGGGCTTACCAGTCTTTATGACTGACCCCGTTTTGTTTCGCCTCTTTGTCTTCCGTTTCCCCCCCCCAGGTTACAGGGAGGAAATGCTATTGTTAGTTCGGACTTCTTCTGTTTGAAGGTCATCATGTATGGCTTGGACTTTTCTTGGCTATGGCTACTTTACTGTTTTACTTGGGGAATAATTTATGAAAAGGTTTTATGCTTCTTTACTATTGTAAGACAGGTTTTGATGTATTCTGATGTAAAAGGCTTTAGACCTTATTTTATAAGGTAATGAAATTTGTTTTACTTCCGCTGTTTTATATATGTTCTGTCTTGTAATATTTCTGTGCATGTTTACCAATAATACCCCTCTAAAGCTAGTGCATTTCTTTGCGAGTGACCCTAGCGGAGGTGGGGTGTTACATAACCTGTCTCTAGTCTGCTCGTGTGAGCACCCAGAGTAATAAGAAGAGACATAAAACTCTGGGTCAGGCAAAAAGTCTGGTATGAGCGATAAGCATCTAAACAGAACAATAACAGGTATACTAGACCATACCTGAACCTGGACCTGCAACTAAAGAGTTAGCACTACATACTGTACATCACTCTAAGGTGCCATTTCAAACAGTGTAAAGATAACGGGGGTGGGGGTGTGCATGTCATAGTGATGGCAAACAATCAAGCATAGCAACCATCCTCACATCTCTCACTCAGTGCGTAAAGCATACGATATTCAGCACTTCGATCACCTCAACACTTAGCTATGATCACCTTGCCCCATGAAGTCATAAATGGCTTCACTGCACTGATACATAGCCACTAATCCTTCTCTATGTCCACTTTGCCCCATGAAGTTATTCACCCCATCTGCGTTGGCTCATAGCCTTACCAATCCTTTACTATGTCCACTTGCCCGCATGGAGTTATTTACCCCATCTGCGCTGGCTCATAGTCTTACTACGATCACTTTTCCCCTTGAGTCATAATGACTCTACTGCACTAATAAGTAGCCCATCATTCATTTTCAGTAGTGAATCGAAGTTATGAACGTCGACAACTCCTTAGCACACGTCCCGCAGCAAAGCCCAACCATAAAGTGAACTCATTGGTTCCCAACTGGATCCTGAGCTCTAACTTCCATTTGGACTACCTTTGCATCTCGGGTTATTGGTCATCACCGGATCGGTTCGGATCTCCCCCTAACCATCGGATCGGTTCGGATCGAAATACTCCTTCTTAAGAAATCGGATCGGTTCGGGTCTCCAGCACAAGCCTTCCCCTCTGCTCCGGATCGGATCGGGTTCTCCAGCACGCCACGGTTCGGATCGTCGTCACCATCATCGGGCCTGGTCGGGTCTCCAAGCTCCATCGCTACAGATCGGTTCGGAGGTGGCTAAACAGATCGGGTCGGGGTCCTTCTGGCGATTCGGGTCGGGGTGCTCTCCTTCAGGCCAAGTACAACGGTTCGTGCCCACCATCTTTGAACGGATCGGGTCGGAGCTGCTACATGCCACGAGAAATGCAAATGGATCGGAGTATGAAGTGCGAGAGCGGATCGGGTCCTCCTAACCGATCTGATCCGGTTCGGGTGTCTTCCTGCACTTTTTCCAGCAAGCGGTTTACGCCACTCGACGGCGTTTTCGACCATTCCAACTATTCTAATCAATCACAAAGCATACCATACAGTCATAGCAACATGTATCATCAACCACAAACACCAAAACAACTATATGATAGGTTAAAATGGATCAAACATAGCCAAAACCCCATATTTTCCCCTAAGCATGTTTAGGTGAAACTAATGATATGATTAGCAAAACTTAACCAAATTAACCCAAATTCATATCAGAGGTCTAAACCATCATTTCGAATTTTATAAATATTTTTCCAGAATTTTATCATGTTTAAATTCGCTAATTAACACTAATTACCCTTGATTAGCCATAATTAGTGAGGAACTATGCAAATCACTCACCTTAGCCACAAATAAAACCTCAAACTGAAATGAATCTCTGATTTGGTGCGAATCCCAAGGCTAACCAGCAGCTCTAATGTTGATTTTGTGTTGATCTCTCTTGATTTGATGTTGCTAAGCCCAATCTTCAAGTAGAAAGTGATTTGGAAGTGATTTAGAGGTTGGAGGCCATTTTTAGTGTTTCTAAGAGGTAAATGGAGGCTAGAAAACTGAAATGGAATGAAAACCTAACTCATTTCAGCCTCCCCATAACCCTAATCCCGAAATGGGTTATGGGCCCATTCACTAATCACCCTATTTGGCCCGGTTAAGTAGTTTTTCACCTTCCAAACCTTATTTCAGCAATATCTCCCAAACGGTAAGTCCGTTTCTCACATGTGACCACTCTACGGAAAGGTAAACTATCAAACGAATCTAATGGAAGTGGTTTCAGGTCGAAATTCCTTTGCAATCAAAAGTTATGGCCGAAACAAGATCAGCTAGGGGCAAAACGGTAATTTAAAAATCGGCAAAAATCATGAACATGGGAAATGACTCTAATGATTGTTTCCCAAAGTTACATGACCATACGACTTCATATGGGAAAGAAATAAATATCCTACGATCCCCCGATGCGTAGAATGCGGGTTGTTACAAAATGCTTCATCCGACTCACATAGGTATGAGTTTAAGATAGTTCAACACGTACCCGTTCCTATACGAGGTTGGATAATGGTTGGGTTGAAGTATGGGTTGGGTTGGGTTTAGTAGGGTTAGGTTGGGTTGCTTCAATATAATAAAAAAAATTAGAATATAAGGGAATTTTTTAAAAATAATATTAAAATATTCAACATAATATATTAGATTTTAGCTAGCATAATACATTTAAAATAACTAATTCATTATAAGACAATTTTATTAAAATTTTGTTGTAAAACACATCATATGAAATTAATTTACTACATAGTAAACTAAGTATTTCATTTTAAAATACATTAAAATGCTTTTTAAAATATATTTACCAAATTCTATCAAGTTTGGATTGACATGAAATATGTTTTTTTGTATATTTACTATAGAACACATAAACATTATTCTAGGATTATACTACTCTAATTTTACTTTCAATTGTGCTAATATTAAATTAGTTTTTTAATATAAGGTTGGTTGGGTCAAAATAAGGTTGGGTTGAACAAAATATTAAACCCGACCCGTATATAGTATGAGTTACAAATTGTAACCCATATCCGACCCGAACTAGGATGGGTTGGGTTATGTGGGTTGGGTCAAGTTGATGGGTTGTGTCAGATTGGATATGGGTTGTGCAGCCCTACACGTGAGCACTCCAGTTTTCTTTGTCCAGTGTTATTTTGGGTGGAATTCCAGTTATCCTTGTAGCTTCCTGCTATTAGATGGTTGTTGTGAAAGTCGGATTGAAGTGTGTGAGATTCAGCTTGCCACACATCTGTGCTACGTGATTGTCAAATTGAAGTGTTTCCAGGTTATCTACTTTTGTACCTTTTTTTGGCTCTATTTGGCAAGATTTTGTTTGCTAAATGGGCAACTAGCGAAGTGGTGTTGTGTTTGTTCTTTAGTTGTTATTGTAACGTGTGACTACTTCGGCATCTTGTAGTGGTTACATCTATTTTCTTGTTTGGGTTGTAATTTAGCAGCATTTTCCTTTTGCTATATCGCATCCTACATGGTGAACTTCTAGTTTAGACTAGGTTTTTTTTCTTTGTTGCGGCATGGCTCTATAAAATGCCTGTAGCTGATAATAAAGCTGCCTATCTCCAATATATGGATGTACTTGTAACATCACAGTTTTTGACTGAGTTTGCAATAAGATTTATTTTAGATTACTTCAGTGGTTGATTTAATTAAATATGTCTAGGATGATAAATTTAGAGATTCCAAGTATATATTTTAATGGGTTAAGATTTAAAACAGTGTATGTATGTGTGTAAAACAAGTAAGATTTTGTCATTGGTTTTATAATTTTATATTTGGAAAAGATATACCGATGATGTTGGACTTAAAATAGTATAGAGAATTCTGGATAAACCATTATTGAAATTCATTGTGTATATATTTTAACTCAGTTTTTGATATAGTTGTCTACATAAAAGAAATGTTATTTTAACATCTTTATTTTTGCATTTAAATATTTGTGAAAAATCAAAATAAGCATTTTATAAAATCGTAAACATATGTATATGTATAGATATACATATTATAATGTTCCTTAACATAATTATGTGTATGTAGAACTTTATACAATATTTTATTTTTGTTTTAAATTGTTTTAAGACCTATACAAGTAAATTAATAATTAGATTACTTCGTGTAACTAAAAGCAAAAGGGTTATGCATTCATGAGCCTAGCTGAAAATATGTTGTGGTACTAGCTGGACTAACTGTGCATAAGCACATAGGGATGGATAAATAAAGCCTTAACATCATTGTCCATTCAATCAAAAATCAGTGTTGTAGTTACTATTATTGGATAGCCAAGATTTCTTAGAAATATAGTATGCATTTTTAGAACCATTTGTACGCGGCTGTACATTGAAATAAGTTGTGAACTAAACTAGACTAGCTGCAAAGGGATTGATGTATATAGCCTTAAACATCTATGTCTTTCAATCAAGATATGCTGCAGAGACCAATGACAAATGTAAAGCCTGTTAGCTTAGCAACCAAGGAATTATTTTCAACCTCTACTGCGCAGGTGACTTCACAAGAGTTGGCACCTCAAATTTTAGAGTAGATGTGTAGATGTAAGGTGACAAAAACCTTTAACATGACCCCTTTCAATCAAAAGAAATGCAGCTTACATTAGCATCTATAACCTGATAGCCATTGCACATAGAAGAGTACACAATTTTGTATTGAAATGGTGGTTGGCCGTGTACCTTAGCCAAGAGAGATTCAAGAAAAAAAAGATGCATTACTTCTTTTCAATAAATGTGACAACTGAAAACTTAAGAGTTAAGTTTACATTTTGAAAACATACAGTGCATGAGCTTTGTACCATACTGTACACTGTCAAGAACCAGCTATGTATAGCAGCTAGTAGAAGATCAAATAAAGATTTTTGCCTCTCTTTTCAATCACATTTGCCAACAGTTATGCTCCTAAAAACAACCCCTACATCTATCCTTTTATAGCTGATAAGCTAGGACATAGTTTATCAATTGTATTTAGCTATAAATACACATATATTCCACTGCATTTAGATATTAAAACCTGTATTGAAATCAGATGCAAATGGCAGAGGGGATGGGAGTAAAACCTGAGAAACAAACAGGGAATTCGAAAACAGGAAAACAGTGAGTAAACAAATTTAATTTTTCCTTGTTGTTTTATATCCATCTTTAGTTATTAAAACTATATGTGTGGCATGTATTTATTTTAATTCAATTATTTGAGCGGTTTAAAGAATTAAATCTCTGAAAGGGATAGCTTAAGACAGAAAGATTTGAATACTGAGAATGGCAAAGATTGTGGTATAATAATACATTAGAGTAAACTTCACTTCTTAACCCATGAGAAACTATTACTAACTTTAGAGTTGTATGCATGTATTTAAATGAATGGTGTTATCTAAATAAATCTTCATGTCAAAATTTGGAAATAATAATCGAAACACGGATATATACAGGGGACTTTTGTTTGAGAGGATAACAAACACCTTTTTCCCATTCTTTTTAAAATGTTCCTGTTTATAGTATGAAGGCATGCTTATATCTATAGACATATGTGTTTGAATATATTTAATGTAGTAATTAGATCTGCAGGTCAGCTAGGAAGTAAAAACATGAAAATTAAACTAAAAGCAGTGGACAAAATACAGAGCAGCATATTAGTGTATTTAGTGAGTAAACCTCACTTTAAACTTTATTCAATTTATTCCTTGAATATTATACCGTATGGTGTAAGTTAAATATGTGTATATACTTGTTTTTGGTGTGCTGCATCCTAGGTGAATCATACCCTTAAGTTCTGTCAAAAATTAGACCCTGTGAACATATTTAAAAACCACTATGTAATTAACAGAACTTGGGTTAGCTTTGTAAACTAAAAGGAAAACCTGTAACTCAAATCCTAGTGGGTATTATAGCTTGAGTCCTACATGAAAACCGTCCATACATGTCTATAGTATATGTTAAAAACAAGTCCAACAAAATCAAAGCCTTTTTACATACAGAAACATATAATGCACAGGAAACAAAGCATAAGTGGTCAAAACAAAAAGGTTGCTTAATGTGTGATTCAGGGTGACAGGGTTGTTAGAAATTTGAAAACATGATTTCTAAAAATAAAAATGAAGATTTTTAGCAATATGGATAAGGAGGATTTTTTTTTTAGAATAAACGCATATTTAAACTCTGGCCAAATTCCGACAAATCCTAATGATCAGAAAACATGGCGTTGGTACCAGGGGGCGTAGAGGAGCAAGGGAAAAAAATATTAAATAAAATTTTCATAGTACAATCTGTGAAAACAAAAGGGACTTTAAGTTTTTATGGGCAAGTTTTGGGTTCGGTTTTGATTTGCTCATTCGGGTGTTGGGATTGATCGAGCATGGTGATTTCTGGTGAGGGGGTGCATAAGGACATACACTTTGATTCGGTAGTGAGTGAGGGACTTCCAGTGGTGGGAGTAAGGTGTGGGCCTCGAGTTTTGAGTCGGCCTGAAAATGAAGGTTCAACAATAATAATGGCAGAGAAGGTGATTTTGGGAAGGAGGATGTTTCAGTTGATGGTGAATGGGTATGCGCAATCTCAGAGAGCATTGAGGTTTGCGAGCGGTGTCCGAAGGGTCGTCCAGTGACCTAGACGGTGGTGCAGGTGCACGGTTGGCCGTGCACGTTGGTATACAGGTTGTCTTGGGAATTCTGGTTTTGGCACATCGTTTGCCTGGAGGAAAAATATAGGAGTAATGGTTTGTTTGCGTGGTCTTAAGTTTGCGTTAGCAGGTTCTGGGCTTAGCCCATTTTAAAAATAAAATATATAAAATGAGAAGATAACAAATAAAAGCAACATAAGAAGAAGAGAGAAGAAACAAAGGTGGAGGAAATAAGAAGGGGCAGTAAGGAAAAGAGAGAACTCGCAGGCCTTGAACTAATGGGCTTGGGCCTAGAGAAAAATTAAAAGATTTAAGGTAAAAGAAAAGTGAAGGGAACGGTTTGGACTGGGAAATGGGCCAATTGGCTAAAGAAATAAATGTGTAGGAAATTAAAAGAAGAGATAAACAAAAGAAATGAGGAAATAAATAAAAGATTTGAGAGAGGGAATCTTGTAAAATTAAAGGGATTTCTTTAAAAACAAATCTAATATCAGAAGATATATATACCTAAAAAGAATTAAAAAAAGAAGAAGCAATGTAGTGTGGTTGATAAAGATCTGGAACAGAGAGGGTATATGATCAGACGATAATAGTTGGAAAGGAAGTTGTACTTTATCAAGACTAAATAAAGATATTTTATGTAAGTAAATAAATAGAGTTAATTCATTGATTTAAATTAGAATAAAATATAAACTCCCTTGTTTCTAAAAGATCAGATAATCGATTCAAACCGTATTTGTTGAACGATAATCAAAATGTTGTGGTTAATGAAAAATGACCGCTCGTCAGTAATACGTTGTTACAATGAACCCGACTGTTTTAAAAACGAATATTAATTAATCGACTTCGGTCAATAAATATGTTTTAATCGAGATATAATTTCAAGGTTGAAGTAACAACGTTTAAACTTATTATTTGAAATTCATGTGAACATGAATAAATATAGTAACTAGATAAACAACATTTGACCGTGTACTAATATTTATTTAAAAGATTAAGTTGAGGTGATAACCGAGTCCAGAAGGAGTGATATGCACAATCCAAATTGAATAACGTTAGAAGCAAAGATTTTGCAGATGAGGATGGTTGTGATGAGTATGGGTAAGAGGAATTAGTTGTGTGATAACGATTGGATTACTTTGGACTTCCGAAGATAAATGGAATAGTGATAAATTGGAAGGAGACGCGGAATTGTTGTCGACTAAGTTAAATTCAGGAAAGTATCGTTTACTTTCCGTTTTAAATAAATATTTAAACTAATTATAAATATAGTGAATTAATTATTCATCTAAGGAAATAAAATAGTGATTATATTTTAAAGTCGTGGATATTGAAGTATGGATTATAAAATCTGTTATAATCAATATAAGTAAATGGGATTCTTAAACTGAATAAAATCTTAAATTTGGAAATGATTATTTTCCAAGATCAATCAGCAATGAACTATGTTTGTTTGAATTGTCAAATTATAGTAGACCAAATCTGTTGTCATAAATGATTTGTTAATTTGATTGAGATACTGTCATGACCAATTAACTTGTTAGTTCAAAGTTAATCATTTACATGCCTTATTTAGATAAGTCTTGATAATCAATTAGGGATAAAGTAACACATATGAAATATATCGATCTGATTCCTTTAAGTATCACTTGGACCTAAAAGATATTAACATTCATTGGTTCAAAGAGAGCTAGATTGGTTTTCTAAATGAAATCCAAATACCACTTTGTTTCGACCTAGGTGTTGATTTGTTTAAAGTCAAGATGAAGACCCCTGAAGACAGAGTGTATACAAGGGCTGTTCTGTCGATCCTAGGTAGAAATTGCCTAAAATGGATTTACATAATAGTGCCTTCGGTTTGCCCAGACCCAGGACAATTTGTATGGACGAATGTCTGACAGAGTATACCTAACAGATCGCGTAAGTTGATCTCTTCAAAACTATGTTTGGTAGCGGAGAAATTTATTTCTCTTAGCTTTTTACCCGTGGTTTTAGGGAAGTCAATTTGTAATTTGACGGGTTTGACGATGTGGCATTCAAAGTAAATGAAGATATGTTGTTCTAAAAGGTAAGTTTTAACCTCAAGCCTCACAACCGGGAAATGACAAAAATCGGGCAGGCAGCATGGCTATGTGGGTCGCTCCCATTAGGGTGTATAATCACCTATCTAGAGAAAATTTTCCTTCTTTAATTTATTCGATGTTGTCCCTTTCGGGAAACAGTTGTTGATCCCAACCGTTGGTGATATACATTCGATACACTCAAGTGAAATGAGTGGTCGATGATGTGTGGGCCGGGTTGCAAGACGTTCTTGTTGAACCCAGTGTATTCCCCTATAGAGATACACTATCAGCAGGTGGTTCCATACCTTGTCATAGTCGAAATCCAATCTCCAATAAGCGTCCGCGGTTTTGTTTGTATAAAGCATTCCGCTAGATTCTAACTTATTTATGGAAGCCCTAGGCATTATTATAATATCGGAATAGTTATGATTTCATAATGTTTGGGTTATTGTAAGATAAAAACCGCCCGTGTTTATGTGTAGATTGGTCTTACGATTATCTTTTCTTTTAAAGAATATTTTTTCATGTTAAACAAGCTATTTAAAAATCGTTTACTCACACCAGTCCCATGACTGACCCAAAGTTTATTTTTCTATGTTTTCCCTAAACTCTTGGGTGCCCAAATTTGTATGGGCAGTTAAGTAGTTCAGGTTTTACAGATATCCTGGAAGGAGCTTAGAGCAGGAGGCTTCGTCGATAGATATATAGGTTTATTTCCACTGTATTGCATATGTGATGTACACTGATGACATATGTAAGTACTGAAAATATTTTGTATTTCAAATGATGTTATATTATAATTTGTCCATTCCGCTGTGAGGTTCGTGTCACTCTGATTCTCTTCTGTTATGTTCTTCTTTTCTCTTTTATTCTACTTTTTTTCTTTCGATTTCTCGCCCTCTAACTTCTTTCTATTAATGATCTGTTATTTCCGATACTTGAATGGTCGACAGGTTATACAGGAGACGTATTTATGTCGATTTTCAGGGTCGAAATTCCTTGGGTCGTTACAGTACTCATTAATGAGAAAAGTGTTGCGGATCACTTTTCAAACCGGTTGTCCTTGCCAAAAAAATTAGTACTATATAAAGAATTTTATAACACTAACAAATACACATTCCCATATATACATTCAATTCGTTCTATGGATTTAATTACCTTATCTCAAATGAGTAATCCACACCAAAGCTTAGTTATTAGCTCAACCTAAACTCTAATAACACTCTATAATGACCTGCCTTTTCGACCCTCAAAAGTCGACACTAATAAATCCACAACATTCATGTTTCGAACATTTAAGTAGCGAAAAGGAAAATTTTTAGGGGATAAGAAAAAAAGATAAAAATAATATCTTAGTGGAATGTATAATCAATAGTACAAAACATAATATTTATCAACTAAAAAGACTTTTTCTAGCAACAAATCGAGCATACATCAAAGTGCTAACACATAAATCAATCTAGTAGTTATAACAGCATGTCCTCACATATGTTGCTGAATACAACAATGAACACAGTGTAAATAACAACTATCGGAATATGTTTCAGCCTTCATCTCCCCTTTTGAAGTTCCAAGCATTCTAATTTATCCTATAAATATACTTGGTCTGAACCGAGTATTGTAATAAAATAAGAGAAAAAAATATAGTTAGAAATTTTTTAATTCTTTAACTTATAAAATACTTTTGATCAGAAGTATCTCATAAGGCCATATTGCACATAAACACAGACGAGTTTTTCCTTAAGATAACTATTTTTTTATTATAAATCTAATGATTTTATAATAATGTGTTAAAAAACACAAATAAAATACGAAAATAGTTGAAATTCTTGCATCTCACGCACAACAAAATTTATACAATGCTGATTGGTTTTGATTTCATACAATGAATAGCTACAAGACAACCTCGAAGTAATATACCTATGAAAAAAAATGCACTTGAGAGCCTCGAATGCACTTCCTACGAATCAGAACCGGTTTATCCCCTAGATAGTATTGAATCTGTCAACTTCATCAATATAATCAGCAACCGCACACCGAAGCATACATAATTAATGTCAGTTATGCATCTAGATTGGTGATGACCATACCCAAGTTAGGTCCTACCCATATAGCTTTGAAGCTTAGCTGTAACAATTCGGAAAATCAGAACCAATTTAATTTTTTTATTTTGGCATATTAATGAATTTTTGAATATTTAAAATGAATTATTTTAAATAATAACGACAAGACATTTATTTTGAATAGAATTAGAATGCATATATTTATTTAAATCGAAATTAGAATATAAATATTTATCTTAATTATAAAAGGAATTGGAAATGGCGCGGTAGTTTGAAAATTCGATTTCAAATTTCAAATGAATGTACAGGATTCAAAATAAACCAGATTTTAGTGAAACCAGAAATATTTGAATCTATTTGAAAATATCTTTCCAACGAATCCGAAAAAATTGAAATTTCATAGCGGGAATAAAAAGTTATGCCCAGTAGAAAATTTAGAATAGTCGCTATGGAAATATAGCCCTAAAAAATGGTGATTTTGCAAACGGCCTCCGTTTACGACGAGACCACTTTTGTTAAATCTGGAATGTCAAATTATTGCTAGATTCCAATTTTCATAATTTTTGGAATCAATATGTGAACGTGGTGGATTTAAACATGTTTGGTAATTTTAGTTGAATTTAATCGACTGGAAAATGACCATTTTTCAAATGGTCTCCAAATTCGATGAAATTAGTTTTGTTGGGACTGTATCGTCAAAACATATCCAGTTTTATTTTTCTGAAATTTTTAGAGTCAGTATGTGGCCCCGGTAAATTGAAATATGCATTTGAATTTAACATATATTGATTTATATTTTAAATTTAATGGAAACTGTTCGTTACAGTAGAATTGGCTTACTGGACATATCCCATTATGTTCGGAATGGGGTTAATTAGCTAAGGGCGACAGTCGTTGTGTCTCGTTTGGAGATTGAATTTAAAAGTTGACTCTTTGGGGAAAATTAAAATTAAAATATAATATAAATCTTTTGTAAGACCCTCCCCTACCCAACCATAAGTCAAACCCCCAAAACCCGGTCAAACTCAAAAAAAGAAAATCGCGCCTCCATCTTCTTCAGCCCGTCGCCCCTCCCCAGACGGTGCGCACCCCCTCCGACCCTCTCCGAAGATCCACAACCCCCTCTCTCGATTCTCTCTCCTCCGCCACCATTTAACCCCAAAAACGAAAAACCCCACTGCTCCACCGTGCTCACCCCTACGCCGCCACCTAACGAGACCGCCACCCCCTCAGCAACTCCGGCGTGCCACCCGCGACATCCCCCTTCCGCTTCCAGACCTCCGGCGCTTCGATTAGCGTGCAACAGCGGTTGTTTCAGAAGGGATTTTTGGGTTAAAGTAGCTCGAAGGCTCCAGGCCATGGGGAAGAAAGGAGCGACCGTTAATCCAAACAAATGCGATTAGAAAAGGTAAATAACCTTGAATTTATTTTCAGTTTTTACTGTAAATTTGCATTGTTAACAAAATCAGTTTTTTTATATGAAGAGCATAATAAAAATATGATCTTTGTTTGCTTAAAGTTAAGAATTTTTATGATAGAAAAGATTTGATTTTTTATTTGTTAAAAGATTCGATTTCTATATATTTGAAGTAGAGATAAAGATTTGATTTTTATTATGAAGTTAGCAAAATAAAAATACGATTTTTATATATATAGATTTAGAATAAAATTATGATTTTTAAAATGTAAAGATCGATTTAAAAATGTGATTTTTGTATGAATTGTGTGAATATAAAAATATGATTTTTATATGTACAACATCGTTATAAAAATGGGATTTTTATTATCTAGATAGCGAAATAAAAATATAATTTTAATAATGAAGTAGCGAATGTAAAAATATGAATTTTATATATGTAGCGTTGAAATAAAAATGTGATTTTTAATATAAAAATCGTGTGAAACAAATTGAGATGGAACCGATGGGAATCAAATCCAAATCCGAACCCTTCAGAAATAAGGTATGGAGGAGTGGATCCCAAAGGCGAGAACTTCTCACTATAATTTTCTTTGTACATTTATTTATTTTATAACTGCATATATGAATTGGTCCCCGTCGTCCACAGACCTTGGACGACTTGTTTGATTGTATTGCGTTGTGAAAATTATTTGTGATTGTGATATGGAATGAAAATAAAATATTAATGTGTTGAAATAAATATTTTACCGTTAAAAATATAATTTTTTATGTGCATATGAATAAAATAAATATTCATTTACAAATCAGACGATTTGTTTATGTACGCACATTTGACTGATATTGATTGGGACGATATATTTTACACATCGCCCAACTGCACGAATAATAATCAGTGTTTGTCGTTTGAAAATCCCACACGGTTATTGGGATGATATTGGACATACACTGATCCCAATATTTAGTTGTATGTCAATCAAATGGTTTACAGGCTGTTGTAAGCCTTAGTTATTGATATTTAACGCTTATACAGTTGTGTAATGCACTCTGGATGATGGTTGACTATGTTTGATTATTGTTGTGTACATGTGTGTATGAAATCCATATAAGTAAAATTATATGGTAATTGGCTATGTCGGATTCCAATTCGGAAAGAACGAATATTTTAAATTAACGAATGTTTTAAATTGACGAATATAGAATATTTTAAAATAACGAATATTTTAAAATAATATTCAGTAATGGATTAAAATATGATTTTGAAGTCCGATTTGGGATGGACACGAAAATATTTAAATATATAAAGCCGAGTTGACTAAATTAACGCCATTTTGATGTGAACGATATTTATATCGATTTTATTCATTTTTATAATGAATATTTAAAAGGAGGTGATTTCAAAATCTAATGTTTGCAAAATATTATCATTAATATATTAATGATATGGAATATTCAATTTTGATTTGAAATTGAATATGAAGTTGAAATCGTTTTGAAAACGAATTTAAAACGATTTATAAAATACGTTTTAAATGGAAATCGACGAAATATAATATATATATATTATATATTTAATGGCCTGAATAGAACGCGCCGCACCGCGGCAGTTCGCGAATTTCGACCATTGACTTCGAATGGACATTACGGGAGATCCGCCCGTCGAATTCTCCTAAAATCGGAACCGTTGGGTTCGTATCGAAAAGAGCTTGCCAATGAATATAGGAGATTTGAAATCAAATGGTTGGATTTGGAATTATGTCTAAATCAAATTTGGAAAAGGTCGCTGTAAGTGCAGTTCGATGACCGTTTATGGAAATCGACTGTACGGGCCTTGATAAAATTATTAAAAATATCAATAATTTGTGTAAAATCATAATAAATGATTTGGAAGGAATTGGGATGAAAAATTCCATATTTGAAAAGATAAAAATATATTTTTATCGAAATATACTAGTTATGAACTAGAATTATAAATCCAATATTTTTAAATAAATAAATTGGATTTGGAGTGGTTTTAAAAATAACCAGAATTTCCAGTATATGAATTGGAATGGATTTGAATCGAAATTATCATCGGAATATTTTGATATTGGATTCCGTGATTATACGGATATTGAGGAGGAATTTGGAAGATATATATATATATATATTTATAAGTATATATATATCGTTATTCCCAATACGATATTTGTTGATTTCAGAATTTGATATTGAATATAAGCCGATATAAATTCTATTCAGAGCCTTGCATTTAATATTGAATTAGATTTTGGGTCTATCGTGAATGGTGTCTTAAATAACACTGTTCTTAAACCCAGTGTGAAAAGAATAAATCTTTTAATTAAGATTTAAAGATGAATTACCAATTAATTAACATTTAATTGGAATTGAAAATGGAATGTGAATTGGGTTTATTGCGAACTGTGTTTTTAACGACATTCATTCTTTAACCCGATTTACAGTGAAATGTGATTTGGAATTTATAAATCTTTTTATTAAGATTTAACGGGAATTTTCCCAAGTAAATTTTTCCAACTTAATATATTAAATTGGAATTGAACGGAATTCGATTTGATAATAATCGAAGTGAACTTCTGTGAAGGAAGACCGTTAATACATATGGAATTTAAAAGGCTTTACCGTTATTTCATTTATATTATTAGTCGGATACGGAAATTGATATCGTTTATATATTGATATGTTTTTCCGTGAAGATTCCATAATTAATGGAATGTGATTTGGGTTTATCGTGAACTGTGTTTTAAATGACATTAGTTCTTTAACCCATTTAAAGGCAGGATTACATGTTTGTCATTGTATTTCAAACTGTATGGTTGATCTCTGCTAAATATATATCTGTTTGGTGGCGGAGAATTTATTCTGTTGCTTAACACCCTTCTCTGAGACGTACGAGCTTAGATGTTATATATCGGTAGAAATCAATAGTACGGTGTAGATTGTCGACGCGACATGTTTGTGTTTCCAAAGTTAAATAATCATTAATATTGATTTTTGGGAAGATTAAAACCAAGTGGAGTTTTAATGAATCTTTAATTAGATTGAAACGTGAATTGATAATTTAAATTATCAAATTTAGGAAATGATCGAGAGTGGAGTATCACCTGTTTTGCTCCAAGCGATAGTTAAATCTTTAATTAGATTTGAACGGGAAATGGTAATTAAATTTACTGATAATACTGTGTTGTTAGTTATGGGGTAATACCAGCTTTGCTCCATGGGATGAATAGGTTGAGATTAGGAAACTAAATAAATGGTTACTTCGGTAAGGTGCGTTAATCTGACTAGTTTGGAAAACCTTAATCTGGTTTGAATGATATCCAAAGGAGGATCAAATCCCTAAAGATGTGAATATTTAAATAAAAGAATATTCATAATTGGAATGAGGCGTATGTTGTGTTTTTATAGCACTTGTTTATTATATACGCGAGTTATTCAGAAAGGCTAGGTTTATACCCATTCTGAATAACTGATTCGACGATAAGTCGATAATGAAGACGGTGGTTGAAGACCGGAGGTCTTCACATTGTTTGGATGATTACTGATGTCTTGATCGGGCGGTACACCCAAGACAAGGCAATAAGTGGTGATCGTCCAGACGTACTTGGAGATCGACCGGATATGCGAGGACCTCTCTCCTGTATTGGACATATGGGACGAGGAATAAGGTGCCTCCGGTTTTGCTCAGACCCAGAACGAACTTGTAAATGGATGTGTGTCTGACATTGGATTTTATTCTGTGTTGATTAATCTCTTTTAAATATATATCTGTTTGGCAGTGGAGAATTTATTCTCTTGCTTAACGCCTCTCTCTGAGACGTACGAGCTCAAAGGTTATATATCGATAGACATCAGTCGCATGGTGTGAATTACCTTTGTGGCATGCTGAGATGCATATGATCAAGGCTTCTATTGAAAAGCAGAGTCTTGTGGTTGATGATCAAAGCACGGCTTTCATATAGCATAGCTTTGTGTATAGCGTTAATTCGCGAGCCTCACACCTCGGTATGAGTTAAAAACGGGATAAAGGACCCAAGGAGGACATGACGTTTCTTTCTAGCTATGGGTGGTATCGGGGTTTTGCAAGCCTAGACATTTATATTGGTTTTACCTTTGTGGTTGTTGGAATGCGAGGCGCCTCGGATATATTGGTCTCTACGGAGCTGATGGATATAGGTCCTATAGGACCAGGAAATGTGTGTTCAGGAATTGCCAATCCTCAAACGTAAGGGAGAACCGGCCTTGGAGGATCCAAGGGTCTACTGCGGGAGATCCTGAGGCATTTGATAGAGTGTCTCGAAGCCGGCGAGGAGTACATCCCTTGCCTCGACTCATGACGGAATCCAATTTCCAATATGTGACATTTAGTTTTATTTGTAGAGCCTAGTATGGCGACATAGTGGGATGGGGGCACTATGTCGTCTATGATTGATACATTTATATTTGAAGTTGTTTTCATACACTTTACACTATAATAGTATCAAAATGATTTGTTTAAACGTACAAAGCATGTTTGGCTATTATAAGGTAAAACTCTATCCTCCGGCTTGCGTTGCATTGTGTGATGGGACCTGAGTCTTATAATAGCTTCATTTTTCCAAAAAGCATTGCGCTGTTTATTCTATGCACTGGTATTCTTGGGTGAAAACCCGTTCCGTATTATATGGCGTGGTCCCTTGATTTACCAAATTTTAAAGTAAAGTTTTAAATAACTGTTTTAGTTCTCACACCAGTCACATGACTGACCTGGAGTTTATTATTTTAACCTAAACTCTGGGTACCCCTATTTTCCACACGGGCAGCTAGTAGTTTTGGTTTTGCAGATTTATATTCACAGGATCCTGGTTTACAGCTGAAACGATATTCGGAAAGCTCTGTATCTATTTATCTCTTTCAGTTGTGTTTTGTATTATTTTCCGCTGCTATGTAATGTATTTTAATCTCTGGTATTTCTATGATGTATAATATTTATTCTTACTCTGTATATCCTTGTACTCTGATGTAATTGTTGTAATAAGCAATGAAATATTCTTCTATTTGTGTTCTGATTTGTCGTGTTCTCATTACAATCCGGGCTTTCCTTTACGGGGAAGTTCGAGTCGTTTCATTAGCCCCAATTCAGCCATTACCAGTTGATGAGGTTTTGAGGCTATTTTTTACATGTGAAATAATATCACTTGGAATGCCAAATTGTTATTTCCAGCACACTAAATTATTCCAATAAAAATAAAATTCCAAGTTCATGCACCTTACAGATTGGTGTTAAGTATAAGTAAGGTTATCTTGTATACTACTAACATATGTAAGTTTGTAAAGACCAATGCATATGGGTTATAGAAATGCAATATCATACACTTATCCATACAAGCTGTCTAGGAATAAGATGAAAGAAGGCATTACCTTCACAACATCCATTTTGGAATCACACTTAGGGCTCGAGATAGATATCCCTTGCACTTTGACTCTATCTTGATTTCTCAGTATTCAATAAATCTTCCACATTCATCGCACAATTGAATTGAAGTGCTTTTTAGATACCTTGGTTCATTCATTTCCTCTTTGAAATGACGATCAATAGATTAAAACTGGATGACATTCATTAGTTGGCTACCTGGCTATTAATTACACGAACATAGTGTAGACCAGGATTTATTACCTAAAGCAGGTCAATAAATCTCATTAAATTAATCTCTAATTAATTAAATCTCTTTATAACTTGGATAACCTTTTCATATACTTATCTCAGTAGTTTAAGTATACTCACAAATCATTATTTACATTATCTATAAATAATTATACATATATTTATCTCATGGAGCTAAATATATGCAATAAACATTACCTAGATCATTGACCTATTTATTCACAAAGTATGATTCTACACTTATGAAGGCATTTAAACACATATGGTTACCTAAATATTCACATAAAACATCATATTTTACTTCTTAGAGAATATATTCATATACATATCTCACCATCTAAATATATTCACAAAGAAAAGTTTCTCTACTTAGATATATAAATAAATATATACATCACCGACCTAAACATATGTATAAAACATCATATTTTCAATACTTTAAAAATACATTCATGTACTTGTAAAATAATAATTTCGATACTTCAACCTAGGTATATTCATCATTAACATAAAATCATATTTTCCGAACATCATGTTTTCATCAACCTAGGTATATTCACCAAACATAATGATTCTGATACTTCGAAATCTATAGCCACATACTTATCTTAGTAGTATAAGTATATTCATAAATAAAGTTGAAAATCTTTCTAATTTTTAAAATACACCGAATGTCTAAAATCCGTTAATATTCAAAATATGGTTTGCTAAACCTTTGTACAAAATACTCATGTAAAACTATTATCCGTAATTTTCTTCATAAAATGGTTTTCTTGAAGTTTATTTACAAAAAAATTAATTAAATAACTACTATACGTAATATTATCAATATGATACAAATCCTTACTAAACCATTTTCTTTATTTAAAACATTCATAAAATAGCATGCTCGAACACTTATTTACAATCTTTAAATAGAATAAATCAATACAATTTTAAAATTTAAACATAAAACAATTTACACCATTTTAAATAAATAATTGTAAACATTTTTCAACATATAAATATTAGACAAGAGTTTATTATCATTTGAATATTATTAATAGTTAATTTAAAATCTTTTAAATGGGTCATTATTATCCTTAAAATATGATTAATAAAACCAATCTTATTTTGAAATATCATTAAATAATGATTTTTCTTTAAAAACTTCATAAACTAAATAAAGAATGATTTGAAAATATTTTTAAAATAAACTTAATGACTGCAGTTATGCAAAAGTTTTGTCTTTATCTCAGAGAAACCGTTAGCCACATTAATCAAAACTACAATTTAAAAACATTTGTTGAATATGGATTAACGATCATAACGGTACTTTAATAAGTTAGCATTAATCATATTCATTTTCCAATTAACATGGGTATTAACATATGCGGTAAGATACGTATATAAATCAATAATTATCTATTAGCAGTTAATATCACATTCACCACTATTATTATTAGAAACTCCAAATTAATACAATAGCAAAAGGGATTTGTTCTAGTTGACATACGACATTACAAATAAATCTATCCAATGCATTAAATGGTGTTTATTTAGTGAACACCAACATATACCTCATTTAACTATGTTATAAACGAACAATGTAATTAAAACAACATTATCCATTAGTTCAAAATAATTGAACATTCAAAATAATTCGAAACAAAATAAACTTAAATAATTTCTTATAGCAATTTGTGATAATATATTGGTGGTCCTAGATCAGATTCAATTTAACTAAGAACATTTCAAGATGTTATATTGCAATCCTAAATTAAACTTTAAACAATTTATTAATGTAGCAATTCAAACGTGCAATTAATAATATGATTATTTTAACCACCATACAAGTAGAAAAACCAACAATAAATTGATAATCAATAATTTAACCTATTTTATACTATATTGGTAAATCAGAAAAGAGTGAAATTCACTCACCATTACTCCAGTTGTTGTTTTCAAGCTCCGGTTTAGTTCGATTTTCGAAGTACTACGTTCGAAATTAGCCAAAAAAAATTACTTGCTCCTTATGCAATCAATCCAGTTACATAGTGTAGATATCTTCAACATGAATCCAACGTGACCCACATTGTATTTGTACCTCATATGAATGAGTTATATTATTTATAAAGTTAAGATTATTAACTTATTTAACTACAATATTAAATCACTAACTACATTTTAATCCATTAATTAGCTATTAAGAACTTCTTCTCCACCATAAACCAAACAGAGATTTATTCTTCATCTCCTCCCTCACCATCGTTGTTTCCCAGTAAAGTTTTCTTATCTTCACTTCTTAAACAATATCTGACACCAAAAATTCTTATTCATTGAAATATCCATCCCCTACCACATGAAAAAAAACTGCATCTCTTTGGAAAAAATCGACCTAACAACTCAAAACTGCTATAGTGCAACAATGGAATTCACCCAAGCCCACCACTCGTATAGAATTCAACATCTAACTCCTCCACTCAACTAACGAGATGCAAGAATCCTTGAGCCATAACTCCTCTCCAAACTCAAGAAAAATGCAACCCTAACTGCTAGAAGCTCACGACTACGGTCGAACCCACCACACATTAGTTTTTCACATGTGAATGAAGTGTGAATGAAGATTAAAGCACTTCTAATCTGAAGATTTTAGCTACGAAAAAATAATGGATTTTAATTTGAATTTAAGAAGGGAATTTCGTTTGAGTTTTCACATTAGTGTGGCAAGTAGTTGACTTGTGAATTGTTTTGTAAGCCCATCATGCTAATAGTGGTTAGTCAACCCATTTTCCTTTGGCCATTTTAAAACTCCTATTCGTAATGGAATTAAAAATTAAATTTACGGCTTCGTCTTGTTCATCTAATTGCGGATGCACAACTACCGAATATATCTTGTCTGTGTAATGGAATCAGCATAAGTTTTCTAATTTGATGCTATCAAGGTTGGCCCCATTGCCGATTATGCTAGTTTGAGGGAGACCAAGACAACATATGATGTTCTAAAAGACAAAGTTGATTACCTTCATTATTAAAATAATGTTTAGTGTTTACTTTATCCAAATTAGTGAAGTAATCAACTGTATCGATGATGTATTTGGCACAACCTTTGGAGATCAGTAGAGTGTAAATAATGTCAATGCACATATAATAAATGGCCATGGACTGACCAGTTGAGCAAGTTCCAATGGGAGGCACCAGGGATCTTAGCAAACCTCTTATATTTATTACAACATCGCGTGTAATCAACAACATCTGTATTGATAATTGAGCAGAAATCACTATAGAGAAGTATCTTCTTTGCTAAGATTTGTTCTTTAGTGTGATCACATTGTGTACCTCAACACTCATTTGACATATTTGTGGGTGACACATTGAAAGAGCGTAATAAAGAAACCTTTTTTGTACAATATTCCTTCTTGAACAATGTAGAATGTGGCTTAATGTAGAACTGCTCATTTCTCATTCATTCTTTCAAGAAGGACTTCACGTTGTAGAAAATTATTAGTTGGATTCATCCATGACTCCCTCTCGGACCTCGTCGCTTATACTTGATCAACATCCATCAGATCGATAAAACATCTAATAGTTTGCTGGAACCAAGCCCTTGTGTAGTGCATTCCTGGAGCTATCTAACTCTAATGGTGAATTGGCCTTTTCACTTTGTCTCACGTGAAATATGCGAGATAGCGTATTGCTCAAAGTTAAATAACAAATAATGTATTTAGTTTGGATATAGTGCAAGTCGTGCTCTTTTAGCTTTAAACTCTAGTTTAACTTGATACACAACAATTTGCAAATTAAAAAAAAATTAAATTGACCTTACTATCAGTTCCTTGGCAAGTTCAAGCCTAACAATCAGGGATTCATAATCATATTCATTTTTTGTTACAATGATATTGAGTTTCATGGCATAGAAGATCAATTGTTTCTTAGGAAGTACTACTACAACTTCGATGCAAGAACATCGATCTTTATGTGCTCCCTCCTTGAATATCTTCCAATATATGAGTGAGTTCTCACAGCTCATGGGAGGTCGTTTGGTGAAAAGACAATTAAGTCCGCCAAATGCATGTCCTTAGATAACTCTCTAAGAGATATAAGTGATGTCATGCTAGCTCATCTCTATTTTCCATTTAATTTGCATTTCCAACGTCTTAAGCCATTATAGGATATGTCCCAATGGTTGGTTAGTGTAAACTTTGATTGGGAATTCCTAGACATAGTGGCGAGGCTTCTTAAATGTGATTAACATGAAGAAAGCTAGCTTCTAAAGCTTTAGGGATTTCCGGTTAGTTCATGTTAATCTTTTGCTTACATAATAGATGGTCCTTTGTATTTGATAGTCTTCACGCTATTAGCAGCTATGAAACAACCAAATAAACAAATAAGTCTTTGTAATCCATTAGGCTTCCACATGATGGGAGGTTTTTGAAGTGATTCAACAGATATGGGAACATGTCAATATAATCATATGTCCAAGCAAAGCTATTCTTCCCTATTTTAGTTGAATCGAAAAGGGAAATACACTTTTTTAATTGCTCTTGAAATGAATCAAGTTAAGGTAGCAAACTTACCGTTTAAACTAAGCACGTCCTTTTTCTTAATTGGAACTTTGATACCTCGAATAGCCACGATCTTCTTGTAACTAACATCAATCTCGCAAGAACAGATATTGAAACCCAAGAAATTTCCCGATGTAGCACTGGATAAGCACTTTAGGAGATTAAGTAACATTCCGTATTTGCGGAGAGCACTAATATAACCACAAGTTATCGACATGGTCAACTTATAATCTTGACTTCATGAGTATATCATCTACGACTACAACCATAGATCTCATGGTTTGGTCTTCAAACATGCAGTTAACCAGATGCTAGTATGTTGCTCTTGCATTTGTTAATCCAAAGGGAATGACAACAAATAAAGTCCAAAATTAGCAATGAAACTGGTGTGCTCCCATTCTAGGACGTGCATTGAAATTTGATTGTATTAGAATATTCTTCAATGAAAGATAAAAGCTTATTTTCATTCCATAAGTTTACAAGCTAATTTACCCTTGGAAATGGAATTTTTTTTGTAACACCTCGAAATTTAATAAACAATGATTAAATAGAAAGGGTAATAAATTAATACTAAATTAGAATAAAACGTCATAATTTGACAATGGGACTAGCACCATCAGGTCTGTTGTAATTTTCTGATTAAAATAAATGCTTGGTTGACTGAAAACGGAGTTAGAATGAATAAGTTATGAATTAAATAAGGTAAGCTAGATTCAGAAAATAAAAATAATAATTTATAAATTGAGTAACATTAACCTGGGTGACCCACACCCACTTGGCTCGACACTGTGTCGACCTAAGCTTGGTTGGGTCGACCTTCTGTCGACCCAAGGCGCAGGTGGGTCGACCCAGGACGCTAAAGCAGCATGCCTTAGAGAGCACTTTTGCAGCAAACAATTAATTTTGTTCGAACGTTATTTTAGCTGATGTAGCTTTGTTTTATTGGTTCAATTTGAACCAGAGGCAGACATGGCGCTTTCTGATTGGTCCAGTGACATGGATGACCCAGATATAATCTTAAATTTGGACGGCTTAGGGTATCCACTAAACCCTATAAATAAACTATCAGAACCTTTCTCATTTCTTTGCATCCATTCCTTCTCTCTTCTTCTTCCCTAGTCCTATACTCAAAATTATGAAGGGCCAAATAATTAAACTTTTTAAGGGGATAAAAAGTTCTAAACTTGTAAATATTTATCTTTATAACTACTTCTAGAGGCACCGATTCTATTTGAATAAAAAAAGGACACGGGGGAAGCTCTTGTCGTCAGATTTATGAGTTTTTATGTGATTTCTACATTAGTAATTTATGTAGGAAAAGTTAGACAGATAAATAGTTTTAAGGTTACTAGTTTAATGTTTACAGTATTTATGTGTTTACTTTTTTTTGTAAAGTTACTATATCTTATTTATCGTCTACGACTATTTCTTCCCAGTTACTTACTATTTATAAGTAATTCTCCTACTTCTGTTCCCTTCCCTATTGCAATTTTACTTACAGTTAGGCTATGCCCTATTTTGTTTATTTTGCTTATTTTTGAGTCTATGCATTGCGAGTAGTCTAGATAATTTCCTTTTTTCTTTTATCGTTGATCCTAGCCCTTAAGAAAGCCTAGGCCTTTATCTTAACTTGGCATTAAAATTGGAATAATATTGAAATTGAATAAAAAGGTATAACTGGGCATGTTAGAAATGATTAAAAATCTAATTCAGTATTAGAACTTAAATATGGGATAAATCAATTGGATAATATGCAAACATATAAATTGGAATCAGTAACTTAGTTGGACGCTAAGTAACGTGGGGTTAGGTTGTATAAAATGAATAAACATTAACTCGAAATGTTTAATACAACCTATGAATATAACATGAGGTTATGTTGGTCTTATCAATAAACGTAAATTTTGTTAAGTTGAATTGAAGATAAAATTAATAAGCTAAGGTAGTAGAGTCCATTCCGGTAGCGTGTGGCTGATTAGGTAAAATAAGTGGCTCGTAGTTTAGGTCTATTTCGACAGCGTGAGGATGATTGCAGAAAATAAGAGGCCTAATAAAATAATAAAATTGTAGTGAGAGTTCGTTCCAACAACATGGGGCTGATAAGGGAAAATAAGTGGCTAGTATGTTAGGTCTGTTCTGCCGGTGTGCGGCTAATTAGGGAAAATAAGAGGCCTAATAAAATGATATGATTATAGTTTATGTCTATTCCAGTAGCATGGGGCTAACTAGGGAAACTAACATGCCTAATAGAATAATAAATGAGACCAACTTGTGTAAATTGCATATTTGGTTGGGGACCTGCATCAGGAAATATCCTTGTTACTATCTATGGAGGTCGCACACTAGGTAGAGGCAAGGGAAAGCTTTAGTGCACTGGATAGTAAGAGGTCCAAACGAAGTAGATACATGCACATTCCGATGGGACGATGCACGTGCATCATGACGATTGTGGAAAATAAGTCGCTGTAACGCCTGTGACTAACAGGTATGCCCTTTTAGCTGATTGGGTCACGATTGTTAACCTTGAGTTTTGTAACTGGCATAGGTTATCACATTACGATTATAGGAGCCGATCTGCAGGTAGATTTCAGGTAAAGCCCAATTATGATATCTTGGTAAGTTGGTGCAGAAATCTTGGATATGAATAAGAACCCAATCTTTATTCATTCTTAACTTTATTTACTGTTTTGAGGCCTTCATGCTTCATGTCCTTAAAACTGTTCATCTGGCTAATGTTTCCTTACCTTATGCTTATGCTAGAAATTTCGAGAACTCACCAGACGTATGTCTGACTAGTTGGTTTTCTCTTTCTCTCTTCCTCCCCCTAGGTTCGTAGGGTGGAGGGTCTCAGCAGTGATTCTTGATCTTTCTATTCAACTTGGATTCAGACTCATTTTAGACTCATATATTGGTTCATTTCTCATTTTCTCGTTTTTGTATTGATATTTGAGAGGGATGGTTTTATTTATGTACTTTGATATTATGGTTTACCATGAGATAGTGTATTTGGTTTTTGTTGATGACTATTTGGTATTGATGTAATGTAATAAGCACTGTGATTTGATTTACTTTTTTGAAATGTGTTTTAAAATTTCCGTTGTGTTTTGTATTTTTGTCTTGTGAATTTTAGTCTCTATGTTGTTACTTTATACCTAAGTGCCTTGTAAACTTTAATTCATCCTCATATGGATGACGTAAAGGGGTGTGGGGCGTTTCTTTGGTATTACACTACATCATAAATGTAATTTAGCTACAGTTAAAAGTCGTTTCTAAGTTTAATACTCCTATTATCCATAGCTAAAAATTTCGTCTTTAATGATTATATACGGCTTTATATCGTGCCTAATTTCCTCAACAAATATGACATATGGTCATATCTAACTGATCTGTTACATACGGTTCAAAAACGTTACTAATTACTTTGTTGCCCATTCATATATAACCATTATTATACATATCAAACGATAATACTACAATACATGATTAAGACCAATATAACTTCTTATTTAACACATCATCAAGAAGAACAAAACATCTTATTTAACACAAGATCAAGAATAGTAATACATCTCATTTAAGCACATATTATAAGAAGGAAAATGGATTTCCCACAACAATCAATAGATTCATATACCCACAATAATACATGTATTTAAATGAACACTTTTTAATAACCCACGACTTCCAATAACAAGAATTTCAGCTTGTGTTTATTCTGCTGCCTCACAAATAACCTCCTTTGGACTGCCATCTGTTATCAAAGTGTTTGCTTGCACCTACTAGTATCAACCTAAACATCAATATACCATAAATTTCCCACACTGGTCATGATATTTGGGTTACAAACAGGTTCATATGCACAAGCCACAAGTCCAAAAATGCAGTTGTACAAGTCAGTGAGCAAGGCTGAAAAAATGAAGTGCACACAAACATGCAAGGTTCAACCAGTCTTCACATTATTCATGGCATGGAAAAGCAGATAGTCCAAGTCCAAGTACAAAAAAAAATGAAGTTGTAAAAGTCAGTGAACAAGGCTAACAAAATGAAGTGCACACAAACATGCAAGGTTCAACCAGTCTGTACATTATTCATGGCATGGCAAAGTAGACAGTCCAAGTCCAAGTACAAAACAAAATGGACAGCAAAACAAAACAAAAACATGAAAAAATGTGCACACAACATCATGTAAATGAACTTTGGTTCAAAATTGTCAAGTCCAAGTCTGGGTTCATGATTATCATTCAATACGACATGTGATAGGCCAAACAAGTATATCAATATATGTTTAAGTCTGGGTTCATGATTATCATAGTTATCTAGTGTATCATAGTGGGTTAAAGTATGGGTTCATGATAAGTATATTGTATAAGCATAGTGTACTTGAGTACACCATATAAGTACCAAGTGTATCATAGTCTGGGTTCATGATTATCACAATCTGGGTTCATAGTGTAAACAAGGTGACCAGCAGCTATCAAACATAACGTAAAAATAAATTCATGTACAGTGTCTAACATACCTGTAGTAGTTCCCTTTTTAAGCTAGGGGTGAGGCTTAAGCTTGCGGTTCCTGAAGAGCTGTCAGACAGCAATAGGAACGTTGTAACATCCAACAACTTTTACAGTTCTAAAAGTTAAGTGATTAAGAATTATTTACTAGTAGAGGATAAACCGGATGTCGTATCTATTACCATTGCGAAGGTCTTTCCGGGATAATTAGTTTGATATATAATTTTGATATGCTTGAAATTATCATTTACAAGATATTGATTTTTTTTAGAATGAAAGATACGCACGTGAAACCATTAATTCTCAATGCTCCTATTTTAAGAACAAAAATAGTGTTTGGTGTAGTGGTTAAGTGAGTAGACTTTGATACATGAAGTCATGAGTTCAATTCCCGTCAATGTTATATTTTTAATTTTAAGATGCATGTTCCAAGTAGGAAGTATGTGTATCTGTATACAGATATAAATGGGAGACACATAGGATCAAATGTTGCACATAAGAAAAGATTTTATGTGTGTAGATATATATGTATGTATGTATACATAGGGTGCATGCTACATCCAAATTATAATACATTTATTTCATATTTGTGAATTAATTGTACATTAATTAACATATTATTCAAATCTGTTGTGTGTATATGTGTGTGTGTATATATATATATGTATATATATATATATATGTATTTAACTTCATTATGCATTAACCTTGCATGTTATGGGGACATTAGTGAAAAGAAAAGAGAGGGATTTAAAGTTATACACTTGATTTCCACTTTTGAAAATATGTTAGCAATCAATTTGCATCAGTTGACAATATATTTTAATTATGGATGGTTGTGAAGTTTATGCATATTTTTGCAGCTGTTAGACATTAATTGTCATAACTTTGAATTGTCATATAAATGCATGTTTGTATATGTTGATTAATTGTGCATGTGAGGATTAATTAGGCACTGATTGACATGCATGTCAATTGATTTATTTTTATTAGGGATTTATTTCCTTAAGACTAGCAATTAGTTCTCTTATAAGTGGCAATTTCTTAATAGGTTTTTAAAACATATTCATTGATTACCCATTTTAATGGTATATTCAAATTTCTATTTTTGTCATGGATTGGATGAGAATAAGAAGGGGCATATGAGATGTATTTTAAGATCTTACTTCAAAGTAAACAAGAGAGCTGCTATGATTTAATTTGGGAATTGCTAGGACGAAATCAGTCCCTAACTCCTATATAAGCAAGCTAAATCTAAGTGATATGGACCGGGGGGGCATCTATCTTCTTTCCTTCTTCCCTTGGGAAAGTTCTGTGAACACATTCTATTTTTCCTTTAAAGCTTTTTCTTCATAAAATTATGGAATGATCTTAAACTAGATAAAAGAATGGGGAGAACCAAAATAAAATAAAAAACAAAGAGAATTATCAAAGGAGAGAGAGGCATATAATTAGATCCAAGAGGTAGAAAGCCAATGTAAGGTTCATTACAGATTTTCTATAGTAAAAGCATTGGAATGAGTTATTTAATTTAATTAATTGAATTTAAATTATAAAATTTTGTGTCTCTTGATGAAAATCTATGATGTTGTATATTGAAAATTGTTAGCTATTTGAGATATCTTGGATATGCTATGTCTGCCTTGGCTATTTATTATTGGTTACTACACTATTAGAATTTCAGTTGAAATAAGAGACGTGTTTGAATATGGGAATTATTAATTAAATAATAGTTTTTTTTGGAAAAAGATATATTGAAATTAATTGGGGTGTCGAATATGTTTATTATTTTTGAATTTGTGAAGATATTCATAAATAGTAACAAAGGACGTTTATTGTTATTCGACAAAATAAGATTTTATAAATATATATCCAGTTTTACTGAAAATTGCATTCCTTTAGAATAAATGGAAATAAATAACTTTCTATTGTAAGAAGTATTTAATATGAAATTTTCATTTTACGTAAGACAGTAATAAGTTGATCTGCAAAGTTATTCGATATGTTATTTTCTCATAAAATATAATGTTTTGAAAGATAAGAAACAATGAAAATTCTAAAGCTGAATAAAACAAGAAAGTTTCATTTATAATGAAACAACAGTATGATAATCTTTAACTTGTAATAAAAACAATTGTGGTAAGTGTAATTTAATGGTTCTAATACATGTTAATAGTTATGTTTTATTTATTATATGTTTTGTTTCACGTTGATGGATCGCATTAAAATGTTCATGCGATGTTTTAACGTTGATTACTACAAGTAAATATGTAGTTTTTGATGGTTATTTAATGATGAATGTTGTGATACTAATAGTAATTGGATTACGATGATGATTGTGTTACTAATTTGGGATGATTTGTATACACAAAATGGTTTATACTTACATTGATGACATACAATTATGATTGATAAATTATAATTGTGTAAGTATGTTAAAGTTACCTTCTTTTATAAGTTGGAATTGCTAGTGGATGTGGTTGGTTTTTGAAGACTGCATGTTAATTTTATTTTGTTTATTTCATATGGTAATATGTTTGGATAATATTTTCTGCTCTTACCTGATTGTGTTATTACAGTGATCAATTATGTTGATTGTAATGTTTACACTGATTGTATTGAATTACGTTGATTGCAATGGTTGAATGTATGAAATGGTTTTAATGTACTAATGAGTATTTAGATGCAGGAGAAGAGAAAGAAATAGAACTACGCAGCCTTGATCCCTCAAAAGGGGTACGTTGGCAGTCTTTTCCTATGCAATAGCCACCGGAGCCCTTAGATTGTGTCGTGGTGTATATGGTTAGGCGCAATCCAAATATAGTTTAAACTCTTTTTATTCCTCTTTCAACAGATTTGTAAAGTTGGAAGATATGATATGGGAAAAAGAAAAAAAATGAAGAAGAAAAGAGCTTAGTCTACATGCTGGATCTAGGGATTGTTTATTTAAATTCACTTCTTATTGTATTGTTGTTGTTTTTGATTTGTGGATGTTTAATGTAATAAAATGGATTATGATGTTTTAGTTATGTAATTATTTATTTTATTCCATCATGAGATCTTCCATATTATTAATCGTCTCTAGTATTTTTAATTTTTATATACTTAAGGTCCACTACTTTTAATATCTGAAATTAGTTGTAAGCATGTTTGATGACGTTTATAATTAATTTTGGACCTTTAAAAATAGTGGGTATTTACATTTTGTATCAGAGCTTAGGTTTAGCGATTATTTGAGTCTTGGGTAGGTTTAACCGTTATGTTGTAATGATTTGTACCTTAAGGTTGGTTTAAATATAAGAAAAAAATGTTTTGGTTTATAATTGCATGCTTGAAGTGTGTGTACTATTTGTTTGGTCATTATTACCTCACTCTACAATGTTGTTTATTTATGAGAAACCTTTTGTGAAGGATAAAGAAAACAAGAGTGAGGCAAGATAAACACTTATGGGGCAGGTTATGTGTTTGGTTATAACCTAAATGACATACACACGGTGATTAGGTTGCAATTGAAACCCAAGCTTAGTAAAGATAGAATCGTTTTAAGAGAACAAAAATGGTCTAGAATTATTAGTTTTAACATATATCTCTCATTTTAAAGCTATCTCATTAGTTAATAGAAAATGGTCATTTGGGAGTGATTTGCATGTTTATACACTAATTATGGCTAATTAGGGATGATTAGTGATAATTAGAAAAATTATGACTTAGAAAAATATGGAAAAATATGTAAAAATTCTAAAATATTATTTTATGTCGCTGGTATAAATTTGGGTTAATTTGGATTAAGTTTGCTAATCATATGGTTAAATGTGGTTAAGGGGAAAATCATGGTTTTGGGTATGTTTGATCTAAAATAGCCTATGTGATTGATGTTTTGATCTTTTTTAAACCTATATGTTGTTACTATTGTTTGGGATGTTTTATGATTGTTTAGTAAAGTTAGAATGGTTGAAAATGTCGTCGTATGGCGAGAATGGACGATACAAGCTCCTTGGAAAAACTGCAAGGTTTCGGATCAGATCGGGGGTGGAGCACCGAACCGAACCGGAGCTTGGCACAGGAGGAAGCAAGGCAATAAGGAAGGCATGTATGAGTCGAGTTGAGGTCGGATCGAATGGAAATGGAACTGGGGAAAAAACCAAACCGGAACCAGGAAATCGAACAGAACCGGAACCAGGAGACCGAACTGAATCGGAACCAGGAGACCGAATTGAACAGGAAGTGGAGGACCGAATGGAGGACTTAGGCATTGTATCTCCAAACTGAACCAAACAAGTCAGACTAAGCCGAACCAAGGTGGCGGACCGAACCGGACCGGATGTGTGCTACTACTTCAACGCTACGACTCTTCTGAAGACCAACTCCAATCCGACCAAAACCCGAAACGCAAAGGAAGTCCAAATGGGAAGTTATTACCATGATCCAGATGGAACCAACGAGTTAACTTGATGAATTGGACTTTGCTGAAGGACGTGTCCAAAGGGGTTATCGACATCTATAACTTTGGTTCACTATTGAGAGAGGGGGTATTGACTATGGACCAGTGCGGTGGGGTCAGAGGTTGTATGGAGTTGGACTCCATCAGGGCCCCAAAGGGAAAAGTGGTCGTAGTGATAGTTGTACGGAGTTGGACTCCGTCATGTCCCCAAATGGTTCTGGTGATCAAAGTGGTGGATATTGTATGCTTTACGCACTGAGTGAGAGATGTGAGAATGATTACTATGTTTGATGTTTGCTTATTAGTTCATGACATGATTGTTTGGATTAATTCTTTTAATTGAATTGATTATTGTTTTCTTATTTGATATGTTTAGTTTGCTTGTATGTTATTTGTTTGTTTGTTGTTTATGTTAATTGTATGATTAGATAGTAAGCTATTGTTGAATATTGATTGAATTTACATTCGAGAAACAAGAGGATTTAAGGGGGGAAATGATTAGTTTAGTCATAGTGTGATAACATAGTTTTCTAAGCTGGGGAAGACTAGTATAACTACAAGTTTTGCACTTGCTCCTTGAAGGTGAGGATAGTAATTGGAAATCTTTTGGTGATTAAAGACTTAATGTTTTCCAAGGAAAAGAATTTTATTTTAAAACGTAGATTGAAGTTTTGATATGGAATTAAAAAAAAAATTGATATATTAGGCACTCCTAACTAAAGGATCACTCTTGGTATTTTTGGCGGTTCACCTTTGTCACCAAATGAAGGAATCTAATATATATGGATTCTGGGAGCAGGGATTGTTGGATAACGGTGGATTCATCAGAATGAATGGTAAAGAGCTCAAAACTTTGTAAGGTGAATTGTGTTGGCTCTCATGGGTTGCTGGTGAAGTTTGGTAGAAAAGGACTTTGGATCGTCGATATGCAACTCGATGAGGGATGATGTTTCGATTGTGAACTCAAGGAGGAGTGGTCGAAGCTAAGTTAATGCGATATTGGTCGTGGGATGGTATATGATATAGTTTGATGATGGGTTGACTCAGGTAGGAGATAATCAGGGATGATAATGGAATTAGTTCAAGAGGCAGCTTGACTAAAAAAAAAGTGAAATCGCCAAAAAGAAAGGCTCGACGATTTGAAGTGCTAAGAAATCGTTAGTTATCGAAGGTTCTAGCGGGCTCAAAGCAGGCGTATAGGGACACCTAAAAGACTAATGTTACTAGTTGAGTACCCTAGGCACATGGGATGAGCCTAGTTGTCTCGGGGAGGCAAATGTATGTGGGACGTGCAGTAGTCTCATTAGAACCTGGGTTTTCTATTAGCCCTTATGATCGATGAAATGCAAGTTCGATAACTGATGGATTCAAGGTTGTAGTCGATGATAGGTAGGACATTGGATGTTATGGTTACTATGATTGATTTTGTGTTATCTTCTATGTTTTCTCTGGGTAGGCTATCACCATAGGTACTAAAGTAAAGCAGGGATAGGGGATTCTATTTTGACTAGTATCTATTATTATAAGGATGAGGCTTTGAGGAAGTTCATCACATTTTAGGAATTTACACATTAGGATAACTATACGGTTCACACATGAATGGACATACACATGTTCATTGTTACTGATGATGTGTTGATTTTTCACTTAGCTTAGGTATGCTTTATTCTTATGAACCACGTTGATTGTTAATTTATGTGTGTTCTTTTATTTGTATGAGGATGTTGTTTGCTATGGATTTCAATTATAGTCAATTAACATTGAAATGATATGGTTCATGTTGTCAAGTAGTGACTTTCATTGTCTTGCACTTTATTGATGGATTATTAGTTTTACACACCACATGTTCAATAGAATGACATGAAAGTACATATTTTATTATAGTGTGTTGTGTGATTGGCTAGAAACTACGGTTATTACATATGGGAAGTTAACTTATGATGGATGATTTTATTTTTTTAAATTCTAATGAAAGATTTATTATTTTGAATGGGTTTTATATTTGGGGAATTGCGAGGGTGCAATTCTTTTGAGGAAGGAAGAATGTAACATCCCGCAACTTTTACAGTTCTAAAAGTTAAGTAATTAAGAATTAATTATTACTAGAGGATAAACCGGATGTCGTATCTATTACCATTGTGAATGTCTTTCCGAGACGATCAGTTTGATATATAATTTTGATATATTTGAAATTATCATTATTAAGATATTGATTTTTTTTTTTAGAATGAAAGATACAAACATGAAACCATTAATTCTCAATGTTCCTATTTTAAAAACAAAAATAGTGTTTGGTGTAGTGGTTAAGTGAGTAGACTTTGATACATGAAGTCATGAGTTCAATTCCCGTCAATGTTATATTTTTAATTTTAAGATGCATGTTCCAAGTAGGACGTATGTGCATATGTATACAGATATAAATGGGAGACACATAGGATTAAATGTTGCATATAAGAAAATATTTTATGTGTGTAGATATATGTATGTATACATAGGGTGTATGCTACTTCCAAATTATAATACATTTATTTCATAGGACGTGAATTAATTGTACATTAATTAACATATTATTCAAATCTGTTGTGTGTGTATATGTGTGTGTGTATATGTATATATATGTATATATATATATATACATGTATGTATGTAACTTCATTATGCATTGACTTTGCATGTTATGGGGAAATTAGTGAAAAGAAAGGAGAAGGATTTAAAGTTATACGCTTGATTTCCACTTTTGATAATATGTTAGCAATCAATTTGCATTAATTGACAATATATTTTAATTATGGATGGTTATGATGTTTATGCATATTTTTGCAGCTGTTAGACATTAATTGTCATAACTTTGAATTGTCATATAAATGCATGTTTGTAAATGTTGATTAATTGTGCATGTGAGGATTAATTAGGCACTGATTGACATGCATATCAATTGATTTATTTTTATTAGGGATTTATTTCCTAAAGACAAGCAATTAATTCTCTTATAAGTGGAAATTTCTTAATAGGTTTTAAAAACATATTCATTGATTACCCATTTTAATGGTATATTCAAATCTCTCTTTTTATCATGGATTGGATGAGAATAAGAACCGACACATGAGATGTGTTTTAAGATCTTACTTCATTATGAAGTAAATAAGAGAGCGGTTATGATTTAATTTGGGAATTACTAGGACGAAATCAATCCCTGACTCCTATATAAGCAAGATAAACGTAAATGATATGGACCTAGGGGAAAATCTATCTTCTTTCCTTCTTCCCTTGGGAAAGTTCTGTAAACACATTCTATTTTTCCTTCAAATCTTTTTCTTCATAAAATTATGGAATGATCTTAAGCTAGATAAAAGAATGGGGAGAACCAAAATAAAATAGAAAAAGAAAGAGAATTATCAAAGGAGAGAGAGGCATAGAATTAGATCCAAGAGGTAGAAAGCGAACGTAAGCTTCATTACAGATTTTCTACAGCAAAAGCATTGGTATGAGTTATTTAATTTAATTAATTGAATTTAAATTATAAAATTTTGTGTCTCTTGTTGAAAATCTATGATGTGATATATTGAAAATTGTTAGCTATTTGAGATATCTTGGATATGTTCTGTCTGCCTTGGCTATTTATTATTGGTTACTACACTATTAGAATTTCAGTTGAAATAAGTGACGTGTTTGAATATAGGAGTTATTAATTAAATAATAGTTTTTTTAGGAAAATGATATAATGAAATTAATTTGGGGCGTCGAATATGTTTATTATTTTTGAATTTGTGAAGATATTCATAAATAGTAACAAAGGTCGTTCATTGTTATTCGAAAAAAAATAAGATTTTATAAACATATATCTAGTTTTACTGAAAATTGCATTCCTTTAGAATAATGGAAATAAATAACTTTCTATTGTAAGAAGTATTTAACATGAAATAGTTATTTTATGTAAGACAATAATAAGTTGATTTGCAAAGTTAGTTGACATGTTATGTTCTCATAAAATATAATGTTTTGAAAGATAAGAAACAATGAAAATTCTAAAACTGAATAAAACAAGAAAGTTTCATTTATAATGAAACAATAGTATGATAATCTTTTACTTGTAATAAAAACAATTGTGGTAAATGTGATTTAATGGTTCTAATATATGTTAATAGTTATGTTTTATTTATTACATGTTTTGTTTCACATTGATGGATCGCATTAAAATGTTCTTGCAATGTTTTACCGTTGATTACTACAAGTAAATATGTAGTTTTTGATGGTTATTGTGACAACCCCATTCCCGATAAGACGGTGGCAAGGGTAATCTTTGGAATATAACACATAAACAGATAATAACAGAATAGAAATAAATAAATACACCAGATAATGTATAATAGAATACACTGGATAAATATAATCATCAGAGTTACACAGTATATAGGATCATACTTAGTACAAAATACAGTTCAGCTATACATCAATGTCTACTGCGGTAAAGAAAATATAATATGTACAACAGGAGCTGAACAACATAAAAAGAGATAAATGATAGAATCCATCTTCAGCTCCAGCTATCCAGAAAGAGCCTGCTAAAACCTGAATACAAGGCTGCCCGTGTAGAAAAAGGGGCACCTGAGTTTGCAAGTGAAACAAACTACGAGTCAGTCATGTGACTGGTATGAGAAATCTACTTAACACATTTTCAAATATGGCTAATCACAGGACCACGCCACTTTCGCAGAACGGGTTTACTCCATTGGATTGCCAGTGCTTTAAAACAAATAGATCTTTTAAACATCGCAATGCTTTTTATAAAAATGAAGCCATTATAAGACTCAGTTCCCATCACACAATGCAACACACACCAGAGGATAGAGTTTTACCTTATAATGGCCAAAATATGCTTGATACGAGCAAAACAAATCATTTGATATTATTGCTAGTGTATATATGTTTCAAAAACAATTTCAATCATAACTATCAATCATAGGCGGCATTAATGCCCCATACCACTATGTCGCCATATATAGGTATACCATCAAATCCGTACGACGTCGTATTTGGAAATTGGATTTCCGTCATGAACCGAGGCCAGGGATCGTCCTCACCGCTTCGAGACAATCTAGCCTACATGTCTCAGGAACAGCCGCAACTGCACCTAGGAGCCACAGGGCCGGTCCACCGATGTGGATTAAAATGCCTGAACACTGCGTTTCCCCGCCCTTTGGGGCATAAATGAGCCCAATGACTCTATCGGTCCCGGATCGACCGATATATCCGAGGTGCCTCGCAATAGCAACAACCACACAGGTGAAAAGTATATAAATGTCAGGGCTGGTAGGTCACTGACACCACCCTAGCTAGAAAGAAACGCATGTCCTCCCTGGATCCTTCTCCCGTTTCTGGTCCATCTCGGGGTGTGAGGCTCGTGAATTCACGTTATACACAAAGCTATGCCACACAGGCTGTGCTTTGATCATCAACCACAAGACTTTGCTTTTCAACAGAAGCCTTGATCATCTATCACTTAGGCGTGCCACACAGGCAATTCACCCCGTGCGACTGATTTCTATCGATATATAACCTCTGGGCTCGTACGTCTCAGAGAAAGGCATTAAGCAAGAGAATAAATTCTCCGCCGCCAAACAGATATATATTTAATAGAGATCAATCAGCATAGAACAAAATCCAATGTCAGACACACAGTCCATTTACACGTTCGTTCTGGGTCTGAACGCAACCAGAGGCACTCAATACTTCGCATATCCGTACAATCAACATGTACGTCCGGGTGGCTACTACTTCAACCCCGTCAAGGTAGCTACTCCGATCATGAGCATCAGTAGCACCCCTCCATTCGACGTGAAGATTGTCGGTCTTGCACCGTCTTCATATCTTCGACCTTCAATCGTCGGTCAATTATTTGAAATGAGAATTAACTCGGCCTTTTCAAATAATTCACGTACATTTAGAATTTCAAATCAATTTATTTCAATGGTTAAATCATTCGACAAAACCAATTTTGTTCTTTAATGTAATTTTCACACCAAACACATTCAACCATCAAATATCACATAAATCGAGCAAATTCAGTTTATTTCCATTCCATGTCGTTTATAATATTTTATCACGATTTATCGCTATTTTTATTTATTTAAAAATAGCCAATTCATTCAAACAATGCTTCAGGCCAAAACGCGGTCGTGGCACTGTTTTTCTCCAGATTTGATTTACACATATCTGAAAATCTAACCGTTGGATCTTTACAAAATTTATATCATTAAAAAGATTTTTTCAAAACGAATCCAACGGTTTCAGTTTTGGGAAAATCCGACGGTCGGATCTCCCGCACTAATCATTCGAAGTTACGATTTCAAAATACGAACTGCAGCGTCGTTATTCGATTTAATTTAATTATATATATATATATATATACATAAATATATATATATAAATATAAATATAATCGATTCTGGCGCTGTTTTTCTTTAGATTTGAATTAAACATTCCAGACAATCCAACCGTTGGATCTTTTCAAAGTTGGTGCCGTTGGAAAGATATTTCCAAGGCGAACCCAACGGTTGTGGTTTCGGGAAAATCCGATGGTCGGATCTCCCGCACTAATCGTTTGAAATCACGGTTTCAAAACACGAACTGCAGTTTCGTTATTCGATGTATTATAATTATATACATTTCTATATATTTCATTCTTCGATTTCAAAACCATTTTCACTTCGCACTATCGATAAAAATGATATTTTTATCCAACAGATATTTATTTCTACACATCACCATTTTCCACAGTTCATGTATATAGTAAAAATGTGATTTTTATTGTAAAACAATTTATTTTAAAACACGATTATTTTATATACATGAATCTCCACTCAACAAATGGATATAGTTTCAACAATTGAAAATAAATCAAACACATGAATATTTCAGGAAATTTCGGCAGCATAACGGCAGGGTAGTTAAAACCGGGACCGTATCGATGTACGGCTCCTCGCTCTACCTTAAAACCTTGCGGTTTTTGACAATGGGGATTCATGCATCTAGTTCGCACGCAGGCGACATGTTTTATTTTCATTTCCATATCCTATTCTATTTTTGTTTTCAACCACAAATGGGTATTTTTCAACCACAATCAATTATTCACATCATTCACCAAATTTCACATCAACCAAATAATCCAAACAACCACACAACCAATAAATATCGTCCATGGTCTGTGGACGAGGGGAGTATATATATATATTATTATATAAATATATTTCAATTCACTTCAACACAATTCAATATCATTTCATCGCATATATAATTTTTACAACGCATATATAACTTATACATCGACCATACAACTTATACAACGCTTATACATGAGATGTACAACGCTTATATAACTCATACATCAACTATATAATTTATACATCGTTGTTTTCCATATCGTTTATAATATTAGATATCTCACATTGGGTTCCACTCCACCAAAAATAGCAGAAGGCTCAGAAAAATATGCGGTCTCTTCTAGAATGTAGATGACGTCCTCACGGTCACGATGTTTCCTGTTTCATCGAATTTCGTCAATACACTAAAAAGATATGATTTTTCAAAGTTTTGCAACACTTAAAAGTGTTATCTTCAATTCAAAAATTACAAAGCCGATACCTTTCTTGTTGGCTCGAAACTAGGTTTGGGATTTGCACAAAATCCGCGATGCTACAGGACGATCAGACACTGCAGCTTCGAAGAGGATCGAAGGAGCTTTCCGGCGCCACTCGCTGCTCAGTTCGGTGGTCGGAATTGGGAGGGACGGCGCGACGAACCTTCGAGCTTCTAGGGGTTGCTGCGCACAACACACGAGGCAAGGGAGGTCGAGGTGGGGGTTGATTTGAAGAGGAGGAGGGCTGTCGAGTCAGGGTGGTGGCGTTGGCTGGCGTCGCTTGTGACGGTCGGAAATTGGGAGAGAAGGATGGAAGGGGATTACCGTCGATCGCGTGTAAAGGGAGGGAGGGTTTGACTGGGTCAAAAGGGAATGAGAGAGAAAGAAGATGATTGGCCTTATATTTTAATTTTTAATTTATTTTGAATTCGAAAATATCTCCTTATCCAAACAAACACCGAGCCCAACGACTGTCGCCCCTAGCTAAATACCCCCATCCTGGACACAATGGGATATGTTTCGTAGGCCCATTCGACTGTTTCAGTCAGTTTTCCTTCAATTTAAAATATATAACATTCAATATTCGATTTGAACGTACATTTCAATTTGCCAGAGCCACAAACTGATTCGAAAAATTCCAGAAAAATAAATCTGGCTATGTTTTGACAATACGGTCCCAACAAAACTAGTTTCGTCAAATTCTGAGACCGTTTACAAAATGGCCCATTTCGGGTCGATCCAATTTAACTATAATTGACCAAAATACATTTTCCTTTGCAACGCTCACATACTAGCTTCAAAAATTATGAAATTTGAAACCTAGCCATAAATTCACATCCCGAATCCAACAAAAGTGGTTTCGTCGATTTCCGAGGTCGTATGCAAAATGGCCAATTTCACGGGCTATATAAATTCCATAGCGACCTTTCTGAAAATTCATTTGGCCATAACTTTTGCTTTCCGCTATGAAACTTCGATTTTTCAGATTCGTTAGAAAGGTACTCACTAACAGATTTAAATATTTTTGGTTTCACTCAAATCCGTTTTGTTTTGCACCCGGTACAGTCCGACAAAGTTTGAATTCAATTTCTGAAACTGCAGCGCCATTTCAGGCCTTGTTTATAATTAGAATTAATTATATTCGTTTTCAATTGTCGATTCAAACTCAGTTTTCATTGCTATTATTTAAAATATTTATTTTAAATATTTAAAATCCACTATTTTAGCCAATTTAAAATTTTTAAATTGGTTCAGATTTTCCGGGTCGTTACAGTTATTTAATGATGAATGTTGTGATACCAATAGTAATTGGATTACTATGCGATGATGACTGTGTTACAAATTTGGGATGATTTGTATACACAAAATGGTTTATACTTACATTGATGACATACAATTATGATTGATAAATTATAATTGTGTAAGCATGTTAAAGTTGCTACCTTCTTTTATAAGTTGGAATTTCCATTGGATGTGGTTAGTTTTTGAAGACTACATGTGATTGACATAGAAATGTGTTTATTTTATGCTCTTATTTCTTATCTTTTGTATATAAATGAATATTACTTGGGTATTGTTTTGTTACTTTTACAGATATTCCAACCCAGCCCGCATGCAACCAGAAATGTAGAGAAATAGAGATCAATTTGCTGTGTATTTGCAGTTTGAAGAATTGTAGATGAAGATATCACATCTAGTTGCTGTTGGACAAGAAAAGGAGTGATAAAAAGGCTTTGCACATCACAAATCAATGAAGAAATATCAAGGAAGCAAGAGGAAAAAGAGAAAAGGCCCAAATTTGCTTTATTTATCTAAGGCCCATTTATGTTTCTCATTGTAAACAAATTAGTGGTGTAATGACCAGGCCCATTTACCATTAGGGTTAGGGTTAGGGTTTGGCTATCTACCCTATATATACCCTTGTAATGGCATTGTAGCCACCATCCTATCTCATCTCTTATTCCATTGTTCTAATAAAAGTTCTTCTTTCTCTTTTATTTTCTGTATTTTTTTGTTTTCTTAGCAACTAGTGTTGTCTATACGATTAGATTCGGTAGAACACTATTTGTATTTTGCACTTGTTTGCATTAGTGACTTACCGTCTGATTAGATTCAGCGGAAATCCTAATTTTAATTCTTGTTCGTTGTTTCAATTTCTGCAATTTCAATTTCTGCTTTTTATTATTTTCTTAGGTCAAATTGGGTTTGATTAGATTCAAATCTAATTCATAGTTTCATTTGCTTTCCATTGAAATTGTGATTTGATCGTCGGTTCAGTTAGATCTGTTCTGAATCAAATTACAGTTTTAATTTTGTTTTGATTTGCAAAATCAATCTCCAAAGTTCGTCTAACACGCCCACGAAACATATAAATAATAAAATTTAACTTTCCTCCCTGTGTTCGACCTGTATGCTACACACCTGTATGCTTGCAGAATTTATTACAAATGTCGCGCTTTTCTAATTCATAGACCAGCGTCGATCAAGTTTTTGGCGCCGTTGCCGGGGAGGTAACGATTGAATTTTATTGTTTATTTAATTTCCGATTCGTGTTAGTTTTTATTTTATTTTGTATATATTTTTGTTTCTTGCACATATAGAAAAAAATCTCAATTAGTGATGTGGCGTATTAATTACATTGATACTGTCATGAACTAAGCAAGAGAAAAAAATAATTTCTTGCCTTTATTTTCTTTAAATTTCTTTTCCTATTTTCAATTATCCCTTTCCATTTTTTCAATCCTCCTTCCTACTTTTATATTCATTTCATTTTTCAATCCTCCTTCCTACTTTTATATTCATTTCTTCTTTTACAATCTTTCAAAAAAAAAAAAAATCTTACCTTTTTTCTTTTAATTTTCCTTTTTTTTTTCATTTATTTCTTTCCTTTTTTTATTTTGCATTTCTTCCAATCTAATTCCTTCAATAAGAAAAAAATATATATATATAAAAAAAAAAGTTGCTAATTTTTCTTCAATTTCTTTCCATCTTTCTACCACCTTGCTGATTTTCACATTTTTCTTTTCTCTTTCCTTTTCTTTTTATTTGTTTCCATCTTTTGTCTACAACTTTCTAAAAAAAAAAAAAAAATTTTGCAATTTCTTCTCTGCCTACTTTGATTTCTTTCTTGTTTTTGTCTGCTTTTATTTCTTTCCTCAATTTCTTCTACCCTTCCTCTCTACTCAAAAAAACCTTGCTTTTTTCTCTTATTTCCTTCCTCTTTTATTATTTTTTTTCATTTTTGTTTTGCTTTTTCCCATTCATTTCTTTCCCTTTCTTCTTGTTCAAATTTTCATAAAAAAAAACTTGCTTTTTTTTAATTTCTTTCCAATTGCATTTCTCATTAACCTTTTACAATCTCTCTTTCCATTTTTTTCATTTATTTCTTTCCTGCTCTCTCCTTCATTAAAAAAAAAAACAACTATCAATTTTCCTTTATTCTTTCCATCTTTCCACTTTCTTTCCAATTGTCTACATTCTTTTTCTTTTTGCAGATTTCAAAAAAAAAAAAAAAAACCGATTCCTCTTTTGCAATTTTTTTCCTTTCTTCTTTTGTCTTTCTTGTTCTCAATACATTGATTTCTTTTCTTCTCTTACAAATTTCCTTTCTTTTCAAAAAAAAAAAAAAAAAATCGTCTTTTGATTTCTTTCCTCTTTATTCCTCCTTTCCAATTTTCTATATAATTACTTCTCATTCTTCTTTTACAAGTTCAAAAAAAAAAAAAAAAAAAAAATCTTGCCATTTTTCTTTTAATTCTTCCCTATTTTCAACTTCTTTCTCCTTCCTTTCGTTTGTTTCTCCTCTTACTAATATCTCACATCCTTTTTTCTTTTACAATTTGCTGAAGAAGAAAAAAAATCCTTTTATAAATTTCTATTCTCTGCCTTGTAATTAATTTTCTTTCTTTCTCCATTTATTTCTTTCCCTTTTCAAGTTTTTCCTTTCTCATTTTTTTCTCCCTCTTCTAATTTTACGACAATAAACAAAAGAAAAAAATTCTTTCTGTTTTTGTCTTCTCTTTTATTGCTTTCCCTTCTCAATTTCTTTTCCAAATCTTTTACAATTACTTTTCTTTCTTCCTTTACAATTCTCTTTCTTTTCTGAAATCTCTCTTCCCATTTTTTTTTTGTCATTTGTTTCTTTCCTATTTATCCGCTTTTCAACACTAATAAAAAAAAAGGCAAGGACATAATTTTTTTTCCATTATTCTTCCCTGCTTCATTTTTTCCCCTCTGATCGAATACCCCTCTCTCTCACACAATCTCATTTCACCACATTTTTTTTTTCAATCTACACTTCAGCACCATCTTCTTCAATCCCTCCTTCCCACCACACTTCTGCCACAACGCACAAACCAACCCCATCCACAAGCATTCTCTCAAAAAAAAATTCCAAATTTTTTTAACCCACCACAGCCTCATATTTTCTTGTGCTTTTTTTGTTATTTACTTCATTAAAAAAAAACCCAAAAAAAAAAAAAAAGAGTTTCAAACCAAGGACAAAGTGACTGGAGTTCAAGCAACGAATCAAGAATTCAGAAATCAGAAGAAATTGCAAATAGTGAGATTTCAATCATTGACGCTACTCATTTTTCTGGATGGACAGCCATACCCCACTGTAAATTTCTTTTAACTCTACAGGTGCTCTGCTGCAAAAGAAAAAAAGAAAAAATATATAGACAATTGTTGTAAAAATTTTCTGCAGGGGCAGCGGCTTTGAATGTACAATTTTTAATTTCTGCAATTATTCTGTGCTTATTCTGTGCCTGTTGTGTTGTTGATATTTCTGAATCTGTGGTGAGGAACGATTTTCCATAACTAATCACTCTCGTCGATTTTCAATTGTAACACGTGATTTTGATTTTCAAAATAATATAATTGAAAAGTGGTACTTTGTGAAGTTGACTGTCTCGTATAATTGGATCGCGGATATATAGTAGTTCAATTTATTGAACTATTAGCAAAAGAGGTTGCATACTACCCGTAAAACATTGGTCGTATCCCTTAGTATTTATACTATACGTGAACGACCATAAGACCCTCTTCCCCCTTCCAATTGAGTCAGTTAATTAACAGAGCACAACTCAGAATTTTATATTATTTTGAAGTGAGAATAATCTATGTCTTACCCTGACTTCATTCAAATGTCTAATTCAAAACAATCCTTGAGAGAAATGTGGGATAATAGTTGGAGTAGACGTCCTCTTGAAGAGTATGAATATGAAATACAACTCATGAAGCATGATTTCCCAAAATTTGGTGAAACAAATGTCAACAATTTTCAAAATTTTCAAAATGACCAACATTTTCAAAGTTATGATCGAAATTGCGACTTCAATTTTGACTTCAATAATTTCGATTATGGGCCACATACCCATCAAAACAGCTTTGAACCCCAATATGGCTTTGATCAACATCAGTATGGGGCTATAAACCAAAATTTTCAAAATAATAGCCCATATCAACATTTTGAAAATAACCAAAATTGCAATTTTCACTCGGATTTTAACAGTTTTGGTTACGAACATAATTTTTATGATCAAAATGATTTCCAATATCAAAATGAAAATTCAAACAGCCACCACATTGGAAATGATTTTGATTGTGAAATTGATATGGATTATAATTTTGAGAATCAAGAAATCCAACACGAGAGCTTTCAAATCAACGATTCTGAAGAATATCATCTTAACATTCTCAGAGAGAGGGTAGAAAACCAAGATAGAAAGCTTGATGAACTCCTTTGCTTAATGAAATCTTTTAAAGAACAACAAGAGCAACAAAATCAAATGAGCATTGAATCAGAAAATAATCCAATTTCTACTGACATTGAAAATTTTCAAATAACGACTTTGGAAATTGAGAACAATCATCTTGATGAAGTTTTTCAAAATTCAGTAAACGATTTGGATTTCAACTCTTTTCAGGAAAAAGATTTAAACTCAGATTTTGATCTTCCTCTTTCAGGCTGTGAGACATTTGAAATTTTTGAAATTGAACAGAATAAAGATGTTGAATTTTTCAAAAACTCAGATGTGGAAAAGGGTTTTAACGAACATGAATTCTTTGGATTGTATGAGGAAGAGTTGCCAAATGAAGTAGATTCACTTCACGAGTTCGAAAAATGTGATTTTGAGGTTTCAAATGAACTTGAAATTGTCAGTGTCGAAAATATGTTGTCCAGTAATAAAATTGAGAAATGTGATCACATAGTCTTGAACAACACTCAGATTTCAAATTTCACTGAATTTATATACGATCACAAATTCTTGAAAAATTACACTGACAAATTTGTTGAATACATGAATTACTTTTGGAATGCTGGCTTGGTTGAAAAACTTCAGGTTAGGACGACCCTAGATATTTATCTCCTAGACTACAAATCGAGGTATAAAGATGAGATGGTTTTCAAAAACTCTTGCTTGTTAGAAAACATGTCTAGACATAGTGGGAACGGGACTCATCGGGCCAGAACCAAGTATGGGGGGAAAAGTTGGTGGAATTCTTTGCATCGCGTGCACCGCAAACACATATATCATTGTACATATGATTTTCATTCGCATATAGTGGCCAAACTCCATTTCATTCTTCAAATAATTTTGCATCTCATTCACCTTTGGGTGCGATCTTTCAATTTTAGGAAACGTTCACAGTGTGGACACTGTTTAGTTCTAGTGTGGGGGGGAGTCTGCATTTCATCAATTTTCATTTTTCTTTGTTTTTATTTCTTTTATTTTCATCCATTTAAATAGGACCATCATGCATTTTAGATTGTAGTGACATACCATAAATTTTTTTTTTTTAAAATACGACTCATTTTCAATTGATACAACAAAATAAGTTTACAATTTTTAGCCAGTTGATAGTATTTTTCTCTCTCAACTTAGATCGAATTTGAAATATAATGAAAAGTTTAATTTTGAGGGATAATAGTGTAACCGGTGCATAGGGAGATTCTTAGGTGATGGCCATGAAATCTATTCTATATTGTAGACTTTGTTTTAATAAGTGGAGGACTTAAAATACTTATATTGGCTTTTCAAATCTTTAAAACTAAGTTGTGTTAAGTTGAATTCGCATAACTCTCTTTTGTGCTTATATTTTCGATAGTAATAATAATAGTATTCCAAGGGTATCCAACATTGCTTGTATATCGAGCGTTGGTGTGCAAACCCGCCAAGCTCTATCCGACACGTTGTTGACAAAGTCAAAGTTGGAATATCTTGGTCTCATTTTATGGGATTGGACACCTAAGGATTACCGACACGTTGTTGACAAAGTCAAAGTCGGCCTGCACAATCCGCCAAGCTCTTTACCTACTCTCCGTTAGTCCGCGAGGCAGTGCATGGGTGGTAAACCTTGGTCTTTTTAGTTAGGTGTATGTACTTAATCATAAATCTTAAAATTTTATAGAATAAAGAATAAGCGATGATACCCAAACACTTCTTGACCTTATTGATTTGACTAGCCATACATGAGGAAATTAGAATACCACTTTGCAAACTGTGCCAAGCAAACTAAGAATTTATTTCATGGCTGCACTATGTTATCGACCGAACCAACTGACCAAACTGGAATTTAACATTTGAAAACTTGATTTATATTGAAAAATTTGTGACAAGTCTAGGTATCTAAAATAAAATCAACTGATTAGAAATTGTTAACTTAATTCGTTGTACCACTTTCCTGAAATAAGTCGTGTTTTCATTTTTCGTTTTTATCTGCATATGTCCATTGCATTCATGTAGTTTCATTAGAATCATAGCATACTGCATTTGGATTTTGTGGGTAGTATCCGCTGAAAACCCTCACGAGACACCACTCGTCCTACTAGGGACACCTAGAGGTTTAACGGCTTGTTGCATACGCTCAATGCAATCGTGTTTCCTACGAAAGTGTGACCTATCTAGTCTAGTTTTTCATTTTTGTTTTACTCGAGGACGAGTAAAAGATAAGTGTGGGGGTATTTGATTGACATAGAAATGTGTTTATTTTATGCTCTTATTTCTTATCTTTTGTATATAAATGAATATTACTTGGGTATTGTTTTGTTACTTTTACAGATATTCCAACCCAGCCCGCATGCAACCAGAAATGTAGAGAAATAGAGATCAATTTGCTGTGTATTTGCAGTTTGAAGAATTGTAGATGAAGATATCACATCTAGTTGCTGTTGGACAAGAAAAGGAGTGATAAAAAGGCTTTGCACATCACAAATCAATGAAGAAATATCAAGGAAGCAAGAGGAAAAAGAGAAAAGGCCCAAATTTGCTTTATTTATCTAAGGCCCATTTATGTTTCTCATTGTAAACAAATTAGTGGTGTAATGACCAGGCCCATTTACCATTAGGGTTAGGGTTAGGGTTTGGCTATCTACCCTATATATACCCTTGTAATGGCATTGTAGCCACCATCCTATCTCATCTCTTATTCCATTGTTCTAATAAAAGTTCTTCTTTCTCTTTTATTTTCTGTATTTTTTTGTTTTCTTAGCAACTAGTGTTGTCTATACGATTAGATTCGGTAGAACACTATTTGTATTTTGCACTTGTTTGCATTAGTGACTTACCGTCTGATTAGATTCAGCGGAAATCCTAATTTTAATTCTTGTTCGTTGTTTCAATTTCTGCAATTTCAATTTCTGCTTTTTATTATTTTCTTAGGTCAAATTGGGTTTGATTAGATTCAAATCTAATTCATAGTTTCATTTGCTTTCCATTGAAATTGTGATTTGATCGTCGGTTCAGTTAGATCTGTTCTGAATCAAATTACAGTTTTAATTTTGTTTTGATTTGCAAAATCAATCTCCAAAGTTCGTCTAACACGCCCACGAAACATATAAATAATAAAATTTAACTTTCCTCCCTGTGTTCGACCTGTATGCTACACACCTGTATGCTTGCAGAATTTATTACAAATGTCGCGCTTTTCTAATTCATAGACCAGCGTCGATCAACATGTTAATTTTATTTTGTTTATTTCATATGGTGATATGTTTAGATTATATTTTCTACTTACTTGATTGTGTTATTACAGTGATCAATTATGTTGATTGTAATGTTTACACTGATTGTATTGAATTACATTGATTGCAATGGTTGATGTATGAAATGGTTTTAATGTACTAATTAGTATTTAGATGCAGGAGAAGAGCAGGAAATAAAACTACTGTAATGACCCGAAAATCTGGGCCAGTTTAAAATTTTTATTTTGGCCATTTTAGCGAATTTTGATTATTTAAAATGAATTATTTTAAATAATATCGAAGAGAAATTTATTTTGAATATAATTCGAACGTATATGTTTATACGCGTCGTCGTTAGAATATAAATATTTCTATATAATTATAAATAGAATTGAAAATGGCGCGGTAGTTCGATAATTCGATTTCAAACTTCAATTGAATGTACCGGGTGCAAAACAATCCGGATTTTAGTGAAACCAAAAATAATGGGATCTAATTGATAATATCTTCCCAACGAATCCGAAAAATCAAGATTTCATATCGGGAATTAAAAGATATGTCCAGTTGAAAATTCTGAATAGTCGCTATGGAATTCAGGCCCTTAAAAATGGACATTTTGCAAACGACCTCGGATTTCGACGAAACCAGTTTTGTTGGGTCCGGGATGTGAAGTTATTGCTAGGTTTCAAATTTCATAATTTTTCGAATCAATATGTGAGCGTGGTAAAGGAAAACGCGTTTGACCAGTTTCAGTTGATTTTAATCGACTGGAAATTGGCCATTTTTCAAACGATCTCAGAATTCGATGAAACTGGTTTTGTTAGGACCGTATCGTCAATACGAGGCTAGAAAATATTTTCTAGGAATTTTTAAAGTTCGTATGTGACCCCGGTAATTTGAAATGTCCGTTTAAAAATTCAATATAGTGATTTAAATGTAAATTCAACGGAAACAAATCGAAGCGGTCAAATCAGCTTGCGATACATATCCCATTGTGTTCGGAATGGAGGTAAAACGCTAGGGGCGACAGTCGGTGGGTTCGATTTTGAGTCCGAAATTTCAAGTTGCTTTTTGGTGATAAAATAAAATTAAATATATATAAATTATTATATAAACTTCCTTTTTACCCCCCCTCCTCCCATACCCGTTGACCATCCAGTTTTCAAAAAAAAAAAAGGGAGATCGGGGAAAGGAAGCCACCGCTTCCACAGTCGCCCCCCCCCCCCAATCGCGGCGCCTCCACAGGCGGCGCCCCCCCTCACCCTCTCCTCCCTCCAGCCCTCTTCTCCCCTTCGCCAGCACCGTGAGCCCGTCACCCCCCCCCCCTCGTTAAAACCGCGCCGCCACCATCCTTGGCCGCACGGCCGCCGCCCACCTCCCTCTACTCCGTCTACCTCGAGCGACCCTCCCCTTCCCCCGCTCTTTTCAGTTCGACGCCCTGAAAACACCCCCCCTAAACCCGTATAACCTCCGCGAGCCCTTCCTCCAATTCAAGCCCAAAAGCCCCCCCCCCTCGCTGAAAGAAAAGTAAGTTTTTATTTTCATTTTAATTTTAATTTATTTAATTTCTATAGGATTAGCTTAATAAAAATAGGGTTTTTAGTTTGTAAAAAATAGTATTTTTATATATAGTAGAAGCTAAGATTTTTATTTATTCATTTGCAAGAAAAAGATTAGATTTTTATTTATTCATTTGCAAGAAAAAGATTAGATTTTTATTTATTCATTTGCAAGAAAAAGATTAGATTTTTATTTATTCATTTGCAAGAAAAAGATTAGATTTTTATTTATTCATTTGCAAGAAAAAGATTAGATTTTTATTTATTCATTTGCAAGAAAAAGATTAGATTTTTATTTATTCATTTGCAAGAAAAAGATTAGATTTTTATTTATTCATTTGCAAGAAAAAGATTAGATTTTTATTTATTCATTTGCAAGAAAAAGATTAGATTTTTATTTATTCATTTGCAAGAAAAAGATTCGATTTTTATTTATTCATTTGCAACAGAAAGTAATGGTTTTTATATAGATAAAGTTCAGATTTTTGATTACTAAAGATGAGATCTTGGAAGGAAGAAAAATATGATTTTTATATTTTTAAAATATTAAAAATATGATTTTTATATTTTTAAAGTATTAAAATTATAATCTTTACTATATGGAAGACGTAAAAATATGATTTTTGTTTAGGTAGAGAATTAGGAATATAATTTTTACATGATAGCAATATTAAAAATAGCATCTTTGTATGTGTAGAAAAATAAAAATGTGATTTTTATAATGATGTATATGAAAAAGTTCAATCTTTATATTTGAAAAGCTAAAATATTTTTATGTAAAAAGGCGAGATCCTTATATAGAAAATAGAGAAGTAAAATATGATTTTTATATATTGAACATCATAATAAAAATTAGATTTTTATATATTGAATCGCATAGTAAAAATTCGATTTTTAAAAGTATGAAGAAATTATAAAAATATGATTTTTAAATGGAAAGTGAATAAATAAAAATGTGATTTTTATTTCAAAGACAACAAAATATAAAAATGTGTGATTTTTATATATGTAGTGGCTACGGGCAAAGAAGATAGCGAAGATGCGATAGCAATGAAGATTTCTATCAGTGAAGAGCCGTGAAGTTAGGATAGCTTTCGGTGAGAATTTCTCACCTTTCAATTTCATTTCTATTTATATATATATACTAGGATGCAGACGGTGCTTAGTAGCACCCGACACAATCGTCCACAGACCATGGACTTGTTTGTTTGGTTGCATAGCTTAGTTATATGATTTGATTTGAATTTGGTTGTTTGGTGATTTTGATTGATGTGTGAATGGCGTGGGCCTTCACTAGACCGGGGATAAGGCTAGGCCTTGTCCCGTTTCTAGTATCGTGCCGTTATGCCGCCGAAATTTTCTAAAATATGTTAGAAAATAAAAATATCATTTTATTTAAAGAATGAACTGAATAGAAATTCATAGGTTGGAATAAAATGTTTTAACGTTAAAAATATAATTTTTAACGTGAATGTGAATAAATAAATATTCATTTACAAACCAGACGGTTTGTTTATGTACACCTATTTGAAGGACATTGATTGGGTCGATAAATTTTACACATCGCCCAACTGCACAGATAAAATATGCGTTTGATTGTTTGAAACCCCACACGGGTGTTGGGATGAAATTTGAAGTTCACTCATCCTGATTGATTAAATATGTCGATCGATGGATTGACAGGCTGTTATAAGCGTTAGATATCTATATTTGATGCTTATACAGTGTAGTGCACTTTGGTTGATGGTTGATTATTTCTCAATGATATTATATACATGTGTTGTATGGAATCCATATAATTAACTTTATATGGTAATTGATTGGGCCTCATTCCAGTTTAGAAAAAAAAAAGAATATTTGAAATAGGAATATATGAAGCCGTGTTGATTAGATTGACGCCATTTTGACGTGAACGATATTTATATCGATTTTAAACGATTTCGAAATGAATTGAATTGAAAACGATTTCGAAATGAATTGAATTGAAAACGATTTCGAAATGAATTGAATTGAAAACGATTTCGAAATGAATTGAATTAAAAACGATTTCGAAATGAATTGAATTGAAAACGATTTCGAGATGAATTGAATTGAAAACGATTTCGAAATGAATTGAATTGAAAACGATTTCGAAAATGAATTGAATTGAAAACGAATTCAAATTGAATTGAAAGTGAATTGAAATGAATTCAAATTGAATTAAAATTTGAATTGAATAGAAATGAATTTTAAAACGAATTTATAAAGAAGAATTCAATTTTGATTTGAATTGAAAAGAAGGTTGAAATTGCTTTTGAAACGATTTTAAAACTATTTATATAATTCGTTTTAAATAGAAATCGAAGAAGTATATATTATATATATTATATATATAATATAATGGCTTGAATAGAACGCGCCGCGACAGTTCGTGAATTTCGACCATTTATTTCAAACGGACATTACGGGAGATCCGACCGTCGGATTCTCCTAAAACCGGAACCGTTGGGTTCGTATCGAAAAGAGCTTTCTAATGAATATTAGAAATTTGAAATCTAACGGTTGGATTTGGAATTATGTCCAAATCAAATTTGAAAAAGGTCGCTGTAAGTGCAGTTCGATGGCCGTTGATGGAAATCGACTGTACGGGCCTTGATAAAATTATTAAAAATAGTAATAATTTGTGTAAAATCATAAGAAATGATTTGTGAAGATTTGGGATGAAAAACTCCATATTTGAAAAGATAAAAATAGATTTTTATCGAAATGAACTAGTTTTGAACTAGAATTATAATTCTATTTATTTTTAAACAAATAAATTGAATTTGAAAAGGGTTTTGAAAATAACCAAAATTTCCAATGATTGCATTGGAGTGGATTTGAATCGAAATTGTCTTCGGAATATTTCGATGTTGGAATTCGTGATTATACAGATGTTGTTATGGAAATTTGAAAGATATATATTTATATCGTTATTTCCAATACGACATTTGTTAGTCGTAGAATTCGATATTGAATATAAGCCGACATATTTTCTATTCAGAGCCTTGTATTGAATATCGAATGTGATTTGGGTTTGTCGTGAATGGTGTTTTCACTAACACTGTTCTTGAACCCAGTTGAGAAAAGATTAAATCTTTTTGTTTAGATTTAACAAAGTGTACCAATTAAATGATATTTAATTGGAATTGAATTGGTATTGTTTTGTTTGGGTTTATCGTGAACCGTGTTTTAAATAACACGGATTCTTTAACCCAGTTAACGATTAAAACTAAGTGGAGTTTTAATGAATCTTTAATTAGATTGAAAGGGTCGAGAATGGAGTATCACCAGTTTTACTCCAGGCGATAGTTAAATCTTTAATTAGATTTGAACGTGAAATGGTAATTGAATTACCGATAACACTGTGGTGTTAGATATGAAGTAATACCAGTTTTACTTCATGGGATGAATAGGTTGGGATTGGGAAATAAAATAAATGATTACTTCGGTGTGGTTCGCTAATCCCGACTAGTTTGAATTGATATTCAAAGGAGATTAAAGAATAAATTTAAAGAATTTATCTTGGATAAAATTAATGGGAACTTTTCCCAAAGTATGGGAATATTTGAATAAAAGAATATTCTGAAGTGGAATGAGGCGTATGTTGTGTTTGTGTAACACTTTTATAATATATACGCGAGTTATTCAGAAAGACCGGGTTTATCCCATTCTGAATAACTGATTCGACGTGGTGTCGAAGATGAAGACGGTGGTCGAAGACCGGAAGTCTTCACGTCGTTTGGGTGATTACTGATGATCTTGATTGGGCTGTACACCCAAGAAGATGGAAACAGTTAGCGATCGTCCAGACGTACTTGGAGATCGATGGATATGCGGGGTACTAGGTGCCTCCGGTTTCGTTCAGACCCAGAACGGACTTGTAAATGGACTGTGTGTCTGACATTGGATTTTAGTCCGTGTGATTGATTTCTATTAAATATATATCTGTTTGGCGGCGGAGAATTTATTCTCTTGCTTAACGCCCTTCTCTGAGACGTACGAGCTCAGGGGTTATATATTGATGGATATCAAACGCATGGAGTGAATTGCCTGTGTGGCACGCCTAAGTGGCAATTGATCAAGGCTTCTGTTGAAAAGCAAAGTCTTGTGGTGATGATCAAAGCACAGCCTGTGTGGCACAGCTTTGTGTAACGTGAATTCGCGAGTTTCACACCCGGTATGAACCAAAAACGGGAGAGGACATCAGGGAGGACTTGCGTTTCTTTCTAGCTAGAAGTGGCGTCAGTGGTTTTGCACGCCCTGACGAGTTTGACTTATGTGGTTGTTGCTGTTGCGAGGCGCCTCGGATTGATCGGTCGTTCTCGAACCGATGGAGTCATTTAGTTGGCTCACTTACACCCCATAGGGTGGGGAAACGTAGTGTTCAGGCATAATAATCCACATCGGTGGACCGGCCCTGACGATCTAAAGGGTTGATGCGTTCTGATCCTGAGGGGCGGGCTGTAGCGTCTCGAATCGGTTGAGGACTATCTTTTGTCTCGGTTCATAGACGGAAATCCAATTTCCAAATACGTGACATTTGCGGTTTTAATTGTAGAACCTAGTATGGTGACATAGTGGGATGGGGCATTCATGCCGCCTATGATTGATACTTATGATTTGAAGTTGTTTTATACACTATGCACTTATATAGTATCAAATGATTTGTTTTAAACGTATCAAGCATTCTTGGCTATTATAAGGTAAAAACCCTATCCTCCGGCTTGCGTTGCATTGTGTGATGGGACCTGGGTCTTATAATAGCTTCATTTTTCTTTATTTAGCATTGCGCTGTTTGTTTTATGCACTGGTATTCTTGGGAGGAAACCCGTTCCGTGTTATACGGCGTGGTCCCTTGATTTACCTAACTTTAAAATAAAGATTAACTGTTTTAGTTCTCACACCAGTCACATGAATGACCTGGAGTTTATTGTTTTAACCTAAACTCTGGGTGCCCCTATTTTGACACGGGCAGCTAGTAGTTTTGGTTTTGCAGATTTATATTCACAGGATCCTGGTTTACAGCTGGAATGATATCCGGAAAGCTTTGTATCCGTATATCTACTTCTAGTTGTGTATTATATTATTTTCCGCTGCTATGTATTTAAATGTAATTTAAATCTCTGTTATTTCTGTGTAATATTCATTTATACTCTGTATATTCTTCGGATCTGATGCATTGTTGTGATATACATTGAAATGTTCTTTTATATGCGTTCTGTTTTGTCGTGTTCTCAAATGATAGGGCGTTTCGAACGGCCTGGATCGGTTTAGCGACTGGTTCGGACCGAGCGAAATTCCATTTCGTCACATTTGGTATCAGAGCTTTGGTTTACAAAGCTCAGAGAACAAGACACATTAGAACCGTACGAAAGAATTCATCAGATATTGGATTAGTAATATCCAATGAGAATGACTCGTTAGAGATGGGATCAGTAGTATCCTAGAACGAGTGTGAAGAGTATATTTTTGAAAATGAAAACAAATTTTTGTTTTGAAAATTTAAATCAATTATACGTATTTGATTATTTATTTATATTGATTAGGACAGTCCAATATATAAAGATTTCGCGTATGCGCCTAGCTAGCGTCTATTCGAAGTTTTAATATACTGGATAGATATAGAATCACACTCTAGTCGCCCGGGGGTGATTCTGAAGATTGATATATCATCATCAGAGTTTATATTCGAGTGACGAACGTGTAACACCTATATATTTCCTATTGACTGGTGTGAGAACCAAAATTAGATAGGGCTAATTGTTGTGATTTGGCATCAAAAATCTGATTTTTGACTATATATCAAAAGTATGAATTTGAAACGTTAAATTCACTAATTGATTGATGTTTGTGTTGATTGTTTATTTGTTTGCTAATTTTTAGCCATTTAGCCTAATTGAACCGAATATTGAACTATATTGAAAATTGGTCGCATTTGCTTGCATATACTTGTACTTACATCGAACAGGTCATAGCAAGGAGGCTAGAGCAGAGAATAAAATTTGTTTGCCCGACAAATAGGTACATGTTTACTATATAATTTAATGTATTGTTTGGGTGATGATGATTTTATGAGCCTATTGGCTAGCCGCTTGGCTTTTTCTTTTTCTTTTTGAGATCTGAAGGACCGGGGAAGCTATTTGAAATTCCCCGATGCTCCCATTGCAGGGGAGGTTATGGCGAATTTTTTCGAAAATTTAGGGTGTTAGCCAAATTTTTGAAAATTTGAAAATTCTCAGAAACTGAAAAGTTGGAGAATGAAAGCCAGATCGAACGTAGAGTTGATTAATCAAACCACTTTCGACTTTGTTCCTTTTCGGGGACGAAAAGTTTTAAGTGGGGGAGATTGTAATGACCCGAAAATCTGGGCCAGTTTAAAATTTTTATTTTGGCCATTTTAGCGAATTTTGATTATTTAAAATGAATTATTTTAAATAATATCGACGAGAAATTTATTTTGAATATAATTCGAACGTATATGTTTATACGCGTCGTCGTTAGAATATAAATATTTCTATATAATTATAAATAGAATTGAAAATGGCGCGGTAGTTCGATAATTCGATTTCAAACTTCAATTGAATGTACCGGGTGCAAAACAATCCGGATTTTAGTGAAACCAAAAATAATGGGATCTAATTGATAATATCTTCCCAACGAATCCGAAAAATCAAGATTTCATATCGGGAATCAAAAGATATGTCCAGTTGAAAATTCTGAATAGTCGCTATGGAATTCAGGCCCTTAAAAATGGACATTTTGCAAACGACCTCGGATTTCGACGAAACCAGTTTTGTTGGGTCCGGGATGTGAAGTTATTGCTAGGTTTCAAATTTCATAATTTTTCGAATCAATATGTGAGCGTGGTAAAGGAAAACGCATTTGACCAGTTTCAGTTGATTTTAATCGACTGGAAATTGGCCATTTTTCAAACGGTCTCAGAATTCGATGAAACTGGTTATGTTAGGACCGTATCGTCAATACGAGGCTAGAAAATATTTTCTAGAAATTTTTAAAGTTCGTATGTGACCCCGGTAATTTGAAATGTCCGTTTAAAAATTCAATATAGTGATTTAAATGTAAATTCAACGGAAACAAATCGAAGCGGTCAAATCAGCTTGCGATACATATCCCATTGTGTTCGGAATGGGGGTAAAACGCTAGGGGCGACAGTCGGTGGGTTCGATTTTGAGTCCGAAATTTCAAGTTGCTTTTTGGTGATAAAATAAAATTAAATATATATAAATTATTATATAAACTTCCTTTTTACCCCCCCTCCTCCCATACCCGTTGACCATCCAGTTTTCAAAAAAAAAAAAAAAGGGAGATCTGGGAAAGGAAGCCACCGCTTCCACAGTCGCCCCCCCCAATCGCAGCGCCTCCACAGGCGGCGCCCCCCCTCACCCTCTCCTCCCTCCATCCCTCTTCTCCCCTTCGCCAGCACCGTGAGCCCGTCACCCCCCCCCCCTCGTTAAAACCGCGCCGCCACCATCCTTGGCCGCACGGCCGCCGCCCACCTCCCTCTGCTCCGTCTACCTCGAGCGACCCTCCCCTTCCCCCGCTCTTTTCAGTTCGACGCCCTGAAAACTCCCCCCCTAAACCCGTATAACCTCCGCGAGCCCTTCCTCCAATTCAAGCCTAAAAGCCCCTCCTCGCTGAAAGAAAAGTAAGTTTTTATTTTCATTTTAATTTTAATTTATTTAATTTCTATAGGATTAGCTTAATAAAAATAGGGTTTTTAGTTTGTAAAAAATAGTATTTTTATATATAGTAGAAGCTAAGATTTTTATTTATTCATTTGCAAGAAAAAGATTAGATTTTTATTTATTCATTTGCAAGAAAAAGATTAGATTTTTATTTATTCATTTGCAAGAAAAAGATTAGATTTTTATTTATTCATTTGCAAGAAAAAGATTAGATTTTTATTTATTCATTTGCAAGAAAAAGATTAGATTTTTATTTATTCATTTGCAAGAAAAAGATTAGATTTTTATTTATTCATTTGCAAGAAAAAGATTAGATTTTTATTTATTCATTTGCAAGAAAAAGATTAGATTTTTATTTATTCATTTGCAAGAAAAAGATTCGATTTTTATTTATTCATTTGCAACAGAAAGTAATGGTTTTTATATAGATAAAGTTCAGATTTTTGATTACTAAAGATGAGATCTTGGAAGGAAGAAAAATATGATTTTTATATTTTTAAAATATTAAAAATATGATTTTTATATTTTTAAAGTATTAAAATTATAATCTTTACTATATGGAAGACGTAAAAATATGATTTTTGTTTAGGTAGAGAATTAGGAATATAATTTTTACATGATAGCAATATTAAAAATAGCATCTTTGTATGTGTAGAAAAATAAAAATGTGATTTTTATAATGATGTATATGAAAAAGTTCAATCTTTATATTTGAAAAGCTAAAATATTTTTATGTAAAAAGGCGAGATCCTTATATAGAAAATAGAGAAGTAAAATATGATTTTTATATATTGAACATCATAATAAAAATTAGATTTGTATATATTGAATCGCATAGTAAAAATTCGATTTTTAAAAGTATGAAGAAATTATAAAAATATGATTTTTAAATGGAAAGTGAATAAATAAAAATGTGATTTTTATTTCAAAGACAACAAAATATAAAAATGTGTGATTTTTATATATGTAGTGGCTACGGGCAAAGAAGATAGCGAAGATGCGATAGCAATGAAGATTTCTATCAGTGAAGAGCCGTGAAGTTAGGATAGCTTTCGGTGAGAATTTCTCACCTTTCAATTTCATTTCTATTTATATATATATACTAGGATGCGGACGGTGCTTAGTAGAACCCGACACAATCGTCCACAGACCATGGACTTGTTTGTTTGGTTGCATAGCTTAGTTATATGATTTGATTTGAATTTGGTTGTTTGGTGATTTTGATTGATGTGTGAATGGCGTGGGCCTTCACTAGACCGGGGATAAGGCTAGGCCTTGTCCCGTTTCTAGTATCGTGCCGTTATGCCGCCGAAATTTTCTAAAATATGTTAGAAAATAAAAATATCATTTTATTTAAAGAATGAACTGAATAGAAATTCATAGGTTGGAATAAAATGTTTTAACGTTAAAAATATAATTTTTAACGTGAATGTGAATAAATAAATATTCATTTACAAACCAGACGGTTTGTTTATGTACACCTATTTGAAGGACATTGATTGGGTCGATAAATTTTACACATCGCCCAACTGCACAGATAAAATATGCGTTTGATTGTTTGAAACCCCACACGGGTGTTGGGATGAAATTTGAAGTTCACTCATCCTGATTGATTAAATATGTCGATCGATGGATTGACAGGCTGTTATAAGCGTTAGATATCTATATTTGATGCTTATACAGTGTAGTGCACTTTGGTTGATGGTTGATTATTTCTCAATGATATTATATACATGTGTTGTATGGAATCCATATAATTAACTTTATATGGTAATTGATTGGGCCTCATTCCAGTTTAGAAAAAAAAAAGAATATTTGAAATAGAATATTTGAAATAGGAATATATGAAGCCGTGTTGATTAGATTGACGCCATTTTGACGTGAACGATATTTATATCGATTTTAAACGATTTCGAAATGAATTGAATTGAAAACGATTTCGAAATGAATTGAATTGAAAACGATTTCGAAATGAATTGAATTGAAAATGATTTCGAAATGAATTGAATTGAAAACGATTTCGAAATGAATTGAATTGAAAACGATTTCGAGATGAATTGAATTGAAAACGATTTCGAAATGAATTGAATTGAAAACGATTTCGAAAATGAATTGAATTGAAAACGAATTCAAATTGAATTGAAAGTGAATTGAAATGAATTCAAATTGAATTAAAATTTGAATTGAATAGAGATGAATTTTAAAACGAATTTATAAAGAAGAATTCAATTTTGATTTGAATTGAAAAGAAGGTTGAAATTGCTTTTGAAACGATTTTAAAACTATTTATATAATTCGTTTTAAATAGAAATCGACGAAGTATATATTATATATATTATATATATAATATAATGGCTTGAATAGAACGCGCCGCGCCGCGACAGTTCGTGAATTTCGACCATTTATTTCAAACGGACATTACGAGAGATCCGACCGTCGGATTCTCCTAAAACCGGAACCGTTGGGTTCGTATCGAAAAGAGCTTTCTAATGAATATTAGAAATTTGAAATCTAACGGTTGGATTTGGAATTATGTCCAAATCAAATTTGAAAAAGGTCGCTGTAAGTGCAGTTCGATGGCCGTTGATGGAAATCGACTGTACGGGCCTTGATAAAATTATTAAAAATAGTAATAATTTGTGTAAAATCATAAGAAATGATTTGTGAAGATTTGGGATGAAAAACTCCATATTTGAAAAGATAAAAATAGATTTTTATCGAAATGAACTAGTTTTGAACTAGAATTATAATTCTATTTATTTTTAAACAAATAAATTGAATTTGAAAAGGGTTTTGAAAATAACCAAAATTTCCAATGATTGCATTGGAATGGATTTGAATCGAAATTGTCTTCGGAATATTTCGATGTTGGAATTCGTGATTATACAGATGTTGTTATGGAAATTTGAAAGATATATATTTATATCGTTATTTCCAATACGACATTTGTTAGTCGTAGAATTCGATATTGAATATAAGCCGACATATTTTCTATTCAGAGCCTTGTATTGAATATCGAATGTGATTTGGGTTTGTCGTGAATGGTGTTTTCACTAACACTGTTCTTGAACCCAGTTGAGAAAAGATTAAATCTTTTTGTTTAGATTTAACAAAGTGTACCAATTAAACGATATTTAATTGGAATTGAATTGGTATTGTTTTGTTTGGGTTTATCGTGAACCGTGTTTTAAATAACACGGATTCTTTAACCCAGTTAACGATTAAAACTAAGTGGAGTTTTAATGAATCTTTAATTAGATTGAAAGGGTCGAGAATGGAGTATCACCAGTTTTACTCCAGGCGATAGTTAAATCTTTAATTAGATTTGAACGTGAAATGGTAATTGAATTACCGATAACACTGTGGTGTTAGATATGAAGTAATACCAGTTTTACTTCATGGGATGAATAGGTTGGGATTGGGAAATAAAATAAATGATTACTTCGGTGTGGTTCGCTAATCCCGACTAGTTTGAATTGATATTCAAAGGAGATTAAAGAATAAATTTAAAGAATTTATCTTGGATAAAATTAATGGGAACTTTTCCCCAAGTATGGGAATATTTGAGTAAAAGAATATTCTGAAGTGGAATGAGGCGTATGTTGTGTTTGTGTAACACTTTTATAATATATACGCGAGTTATTCAGAAAGACCGGGTTTATCCCATTCTGAATAACTGATTCGACGTGGTGTTGAAGATGAAGACGGTGGTCGAAGACCGGAAGTCTTCACGTCGTTTGGGTGATTACTGATGATCTTGATTGGGCTGTACACCCAAGAAGATGGAAACAGTTAGCGATCGTCCAGACGTACTTGGAGATCGATGGATATGCGGGGTACTAGGTGCCTCCGGTTTCGTTCAGACCCAGAACGGACTTGTAAATGGACTGTGTGTCTGACATTGGATTTTAGTCCGTGTGATTGATTTCTATTAAATATATATCTGTTTGGCGGCGGAGAATTTATTCTCTTGCTTAACGCCCTTCTCTGAGATGTACAGCTCAGGGGTTATATATTGATGGATATCAAACGCATGGAGTGAATTGCCTGTGTGGCACGCCTAAGTGGCAATTGATCAAGGCTTCTGTTGAAAAGCAAAGTCTTGTGGTGATGATCAAAGCACAGCCTGTGTGGCACAGCTTTGTGTAACGTGAATTCGCGAGTTTCACACCCGGTATGAACCAAAAACGGGAGAGGACATCAGGGAGGACTTGCGTTTCTTTCTAGCTAGAAGTGGCGTCAGTGGTTTTGCACGCCCTGACGAGTTTGACTTATGTGGTTGTTGCTGTTGCGAGGCGCCTCGGATTGATCGGTCGTTCTCGAACCGATGGAGTCATTTAGTTGGCTCACTTACACCCCATAGGGTGGGGAAACGTAGTGTTCAGGCATAATAATCCACATCGGTGGACCGGCCCTGACGATCTAAAGGGTTGATGCGTTCTGATCCTGAGGGGCGGGCTAGAGCGTCTCGAATCGGTTGAGGACTATCTTTTGCCTCGGTTCATAGACGGAAATCCAATTTCCAAATACGTGACATTTGCGGTTTTAATTGTAGAACCTAGTATGGTGACATAGTGGGATGGGGCATTCATGCCGCCTATGATTGATACTTATGATTTGAAGTTGTTTTATACACTATGCACTTATATAGTATCAAATGATTTGTTTTAAACGTATCAAGCATTCTTGGCTATTATAAGGTAAAAACCCTATCCTCCGGCTTGCGTTGCATTGTGTGATGGGACCTGGGTCTTATAATAGCTTCATTTTTCTTTATTTAGCATTGCGCTGTTTGTTTTATGCACTGGTATTCTTGGGAGGAAACCCGTTCCGTGTTATACGGCGTGGTCCCTTGATTTACCTAACTTTAAAATAAAGATTAACTGTTTTAGTTCTCACACCAGTCACATGACTGACCTGGAGTTTATTGTTTTAACCTAAACTCTGGGTGCCCCTATTTTGACACGGGCAGCTAGTAGTTTTGGTTTTGCAGATTTATATTCACAGGATCCTGGTTTACAGCTGGAATGATATCCGGAAAGCTTTGTATCCGTATATCTACTTCTAGTTGTGTATTGTATTATTTTCCGCTGCTATGTATTTAAATGTAATTTAAATCTCTGTTATTTCTGTGTAATATTCATTTATACTCTGTATATTCTTCGGATCTGATGCATTGTTGTGATATACAGTGAAATGTTCTTTTATATGCGTTCTGTTTTGTCGTGTTCTCAAACGATAGGGCGTTCCGAACGGCCTGGATCGGTTTAGCGACTGGTTCGGACCGAGCGAAATTCCATTTCGTCACAACTACGTGGGCTTGATTCCTCAAAAAGGGTACGTACGTAGGCAGTCTTTTCATATGCAATAGCCACCGGAACCCTTAGATTGGGTTGGGGTGTATAAAGTTAGGCGCAGTTTAAATATAGTTGAAACACTTTTTATTCCTCTTTGAACAGAATTTGTAAAGTTGGAAGATACGAGATAGCAAAAAGAAAAAAAAATGAAGAAGAAAGGAGCTTAGTCTCCATGTTGGATCTAGAGGTTGTTTATTTAAATTCACTTCTTATTGTATCGCTGCTGTTTTTGATTTTTGGATGTTTAATGTAATAAAATGGATTATGATGTTTTAGTTATGTAATTATTTATTTTTTTCCATCATGAGATCTTCCATATTATTAATCGTCTTTAGTATTTTTAAATTTATATACTTAAGGTCCACTACTTTTAATATCTGAAACTAGTTGTAAACATGTTTGATGACGTTTATAATTAATTTTGGACCTTTAAAAATAGTGGGTCTTTACAAACATCATCCGAAGTTGGTGGGATTAGAGTGATCAAAAGATCCCCCTTTTGACTAGCCTTATCCCACCAACTCGGAAAACGTTCCTATTGTTGTGAAAAACTCCACCAAAACCACAAGATCATGTAATAATCCCAAAAGATCAAAATTTCCAAATGTGTTGTTGGTTTCACAAGTAATAATTTGTATGATACCTTAGAGGCCGTAAAGTCTTTCAAGTAAGAAGCACTCTAAGGTAGCATACAAATTATTACTTGTGCAACTAACCACACCATTGGAAATTTTGATCTTCTGGAAATTATTACTTGTGCCTCATCCCAGCATGAGAGCACAGGTAGAAATCGTAGTTCCTGAGATGACAGACTTTGTTATCTACGATAATACCTATTAATAAGACACAAGTCATACAATTTAATCAAACATTACCAGAAGATAAATTCAAGTTATACCTCTATGAACAAACAAGTTATACATGTGTGGTACATAACAACTCTACACTCATCACCTGATTGAATTGAGACTGTTTTGGTCCATCCTGATATGGTCTCGGTTAAGGGATCGGTCATCCCTGCATAAGAGCATATGTAGAAATCATAGTTCCTTGGATGGCAGACTCTGTTATCTACCACAGTACCAACTTATAAGAATAAGTTATACAATTTAATCTAACATTATCTGTAAGAACCCGTAACTTCCCCGTGAGGGAAAGAGCGGATACTTTGAGAACAACACACAAATGAACGCAGACAGAAGAACATTTCATTGTTATTACAACAATCCCATCAGATACAAGAATATACAGAGTATAATTGAATAAATTACATTCAATAAATATCAGAGATTACAATAAATTACGTAGCAGCGGAAAATAATACAAAGCACAACTGAAGGTGATATACGGATACAGAGCTTTCCGGATATCATTCCAGCTGTAAACCAGGATCCTGTGAATATAAATCTGTAAAACCAAAACTACTAGCTGCCCGTGTCGAAAATAAGGGCACCCAGAGTTTAGGTTAAAACAATAAACTCCAGGTCAGTCATGCGACTGGTGTGAGAACTAAAAACAGTTATTTAAAACTTTACTTTAAGAGAGGGTAATTCAAGGGACCACGCCGTATAACACGGAACGGGTTTCCTCCCAAGAATACCAGTGCATAGAAAAGACAGCGCAATGCTTTTTCAGAAAATGAAGCTATTATAAGACCCAGGTCCGATCACACAATGCAACGCAAGCCGGAGGATAGGGTTTTCCCTTATAATAGCCAAACATGCTTGGTACGTTTAAAACAAATCATTTGATACTATAATAAGTGTATAGTGTCAAAACAATTTCAATCATAAATATAAATCATAGACGGCATAGCATCCCATGCTACTATGTCTCCATACTAGGCTCTACAAATAAAGCCGAAATATCTCGTATTAGAAATTGGATTTCCGTCATGAGTCGAGGCAAAGGGGCAAGCTCCTCTCCGCTTTCGAGACACTCTAGCAAATGCCTTATGACTACACACTCTGGGCAATCCTGGATCTTCAGGGCCGGTCCTCACTTACGTTAGAGGATTATTTATTTCTGAACACACGTTTCCCGGTCCTTACAGACCTATAATCGAGGCGCCTCAATCAACAACCACATAGGTGAAAAGTATATAAATGTCAGGGCTGGTAAGTCACTGACACCACCAAAGCTAGAAAGAAACGTCGTGCTCTCCCTGCAGTCCGTATCCCGTTTTTGACTCATACCGAGGTGTGAGGCATGCGAATTCACGTTATACACAAAGCTGCCACGTAGGCCGTGCTTTGATCATCAACCACAAGACTTTGCTTTTCAACAGAAGCCTTGATCCATGCAACTCAGCATGCCACACAGGCAATTCATGCCATGCCATTGATACCTATCGATATATAACCTCTAAGCTCGTACGTCTCAGAGAAGGGCGTTAAGCAAGAGAATAAATTCTCCGCCGCCAAACAGATATATTGTAAAGCCCGATCCCTATACCCATGCTAACCAAGAGCAACTCTATGTATTACTGTCGGAAAGCACGGAGAATGGGACTCGATAGGGCTAAACGTTGTACTGTTCCTTTGAACGAACACTTGCACGAAAATTTAAAACTTTTTAACTTACCATTCGTGCTCAGTCTAAGTTCAAAGCAATGGTACAAGAAAATTTCCCAAGTTACATAGTACAAAATATAATAGAATCAATAGCAGTACAATGACAATTAATCAAGTCAGAATATCCTACATAAGCCAATAGGATACTCAATATAAAACAATATGAAGATAACAAATAAAGTCGATAAAATCTTCATGGCATTTATCGTTTGTGAATCAAATCAGAGTATCATATATAAATCAATACGATACTCAACCAATATCATATATAAATCAATATGATAAATCAAATCAGAGTATCGTATATAAAACAATACGATACTCATAACAATTATCACATATATAAATCAATATGATAAAATAAATCAAATCAGAGTATCATATATAAATCAATACGATACTCATAACAGTTATCACATACAAATCAATATGATAATGTAAATCAAATCAGAGTATCATATATAAATCAATACAAAATTCATAACAATTATCATATATAAATCAATATGATAATATAATCAAATCAGAGTATGATATATAAAATCAATACGATACTCATAACAATTATCATATATAAATCAATATGATAATATAATCAAATCAGAGTATCATATATAAAATCAGTACGATACTCATAACAATTATCACATATAAATCAATATGATAATATAATCAAATCAGAGTATCATATATAAAATCAGTACGATACTCATAACAATTATCATATATAAATCAATATGATAATATAATCAAATCAGAGTATCATATATAAAATCAATACGATACTCATAACAATTATCATATATAAATCAATATGATAATATAAAATTAATCAATTATAGTAATGTAATAAAATATTAGGGGATTATAGGATAAATGTAACTTGACTCATAAATACCAAATAAACAGACGCTAGTATTGTAAAATCACAGTGGTAGAGCTCGAGCGCGCATCGAGACATCCTCACCGTAATCCACTCATAGCGCCATAACGACACCTGGCGATCAACCCAGGATAACCAAGACGGTCTAAGGCGAAGGCCGTATGCTACCCGTTCACGGCACTACACGTGGGACCCCCACGCCTCCATCTGATGTAGTCCGTGACCCGCCGATCGGGAATCCCGATCAAAACCACTAAATTGCCTAATGTAGCAGACCGATTGACCTTTGGTGGTAGATGGGCAGAATTTAAAACCACCAAGATTCAGGTAGCGAACCTGAATCAGGTCGACCAAGATGGAGTTTTGGCTCATTGGTACAACAGAGTCCAATCTATCCCAATCCCAAAATCAAAGTATTCTTGAAATGCTAATTTTTATATAAAACTTGCCATGAAGTTCAAAGTGTTTATAACATCAAAACACTTTATAAATTCAATCATGCTTTGAAAATATACCATCATATGCAAAACAAAATAATAATCACAAACCGAATTAAACAAAACAAAGTTGATATTCAACTTTATCATATATAAAAACAATATGATAAAATAAATCAAGTCAGAGTATCATATATAAGTCAATATGATACTCATAATAAATATCATATATAAAACAATATGACAAAATAAATCGAATCACAATAGTTGCAATAGAGAAAAATATATCATCTTAAGAATGACATATAAGTATGCCAACTCAATGAAAAACTAAAGCCACGTCAATTCAAAAAGTGCCATATACTTCCAAATAGTAACTACTTAAGTAATGCACTTGCGTCCCATACCACATTGCATTACTTTAATATTTACTAAATGGGAGTAAATTCCACTTATTGAAAATACACAAAAATAGCTATTCCACAAAGTTATAATGTTATAAATTGTATTTGAAAGCCACTTATGTAGACCAACAATTGTCTCAAAATCCTAAATATGAAATTTGGTTCGTAAGTCATGTCTTAAAATTCATTCTATCTTTATTGACAGAGAAGCGGCAAAGAATTAAGTTTTTGACAATCTAGACATTAAATTTATACAAATCTTAAAACATAAATATCGTAACACATTTTCTAAGCTTTCCAAAACTTTAAGACTTATCAAAATCCGATAAGAAACCAAAAAGTTATACCCAAAACAATTTGTGTTTAGGCCTGAAAATATCAATTTACATATACTGTTTTTGTAAAAATAATATAAAATCAACATTTAATCTTTTAAAGCTAAAATTTTTACAGTACCTTTGAACATTAGTCTAGTTTGTATGTACAAAATTTGAGAACCAAACTCAAAACCATTTGGTACAGATTTCATATTCTTCACAACCAATTTTCTGCTGTGTTCTAAAAAATCTTAATTTTCATATACCCAACTTGCAAAAATCATAGAAATTCGAAATTTAATATTTTTAATTCAATTTTTTTTATATTTTCTTTGAATATGAATGTAGTTTGTTTGGACAAAATTTCAAAGCTAAATTCCTTACCAATTGGTACAGATTTCATGTTTTTTACATTCCATTTTCTGTTGTGCTTTGAAAATATCAATTTTCATATGCTCAATTAGAAAATTCACATAAAATCGAAATTTTAAGATTTTCACTCAAAATTTCTACTGTAGCTTACTACACCAGTATAGATTGCTCAATAAAAATTTCAAAGATAAATTCACTACCAGTTGGTACTGATTTGTGATTCTTCATGAACCACTTTCAACTCAGGTTTATAAAACTTAGTTTTCATATGCTCAATTAGAAAAATCACAGAAAATAGAAAATTTAACATTTTCATTCAAATTTCTTCCAGTAGCTTACCACACCTGTATAGATTCTTCAATAGAAATTTCAAAGACAAATTCATTACCAATTAGTTTATATTTCATGTTCTTTACATTCCATTTTCTTCTCAGGTTCAAACATCTCAGTTTTCATATACCCAAATAAAAAAAATCATTGAAAATCAAAATTTAACAATTTTAACTTAAAATTTCTGTAGTAACTTAGAATATGGGTGTAGTCTATGTGTACAAAATTTCAAAGCCAAATACCTTACTAATTGGTTCAGAATTCATATAAATCACAATCCGTTTTCAGCTCAGGTTTAAACATCTCAGTTTTCATATACCCTATTCAAAAAATTATAAAAAATCGAAATTTAATTATTTTAACTCAAAATCTCTGCAGTAGCTTTTAATATGGGTGTAGTTTAAGTGTACAAAATTTCAAAGCCAAAGACCTTATCAATTGGTTCAGATTTCATATTCATCACAATTCATTTTCAGCTCAGATTTAAACATTTCAGTTTTCATATACCCAATTCAAAGAATCATAAAAAATCGAAATTTAACAATTTTAACTCAAAATTTCTACAGTGACTTTGAATATAGGTGTAGTTTATACATACAAAACTTCAAAGCCAAAAATCTTACTAGTTGTTTCAGATTTCATATTCTTTGACAGCAATTTTTAATTTTGTCTGAAAATCATAATTTTCATGCCGCCACTTTGAGACAATTCAACATACATGAAACATGCATTTCAATTGCATTAGCAAAATCAATTCAATCTTCCATTGCCACATCACAAAATTATTTCCAACATATTGGGTATTGGAATTTCTATTCAATTCAAGTGGCCAATAACCCAAACAATAAAATATGGCATAGGGAAGAAGCTATGCAACAATTATACGCAAAAATTTCGCCTTTTTGACTACATGCAAACCCAAATCAAGATATAAAAAGGAAAAAAACATCACTCACCTCCTACTTGAAAAGTCAAACTTTCACCTCTGAAATTGATCAGTCTTTGGATTGAATCCCTTGAATTGGGAATCTTCTTTTGTATGAGAATTTATTGAATAGAACGATTAGGGATTTGAGAAAATTTTAGATTTCAGTTTATGTTCTCGGTGGTTTCTGAATGAGGAAAAATACATAATGTTCTTAATCCGTAGAAAGAAGGGATGCGGTCATTTTATTGTCAAGCCCCTATCTAGATCCTTCTTAATAAAAATCTCCCTTTCCCCCCTTTCTTTTTATTTCTCTCATGCAACATAATGACGGTTGTTTGTCCTATTATAGCTATTTTCCTTTTCCCTCTTTATTTAATTTGTTTCTAGAGTTTTCATCAAAACCTTTTATACATGCAAACTTAAATTTATTTTTTTTTGTTTATATTTATATTTTTTTCTTTTAAATTAGTATAAAAGTTCTTTTTATTTTTCCAAGTGCACTCTTGAAAGCTATCACACACAAAAATAGCGTGTTGTTTGAACCTCTCATACAAAAATGCAAAATTTCTTTATGTAATCATAAAAAAATCTTTTATTTCCTTTTTAAATTATTATTTAATCAAAAACAATAAACTTTATCATTGTTACAACAAAACGTGCAACATTTTACGTCAACCACATACGCTCAATAATTCATAAACATGTTTTTTTTCTCTCATCCCAAAAATATATGTTTCACTTCTATTTATTTATTTATTCATTATTATATATATTTTTCTTTTAAATTACCAAATCAATTAGTTGATTCCCAATTCAATATCCCAAAGAAAAGTGGGTTGTTACATATATATTTAACAGAAATCAATCAACACAGAATAAAATCCGATGTCAGACACACAATCCATTTACAAGTTCGTTCTGGGTCTGAACGAAACCGGAGGCACTTTCCTCGCATATCCATCGATCTCCAAGTACGTCTGGACGACCACCAACTATTTCCATCCTCTGGGGTGTACAGCCCAATCAGGATCGTCAGTAATTATCCAAACGATGTGAAGACTTCCGGTCTTCGACCACCATCTTCATCTTTGACATATCGTCGAATCGGTTATTCAGAATGGGTATAAACCCGACCTTTCCGAACAACCCGCGTATATTAAAGACAAATGTTACACAAACACAACATACGCCTCATTCCAATTCATTAGTCACTAACCGTAAACCAACAAGAGAACAATTTCCCAAATATTAACCCCGAAGGCCGAAACCAGCATCAGATCAATACCCAGGAAACCATTCTTCTTAGCTAACCCACAGCTAGTTTCTAAATTTCATATTCTTAGGGAAAGGTTCCCATTAATTTTATCCAAGATAAATTCTTTAAAATTTATCCTTTAATCTTCCTTTGGATGTCATTTCAAACCAAATTATGGTTTTCCCAAACTAGTCGAGATTAGCGAACCGCACCGAAGTAATTATTTATTTTATTTCCCAATCCCAACCTATTCATCCCATGAAGCAAAACTGGTAATACTCCATATCTAACACCACGGTGTTATCGGTAAAATTAATTACCGTTTCACACTCAAATATAATTAAAGATTTAACTATCGCTTTGGAGCAAAACTGGTGATACTCCATTCTCGTTCACTTTCTATATTTGATAATTTAAATTATCAATTCACATTTCAATCTAATTGCAGATTCATTAAAACTCCTTTTACTGGGTAAAAGAACTAATGTCTTTTAAAACACAGTTCACGACAAACCCAAATCACATTCTATTGATTATCGGGTTAAAGAACAAGTGTCATGTAAATCACCCTTCACGATAAACCCACAAATCAATTCTATTTACAACCCATTTCAAATCCAATTTATTTATTAAAAATAAACGGGTTTAATTTTAGTTCAAAACTAGTTCATTTTGATAAAAATCTATTTTTACCTTTTCAAATATGGAGTTTTTCACCCCAAATTTTCCCAAATCATTTCGTATGATTTTACACAAATTATTACTATTTTTAATAATTTTATCAAGGCCCGTACAGTCGATTTCCAACAACGGCCATCGAACTGCACTTACAGCGACCTTTTCCAAATTTGATTTGGACGTATCTCCAAATCCAACCGTTAGATTTCAAATTTCCAATATTCGTTAGAAAGCTCTTTTCGATACGAACCCAACGGTTCCGGGTTTAGGAGAATCTGACGGTCGGATCTCCCGTAATGTCCGTTCGAAGTCAATGGTCGAAATTCGCGAACTGCCGCGGCTCGGCGCGTTCTATTCAGGCCATTATATTATATATATATATAATATATATAATATATATAATATATGTTTCGTCGATTTCTATTTAAAACGAATTTTATAAATAGATTCAAATTCGTTTCAAAAACAATTTCAACTTCCATTTCAATTCAAATCAAAATTGAATTCTTCCTTATAAATTCATTTTAAAATTCATTTCTATTCGATTCAAATTTCAATTCAATATGAATTCATTTTCAATTCAATTCGAATTCGTTTTCAATTCAATTCGAATTGGTTTTATATTCAATTCAATTCAAATTGGTTTTCTATTCGATTCAATTCAAATTCGTTTTCTATTCAATTCAATTCGAACTCGTTTTCTATTCAATTCAATTCGAACTCGTTTTCTATTCAATTCAATTCGAACTCGTTTTCTATTCAATTTAATTCGAATTCGTTTTCAACTCAATTTAATTCGAATTCGTCAATTCAATTTAATTCGAATTCGTTTTCAATCCAATTCAATTCGAATTCGTTTTCAATTCGATTATAAAAACGAATATAATCGATATAAATATCGTTCGCGTCAAAATAGCGCATCTCTAATCAACACGGCTTTATATATTTCAATAATTCCATTATTCTATTCAACAAATGAATCTATATTTTTGTCAACACACGACTAATCTCAACTAATGAGTACTGTCCATGTGTGACTCTTTTTATTATTTAATATATTTTATAAAAATTATGGTATCTATCGTTTGATTTCAAATCAGACTCCAACCGTAAACTAGTAAGAGAATGATTCCCTAAATATTAACCCCGAAGGCCGAAACCAACATCAGATCCATATTCAGGAGACCACTCATCTCATCTATTTTCCAGTTGATTTCTAATTTCATATATGATAAAGATGTAAATTTTATTGTTAAAATATTTCGTTCAACACATGACTAATCTCAACGGATGAGTACGGTCAACACATGAACCTTTATTTTATAAAATTCTTTATTTTCTAAATTGGAACGAGGCCCAATCAATTACCATATAAAGTTAATTATATGGATTCCATACAACACATGTATATAATAGCAACGATAAATAATCAACCATCATCCAAAGTGCACTACACTGTATAAGCATCAAATATAGATATCTAACGCTTATAACAGCCTGTCAATCCATCGATCGACATACAACTAATTATTGGGATTAGTGAATGTCGTATATTATCCCAATACCCGTGTGGGGTTTCAAATCAACAAACACAGATTTTATTTGTGCAGTTGGGCGATGTGTAAAATTTATCGTTCTAATCAATGTCAGTCAAATTAGTGTACATAAATAAACCGTCTGGTTTGTAAATGAATATTTATTTGTTCACATTCACGTTAAAAAATTTATTTTTAATGATAAAACATTTTTGTTCAACCTCTGAAAATATTCTATTCAGTTCATTTATTAAATAAAATGATATCTTTATTTTTCTAACTTATTTTAGAAAATTTCGGCGGCATAACGGCACGATACTAGAAACGGGACAAGGCCTAGCCTTATCCCCGGTCTAGTGAAGGCCCACGCCATTCACACATCAATCAAATCCATTCCATTTCACCAAACAATTCAATTCAAACCAAATAATCTAACGAACTACACAACCAAACAATTAAACAAACAAGCCATCCATGGTCTGTGGATGACGGGTGTCGGGTGCTGCTAAGCACCGTCTGCATCCTAGTATATATATATATATATATAACTAGAAAAAGAAATTGAAGAGTGAGAAGTTCTCACCGATAGCTATCCAATACCACGACTCTTCATTGATAGAAATCTTCATCGTTATCGCATCTTTGTCATCTTCGTTGCCCGTAGCCACTACATATATAAAAATCACATTTTTATTTGTTCACTTTCAATTTAAAAATCATATTTTTATAATCACTTCATATATTTAAAAATCGAATTTTTACTATGCTATTCAATATATAAAAATCGAATTTTTACTTCGCTATTCAATATATAAAAATCGAATTTTTACTTCGCTATTCAATATATAAAAATCGAATTTTTACTTCGCTATTCAATATATAAAAATCGAATTTTTACTATGCTATTCAATATATAAAAATCCGATCTTTTCCTTCCTACGTTCATATAAAAATACTATCTTTCTTCTTCTAAAAATTCAAATCTTTACTTTAGAAAAATCAAATCCTTTACTTTCGAAAAATCAAATCTTTTACTAGTTATATAATATAAAAATTGTATTTTTACTTTGAAGTTATTTTATTAAAAATCATAGCTTTTACATAAATAAAAATTCAGGCCTTTATGTAAATAAAATTCAAGCTTTTATGTAAATAAAATCATAAAAACTCACTTTTAATCACTGTGGTCTTCATTCGGATGGAGGGAGGAACTCGTAGGTGGTCGGCGACAGGTTTTTGAAGGGCTTGGGGCTTTAGTCTTCGACTGAATGGCGGTGGGGGTTCGTCGGAGGCCATGGGGGAGGCAGGCGAGGCGGTCAGCAAGAGGAGGGGGTCGCGGGTCCTGGTGGTGGTCACGTCGGCGAAGGGGTGGGGGGGGTTCCAGGCTAGGGCGCAGTGGGGGGGAGGTAATAGGGTATCGTGAGGCGGGGGGGGGGGGGGGGGGTATAGGGTCTGGACGGAAATCGAGGGGGGCCGAGGCTCGTGGGAGGCGGAGGTTGACGGGGGGGGGGGGGGGGGGGGGTGCGGCATCGATCGGAGGGGGGCGGCGCTCCGCTTCGTCTCTCTTTTTTTTTGTCTTCTGTTAAAAATGAATTTCAACGGGGGGGGGGGGGGGGCAGGGTATAAGGAAAGGAGAGAAAGGGTTTTTTTTTATTTATATTATTTAATTTATGAAAAAGTTGACTTTTACATGCGACCTCTAAACGAGGCCCACCGCCTGTCGTCCATAGCGTTTCACCCCCATTCCGAACACAATGGGATATGTATCGTAGGCTGATTCGATAGTTACAATCAGTTTCCGTCAAAATCAACATATAACTCTACATGTTGAATTTGAACGCGCATTTCAATTCACCGGGGTCACATACTAACTAGAAAAATTCCTAAAAAATATTTTTCTAGCTTCGTATTGATGATACGGTCCTAACAAAACTAGTTTCGTCGAATTCTGAGGCCGTTGGAAAAATGGCCAATTTCCAGTCGATTAAAATCAACTGAAACTGGTCAAACGCGTTTTCCTTTTCCACGCTCACATATTGATTCGAAAAATTATGAATTTTGGATTCTAGCAATAATTTGACATCACGGACCCAACAAAAGTGGTTTTGTCGAAATCCGAGGTCATTTGCAAAATTCCCATTTTTAAGGGCCTGAATTCCATAGCGACTATTCAGAATTTTCAACTGGACATATCTTTTGATTCCCGCTATGAAATTTTGATTTTTTGGATTCGTTGGAAAGATATTCCCAATTAGATCCTACTATTTTTGGTTTTACTAAAATCCGGATTGTTTTGCACCCGGTACATTCAATTTAAGTTTGAAATCGAATTATCGAACTACCGCGCCATTTTCAATTCTATTTATAATTATATATAATTATTTATATTCTAACGACGACGTATATAATATATACGTTCTAATTATATTCAAAACATTTTTCTCGTCGATATTATTTAAAATAATCTATTTTAAATATTCAAAATTCGCTAAAATTGCCAAAATAAAAATTTTAAACTGGTTCAGATTTTCCGGGTTATTACATTATCAGGAGATAATTTCAAGTTATACCTCTATGATCAAACAAGTTATACATGGGTGGTACATAACAACTCTATATTCATCACCTAATTGAACTGAGACTTGCTCAGTCCATCCTGATATAGGCTCGGTTAAGGGCCCGGTTATGAGCTCGATGCTGCAAATTTAAATATTATGATCTCGATGCAGACATATTTCATTGATCAAACAGTATTGAAACCTAACAATCATGTGAAGACACTACATCCAACTCGCAAGACGACACATGCAACTAAACATCACCATAAACCCAACAACACAAGTTGAAACTCACAGACTCAACAACGATTAAAACAGTTATGTAAAGACACTGCCTCTAGCTCCCGAGACAAAACATGTAACTAAACACTCACCACAAACCCAACAACATAAATCAACACAAGTCTAAACTCATAGACTCAGCTATGCTCAAAATAATCAGGTAAAGACACTTCCTTCAACCCACACACTCACCAAGGGTTAGCCTTTCTGTGTTATCTAGCGTTAAGAGTGTCTGAGTAAGGGGTTGCGATAATTAAAATTAAAAATCTCACCTTAATTGGTGCTCTAATTATGATGGCAAGTTAGCGACGACATGTTGTAGGTTGGTACTGGAGGTTGGTGAAGAAGTGCTGAAGGTTGCCAATGAGGTGCTGAATGTTGTGCATGTTGGTGTTACCGCTGTCATCGGGGATTGGTGTTAGAGGTTGCTGAAGGTAGACGCCGAGGGTCGGTGTAGGAGGCTGCCACCATTTTCTATTTATTGGCGTCAGTTTTTTTACCCTAGAAAATGATTTGGGGGATAAGGATAGATGAGGGAAAACATAAGGATATGACGTTTCGTGTGCACCAAAATTATGCGCTAGATTGGATATGGCTATTAGTCATATCCAATCTGGTACGCCTATGATCCACACCTAAAAGAGAGGGAAAGCGGATTATTCGGCGGAAAAGCTGTACGTAGCTGTATCGATCCACATAAATATGGCTTATAGTCGTATTATATTTGATACGGCTAATAGCCATATCAGATGTAGAGTTGCTAAAGCTGCTTTTTGGTGTAGCGTGAGAGACTAAGGTTACAAAATCATAGAAAAGTTTTTGAAAAATTGTTTTCAAAAGTAAAATATTTTCAAGTAAAACTTGTATTTTTGAAAATATCCCCTCAAGTCAAACTACAATATTTCCTTGATTCCTTTTTAATCCTTGTCTCTTTTCCTTTTTAGCATGTTTGGGGATTCCAAGTTTCTAGATGGTGTTCCCTTCCGGCATGGTTCCGTAGATATGTTGAAGCTACAGCACTTGCCGAAGGGCAAGGAAATGCCAAATTCCAGTTGTAGCCGCGGTAGTTCCACCAAATCCAACTGCTAATGTGACGACCCGAACTTCCCCGATCTCCGAAGAGAAGAGAAAGAACGGATTGTCTGAGAACACGACAAATCAGAACACAAACAGAAGAACATTTCATTGCTTATTAAACCAATTTACATCAGAGTACAAGAATATACAGAGTATGAACAAATAATATACATTTGATAAATATCAGAGATTTACAAATTACAATGCAGCGGAAAATAATACAAAACACAACTGAAAGGAATATACGGATACAGAGCTTTCCGAATATAGTTTCAGTTGTAAACAAGGTTCCTGTGAATATAATATCTGCAATACCAAAACTCCTAGCTGCCCGTGTGGAAAATAGGGGAACCCAGAGTTTAGGTTAAAACAATAAACTCCAGGTCAGTCATGTGACTGGTGTGAGAACTAAAATAGTTATTTAAAACTTTACTTTAAAAGAGAGTAAATCTAGGGACCACGCCGTATAACACGGAACGGGTTTCCTCCTAAGAATACTAGTGCATATAATAAGCAACACAATGCTTTTTTTTGGAAAAATGAAGCTATTATAAGACCCAGGTCCCATCACATAATGCAACGCAAGCCGGAGGATAGGGTTTTCCCTTATAATAGCCAAACATGCTTGGTACGTTTAAAACAAATCATTTGATACTATTATAAGTGTATAGTGTCAAAACAACTTCAAATGTAAATCTATCAATCCCAGACGGCATGGGTACCATATATCATGTCGCCATACTAGGCTCTACAATCAAAACCGAAATGTCACGTATTGGAAATTGGATTTCCGTCATGAGTCTACGCAAGGGATGTACTACTTTCCACCTTGACACAATCTAGCAAATGCCTCGGGACTACACACTCTGGGTAACCCCTGGATCTTGCAGGGCCGGTCCTCTCTTACATTGAGGATTGGATATTCCTGAACACACATTTCCCGGTCCTATAGGACCTATCCATCGGCTCCGTAGTAACCGATATATCCGAGGCGCCTCGCATTCCAACCACCACATAGGTAAAAATATAAAGATGTCTAGGCTTGCAAAACCCTGACACCACCCATAGCTAAAAAAAAAACGTCATGCACTCCCTGCTGTCCCTTATCCCCTTTTTGACTTATACCGAGGTGTGAGGCTCGCGAATTAATGCTATACACAAAGCTATGCTATATTAAAGTCGTGCTTTGATCATCAACCACAAGACTCTGGTTTTCAACAGAAGCCTTGATCATTTGCATCTCAGCATGCTACACAGGCAATTCACGCCATGCGACTGATGTCTATCGATATATAACCTCTGAGCTCGTACGTCTCAAAGAAGGGCGTTAAGCAAGAGAATAAATTCTCCGCTGCCAAACAGATATATATTAAATAGAGATCAATCAACATAGAATAAAATCCAATGTCAGTCACACATCCATTTACAAGTTCGTTTTGGGTCTGAACGAAACCAGAGGCACCTTATTCCTCGTACCATATGTCCAATACAGGAGAGAAATCCTCGCACATCCTGTCGATCTCCAAGTACGTCTGGACGATCACCACTTATGACCTTGTCTTGGGTGTACAGCCCAATCAAGACATCAGTATTCATCCAAACAATGTGAAGACCTCTGGTCTTCAACCACCGTCTTCATCGTCGACTTATCGTCGAATCAGTTATTCAGAATGGGTATAAACCCAACCTTTCCGAATAACTCGCATATATAATAAACAAGTGCTATAAAAACACAACATACGCCTCATTCCAATTCTGAATATTCTTTTATTTAAATATTCATATCCTTTGGGAAAGGTTCCCATTAATTTTATTAAAGATAAATTCTTTAAATTTATTCTTTAATCTTCCTTTGGATATCAATTCAAACCAAATTAAGGTTTATCCAAACTAGTCGGGATTAGCGCACCTTACCGAAGTAATCATTTGTTTGATTTCCCAATCCCAACCTATTCATCCCATGGAGCAAAACTGGTAATACTCCATAACTAACACCACCGTGTTATCGGTAAAATTAATTACAATTTCCTGTTCAAATCTAATTAAAGATTTAACTATCGCTAGGAGCAAAACCGGCGATACTCCATTCTCGATCATTTCCCAAAGTTGATAATTTAAATTATCAATTCCCTTTTCAATCTAATTAAAGATTCATTAAAACTCCACTTAGTTTTAATCTTCCAAAAAATCAATATTAATGATTATTTAACTTTGGAAACACAAACATGCCGCATCGATAATCTACCCCGTACTATTGATTTCTGCCTATATATAACCTCTAAGCTCGTACGTCTTAGAGAAGGGTGTTAAGCAAGAGAATAAATTCTTCGCCACCAAACAGATATATATTTAGTAGAGATCAACCATACAGTTCGAAATACAATGTTAAACATGTTCCTGTCTTTAACTGGGTTAAAGAACCGATGTCATTTAAAACACGGTTCACAATAAACCCAAATCCTCTTCCATAAAAATGGAATCTTCACGGAAAATAGATCAATATATAATCGATATCAATTTTCGTATCTGACTAATAATATAAATGGAATAACGACTAAGCCTTTTAAATTCCATATATACTAACAGTCTTTCTCTACAGAAACTCATTTCGATTATTATCAAATCGAATTCCATTCAATTCCAGTTTAATATATTAAATTGGAAAATTTTACTTTGGAAAATTTCCTGTTAAATCTTAAAAAAAGATTTATAAATTCCAAATCATATTTCACTGTAAATCGGGTTAAAGAACGAATGTCGTTAAAAACACAGTTCACAATAAACCCAATTCACATTCCATTTTCAATTCCAATTAAATGTTAATTAATTGGTAATTCTTCTTTAAATCTTAATTAAAAGATTTATTCTTTTCACACTGGGTTTAAGAACGGTGTTAATAAAGACACCATTCACGACAAACCCAAAATCCAATTCTATTCAATTCCAATTAAATATTAATTAATCGGTAAACTCTTCTAGATCTTATTTAAAAGATTTAATCTTTTCTCAACTGGGTTTAAGAACAGTGTCTTTTAAAACACAGTTCACGACAAACCCAAAATCCAATTCAATATTAAATACAAGGCCCTGAATAGAAATTATATCGGCTTATACTCAATATCAAATTCTGAAATCAACAAATATCGTATTGGCAATAACGATATATATATATATATATATATATATATATATATATATATATATATATATATATATATATATCTTCCAAATTCCTCCACAATATCCGTATAATCACGGAATCCAATATCGAAATATTTCGAAGATAATTTTGATTCAAATCCATTCCAATTCATATATTGGAAATTCTGGTTATTTTTAAAACCATTTCAAGTCCAGTTTATTTATTTAAAAATATTGGATTATAATTCTAGTTTATAACTAGTTCATTTCGATAAAAATATATTTTTATCTTTTCAAATATGGAATTTTTCATCCTAATTCTTTCCAAATCATTTATTATGATTTTACACAAATTATTGGTATTTTTAATAATTTTATCAAGGCCCGTACAGTCGATTTCCATAACTGGTTATCGAACTGCACTTACATCAACCTTTTCCAAATTTGATTTGGACATAATTCCAAATCCAACCGTTAGATTTCAAATCTCTTGTATTCATTGGAAAGCTCTTTTCGATACGAACCCAACGGTTCCGGTTTTAGGAGAATCCGACGGTCGGATCTCCAGTAATGTCCATTCGAAGTCAATGGTCGAAAAATTCACGAACTGCCACGGCGCGGCGCGTTCTATTCAGGCCATTATATATATTATATATATTTCGTCGATTTCCATTTAAAACGTATTTTATAAATCGTTTTAAATTTGTTTTCAAAACGATTTCAACTTCATATTCAATTTTAAATAAAAATTGAATCTTCCATATCATTAATATATAAATGATAATATTTTCAAAACATTAGATTTTGAAATCACTTCCTTTTCGATATTCATTATAGAAATGAATAAAATCAATATAAATATAGTTCATGTCAAAATGGCGTCAATCTAATCAACACGGCTTTATATATTTAAATATTTTCGTGTCCATCCCAAATCGGACATCAAAATCATGTTTTGATCCATTATTGAATATTATTTTAAAATATTAATTATTTTAAAATATTCATTATTCACTATTTTAAAATATTCGTTATTTTAAAATATTCATTCCTTCCGAATTGGAATCAGACACGGCCAATTACCATATACTTTGATTTATATGGATTTCATACACACATGTACACAACAATAATCAAACACAGTCAACCATCATCCGGAGTGCATTACACAACTGAATAAGCGTTAAATATAAATAATTAACTCTTACAACAGTCTGTCAACCCATCGATTGACATACAACTAAATATTGGGATTAATGTATGTCCAATATCAACCCAATACCCGTGTAGGGTTTTCAAACAACAAACACTGATTATTATTTGTGCAGTTGGGCGATGTGTAAAATATATTGTCCCAATCAATATCGGTCAAATGTGCGTACGTAAACAAATCTTCTGATTTGTAAATGAATATTTATTTTCATTCTTATACTCGTAAAAAATTATATTTTAACTACAAAAAATTTATTTCATTACATGAATATTTTATGCAGTTCATTATACAATAAAAATGATATTTTTACTGTTCTAACATTTTTAGAAAATTCGGCAGCATAACGGCATGATCCTAGAACTGGAATAAGGTCTAGCCTTATCCCTCGCCTACTAATGGCTCGCGCCATGTACATACCAATTCTAATCAGTTCATTTTATTTCCCAAACCAAATTCAACCAAATAATCTAATCAACCAAACAAACATGGTTTCAAACAAAGGTGTCGGGTGCTACTAAGCACCGTCTGCATCCTAGTATATATTTCTAACTAGAAAATAAATTAAAGTGAGAAGTTCTCACCTTTGGGATCCACTCTTCCATTCTTTATTTCTGAACGGTTCGGATTTGATTCCCGTCGGTTCCATCGCAATCTGTTTCACACGATTTTTATATTAAAAATCACATTTTTATTTCAACGCTACATATATAAAAATCATATTTTTATATCGCTATACATATAATAAAAATCATATTTTTATCTTGTTATTATATATGTAAAACTCACTTCTTTACATTGTCCTTATATAAAAAAATCAAGTTTTTATATTGTTAAAAAACATATTTTTATATCGTTATTATATAAATAAAAATCGAATTTTTATATTGCTACTACATATATAAAGATCGTATTTTTACTACGCTAACTTCATAATAAAAATCATATTTTTATATGAAAAAAAATCATATTTTTGTTTAAACAAAGATCATATTTTTATCTTTTCAAAAATCATAGCTTTATATTTTCAAAAATCATAACTTTATTCTCTATTCAAATATAAAAATTATATTTTTATAATGCTTAAAAATCGCATCTTTATATTTTCCAAAAATCAATTCTTTATACATTTTTAAAAATCAAAACTTTATATATGTTTAAAAATCAAATCTTTATATATTTAAAAATTAAATCTTTATATATTTTTATAAACTAGTTACTTTTAAATCTATAAACAACTAAATAAAATAAAATAAAATAAATAAAAACTAACTAAATTTCGATCGTTGGAGGGCTTGGCGGCATGGGAGGGCTTCATCGTCGGAGGTAGGGTTTGCTGAAAGTGGCGCAGGTGGTGGGGGTCCCTTCAGGGGGCGATGGCGGGTTTCTCGGGCTTGGGAGGGTTTTCCGTTCGAAGGGGAGGACGGGGCTGTATTGGGCGACGTCGTTGGCAGAGGGGGGCGCCGGAGGGGTCTGGTGATAGGGCGGCGGTCGCGATGGAGGTGGGGCCCCAGGAGCGGCGACGACATGGAGAAAATCGAGATAGGCGGGTTTTTTTTATTATTTTGTTTCAGTTCGATTTTAACTGAAGAGAGAGAGGAGGGAAAGAGAAACAAAAAGAGGGGGCCTTATATTTTTTTTTTCTTTTTAATCCCCAAAAAAAGCTAACTTTTATTCCGAACTCTAAACGAGACCTAACGAATGTCACCTCCAACTAATTACGCCCATTCCGAACACAATGGGATATGTTTCCTACCCCAATTCGGCTGTTACGATCAGTTTCCGCTAAATTTAAAATATAAATCATTATATTTTAAATTCAAACGCACATTTTAATTTACCCGGGCCACATATTGACTCCAAAAATTTTAGAAAAATAATTCTGGCTATGTTTTGACGATACGGCCCTAACAAAACTAATTTCGTCAAATTTGGAGACCGTTTGAAAAACAGTCATATTTCAGTCGATTAAATTCAAACTGAAATTACCAAACACGTTTAAATTCACCACACTCACATATTGATTCCAAAAATTATGAAAATTGGAATCTAGCAATAACTTGACGTTTCGGATCCAACAAAAGTGGTTCGTCGAAAACGGAGGTCGTTTGCAGAATAGCTATTTTTAAGGGCTATATTTCCATTGCGAATATTCGGAATTTTCAATTGGACATAACTTTTTATTCCCGCTATGAAATCTGGATTTTTCACATTCGTTGGAAAGATATTTTCAAACAGATTCAAATATTTCTAGTTTTAGTAAAATCCGATTTATTTTGAATCTTGTACATTCATTTGAAATTTGATGTCGAGATTTCAAACTACCGCACCATTTCCAATTCCTTTTATAATTAAAATAAATATTTATATTCTAACTTCGATTTAAATAAATTTATACGTTCTAATTCTATTCAAAATAAACTTCTAGTCGTTATTATTTAAAATAAATCATTTTAAATATTCAAAATTCATAAAATTGCCAAAATAAATTTTTTTAATTGGTTCTGATTTTCCGGGTTGTTACAGCTAATTTTTCTCAGCTTTGTAAAGATTTTTCTGCTGTGGGCGGCAAGCTATTTGTTGGATCGGAGAGTTTTTCGATGCACATAATTGGCATAGAGAGACTGATCGTGTATTTGGATTATTAGAGCTTGAGACAGGAGAAGGATTCAGTTGGTCGCTTAGCAACTAAAAGGAGAGGCTCGTATTAGTGGGAAGTGGCCGAGGAAGAGCATGTCGTGAGGACATGGGATGAGTTCAAGGATAAGTTTGAGAAAAAGTTCTTATTACAAGCTAAAGAAGGGATGCAATTGGAGAGATTCTTGAGTTTGAGACAGGGTGATAAGTCGGTTAAGGAGTATGTGAATAGCTTCAATGAGTTGGTGAGATTTGGCTTGGACCTCTAGTTATCCAGTGCAGTAAAGCGTGCCCTCGCCTCCTCCTCGTATGAGACCTCCTTAGAATGATATATTTTCTAATACGGTCCCCAACCAAAATTCAATTCAGTATAAGCCACCCCTAGACGTAATCCACAATTTAATTTACTAGCGCTAAGGCCCCCAAAAAATTATTGTTGACTGCCTAGCTACCCTAAACCCCCATAGTATTTTCAACAAACGCCTAGGTCAATAAAAATTAATTATCTTAATTGGCCTCTTATTTTCCTTAATAAGTCTACTCTCATTGCCGGAATAAATCAATACTACAAGCCTCTTATTTTCCCTAATCAGTTGTCGCTACCGGAACGGACTCCCACTACACTTGCTTCTTAATTTACTTATTTTAAACTTAATGTCATTCTTAAGTTTATTAATAAACCTATTTTACTTTATGTAACTTTTGTATCATTTCATAGGTTACATGTAAACTTTAATTTACAAGTTGTCTATAAACACCTCTTATGCTTAATTCCATTTTTACAACCCAACCCCAGCATATGCATCTATCCAAATGTCATTTATTAAATTATCAAAGTTACATTTCAATTGTCTTTTATTGCATAATTTCAATTAAGCTGACTTCATCCTTTTTATACATATTTCTTATTTGTTTTCCCCCATTGCAGTACTATTGTCAATTTCATTCTTTAACCCAAATTTACCATAAATAAAAAAGAAATAAAAAGGTTTAGACTCAACAAGGCCTAAACTCATTGTCAAAATAAAAAGGACCATAGCCTAGGCTCTCGCATGGCTAAGCTCAGATAAATAAGAAAAGATCTGAAATAAAATGGGGTGGATACTTAACTGCAATAAAATTACATATGAAGAACAAGAGGTATAGGTGAACTGAATAAAACTACATTAACAGATTTAGTGAAATAGACAGAGGAAGCGAAAGAGGCAATAGTCTGATTTACAATAACTATTTACATAAATAAAATTAAGAATAGTAGGACATGTAAATAAACCATGAATAGACTAGATATGTGTACAACTATAGATAAGTTTAGAACTGAAACCATTGTGACTACTGTTGAACCAAGTTAACGTCAACTTGGTAGAAACCTTGTAATCGAAGATAATACTTACCTAAATTAAGCAAATCCAATTAAACCCCGGTAGGTAATCTCTATCTAGGAATATCCTCCAAAATATATGCAAACCAAAGCCTCAGTACTCCATTAGAATTATTTGAGACGAAGGTTATTTGTGATGAAGGCAGAGAAATGGAGTAGTAAGAATTAGGTTAGGTTTTGTAGCATATTTATAATAGAGCTAGGATGTTCAGATTCATTGGATTTTAGGTTAAGATTTTAGGCTATTAGATTATAAGAAGGATCTGAGAGCACCCAAAAATAGCACAAAAACACATAGCCCGATTGGTAGAAATCGTGCCTAACAAACAATGTTGTCAGGCAACGACCTGGGTCGACCTGCCCATAGGTGAGTCGACATGAGGGTCGACCCACTTGGGTCCTGGATCAACCCGGGGATTGACCCAGCTTCATTATTATTATTATTATTATTTCTGATTTTTAGTTTAATATTCATGTGGTTTTAACTTCTTCGTTTTAAATCCATTTTCAACAAACCAAATGTCTATCTTAACCAGAATTTTGTAATCGACCCAATGGTGCAACCTCTGTTGCCCAATTCTCAATATTTTTATGATTAATATTTATTTTCTTAACTTATTCCTTAATTAATAAATTCTTTAATTAATTATTGTTAATAAAAATTTGGGTTGTTATAGCCTTCCCTCCTTAAAGGATTTCGTCCTAGAAACCTCTACGGTAGAAGAATATTATATGTGTTTTCTACATCCATTTACTCATCCATCGGCCACTGAAAAACATTGTCCTTAATTTTTCTGAAGCAATAAATGTACTTATGCAATAATATAGTGCATATGATCCTAACTAATGCAAAAAAGATTACGTAGTCTACTATTTCGGTCGACCTCCTTTTTATGAAATTATGTTTGTATCATGCATCCAAATGTGCAAAAATCCTAACGATACAAATAATTCTATATGTGTGCATCAACCACCATCTATATGAAACAACCATATTATAACATCCATGTATTTAATCCAAAGAAATAATAATAAAATGCACATGCATCCATATGCATATGCAAGTGTCCTATTCAGCTGATCTTAGTGCCTAGTGTGTGTATACGCACTCACTGCATCCGCTTGCATCCATTCACAAACATCAAACATAACATGTCTCAAACACATGTTTCAACCATGTTATATCATCTATAAGTTCAAATCCTAAGATCTACCCTTCCCAAGGGTATCTTAGAAGAATGTCCTTAATCAAGGAAAGAAGGTACTGATAGAATATCAAAGAGGAAATATTTGTCAAAAGAGCATGGGTAAGAAACTTGAATTCTCCCTATGTGATAAAAGTTTTATAACTGAATCAGTCGATGCCTCACCACATAAAAGTTTATATTAACCCACACTCTTTCCCAATTTTTCAAACTAAATGGCACCTCTTTAGACTGCTTAGTTATTATAACCAAATTTTCGGGAAAGTTCTCCCATCTCATCCATCCTAGTTACTTTTAGGAAGAGACAATTCAAGTGAACTAATCCTAAGTCTTACCTTACCTTACCTTACAAGAAGAGTCACATTTTCCTTCTTCTCACCATCACCTTTTCAGTCTTTACTTTATTGTCTCGTGTTCCTTAACTGTTCCACTTAGGTTGTCTAAACACTCAAAGACCCACTTATACATATATTTTTCAAAACCTTATTTGAAGGATCTTGTGACACCCCACGTCCGTTAATGTCACTCACTAAGGGAATGCATTAAGTTTCATGCAGCGTTATAGGTAAACAGAAAAAAAAAATATTACAAGACAGATATAAAAGCAACAACGGAATTTAAATTTTTATTTCAAACATAAATCATAACGTCGTGGTCCAAAATACCGTAAGTCTGAAACTACATAAAACCCATTACAATAATATAACTTCTGCCTTGTACCATCAGAGTACATAAATACTTAAAAAGCATAATTCCTCAAAAAGAGACAAAGCCATAGTGGAGATAAGAACTTGAGCCATACTTCGAAAGTAGCTCCTAGCAAGATGATAACCGAGTCCTGACTAAGCCTGAGTATTCCCACACTAAGAACCCGAGGGGGGAACGGAAGAAAGAAGAGGAAACAAAAAAAGGTCAGACATAAAGTCTGGGAAGTCCAGTTACTTTTAGCAAGTAAATAAATAAAAGTAGCATGACAGGCATATAAAGTGGACAAGAGAGATGACTACAAATAAAGGCAGGAATGACTAGGTAAACAGGATAGGGTGTATACGCTTCCTTAATGATTACTCTGCACTACTACTAGTATATCCAGAATGAGATGATCCCCAACATGTATGAAGTGGTAGACTTAGGCATACTTCTGGTAAGAGGTTTTAACCCCATACAATCCACAGGCAGCCCCAATAATGGACTCCTAAACTTACTAGAGTCTAGATGTACCCTAACTACTACCCTAATCGATCGGCTCCCTACTCCGTAAATACCCTGTGCTGGCCCCATGGTAGGATGTATCACTTCCTAAAGTGGCAACCCGTCATTTTCAAGATGTGCACAACCACATCTACTGATGTCACAGCGTATTAATTCCCATAGCAAGCCGGACCCACGCACGCACATGACTCTGTTGGTTACCTGCGCTGTTGACACCGCCCCTTCGTTTTGGATTTCTTGCAATCATCCCAGTAAGCGTTCCCCTACTCCGACCTAGTTCGGAGTACTCGTTTGATACCTAGATGGGTTACTGACTGAAATGGGTCCGACACACAAGATGGTACAAGCTCCCCCTAGGCTTGCATCCCCACTACTAGGATTTCAACCGGTTATGCCTAACAGTCCAATATGTAAAACAGGTTAAGTTGTCGGGCCTATATATGTAAATATTACTCCCACAGCCACAAGATTTACTTAACCCTTATTGATCTAAGCAAGTTTACTTAACAAAGTTGCATAACCCCAAAGTATAAAATAGGTTAAGTTTGTGGGCCTATATATATAAATATTACCCACCGCCACAAGATTTACTAAACCCACCCACCGTTTCAACCAAGTTTACTTTACCCCTATTCAAGTTAACATGTTCATACAATCCCTATGGATTCAACTAGGTTAATTATTCCAATTCGTTACCATGTCCATTTATGGTTATAATGGGCTAGACCTCCCACATTAGGCCTACAACTTGTGGATGCTGGATATGACGGTCGGGTTCGGGCAGACTTCTTCCACAAGTTGGGCCTAACCTCGTGTCTTAGACAGTCTCGTATTTGTGCACTTAGACCCCTCACATTAGATTCAACATTTGCGGTTGCTGGATATGCCGGTCGGGTCCAGGTAGACTTCCACCACAAATGCAATCTAACCTCGTGTCATAAGTACCATTACGGCTTTCTAATTGCTATAATCCTGGGCATTTTAATTATTAACAAATTAACTATACCTATGTCCTTATAGGTGTTCATGCCCATTTACCCAATTATATTCATAATGGATTATATATCCAAATTCATATTCGTTATTCAAATTATGCCAATTCTAATGTTTTCCCCCGTTCCGTAACTAACGCATTCACATATCTTCTGGGGTCATTTCTAGGCTAGAAAGTAGCCTAGCCATAAATAATAAAAGGGAAAGATGACAATAGTGATTATTTTAACAAAAGTGACATAAACGTGTATTGGCATAGTGATAAGGTGGACATATAAAAATAGATCTAGTGAGCATCTGATAATAAAACTAGATCTAACATACAAAGGATGTCATAATAGGCATGAATAAATAAGGATTCATATGTCCAATTAATAACAGTTCTAAATTGGCCACAACATGATAAGTACCAAATGATCTAACAAGAATTAGATCCATAAGTAGACGCGACATGATAAATTAACCACAAGCGAATTGGATCTGTAAAGGTAGATCTAGAATGATAATATTTAAGATCCACAACTGTGACATGATAAATTAACCACAAGCGAATTAGATCTATAAAGGTAAATCTAGCATGATAATATTTAAGATCCACAATTGTGACATGATAAATTAACCACAAGCGAATTAGATCTATAAAGGTAGATCTAGCATGATAAAGTTTAAGATCTACATCATAGTTATGTCATAGATTCAAAAGTCCTAATAGATTTATGTTAAAGATTTAGATCCAAGTCATAGAATATTATAGATTCACAAATTATGGTAGATCCAATATGATTCAATCACAGGCATATATCCAAATCACAGTCATATCACGTTTACTTTTAATCATTTAAATCTAAAAGTAACTAACTCACAGTGTTTGGATTTTAGAAGATAGAAAAGAATTTGTTGGTGTTGAATCTCAGATCTATTCTTGAAACAATTGAATCTTTAAAATTGATTTATAGAAGAAGAAAGGATTAGACTCAGTTCAGGTACTGACAGCATTTGGCCTCCATTGTTTTTAGTGTGAGAAAACAAGAGATATGAGGGTATCTTTATAGCTACCAGCCTCTAGAATTCAAATGCCACCTCAGCTCTAGGGGAATCGGGCTATGGGTCAACACCCACTTGGGTCCGGAAGCCCAAAAGAAACTATGGGCGCACTTGGCAAGTGCGCCAGTGTAAAAAAGCCTTGGCGCACTTGTCAAGTGCGCTAGTTATCCCTGTTTTAATCGTCAAACTTCTATCGTTCATAACTTCTTAACACGTTATCCGTTTTACGCAAACCAGTGTCTATCTTGACTAGAATTTCAAGACAAACCAATATCATAGTCTGTTTCCCTTAATTCTTAATATTAAATTAATTATTCTTTAATTTATCCTCTTTAGTGTAGTTGAAATACGGGGTGTTACGTTCTCCCCAACTCAAAGGATTTCGTCCCTGAAATCTCCAAGTTAAGAAGAATGTATCCTACCATCCATCATCCATCTACTCATCCACAATCACAGGCATCCATTATCCTTAAAAATTTCTAATGCTTATATGAACATATGCAAAGGTGTGTGTATATGTCCCAACGCTAATGCAAAAGATCAGGCGGTCCACTGATTCAGTTGACCTCCTTAATGCAATGTATGTATGTCTCATGAGTCCAACATGTATGCAACAATCCTAGTATAACATATAAGTTCTATATGGGTGCACAATCATCCGTCCAAATGCAACATCCATATGACGATACATTCAATTTCATCCATTAAAAGAAGAAAAATTCACACACATCCATATGCAGTAAGAGAGTGATTGAGCCGATCTAGTGCCTAATGTGTGTGTATATGCATCCATGAGCAACCACTAGCAACCACTTGCATCCACTTGCATTCATCAAACATAACATGTCTCAAACATGTTTACAATCATGGGATTTCCTTCCTAAAGGTCGAAGATCCAATCGATAGGATATACTCAGATGATAGAAGCAAGTGCGAATAAAAGCTTTGGGAAAAAAAGAAGTTAAGAACATAGTCCCAAAAAGGAAAGGGTATGAAGCGTGATCTTTATCTTCGGTCTCCCAAGTCGCATCCTCGCTGTCTTCTCCCCATTGCAGTTTTATTAACCTAACCTCTCTGTTGCGCGGTTTCTTAACCTCTGATCCAAGTATATAGGGAGGAACTTGTCTAATTATCGTCTCTCATTCTACCTCCACTTCCTCAGGCATGTTCGGCTCAACTACTTCTGCTGTATCGTGTAGACACTTCAATAAATAAAAAATAAGGAAAAATATCATGGATATCCACACGTATGCGAAGCGAGCTGTACGCCTTAATCGCGAATACCACCAAAGCACCCCATTTAGATATGTTTCGCCTAATAAACCCTTTCTCAAGCAGCTCCCCTACTTTCATGCTAAGCTCCCTCCTTTCTCGTGGAGCCATATGGCGCACAGGTATTGCAACTGGCTTTGCATTGTCTACCAAATATGTATGAAAATCGATCACGCGCCTCAGAGATAAACCCTGTACCTCATCAAAAACATCAGAATTATCTCGGACTACTAGAACAGATTGCAAATCATCTATAGATGCATCAAGAGACTCTAGGAAACTAAGCATAACAGACCCTTGGGGGTCGCAAGAAATCTAGAGGGTCCTTCCATGGCAAGTCAAAATTCTAACGACCCTCCTCTCACAATCTAGAATGGCACCATATGTGGTTAACCAATCCATCCCTAGAATCAAACCGTAGCCCATAAAATCGAGCACATACGCGTCGCATTCAAACTCGATGCCTAACACAGATATTCTCAAACCCCAACAAATCATAGGTAAATGAGCCGTACCACCAATGGGGTTTGAGACAACTACGGGATCCACTACCATACTAGTATCTAAGTGCAGATATTCAACCACAGAACTAGATATAAATAAATGTGAAGCGTTAGAATCAAAAAGTTCTCTAATAAGATGATTTGAAAGAGAAATTAAACCTTCCACATAAATTTTTCTACCTCTATCAGGAGCACTGATCGCGAGAGCATGCACTTGCCCTCCAGAAGCTCCTGCCCTTTGACCATGTCCTTGTTTCTTCGGGCAATCCTTAATAAGATGCCCGACCTCTCCACAATGGAAACAAGTATTCTTCCTTCTTCTGCAATCTTTTCTTACATGACCTACGTGTCCACAATTAAAATATTTCCTCTTATCTCAAGCTTTGTCGTTCCTTCCTCCCTTGTTTTGTGTCTCCTCAACCTTAGCTTCTTTCTTTTCAGCTTTATCTTCCTCATGCATTAGTTCCATATCAACAAGTATTTCAAAAGTAGCTCCCATTAGAATATGGGACATAGCTAAATCATAAAGGGGTTCATTTAGTCCTTTAACAAACCGCAAGGCCTTCTTATGCGGAGTGTCTACTAGTTCCAAACCGAATTTAGCTAGCTAGTTGAATTTGTTCACATATTCTTTAACAGTCATGTCTCCTTGTTTGAGCGCCAAAAACCTCTCCATTTGCATGCCTTTCTCGGCTTCAGAAAGAAACTTCATTTCAAACATCTGTCTAAAGTCATCCCAAGTTTCCACCAGACACCCCGCTTGGGTTACTTCCCACCAAAACGAAGCTTCATCCTTCAGTAGCCAGGCGGCCAACTGAATCTTCCTTCAATCTTCCACTTCAAAATTTTCAAACAAGTCCTCGATCTCCTTGAGCCAATTTCTTGCCTCTACGAATGTCTCGGTTCCATGGAATGGCTTTCCTAGCACGGAAATCTTTGTAGATCTTGGAAAAGTTTTCTACACGCGGAGGACGAGGAGGAACAACGGGTGCAGCTGGGGGAGGAACGTTTCCTTGGCCTTTAGCAGGTGCCATGGCCTCCAGAAACCTACGGAACCAACTTGGTATCGTAACGCCCTTTGGGATATTAGGTTCCCCAGACATGCTAAAAAGAAATGGAAAGAGATTTAGACAAAGGATCGGAGGATATTACATATGGATTTGGGATTTTTTTTCCAAAACAGACGTTTCTTTTTGAAAAATGCTTTCTTTTAAAATCTTTTTGAAAATAATTTTCAAAAACTTTTATCCAATCTGGTAACCTTCAGCTCTGATACCAAGTGTGACACCCCACGTCCGTTAATGTCACTCACTAAGGGAATGCATTAAGTTTCGTGAAGCGTTATAGGTAAACAGAAATAGAAATATTACAAGACTAATATAAAAGCAACAACGGAATTTAAATTTTTATTTCAAACATAAATCATAACATCATGGTCCAAAATACCATAGGTCTGAAACTAAATAAAACCTAATACAATAATATAATTTCTGTCTTGTACCATCAGAGTACATAAATACTTAAAAAGCATAATTCCACAAAAAGAGACAAAGCTATAGTGGAGATAAGAACTTGAACCATACTTCGAAAGCAGCTCCTAGCAAGATGATAACCGAGTCCTGACTTAGCCTGAGTATTCCTACCCTGAGAACCTGGGGGGGGGGGGGAAACGGAAGAAAGAAGAGGAGACAAAAAGGGTCAGACATAAAGTCCGGCGAGTCCAGTTACTTTTAGCAAGTAAATAAATAAAAGTAGCATGACAGACATATAAAGTGGATAAGAGAGATGACTACAAAAAAAGGCATGTATGACTAAGTAAACAGGATAGGGTGTATAAGCTTCCTTAATGATTACTCTGCACTACTACTAGTATATCCAGAATGAGATGATCCCCAACATGTATGAAGTGGTAGACTTAGGCGTACTTATGGTGAGAGGTTTTAACCCCATACAATCCACAGGTAGCCCTAATAATGAAAGTGCGAGTGCGTATGTGCTAAGTATAATACACACACAAGGATCGTGTAATATGGTGTATAACACACAAGTATGCAAGAATGTATAAAGTTTAAGATCAGAAAATACGAGAAGATTCGGTGATGTGAAAAAAAATGCTTGTGATGTATATATAATCGTTGAAGAGTTGTCAACTTCCATGAAGAGTTTTATCAAAGAGATGCACCCATTTCCTTTCAGAAATGAAAAGGAATCTCCTCATGAAATATGATGCCTTTTAGAAAATATGGCCGTTGTAAAATCTGACCGTTGAAAATATGACCGTTAGAAAATATGACCGTTAGAAAATATGGCCGTTGTAAAATATTACCGTTGTAAAATATTAACGTTGTAAAATATGACCGTTGGAAATATGAAGTATCTCTTCGTGAAGTGCCTTTTCGTGAAGTGTCTTTTCGTGAATTGTCTTTTCGAAGTGTCTTTTCGCGAAGTGATGAAGTGTCTTTTCGTGAAGTGTCCTTTCATGAAGTGTCTTTTCGTGAAGTGCCTTTTCGCATAGTGATGAAGTGTCTTTTCGCGAATTGTCTTTTAATGAAGTGACTTTTCGCGAAGTGTCTTTTCGTGAAGTGTCTTTTCGTAAGTGCATTTTTGTATGCTACATATTTGAGGATAGATTTTATGAAATATATAACACATCTAAGACACAATTAAATAGATAATCATTACCTATACCACTTTTCCTTTGATCTTCTCTTCTTCCGTGTCATGAATCAAAAACCTATGATCTAACATTCTCCCCCTTTTTTGATTGATGACAACCTCTTACAATCTTGTAGAGTTATTTATTTTCTCCCCCTGAATGTATGCTTGCATATATTTATCTCCTCCTGAATATAAAGCTTCTCTGCAACATTTTGTTAGTGCATACGTAAAATACTTACCATTCGTTACCCTGTAACAAAATGTTAGCATATAATGCATATATGTTCCATAATTTTTCTCCCTCTTTGTCATCGATTAAAAAGAATATGTAACAAGATAAAGCAGTAATCGAGAACAAACAAGAGAAACGCTCATAAATAATTTTCAAAGAGCATACGAGACTATTTATTATACGTCCATAGAGATACCGAAATATCCTTCTCTTTGTTGTGGTTTACCTGCATAAAATATGATGTATATACTTTGGTACTCACTTGTTTCATTTGGGTCCAGGGGTTAGCCGAAAGGTAACCATACCCAAGAGGGTTTAATGGAACCTTTAAAGATAAAATTTTCATTATTAACTAATGAATCAAAATAATCATCTATATATTTTTCTCTGTTTTCCAATTTACAGGAACCCAAATACTTAAGTGGTTTCTATTGATATTTGTTTTCATACTTCTAGATATCATAGAAGTATTCGAATAATAATTGGATCTAGGATATGTATTAGTACTAGCAGTGCTATTCTTATTGTACATAAAAGCGTATCTAGTACTATTTCTATGATTGGTTTTATTATATCCTAAACCACTTTTGTCATGTAAAGGTCGAGATCTAGATAAAATCATATTTGAATCATTTTGACCTTTATTAAATTCCACGAACTTATTTGTACATTTTTCAAATTTTATTCCAAAGTCGCGATTGGTATTTTCAAAAGAAATTTTGGTAGTTTTTACGATATCAATTTCCTTATTGAATTCAGAATTCTCCCTTTTTAAGGTTTCATTCTCATTTTTGAGATCTAAAATTTGAGATTCTGAATTATCTAAAGAAGATTGTAACTTTTAAGAACTTTCTATTGAGTCAGAAATTTCATTTTGCAAAATATTACTATTCACCTTTAAAAGCTCACATTCTTTAGATAATTCTAGATTCTTTTTTATTAAACCTCCATTCGTCTTTTCAAGAGACGAAATTAAAGAACTAGAATTATTTAAAGAATCTTCTAATGTTGTATTTTTATTTTGTAAACCATCGATTTCCTTTAAAAGAACATTGTTTTTATCTTCTAGTTGCTCATTTTATTTTTGAAGGAAATCTTTTTGAAAAACAAGCTCTTCTAAGGAATTTTCAAAATATTTGTCTTGTTTAACTAAAAAATTGATTTTCTCTTTTAGTTTGGAATTTTGTTGCTCACAATCTTTATACTTGGCTAAAATAACTGCATTAAGTTTACCTAAGCTTTTAAAATCTTTTAACAATTTTTCATGGTCTAACAAAAGATCTTTATATAATGAATCTACACATACCAATTGTGATCTGACTTTAGCCATGAGACATTTGCTTCCATGCTCTCTTGATTCCGCTTTGTTGCTCTTCCACTTTCTAATTCCTTGACTAGATTTCTTTATTGCCATTTGTTCTAGGATGTTGTTATGATCTCTAGAACACCAGGCTCTGATACCAATTGAAAGTGCGAGTGCGTATGTCCTAAGTATAACACACACACAAGGATCGTGTAATATGGTGTATAACACACAAGTATGCAAGAATGTATAGAATTTAAGATCAGAAAATATGAGAAGATTCGGTGATGTGAAAAATATGCTTGTGATGTATATATAATCGTTGAAGAGTTGTCAACTTCCATGAAGAGTTTTATCAAAGAGATGCACCCATTTCCTTTCAGAAATGAAAAGGAATCTCCTCATGAAATATGATGCCTTTCAGAAAATATGGCCGTTGTAAAATCTGACCGTTGAAAATATGACCGTTAGAAAATATGACCGTTAGAAAATATGGCCGTTGTAAAATATTACCGTTGTAAAATATGACCGTTGGAAATATGAAGTGTCTCTTCGTGAAGTGTCTTTTCGTGAAGTGTCTTTTCGAAGTGTCTTTTCGCGAAGTGATGAAGTGTCTTTTCGCGAAGTGATGAAGTGTCTTTTCGCGAAGTCTCCTTTCATGAAGTGTCTTTTCGCGAAGTGCCTTTTTGCAAAGTGATGAAGTGTCTTTTCGCGAAATGTCTTTTAATGAAGTGTCTTTTCGCGAAGTGTCTTTTCGCGAAGTGTCTTTTCATGAAGTGTCTTTTCGTGAAGTGTCTTTTCGTAAGTGCATTTTTGTATGCTACATATTTAAGGATAGATTTTAACAATATATAACACATCTAAGACATAATTAAATAGATAATCATAACCTATATCACTTTTCCTTTGATCTTCTCTTCTTCCGTGTCATGAATCAAAAATCTATGATCTAACAAATAACGGACTCTTAAACATACCAGAGTCTAGATGTACCCTAACTACTACCCTAATCGATCGGCTCTCAACTCCGTAGATACCCTGTGTTGGCCCCACATTAGGATGTATCACTTTCTAAAGTGACAATCCTTCATTTTCAAGATGTGCACAACCATATCTACTGATGTCACAACGTCTTAATTCCCATAGCAAGCCAGAATCATGCACACACATGACTCCGTTGGTTTCCTGCGCTGTTGACACCAACCCTTCGTTTTGGATCTCTTATAATCAGGCCAGTAAGAGTGCCCCTACTTCGACCTAGTTCGGAGTACTCGTTTGATACCTAGATGGGTTACTAACTGAAATGGGTCCCACACACAAGATGATACAAGCTCCCACTAGGCTTGCATCCCCACTACTAGGATTTCAACCGGTTATGCCAAATAGTCCAACATGTAAAACAGGTTAAGTTGTCCGGCCTATATATGTAAATATTACCCCACCGCCGCAAGATTTACTTAACTCTTACTAATCCAAGCAAGTTTACTTAACAAAGTTGCATAACCCAAAGTATAAAATAGGTTAAGTTTATGGGCCTATATATATAAATATTACCCACCGCCACAAGATTTACTTAACCTACCCACTGTTTCAACATAGTTTACTTTACCCCTATTCAAGTTAACATGTTCATACAATCCATATGGATTCGACTACGTTAAGTATTCCAATTCGTTACCATGTCCATTTATGGTTATAATGGGTTAGACCTCCCACATTAGGCCCACAACTTGTGGATGCTGGATATACCGGTCGGGTCCGGGCTGACTTCTTCCACAAGTTGGGCCTAACCTCGTGTCTTAACCCGTCTCGTATTTGTGCACCTAGACCCCTCACATTAGATTCAACATTTGCGGTTGCTAGATATGCCAGTCGGGTCCGGGCAGACTTTTACCACAAATGCAATCTAACCATGTGTCATAAGTGCCATTACAGCTTTCTAATTTCTGTAATCCTAGGCATTTTAATTATTAACCAATTAATTATACCTATGTCTTTATGGGTGTTCATGCCCATTTACCCAATTATATTCATAATGGATTATATGTCCAAATTCATATTCGTCATTCAAGTTATGCCAATTCTAATGTTTTCCCCCGTTCCCTAACTAACGCATTCACATATATTTTGGTATTATGTCTAGGCTAGAAAGTAGCCTAGCCATAAACAATAAAAGGGAAAGATGACAATAGTGATTATTTTAACAAAAATGACATAAATATGTAATTCTCATAGTGATAAGGGGGACATATAAAAATAGATTTAGTGAGCATGTGATAATAAAACTAGATCTAACGTACTAAGGATGTTATAATAGGCATGAATAAATAAGGATTCATATGTCCAATTAATGACAGATCTAAATTGGCCACAACTTGATAAGTACCAAATGATCTAACAAGATTTAGATCCGTAAGTAGATGTGACATGATAAATTAACCACAAGCGAATTGGATCTATAAAGGTTGATCTAGCATGATAATATTTAAGATCCACAATTGTGACATGATAAATTAACCACAAGTGAATTAGATCTATAAAGATAGATCTAGCATGATAAAATTTAAGATCCACAATTGTGACATGATAAACTAACCACAAGCGAATTAGATCTATAAAGGTAGACCTAACATGATAAAGTTTAAGATCCACGTCACAGTTATGTCGTAGATTCAAAAATCCCAATAGATCTGATATGATAAAGATTTGGATCCAAGTCACAGAATATTATAGATTAACAAATTATGATAGATCCAATATGATTCAATCACAGACATATATCCAAATCACAGTTATATCACATTTGCTTTTAATCATTTAAATCTAAAAGTAAATAACTCACAGTGTTTGGATTTTAGAAGACAAAAAAGAATTTGTTGGTGTTGAATCTCAGATCTATTCTTGAAACACTTGAATCTTTAAACTTGATTTGTAGAAGAAGAAAGGATTAGACTCAGTTCAGGAACTGACATCATTTGGCCTCCATTGTTTTTAGTATGAGAAAACAAGAGATATGAGGGTATATTTGTAGCTGTCAGCCTCCAGAATTCGAATGCCACCTCATCCCTAGGGGAATCGGGCTATGGGTCGACACCCACTTAGGTTTTGGAAGCCCAAAAGCTACTATGGGCGCACTTGGCAGGTGCGCCAGTGTAAAAATGCCTTGGCGCACTTGTCAAGTGTGCTAGTTATCCTTGTTTTAATCGTCAAACTTCTACCGTTCATAACTTCTTCATACGTTATCCGTTTTACGCAAACCAGGTTTCTATCTTGACTAGAATTTCGGGACGGACGCAATGACGTAGTCTGTTTCCCTTAATTCTTAATATTAAATTAATTATTCTTTAATTTATCCTCTTTAGTGTAGTTGAAATACGGGGTGTTATAGATCTTATTAAGGCAAACCTTCAGTTACAAAATTTCTATTTCGTTTTGGACTAGCATGTCACCAAAACAGACCCCTACCAAGTTTACTATTGCCATTACCGATCACCTTCCTACACAAATTAATAACCAGGTTTAGACACATGCTAGCCCATAGTATGACAGTTATTCCAAAAATCCATTGAATGTTCTGTAAACAATTTTCATTCCAATATTTCTTTTTCCCACTATTTAAAACTTGACGGAAACCACAAGCAAAGAAACCTAACAAAAGGAAATAAATATGGCCATTAATCATTCCCAAAAGGTCATCTTTATGATGGAAAATATTAGATTCTAAAAAATTCACTTATAATTACCACTGAGCCAAAGGAACTATTCGCCTTTGTAACAAAAGACGAATGACGCTTCTAATTCATAAACGATTACTCTCATTAATCCATTTCAAAAAGTTCCTTACTTGATTTTCCCCTAAAATCTCTTCACTACAATTGAAATCCAACGACTTCCTCAAAATATGTGTGGAAAGTTCCAACTTAAGCACCACAGTAGTCCGCCCAAAGGTAGGTTTAGGGAGTAAAATAATCCATTCCAATTAATCCTTCAGAAGTCAACATTAGGGTGCACTTACAATACGTACCCTCAAGAAAAACTACTACTCTTTTAACATCTTAGGTAATTTATCACACAAGTAACCTGCCTAACTCCAAACCCATACATCAACAGACTAACTCCATAGCTTGGAGAGGTTCGAGTAATAAGCATGAAACTCAATTCTCACTTACACTCTCTAAACCATGTGTTTTATCCACAATGTTACAAGTTCAGCATTATCACAAATATAAACCCAAAATAAATCTCTCTCCTATGAAATAATCTTTCAACCGCTTATCATATTCGGAATATATAGCACAAAGAGAACTAAATCGATACTGCCTAGAGATGCACTAAGGAAAATAGAAATATCAACATGGCGGACCCTTTGGGTCGCAAGAAGTCTCAATAATTAGTCCATTGTATATTCTAACCCGACCACCTCTTCTTTCAATCAAATTCCCCTAGTTGGATAACTAATCCATCCTCCAAATTTTCCTATCTCAAGACCTTTGAATATAATCACTTTTGTCAAACTTTACTGCCAATGCCTAAAATATGAGATAACCAATTATATGGTTAAATTGAATAGACCCAGAACTAACTCATACTCTGAGATACCCAAACATCTCCTAAATCAAGATTTCTATTTTCAAACCCGACTCACCATAGATAATCAAGTTGATCTCCCTACAAGCTTAAGAAACTACTTGGGCCTAGAAAAGAATCGAAGTGCAAAACAATCAATTAGTGTTATCATCATACACTAGGGGATTTACCATATCTATAGAGGAAAACTTCATTAGGTATACTATACAGATATTCTACATGACTTATCTTATCTCAACGTGGGTATGGTCCTATGCAACCACCCAAACTAATAAATCAAAGGTAAAGACGCGAAATACTACTAAACCAAATAAAATAGGAAAATAGGAAGAACTAAAGATAGATATCATTCTTTCTTCCATCAACCCTTACTTCCATTCCTAGAACCCTTTGATTAATACCTTTCCTATAATCCTTTCAACATTAACACAATTATGTTGAATTTTCACTTTCCATCCTTAAGTTTACCTTTTATGAAGTTTTTCTCAGTCCTAATTGATTGGTTAACAAAATGTACAAAAATTTATTTCCATAGCATAAGACAATCTAATTTATAGAAATACGTGATTGCAAGATATTTCTTTATCTTTTTTATTATCTCTAAGTGGACGAGTAGTGCGCAATACTGCTAAATCTGTATTCCACGCTAGTCCATTCATTCTTGCAACGACGTTTTCTATGTTAATTACAAACAAACTATGGAAATACATCCCTTTTTCTTAACAAATCAATCTAGGTTGCTCTTAAATTCCTAACATCCCTTTTGGTCTCTATGTTAATAAGGTTATCACATCCATGATTATCCTATTTTTGTTATGTAACAAGTTTCTCTCTAATTTCGACCTTTCCTAACTACCGAGTTATAGGTATGTTCATTTACCAAAACTTCAGCCTATAAATATTCGAGGTTCCTGAAAATAGAAAATTTTACATAGGTCGTTCTATAGATAACTTAATGAAGAGATCCAGAATTCAAAAGAGTTAAAGGAAGGTTGTAACCGATTAGAGGGGATAACTTTATTTCTAAAAACAATGTTTTGGTTTTCCAAAAAATATATTTTCTTTCAAAAAAAAGACTTTCCTTTGAAACAAATTTTTAGGGATCTTGTAACCTTTGGTTCTGATACCAAATGTAACACCCCACATTTCTTAACATCACCCATTGAAGATTTAGTTAAGGAAACATAGAGTGTTGTAGGTATACAGACATAAAATATCATAGAGACTAAGATTTCACAAGACATGGACAAATAAGTTTACACAGGAAGGAGAAAAAAATTATTTTAAAATGACAAAAAGCATATTTATTACAAGTTAACTGAATTGTTACAAAACACTATGTCTCAAAATCTTAGTCTGTTGAATTAAGGAATTCAAGGCGTTTTGATTAATGATAAGGAGAAGATCAAGATTGACAAAAAGAAGAGTTTCAATGATATTGAAAGTTAAGAGGTTGATTATTTAGTGTTTTAGTTAAGTTATATTTGTTAAAATCTATCCTCAAATAATCATATACCTCAATGGTTTGAATATATATATGTGTATATATGTATGCACATTCATTGTGCATACTACCAGAAATCGGTCGACCGGTTTCATTATGGGCGGTCGACCGTTTCTAGGCAGAATGCACAATGAACGTGCACACATGTATATAACGTATATATATTCAAATACCAGTCTACTGGTCATTTTTAACCTGTCGACTGGTCTACGAACTGAAAGCAACTTTTTGAATAGACATCCTTATTCATCAATGGTTGTTGTAACACCCCGCCTCCGCTAGGGTCACTCGCAAAGGAATGCACTAGCTTTAGAGGGGCATTATTGGTAAACATGCACAGAAATATCACAAGACAGAACATATATAAATAGGGGAAGTAAAATCAAACTTTCATAACATGAATAAATAAGGTCTAAAGCCTTTTACATCAGAGTACATCAAAACCTGTCTTGCCATAGTAAAGAAGCATAAAGACTTTTTAATAAATTATTCCCCAAGTAAAACAGTAAAGTAGCCATAGCCAAGAGAAGTCCAAGCCATCCATGATGACCTTCAAGCAGAAGAAGTCCGAACTAAACAGCATTGTTTCCTCCCTGAAACCTGGGGGGGAAACGGAAGAAAAGAGGCGAAACAAAACGGGTCAGTCAAAAAGACTGAGTAAGTCCTATCTACTTCCAGTATAAAAACAGGTAAATGTAACATGACATGCATAAACTGAAAGTAAACATAAGGATGACTACAAGATAGATAAACCAGGGTAGCCGGGTGAACCACTGCGGCAAGGTAAACTAAGGTATCATGATAAACTACGGTGTTATGATAAGTCAAGGTATCACATCGTCGGATTTCTATCGAGTACATTATCCCAAGGTATCTACCCCGTCTGACATCCCACGGTATATTCTCCCTAGTTCTAACATGTATATTTGCTCTGCACCTCTCGTACTAGTATCCCAACCCGCGTCACGTGTTAACCATGAGTGTCCCTTGCCCAATGTCATGTAATGGTCCATGTCAACCTAATCTATCGCATATATAGGTCACTCAAATCATATGTTTCTTTTCATGTATATAAGTTCAGTCCTTCGCCGCACCTCGTACGGGCTTCCTCATGTCGTATATCCTTGAAATCGTTTGGACTGTCACCCTTGTTCTAGCTAGGCTCTTCCATATGAATCATCGTTTGAACTACTAGGACTTACGCCACCTAGCACCACTAGGGATTACGCTTACCTATTGCACGCTTTCGTATTTCGGTTTGGGTTAAACCACCTAGGCCACTAGGGATTACGCTAACCCTCAACCGCGCCCTTTTTCCCACGCATTCATCGTGAATCGTTTTTCTATAACTGTATGCACATGTATCACATCGTGCCATCCGAGTCCTGTCACAGGGCAAAACAAGAAGTACAGGACTCGGTCGGGAGCTTTAGATTTATCTGCCGATGCAGATACTAAGGTCTGCTTTTCTACACGTGGCTATGGTCCCACGAGACCCCTCCCTCAACTAATGAAAGGCAACACAAGAGAAAATCTTGCATGAGAACTACACTCCGGCCAGCCCACATCCTACGGCCTACCTCACCCATAATTAGATAGCAAATCATGGTCTGTTGGGTGTTCCCTGCCCTTCCGTACGTACACGCTTGACTCAAGATGGTAGATGATCGACGAACTTGCTATCTCGGGCACCTTATGTATTCGCCGACTCACTGCTATCCACCCCAGTCTTTAGGTCGCTCGCATAGCAACCAAGGCATATTCTTGGTTCTTCTACCGCAGACCTCAACCTCTCGTGAGCCTAGTATAATGACCTGGCAGCTCACAGAGGGATCCCAAGAATATCCTCACGTTCCCCGAAGCCGCTGCTTCGTTACCCAGTTCGTTGGAGCCTTTATCTAAATCAGATAGCCTGCTCCTACACGCATACTTAAACGTATCGGGTTACTAATCTATCTAAGAAATGGTTCAAATTTCTTTGACTAAGAATTATTACTTAGTTTCCCTTAACTAAGGTTTACCACTTAGCCTTATTTCCATAATCCTTGTTAACTATGGTTATTTACCTAATCCTCCGAATTAGGGTTTATCTAATGGGTTAAGTGTCACGTAAGTTCATAACTTAGCCCGTCTACAACCCATGTCAAAATTGGCTAAGTATCCAAGTCCAAGACTTAACCCTACAAACCATGTGTTAAGTTGGCTAAGTATATCAAGCAATCCATGACTTAACCTCGTCTAATTATCATTTTAGATTGGTTAAGTATATGTTAATTTGACCTTATCAAATTACCGAGTCAAATCGGTCAAGCGTATTCGAAACGATTCGTGACTTAGCCTTATCATGTTTTCACGTTAGATTGGTTAAGTATAGGTTAACTTAACCTCATCAAATTAACGAGTTAGATTGGTTAAGTATAGGTCACTTAACCTCATCCAATCATCGTGTTAAATTAGTTAAGTGTTTAACTTAACCCCATCGAATTACCGTGTTTAGATTAGTTAAGTGTGGATTACTTAACCCCATCTAATTACCGTGGTTAGGTTGGTTAAGTCTTAATTACTTAACCCCATCTAATTACCGTGGTTAGGTTAGTTAAGTCTTAATTACTTAACCCCATCTAATTACCCAGTCAGATTTGTTAAGTGTAAATTACTTAACCCCATCTCCTAATCATCTTGCATGGTTAAGTGTCATTAAGGAATCAAGTCCGGTCCCACTTAACCTACCCATTCGTGTCATATCGGTTAAGTGTCATTAGTCAAATTTACTTAACCTTATCATGTGGCATTAATTTAATTAATGCACTCTTAACCTCTCACATTAGACCTTGTTGTGGTTACTAGTTAAGCCGGGCGGGTCCGGGTAGATTTACACCACAACTTAGTCTAACCTCGGGTCTTAAGCGCGACATGACCAACTTCTCACATTGGGTCCTATTGTTTGTAGCTACTAGTTAAGCCGGGCGGGTCCGGGTAGATTTATGCTACAAACTCAACCCAACCTCGAGTTGGCCACACTTATATTATCTAAGTTCATCATGTTTCCCAAAACACGTTACAAGTTTTTTTCGAGCATTTGGGTAGACCTAACTTAATAGGTAAATTCCCAAAGGGTAGACCTAACTTAATAGGTAAATTCCCAAGCTCATGTTTTTATGCATACTTACATGTCATCTTCCATGTTATCTTTCAAGTCATGGTTTCAAGTATAAACACATGTCATATTCAAGTTAAGGTTTTGCGACATGTTCATGTTTATCTAGCTACCCAAAATCGTGTTTTCCCAACGCAAGCAAAGCGAGTCAACATAGTAAGGATACTATGTCACATATTGGTCTCAAAACATGCATGATGCCAAAAAGGGCTTGGCTTCCACATGCATAGCATCATAAAGGGATTGGCCATAAACATGCATAGTGTCATAAGGTGATTTGGCCACAAACATGCATATTATCAAAAAGGGTTTGGCCATAAACATGCACAACTTAAAAGAGGGGATTGGCCACGATCATGCATAATCTCATAAAGGGTTTGGCCACAAACTTGCATGTTAGCATAAGGGGTTTAGGTTCATAAACATGCATAAGCCCCAAAATCTTGTCTTAGCCAATGTTTCACACATAAAGTGGTTCCTAAAGGTTCATGCTAGCATTTCATGCATAAAGATCCAAACTTGCAAGTTAAACTAGGTTATGCATAGCATGAGAGGCATGATTAAGTCACTTACATGGCCTAAAATCATAATCATGAACATAAGAGGCAAGGTAAGGCTCATATAGGTTCGCATAATCATGTTTAGCCTCATTTTATCCCATGTCATTATCAAAACTACCGTTTCCATCTAAAAGTAGCTAGAACTTACATAGTTAGGCCTAGGGAAAGAAGCATGAATCATCTTGGCTAAGAAAGGTGCCTCCTTTGTAGAAGAATCATCATGGAACTCGCATAGCAATGTTGATTTGGCCTTGATTTGGTGTAGCAAGCTTGCACCTTTTGATTTGAACTTGATTTGGATGCATAGGCTCTAGGGATTTGAGATGGAGGCCATGAGAGTAGAAATTTGGCCATAGTTTAGTTACATGAGTGAATAATGAGGGTTTAGGGGTAGGTTTAGGGTCTTTTTATAGATTAGGCAAGTGTTTTAGGCCATAGGATTAAACCTAGATTCAATCCAAGCCATCAAAGCATGTCTTGGGGAGGAAGTCAAGTGTAGGAACCATCTAGGGCCTTTAGATTAAAGATGAACCATGAGAACCATCCAAATGCAAAATCTGCATTTGAGCGAATCGGCCCACGGGTTGACAGCCAAACACCCTGGATTAACCCCTAGTCGACCCAGCGGGCTTGGGTCGACCTCAAAAATCGGCCGGTTCGGTTATTCCCCTCCCCCAATTCGCTGTTTTGAACATTTTTGCATATTTATTTATTTAATTTTCAATTATATATATATATATATATATCAATATATATATATATATATATATATTTCTCTGCGCAACCCATTTCACTTAATTAAGTATACTTTAATTTGGGAATTTTTCGTGAAACTTCGCGAGGCCATATCTTGGTCATACGGACTCCGATTTTCGAAAACTAGGACTCTATTTCGCGTATTTTTCCGAGACGAACGCAATGGCATAGCCCATTTCACTTGATTCAGAATTTAAAATTAAATTCTGCCTTGATTCTCGTCTTAATCATGTTATCGAAATACGGGTTGTTACATTCTCCCCACCTTTTAGGATTTCGTCCCCGAAATCTCCAAGTTAGGAAGAACATATCCTACCATCCATCATCCATCTACTCAAAACATCATCCACAAGCAACCATTGTCCTTAGATGATTTCTAATGCCGTATGAATACATGCAAAATGTGTGTGTACATGTTCCTTAGCTAATGCTAATGATCAGGCCTGAATAATCTTTCTAATGCAAAATATGTATAGTGCCATGAATCCAACATGTATGCAAATAGTCCTAGTCATATAGATACTATATGCGTGCACAAACATTCATCCATATGCAACGTCCACATGGTAACACATTCAATTTCATCCATAAACAAGTATAAATACTCGTGCATATGCAATATGAAATGTGACCGAGTTGAGCTAATATTTAATGTAAATTCGCGCATCCACGAGCAACCACTTGCAACCATATCAATCATAACATGTTTCAAATACATGTTTACATCCATAGGGTTCTACCTAGGATTCCCTGAAACAGGGTCGAGAAGATAAACAAGACAAACTCCTTATGGGGTTTGTAACAGAAAATAGGACCGAGAGGATGTCCACAAAAGATAGCCTACAAGTAAGCTCTACAAAAAACAGGGATCAAGGATATACTCCCAAAAAGAGATATCATGTGCGTATCTAGTCTTTGACCATCAAAGTCGTCTTTTAACTTCGCGATTTTGTAGCTTCTTATTCCTGTTTCCATAACATGAGTTGGAACTCATTTCTTCGTCGCCTCTCGTTCCACTTGCACTTATCCTTTTCCTAGAATACTTGACGCAAACATGACTGCGTACTCATGATCTCATGCAAGCTTTCCAAAATTCACTAGTGAATCTCGGACCTCGTACCATAAGGTATTCCACGTAGAAGAACTTTCTCTTGAAAGTAAACAGATGCCAAACAGGTTATCAAGCGCACTTACTAGGGTGATTTCTATAACCCATGCATAAGTGAAATAAACCATCCGTCTTATCGGCGAACACCACTCGATCGGGCTTCAAATTTCCAATAAAGGTATCAAGGGATTCTAGGTAACTAATCATGACCGAACCCAAAAGGTTCCACGAGACTTCAAGGGTATTACCAAGTCTAGTCAAGAGTCTAAATACCCTCCTATCAAAACCGAGAGTGGCACCCCTTACTGGATAACCACTTCATCCCTAGAATCCATCCATAACCGAGGCATGTCATTCTCAAATCCAAAACAAGTCATGAATAAATGGACCGATTCTCCATAGGACTTGAGACAAAAATGGGATTCTCTAATACGCTAGTACTTAAGGTGCAGAGACTCCACTATCGAAGAAGACTTAAATGATACGATGATCAAAACAAAGTCCTAACGGGATGATAGAGAAGAAAAGCTAAACCTTTAACAAGATCGTTACCCTCCTTCTGAGGTACCCTAGAAATGAGAGCATACTACTGCCCTCCCGATGATCTTGTCCTTATCCCATGATACTTAACTATCCGCCCCGTTTCACCATGCCAAAGGTACTCTCTCGTCATGGGTTTCATTGTTCATCTTTCTCCCTCCTTTTAGGACTCAGCCATACCAACATGTTACTTATTCCTGAGCTCGTATCCTTTATCCTTGTTCTTACTATCCTTTCCTGCATAACTCTGCAACGGTCTCTCGAGAACCACCTCCATCGTACGGGAAACACTTACGCAGCTAGAAAGACTAGTCGCAGTCAAAACCACTGTGACTACAGATGGAGGAAAGAAAGGAAAAGAGATTCAATCAAGGAAACAAGGATAATGCTAATGGCCTTTGGGGAATAGCCTTTCTCTTTTAAAAGAAAATTTTCTTGAAAAATGCTTCTTTATAAACGATTTTCAAATAGTTTTCAGAAGGTCTTTAAAAACTTTTGCCCAGTCTGGTAACCTTCTGCTCTGATACCAAATGTAACACCCCGCCTCCGCTAGGGTCACTCGCAAAGGAATGCACTAGCTTTAGAGGGGCATTATTGGTAAACATGCACAGAAATATCACAAGACAGAACATATATAAATAGGGGAAGTAAAATCAAACTTTCATAACATGAATAAATAAGGTCTAAAGCCTTTTACATCAGAGTACATCAAAACCTGTCTTGCCATAGTAAAGAAGCATAAAGACTTTTTAATAAATTATTCCCCAAGTAAAACAGTAAAGTAGCCATAGCCAAGAGAAGTCCAAGCCATCCATGATGACCTTCAAGCAGAAGAAGTCCGAACTAAACAGCATTGTTTCCTCCCTGAAACCTGGGGGGGAAACGGAAGAAAAGAGGCGAAACAAAACGGGTCAGTCAAAAAGACTGAGTAAGTCCTATCTACTTCCAGTATAAAAACAGGTAAATGTAACATGACATGCATAAACTGAAAGTAAACATAAGGATGACTACAAGATAGATAAACCAGGGTAGCCGGGTGAACCACTGCGGCAAGGTAAACTAAGGTATCATGATAAACTACGGTGTTATGATAAGTCAAGGTATCACATCGTCGGATTTCTATCGAGTACATTATCCCAAGGTATCTACCCCGTCTGACATCCCACGGTATATTCTCCCTAGTTCTAACATGTATATTTGCTCTGCACCTCTCGTACTAGTATCCCAACCCGCGTCACGTGTTAACCATGAGTGTCCCTTGCCCAATGTCATGTAATGGTCCATGTCAACCTAATCTATCGCATATATAGGTCACTCAAATCATATGTTTCTTTTCATGTATATAAGTTCAGTCCTTCGCCGCACCTCGTACGGGCTTCCTCATGTCGTATATCCTTGAAATCGTTTGGACTGTCACCCTTGTTCTAGCTAGGCTCTTCCATATGAATCATCGTTTGAACTACTAGGACTTACGCCACCTAGCACCACTAGGGATTACGCTTACCTATTGCACGCTTTCGTATTTCGGTTTGGGTTAAACCACCTAGGCCACTAGGGATTACGCTAACCCTCAACCGCGCCCTTTTTCCCACGCATTCATCGTGAATCGTTTTTCTATAACTGTATGCACATGTATCACATCGTGCCATCCGAGTCCTGTCACAGGGCAAAACAAGAAGTACAGGACTCGGTCGGGAGCTTTAGATTTATCTGCCGATGCAGATACTAAGGTCTGCTTTTCTACACGTGGCTATGGTCCCACGAGACCCCTCCCTCAACTAATGAAAGGCAACACAAGAGAAAATCTTGCATGAGAACTACACTCCGGCCAGCCCACATCCTACGGCCTACCTCACCCATAATTAGATAGCAAATCATGGTCTGTTGGGTGTTCCCTGCCCTTCCGTACGTACACGCTTGACTCAAGATGGTAGATGATCGACGAACTTGCTATCTCGGGCACCTTATGTATTCGCCGACTCACTGCTATCCACCCCAGTCTTTAGGTCGCTCGCATAGCAACCAAGGCATATTCTTGGTTCTTCTACCGCAGACCTCAACCTCTCGTGAGCCTAGTATAATGACCTGGCAGCTCACAGAGGGATCCCAAGAATATCCTCACGTTCCCCGAAGCCGCTGCTTCGTTACCCAGTTCGTTGGAGCCTTTATCTAAATCAGATAGCCTGCTCCTACACGCATACTTAAACGTATCGGGTTACTAATCTATCTAAGAAATGGTTCAAATTTCTTTGACTAAGAATTATTACTTAGTTTCCCTTAACTAAGGTTTACCACTTAGCCTTATTTCCATAATCCTTGTTAACTATGGTTATTTACCTAATCCTCCGAATTAGGGTTTATCTAATGGGTTAAGTGTCACGTAAGTTCATAACTTAGCCCGTCTACAACCCATGTCAAAATTGGCTAAGTATCCAAGTCCAAGACTTAACCCTACAAACCATGTGTTAAGTTGGCTAAGTATATCAAGCAATCCATGACTTAACCTCGTCTAATTATCATTTTAGATTGGTTAAGTATATGTTAATTTGACCTTATCAAATTACCGAGTCAAATCGGTCAAGCGTATTCGAAACGATTCGTGACTTAGCCTTATCATGTTTTCACGTTAGATTGGTTAAGTATAGGTTAACTTAACCTCATCAAATTAACGAGTTAGATTGGTTAAGTATAGGTCACTTAACCTCATCCAATCATCGTGTTAAATTAGTTAAGTGTTTAACTTAACCCCATCGAATTACCGTGTTTAGATTAGTTAAGTGTGGATTACTTAACCCCATCTAATTACCGTGGTTAGGTTGGTTAAGTCTTAATTACTTAACCCCATCTAATTACCGTGGTTAGGTTAGTTAAGTCTTAATTACTTAACCCCATCTAATTACCCAGTCAGATTTGTTAAGTGTAAATTACTTAACCCCATCTCCTAATCATCTTGCATGGTTAAGTGTCATTAAGGAATCAAGTCCGGTCCCACTTAACCTACCCATTCGTGTCATATCGGTTAAGTGTCATTAGTCAAATTTACTTAACCTTATCATGTGGCATTAATTTAATTAATGCACTCTTAACCTCTCACATTAGACCTTGTTGTGGTTACTAGTTAAGCCGGGCGGGTCCGGGTAGATTTACACCACAACTTAGTCTAACCTCGGGTCTTAAGCGCGACATGACCAACTTCTCACATTGGGTCCTATTGTTTGTAGCTACTAGTTAAGCCGGGCGGGTCCGGGTAGATTTATGCTACAAACTCAACCCAACCTCGAGTTGGCCACACTTATATTATCTAAGTTCATCATGTTTCCCAAAACACGTTACAAGTTTTTTTCGAGCATTTGGGTAGACCTAACTTAATAGGTAAATTCCCAAAGGGTAGACCTAACTTAATAGGTAAATTCCCAAGCTCATGTTTTTATGCATACTTACATGTCATCTTCCATGTTATCTTTCAAGTCATGGTTTCAAGTATAAACACATGTCATATTCAAGTTAAGGTTTTGCGACATGTTCATGTTTATCTAGCTACCCAAAATCGTGTTTTCCCAACGCAAGCAAAGCGAGTCAACATAGTAAGGATACTATGTCACATATTGGTCTCAAAACATGCATGATGCCAAAAAGGGCTTGGCTTCCACATGCATAGCATCATAAAGGGATTGGCCATAAACATGCATAGTGTCATAAGGTGATTTGGCCACAAACATGCATATTATCAAAAAGGGTTTGGCCATAAACATGCACAACTTAAAAGAGGGGATTGGCCACGATCATGCATAATCTCATAAAGGGTTTGGCCACAAACTTGCATGTTAGCATAAGGGGTTTAGGTTCATAAACATGCATAAGCCCCAAAATCTTGTCTTAGCCAATGTTTCACACATAAAGTGGTTCCTAAAGGTTCATGCTAGCATTTCATGCATAAAGATCCAAACTTGCAAGTTAAACTAGGTTATGCATAGCATGAGAGGCATGATTAAGTCACTTACATGGCCTAAAATCATAATCATGAACATAAGAGGCAAGGTAAGGCTCATATAGGTTCGCATAATCATGTTTAGCCTCATTTTATCCCATGTCATTATCAAAACTACCGTTTCCATCTAAAAGTAGCTAGAACTTACATAGTTAGGCCTAGGGAAAGAAGCATGAATCATCTTGGCTAAGAAAGGTGCCTCCTTTGTAGAAGAATCATCATGGAACTCGCATAGCAATGTTGATTTGGCCTTGATTTGGTGTAGCAAGCTTGCACCTTTTGATTTGAACTTGATTTGGATGCATAGGCTCTAGGGATTTGAGATGGAGGCCATGAGAGTAGAAATTTGGCCATAGTTTAGTTACATGAGTGAATAATGAGGGTTTAGGGGTAGGTTTAGGGTCTTTTTATAGATTAGGCAAGTGTTTTAGGCCATAGGATTAAACCTAGATTCAATCCAAGCCATCAAAGCATGTCTTGGGGAGGAAGTCAAGTGTAGGAACCATCTAGGGCCTTTAGATTAAAGATGAACCATGAGAACCATCCAAATGCAAAATCTGCATTTGAGCGAATCGGCCCACGGGTTGACAGCCAAACACCCTGGATTAACCCCTAGTCGACCCAGCGGGCTCGGGTCGACCTCAAAAATCGGCCGGTTCGGTTATTCCCCTCCCCCAATTCGCTGTTTTGAACATTTTTGCATATTTATTTATTTAATTTTCAATTATATATATATATATATATATCAATATATATATATATATTTCTCTGCGCAACCCATTTCACTTAATTAAGTATACTTTAATTTGGGAATTTTTCGTGAAACTTCGCGAGGCCATATCTTGGTCATACGGACTCCGATTTTCGAAAACTAGGACTCTATTTCGCGTATTTTTCCGAGACGAACGCAATGGCATAGCCCATTTCACTTGATTCAGAATTTAAAATTAAATTCTGCCTTGATTCTCGTCTTAATCATGTTATCGAAATACGGGTTGTTACAGTTGTTTTCTTTTCTCTTCACCAAAAATCATCTCTATTCGTTGCTTCTCTTCACCAATGATTACAACTCTCCATCCTCTATAAAAACAACATGAAATCACCATTTTTAATACACCAATTCTTTCTATTCTTTCTATCTAATTGCTGATTTCATTCTTGCTCTCTAAAAGCACTCAAAAGCTCATAATTCTCATATATCGTTATTTGAATCCTTGAATCTATATATTATTCTTTCGATTCAAACAACGATATCATCTTCCAAATCTTCATAATCACATTTGAGGATAAGATTATAGGAAGGTTGTACAAGAATTGACAAATTCGTGTTATTGAGAACACACATTGTCAAATTACAAGTTTTTACTCATCTTGTTTGAAGTCCTCAAGTTGTAAAAGGCGAGTTGTGAAGTCCTCGTGTTGATAGAGGCTTGAAATCCTGTTCGGCTGCTCGGGTGTTGTGAACCTGTTTCCTCTGTGTTAAGTGAGGATATTGTTTAGTGAAGTACCAGATAGGAGATCTGGGACTAGACGTAGGATGGTGCTCCGAACCAGTATAAAATCCCTGGTGTGATTTTTCTATTACTGCATTTACTTATCTGCGATATTGCTACTGTGAGATCTTTCTTTATTAAATATTTATTTGCATAACTATTGTAAATATACAAGTTAGTATATCTCATACATTCCGCATATCCATATTACTGATCCTGCCTAAGTCGTATATCGACACCTTCAATTGGTATCGGAGCAAGGTTATCACATAACCGTAACACAGTTATTTGATATATTCTAGTAATATGGCAAATAACCCAAGTAGTAGCACTAACACCACTTACACGGAAGGTCAATCGACACAAAGACCTCCTTTCTTTAATGGTCTTAACTATAGTTATTGGGCAACACGTATGGCTTTTTACATGCAATCAACCAGCTATGATGCTTGGATTGCTACTCAGAAAGAAATAGTCAATCCAACGACTGAGTATGCAGAATGGACGGCCGCTGAGAAAACCGCAGCTGATGTAAATGCAAAAGCAATTAATATGTTGTTTTGTGCATTAGATCAAAACGAATATAACCGTGTTAGTATTTCTACCACTGCTTATCAAATTTGGCAAACGCTAAAAACTACTCATGAAGGTACTAACAAGGTTAAACAAGCAAATATAGCTTTGTTGAAAAGTCAATTTCAAAATTTCAAAATGAAGCCGAGTGAAACAATCAATGAAATGTATTCAAGGTTTCAAATCATTCATCATGCAGGATTAGGGCAAAAATATTCTGATTTTGATGTAGTTTCAACCGTCCTACATTCTCTGACTAATGAATGGGAAGGAAAAGTACTAGCAATATAAGAAGCTAATGATCTTTCCACCATGAAGCCAGATGAATTGATAGGAAATCTTATGTCCTATGAAGCAAATTTGCAGGCTCGAAAAGAACAAAATAAGAAAAGAAATCTGTAGCTTTTCATGCTGAAAACGATGAAGACATCTCAGATTCCGAAGATGAGGATCTAGCATTCATTGCAAAAGGATTCAAGAAATTCTTAAAGCAACGAAAATCTAGTCGATACAACAGAAAGAAGTTCGGATCAAATAAATCATCATCATCAAATATAGAATGCTTTAACTGTCACAAGAAGGGACTCATGCAAAAGGATTGTCCGGAACAAAAGAAGAAGACAGAAAATGAAAAATTCAAACACAAGAAGGACAAGTCAAAGAAACGGGCATTCTCAGTAACATGGGATGATTCAGACTCATCTTCATCTGATAGTGAAAGTGACTCAGACGATGAACAAGCAAATGTATGTTTTATGGCGAAAGAAGATGAGGTACAAATTCCTTCTTTTGAAGAAGTTCTTGATATAAATGCTGAATTAATATATAAATTTAAAGATATGAAACGACAATGCAAGCAAGCTCAAGCTGATTTAAGTAGAGTAGAATTTGAACGAGATATGCTAAAAGATGAGAAGAAAATATTAGAGCAGGAACTTGAAAAAGCTCAAGAATCGTCATCTAATATTGATTCTCAACTATCTCTTTTGAGTCAAGAAATTGAAACTCAAAAAGAGAAAAATGATGCTCTTACTACCGAAAATCATGAGCTTAAGGCAAAAGTCAAAATGTTAGACCTTGAAAAAGCTAGTTTACAAACAAAGTTAGATGACATTACTCAAAATGTTTCTAACTTTAATAAAGGTCGAGAGAATTTGACAAAAAAATTTGAAAGTTCACAATCTGTTACAATTAAACAAGGGTTGGGATATAAGAAACAAGTTATCAAGAAACATCTTGGTAATAAAAGAAAAAGGAAAAATAAGGTAGTACAAGAAACTGAAGCTAAGAAAAATCTTAGTTTATTATATTCCAAACCAAAACTGATTGTGAAATTTCAAAAAAAGAATGTCAAATCTATAAAAATATGGGTTCCTAAAACAAATAACAACTTGATTAGGAACAAGTACATTCAAATTTTTTTGAATTCTGTGCATCAGAATCCAAATTATTTATATAAAGTGGATACCGGACCCGTATGGGTTTGGACTCCTAAGACCTAACTCTTAGGACCCTATAAAAAGGTGGGTACCATGGACTTAATTTTATTTTTTGCAGGTCCCACTTAAGAAAAGAGGGAAGTGGATACTGGACAGTGGTTGCTCAAAGCATATGACTGGAGACAAGAGCTTATTAACAAATATCACTTATTCAGATGGTGGCTCAGTCACTTTTAGAGATAATTCAAAAGGCTATATCATCGGCAAGGGCGATGTGAGCAATTACAGTACATCTGACTTACCTCTTATTAATAATGTCATGCTAGTTAGAAATTTGAAACATAATTTACTAAGTATCAGTCAATTGTGCGACAAAGGTTTTACCATTTCCTTTTTGGACAATAAATGTAGTATTTTAGATAAAGATCGAAATCTAGTTTTTGAAGGTTATAGAGACAGAAATATCTATATTCTGAATATGAACATCAATCATAATTCAGATATGTGTCTTGTAGCAAATGATAATGATCCATGGCTATGGCACAAACATTTCTGTCACATAAACTTCAGAACTATTGACAAGTTAGCCAAAAATGATCTAGTTAAAGGACTACCCAAAATAAGCTTTACGGTTGATAATCTTTGTGATGCATGTCACTTAGGAAAATTGACTAAATCGTCTTTCAAATCCAAGAAAGTCATATCAAAGTTACAACCACTTGAGCTATTACATATAGATTTATTTGGACCAACACAGGTTCAGTCAATAAACCATAATCGCTATGTGTTTGTAATTGTTGACGACTACTCTCGTTATACATGGGTGATTTTCTTGAAAAGCAAAAGTGACACTTTCAAACATTTCAAATCCTTCGTTAAGAGAATTCAAAAGTCAAAAGGGCTAAAGGTTAAAAATATAAGAAGTGATCATGGCGGAGAGTTCGAAAATAATGAATTTGAACATTTTTGTACAAAGAAAGGTATAAATCATAATTTTTCGTTTCCTAGAACTCCATAACAAAACGGAGTTGTAGAACGGAAAAATCGAACTTTACAAGAATGTGCAAGAACACTATTAAATGGATCCACTCTACCAAAACATTTTTGGGCAGAAACTGTTGCAACTGCATGTTATGTTTTGAATCGTGTATCCATTCGACCTCTGACTAAGAATACATCCTATGAGCTATTTAATCAAAGAAAGCCAAATATCTCATATTTCAAAGTTTTCGATTCTAAATGCTTTGTTTTAAATACGAAAGACCATCTTGGAAAATTTGATTCAAAATCCGATGAAGGTATATTTGTCGGATATTCGGAACAAAGCAAGGCCTATCGTATATTTAACAAGAGAACTAAAACTATTGAAGAATCACTTCATGTTTCTTTTGATGAATTCTATAAACCATCTCATATTGTATCAGATGATGAAGAAACCATAGTCACTAATAATCCTATCATCACAAATAATGACTCTGACTCAGAAATTGTTGACGATATTCCTCAACCTGATGTGGTACCTTCTCCACCAAGATTTAGATCTCCTCCTAGAATTCTAAGAGATCATCCGGTTCAAAATGTTATTGGAGAAGTAACATCACAAATAAGAACAAGAAGTCAACTGAATCAAATGGGTCATGTCGCGTTTCTTTTAAATATCGAACCTAAGAATCCGAAAGAAGCTGCTACTGATGATTACTGGATCATTGCCATGCAGGAAGAACTAAATCAGTTCGAGCACAATGATGTCTGGGAACTTATTCAAAGACCGAATGATCAGTCAGTCATTAGTACGAAATGGGTCTATAAAAATAAGGCCGACGAATAAGGAAATATAACCAGAAATAAGGCTAGATTAGTAGCACAAGGATACAATCGGGAAGAAGGTATCGATTATGAAGAAACCTTTGCGCCCGTGGCTCGATTAGAAGCTATTCGAATCTTACTGTCCTTTGCTTGTCATCATAATTTTTAAACTTTATCAAATGGATGTCAAAAGTGCATTCTTAAATGGGTTTATCAAAGAGAATGTATATTTCGAACAACCTCCCTTGTTCGTACATGAGAAATATCTTGATCACGTATATAAACTTAAGAAAGCTTTATATGGATTGAAAAAAGCACCTTGTGCTTGGTACGAACGATTACGAAGCTATCTTATTGATTCTGGATTTCAAATTGGTAAAATCGATCAGACTTTATTCATTAAACATTCTCGAAAAGATATATTAGTTATCCAGATATATGTAGACGATATTATCTTTGGTTCAACAAACGATAAACTCTGCAAAGAGTTTGCAAATATTATGACCAAAGTGTTTGAAATGTCTCATATGGGAGAACTATCGTATTTCCTTGGTCTTAAAATCAAACAGCTTTCTAACGGTATTTTTATTAGTCAAGAAAAATACTGTGGAAATCTAGTCAAACGTTTCGGTTTAGAAAATACCTCTGGTAAACCAACTCCTATGAGTACAACCACACATCTTGAAAAAGATGAACATGGTAATAATTTTGACCAGAAGTTATATCGAAGCATGATTGGTTCTCTTCTGTATCTTACTGCAAGTCGTCCTGATATTATGATGAGTGTTTGTTTGTGTGCAAGGTTTCAAGCTAATTCTAAAGAATCACATTTACGAGCTGTAAAACGAATAATACGATATCTTAATAAAACCAAAGATTTTGGTCTTTTCTTCCCGAAAGATTGTCCATCGAATTAGTGTCATATAGTGATGTTGATTTCGGTGGCTCTCGCACGGATAGAAAGAGTACAAGTGGTACGTGCCATTTTATTGGAAATTCACTTGTCTCTTGATTCAGTAAGAAACAAAATTGCGTTTCACTCTCGACATGTGAAGCTGAATACATATCAGCAGCTCTAGCTTGTACTCAAGTATTATATATGTAACAAACACTTCGAGATTTTGATATCCATCTATCAAACTCTATCATATACTGTGATAACACAAGCGCAATCAATTTATCGAAAAACCCAGTCAATCACTCCCGAACAAAGCACACTGATATTCGACATCATTTTTTAAGAGATAATATTGAAAAGGAACAATATGTCTCGAATATGTCCAGACTGACAACCAATTAGCAGACATTTTTACTAAGCCTCTACTCGAATCTAGTTTTATTTCTTTACGTAGAGAGCTAGGCTTGATTTCTAGAACTGAACTCGATGTATAATATATATAAATATACATATACAATGTTGAGTTCCTATCTAGACGATAAATATTTTTTATCTTAGCTATTTAATAGCTTTTTGCTATTGTTAGCAAATAATTGTGAGCTTTACAAATTTTTAATGGCTTATATTCTCTGAGTTTTTTAAAACCATTGCTTCCTATTTCGTAAATCCTATATATACATACTCCTTTCCTATTGTTTTCTACATCTTCATTCTTGAGTCCATTTTAACATCCGTACGCAATTTCAAATATTTTCTTATAATGGCACATATATGCGACGAATGTGCACAACGATCACATATCTCGGTCACTAGTTCCGAACCTGAAGAATACTACTCGCCGGAAACACCAAAGAGTAGACCGGAATGTTCGCATACCCCCAGACATACACCCAAACCCAAACGTGCTAAGAAAGCATTATTCTGTTCTCCACGGACGAGAGAGAGGATTAGTGAAATTCATCACTACCAAAAACATCCGATAGATCTCCAGCGTCAACTTCATTATGAACAAAAACTCACATCTGATCGTTTAACTCTCTTAGAACGAATGGCGTCATTTTTCTGTAGCAAGGATAGACACGGAGTTCACGAACCAATGCCACATCCTCCAACTACATCTAGAAGTCCTAACTCATGGGATCGTAATTACATGAGAAATGAAGGAGCCAGAGAAGATTGGTCGCCATGGACACCGAGAGTTACGAATATTAAAGTAATATCCGAAGACAAGTCATCCACCTCTCATTAATTTATATCGCTCTTATTTTTTTTATTTGCAAAATAAGTTTTTTGTTTTAACACTTATTTTGTTGTTTTCATGATCTTTGTTTGAATTCATGTTGAGTTGAAATAAATTTTAGTTATATGCTGTTACATAACTTTTTATACACTCAGAAAACCAGAAAAACAAATATAAACAGAAACGGTCGACCGTTATATATGGACCAGTCGACCGTAAAAGACTTTGGAAAAGTTTATATTTTTGCACCGGTCGACCGATACAATATTACCATTTAACCGTTCAACTCTCTGGAATTTTTTTCAACTCAAACCTATACCAGTCGACCGGTATATATTCCACCAGTCGACCGACAAACTTCACTGGAAATTAATTTTTCCAGGTACCAGTCGACCGGTCCAAATTCAACGGTCGATCATTTACGCGTTTTCCGGTTTTTTTAAACTATCAAACCACCCATCGATTCATATATCACACCCTTTCATTTTTTATTTATTCATCCCCTTTCTCTCAAATCCCTTAAAAACCAAAACCTCCAAATCAATTTCTTTATAATCAATGGCACCACCTCAAAAGAAACACAAGAAATCAAGCTCCACTCAACTCCAACCCATAGATTCTAACATCAAACAATGGCTTATGGATCCTATTGCAGTAAAACGTTGGAATGCTATGAAGGATTACACCATTCACGAAGGTTCTTTCATAAATCTCTCTGATTTTATCCTCTACGATGTTGAAGAATTATCGGTTAAGGCTCGTATAAAATCACTCCTTACCTTTGATAAAAACAACATAGAAATTAATCATATTATGATTAGGTTGTTTTATGCCAATCTTAACCTACAGAAATTCAAACCAGAGAATGCTACTAACTGTCTTTGGTCTGTAGTATGTGGTCAGCATGTTTTTATTTCCAAGGAACGAATGGTCATGGTTATCCGTTCGCCTAATAGTGGGAGAGAATTTTCTTTTGATCTTTGTATTGTTCACACTCATGATAAAATCAGTCATCTTTTTATCGAGGATCATAAAACTAGTACCAAGGCAATTAACTTGCGGCCTACGGCTCGCATTTTACATCATGCCATCACACGCTCTTTATTGCCGAGGGTTGGTAATTTTGACGCCATCTATAAAGAAAATTTCAAGGCGTTATATGCGATTTATGGAGATATTGAGATTAATTGGATAAACATGATTTTCGACGAGATTTCACTTGTGAATGATCGCACATGGCCACACATATTTTACAATGAATATGTTATGAGGCTTTTACTCGATTGTGGTGTCAAGTCTTGCGAGTCTAAAATCTCCAAGCCAAAGTGCATCGACAAAGCAACTAGAAAAAGAATGAAGCTTCCTGACCCTTGTATGAATATCATTCCTTTTGAACAATACCAACAACAACGTCCTCAAGACACCACTTCTTCTACGGCTCCCAAACCTAAACCGGAAGAATTCAAACTCATTCAAACTTCTTCGTCAACTAAGGATTCACTAGCACAAATTGCACTGAACCAATTCCTCCTCGAAGCAAGACTTAAACGTACCGACACCAAACTCGAGCGTTTGGATACAAAGCTCGACAAACGATTTTCCAAACTTAAGTCTTTCTTTTGTATTATTTGGGATGCAATTTCATTGCATCGTCATCTTCCTCTACCCACATACAAGACCCGGGAAAACATCCCATGCCTCCTACTTTTACGTGGTCATCATATGAGGAAGGCACCTCTTCAAGAACCACTGCTGGACGTGGTCGTGGGACATATGAGACCGAGGAAGAAGACAAAGGAAACAACGAAGACAAAGAAGACGTTCAAAACGAAGGAGACAAGGATGAAGGAAGAAACAAAGAGATTGATTGGGAGTCTACGGAATCCGATTCTCCATCGCCGTAGTTTGTTTTCAACCACGTTTTATGATAGTATGTTTTATTATGCAAGACTTAAAATCGGCACTTGTATGTAAATAAGTGCTGTATTCATTTTGGGTTTGTACGTCGTAAACTATTAGGTACGTGGCTTGCTTGTGGTATGTTTGGTGTGTATTATATGCTACAATCTTAATGCTTTACATGCTTTTTATATTTTTGTGTGCTCACTATTCCTTTTTGTCGATGACAAAGGGGGAGAAAAATGTTACTAACAATATGTTTTGCAGATTCTTTTAAGTATGTATTTCAGGGGGAGTATATATTCAGGGGGAGTTATAAACACTTTCAGAACTATGTTGTCATCAATCAAAAAGGGGGAGAATGTTGAATCAAGGAATTCAAGGCGTTTTGATTAATGATAAGGAGAAGGTCAAGATCGACAAAAAGAAGAGTTTCAATGATATTGAAAGTTAAGAGGTTGATTATTTAGTGTTTTAGTTAAGTTATATTTGTTAAAATCTAAACTCAAATAATCATATACCTCAATGGTTTGAATATATATATATATATATATATATATATATGTGTGTGTGTGTGTGTATATGTATGCACATTCATTGTGCATACTACCAGAAATCGGTCGATCGGTTTCATTATGGGCGGTCGACCGTTTCTGGGTAGAATGCACAATACACGTGCATACGTGTATATAACGTATATATATATTCAAATACCAGTCTACTAGTCATTTTTAACCTGTCGACTAGTCTACGAACTGAAAGCAACTTTTTGAATAGACATCCTTATTCATCAATGGTTGTTTTCTTTTCTCTTCACCAAAAATCATCTCTATTCGTTGCTTCTCTTCACCAATGATTACAACTCTCCATCCTCTATAAAAACAACATGAAATCACCATTTTTAATACACCAATTCTTTCTATTCTTGCTATCTAATTGCTGATTTCATTTTTGCTCTCTAAAAGCACTCAAAAGCTCATAATTCTCATATATCGTTATTTGAATCCTTGAATCTATATATTATTCTTTCGATTCAAACAACGATATCATCTTCCAAATCTTCATAATCACAAAATAATATTTGAGGATAAGATTGTAGGAAGGTTGTACAAGAATTGACAAATTCGTGTTATTGAGAACACACATTGTCAAATTACAAGATTTTACTCATCTTGTTTGAAGTCCTCGTGTTGTAAAAGGCGAGTTGTGAAGTGCTCGTGTTGATAGAGGCTTGAAATCCCGTTCGGCTGCTCGGGTGTTGTGAACCTCTTTCTTCCGGGTTAAGTGAGGATATTGTTTAGTGAAATACCAGATAGGAGATCTAGGACTGGACGTAGGACGGTGCTCCGAACCAGTATAAAATCCCTGGTGTGATTTTTCTATTACTGCATTTACTTATCTGTGATATTGCTACTGTGAGATCTTTCTTTATTAAATATTTATTTGCATAACTATTGTAAATATACAAGTTAGTATATCTCATACATTTCGCATATCCATATTACTGATCCTGCCTAAGTCGTATATTGACACCTTCAATTGGTATCGGAGCAAGGTTATCACATAACCGTAACACAGTTATTTGATATATTCTAGTAATATGGCAAATAACCCAAGTAGTAGCACTAACACCACTTACACGGAAGGTCAATCGACACAAAGACCTCCTTTCTTTAATGGTCTTAACTATAGTTATTGGGCAACACGTATGGCTTTTTACATGCAATCAACTAGCTATGATGCTTGGAATGCTACTCAGAAAGAAATAGTCAATCCAATGACTGAGTATGCAGAATGGACGGCTGCTGAGAAAACCACAGCTGCTGTAAATGCAAAAGCAATTAATATGTTGTTTTGTGCATTAGATCAAAATGAATATAACCGTGTTAGTATTTGTACCACTGCTTATCAAATTTGGCAAACGCTAAAAACTAGTCATGAAGGTACTAACAAGGTTAAACAAGCAAAAATAGCTTTGTTGAAAAGTCAATTTCAAAATTTCAAAATGAAGCCGAATGAAATAATCAATGAGATGTATTCAAGGTTTCAATCCATTCATCATGCACTTATCGGATTAGGGCAAAAATATTCTGATTTTGATGTAGTTTCAACAGTCCTACATTCTCTGACTAATGAATGGGAAGGAAAAGTACTAGCAATAGAAGAAGCTAATGATCTTTCCACCATGAAGCCAGATGAATTGATAGGAAATCTTATGTCCTATGAAGCAAATTTGCAGGCTCGAAAAGAACAAAAAGAAGAAAAGAAAAATGTAGCTTTTCATGCTGAAAACGATGAAGACATCTCAGATTCCGAAGATGAGGATCTAGCATTCATTGCAAAAGGATTCAAGAAATTCTTAAAGCAACAAAAAGTTAGTCGATACAACAGAAAGAAGTTCGGATCAAATAAATCATCATCATCAAATATAGAATGCTTTAACTGACACAAGAAGGGACACATGCAAAAGGATTGTCCGGAATAAAAGAAGAAGACAGAAAATGAAAAGTTCAAACACAAGAAGGACAAGTCAAAGAAACGGGCATTCTCAGTAACATGGGATGATTCAGACTCATTTTCATCTGATAGTGAAAGTGACTCAGACGATGAACAAGCAAATGTATGTTTTATGGCGAAAGAAGATGAGGTACAAATTCCTTCTTTTGAAGAAGTTCTTGATATAAATGCTGAATTAATATATAAATTTAAAGATATGAAATGACAATGCAAGCAAGCTCAAGCTGATTTAAGTAGAGCAGAATTTGAACGAGATATGCTAAAAGATGAGAAGAAAATATTAGAGGGGGAACTTGAAAAAGCTCAAGAATCATCATCTAATAATGATTCTCAACTATCTATTTTGAGTCAAGAAATTGAAACTCAAAAAGAGAAAAATGATGCTCTTACTACCGAAAATCATGAGCTTAAGGCAAAAGTCAAAATGTTAGACCTTGAAAAGGCTAGTTTATAAACAAAGTTAGACGACATTACTCAAAATGTTTCTAACTTTAATAAAGATCGAGAAAATTTGACAAAAAATATTGAAAGTTCACAATCTGCTACAAATAAACAAGGGTTGGGATATAAGAAACAAGTTATCAAGAAACATCTTGGTAATAAAAGAAAAAGGGAAAATAAGGTAGTACAAGAAACTGAAGCTAAGAAAAATCTTAGTTTATTATATTCCAAACCAAAACCGATTGTGAAATTTCAAAAGAAGAATGTCAAATCTATAAAAATATGGGTTCCTAAAACAAATAACAACTTGATTAGGGACAAGTGCATTCAAATTTTTTTGAATTCTGTGCATCATAATCCAAATTATTTATATAAAGGGGATACCGGACCCGTATGGGTTTGGACTCCTAAGACCTTACTCTTAGGACCCTTTAAAAAGGTGGGTACCATGGACTTAATTTTATTTTTTGCAGGTCCCACTTAAGAAAAGAGGAAAGTGGATACTGGACAGTGGTTGCTCAAAGCATATGACTGGAGACAAGATCTTATTAACAAATATCACTTATTCAGATGGTGGCTCAGTCACTTTTGGAGATAATTCAAAATGCTATATCATCAGCAAAGGCGATGTGAGCAATTATGGTACATCTGACTTACCTCTTATTACTAATGTCATGCTAGTTAGAAATTTGAAACATAATTTACTAAGTATCAGTCAATTGTGCGACAAAGGTTTTACCATTTCCTTTTCGCACAATAAATGTAGTATTTTAGATAAAGATCGAAATCTAGTTTTTGAAGGTTATAGAGATAGAAATATCTATATTCTGAATATGAACATCAATCATAATTCGGATATGTGTCTTGTAGCAAATGATAATGATCCATGGCCATGGCACAAACGTTTCTGTCACATAAACTTCAGAACTATTGACAAGTTAGCAAAAAATGATCTAGTTAAAGGACTACCCAAAATAAGCTTTACGATTGATAATCTTTGTGATGCATGTCAATTAGGAAAATTGACTAAATCGTCTTTCAAATCCAAGAAAGTCATCTCACCGTTACAACCACTTGAGCTATTACATATGGATTTATTTGGACCAACACAGGTTCAGTCAATAAACCATAATCGTTATGTGTTTGTAATTGTTGACGACTACTCTCGTTATACATGGGTGATCTTCTTGAAAAACAAAAGTAACACTTTCAAACATTTCAAATCCTTCGTTAAGAGAATTCAAAAGTCAAAAGGGCTAAAGGTTAAAAATATAAGAAGTGATCATGGCGGAGAGTTCGAAAATAATGAATTTGAACATTTTTGTACAAAGAAAGGTATAAATCATAATTTTTCGTTTCCTAGAACTCCACAACAAAACGGAGTTATAGAACGGAAAAATCGAACTTTACAAGAATGTGCAAGAACACTATTAAATGGATCCACTCTACCAAAACATTTTTGGGCAGAAATTGTTGCAACTGCATGTTATGTTTTGAATCGTGTATCCATTCGACCTCTGATTAAGAATACATCCTATGAGCTATTTAATCAAAGAAAGCCAAATATCTCATATTTCAAAGTTTTCGGTTCTAAATGCTTTATTTTAAATACGAAAGACCATCTTGGAAAATTTGATTCAAAATCTGATGAAGGTATATTTGTCGGATATTCGGAACAAAGCAAGGCCTATCGTATATTTAACAAGAGAACTAAAACTATTGAAGAATGAAATAGGGCTGATGCTGAAGTGCAATAAAATAACGTAAGAAGAACAAGAGGTATAAATGAACTAAATAAAACTATAGTAATAGATTTACTGAAATAGACAGAAGAAGGGATGGGAGCAATAATATGATTTACAAGAATTATTTACAGAAAGAAAATTAGGAATAGATGGGTCTGTAAATAAACCATAAATAAACTAGATTTGTGTACAACTATATAAAAGTTTATATTTGAAACCACTGTGACTACAATTGAATCAATTTAACCTCAACCTGGTAGAAATCTTGAATCATAGAAAGTACTCACCTAAAATTAAGGGAAATCCTATTAAACACTAGTAGGTAATATCTATCTATGAATATCCTCCAAAATATGTGCAAACCAAGACTCAGTACTCCATTAGAATTGTTTGAGAAGAAGGTTATATGTGATGGAGGTAGAAATGGAGTAGTAAGAATTAGGTTAGGTTTTGGAGCATATTTATAATGGATCTAGGGTATTTTGATTCCTTTGATTTTAAGTTAATATTTTAGGCCATCAGATTAGAAGAAGGATCCGGAAGCACCTCGCAAAACCATAAAAAAACAGCCAGATTGGTCAAAATCATGCATGGCAAACAACGTTGCCAGGCCACGACCTGGATCGACCCGCCTTATAGGTAGGTCGACACAGGGGTCGACCCCCTTGGGTCCTAGGTCGACCTAGGGGTCGACCCAGCTTCATTATTATTATTTATGATTTTTAGTTTAATCTTCAAATGGCTATAACTTCTTAGTTTTAAATCCATTTTCCAGCAAACCAAATTTCTATCTTAACCATAATTTCGTAACGGATCCAATGGTTCAACACCATTGCCTAATTCGCAATATTTTTATGATTATTATTTATTTTCTTAAATTATTCATTAATTAATAAATTCGTTAATTAATTATTGTTTATTAAAAGTTTGGGTTATTACAGTAGGACTCTTTAAATTTCTTGCGATCCATGGGGGTCAGTCATGCTCAGTTTCTTGGATTCCATAGATCCTTTAGTAGACGATCTCAGTTTGATGCCCGTTGTTGTAGACTTTCCGGACGTATTCGTGAAGGTGAGAGGGCTACCTCCGTGGCGTGAGATTGATTTCCAAATATACTTGGTGGAGAATGCTAAGCCTTATGCATTGCCAGTGCGTCACATGGATCCGAGGGAGAGGAGGGAGCTTAGTAAGAAAGCTGGTTAATTGTTTGGGAAAGGGTTTATTAGACGGAATATTTCTATGTGGGGAGCACCAGTCATCTTCATGATTAAGGCGAAGGCTCTTCATCTATGTGTAGATTACAGAGAATTAAACAAGGTCGTGAAAAAGAATAGATACCCACTCCCTTGGATAGATGACTTGTTTGATCAATTGGTAGGCGCTTCAGTTTTCTGGTGGTTGGATTTGGCTATAGCTTTTCATCAGCCTTGTTTGGTGTGATTAGGACTCCAGATAGATTATTTGAGTGGTTGGTTATGCCTTTTGGCTAACCAATGCACCAGCGTATTTTGTGGATTTGATGAGCTAGGTACTCAAGGAGTTCCTAAACAAATTCTTGGAAGTGTTTGTTGATGATATATTGGTGTTCTCGAAGAACGAGAACGAGCATGCCTTGCACTTGGGAGAGTCCTGCATACTCTCCATGCACAACATTTGAAGACGAAGTTTTCTAAGTGCCACTTCTGGTGGAAGAAGGTGAGGTTTTTGGGGACATGTTGTCTCTAGAGATGGTATAGCGATGGATCCCGCTAAGGATGTTGCAGCCAGGATTGGAAATCCCCCAAGAATAAGACAAAGGCGAGGATCTTTCTAGGTTTACCAGGTTACTATTGGAAGTTCATTAAGGATTTTGTGTGGAACTCAGCTTCGCTTACCTACTTTACGAAGAAAAACTTAGTTTTTGCTTAGGTTATGGATTATGAGGATGCATTCATGAGGTTGAAGAAGCTCTCGCATCAGCTCCAGTATTGACTCTTCCTTATTGTACAAAGATGTTCACTATGTATACGGATGTTGGCGACACATGTTTAGATGCAATGCTTATGTAGGAGGGTAGGGTTGTCTGTTACGAGAATAGACAACTGAGGGTACATGAGAGGAATTACCCTACCCACGATTTAGAGCTAGCGGCGATAGTATTTGTGCTTAAGTCTTGGAGATATTATTTAATAGGCGAGAGGTTTGAGCTATACACAAACCATAAGTCTCTCAAGTACTTGTTTTTGCAAAAGGATCTTAATTTGTGATAGCAACGCTAGATGGAGTTTCTTGCATCTTATGACTTTAAGATAACATATACCCTAGGAAAGGAGAATGTAGTAGCGAGGCAGAGGATGACTTGAATCCATTGCTTATAGAGTAGCAGAGTTTGGAGTTTATCTCATCCTTTGATTTTAGACCATCTACGGATTATGCACTAGGATTATTGGCATCGTTGGAGGTGCGACCTACTCTCTTAGAGCGCATTAGATCTAATCAGCGCGAGGATCAGTAGTGAGTGGATATCTTGGACCGACATAGTAGAGGAGAGGCCTCTAGTCACCTTGCTAGGTATTCTGTGGATGAGAGGAGGTGGCTACATCATAATGGGAGATTATGTGTTCCTCGAGTTGATGATTTGTTTAGATCGGTTTTAGAGGAGTCTCATCACTCTCGGATGACCATCCATCCGAGGGGTGATAAAATATATAGAGTCATGAGGAGGGTTTTTCATTGGATAGGAATGAAGAAGGGTGTGGCTGAGTATGTGGCTAGACATATGAATTTTCAGAGAGTAAAGGCTAAGCAAAGGAAGCCTAGGGGTTTGCTTCAGCCTCTATATGTTCCACAGTGGAAGCAGGAGAGTGTCTTGATGGACTTCATAGATGGGTTTCCCAAATCGATGAAGGGAAACACCAATATTTAGGTTATAGTCGATAAATTGACCAAGAGCGCTCACTTTATCCTGGTTAAGAGTAAGCAGAGGCAGCTTGGTTGGCATCAGTGTATCTTAGAGAGATCGTCTGACTTCATGGAGTACCCTAGTATTGTTAGTGATATAGACCCTATCTTTACCAGCGAGTTTTGAAGTAGCATCTTCAGTTAGTAGAGTTCACGTATAATAACTGCTACCAGACGAGCATAGGTATGTATCTTTTCGGGGCATTGTATGAGCCGCCCTGCATATCACCTACTTGTTAGTGTGAGTCCATAGACAGACTTCTACTTGGGCCTGAGATGGTTAGGGAGACCTCAAAGAAGATAGATTTGATTCTGAGGCGGATGAAGGCAGCTCAAGACAAACATAAGTTGTATGCATATCAGCAGAGGACAAGCCTTGAGTTCAAGGTAGGAGACTTGGTTTACTTTAAGGTTTCACCTTTAAGGAGTGTTGTTCTGTTCGGCTTGGTGGGAAAGTTTTGCGCTGAGGTTCGTAGGGTCGCTCCTATTATAGAGAGGATAAGTCGTATGGCCTACTAGGTTAGACTACTGGAGAGATTTGCTAGAGTTCATGATGTATTCCATGTTTCACACTTGCGAAAGTGCTTACATGATTTAATGGTGGTAGTAGAGCCGAGTACTCTAGAGGTGATTGAGGTAGAGAGAGGTGTCAGTCAGGTGAGTTCCTACACAGATACTAGGGTCTAAGGTGAAGAAGTTGTGGAATAAAGAGATCAAACTTGTTAGATTCCGCGGGGAGAGGAAAGCGGTGACGCGACTTTGGAACCAGAGGATATGATTCACGCTTCTTTTCCATTTATCATCGATAATATGCTATTAATCCTTTCTTAAGCTTTGAATTTGAATTTATTTTTCCTATCATTTGAATTATAAGTCTTAGGTAGAATCCTATGAATGGTAGGAAATGGTTCAAAACATGTTAATAGAACATGTTATGGTTTAGTGGATTCACGTGGATGCAAGTGCTTGCTAATGGATGCATATACATACTCTAGGCACTAGTAAGAGATCGTCAACTAGGACACTTACATAACTGCATATGGATGTGTATGCATTTTTAATTTATTTTAAATATGGATGAAAAATGGTTGAATCATCACTTGGACATTTCATTTTGGTGAAAGGTTGTTGCACGTCTATAGAAATACATGTATTATTAGGATTCTTTTGCATGCATATTGGATGCATGGCATGAGGATGAAATTGCATTAAGGAGGACAATTAAATCAATGGACCACATGATTTTTGCATTAGTTTAGGGATATATACACTACACACTTTACATATATTCATGAAAAGCATTAGAAAATCTAAGGACAATGGATGCCGGTGGTTGATGGTTGAGTAGATGGGTGTAGATAATGATTGATAATATTTAAATCATTCTTCTAGCCTTGGAGATTTCAGGGACGAAATCCTTTAAAGAGGGGAGAATGTAACACCTTTAAAAAGGGGAGAATGTAACACCTCGAATTTTAATAAAAAATAATTAAATAGAAAATGATAATAAATTAAATATTAATCAGAATGAAACTACAGAATTTGACAACGGGACTAGCACCAATTGGGTCCGTTGTAATTTTCTGATTAATATAGACACCTGATTTACTGAAAACAAAGTTAGAATGAATAATTTATGAATTAAAGAAGGCAAGCTAAACTCGGAAGAAGAAAAAATTATATATTGAGCAACAGTCACCTGGGTGACCTACGCCCATTTAGGTCGACATTGTATCGACCCAAGCCTAGTTGGGTCGACCTTAGGTCAACCCAAGGCGTGGTTGGGTCGACCCAGGAGGTTGAAACAGCGTGCCTTAAAGCGCACATTTGCAAGGAATGATTTATTTCGTTCGAACGTTATTTAGATGATGTGGCTTAGTTTTATTGGTTCATTTTGAAAGGCTGACGCGGCTCTTTCTAATTGGTCCAGCAAGATGGCTGACCCAGATTTAATCATAAATTTGGATGATTGAGGACATGCAGTAAACCCTATAAATAGACTATCAGAAGCTCTCTCATTTTATCACATCTATTCCTCTCTTCTTCTTCCCTTAGCATATCCTTAAAATTAGGAAAGGCCAAATAATTAAACTTTTTACTGGGATAAAGAAGTTTTTGTATTTTTAAATATCTATTTTTATAAATACTTATAGAGACAGAGGCTCTACTGGAATAAAGAAAGGCCATGGGGGAAGCTCATTTTGTCAGATCTATGACTTTTAATGTGATTTCTAGATTAGTGATTTATGTAGGAAAAGTTGGGTAGTTAAATAGTTTTAAGTTTGCTATTTTAATGTTTACAGTTATTTATGGTATTTACGTATTTAGTTTTTTTGTGAAGTTACTGTAGTTTATTTACAGTTTATACCTATTTCTTTCTAGTTATTTACTATTTATAAATAATTCTCCTACTTCTATCCCCGTCTCTGATATGATTTTATTTACAGCTATTTTGTTTGTTTGGCTTATTTTTGAGTTTAGGCCTTGCGAGTAGCGTAGATTATTTCCCTTTTCTTTTAGTGCTGAGCTTAGGCCTAAAGAGAGCTTAGGCCTTTATGGTTAACTTTGCCTTAAAATTGGAACAATATAGAAATTGAATAAAAAGGGATAATTGAACATCTTAAAACTTATTAAATATCAAACTACGCCATAAATGGCCTAATGCAACAGAAAAATATTGTTGGAACAGGCCGAAAAAATGTTGGTATGGGTCTTTGGCAACATTTTTAGGGTGATGCAATTTTCACCGTTGTTGTAGACCTCAAAGGCAACATTTTGACTATCTACGACAACACAACAAATATTGTTACAATAGAACCCTATCTAGGTCTATAACAACATCCTTAGGTGTCTATAGCACCATTCCAAAAATGTTGCTATAGATATTAGTTTTATTTATATATCTTGTAGGGCCCACGACCCAATCTAATCCCATCCCTACGGAAACACCTTATATGACTATTGCAACGTTATTTCAACAACATTTATAACCCGATGGAAACACTATATTAAAGCTACTGCAACACAACACTGAAGAGACATTAAAAGGCACAATACCACATAAATACTTGCATAATACACAGTACACATCACAATTTGTACAGTACTTATAAATTGCATAAATATCATAATACACTGTCAACATTGGAATTCATATCAACAACTACAGTCAGATTTTCATAAATGAGACTAAGAGCTATTGCCTCCAGTCATATTTTCATTGTCACTGGACATTGTTGTGGAAATTAGTTCCTCTATATTCAACTCCGGGTTGTCATCGCCTAATTTTTTAAGCACCCAAGCCAAATTCCCTTGTACCTTCTGATTTACCTTGGATACTAGCTTTGCTTCCATTTCTTCGACAAGCCTTTTCCTTAAGTGCTTTATATAAGCATTTGTTAGAGCCTCGACTAATTGTTTTGTACACTTTGTATGCCTCCCTATAAGCAAAGGACGACCACGTGATCTTCTATTCGAAACAACTGTTTAAACAGTATTTCCTCCTTCTCCACTAGCCATTGCCTTTTGAAGTAAGTTCTACAAAATAAAGCCACATCAAAATTACCTTACAATAAATGCAGAGAATGCAGCAAATGCTTACGTATGGAGTGAAAGCAGCATATTCTTACATATGGAGAGAATGCAGCAAATTACCCTACAGTAAATGCTTCCTTATACAGCAAATGCAGAGAAAGCCACATTTTGGAAAACAATTTGTTTATGTGCATATAATTAAAAAAAAATGTAACAAATATACCGGTAAAAGCTGGAAAAAAACAATGTATGTTGACGACTACCTACAACCCTTGCACTAAACAAGAGGAATAATGCGCTGAAAGGTGTGTCAGGCAGCTGTGGACGATCATCATAGGCAAACAACATCATCGGAACCTGTCGTATAACTCACAGCACAAGGATAAAATATAATAGAACATACACAACAGGCAATAATAGTGAAGCATATTTGAGCAGAAACTTAAATCCTTATAACAACTAGAGAAAATAACCATACATTAGGAATCACAACATAAGTGTCTTTACAAATTTGCCTCAATACAGCACTCAAAGATAATCATCAAACAACGAACAAAAACTAGATAGTAGTAAAGATAGTACGCCAGCCTCCTGCTTACCTTCTCACATTTCAGTCTGCTCATCCACAACCGGATGAACAATCCAAGGTAATAAGAGGGAAACATAAAACCTTTGAGTCAGACAACAGTCTTGGTGAGCAATAAAACAACCATCGAACATTATCAATAAAGTAAATGAGAATGGGTAAATAAACGAACTAATCTACCCACAACATCAGAGAAGAACTCAACCTTGTCTTCCCCACAACGGGCAGTGATAGCCTTTACAACAAACATTTCAATCATGCACTCATGAAACCCAGAACAACCATTTATTCATGCAATCAGAAGCAAACACCACTAACACTCATAGCATCCAAATTATATGTATCTCTTGTAAAACATCCTAATCGAACTTAACATCCCTCAAACACAAGCCCCAAAGGCCTAAACTAATATCAGACAAGCACCCAATGAACATCTCCTTCGATGTTGGATAATTTACGTGAGACAGTTCAAACAAGGCAACTAATCAACCATGACAGACTCTGGCTATCACCGCCAATCCTGCTTTGAAACTATCGTCAATCGTATGACAGCCAATCTTGCCATGTGTCAAGGGCTAATGGTAACCCTAGTTCTATCATAAACTCCATACGCCTTTCAATGATACGTATGTATGTCCAACCTTGATAACTAGGCCTTTCAACGATACCCTGGGTACTCGACCAACAACCTTCCAGTCTTTTGGGTGCCCCCATTGTACCCCTGCTTTAAGCCTGCTAGAACTTATGACAACGATAATCTCTCGGCCTTAGTATCTCTAGTCATCTAACCCGACGACTTTTTATAGCTCAAGCAACCTTCTCAAGCAACCATTATCCACCAACTCACGACCTTTGAGTTGCCACCTCATTTGTTATTCTGCACCGTTCAAAGAACACATACAACACTTAGAATATTCCCACTTGAATTTACTTCGAAGTCATAATATCACTGCGTTGCGGCTAGGGTTCAGGAGGTCACCCCCAAAAAAAAATTCAGACCTTTTTGTTTAAATCTGGGTTGTACTCGATTTTTTTTTCAGAATTGACCCTGTCTAACACAACATGACTTCCCAAGCCATACACGACATGAATCCATCAGGCCATCCACGACATGACTATCCATGATGTTCACGACATGACTCACCATATCGTTCACGACATGACATACCATGTCGTTCATGACATGACTCACCATGTCATTCACGACATGACTCATCAGCTCCATGGCTTGACTCTTCAAAACTTGGCTTGGCACCCCACTATGTCGCCTACCTCCCATATCCCTCACGCCACCATGTCATTCCACGACTTGGCCCCCTGTGACTTGGAAAGGAAGAAACGACATGACTCTTTCATGGCGGTCACAGCATGATTCTTCAATCCGAACCCGACATGACTCACCATGTCCACTTGCACCATGTCGGTTGCGACTTGACTCCCAGTGACTTGGCTTGTTTCTTGGAGGAGAAGAAATTCGACATGAATAGGTAAAAATGACATGACTTCGGATCTGATCAAAATATCTCCAAATCCGACCAAATCTTCGACAAACGACAATAACGATGAAATCCACTCATCCCGAACATCCAAATCAATCATAAACACTTCAGTAAATCATCCACCTCATCAAAATAACCATTATCATCATTAAACATAGGAAATGCTCTAAATCATGATAATTCAATAATTAAACCAAAAATGATGAATCTAACTTGCATAAACATATGAAACGACATAAAAAAATCAGTTAAAGTTGCTAAATCAGATCCTATGATGATTCGTGCGAAAATAATCTTACCATGATGTGGATCTATAAGAAATCGATTCAAAATGATGAAAATATGTGCATACAACTCATATACTTGATTGAATCCGCGTGAGAGATGCATGTCACTCACCAAATCCTCAAAACAAGTCAAAATCAATGAATTATGATTCCGAACAGCAAAGAATTTGCTCTAAACTCCTCGATTCGGTGATCTCATTCTTTGAATGGCATAGATCTAGGTTCAAACGATGTAGATCTTCGATTCTCTAAGCTTTAATGGTGGAAAGGTGAAGAGAATGGAGAAATGGAGGAACTCTAGCTCTCCTAAATGAAGGAATGGAGAAAGTAAATTATTCCCCATGCCTCTTACTCCCTATTCATAGCCTTCCACCAGGCCACTAATTGGCCTCTTCAAATCAGCCCATTATGGCTTACCAAACCTATACAGCCAACAGTAAAACCTTAAAACAGCGATTCCTCCCAAACCGCTGAGCTAAATCTTAAATGTGACCACTCTACGGAAAGGGAAACATCATTTCCTTTCCATTGGCATAGGTTTCAACACCTGATTCAGTACAAGACAAAAATTTTGCCATGTAGAAGACTGATAGGGGTAAAATGGTCATAAACAAAATTGGTAAAATTTATGGATATGTCCCACATCCACATAAGCAACATATTAAATATGAGAATGATCTAGCCCTCAGGGAATAAAATAAAAATATTTTATGATTTTCTGATACGTAAAATGCGGGCTGTTACAGTACGTTTGCGATCATACATCATCATATGATTATAAGAAAGTAGAAGGCATATGTATAGCCACATTCATAATGCAGAGATAACCACATTCATATGTTTACATATGATAGTTTTATGCAGGCTGGTCTTGTGGAAGTTATAGGAAAAGGTAATGAATTTACATGGAAGGGGGGCGTGCAACGATTTCTCTATCCATGGTAAAACAAACAAAATATTCGTGAATTCTAACTTTTACGACTCATTTATCGATTTCAATGCTACTTTATTACCACAGTCAACAAGCAACCACTACCTATCTTCATTCAATTATCTACCAATACAACATAGAGACAAGGGAGAATTCCATTATGGTATAACAACGCATGGTCGAATTTACAGGGATCAATGATTTAGTGAAGTCTGCTCTAAAAATGGAATAATGGATGGACGTCTTTATCGACAGCCATAAATATTTTACGATAAAAAACAGATTTAAGAGCATCATGTTTCAATTAGAATGTTCCATGTATAATCAAGCAATGGATTTACATGCCTGTCTCAATGTCAAGTGCACAAAAATCCAATTTTCCACCACTGTTAGCTCCATTGACAAATTCGGAGAGGTCCGCATCATTCGTCATGACTTCCACTCACCCTTCTCACCATTTTTTATATAATTCTCTCCTATTTTGTTGTAGAAAAGGCCCTCCTTCACGAACTCCATGAGCACTGTATACGAGAATTAGTCAGGATCAACGCCCGTTACCACAGTAAAGGTTCCACCAACATATTCTTTCTTCTGAAATGTACCCTTGCGATGAAATGTGAGTTGCATGGATTCCCCCATCTTGTACAAAATGTGTGTGTGTATCCAAAACGAGGAAACCTAAGACAAGCCGAATTGTTAATATAGGCCGACCTAAGAATTTATAAGTAGTTTAAATCGAAACCTTAAAGTGATGTGAGAGAGAATTATACCTCAAAATCGAAATTAATCCTTAAAGTGATGTGAACAATGCTTGAACCCCCAAATCAAAGCCTTAATTGAATCGAAATCATTGAACAAGCTTGAACCCCCAAATCAAAGCCCTAATCAAACCGAAATCATTGAAAAAAGCCTGAACCCCCAAATCAAAGCCCTAATAGAACTGAAGAATCAACATGTTATTTCTGATTGCAAAAGAAAATGTTATTTGGTTAACGAAACTGGAAAGCGGGGAAATTAAAATAAGATGACGGGGAACGAAAAGAGAGTAAGAAATGAATTACGCCAAAGAAAAATTGTTGTTTGGAGAAGAAGCGATCAGTATTAATGAGGAGTCATGTTCTCCAACGTAGGATCTGTTTAACGTGAATCGGTGCTAAGATATGCAAAGGTCTGCTATAGCAACATTATAAAAATGTTGCATCATGTTACACTTGTTTAGCTAGGCCAACACATTTTTATGGCTAAGGTAACATCCAAAATAGAATGTTGTAGTAGGGCCAAAATACTATACTATCGTCACATTTTGGCTGGAAACACCTTGCAAAATCGTTACGTTAGGTCGTTTATGGCGTAGTGTCACAATCGGTATTGGACTGTAAATTGAGGGTAAAGCTTAACATGTAATTGGAGAACATGTAAAGCGGAATAGGCTACTTAGTTGGATGCTAAGTAACCCGTGGTTGGGTTATATAGAAAAAATAAACATTAACTAGAAATGTTTAATACAACCTAGGAATATAACATTCGGTTATGTTGGGCTTATTAATAAGCTTAATTTGTGTTAAGTTAAATTGAAGATAAAATTAATAAGGTAAGGTAGTGGAGTCCATTCCAATAGCGTGGGGCTGATTGGGGAAAATAACTGTTTCATATTTTAGGTACGTTCCAGCAGCGTGGTGCTGACTGAGGAAAATAAGAGGCCTAATAAAATAGTAAAATTGTAGTGGGAGTCCGTTCCAGCAGCTTGCTGATGATTGGGGAAAATAAGTGGCACGTAGGTTAGGTCCGTTCCGACAGCGTGGGGCTGATTGAGGAAAATATGAGACCTAATAAAATGATAAGATTGTAGTTTAGGTCCGATCCGGTAGCATGGGGTTGATTGGGGAAACTAAATAGCCTAATAAAATAATAAATGCGGACCAAGTCTAGGGGTGACTTGTGTTAATTGCATATTTGGTTGGGGGATCGTATCAAGCAGTATCCCTATTTTCATATGTGGAGGTCTCACACTAGGTAGAGGCGAGGGAACGCTTTACAACACTGGATAGTAATAGATCCAAAGGAGGTAGGTACGAGCTCATTCCAGAGGGACGATGAGCGTGCATTGTGTCGATTGGGGAAAATAAGCTATTGTAACGCCTATGATTAATGGTTGTGTCCTTTTAGTTGATGGGTTCGGGATTTATAACCCCGAGTTCCATAGTTGCATAAGTTATCATATTGTGGCTATAGGAGCCGATCGACATGTGGAAATTAGGTAAATTCTAATTATGATATCTTGGTAAGTTGGTGCAGAAATTTTGGATATGGATGAGAAACCAATCTTTATTCGTGCTTAAATTTGTTGACTGTTTTGAGCCTTTATGCTTCATGTCCTTAAAACTATTCATATGTCTAATGCTTCCTTACCTTATTCTTATGCTGGAAATTACTAGAACTCACCAGATGTATGTATGACCTAGTTTGTTTCTTCTTTCTCTGTTCCTTTCCCTACCCCCCATGTTAGGAGGGTGGAGGGTCTCAGCCATGATTCTTGATCTTTTTGTTCAGTTTGAATTTATACTCATGTATTGGTTCATTTCTCATCTTCTAGTTATTGTATTGACATCTGAAAGGGACAGTTTTACTTACGTACTATAATATTATGGTTTTCCACGAGACATTGTATTTGGTTTTATGTTGATGACAATTTGGTATTTGTGAAATGAAATAAGCACTGTAATTTGACTTGCTTTATTAAATGGTGTTCAGAAATTTCCAATTTGTTTTATATTTTTGTCTTGTGAGTCTCTATATTGTTACTTTATACCTAATAGCTTCAAAAACCTTAAGGCATCCTCATATCAGTGACATTAAGGGGTGTGGGGTGTTTCACTTTCATTTGGGCGAACCCTGCTCAAGTAAGAACAATCTTCAAATATTTTCCACTGCCCATTAGCTCTTTTCATCATGATCGGATTGGAGACCCAGCCTGAATAGAAGGCATCATGGATAAGGCCAGTATACTTCAACTTATCTACCTACTCTTTGAGTGCGCTTGATATCTCTAGACATAGGCTACATATCTTTTGCTTCATTGGCACAAACTTCAAGTTGATATTCAATATATGGCTCACAATGGTGAATGAAATACCACATATGTTAGCATGGGCACAAGTATCACATTTGGGTTCACTTGAAAGAAATTGGAAAGTTCCTTCATTTGTCAGGGATTGAGATGAGATCCAATTTTAAAGACCTTTAAAATGTCATTGTTATCAATCAGAGTCTCAATTGTTTTCTCGAATGAGGCATCTCTCTGATATCCTAGATCCTTGTTTTTTTTTGGATTTATGTCTTTAAAAAGTTGACCATGTTGGCGAGGCAGACCTAACCTTTGATTATGATGTGTCATTGTCCTTGATGCAGAGAGAAGTCCCCAGACCCTTCCCTTTTTCTCACTGTTGTGCATCTTTCCAATCAACCATGTAGAATAACCTTTCGATAACCTAATCTCGATGAATCACTACAATGTCATTGTTAGTAGGAAACTTAATCGATAGTCACCACATGACAATTCATGCCTTAAAGTTAGCAAGGGCCAATCGACCCAAGAATGCATGATACATAAATAGGTATTCAAATAAAAGGGAGGATTTGGCATCACCAACGGCCTCCCTCTTTGATTTCAACCCAAACTCCACCATTCCTACTAGTTCATAAGATGTCCCATTGAAGTCGTGACTATGAGTTGCGAACGGCTTTAGGTCCTTAGCCTCCAGCATCATTTAGTCATAGTCCTTTTTAAATAGTATATTGACGAAATCCTGATATCGACAAGGACTTTTCGTATAAGTGTTGGGACAATTATGACCGAAATCACAAGCGGATTTATTAACGGGGCCTCCACCCTATGCGCATCTTTATTTTAGAAGATGACATCATCAGATATCATCCTTATCTGCTTTGATGGTTCTGATTTTTATGCAGTGTTTATATTCCTCGTACTCAACGTGTTTTACTGCATTAGCAGACTGCTTCATGGTTCTCGAAAAAAATTCTAGAAGGATGGGGTCCACTGACTAAAGTGTTAATGATGATTCCTTTTTGCTTTTACTAAGCGGTAACTTTAGGTGCTTTCTAAACGTGATTGTTGAAATTTGACATCCCTTGCCCCTATTTCTCGAGGCATTCTTATACTGGTCTAGCTTTCTTTATCTGATCAACTTATATACCAAATCTTTTAAATGACTACACTCATTTGTCGTATGATCATAATTTCATAAAGCAGAAAAAACTTCCCCATTTTTCGCCCCCTCTCCATTGACACTTTAAGAGTGGGATTCTTATACTGCATCATGTGCATTTCTCCACATAAATATTTCCTAATGAGTCATTAAGGGGAGTATAGTCATCGTACACTGGGAATATTATATGCTTCCTTGAATCTTGTTGTTGACTGCGACCTTCGTCTCCACTACATTATCGACTACACAACTATTCTACTTATTTTGGATTTTTTCTTAACTTTACCAAAGCTCCCTCTGGACTGCTTTACTTATATATTTCTTTGTACACACTCATTGCTGGGTCCAATAGCCTCCCTTTGTCGGGTCCTTAAAATATCACCCTTTCTCAAGGTTCAAACTCCATTACTATAGGACTCGTTCAGTGTGGATGGAAGCAATCTGATTAGCTATTCTCTGAGCATAGAATCCGGGTCAACACTCCTAGTCAACTCCATCAAAATTTCTTCATCAAAGTTGTTGACCTCAGTGACTAAGACGTTAAACCTATGCAAAAGTTCTATTTGTCACTCCTCTTCCACTTAATGCATACTTGAGAGTGCCATGACGTGCTTAGGGCATGCCTAATGAATGTGAAATTGGTTGAGAAACTTACTTCTGAGCTCTTTAAATGATGAAATTGATTAGCATAACAAGCCACAGTGTAGATATGTAACAACCCGAATTTTTACAACATGCTAAGACAAGAATCAAGGCAGAATTTAATTATAAAATCTGAATTAGGAGAAATGGGTTGCGCCATTGCGTTCGTCTCGGAAAAATACGCGAAATAGAGTCCGAGTTTTCGGAAATCGGAGTCCGTATGACCAAGTTATGGCCCATCAAAGTTTTCAGAGAATTTCAAGTTCAAAAACAGTTCAAATTTGAATTCAGAAATCAAATACAGGCCCAGCAGGACAGACGGGAAAATTCCCGCCTGCCCCAAGTCGACTGGGGAGTCGACTTGGGAGTCGACACACCCCAAGTGGTGTCGACTGCCCAGTCGACACCCCTGTCGACTTGGGTGGTCGGCCAGTTTGGCCTGGGTGCACCTGACTTGTTCCTCAAGACATGTTTTAAGGCCTGTGACGGATTTTGAGGGCTCAGATCTATCCTAGGGTTTATCCTATGGCCTAAACTACTCCTAATCTCTATAAAAACACCCTAGGACCTAACCTAAATCACTCAAAATCAATCTAACAATGAAGTGCTGCCCAAATCCCTCTTGGTCATGGCCTCCATCTCCAACTCCAAGGGCTTATGCATTCCAATCGGATCCGAATCAAAGGTGCTAGCTTGCTACATCAAATCAAGGGAGTGGATCAACGTTGCTACGCAAATTTCATGACGATTCTTCAACAAAGGAGCCACCTTTCTTCGTCAAGACGATGCATGATCCTTCCCTAAGCCTCGCTATGTAAGTTCTAGCTACTTGTAGATTCTAACGGTGGTTCTAATGTGACATGGAATAAAATGCGATGAAACATAAGAATGCTAGCCTATGTGAACCTAATTTTGCCCCTTTTTAATGATCTATGACCTTGGGCTAAGTTTTAGCTACTTAATCATGCCACTCATGTTATGTTTAACCTAGTTTATCTTGCAAGTTTGAATCTTTATCTATGGAATGTTAGCATGAACCTTTGGGAACCATTTGACTTGTGAAACATTGGCAAAGACTTGACTTTGGGGTTTATGCATGTAAATGAACCCAAACCCCTTATGTTATCATGCATGTTTGTGGCCAAATTGATACTATGCATGTTTGTGGCCAAATTCCCTTATGATACTATGCATGTTTGTGGCCAAATTCCCTTATGATACTATGCATGTTTGTGGCCAATCCCTTTTTGACATCGTGCATGTTTTGAGGCCAATATGTAGCATAGTATCCTTACTATGTTGACTCGCTTTTACTTGGGTTGGAAACACGATTTGGGGTAGGTTAGACGTGCGTGATTATGACATGATAATTTGACATGGGATTTCATGAAAATATGGCACTCATGATACACCTAAATGTGGACATGACATGTGGGGTAAACATGGGACTTGAAACTAGACACGTATGGGTTGTAAGTGTAATATGACACTAGACCAAACATGAAAGTGGCCAACTCGAGGTTAGGTTGAGTTTGTAGCATAAATCTACCCGGACCCGCCCGGCTTAACTAGTGGCTACAAACAATAGGACCCAATGTGAGTAGTTGGTCATATAGCACTTGAAACCCGAGGTTAGACTAGGTTGTGGAGTAAAGCTACCCGGACCCGCCCGGCTTAACTAGTAACCACAACAAAGTCTAATGTGAGAGGTTGGGGTGCATTAATCTAACTAATGCCACATGAAAAGGTTAAGTAATTTTGACTAATGACACTTAACCGATATGACACGAATGGGTAGGTTAAGTGGAACCGGACTTGATTTCTTAGTGACACTTAACCATATAAGACAATTAGGGGATGGGGTTAAGTAATTTACATTTAACTAATCCGACTTGGTAATTAGATGGGGTTAAGCAACTAAGACTTAACTAATCTAAACACGGTAATTAGATGGGGTTAAGTAACTAAGACTTAACTAATCTAAACACGGTAATTAGATGGGGTTAAGTAACTTAGACTTAACTAATCTAAACACGGTAATTAGATGGGGTTAAGTAACTTACGCTTAACCAATCCAAACTTGGTAATTCAATGAGGTTAATTAACTTATACTTAATCAATTATAAATGATGATTTGATGAGGTTAAGCAACCATACTTAACCAATCTAATATGAGAACTTGATAGGGTTAAGTCACAAGACCATTTAAATATACTTAACCATTCCAATACGATTAGTGGATGGGGTTAAGTTAACTTATACTTAACCAATCCGACTCGATAATCTGATGAGATTAAGATAATCTATGCTTAATCAATCTAACACGATAATCTGATAGGGTTAAGATAAACAAATACTTAACCAATTTGACCTGATGATTGAATAGGGTTAAGTCATGAGCTCCTTGGTATACTTAACCAACTTGTAGGGTTAAGTCTTGGGCTTGAATACTTAGCCAAATCTTGACATGATTCGTAGGCGGGTTAAGTCATGAACTTGAATGACAACACTTAACCCATTAGACAAAACCCTAGCTCAGGGGACTAGGTTGAAAATCGTAGTTAACAAGGATAGCGGGAAGAGAAGCTAAGTGGTAAACCTTAGTTAAGGATAACTAAGTAATAATTCTTAGTCAAGGAAATTGGACCAGTTCACAGATAGATGAGTAACCCGATATGGTAGGTCATCGCTTGAACACACGTGGAGGAGCAAATTATCTGACTTAGATAAAGGCTCCAACGAACTGGGTGACGAAGCGGTAGCTTCGGGGGACGTGAGGATACTCTTGGTATCCCTCTGTGAGGTTGCAGATGATCCGCCTGGGCTCACAAGAGGTTAAGGTCTGCGGTAGAAGAACCAAGAGTATGCCTTGGTTGCTATGCGAGCGACCTAAAGACTGGGATGGATTAGCGTGGAGTCGACGATTCTTGTTTTTGCCCTGGATAGCGCGTCGTCGACTACCTACCATCTTTAGTCAATCGTGTACGTACGGAAAGGCAGAGAACTCCCAACAGACCATATACTTGCTATCGAGTTATGGGTGAGGTTGGCCAATAGGTAAGTGGGGGCATAGTGGGGCTGGGATGTAGTTCTCATACATGATTTTTCTTGGAGTGCCTTTCAGTAGTTGAGGGAGGGGTCACGTGGGACCATAGCCACGGATACAAAAACAGACCTTGATATCTGCATCGGCAGATGACTTAAAGCTCCCGACCGAGTTCCGTATTTCTTGATTTGCCTTGGCACGGAACTCGGATGGCACATTGAGATACTTGTGCGTCTAGACATGGAAAACGATTCACGATACACACGTGGGATAAAGGGCACGGTTGACGGGTGGCATAATCCCTAGTGGCCCTAGGTGGCTTGAACCCAAACCGAGACACGGAAACGTTCATTAGGTAGCATCCCTAGTGGTCCTAGGTGGCATAAATCCTAAGTGAACACGCGATAGTTCATGGTAAGAAAACATAACCAGATCAAGGGTAACAGTCCAAAACAACTTCAACGATAAAATGGTACTACGTTGAGGTGGTATAGATTTACATGGGAAAGCCCGTACGGCCTACGGCGAAGGACTAAACTTATACATGGAAAGAAACATACGAGTTGGGAAAAACCTACATATGTTATATATTAGGTTGACATGGACCATTACATGACATTGGGAAAGGGACATTCATAGTTAACACATGACGCGGGTTGGGATACTAGTACGAGAGGTGCAAAGTAAATATACATGATAAATACCTTGGGATGTTATACATGATAGATACCGTGGGAGGTTATCCATGATAGATACGTTGGGATAGTATACTTGATAGAAACCTGATGATGTGATACCTTGATTTATCTTGACACCGTAGTTTATCATGATACCTTAGTTTACCTTGCTACAGTAGTTCATCCAGTTATCTTGGTTTAGCTTATCTATCTTGTCGTCACCCTTATGTTTACTTTCATTTTATGCATGTCATGTTACCTTTACCTGTTTTTATACTAGAAGTAGATAGGACTTACCAGTCTTTACGACTGACCCCGTTTTCTTTCGCCTCTTTGTCTTCCGTTCCCCCCAGGTTTTAGGGAGGAAATGATGTTGTTTAGTTCGGACCTCTTATGCTTGAAGGTCATCATGTATAGCTTGGTATTCTTTTGGCTATGGCTGCTTCACCGCTTTATTTTGGGGAATAATTTATGAAAAGGTTTTATGCTTCTTTACTATTGCAAGACAGGTTTTGATGTATTCTGATGTAAAAGGCTTTAGACCTTATTTTATAAGGTAATGAAATTTGTTTTACTTCCGCTGTTTTGTATATGTTCTGTCTTGTAATATTTTTGTGCATGTTTACCTCGATAATGCTTCACCAAACCTAGTGCATTCCCATTGTGAGTGACCCTAGCGGAGGTGGGGTGTTACAAGATACAACTTGTAACACCCCATACTTTTCTAAACCTGAATTTCGACAAAAATCGAAACTCAAAACCATCCAAGTATGGAGAGTATAAACTTGGTACCTGCAAATAATGAGCATGAGCATAATCAGGATATAATGAAACTAACTCACAGCAGAAACAAGATAGGATAACAAGTATCAACTTAGGAAACTACCTTAAAAGCAAATCTCCAAATCAATACCTAGCATAAGAGAATTAGAATTGAAAACCAAACTTGAACACTTGCGAAGACCTATCCTCCCCGAGATAAACCTGAGAGTTATTATGAGAAAGGGGTAAGAACAATAAGTCTTGGTGAGTAGAAAATGTATAACACTCCACAATGCATAAATGTATCTCGTTTGGTTTCTTCAAAAACCATATGTCTAACAAGGCCACTAATTCTAACCTGACCTTGTCAAGATGTACGCACGACGACTAACTATCATACCCAATATAGCACTTCCCAAAGATAACGATATCGTAATACTGAGATAGAAATTTTATGCATAATTATGAAGCCTTTAAATCACCATTAAACCAACTATCAAAAACTAAGAGGCGGGCTTTCCAACTACTCAATATGCCAAAAGGAGGTAAGTCGTTCCCATATAGCCACTTAAAGCCTCACTATCTATATAAGATAATGGTGGTTCCTTTCGATCACTTAAAACCCAAGGTAGATACAAACGATCTCTTATTGCCTTACTCGGTGGCTTACCCAACATAAATATAAATCAGAGGATCGTAGCTACTAAGTCCTACTAATTTAAGGCTTATGTCGTTCACGCATATACCCAAGACCCACATAAGTCAAGAGATAGTAAGTAGTCACTTATTATCTATAGGATAGGTAGATGACACCATCATTTATGACCTTCCCCTGGTGGACCCCGTGTTACTATCCAACAAACCTTATTGGATAATCTCCTAGTCACTTAATATTTCCTATAGGATAAGTAGACCTATGGTTCCTCTATGATGGTCGCTTAATACCTTTTCCCAAGGCGGACTCTAACCCCTATCACTTATACCCAGAGGTTGCAGACTATAGTGGAGATTACCAATCTTGTACCAAATTAGCCTTTAATACTTCTTATTTATGGAAAGACGAGTTATTCAATCACTTAATACCATTTTTTAGGGTCGACCCATTGATTCTACCCTTATGGGAAGCACGAATCGAATCACTTAATACCCAACAGGTAGATCCCACTGCTTAATACCTCAATTCCAAAAGTAGGCTATGGTTAGAAATTATTTCCTTTTTGGTTTCTTCTTTAGAGGGAGGCGGGTCTTATAACCACTTAATACTGTAATTCTTGAAGTAAACCTTATTTTATAGGAAATAATTCTCGTTACGTAATTAACTATCGTCATGGGTTCCTATAGTTAATGATATCTCACATCAATTGTACATATATCTGATTGTTGGAAAATGCAGATTTCCGTCAAATAATGCAACTGACCTTGCATCATTAACCTAGTAAGTACAATCCTTATTTCTAATTATATTAATCCTAGATTAACTGGAATAAATAAGGAAGACCTATAACTTCCTACCCTAGGATGTTTAATTATTTATTTCCATACTGGACTTAGCATTTACTACGACAATGAATCCCCTTTAATTCCATTTATTATTTCTACTTATCGTTATCTATCATTAATAGCCTTAATGGTCATATTTCCTAAGGCATCAATTAACCTATTAAATGCCAATTATATTAGTCCCATTTGAATTCTAATCTAATTATTGTAACTCCAAAATACTAATTTAATTCCGTTTAGTTCTTATTTGAATATATATATATATATATATATATATATATATATATAAGTCTATTACTTATTTATTTCCCTTATTGGAGTTACAATCCCTATTCCTAATCTCAATTTAAATTGGAACCATTTAGGCATTTATTTCCTACTTGATTTGTTTCCCCATGACATGCATGATCACAACATTTATTAACTTATTCATGACCTTTTCATTTGTAGCAAATCAATTCCACATTTAATGCGATAACGATCATGATATTTGTTTCCATTTAATATGGATTATATTTCCACATATATCCCCATAAAACAGAAACTATTCGTATACATTACAACAAGCATTTATTAATATAATATAATAGTGTTATTTACATAGGTTTGGACGGATAAGATTATAATATATATTTTATATATATATATCTTAAGCGTAGAATTGACGTAGGTAACAAATTATTTTATTAATAATAACTAATATGTATAGGTCTAAACTAACGACCAAAACTACCCGTTTTGTGTTTAATCTTGTTTAAGAATTCAGAATCTCATATACGGTTAAAAACTGTAACTATTGTATATTTTTGCCCAAAATATTTTAAAGATGAATATCAGCATATTTCAAATCACAAGAAATAGGGATATATTTCTCACTGATTTCAAAAAAAAGATTTTTATTTAAAAAGAACTAAAGGAGCATATTTACAATAACCAAGTAAAACCCCAAACAATATCATACACAAACATGATTATTATTCTAGCCAAAAATGCACAAGCCAAAAACCAATACCCAAATCCTATGAATATGGAATAAAATACTACATATATAATAATAATTTTGGGACTAATTTCCAGATCTGAGGTGTTTACAATAACCATAAACAATCTAAGAATGATTGTTGGCAATATGATAATATTAAACTAAAAGGCCTTCAAATCCACACTTGATTTTCTTACATATTATTTTAGATTTGACAAAAACAAACAAATCTGATAAACATTTAGGCATATAATCTAGATTCAACAAAAACTAATTATATAAGTTATTATAAACAATGAATATATTTCCCGCGCACCTGAAAGCAATCCAAATCCAAGCATAACTTTATGGCTTATAATTCCCAAACCTTAAAGATCTACATCTTATTTTCAAAAGGGATTTACAACGCTGATTTAAATTTTTAGATTTAAAAGAAGAATATGAACAGAAGAAGGAAATTTAAATAATAGAATTACCTAATCGAAGAAGCAACCCTTTTGCATAAATCTGAATTCAGTCTCTTCAATCCTTGTTGATTGGATTTGCATATGTTTATATTTTAGGGTTTAGAAGAACTTGGAGGATTGGGAATGACAAAGTTTCGCTCCTGCCTTCAAAGAATATGAGAAAAACAATGGAGGTCTACTCCTTTATTTATAGACGTAGAAATGATCATGAACCGCCAGATTAAATTCTAGAAAAATCTGCCTGTTAATATAGTTTTTATAATATATATATAGTTAGCTGCCACTGCCTGATCGACCAAGCGGTCGATACAATGGTTGAGCTCTCGATCACAGCGTTGGTCGACCTGGCAGTGAGGAGGTAGGGGAAATATATATATATATATATATATATATATAATTCTATTTGAATTATTTTCCGTCCGTTTTCATATTTAGTCCGTAACTTTTTCATACGGACTTTGTTCGCGAAGTTCTAAACATGAAAGTTGGTCGGAATTCCATTACAAACGCAATGGTACCAGTTTCGTGATCGAATTCCATCGTTTGTAAAAATTCCATTTTCGAAATCTAATTAAATAACTAAATTAATTGTTGCCAAAATTCTGGGCTGTTGCAGTCTTCCCTCCTTAAAAGAAATTTTGTCCCAGAATTTCATCAAGATGAAGTCATGGTGTTGTCGCATAATTATCCTACTACACAACCTATAAGTGTACATCCAATTTTTGCAACCAACGTGCATTTGTGCTCAATGTACATAATGAATTGCAAGCACAAGATATGCATGCATAATGATTCTAAATCATATCCCCCTATATGTATGCATTTCATTTTGAAAATATGATGCAAACATTCTAAAATATACTGACAGTTCTACATGAATGCAAAATTTTGAAAACATTTTTCATCTAAAACCCTGACACGACTATGAATAGAAGTGTGAAGCAACAAATTTTTGCATCCAAAACCTATCATATAATATGTCAATGCATCTAGATCGTTTCCTATTCATTTCTCCTATATCGGAAAAAGGAAATTAAAGCGGAGTGATTCAATGCCTCATTAGTCTCTTCCAGCTTCCTCGTCAAAGACATGAAATCAACATGTGTAACCAGATCTAAGTGTATTGGAGCAACAATGGTGGCAATAATAGCAATATGATTTCCCTGATTTGTACTAGTCTCTTTTTGAGCTTCAATGTTAGCATGTAATGTAGATGTAGCTCTTTTTTCTGCCATTACTACTAAACTTTCCTTCTATAGAATATGTCAACAAAGATCTAGATCTTACCTCAATGGACCAAGATATTCTTTAGTAGATGAAAAATTAAGCAATTGAGAATGATTTTCACTTAGTGAAAGCACTAAAATGTTTGTGAATAAATTGACATAAACGCCAAAAATATATATAAGGAAATAATGAAAACAGAGGAAACTACAAGTAAATAACCAAAAAAACACAACGATTTGTGGTGGTTTGACATTAAGGAACTAACGTCCACATAAGTGATTTCAACTCTTTATTGATGATTTTTGTAGATACAGTGATTTAGATCGATGAATAACAAAATTATAATGATAGCGACTAAAGAAACAAACAACTAAAAGTTCTTAAACTCTTCAAGGTATATTTATAGACAGAGACAAGCTCAGATCGATTATAAAATTTGCTGAGAAAGTGGAGGGACCAAATCAACGGAGTACGGGTGAGGTCACTCATTCTTGAGCTTTGAATCGGTACAATCAAGACAATCTAGATCGATATCAACCTGGATTCTTGCTCAACAACTTGTTGCTCGTTGTGGTATTTTGCTGGTCTCTAATCACGATGCTCTTCTCCTTCTTTTCATACCTCGATCCGATGTCTTGCTCTCCATTATCTTTTAGGTTGAGCCTTCTTGGTGTGTGTGATCCAGATCAATGCTAATCCAGATTCCTTACACTTGGGGGGTCTTGGTTCCGAACACTTTGTCATGCCATTCTCCTAAGCTCATCTAACTACTACCCTACAACTCTATCCGGGATTATATATAGGCCTTCTGATTGTTATTCTATGTCGTCTGCTCAATAATCGTTAAGTCATACTTTTTTGAATAGTTTGGAATCGCCAGACCAAATGGCTATGTGATGGATAAGGAGAACGTAATAGATATAAATGGTGGAGAGTGTGAAGGATGTAAAGATATATCATATAAAGCAGTGTGAGAGCATAGCTTTAAAAGATTGGATTCATGTGAATAATATATTAATGGATTTTTGCAACTCCACTTAATTAAGGAAATCAAGAATGATATGGAGAGGAAGGGCCAGTGAAAGAAGACGTTTTGCATCCAAAACAACAAATAGAGTTTCACTACATGATTCTATGTCATGTTAAGGATATTGAAAAAGAGTAAGAAATTAGTAGGTTTATATTATACATACATACATACATACATACACACACACACACACACATATATATATATATATATATATATATATATATATATATATATATATATATGATCAAGTGCACCCCAAATAGTGTAGGAACCCTTTAGCCCCGTAGTTTCCACAACACAATCTCATTTCTCTCTCCTCCCACTAACTCTCTCTTCTCCCACTATCTTATTTAATAATAAATGAGTGGCTCTAATTAAGGGGATTTAGGGGTGCTACAAATTTGGGATGCCATGGAACCCTCCTCATATATATATATATATATATATATATATATATATATATATATATATATATATATATATATATATATATATATATATATATATATATGAGATAGGATCAAGAGCACCCCAAATAGTATAGCACCCCTTTAGCCACCTAATTTCCACCACATATTCTTCATTTTCTCTCCTCCAACTAACTCTCTCTCTTCCTACTAACATATTTAAGTATAAATGAATGACTACAATTCAGGTGCAAATGGGTGCCATGAAATTGGGGTGCCATAGAGCATGCCTATATATATATATATATATATATATATATATATATATATATATATATATATATATATATATATATATATATTAGAAACAATATATCCACACTAATCATGATTACTTATACTAAAAGAGGATATGTATAATGATACTTGTATATCTATTTTCTTTAATATTTCTACCTTTTGTTTCCTATTTTTTTGTTTCCAATAAGGCAAACAACTTTGTGATAAATATTATTGTGCGTTTAATTAAGATAAACGAAAAATTACTATATTCTTTTTTTTTTAATTGTAAAAGCAAGTGGTTCTCCAATAGAGGATGAACCTCCGGGCTGTCAACGGATACTTTCGGATACAGATAGTGCCATATCCGTATCCGCATCCGAAACCATTTTCGGATATCGGATATCGGATATCCGCATCCGCGGATACAGACCGATATCGGATAATTATCCGCTCCGCCAACAATCGATAAATCAATGAACATAAATGAATTTTTTTAGCTTAATATTAAGCTTTTTCAACCTAATTGATTACTAAAGTGCTAAAAATAAATAAATATGATGATAATATATAATTTTGAACAATTAACATGCGTTTAGTAGACTTTTAATTTTGCAAATTAACAAGTTAGTATATTTAATTATGTTAAAATACACATAATTTAAGCTATAATTGGGAAAAAAGCGGACAGATAATTTTCGGATGCGGATATGCCTATATCCGCATCCGTTTTCCCGGATATCGGATATTTATCCTCTTTTCGGATACGGATGCGGACGGATTTCGGATTTTTCGGGTATCCATTGACGGCCCTAATGAACCTTACGTAGTCTTGTTATGCTGTCGGTGTTCTGTAGTAAGCATAAACTCTGTAAAGACTGTATATCTTTTTAAGAGGAACAAATTTGTAATGTTGTGAAGCTGCATGCCGTTCAGTTTAAGCAACTTCGTAGTCTGCTCAAATTTTTTTTTTTTTTGCCAATGTAAAAGCATTGGAATTGTTTGAAATTCTCTCTTTTATTTTCTTCGCGCTTTTTGGCCCTCTAGAGCCTAGACAATTTTGTGCATTTCAGATGAGCCTTCTTTTCTTTTTGTCAGGTGCCCCCACCCCCCCTCTCTCCCCGTTCCACTCCCATAATATTAGTTGAGGTGTGTATATAACCACTTTAACTTTATGATATTAAAAATTATAACAACCGATAACAATATTTATGTGAAAGTGAAACAATCATATGAATGTAACAAATAATATACTGTAAATACAACAAAAGACTCATCTGTCACCGAATAAAAACAAATTCAACATAAAAATGAAATCAGTTACTCCTCTAGAACAGCAAAACAATGGAAAACAGAGCAGCAAGCACAATAGATCCCAAAAAATGGCCACGTAACATCGACACAGGAGCAGAGCTAGCACTGTTTCCATCAGCTGATGGCCCTGCAGTTGCAGTAGGGTTCTGATTATCGGCAGAGGTGGGTCCTGGAGAGCCTCCATTATTGCCACTTGGTCCAACGTTACTGGTCGGTGAATCAGCAATTGGTGATTTAGGAGCTATAGAAGAAGGTGCTGGTGCTGCTGCTAAGCCCGTAGTTGGTGCTATTGAAGGAGCCACTGTTGGTGAAGAAGTAGGAGCAACATTAGGAGCAGAAGCAGGAGAAGGAGAAGGAGCAGAAGCTTTAGGAGAACGGACAGGAGCAGAAGCAGATTTAGGAGCTTTGGGAACTGCTGTAGCAGATGAGACGACATTAACTGCGAGTTTTTGGCCTATGAGACAGTGCCCTGTGACACCACAAATGAAGTAGTGCATGCCCGGTTTTGTTAGGGTCACCGTTGCTGGACCCGTTGTCAGAGTGGACCCGATCTGGTTTGCCGATGAGCATGAGTCGTAGCTCCCTTTTGGTACTTCCATTACGTTGTGAACTCCGGTTGTAAAGTTGAATACTGCATGGTTCACAATACATCAGCAAACGCCCTTTATTTGGATACTACAAAGTATAAACGCACTCCTCCTTCTAAAGCCTATGTTCTTCCATTTTGAAAAATGTTTTGTACTTTTAATTCTATATCTTCTACACCTTCAGTCTTCAAATTTAAAAATGAAACTTTCATGATTTGTATCCCATACGGTTATAAGTTATTAAAACGATAATATAAATATGTAAGTTAGTAAAATTATTCAAATACCACACTAAATGCATCTATTCTTCGAAGATATCTAAGACTTAATTTTTATGATTATAAGGATGTATATCGAAAATATTATATTTATTTCTACTTGTTTATATCATATTCCAAACCTACAACGTATTATTTTCGACTTACTTATTGGAGACATTTGAAATAACATCATATATAGTTTGTTATATGAAAGGCGTACTTCTGCTATTTTAAAGAAGCATGCATATTTGAAAGCTTTATGTTTTTCCAAATTTGTTTTAAATTTTTTGCTCAACTGGGAAAGAAAAACTCAAAATAATATAACTATTAGAAAATACATACACAATGTGTCCCCAACTGCATATTTCTGAGAAGAAGCCCATTCAGAGTACAAGGAAGAAGAAGAAGGTATTGTCCAACCAGAGCTGCCTCCTACAATGTGGCGAGCAGCAGAAGCCGCCATTGCCATACTCGCAACCAGAGCTAATAGTACTGTGATGATCTTACTTCCTGCCATTTGAACTTTGTATTATATGTTATTTTTCAATCTTTGGTTGCTTGGTCTGCTTGCACTTTTATCTGCCATATATAGGGATTGCAGGGAACTGCTATTAATAGCGAAATGGGATTGATAAGCTGTTTCTGATCCTTTTCTAGAATATTACGGTTGAAAACCTAACAGCTTCCTATATTTGTTGACTCGGTATTATTCAAAAATGTTTGTTGAAATTGTAGCAAGGTTAGACCGAAATCAGATTTGTGTATGATATCATGATTTCTTTTGTTGAAAAGTTTGCGTGTGGAAAGTACTTTTTGTTGCACCAGAATTGGGTCAATGATGCTGTATAACAGATGGGTTGGTGAACTGTGGTTTCATACTTAATCTGGCAAAGACTCGTGCTTCTATTGTATACTATTATAGTCTAAGTTATGCCCCTTGGTCTTTTATTTACTAGCGTGAACCCATGATACGCACAGGGTTGTCGTTATAATTGTTAGTATAACATGGTAATAAATAATCAAATTTTATTTCTTGTCACCATCAAATAGGAAAGCATTGTTGATTTCGTCTTGTGTAAATGGCCTTATCTGATAAAATGACCCACTATTCAGCAAGCATAGGTGAGACTATGAGGAATTAAGCTTGCAGTTTGAAAATAAATTAATCTACCAAGTCTTTGTGCCATCTTCATTCTCCAAGCCGCCTCCATTCTTTAATAAGCCTTGTTAGAAAATAATCGAATTTGTACGTCCACATAACAACACCCAATAACAGTCAAAAATTCAATACATGGCTAAATATATTAGGAAGCCATTTGTAGATTGTGATGTAGGCAATTCTCAAAGCATTAATCTGACATATTTCTCATTATTATAATGGAAAGAATTAAGGCTAGTTAAACCCAAATCACTTAGCTTTATATCACTATATGTATTTTTTGTGTGCACATTTCCAAAACATTTCCTCTATTGACTATATATACAGATATAATTTGAACACAAAAACCACACAGTTTTCAATTTCCTGAAAAACAACAGTACTTTTCAATGTAGATATATACATTTAACACATGAGTTTAATTAAAAAGGTGTGCTAAGTTTCTACAACAGTACAAATTTAATAGTGTTCTTTGTACAAACGTTACAGTACACATGAAGAGAAATATAAATAAGCAGGGGAAAACAGTTTGAATTTCTAACTCCCCCCCGAAACCAAACCCTAGGGTTTCCAGAAATGAAAAAAATGGCGGCTCGATATTCCGATTGATGGCTGAATCGACTTGTCAGGCCTCCAAAACAGATGATTCTGAAAAATTGCTTAAATTTATTTGAGCTTAAGCATGCTTCAGTCTCGTTGAGAGAGGTTAAATTGGAGTTTGAAAGGATTTGATCCGAATCTACTCAAACCCTAGTTGAACAGGCCTGAACCAGTTATCAATTGGAAGGTCAGCGTCTTCAATCTGGTATGTAGATTATTCTGTTAGATCTGTTGACTGGATCTGCTGACTCGACGTTAAGTTCTTCCTTCAATCTGGTGAAATTCTGTTTTGAGAGAGGTTTAGTAAGTATATCTGCTTTCTGATGCTGAGACGGTATATATCCTACTCTCAATTTCCCTTACATAACTTGCTCACGGATGAAATATTGATCAAGTTCTATGTGTTTTGTTTTAGAATGTAAAACATAGTTAGATGTTAATGATATAGCACTAACATTGGCGCACCATATTACATCTTTCTTTTCTGTTTTAATTCTAAGCTCACTCAGTAATGATTCAATCCAAAGAACTTCTGCAGCAGTATTAGCTACACATCTGAACTCTGCTTCAGTACTTGATCTTGAGACTGTATTCTGTTTCTTTGCACTCCATGAAATTGGATTTTTACCTAGATAGATAATAAATCCAGATGTTGATTTTCTGTCATCAATATCTGTTGCCCAATCAACATCAGCATATGCATTGATATTTAATGACTTGCTTGCTTTGAACACCAGACCATGATCTATAGTACCTTTAAGATACCTAAGAATTCTTTTAACTGCTGTCCAATGTGTATCTAAAGGTTTTTGCATGTACTGACTTGCCTTGTTAACACAATAGGATATATCTGGTCTTGTTATTGTAGCATATTGAAGAGCTCCTATAATGCTTCTATAAAAGGTTGCATCCTGAAATTCTTCACCCTTGTGTTTAGAAAGTTGACCATTTAAAATCATAGGTGTTGGCAAAGGATTTGCTTTGTTCATCTTGGCTTTTAGAAGAATTTCTGATATATACTTTCTTTGAGTGAGATGTATCTCTTATTCTGATGTTTTGATAACTTCAATTCCCAAAAAATAGCTTATTTCTCCTAAGTCTTTGATTGAAAATTCTGCATTCAATTTTCTAGTGATGCTTCCAATCTCTGATAAGCTATTTCCTGTAATTATGAAATCATCAACATAAATTAATATATATGTTATTTCAGTTCCAGAGAATTTTGTAAACACAGAATTATCAGATTTTGTAGAATTGTAGCCACAATTGACAAGTGTTGATTTCAACTTGTCAAACCAAACTCTAGGAGCCTGCTTTAACCCATAGATTGCTTTGTTGAGCTTGCACACCCATTCTGACTTATTGCCTTGACAAAAATCTTCAGGTTGTTGCATAAACACATCTTCCTGCAATTCACCATTAAGAAAAGCATTATTAACATCCAACTGTTTGATGCTCCAATTTCTACTTAAGGCTATTATTAATATCATCCTAATGGATGTAGGCTTCACAACAGGTGAAAATGTTTCTGAAAAATCAAAACCCAACTGTTGTGAGTAGCCTTTAGCAACTAATCTAGCCTTATACTTAGAAATTGAACCATCAGAATTTTTCTTTAATTTATACACCCATCTACAACCAATTATATTTTTATTTTCTGGTTTCTTAACCAGAGACCATGTTCCTTTCTTAATTAAGGCATCATACTCTTCTGTCATGGCTTGTTTCCAGACTTCAAATTGTGACGCCTTATGGAAGGAACTTGGTTCATCATGAACAACAGCTACATTAATATGCTTTGGTTTGAAAATACCACACTTTGCACGAGTCAACATAGGGTACTTGTTAACGTTGTCTCTGACATTATTGCCTTGACTGATATTCTCTGATTCTTCACTGACATGTGATTGATGACTGGTAGGTGATTGACTGCCACTCTCAACAGAAGCTTGAACAGATTCATTCTGATTGCCATAGTTTTCTTCAAAAACATTCTCTTGGTCTAGTCTTCTTAAAGGCATTGTGTGCTGAGAGTCTGTAGTGGTATCTTTCAAATTTCTTTGAGGTGGTATTATCACCTGAATTTCTTCAGGCAATTCAGGTATGATTATTCTAGACTCAGCTATTTTTTCAGTAGGCTTTATTTTTTCAGAGCTAAAAGGATATATCTGTTCATTAAATTTAACATGTCTCGAAATATATTTTCTGCCAGACTTATCTAGACATTTATAACCTTTCTGTTTGGTACAATACCCTAGAAAAGTACATGGAGTGGATCTAAAATCCAATTTATGTGTATTGTAAGATCTTAAACAAGGGTAACACTCACATCCAAACACTTTCAGATGATTATAATCTGGTCAAATTTTGTAAAGAATTTCCTGTGGACATTTAAACTTTAAGACCTTTGTGGGTAGTAAATTTATCAGATGCACAGCAGTATCAAAAGCTTCAGGCCAGTATTTTAGTGGCATAGAAGCTTGAGCAAGCAAAGTTAGACCAGTTTCAACAATATGTCTATATTTTCTCTCAATTAACCCATTCTGTTCTGAAGTGTAAGGACATGTGGTTCTATGATTGATACCTTTCTTTTCAAAAAAGGATTTTAATGGTAAAAATTCTCTACCACCATCTGTTTGAAAGGTTTTGATTTTAAGCCCAATCATATTTTCAACCTTGTTTATATACTGAATAACAACATTACTAACATCAGATTTAGACTTTAACATGTATATCCATGTAAATCTAGAGTTTGCATCAATGAAGGAAATATAATATTTATACCCAAATACAGAACATGTAGATGCTGGACCCCATAGATCAGTAGCAACTAATTCAAGAGGGTTAGAGTATTCTGTTTGTGAATATGGAAATGCAAGTTTATGTGATTTTCCCAATTGACAAGAGGAACAAACATATGAATCAGAAATGGCATTTGTATTAAAGTTCATATCATTCATGATTTGTTTAACAGTTCTAATACTAGGATGTCCTAGCTTACAATGCCATAGATCAAATTTTCTATTATACTCAGAATCATTTGCAACAACCATCATGCATTCTTTATTACTGAACTTAGGGTCTTTATGATTAGTAACATCAAATCTGTACAACCTTTATATTCTTTACCCTGCAAAATGATTTCTTGAGTTAGTATATCTTTGACAATGCAAGAATTTGGGTAAAATTCAAAATAAACTTTGTTGTCCTTTGCAAATTGGGAAACACTCATTAAATATTTTTTAATGGAAGGAACCCTCAACAATTTTTTTAAAATAAGTTCTTTGGGTCCATTTAGACTTGCATTTCCAGTATGTGTAATATATGCAGTCTTACCATTGCCAACTAAAAGATTTTGCATGCCTTTGTATTCTTTATTCCCCAAGTTCAGATTGCTTAAATTGTTTGTAACAAGATTAGTAGCTCCTGAATCTGGGTACTAGCAGTCATCATTTGCATCATCTGTTGAAGTAGTGTCTACACTGCTATTCTCTGCCTGACTTTTGTTACCATCTTTTTGCACATTAACCATGTTAATGTTTGAATTATTGCTGGATTGGCCAGGATTAACACTTGAGTTATATCTGAAATAGCATTTATTTGCAGTATGACCAAATTTTTCACAAATTTGACATCTGATTCTTGAATTATTATTTCTGCCTCTACCTCTTCCTCGATTAGATTGACCACCTCTCTGAACATTAGGTTGGTTTCTTGAAGTATTTTTTTGAGTTTTACCTTTACCATAGGTAGTATAGTTGATAGACAGATCTGAATTGATATTCTTTTTATGATCAATTCTGCCTTCATGAGCCAACAATATTGAATATACATATTGTAAGGTGGGTGTAGGATCCATAGACAGAATTATTGCTGACACAGCTTCATAATCATCATCCAACCCACTTATTATTGATAGCACTTGTTCTGATTCAGGAATTTTCTGCCCTGCAGAATTCAGTTGATCACAAATTTTTTTTACCTTTAACAAATACTCATTCATACTCGCATCTCCTTTTCTTATACTATGAAGTTGTCTTTTGAAATGCATGATTCGAGCTGAGGATTGAGCAGAAAAATTTCTCTCAATTGTGGACCAGACTTCATTTGCAGTCTTGACACTAATTAACTGGGGTAAAATAGTTGCACCTATGGATGACATCATCCATGCACAGATAAGACTATCTTGCCTTTGATAAGCCTGAAATTCTGCATTTTGAACAAGTTTATCTTCACTATCTCGAGTATACCTGGGTGGAACCATATTTGTTCCATATATATAATCTTCAAGTCCATATCCTCTAACAGCAGTTTCTACCTGTAATTTCCATAATAGGTAATTTGATTCATCAAGATGAATAAAGATCAACTGGCTTTGTGGTTTGATGATAGATTTCATCAAATCTTGGATGGGATCAGTTGGTGGTTGGTTTTTCCCTGTTGAGACTCTACCACTGGGAACATTTGCACTGGTTGAATCACCAGGACTAGCCATGATAGAAAAGCAGAAGCAAAAAGATCCAGGAAATAAAGGTAAGAATTTCTGAATTCAGGGAATCTTTGAATTGTGAAAAATAAAGAAACTCTTTATTTGATAATTGAAGCAATCTTAGAGGCTTGGATGATGAGGAATGTAGGAAGAAATTAACTACAGTTACTGACAGGCCTTTCTGAATGGCTTCTTTATCAATTATACTTGTTTCTTTGTTTTCTTGATTGGCTTTCTTGACAGATTCAGAATTCTTTAACCACAAAGCTTTAAATAAGGAACTGTTGCAGCCTGTAATCAACACAGGCGAGGCACTGAGCCTTGGTTGAAGCCAACAACTCTCATATGACAACGTAAACCTTCGATGAGAGGGTCTAGATGATGAAATTTTTCTGATGGACAACAAACTTTGTTAATCAGAGATTATGTTGCAAAGGATCGAGCATGAAATGCTGTTAAGCACAAATGATTGCTCTGATACCAAGTTGAATTCTTTGCAAGAATTGATGAAATGAAATTTATACTTTTTATTATCAAAAGGATTTACAGAAATGAAAACAAATGTTTCTAATACATTATCTCGGCATGTACAAAGGTCTATTTATACAAGAAATGTAATAAAACAGGTATTGGGCCAAGCCCATATAAAAGAAGAAAAAGGCTGCTTTGATGGGCTAAACGGGAGAATATAGATAACGAACGAAACAGATATCCTTTCATTTCTAACTCATATCAAGGACAACACAACAATGAGACTAATCAACAAAACGATGTAAAAACCCAGCACTAACATCACATAACGCATGCAGGTCAACATCTCTCTATTTCTAAATCAGGTAACTTGGCATTGTCCTGGAATTCCTTATCTTCTCATTGTTCACTTTCACAATGCCATATGCTGTAATATTTTTCATTAAAAAGTTAATAATAAGCAAATGAAGCTATTTTTACACCTGCAAATAAGCAGCATACTCATTTATGACCAATAAATCTTATGCTCCCATTATTCTCATTGTGTTGTCACTTGATTTTTTTTATAAACATTGTGATTGGTATTTTATGAAAAGGCATTTGTGAGATATGAATTTTGTTCCTTGTCATTTTGAAATTAGTATCTATGCATTTATGTAATTTTAAAATCAATGGTCTAAGATAAGCACCTCTTTTTTATTATTACTACAAAATAAGTAAGTGACCAAAAATTGAAACTTTTTAAGCAAGTTCCGCTTAAATGACAAAACTGAACATTTAATTTATTATGTATGACAATAATTTAATTCACGTAAGCTATAATTGTATACTTTTTGTTGAATTCATGTTATGAAAAAATATACGCAGATTTGGGTCATATTCTTAAGAAATCAAACTACCAGGTATACATAATTGTCATTAAATTTGGTAGCAAGGCAATAAATCTAGGGCTAACTATGAATATTAGTATTCATAATTTCATACAATAATGCTGAAAGAAATATTATATGTTGTACATAAGGAACATGCAAAACATGTCCATATTTTATAGGGAAAAAGCAAGCAACCCAATTCAGTGCTGAAATTAGTATTTCTTTTGTCAGTACTATACTTATATCATTAACCACTTACACGATGCTTAAAAGAATATTTGGAAGCTACAACTCCTGTCCAATTTCAATTTTGAAATTAGCATTTCCTTTGGTCGTACTGCACCACGTTGGGCACAAAACATTTCTTACCATGTACCCCATGATTTGAGGGAATATTTGGAAGCTTCGTGTATTCTATACACATAAGGTATATACGCATCATTGAAATTTTCATGACTTCAATGGCTCTCACTAATTTTTTGACATCAAAACGACAATAAGTACTTTGAAAGTAGCATCTCTAATTCTTTATAGAAAAAATTTGATCTACGAATAGCCAAAAAGAATAACATTAATCAAGCTTTCTTTTCAAAACACCATAATATAATTAATTATTTTGAGCACAAAGATAACATTTTGTAAGCATTTTATGCGCTTGTATATTCAACAACGTAGCGCTCACTTGTAATAAGAAGTAAACAGGGTACAAACAGTTAACATCCCTTGATTTGTCTCTTTTTTTAATATGTAGCTGCTACTTCCATCAATTAATAACGTTTCCTCATGTGTTTAAATTCACCACCATTGTTAACAAACAATGCAAATGGACACTTCTTTCCAACTTGGTAGTAAAGCAATAAATCAAGAATCGGCGGCAGCAACAAATGTTAGTATAGTTGTCATAAACTAACGATAAAGGAAAAATAATTGTATCACATATGAGTGTTCAATATTTCTCACAATTTTCTAGATGACTGAAGGAGAATTATTTGGCCATTTTGTACACAATATTAAGATAGTACAATAAAATAAATGTGGTATAACAAAACTGTTAGTTAAGTTCACAGTTTCAAAAGTTTGGTTGACTACCAAAATAATGATTAAATTTGTAATCTTGGTGATATCACAACTCATAAATAGGAAAAATCCATTTAGTTTATAAAATTATGCCTAATATATGTTTAGATGTAAATTAAAATGATATCTAGTTTCAAAAGGGGATTGTTAAAGTGACTCCATTTTTTGTTAAGTGGAGGATAAATTTACGGAGACTCCATCATATTTTTTATTTTCTTAACGGAGCATTTGGAATTTTAAAAATAAAATAAAATATAGATAAAAGTACCCCGACCTCATCATCCCTTGAAACCTGTTAATCAAAATTCAATCTCAGTTCAATCCAAAAACGCCATAAGGTAAAAATAAATTAAACGCTGATAAATCCCCTTTTTGAAATTTTAGATTTTGTTGAAAAAAATGAATACAATTTACAGAAAGCGGATGAATTTTGTTAATTTGCGTGAATGATGAATACAGTTCATCATGGAAAGTTTGGCTTTTATTCAAGGGTGAATACAATGTTACTGTTTAGATCTTACAGTTTGATAAGAAAAACAACCTCACTATGAGATGATTTGTCAAAAGTAATTACATTAAAACAGTGTACATATTCCAGCATTGAAACAAATGTTTGTTAAGTGAATTTATGCTTATGTTCATGTTGTGTTAAGCGTATGTGTATGTTGTTATTTTTTTTATTTATTTTACATTTGTGGCTAGCGTGTTTTGTATGCATTTATTTGTTGTTATGTTCCATGCTTACTTTGATAGTTAAAACTAAAGTAAACAATGCTCGAATATGTTATTTTCATGTGTGTAGAGCGCTTATATTTCATGTATTATTATTTTTCTATGTGCGAAATCAAATTAGAGTTTATGTTTTAAAGTTGCATTAATGATGAGTATAAGGTTGGTATTGGAAATTTTATTAATATGTTTAAGGGGGGCTAATTTATTTTAACCCCCCCTTAACAATTTTAAAATAGATTGAAAATGGTACTTCCCTTAACCAAAAGTGGAGTCCCGTTAACAATCCCCTTTCAAAAAAATATTCTTTGAAACAAATATTTAAAAAACCAAACATTAAAGAAACACTTGAAATTTTCATAACTATCAAGATTATTGCTATTACTTAGGCACTAAGATGATACTGATTTTCCAAAGTATCATATTTATTGACTTATAAACAGTATTTACTAAATTCCAAAAGAATAGAAATCAAGATTTCATTTCCATAACACAAAACTCCATGTATTTAGATCAGATTCATATTTAGAATAAAATTAACAGCTCATTGTTAATGCTTGTATCTTTAATCAACAAAAGGCTATAGGTAATCAGAAAGCTAACTCACTTATAAACAACTGATTACTTGGAAAAAAGAGCCAACACCACTAAAATGAGGGACTGAAATTTACTCAAGAACTCATTTTTTTTAACTTGGAAGAAGTTGAAGCAAAAATAGTGAAGGGTTTCATAGTTTACTGTGACGTCTTAAAGCTTGTCAATATGCAATATAAATATCATTTTTGAGGATTAGAGAAGAAAAACTGATATAAGCTTTAGTTGCACCAATAATATAATACGACTAAACCAGTATGCTAGGATTTTTTTAATATAGTTATATTTTCATGTTTGATGCATTCATCAACACTAGTGTATGAAAAAAGCCCATACATGTGTTGTATTTGAGATAACAGATCATGAATACAACACTTACCACATAAAACAAAAAATGAAAACACAGAAACAACATTGGTTTCACATATTTCATTAGGAGATATTAGTTTTATATGCATTCCAAGAAGTTAAATTCCTGTGAAATTATCTTTAAAGGAAGTAGTATGGAAATTCATGTTAACTTATCTTTAAAGAAAGTAGCGTGGATAGTAACAAATGATATTTAAATTTACTAATCTTGTAGCTTTTAGGATTAGCAATTTCCCTGTAGGGTTTTGTAACACCCCGCCTCCGCTAGGGTCACTCGCAAAGGAATGCACTAGCTTTGGAGGGGCATTATTGGTAAACATGCACAGAAATATCACAAGACAGAACATATATAAATAGCGGAAGTAAAATCAAACTTTCATAACATGAATAAATAAGGTCTAAAGCCTTTTACATCAGAGTACATCAAAACCTGTCTTGCAATAGTAAAGAAGCATAAAGACTTTTTAATAAATTATTCCCCAAGTAAAACAGTAAAGTAGCCATAGCCAAGAGAAGTCCAAGCCATCCATGATGACCTTCAAGCAGAAGAAGTCCGAACTAAACAGCATTGTTTCCTCCCTGAAACCTGGGGGGGGGGGGGAAATGGAAGAAAAGAGGCGAAACAAAACGGGTCAGTCAAAAAGACTGAGTAAGTCCTATCTACTTCCAGCATAAAAACAGGTAAAGGTAACATGACATGCATAAACTGAAAGTAAACATAAGGATAACTACAAGATAGATAAACCAGGGTAGCCGGTTGAACTACTGCGGCAAGGTAAACTAAGGTATCATGATAAACTACGGTGTCAAGGTATCACATCATCAGATTTCTATCGAGTACATTATCCCAAGGTATCTACCCCGTCCAACATCCCACGGTATCTATTATGTATATTCTTCCTAGTTCTAACATGTATATTTGCTCTGCACCTCTCGTAATATTATCCCTACCCGCGTCATGTGTTAACCATGAATGTCCCTTGCTCAAAGTCGTGTAATGGTCCATGTCAACCTAATATATCGCATATATAGGTTACTCAAATCATATGTTTCTTTCCATGTATATAAGTTCAGTCCTTTGCCGTACCTCGTACGGGCTTCCTCATGTCGTATTATCCTTGAAATCGTTTGGACTATCACCCTTGTTCTAGCTAGGCCCTTCCATATGAATCATCGTTTGAACTACTAGGACTTACGCCACCTAGCACCACTAGGGATTACGCTTACCTATTGCACGCTTTCGTATTTCGGTTTGGGTTAAACCACCTAGGCCACTAGGGATTACGCTAACCCTCAACCGCGCCCTTTTTCCCACGCATTCATCGTGAATCGTTTTTCTATAACTGGATGCACATGTATCACATCGTGCCATCCGAGTCCTGTCACCGGCCAAAACAAGAAATACAGGACTCGGTCGGGAGCTTTAGATTTATCTGCCGATGCAGATGCTAAGGTCTGCTTTTCTACACGTGGCTATGGTCCCACGAGACCCCTCCCTCAACTAGTGAAAGGCAACACAAGAGAAAATCTTGCATGAGAACTACACTCCGGCCAGCCCACATCCTACGGCCTACCTCACCCATAATTAGATAGCAAATTATGGTCTGTTGGGTGTTCCCTGCCTTTCCGTACGTACACGCTTGACTCAAGATGGTAGATGATCGACGAACTTGCTATCTCGGGCACCTTATGTATTCGCCGACTCACTGCTATCCACCCCTGTCTTTAGGTCGCTCGCATAGCAACCAAGGCATATTCTTGGTTCTTCTACCGCAGACCTCAACCTCTCGTGAGCCTAGTATAATGACCTGGCAGCTCACAGAGGGATCCCAAGAATATCCTCACGTTCCCCGAAGCTGCTGCTTCGTTACCCAGTTCGTTGGAGCCTTTATCTAAATCAGATAGCCTGCTCCTACACGCATACTTAAACGTTGACCTAACGTATCGGGTTACTGATCTATCTAAGAAATGGTCCAAATTTCCTTGACTAAGAATTATTACTTAGTTTCCCTTAACTAAGGTTTACCACTTAGCCTTATTTCCATAATCCTTGTTAACTATGGTTATTTACCCAATCCTCCGAATTAGGGTTTATCTAATGGGTTAAGTGTCACTTAAGTCCATAACTTAGCCCGTCTACGAACCATGTCAAAATTGGCTAAGTATCCAAGTCCAAGACTTAACCCTATAAACCATGTGTCAAGTTGGCTAAGTATATTAAGCAATCCATAACTTAACCTCGTCTAATTATCATTTTAGATTGGTTAATTATATAAATTAACTTGACCTTGTCAAATTACCGAGTCAAATCGGTCAAGCGTATTCAAGTGATTCATGACTTAGCCTTATCATGTTTTCACGTTAGATTGGTTAAGTATAAGTTAACTTAACCTCATCAAATTAACGAGTTAGATTGGTTAAGTTTAGTTCACTTAACCACATCAAATTAACGAGTTAGATTGGTTAAGTTTAGGTCACTTAACCACATCAAATCTTCATGTATAATTGGTTAAGTATAAGTTGCTTAACCCCATTAAATTATCACGTTAAGTTGGTTAAGTATTGGTTACTTAACCTCATTGATCTACCAAGTTTAAATTGGTTAAGTGTTTAACTTAACCCCGTCGAATTACCGTGTTTAGATTAGTTAAGTGTGGATTACTTAACCCCATCTAATTACCGTGGTTAGGTTAGTTAAGTCTTAATTACTTAACCTCATCTAATTACCCAGTCGGATTAGTTAAGTGTAAATTACTTAACCCCATCTCCTAATCATCTTGCACGGTTAAGTGTCATTAAGGAAATCAAGCCCGGTCCCACTTAACCTACCCATTCGTGTCATATCGGTTAAGTGTCATTAGTCAAATTTACTTAACCTTATCATGTGGCATTAATTTAATTAATGCACTCTTAACCTCTCACATTAGACCTTGTTGTGGTTACTAGTTAAGCCGGGCGGGTCCGGGTAGATTTACACCACAACCTAGTCTAACCTCGGGTCTTAAGCGCGACATGACCAACTTCTCACATTGGGTCCTATTGTTTGCAACTACTAGTTAGGCCGGTCGGTTCCGGGTAGTTTTACGTTGCAAACTCAACCCAACCTCGAGTTGGCCACACTTATATTATCTAAGTTCATCATGTTTCCAAAACATGTTACAAGTTTTCAAGCATTTGGGTAGACCTAACTTAATAGGTAAATTCCCAAAGGGTAGACCTAACTTAATAGGTAAATTCCCAAGCTCATGTTTTTATGCATACTTACATGCCAACTTCCATGTTATCTTTCAAGTCATATTTTCAAGTATAAACACATGTCATATTCAAGTTAAGATTTCGCGACATGTTCATGTTTATCTAACTACCCAAAATCGTGTTTTCCCAACGCAAGCAAAGCGAGTCAACATAGTAGGTATACTATGGCTACATGTAGACCCCAAAACATACATGATGCCACAAAAGGGATTGGCTCCAAACATGCATGGCGTCATAAGGGGGTTTGGCCTTAAAACATGCATGATAGAGTCATATAGGGATTGACCATAAGCATGCATACTATCATATAGGATTTGGCCACAAACTTGCATAATATCATAAGGAGGTTTTTGCCACAAACATGCATGAATCATAAGGGGTTTGTGTTCATATGCATGCATAAGCCCCAAAATCTTGTCTTGGCCAATGTTTCACAAGTAAGTGGTTCCTAAAGGTTCATGCTAGCGTTTCATGCATAAAGATCCAAACTTGCAAGTTAAACTAGGTTATGCATAGCATGAGAGGCATGATTAAGTCACTCACATGGCCTAAAATCATAAACATGAACACAAGAGGAAAGGTAAGGTTCATATAGGTTCGCATAATCATGTTTAGCCTCATTTTATCCCATGTCATTATCAAAACTACCGTTTCCATCTAAAAGTAGCTAGAACTTACATAGTTAGGCCTAGGGAAAGGAGCATGAATCATCTTGGCTAAGAAAGGTGCCTCCTTTGTAGAAGAATCGTCATGGAACTCGCATAGCAATGTTGATTTGGCCTTGATTTGGTGTAGCAAGCTTGCACCTTTTGATTTGAACTTGATTTGAGTGCATAGGCTCTAGGGATTTGAGATGGAGGCCATGATCAAAATTGATTTTGGCAGCACTTAGTTGCTAGGCTTGATTTTTAGGGATTTAGGTTAGGTTTAGGGTCTTTTTATAGAGATTAGGATAGTTTTAGGCCCTTAGATTAACCCTAGGATAGATTAGGACCATCAGATCTCGGAAGCTTCCAGACCCAGCCCAAGAACAAGACCAGGTGAGACAAACAGGTGCGCCAGGCTACTTGCCCCGGCCACCCCCTGTCGACAGGCAAGTCGACAGGGCTGTCGACTTGGTCTGGGCCCAAGTCGACAGGCCTGTCGACAGCCCTGTCGACATGGCCTAGGCGGGAAACTCCCCGCCTAGCCCCAGATCTGATTTCCAAAACTGTTTCCGAAATTCAAATTTCCAGAAATCTTCTTTGGGCCTTTAACGGGTCATACGGACTCCGATTCTCGAAAACTTGGACTCTATTTCGCGTATTTTTCCGAGACGAACACAATGGCATAGCCCGTTTCACTTGATTCAGAATTTAAAATTAAGTTCTGCCTTGATTCTCGTTTTAACATGTTATCGAAATACGAGTTGTTACAGGTTTGAAATTATGAAGATTTTCAGGCTTATTATATATGAGCATACCCTTTAACTCTATATGCCTTATTGTAAACGAAATTATGAAAGGAACATTCATGATAAACCAGTTGTACAACTCATTTTTTATTTTTATTTTCATTTATTAGAATAGGTAATTAAATGAAGTACTATTTAGAAAATGTTAGTTACAAATTTACATGGGCATTGTTATTGACACTCCATTTTCTATTAAGGGAAGACCAAATTTTAAGGACACTCCACTTTATTTAAATTGTTAAGGGAGGGATCAATGTAGGTGACTATTTTTTTATTTTTTACGTTTTTACCCTTACTTCCAAAAATTACTCACCATAAAGGCAAATTCTATTTATATACCGAAAATTCCTTAACATACACCATTATTTTTTCTATAAAATTTTATTACTAAATTACCCTTTTCTCATAGTTGCTTTTTTAATACTTCTGCATATAAAAAGTCAAATTATTCTTAAAAGTATTGAAATTTGATATAAACTAAATATGTTAATGAATTATTTAATCATGAAATCTAAAATTTCAATTAAGAAAACATTCATAAATAATGGTCTAATTTAGAAGTGTTGATTTATTTGGTAAAATTACAGTAATTTTGTTGAAATTGAATTTTTTTCATAAAGTAAATAAAAGTTGCCATATTAGTACAAGAAATATATTTCATTTTGTAAAATTTTACTCAATTTGATGCAATGAGTTTCTAGTTTTTGGTAATTGTATTTTAAGTTTGAAAAAGGAAAGAAAAAGAAGATGAGAACATGGATATTTTAGTAAAAGAAACGGTGTATGTAAAGTAATATATGGTGTATATTAGTTTATTATAATTTTTGGTATATGTTTAACAATTTTTGGTGTATAAATAGAATTAGCCAACTGTAAAATCATAAGTCTCCTAAAACACAAAAACCCAAATTAAGCCTAAATGGATAATAATGTAAAAGTACATTTATTTGTTAAGGGGCTACTTTCCTCCTTGGTACTCCCCTTAACAATTTTTAAAAAAATAAAAAGTTAGCCTCCCGCTAACAATATTTGGAGTGTCAATAACAATGCCCATTTACATAAAAAAATGTGCACGAAGCAATAGAAATTTCAACTTTATCAATTTTCTCAAACAAAAGACGATAATTAAATTACAAAATGCACTGGATACTAGTTAGAGAATTACCAACTTATGAGATATCTAAGCAGGAAAAAAAAACCATTCTCACATCATTGAACGGAAGGTTGATCTGCTAACAAAGAATAAGGATAACGAAATTAAAAAGCATGTAGTTTCCTATTTGGATTGAATCTGTTAAACCCCAAAATTTTGCAATTGGTACTCAATCAATTTGAAGCATTTTTATTCATAATCAAGCAAAATTTCATAAAAAACAAAAATCTTACAGCTGACAGCACATTTTGTTATATTTCAGAAATCCTGAAGTCCAAAACCAATTCAGTTCCAGGTTGAACTCAATTATGTATGAATACAACTCCTCATTTTTAAGAACAAACTTTGAATCATTGAAACATATTCAAATTCTATATGGGAATATAATTTTCTTAAAACTAACATGGAAAACTCACAGATATTTAAGGATTGAATATCGTAACCCTGTTTACAATTCTCTGTTGCGTTGTAATCAAGCAAATAAAATGATTAAAAGAATCAAATCATTGTAATTTACAATGAAGGTACTAAAACTCAATACTATAAATTATAATTCTAAGCAAATATGTAATAACCTCCAAATCCAGATGAGTTGTACTCTAGTTTTCAAATAACCTCTTTCACTGCAACTGCATGTTGATGTAAGCCTTGATATCTCATCTTCTGTATCAAGCTCATCATCTGCGGAAGAAAAAATAACTCTTCTACTAATATTTAGATGATTTTCCACATCAGTGACCTCTATTAGAACATGAATTTTATCGATAATTGGAAGAAAAAACTATATGTAAATTAGATCCTCACAAAAAATAAGCTTCTTCAAGAAATCTTTGCTACTTCAACTTTCCTAAATAGATGAACTGAGAAGCAATCATATTCAGTTGCAAATACTCATTCAATTTGTGCGTAACACTACAGTAGAGAAGAACTGATAGCTTCCTTGATGACCTATCGACATAGGTGACTGTAATAGCTTTTCCGTACTTCAATTGTGTAAGAACTGGAATGAAGGATCTAGAGCATGTGATGATCAGATTCCGGCCACTGGATCATCAGAGAGGGTGTTAGAGGTGAAGAGAAGCCAAGGTAGTCCAATGGTAAGGAGCAATGACGAAGGTTTCAGCTGTAAATGAAAGTGCACACATGTTCAGTATGCATGTGCAAACCAAAATATGAAGAATAAGATGTAATGTGAACAAGAAAATGTTAAATATGAGGTGGCTTGTAATTATTGGATATAAGGCAACTAGCAATTGTGTTTAAGGCTATAAGTAGATGCCTTATCACTTGTAATTGCATCATCGAAGTGAATAAAATTTCTACTTTTACCTTATAATTTTCTGCTATCATCTCCTCTTTCAGTTTCTCTTCTAACCCTAAAACTCAAATTCTATTTCCCTTCAAATTCCCCTTTCTTCCTCTAAAATTCTTAACTCTGTTCTTTCCTTAAACCTTTATTTCACCTCTACTTCTAATCCTCTGTCTAAATTCTCTTCCTTTTACCCTCTGCAAATTCTTCTTTCCTCACTGTTATATCAACAAACACCTTGCTGACTTTGTCGAACACCTTGCCATGACCAATTCTACTAAAGGTTGTGATAACTGGTATCAGAGCAGTCATCTGAGCAAGCTACTGATCCTCAGACAGCCAATCAAAGCCCTGGATTCATTGCCTTTTTACAGGATCAAGAAGAATCTTGGAGGGTGCAACAAGAATTCAATCCTTTTCAAAAAGAATTCAACTCTACCACAAATTCTTCACTCAAAAGACTGGAAGCTACTGTCTTGAGCTTTGATAGCAAACTTGAACGAACTATCAGTGATCTGAATGCCAAATACGAAGGAGTTATTAATGTCATGAATTCAATTGCTCAAGATGTACAACAAATCAAGATTAATGGTTCCAATAGTCAGGCAACTTCTTCAAATAAACAAGTTCATGGTATATTGGCTTCCAATCCTCAAGTCAGAACTACAAATACCCTTCCAGTCCAACATAATTCCAGAATTACTTCTTTCGATGACCAGAATAATTCCAATGCCTCCCCCTCAACTACTCCAAATATACCCATAATCATTCAAGAAAATCAATGTCAGGCAGTCCAAGAAAACTCTTCTTAAAACAAAAACTCTCCATTTCCTAAACTTAAACTGGACTTTCCCTTTTACATTGGAGATGAAATGGTACAAGAGTGGATTGTCCAGGCGGAACAGTTCTTCAAATTCCATCATACAGAGGAGCAATTATGGGTAGAAGTGGCTTCACTCTATCTTAAAAAATATGATTTGAAATGGTACAATTGGCTTAAAAGAAATGTGGAGGGTTATGGAGATTGGAACATATTCAAAGAAGAGGTTCTCACAAGATTCAATCCTGAAGACATGGAAATGCCCTATGAAACATTGGAAAACTCAAGCAGACAAGCATAGTCTTTGCATGTTTGACTAGGTTTGAAGGCTTGCAAGCTACTATTGAAACCTTGCCTCCACAGTTTCTTCTAGACAGATTTATTGGTGGGTTAAAAGAGGGAATCAGGTATGATGTTTTGATCTCTAGGCCTACAAATTTCAATCAAGCTGTCTCATTAGCCAAAATGTTTGAAAGAGTGTGGAATTTGACCAAGAAAAATAAGAATACACAACGCTTTATTAAAGGGAGCCCTACCCCATCCCTTACCTATCCTAGAGTACTACAAATTAAGGCAGAAAAAAATCCAACTAATTTAGAAAGGACAGCGAAGGGTAGTGGTTTGACCCCACAATAATTACTGGACTTAAGGAGGTAGAATTTGTGCTATGGTTGTAAAGAACCATGGAGTAGGGACCGTAAATGTAAGATTCCTTAAATACACATTTTGGTGGGTGTGATGTCTTTTGCAGAAAACAGTGAAGAAAGTAACATGGAAATAGTAGAAACCAATAATGAAGAGGACAGTGATGAAAGCATTCAAGAAACTCATGCTATTACCCTACAAGCTATGTGTGGAATTCCTTCTTTATCCACTATTAAGGTGCAAGGTACTGTAAAGGGTAAAACAGTTCAAATATTATTTGATTCTGGGTCCACTCATAGTTTTATTGATAAAGAATTAGCCTACAAACTTCGACTTTAAATTGATGATTATAAATCCTATGAAGTCATGGTTGCTAATGGTGAAAAACTACAAGGCTCTGGCATTTGCAACAATGTAATTCTTTCTTGCCAGAGTTGCAAAATGCCAGTGGATTTACTCCTATTACCACTGAAAGGCTGTTAGATTGTGTTGGGTGCTTAATGGATGAAAAAGCTTGGCGAAATCACATTAAATTTAGAAATGTTACTGGTGAAGTTTACTTATCAAAACAAAGCTTATGTTTGACAAGGCATTCAACGAAAGAAAGTCAAATTGGTAGACATGAAAAGTATTGGCAAGGAACAGTCAAATAGTCAGCTTACCATGATGCTCTGCTCCATTCAACAAACTCCAAAAGTATCACTCTTCCTTGAAATTCCTCCAGAAATACAAACCTTAATGCAGCATTATCCAGAGGTCTTTTCTGCATCCACTACTCTTCATCCACCACGCAGGTATGACCACTAAATTTCTCTGAAAACTGGAGTTAATCCTGTCTGTTAAAAACCATATAGACATGCACACCATATCAAAACAGAACTAGAGAAAATTATAAAAGAAATGTTAGAAAGTGGCATTATAAGACATAGTAACTGTTCATACTCTTCACCTGTTGTTATGGTTAAGAAAAAAGATGGGACATTGAGGCTATGTATTGACTATAGAGGCTTAAATTCTTTAACTATAAAAGATAAATTTCCTATTCCTTTAATAAACGATTTATTCGATGAATTACATGGATCCAAATACTTTACTAAATTAGATTTAAGGTCGGGATATCATCAGATTAGGATGTGGGAAGAAGACATACATAAGACAACATTTAAAACTCATGATGGACATTATGAGTTTGTAGTTATGCCATTTGGGTTGGTAAATGCCCCTTCTACATTCCAAGCATTAATGAATGATATTTTCAGACCTTATATAAGAAAGTTTGTATTGGTATTTTTTGATGATATACTCATATATAGACAGGCCATGTCTGAGCATGTAGAGCACCTATGTTTGACATTTCAGGTACTAAAGAATAATCAGATGGTGGTCAAACTATCTAAATGCCGCTTTGCTAAGCAATCACTGGAATATTTAGGCCATGTAATTTCAATAGAGGGAGTGGCAATTGATTCCCACAAAGTCAAGGCCATACTGGAGTGGCCACTACCTAAAAGTTTGAAAGCACTCAGAGGTTTTTTGGGATTAACAGGATACTACAGGAAATTCATAAAGGGATATGGGGTGATTGCAAGACCACTCACAAACATGTTGAAGAAAGATTCTTTACCTGGAATGAAGAATCACTACAAGCTTTTAAAACTCTACAACAGTGCCTTGTGAACCCTCCAGTATTAGCCATGCCAGATTTTTCAAAACGTTTCATATTAGAATGTGATGCAAGTGGGTATGGCATTGGAGCAATATTACTTCAGGAAGGAAAGCCACTTGCCTATATAAGCAAAGCATTAAAAGGAAAAAATGTGTTAATGTCAACATATGAAAAAGAGCTAATGGCTATGATCATTTCCACAAGAAAGTGGGCACAATACCTGATGGGAAGACAATTCATTATAAGAACTGAACACTAGAGTTTGAAGCACTTACTTACCTAGAAAATTCACACTAGCGTTTAGAATAAATGGCTTGCCAAACTCCATGGTCCAGACTATACAGTAGAATATAAATGTGGTAAAGAGAATGTGATAGCTGATGCTTTGTCTAGAAGAGAAGGGGACTCACCTGCAGTACAAACACATGCACTTTCTACTGTTCGAACTCCATGGTTACCTGAACTAAAGAAGACATTATTAGCTTCAAAGTGGTTTCAAAAATTGTTGCAGGATATAAAAGACAAGAAAGTAAATTTCCATAAATATCAAGCAGTGTATAATTTAATATTTTATAAAAGAATTTTTTTTATAGACCCGCAACTGAAGACATTAGTACAAACCATTATTGAGGAACATCATGCTACCCCACTGGGAGGCCACACTAGAATTAAGGCAACTATAAAGAAAATAAGATAAGTATTTTACTGGAGACATACGAAAAGAAGTTTTGAATTTTTTTGTTAAGGCTTGTGAAGTATGTCAAAGGTGTAAAGCAGAGAATGTACCCATGCCTGGAATATTAAATCTCCTACCTATTCCAGAGCAAATTTGGTAGGATATTTCTATGTACATGTTTGCAAAGAGCCATAGATATACACTGATTTATGTGGTGGTGGATAGGTTAAGCAAATATGCTCTTTTTTTTCCTTTATCTCATCCATATACTACTAAGGAAGTTGCAAGGGTATTTTTCAATGGCATATTCAAGTTACATGGAATTCCTAAATCTATTGTGAGTGATCGAGATGCTATGTTCATAGGCAATTTTTGGCAAGAGCTCTTCAAACTTCAAGGAAGCAGACTGAAATTCAGTTCAGCCTACCACCCTCAAAGCGATGGCCAAACTGAAATCATAGACAAGATATTAGAAGGCTATTTGAGAAGTTTTGTTTGCCGTTATGCACATGAATGGAGTGAATGGTTAGCATTGGCATAATATTGGTATAATACCTCATGGAAGTCATCCACTAATACCACCCCTTTCAAAGCTGTCTATGGGGGTAAATCCACCTACACTCCTTCATTACGTACCTAACACTGATAAGGTAGAACAGGTAGAGGAAACGTTGTTTAGCAGAGATATCACACTAGAGTTTCTCAAAGATAGCTTGAAGTTGGCTCAAGACCAAATGAAAAGAAATGCAGATTTGAAAAGAACAAAGAGACAATTTCAAGTAAATGAATGGGTGTATTTAAAGCTACAACCATATAAGCAAATAACTGCAAGAAATTATCAAACACATAAGCTGTCTCCAAAGTATTTCGGTCCATATATGATCACTGACAAGATTGGTGTTGTAGCCTATAAATTGAAGTTACCTGAGCATGTGAAGATCCATCCAGTATTTCACGTTTCTCAATTGAAGAAGAAAGTGGGAGCTAACATAGTGATATAGGATGATATGCCCAATTATGAAGAAGAAGAGGTGAGTCAACCTGAAAGAATAATAGAAAGAAGAATGATCCCACGCAATGGTCAAGTTGTGGTTCAAATATTAGTCATGTGGAAGGGCCAACCTGAAGAGGACGCCACGTGGGAGGACTACTGGCCATTGATTAGAAGATTCTCCACTCTCCACCTTGAGACAAGGTCTGTTTTTGAAGAGAGGGAGAGTTGTAATAACTTTTCCTTACTTCAATTGTGTAAGAACTAGAATGAAGGATCCAGAGCATGTGATGATCTGTTTCCGGCCATTGGATCATCAGAGAGGGTGCTGGAGGTGAAGACAAGCCAAGGTAGTCTAATGGAAAGGAGCAATGGCGAAGGTTCCAACTGCAAATGAAAGTGAACACATGTATTAGTATGCACGTGCAAGCCAAAATATGAAGAAGAAAATGTAATGTGAACAAGAAAATGTTAAATATGAGGTGGCTTATAATTATTGGATATAAGGTAACTAGCAGTTATGTTTAAGGCTATAAGTAGATTCCTTATCACTTGTACTTGCATCATCGAAGTGAATAAAATTCTACTTTTACCTCACAATTTTCTGCTACCATCTCCTCATTCAATTTCTCTTCTAACCCTAAAACTCCAATTCTATTTCCCTTCAAATTCCCCTTTCTTCCTCTGAAATTCTTAACTCTGTTCTTTCCTTAAATTTTTATTTCACCTCTACTTCTAATCCTCTATCTAAATTCTCTTCCTTTTACCCTCTGCAAATTTTTCTTTCCTCATTATTATATCAACAAACACCTTGCTGACTTTGTCGAACACCTTGCTATGACCAATTCTACTGAAGGTCGTGACAGTGACAACCTGTTTGAGGAAAGAAGACTATCATCGATGATGAGACGGTAAAGACAGATCTGAAAACTATCGTGTGCCATTGCTATACGTGTAGATCGTTCATGCAGCTGCTTTATCCCAAGGTTAAGGTTTGGCTGAGAAAGGCAGGATAGAGGAGTGAATTTACCAATTAGGTTTTCTTGCCAAACATCGTGATTTATTTTTGGATACTGAAGCGATAATTGGGTTTAATTTTGGAAGTAAAATAGGGAGGCGATTGAGCTAGCATATTCCACGTGGCAATGCTAGAATGTTTTTTTCACATATGGGAGCGGGCTTGTGAGCCATTAAAACATAACTCATCTTTAATAGTATGGGTTCATCTATTAGCATCCCATGTTTTGCAATTCACCCCCCGCTGATTATAAAATAAATGATGCACCCCATTTATTTCTCTCCACACTGCGTTTATTCCAGAAAAGTCCTTTCTGTCTGTTCCACCTTTACTTTTTGCTTCTTTCTAAACAATTCGTTCTCGCTTTCAAACTATAAAACTCCATAAAAATAAGCAACGGAGACTCGATGTTTGGAAAGAAGGTCAAAACAGCACAATGGTAAATCTCTTCTTTGATTTCGTGTTCTTTTTAGGTTTCAGGTGTCATAGGGAAAAGGGAATTAGGGTTTTGATAGGCAGGGGCTAAATTTCGAAGTCTAGTATTGATTAATATTATCAACGCTCAGATCGAGCATTGAAGTGATTGGAATTTCAACAAAAGTTCAGCAGGTAAAGATTTGAGATGATGATGGAGGATGAACAGACAAATTAAGCAAGTTATGTAATTAATTGTTAAGGAGTATACTTGAAAAAAAAAAATTGATTTTTCTATAGGGGGTGAAGAGCAATAACTAGGGTGCTAATAGACGGGCCCTAATAGTATAGTGTAGTATAGATTTTTCTAGTTAATAACTTTGAGGATTTTTATTCTGACCTGGTGTCACTAACTGCATTTGGTTGACGTAGATGTTTAAGTTTCACTTTCATCGTACTTAACAAGTGTGTGGCCCATGCTACGCAACCATGGGCGGATCCAAGGTTTAGCTAGCAAGTGTCATTGCCCTAGATGAAAATTTTGAAGGTCGACAAAAATCAACCAACTTTATTCAGCTGCCCTACCTGAAATATAAAGCATGCCCTAGATGGAAGACAAACTTACCATGATTTGGCCCAAACCAATGACTGTTAAGCGATCTACAAGCTTACACACATGGGGTGTGGGTGTGTGTGTGTGTGTGTGTATATATATATATATATATATATTGTTAGACTAAATGTTGGTACTAACACCCAAATGCGGTGTGAAATCCTCACAATCATAGATCACAGAAAATAAATGCAGAAAGCAGTAAATTAAAGGAGGAGACACATAAGGTTTTTATAGTGGTTCATCTCAAGCCAAGCCTACACTTTATCTCCTCTTAAATCCTAATAAGTTACAGTACAATTCTCCCAGATTTATACACGAAGTCCTCGTGTTTACAATGAAAAGGAACAACAAATTAGAGGATTATACACGATATCATCGTATTACAATGTGGAATTTGGCTTCTATCGTGTGCAATAGCCTTGCGGGGAACAATGGTGGAAGTTTAGAGGAGTTAGTGCCAAAAGATCTCATTATTTGCCTTTGTGTGGTGTATTTATAGTTGATTTCTGGGTTTGGTTCGGGTACCACGTGGCATGCCCAGAGAAAATCTCGAAAAGTAGTGGAAAACGTGGAGAAGGCCTCTCCAGTTCGTGCTCTGCCATGTGGCATTTGATCCATGTATGTAGGAGGTAGTTGTTCCTTAAGAATAGGTCAAAACAGATGTAGAAAAGCATTTCCAAACGTGTTGGTTCGGGTCCGAACCGAACCAAAGACGTGACGCGCACTTCTGTGCAGTGTGCAAGGCGGTACGAGTCTGGATGGTCCGATCCGATCCAAAGCGAGGTAGAGTCCAAGTATGAGCGTCTTCGAGGTGTGGGGTCGGAGCGGGTCCGATCCGATCTGGGGCTTTGCCCATGCCAGATTCCAAGCTTTCAAGTTATTCCAGTTTTGCACGCTTTCGCGGAAACAGGTGTAACTTCCAAACCGTAAGTTCGTAATTGATGTCTTCGGGCGTAACTTGAAGCTAATTTAGAGGGCTACGAGAGTTACCGAGCAAAGCTCCGTAATTGATGTTTTTGGGGCCAAAAGAGGTCATCTGTTAGGACTTTTGGGCTATTCTTTGTTTGTGATGCGACTTCAACCAAATCGTTCCCTGTCTTCTGACGATGTTACCAATACATGAGCGTATTGTTAACCAGTGATTTAACGTGTGACTGCTTTGACCAAAAAGTGTGTCAACATACATACATACATACAAACATACATATATATATATATATATATATAGGCAAGCGTTCAGTGATACGCCGAAAATGGAGCATCCCTTCGACCCATATGTTTTCCACCTCTCGTTTATATTAATTAAAGTTAGTGGAAGGTGTGGCCTACCTCATCTTGATATTTGGGTCTTCCATTGTACGCAACAGGTTGTCAAGTGATGGCAGATTGTCGTAAGTTTACGATATGGCGAAAGGTAGTGAAACTCAATAAGTTTCACGCCATATATAAATAACGCCATAAACATACAAAGTAGCAGCTACAACCCAAAATAAGCTTGCATATCAGCAAGACATATACATTAAACTACTATAAAACATCCTCATGCAGGAGCTAAAACCATGCAAAATACAATACACACTACCCAAGCTCCTGCATCCACTTGCTATGCTCTCTATTGCCAAAGCAATCTTCAAACAAGTCAGCATACTGCCAATACTCTACTCCTGCCCATGTATTAAAAAACCTTTAGCAATTGAAAAAGAATAGTATTAGATGATTTAGAAATGTTGTTAAACCATCTATAATTTCTCTCATGCCACATAACCTAACAATAAGAAAAATTTAAGTATGCTAATTCTTTAATGTTGCAGGTGTCCCAAAACGTAAATTGATCACGAATAGCATCCCTCCAACGTAGATCAATTCCCAATTGCACTAATGACTTACTCCACACATAAAACGCCACATCATAGTCATAAAATAAGTGCACATAATCTTCCACCAACTCTCCACAAAACAAGCATTTCTCTTTAATATTTGACTTCTTCCTTTTAAGCATACTCATCGTATTAAGCTTGCCATGCATCAATGTCCACATGTGCAGCCTGACTTTCGATGGAATTTTCTGATGCTTCCACATATTTTCAAAACCACACAATTTTCTCCCTGAGAAGTATATCAATTTATAGCAAATTCACTGAAAACTTTTGCTTATCACCCCATTCAATTATATCATCATCAGAATTCAGCCTCATGAACTCCAGTAACTTGAACAAAGAAAAAAGTTGCCTCAAAGCTCTCCCTTCAATGATGCGATTAAAACTTATCTTCCATTTAAAACCAACCAGCTCATTATCATAAACATCAGCTACACAAGCAAGAAGTTTACGGTTTATGCTTTATTTTTGCTAGTGTAAAGTTCGTTGATTTATTGTTGCTCCTGAAAATGTTGGTTAGTTTGTAGTTGTTAGGTAATATGGTAATAGGTAAGCATATTTATTGCAATATTAACATTACTTCGGTTGACAATGCAAATTTATTTACAAATGCAATCGAATTTTTATGTGTTGTTTAGTTAATTGAATCATATTCAAGGCCATAAGTGGTTATTTATTCAATATAAAGGAGAGTACTGTATGATTAATGATTTGGCACTATGAAACCAAAATGTTAATTATGATTTGGGACTATCAAAGCAAAAATTTAACTCGTTGATTCTTTCATGTTTAAACCAAACAGCTAGTGTGTGGTTCGTGCTACGGACACGAACATCGTTGGTTATTAAATTGATGTTAAAAGTTATTTGAATAAAAATGTTTGTAATATTAAGGAGGTTACATAATAACAAAATAGTTGGAAACGAAGATGAAATTTTGGATATGGTTTTGCAATTGGTAATGTTCGCATGATATATTTATTTTATTTTTATTTTCTGAGAGTAATAGCATGTTATACGCGTAAAGGAGAAGAAATAACATTTTGGTTGTGTGACTGAAGAGTTGAGATTGAGAATTGATGAAATTTTTCGCTTCAGACCTCGACTCAAACCCAAGCTCGTAGCAGTGATCATATTGAAGCCAAAGCCGCTAGAATATAGCAATTGGATGCTATATATAATGATATTATGGTTACCAATATGAAATGTTTTACCACTTGCAATGCTCGTGCATATAGTGTCTTTTTTTTATTAAACTACTAAATTTGTGATTTATTTTTAGATCAATAAAAACAACCGAAAATATAACGAAAAAAACGTATTTTTTATTAAAATAATGTTTGAACTTGCAAGCTTATTAATATTTGAAAATTTCTACTTGAATTTTTTTAGTTTTTTTTTCAAAATAGATTCTAACTCCTGACCTTTAGTTTACATAGAAAGGAAATTTTGATACCTTTGTGATTGAAACAAAAAATTGTGACTTGCAATCTAATTATACGTAAGATATGGACATATTTCTATGAATAAAAAAAAATACATCAAATTACCTTTACAAAAAGCGATTTGTCAAGATCCCAAAACAAATCTAGCAGGACTATCATAAGTAACCAAATAACCATTGACATAGTACAACAAAGTAAAACTGATATATCAAAATATAGTATCGAGGATTAAAAGCAATATAATGCTAACACTGATATATAAACACTTATATTGTCAATTGTTCGCATTGTTGGTGTAATGGCCCGAATTTCCATACCCTTTGAGTTGACTAAATACACCATATGTCCAACTCAAAAGCATAGTAATTCAAATCATTATGGCTAAAGAATAAAAAGATAGAAGAAGAAAGGAAACAAAAAAAACACAAAATCTCACATAGTAGTGGAATGAAATATAATATATATTAGCTTTTAAATACAAAATTCTGTGTCATTATATATACTATTATCAGAGTACACAATAATACATTACAGCTGAAATAAATAGTAGATATCTAACGCTAAAGCCTTGTTCTAAACTCCTTCAAGTATATCTGTAAACACCTAAACTACTTGACCGCCCATACAAATTTGGTCACCCAAGAGTTTTGGGTAAAACAAAACAAAAGAAACATTGGGTCAGTCATGGGACTGGTGTGAGTAAACTCCAACTACTTGATTTAACTTTTAAAAATCCTTTTAGAAGAAAGGATAATCGTAAGACCGATCCACATATAAACACAGATGGTTTTTACCCTGCGATAACCTAAAACATTCTTTGAATCAATACTATTCTGATATTAAAATAGTGTCTAAATCAAATAAATAACAATCTAGCATAATTCTTGCATCTCACGCTCCACATATATAGTATACAATCAAAACCGCGGACGCTTATTGGAGAATGGATTCCAACTATGGTAAGGCATGGGACCACCTTCCGATAGTGTATCTCTAGAGAAGAATACACTGCGTTCAACAAGAACATCTTGCAACCCAGCTAAACATGACCGACCACGCATTTTGCTTGAGTGCTTCGAATCTATTATCACTAACCGTTGTCGAAGCATACGACAACGATAGAATAAAGAAACAAGTGAATTTTCTCTAGATCAGATGACAATACACCCTAATGGAAGCGAATTACATAGCCATGCGATCTACCCGATTTTATACCATTTCTCGGTTGTGAGGCCTGAGGTTATGTCTTATCTTTTTAACTTCACATAATCATTCACTTTGAGTGCCACATCGTTAAACTTGCCAAATCATTATTTGATCTCTCCAAAAATATAACAGGAATAAAGCTAAAAGAAACGAATTCCTATACCACCAAACGTAAATACATTTGAAGAGATCAATGTAGATGATCTGTTAGGCATACCCTGTCATACATTCATCCATACAAGTTGTCCCGAGACTAGACAAACCGAAGGCACTATTTCCATTAAGCCATCTTAGGCAATTTCTACCTAGGATTAACAGAAAAGTCCATTGCACTTTCTCCATCTTCGATTATCTTCAATATAAATCAGATTCGCAGCGCTTATGCCTTTACAGAGTGGTTTTCGGATAATAAATCCAATGGGTTTCTCCGTATCGACAACGATGCTATTAAATTGACCAATACTTTGATAGTCGGTTATTTAACTATCGAAGAAACAAACATTCAACCAAAGATCCTATTTCCAAAGGGAATACTATTGATTAGCACCAAACAATCACAAAGCCCTTTTTAATTAATATTTCATTAATTAAATTCTTCCCAATCTTCTTACCAAGATATTTCAACCTTGTTTGAATTCTCACTACACTTGGAAAACATTTCCATATTACACATTCTTTATTTTTCTATATTTAGGAAATATCTTCTATTTAGTTGGAAAAACATTTCCAATTACTTATCTCTTCCAGGAACTATTTATTTTCTATAGTTAGAAATATTTGTTATTGTATTTTCATAAGTCACACTCACTTGGGTTTATATGGATGTTATGTAAAACATCGTTATTACAACCTAAATTATTGCCAATTATTCACTTTTAAACGTGCAACATTTCTCCTGCCAATTTCTCAAAATTTAATTTTATAAATTCCCCTTCTACTTATAAAATTCCATTATAAGTTTATTCTCATATTAAATTCCACATATAATTGACAATTCGATTTCTAGTTATCAAACTTTCTTAAATTTTCTATCCCCTTAAATTTCCAGAATATTTTGCTAGTGTCTCCTTTGTACGACTCAATCGGTACAACTGATAATAGCCTCTATGGGACCATTTCATTCAAAAAGAAAACCAACAAGCCTAGGGCTTGCCAAATAGGCTCATAAAGTCTCATATTTAATTAAATATGTACCTCTTCATTGAGCGTTTCAATTAATTTCTTCAATTAGCTTCATTCCATAATTGTTTAACATATATTCAACCATCCCTTATTTAAGCCCAATCCAATCGTTTTAACTCAATTTGCTAATTAATTCGCTAATTATCTCTCTTGCCTAATCCACTTATAGTTTGAACATGTCATGTTCAAATATATTTTTTATCCACTTATACACAAGTCGAAATTCCGTTTCTAGCTCTAGTTTCATATTCAGCTTCAAATTTTAATTTACAAATCTAATTCACATAACCAAAGTTAAGTTCGATCCAAAAACTCCTTTAGGTAATTAATTTCTAATTAGCTAACTTCATTAGATAATTAAAAACAGGTTTTGTTTTCAAAATAGACTCATTAACCCCACTTGAGTTCATATTTATTTTATAACTCAAGTCTGGATTTTTCTAATGGAAATCCGAATTTTGTTTACTTAAAATCCTTCTTTTTTGTTAAATAAATTGCTATGGTTTATAAACGATTATACAGCTGTATTTTTGGAAATTTGATTTTTACATAACTCAAATCTATAAGGCGAAATCCATATTTTTTTCTTTCCTTAAAAAACTACAACTCAACAGGTCCAGATGATTCTTGTTTCAAAGAATTCCGACTTATATTTAATTCTATAAACTCAGTTGAAGTTAAGAACATAAAACTTCGAACTAAACGCGTTGCGGCAAGCTCGTTTCAATTAAATTTATATAAACATTTAAATTTCAATTATTAAATCAATTCCAACTCCATTACTATATATAATAATATAAATTCAGCCAGTTTGCCGAATTCAACTTAAAATTTTCGATTATCCCTAATCGTTGATTATTACATTCAAAATTCATAAATGGATTATTGATCTATTCACAACTCAATTTCCTATATTAAATTCCAATTCCCTTGAAAATAAATTGTTTTATAAAACTCGACAAAATCGAATTCTTGTTATAAATCCCTTGGATGATCTCAATTCAGTTTATATTCTGAATTCCAGAATAAAATCTTTCATTCCCTTTTGAAACGTTTTCCAATTCCCTTTTTAAATTCATACATGAATTTATAATTCCAAATTATCCAATGACTCACTTTATTTATAAACGTCGTTTATAAATTTACTTTCTTGTTTTATATATTAAAACAAATTCACATTTCAAAATTTCATTTGAAACCTAATTCCTATTTTAGAATATTTTGTTACTGTAACTTATATCTTATATATATAATCCTAGAATTGATTTTCATATTTAATTATAAATTTTAGTTTCTATTTAATACAATTCCAGTATCCTTTTTGGAAATAATTATTTTTATAAATTCGACATAGTCGATTTCAAATCATAAATCCGTATGGATTTTTTCCAGTTAAATTTACATTCTGAACATCGGAATTAATTTCATCGTTTCCTTTTTTCCCAATGCACCTTTTAAATTGAATTTAAATTTTCAAATTATCCAGTGGTAATTTTCCATCTTTATTCTAACATCATTTATAATTTATACTACTTGTTTCTATTTTAAAAAACAAGTTAATATTCCCTAACCATTCGAAATTCGATTTCTAATTCAACTATTTTTTCCTTATGAAATCTCGAAATTACTTTTCTTTTCATACGAATATATTTTATGGTAATTTAAAAACCAATACTTAGGACCAATGTTATCCAAACGTTCAAAACATCCAGTAATCAATCACGTATTATTTATCACGTCATCTAATACTATATATGAAACAAACAATAAAGTTGTTAAGGAATCCAGTTGGATCCCTCTAACCTATTTTTCGTGCACCCACAGTTGTTAGACAACATAAATAATTATAAAGACCCGTATTTTTAAGGTGTATTAATAATTTATTTAATTATTTAAATAATGGTTTGGTTATTTAAAATGACCGAAATTAAATAATATTGAATATTTAATTAAAATAGATAATATAATAATATATTTAATTTCTGAAATAGTCAGAAATAGTGGAATTCACAAAACGGTGTGAATTGGATCATCTGTTATATTTAATTCAGTTTATAATTGAATTAGAATAACAAATATATTATTTGAACGGTAGTTTGAATGTATAATTATAATATAATTATAATCGAGCTCGAAATGGTGCGGTAGTTCGCTATTTGGCGATTTGAACTTCAACTGAATGTACATGTCCATTTTAAATCAGATTTCTGTGAAACAAGAAACGCTGGGAGCCGGTGAAGTATATTTTTCTATTGGAAGAGAAAAACCAAGATTTCGTTGTGTAGATTTTGATTTATGTCCAAATCAAATTTTAGAAAAAGTCGCTATGGAATTCCTTTATAATTTATATCGATTTATTTATATTTTAAAATGGATTTTTAAATACAAACCTAATATCGGATTAACATTGGATTTGAAATATCGAGTTATAAATCCCAGTGTAGCGGTATGATATTCTATTGTGCATATATACGATAATAATTATTTTTAAATATTAAATTTAATTGTTTTTAAATATATTTATATATTTAAAGGGGTTGTTTAGAGCTTTAAAAATAACCAGTTTTGCAAACGACCTCAAAAGTCGACGAAACTAATTTTGTTGGATCCGCAACATCAAATTATTTCTAGATTTCAATTTTCATGATTTTTGAAGTCAGTATGTGGCCGTACGGACTTTAAATGTGAGATATAGTTGATATTTTGACGGTTAAAAATACGCTATATGAGCAAACGAACTTGGAATTCGACGAAACCAGTTTTGTTGGGACCGTAATGTCGAACTGTAGCTGCATGTCCATTTTCGTGATTTTTGAGTATCGTATGTGATCAATGGAATTTTAGAAGACAAATGTAAACAGCGATTGCTTAAAGTAAAATAGAATAATCGAATAAAAAAAATATTATTTCTATCCTATATAATACCTTTAACTTCTCTAAACCTAATTCAACTCTTCCTCAAGTCAAAGGAAAAATCTGCCGCCACTTTCCATCTCAGTAAAATGAAAACGCAACCTTCATAAATTCAAATTAATCCAAATATACTTCTATAAATCACATTACTTATATATATAGGTTCCTTAAGTATTTCTCTTCGTTTTGATACAACTTTTGAGAGGTGCGATGCTTATTTTGAGGAGCTCGACAGTTCCAACGAGGGGTTGTGGTATTTAGGGTTAATCGATTTGCGGATATGAGGAATCGATTCACGTTTTGGTGGTTGATTTTGGGATCGAGAGGTGAATCCGCACATTGGGTGTTAATTTGGTGGACTTCCATGAAGAAAAATGTCGATCCCCTTTTGTATAGAACGGCGGTTTGAGCTAATGTCAGGGTGTGTGAGAATGGTGCAAGTTTGAAGGTGGTGGCCTAGGGTTGAGGAGATTTCAGAGTGGAGTGTAATGGTGATTCTTGTTGGTGAATTCATGGAGTGGTGGAGGATTGATGGAGGCTATATTTGTGAGGTGATGGTTACAAGAGCGTGCGTATGAATTGAGGAAGAAAGGGGATGGGCTACGTTGGTTATACGGTGGAAGTGGGCCGGGCTGTTGAGGGGTAAAAACCAAATCAATGTTTAATTAAATTTTTGTTTAATTTAAATATCGTACACGAATTTTAAAGGTGATATCTCATCCATACGAGGTCAGAATCGCGAAGCGTTTGTCATGTTGGGACCGTATGGACGAGAGCTACACACTGGAACTGACTGGGAGTGGATTCGAGCTTGTTACAATTTATGGCGAAATAAATTGTCTGATCAGAATCAACTAACGCAAATCGTTATTTAATGGTTAACGCGAAATGTGAGTAAATCTCATTAACTCTACTCAATTTATTTTTTTATAAAGTATTTTTTTGAATTTATCAATAATGGTTGTTGTTGTTTGTTGGCTGTTTGGTTGAACTGCTAGTCAGTTGATTGAAAATATAGATAACAATATAGATATAAATCGTTAATCAAATATTGATTTGGTTTAGCAGAATACTTCATAGTGAAATGAAATTGATGTTAATTTTATTGGTTAACATCTGTGGATGTAGGGAAACAGATCAGAGGGACCCAACTGGGTTCCTCAACAATTATTTTACTGTTTTTCATATATTGTGTTATATGATGTGATATGAAATCTGTTGTTGATTTCGTATGGTTGAATGATACTGATCATTGTTATATGGTATGTTAAATAGCATAAGGAATACTGGAATGTTAAAAAGGAAATTTCCAATGTTATATTGAAAAAGAATTATTTATAAAATCAAAAGATTTAAAAAAAGAAATTATTTATTTAGAAAATAAATAGATATAAAAGGAATGATTATTTGTAAATCAAATAGATAGGATTGAAAAAGAGATATTTGTAAACTATTTACAAATTGAATTGAAAGGGATATTTATTTGACAATGAATAGAATAGAAAGAGGAAATATGTGAAATAAATAGAAAGGGAATAGTTAGATTATAAAAGGAATTACCTATAAAATCAATAGATTTAATAAAAAAGAAAATATTTTATAAAATAAATAGAACTATCAAAAAGGGATTTATTTTGTAAATAAATAGATTATAAAGGAAATACTTGAAAGGTGACTAGAATTGTATAAAAGGGAGAATTTTACATTTGAAAGATTAGACCCGTGCTTCGCACACGGGTACAACATGATATAGATTTAAAGCAAAGATTTTGAATAGAATCTATTTTGACCGATAGATTGAGAAGATAAATTTATACATAATATTTTATTAATTAAATGAAATGTTTATCATTGGATAGATAGAATATATAAGTCAGGACTTATATAGAGAAGTAAGAATCGATTTCAACATCGATATTTGAAACTGAATAAACGTAATCAGTTAGAGTTAATTAAACAAAGTTAATCGAATTAGAATTAATTGAATATTAGTTATTCAATTAGAGTTGATCGAATATAGTTATTCGAGATAGAGTTAGTCAACATAGTTATTAGGATGTGTTGCCATTTCGTACGACTGCTAGCGTAATTCGCAAGGCTGCAGATAGCCTATAGCAGTCGGATGTTTCTTGAGGGACTCAAGCGTAACCATTGTGATCGCTGCGATCTAGAGTCAAGCGAATGGTGTTAAATCGAAGATTAGCCATTCGAAATAAAGTTAAAACAGACATAGTTATTCGAATATAAGTTAATCGAATATTAGTTATTCGATAGGAATTAAATAAGTTGAGTTAACCAAGTAAGTTAATTAGGTTGAGTTAATCGAGTTGAGTTAGTCAAGATGAGTTAACTAAATCGAGTTAATCCAAATGAGTTAATCCAAAGGAGTTATTCGAAATAATTTGTTCGAATAGTGTTAAAGGAGTTAATCGAATATAGTTTATTCGAAAGGAGATTAATCGAATGTAAATCATTCGAAGAGAGATGATCGAATATAGTTACTCGAAGAAAGGATCATCGAATATAGTATTCGAAAAAGAGTTATCGAATAGAGGGTATTCGGAAAGGAGAATTATACATTGAATTCGATTATATCGAATTCGGTAAAGTAATATTTACTTTCCGGTTTAATCAAGATTTACTTATTTATTAATAAATTAGTGGTTTAGTTATTTAGTTAAATTAAGAAATAAAAGCTATATTTTGAAGTTGGATGTTTAAGAAGAAAGGAATTATAATGCTATAGTTATAACCAATGTTTTAAATAAAGGAGTGGATTCATAAACAGAATCCGAGAGTTTCGTAAGGAAGTTTGTTAAAGAATTGAACGGTGAACTTTGTCTATTCTGAGGTTGGAAATGTTGTTCAGTTAAGGTCTGAGAGGTAATTATACCCTAACTTGATTGACTTCAATTTTAACTAAGGGATGGGTAAAGTTCGATAGTGAAGATGGATTAAGTGAAGTTAGTTAATGAGTGTAATGGTTTAAATTGGCTTAGTGATGTTTTATTTAACATTTGTTTTAAATCAAATGAATAAATTTTGGAAACATTTTCCAAATATAATCAGAGATATCTTCTAATCATAGAAAATGAAAATGTTGATGAGAAAGAATACTGGAATGATAGTGATACGTGAAACAGAGATGTAAATGTTTTTCAATGATTGATGATGTATATTTTCTAAATTTAGAAAATAAGAATTTACAAATATTTATAAATGGGGAAATGGATAAATTAAAGATAATTTTATAGAAAGAGATAAATGTGGATTGATGATTGATCGATAGAATTTCCATCTGGGAATAATATCGTTGGTTGCACACCTGTTTTTCTTTGATAGTTAAATCACCGACTATCGAAGTTTTGACCATTTTATCATCGTCAATATGGAGAGACCGGGATAAGATGCATTATCTGAAAACCACTCTGTATGGACGTTTGCATTGCGATCAAATATTGCAGACGGAGTTATGCAAGGGCTATCCTGTTTACGGAATAGTGCCTTCGGTTTGTCCAGTCCCAGGACAAATGTGAATGGACGAATGTCTGACAAAGTATATCTAATGGATTGCGTAAGTTGATCTCTTCAAACGTACTTACGTTAGGTGGCAGAGGAATTCGTTTCTCTTAGCTTTATACCCGTGGTATTTTTTGAGGAAATCAATTTGTGATTAGGCGGGTATGACGATGTGGCATTCAAAGTAAATGAATGTATGATCTGTCAAAGATACGTTATGACCTTAAGCCTCATCAACCGAGAAATGACAAAAATCGGGCAGGCAACATGGCTAAGTGGGTCGCTCCCATTAGGGTGTATATCACCTATCTAGAGGAAATCCAATTCATTCTTTTACCTATGATCGATGCTGTCTCTTTTCGGGAAACGGTAGGGTAGCTTCCAATCGTTGGTGACATACATTCGATACACTCAAGCGAAATGAGTGGTCAGTCATGTGTGGGCCAGGTTGCAAGACGTTCTTGTTGATCCCAGTGTATTAGTCTCTAGAGATACACAATCGGCAGGTGGTCCCATACCTTGCCATAGTCGGAATCCAATCTCCAATAAGTGCCCGTGGTTTTGTTTGTATACTATATATGTGGAACGTGAGATGCAAGCGTTCTGCTAGATTGTTAATTACTTGTGATTAGACATTATTATAATATCAGAGAAGTATTGATTTCCAAAACTATTTTGGATTATCATAAGGTGAAAACCATCCGTGTTTATGTGTGGATCGGTCTTACGATTATCATTTCTTTCGAAAAGGATTTTGAAAAGTTAAACCAAATGATTTGAGTTTACTCACACTAGTTCCATGACTGACCCAGAGTTTTATATTGTTCTGTTTTCTCTAAACTCTTGGGTGCCCAAATTTGTACGGGCAGTCAAGTAGTTCAGGTCTTTACAGATAAACTTGGAGAAGCTTGAAGCAGGAGGCTTCATGATCATATATAGCTATTGTTATTCCCGCTGTGTGTAAGTGTTGTACTCTGATAATGTTATTGTATATATACACTATTTTATTTCAAATTTATGTTGTATAATATATTTTATTCGTTCCGCTGTGAAAGTGTATTAGATAGAGCATTTCTGAGTGGAGAGCACATTGCAACTAAGGTGGATGGATCTCTCTGGCTGTGTGAGTATTACAGGAAATTGAACAAGCTCACGAAAAAGAATAAACACCCACTCCTATGGGTAGATGACTTGTTTAATCAGTTAGTAGGGGCTTTAATTTTCTCGTAGTTATATTTAGCTAAAAAAAATCATTAGTCTAAGATGGCGGATGATAATACAGACAAGACTGCTTTAAGGTCCCCGGACAGATTCTTTGAGTGGCTAGTTATGCCTTTTGGGCTAACTAATGCACCAAAGTATTTTGTGGATTTGATGAGCCGGTGATTCACGGAGTACCTGAATAAGCTCATGGTGATATTCATTGATGATATCTTGGTATTCTCGAGGAGTGAGGAGGAGTAGGCCTTGGAACTGGGAGCCGTCTTCCATACTCTCCGTGTACATCAGTTGAAGGAGAAGTTTTCTAACTTCCACTTTTGGCGGAAGGAGGCAAAAGTCTTGGGGAATGCTGTCTCTAATGATGGCACAACAGTGGATCCTACTACGATTGTCGCAGTGTAGGGTTGGAAGGCCCCTAAGAGTGCAATGGAGGTGAGACACTTTTTGGGTTTTGCAGGATATTATGGGAGGTTCATTAGAAATTTTGTGTAGATCTCAGCTCCGCTCACTCGCCTAACAAAGAAGAACCTAGTTTTTTCTTGGGATGTGGATTGCGAGGATGCATTCATGAGATTGAAGAAAGCTCTCACATCGGCCCTAGTGTTGACTCTTCCCGATGGTACGAAGATGTTCACCGTATATACGGATGCTTGCGGCATGGGTTTAATTGCAGTGCTTATGCATGGGTGTTGGGTTGTCTTTTACGGGAGTAGGCAGTTGAGGGTACGTGAAAAGAACCACACTGCTCATGATTTGGAGCTAGCATATTTGCTCTTAAGTCTTGGAGACATTATTTATTAGGTGAGAGGTTCGAGCTTTATATAGATCATAATTCTCTCAAGTATTTATTTTCACAAAAGATCTTAATTTGCAACAACAGCATTGGATGGAGTTCCTTGCATTTTATGACTTTGAGATAGCATATACCCTAGGGAAGGGGAATATAGGGGAAGATGCATTGACTAGCAGAGAACGACTATGAGTCCATTGTTCTTAGAGTGACAGAGTTTGGAGTTCATCTCATCGTTCGATTTCAGGCCATCTATGGACTTTGAACGAGGATTATTGGCATCGTTGGAGGTGCGACCTAATCCCTTTGAGTGCCTTGGATCCAGTTAGCTGATATCTTAGACCATCTTAGTAGATGAGAGACCTCTAGTTTCATTGCTAGGTATTCTATGGATAAGAGAGGGTGGCTACATTGTGATGGAGATTGTGTATTACTCGAGTTGATGATTTGTTGTCATCCGTCCTGGAAGAGGCTCACCACTCTTATATGACTATCGATCTAGGAGGTGATAAGATGTGTAGAGACATATGGAGGGATTTTTATTGGATAGGAATGAAGAAGGATGTGGTAGAGTATGTAGCTCGATGTATGACTTGTCAGCGAGCGAAGGCCGAGTAGAGGAAGTCTGGTGAATTACTTCAGCCCTTAGATGTGCCACAGTGGAAATGGAAGAGCGTCTCGATGGACTTCATAGATTGGTTGCCCAGATCGAGGAAGGGCAATACCCATATTTGGGTTATAATCGATAGGTTAAACAAGAGCGTTCGGTTTATCCCGGTTAAGATTAAGAGGATGGAAGCTTGGTTGGCATCAGTGTATATTTGAGAGATCGTCCAACTTCATGGAGTACCCTCTAGTTTTGTTAGCGATAAAGATCCCATCTTAATGAGCGAGTTCTAGAGGAGCCTACAGGAGGCATTGGGGACACAACTACGACTTAGTACTACCTATCACCCTCAAATAGATGGACGGACCTAGAGTTCGAGGTATGTGACTTGGTTTTTGTTAAGGAGTGTTGTTCGGTTCGGCCCAGTAGGGAAGTTGGCACTGAGGTTCGTAGGGTCATTCCCTATAGTGGAGAAGATAAGTCAGATGGCTTATAGAGTTAGTCTACCAGAGAGACCGGAAGGAGTACATGATGTATTCCATGTTTCTCACTTGAGGAAATGTCAACATTATTCTGCGGTAGTAGTAGAGTCGAGTACTCTAGAGGATATCGAGGTAGACAGGGAGGCATTAGTTAGGAGAGCTCCTACTCTGATACTAGGATCCCAAGGTGAAGAAATTATAGAATAAAGAGTTCAAGCTTGTTTAGATTCAATGGGGAAAGGATAGTGATGACACGACTTGGAAACCAGAGGATAGGATTCATGCTTCTTTTCCATTTCTCTTAGAGAGTACGCCCTTAATTCTTTCCTTAGATTTGTATTTGAATCTATTTTCCCCATCATTTGAATCATAAGTTTGAGGTAGAAGCCTGTGGATGGTAGGAAATGGTTTAAAACATGTTAATATAACATGTCATGGTCGAATGGATTCATGTGGATGTAACTGTTTGCTAGTGGATGGATATACACACACTAGGAACTATTTATGGACCGACGAATTAGGAGACTTACATAATTGCATATGGATGCATGTGCATTTTTTATGGGTGAAAAATGGTTGAAACATCACTTGGATGTTGCATTTTAATGAATGGTTGTTTCACGCATATAAAGTTTTATATGTGTCATTAGGGTTCATTTCCATACATATTAGATGCATGACACATATATGAATTGCATTAAGGAGGTCAATTGAATCAGTGGACAACTTTATTTTTTTTATTAACTTAGAGACATATACACAATGCCTTTGCATATGTTCATAAAAAGCATTAGAATCAAAGAACAATGGATGCCAAAGGTTGATGACTGAGTAGATGGGTGTAGATAATGGTCGATAATATTTATAACATTCTTCTAGCCTTAGAGATTTCGAGGACGAAATCCTTTAAGGAGAGGAGAACGTAAAACTCCGAGTTTTGATAAACAATAATTAAATGTAAAAGAATAATAAACAAAGTATTAATCAAAATAATATGCAGAATTGGGCAACGGGATAGCACCATTAGGCTCGTTGTAATTTTCTAATGAAAATGGACACTTGGTTTTGTAACGTGCCATATTTTTAATGATATAATAATTAATTTATTTAATTATTTAAATAATGGTTTGGTAGTTTAGTTTGGCTTAAATTAAATAATTCTGATTTATATTTGTTAATATAAATAATAGGATAATATGTTTATTTCTGAAACGGTCGGAAATAGTTGAATTCACGATAGTGCGTGAATAGGATAATATTAGAGATTTAATTCAGTTTAGAATTGAATTATAATAACGAATATATTTATAAATGACGTTTGAAAGTATTAATTATAATACAATTTAAAACGAGTTCGTAACGTCGTAGTAGTTCGTAATATTGAATTTTGAACTTTAATTGTGTTTACAAGATTCGTTTTGAGTTGGATTTCTTTGGAACAAGAAACATTGGAATCTGTTGAACTATATTTTTCTAGTGCAAGTGAAAAATCGATATTTCGTATTATAGATTGTAAGTTATGTCCAAATCATATTTCCAGAAAGTCGTTATGGAATCATTGGACTCCTGTTCGGATTGGAGAACCGATCCAACCCCCTTCGACCTGCTGCCACACTTCGAATTTGACCTATTCTTAAGGAGCAACTTCCTCCTATTATTGTAGATCAAGCACCACCTGGTATAACACGAATTGGAGAGGCTTTCTCTATGTTTTCCACTACATTTCAGGACTTTTGGTATGCGTGCCACATGGCATCCGAACCGGAACCCCCCAAGGCCTTACTACGACTATAAGTACACCCTCACATGGCATTTTGAAGGGACTTTTTGGCACTTGTTCTTCACGGCATCGACCATTGCTTCGAAATAAGAACTTCTTGCTTCTCAAACAAGATCAACACGAGGATTTCGTTTTTAAATTCATTCTCCTTTCTCTACTTCTTCATAAAATACAAGGATATATGTGAATGAATCTTACGGATTATAAGAAAGCGTTGTATTTGTAATTTTCTTGGGACTTAAGAAAAGATAAAATGGACGTAGGCTTGGTTTGAGCTGAACCACTATAAAATCCTCATGTGTCACCTGTTATTTACTGCATTTATTCTCTGTGATTTGTGTTTGTGAGGACTTCACATTGAAGTCGGGTGTTAGTACCAGATTTTGGTCTAACAATAATAAAAAACCGCAGGCGCTTATTGGTTAATGAATTCCAACTGGCAAGGTATGGGACCACCTTCCGACAGTGTATCTCTAGAGAGGAATACGCTGGGTTCAACAAGAACATCTTGTAACCCAAGCTAAACATGACCGGTCACTCATTTCGCTTGAGTGTACCGAATGTATTATCACCAACGGTTGGGATCAGCAACCATTTCCCAAAAGCGACAACATCGAAACAGAATAAAGAAGCAAATGGAATTTCTCTAGATTAGGTGACAATACACCCTAATTGGCAGCTAACCACTTAGCCATGCGACCTACCCGATTTTATGCCATTTCCTGGTTATGAGGCTAGAGGCCACGCTTATCTCTGACAAATCACATACTTATTCACTTTGAATGCCACATCGTCATACCCGGCAAATCACAAATTGATTTCTCCAAAAATACCACGGTTATTCAGCTAAGAGAAACGAATTTCTCCACCACCAAACGTAAACACGTTTTGAAGAGATCAACTTATGCGATCTATTGAATATACTGTGTCAGACATTCTTCCATACAGGTCGTCCTGGGACTGGACAAACCGAAGGCACTATTCTATGAATCCATCTTAGGCAATTTCTATCTAGGATTTGCCAGAACGACCCTTGCATAAACTCCGTCTTCAATTTTCTTCATCATATTTGATTCGTAACGCTAATGCCCATCTGATCCCGGTCTCTCCGTATTGAAAACGAAAATGGTCAAAATCTTTGATAGTCGGTGATTTAACAGTCAAAGGAAAAAATGTGTACAAACAACGGTCGTATACCCTAATGGAAATCTTACTGATCAATCATCATTTCATTTCCCAATTTCCCATTTATCGTTTCCACATATTCATTAATTCCTTATTTTCTAAAATTATAAAATATACATTGTTAACTTTGGAAAACATTTCCATTTCTGATTCACGCATCAATATCTTCCCACCTCTATCAGACTCTAACTGTAAACTAGTAAGAGAACAACTTCCCAAGCATAAACCCTGAAGGCTGAAACCAACATCAGATCGATTCCCAGAAAGCCATTCAACTCAACTAATTTCTAGTCAGTATCTAATTTCAGTAATTCCATTTAAATTCCTAATTCAAACCCCAAATTCCTTTATAATATTTTATTTGCAAAATATTTACTTAAATCTTTTATTCACATTAAATGTGAATAATATTTCTTCTTTGCAATCAAGACAACTTGATTTCGTATTTAAAAACAATATCCCAAATCCAATTTCTATTTATACTTCTAATTATAGAATTATTCATATAAAATCTCATTTATTCTTCTAACATTTATAATCCCATTTCTAATCACCTTTATAAATGCTGCTCAAATTCCATTTAAAATATCGATGTTAAAACCGATTCCTACTTCTCTATATGAATTCAGTATTATATATTCTGTTTATCAAATGATAAATATTTTATTTAATTTATAAAACATTATTTATAAATTAATCTTCTTAATCTATTTGATAAAACAGATTTCTAATTAATATCTACTTTAAACAATCTTCTCAAAATTCTTTTATATCTCATCAAATATTCCTTTTAGAATTCTATTTACTTTCTAAATAAATATTCCTTTTGTACTTCTATTTATTTTCTAATTAAATATTCCCTTTATACAATACTTTGATTTTATAAATATATTGTTTTCAAATTACACTTTGAAAATTCCCTTTTCACATTCCAGTATTTCTTATGTTATTTAAAATACCAAGTAACCATGATCAACATCATCTACACACCCATAATCAATCACAGATTATATATCACATCATATATCATGATATATGAAAACCAACAGTATTATAAATATTGAGGAATCCAATTGGATCCCTCCAACCTGTTTCCCTGCATCACAGATGTTAAACAATATAAATAACATCGATTTCATTTCAATATGAAATATTCTGGTAAATAGAATCAATATTTGATTAATGATTTATATACATATAGTTATCTGTAATTTCAACCAATAAATCAGCAATTTAACCAAACAATCAATACACAACAATCAATATCATTTATCAATACTATATTATATTTATAAAAATATAAACTGGTAGAGTTAGTGAGTTTTACTTACATTGGACGATCATCGTTAAATAATGAAAATTGTCAGTTGATTCAGACAGATAATTTATTTTGATATAAATTGTAACAAGCTCCAATTCACTCCCAGTTAGTTCCATTGCGTAGCCCTCATCCATACGATCCTAATGGATCTAGTTTCGTCGAATTCTGATCATGTATGAGGTAGTTATTGATTTTATAAGATTGTGCACCATTTAAAATTAATTAAACTAAATTTTCCTTTATTTACTTGGGCTTTACCTCAGAGTATCGGCCCACCCATGCAATAAAAACCTAACCCGCATGATCCTCTCTTCTTCCCCACTCTCATCTGATACCTCACGCTCTAGAAAACTTCCAACGCCATTTCCGCGACTTCTTGCTTCCACCATCCACTCGCTTCTCCATTATTCTTCAAACTAAACACACCATCCTCTTTCCCTTCAATCTCTCTTCAATCCCATATGAAAAACATTCAATCTCTCTTCAATCGTCTTTCCCAACAAAAGTGGTTTCGTCGAAAACGGAGATCGTTTGCAAAATTTCCATTTTTAAGGGCCAGAATTCCACAGCGAGTATTTTGAATTTTCAACTGGGCATAACTTTTTATCCCCGCTATGAAATTTCAATTTTTCCAATTTGTTGAAAAGATATTTTCAATTAAATTCAAATATTTTTGGTTTCGCTAAAATCCGATTTATTTTGAATCCTGTACATTCATTTGAAATTTGAAACCGAATTTTCAAACTACCGTGCCATTTTCAATTCCTTTTATAATTAAAAATAAATAATTATATTCTAACGATGATTCAAACAAATATATACGTTATAATTCTGTTCAAAATAAATTTCTCGTCGTTATTATTTAAAATAATTCATTTTAAATATTTAAAATTCATCAAAATTGCCAAAATAAATTTTTTAAATTGGTTCAGATTTTCCGGGTTTTAACAATCTCCCCCACTTAAAATCTTTTCATCCTCGAAAAGGAACGGAGCTGAAATTTGTTTTACAAACCATCTCAACTTTCATTCTTTCCATTATGGCTTAAGTTCTTCAACTTTTCAGTTTCTAAGAACTTTCCAAATTTTTCAAAAATTTGGCTAACACCCTAAATTTTCGGAAAATTTCTCCGTAAGCTCTCATGCACGGGAGCACCGGGAAAATCCCGAAATTGCCATACAGGCCTCTCTAATACAAAAGAAAAAGAAACAACCAATCGGCTCATAAAATCATCCTAAACCCAAGAAATAAGTAAACATGTACCTATTTGTCGGGCAAACAATTTTATTCCTCTGCTCTAGCCTCTTGCAATGACCTGTTCAATGTATACACATGTATATGCATGCAAATTCAAGAAACTTTCAAGTCAGTTCAAATTTGGTTCAATTTGACCTAAATTTACCTTTCTTTCATATGTTGGTTTAAATAAATAATCACACAACACAATCATCAATCAATTAGTGAGTTAACGTTTCAAATTCATAATTTTGATACATATACAAAAAATCATGTTTTTGATGCCAATTCACACAATAGCCCTATCTAGTTTTGGTTCTCACACCAGTCAATTGGAAATATATAGAAATCCCACTTTCGAAACTCGAACACAAATGCTGATGATGTCTAGACTATCATCAAAATTGTCTCTGAGCGACTAGAGTGTGATTCTATATCTATTTGATATAATAAAACTTCGAATATACGTTTGCAAGGCGTATATGCAAAATATTTATATATTGGATTGTCCAAATTCAATACAAATAAATATTCAAATACGTTGAATTGGTTTAGATTTTCAAAAAAAAGTTAGTTTTCATTATAAAAATATACGCTTCACACTCGTTCTAGGATATCTCTAACGATTCATTCTCATTGGATATTACTAATCCAATCTCTGATGAATTCTTTCGTATGGTTCTAACGTGTATTGTTCTTGAGCTCTTTAAACCAGAGCTCTGATACCACCTGAAACGACCTGAACTTCCCCGTGAAGGAAAGCATGGATTGAGTTGAGAACATGACAAATCAGAACACAAACAAAAGAACATTTCGTTGCTTATTACAAAAATTCTATCAGAATACAAGAATATACAGAGTATGAATAAATATTATACATCAGAAAAATATCAGAGATTTAAATACATTACTGCAGCGGAAAAATAATACAATACACAACTGAAAGAGATATATGGATACAGAACTTTCCGGATATCATTCCATCTGTAAACCAGGTTCCTGTGAATATGAATCCGCAAAACCAAAACTACTAACTGCCCATGTGGAAAATAAGGGCACCCAGAGTTTAGGTTAAAACAATAAACTCCAAGTCAGTCATGTGACTGGTGTGAGAACTAAAACAGTTATTTAAAACTTATTTTAAAAGAGAGTAATTCAAGGGACCATGCCGTATAACACAGAATGAGTTTCCTCCTAAGAATATCTATGCATAAAACAAATAGCACAATGCTTTTTGTAAAAATAAACCTATTATAAGACTCAGGTCCCATCACACAATGCATTGCAAGCCGGAGGATAGAGTTTTACCTTATAATAGCCAAACATGCTTGGTACATTTAAAACAAATCATTTTGATACTACTATAATGTAAAGTGTATGATAACAACTTCAAATATAAATGTATCAACCATAGACAACATAGTATCCTATGTTACTATATCACCATACTAGGCTTTACAAAAAACCGAAATGTCACGTATTGGAAATTGGATTTCTGTCATGAGTCGAGGCAAGGGGTAAGCTCGTTACCGGCTTTGAGACACTCTAGCAAATGTCTCAGGATTCCCCGTAGAGAACTCTTGGAATCGGCTAGGCCGGTCCACACTTATGTTAGTGGATTAGTTATTCCTGAACACACGTTTCCATGTCCTATCAGACCTATCCATCGGCTCATAAGAGACCGATATATATGAGGCGCCTCGGATTCCAACATCCAAAAAGGTATATAATCAACGATGTCAGAGCTAGTAAAACGCTGACACCACCCATAACTAGAAAGAAATGTCGTGTTCTCCCAGCGGACCGTATCCCCTTTTTAACTCATACCGAGGTGTGAGGCTCGCGAATTAACGTAATACACAAAGCAACGCTGTATTAAAGCCGAGCTTTGATCATCAACCTTAAGACTCTTCTTTTCAACAAAAGCCTTGATCATTGCATCTCAGCATGCCACACAGGCAATTCATGCCGTGCGACTGATATCTATCGATATATAACCTCTGAGCTCTTACGTCTCAGAGAAGGACGTTAAGCAAGAGAATAAATTCTCTGCCGCCAAACAGATATATATTTAATAGAAATCAATCAACACAGAATAAAATCCAACGTCAGACAAACAATCCATTTGCAAGTCCGTTTTGGGTCTGAACGAAACCGGAGGCACCGTATACCTCACATATCCATTGATCTCCAAATACGTCTGGACGATCACCAACTATTTCCCTCCTTTTGGGTGTACAGCCCAATCAAGATCACCAGTAATCATTCAAACAATGTGAATACCTCATGTCTTCAACCACCTTCTTCATCTTCGACTTATCATCAAATCAGTTATTCAGAATGGGTACAAACCTGGCCTTTCCGAATAACTCGCGTATATAATAAACTAGTGTTATAAAACACAACATACGCCTCATTCCAATTCCGAATATTCTTTTATTCAAATATTCATATACCTTAGGAAAGATTCCCATTAATTTTATCAAAGATAAATTCTTTAAAATTTATTCTTTAATCTTCCTTTGTATATCAATTCACGCAAAATTTAGGTTTTCCAAACTGGTCGAGATTAGCGAACCACACCGAGGTAATTATTTATTTTATTTCCCAATCCCAACCTATTCATCCCATGGAGCAAAACTAGTATTACCCCATAACTAACACCACAACATTATCGGTAAATTTAATTACCATTTCACGTTCAAATCTAATTAAAAATTTAACTATCGCTAGGAGCAAAACTGGCGATACTCCATTTTCGATCACTTTCCAAATTTGATAATTTAAATTACCAATTCACATTTCAATCTAATTAAAGATTCATTGAAACGCCACTTTGTTTTAATCTTTCTAAAAATCAATATTAATGATTATTTAACTTTGGAAACACAAACATGCCACATCGACAATCTACACCGTACTATTGATTTATGCCGATATATAACCTCCGAGCTCGTACGTTTCAAAGAAGAGCGTTAAGCAAGATAATAAATTCTCCGCCGACAAACAGATATATATTAAGCAGAGATCAACCATACAGTTCGAAAAACAACGACAGACATGTAATCCTGTCTTTTACTGGGTTAAAGAACTCATGTCATTTAAAACAAAGTTCACGACAAACCCAAATCACATACCACTAATTATGGAATTTTCACGGAACAACAAATCAATATATATTATCGACATCAATTTCCGTATCCGACTAATAATAACGACAAAGCCTTTTAAATTCCATATGTATTAACAGTCTTCCTCCACAGAATTTCATTTTGATTATCATCAAATTGAATTCCCTTCAATTTCAATTTAATATATTAAATTGGAAAACTTTTCTTTGGAAAATCCCATTAAATCTTTATAGAAAGATTTATAAATTCCAAATCATATTTCACCGTAAATCGGGTTAAAGAACAAGTGTTATTTAAAACACCGTTCACGATAAACCCAAAAATCAATTATAATTCAATTCCAATTAAATATATTAATTAACTGGTATACCTCATTAAATCTAAATAAAAAGATTTAATCTTTTCTCAACTGGGTTTAAGAATGGTGTTAATGAAGACACCATTCACGATAAACCCAAATCTCATTTGATATTAAATACAAGGCTCTGAATAGAAATATATCGGCTTATATTCAGTATCAAATCTGAAACCAACAAGTATCACTTTGGAAATAATGATATAAAATATATCTTCCAAATTTCCACAACAATACCCGTAAAATCCTGAATTTAACATCGATTCAAATCCATCCCAATTTATATATTGGAAATTCTGGTTATCTTTAAAACCGTTTCAAATCCAATTTGTTTATTTCTAAAAATAAATATATTATTTTTCTAGTTAATAACTAGTTCATTTCGATAAAAATATATTTTTATCTTTTCAAGTATGGGATTTTTCAGCCCAATCCTTTCCAAATCATTTATTATGATTTTACACAAATTATTGATATTCTTAATAATTTTATCAAGGCCCGTACAGTCGATTTCCATAAATGGCCATCGAACTGCACTTACAACGACCTTTTTCAAATTTGATTTGGACATAATTCCAAATCCAACCATTAGATTTCTAATTTTTTTAATTCGTTAAAAGAACTTTTCGATACGAACCCAACGGTTCTGGTTTTAGGAGAATTCGACAGTCGGATCTCCCGTAATGTCCATTCGAAGCCAATGGTCGAAATTCACGAACTGCCGCGGCGTGGCGTGTTCTATTAAGGCCACTATATATAATATATATATGTATATTATATTTCATCGATTTCCTTTTAAATCATATTTTATAAATCGTTTTAAATTCGTTTTCAAAACGATTTCAACTTCATATTCAATTTCAAATCAAAATTGAATATTCCATATCATCGATATATAAATGATAATATTTTCAAAACATTCAATTTTGAAATCAATTCCTTTTCGATATTCATTATAAAAATGAATAAAA